>OZ023069.1:19888819-21159586 GCA_963992785.1 Tenthredo livida | reverse complement strand
TTAGGTAGAGGTCTGAACGTCTACCACGTTACAATGTATACTGCATACTCTTGCATGGTTCACACTTATCGGACTGGTGAGGAGGCTTAAGTTTAACATTGAAAATAACAACCTAAGGTTTAGCTAGACGTACGAAATTATTTTAAGTATGTGAAACATCATAAAAGTACCGCTGCATATTCATTCATTCTCATATCTCTACATTTATTCGATCGTGCGTTCGAGATTTTTTTTTGCGAAGCTAAAAGTGAAATCGCGAATTAGGCCAAAGCCATGACACGGATACAGATATTATCTGTGAGAATCTTTATCGAAAACTCGGTTATCTTGGAAAGTGAGGAACTGAGAAGGTAAATGCCGACCGTCTATTTACGCGCTCTTGGTGAGGCCTGGTCAACGCCCTCAAGAGCTTTTGAGCTAGCTCCGACAACTCTACTTGTTCCGAAGAGCGCATCTAGCGCCCAGCTGAAGAACCCTATGAAAATGAGTACATCTATAGGATAGTCTCATGTACCCCGTCAGTAAAACAGGAGAGCGCTCAAAAGCCCTTTATCCACGTGTTTTGCTGCTCACTTCACTCGATTTCGACATTCGACGTATAGTGAATCGTTTATTTTTCTCATGATTATTACATGTATTACGTTCTTTTGTCACGTCTGATTGTTGGCTTCAACTTCCAGTCCCTGATCATCATTAAAATCATCATCATCATCATCATCATCATCATCATCATCATCATCCACATCATCGAATAAACAAGTCTGAGTGGTGCTACCCATCATAGATGGCGTCACCAATCATGGATGACGCCACCTATCATAGATGGCGCTGGATCCGTCTTTCATGAGGAGTCGTTAAACTTTCCTTCATAGGACTGGAGCAGGTATCCATCATCATCATCATCATCATCATCATCATAATCATCATCATGATCATCATCATCATTATCATCCACATCATCCACATCATCAAATAAACAAGTCTAGGTGGCGCCACCTATCATAGATGGCGCCACCTATCATATATGACGCCACATATCATAGATGTCGCCACCTATCATCGATGGCGCCAAATCCGTCTTTCATGAGAAGTCGTTAGACTTTCCTTCACAGAACTGGAGCAGGTATTCATCATCATCATCATCATCATCCACATTATCGAATGAACATATCATGAAAAGCACCACCTATCATAGATGACGCCACCTATCATAAATGGCGCCACCCATCATAAATGACGCCATCGATCATAGATTACGCCACCTATCATAGATGGCGCCACCTCTAATGGATGACGCCACCTATCATAGATGGCGCCACCTATCATGAATGGCGCCACCTATTATAAATCGCGCCACCGATCATAGATGACGCCACCTATCATAGAAGGCACCACCTATCGTAGATGGCGCCACCTATCATAGATGGCGCTACCTATCATAAATGGCGGTACCCATCATAGATGGCGTCACCTATCATAGATAGCGCCACCCATCATAGATGGCGCCACTTATCATAGATGGCGCCATATCAGTCTTGCATAAGGAGTCGTTAGACTTTCCTTCATAGAACTCGAGCAGGGTTGCAATTCTGTAACTTTTGCTAAATTGCTGATTCGCTAAATTTTTGCTAACTCGGCGAAGATGCGTTGGTTGGCTGAGGAGCGTCCAATCGGGGTTCGTTACGAGTCGGTCTCACGGTGGCGCCGTGTGCTTTGCCGGCCGCTAGTCGTAACAAACGCGAGTTCGACTTACACTTGAAATAGATGCATCGATGCGTGTGTACCACATATGCCACAAGGCCTAATCGAGTGGATAAAAAAAAAGAAAAAAATATATAAAAATAAAAAAAACTGCTTGTATAACATTATAATTATAACTTTTGACTTGTAGGCTATCGATCACAATTTTCTTTCACCGATTGAATATATTCAACGTCTTACTAAATACAAAACGAGCAAATACGGTTTTATCTAGGTATAATGAATTTTTGTCCGGTATATGCTGTTCCTTGTGTTGCAGTTAGCTCAATATTTCCACAATGAATCACACAGAGGTATGTATTATAATATTTATTTTACCTTATATGAACGTACAGCGTAAAAGTATGATACATTATCATAGAATATTATTTCACCTACTCGATTAAAAAAGATTGTATATGATTCTATATAGATTATATATCTCGATTATATATGAAAAATGGCCGTATATAAATATATATATAAACTAGGGGGGCTTCGCGGCCCTGCGCGCTTCGCACGCCAACCCCCCATATTTCATCAGTTGTTTTAAGACCCGAATAATCCGCGGATTGTATGTTCTTCGGAGAATGACCGAATTTTTGATGAAATCCAGTGTTTGTTGTGTGACTCCCGATCACATATTCTCCTCACATTGGCTATTAGGTACTAAGAATTCAGAATTCATATTTTAAATTTTAGACTTCATACTTTATACTTCATACTACAAAGAGCCGTCGCCGCCGTGTCAGTATCGCAGGGAATCATGGGCAATAATAGGTGCAAACTGTGACCCAATAACAATGAGTAACTATGTTCGGTTTGTTCGTAACAAAAAATAAAAATACGAACAGTAGAAGTGAAGTTTCATAATATTTCAGTTCTTTCACGTGAATCAGATTCACATGATCTATGTGACTACTATTCTCGATTTTTTCACTTTCGATACCCGAGAAAAACCAAGGATACCCGAGGATAGCCGAGGATACCTGAGAGAACCCGAGGAAAACCGAGGATACTTGAGGATACCCGAGGATACCCGAGGATACCCGAGGATACCCGAGGATACTAGAGATACCCTTAGGTGGGTTGGGTTGGGTTGAATTGGGTTAGTTCGAGTCAGGTTGGGTTGGGTTAGATATTGAGGATACTCGAGAATACCCGAGATTACCCGAAGATACCCGAAAATACCCGAGGATACCCGAAGATGTACCCGAGGATACCCGAAGAGACCCGAGGATACCCGAGGATACCCGAAGATACCCGAAGATACCCGAGGATACGCCAAGATATCCGAAGATACCTGAAGATACCCGAGAATACCCGAGGATACCCGAGGATACTCGAAGATACCCGAAGATACCCGAAGATACCCGAAGATACCCGAGGATACCCGAGGATACCTGAGATACCCTCAGATGGGTTGGGTTAGTTTAGGTTGGGTTAGGTTGAGTTAGGTTGGGTGAGGTTGGGTGAGCCAAGGTTAGCCGAGGTTAGCCGAGGATAGCCGAGTACAGCCGGGGATAGCCGAGGACAGGGGTCAAATTAGGTTGGGTAAGGTTAGGTTGGGTTAGGTTGGGTTGGGTTAGGTTGGTTAGGTTAGGTGGGATATTACCCAGAATTCCTTGGAAAACTGACATGGCAGCGGCGGCGGCGGCGAGATATCTTTATAATATGAAGAGATATACATTTTTCATGAAATCCAGTGTTTGTTTTGTGACTCCCGAATATATATCAAGGGTCAAAGGTCGAAGCTTAAAAATCCTAGGTCCAGGAAAACAGAAGAATCTGGAATACTTGGGAAAACCCAGGAATTCTGGGGAAATCAAAACAATTCTGGGAAAAACCCAGACATACTGGGAAAAAACCACAAGAATTCTGGTAAAACCCAGGAATTCTGGGAAAAACAAAAAAATTTTGCGGAAAACAATGTTACGTCTTTATTCGGGGTGTTGTCCCCTGTTTTAAATATCAGAATATAACTGAGGGATTTGTTGGTGGTTAGAACAAAAGTAACTCGGTTAACCAACTAATATTTATTAATAAGTACTGTAGGTGGAATAGGTAAAGTAAATTTTGGAGTCCCTTGTTGTCAGTAAAGAGGATCGTTGAGAAGTAAAGAATGTGTGATGAAAAGGAGAGTAGAAGTGAAGGAGATGGAGGTTGACTGGGAAGTGAGTTCGCTATTAGAATAGCATAATGAGGATTGTCAGTAAAGAGGACGATTGTAGGCAAGGTGGGGCTTAGAGGATTGCTGACCGATGCAGCAGGTCAGCGTGAGAAAGGTAGCGAGGTAGAAAGACAGGGTGTAAGGAGATATGATAGTAAGGTTGGAGAGAGGAGCGTGGAGTAGGACGTAACACCCCCCCCCGTTAGAGGAAACATATTGATTGGGTACAAGAAATATGTTTCTATCGAACGTAGTTAGATAGGTATAGTTGTAAATAAATATTTGTGAAGTATGGATGGATGTATGTGTGTGATGAGTGGACTAGGTAGTGTGGCATATGCCTTTATCAGGTCCGATAGTACAAATGATAGTGTGATGAATATGGTTCGACCAGTGTTATGTATTATACTTAAATTTAGGGTTGCATTTCGGTAATATTGCTAGTATGCGGAATTACAGTTTTATAGTACCAGTAGGTATGTGGTTAAGTCATCCGTAAATTTTCGGTTATTTGTCAATGAGATAGCGTGTAGGTATGAGATCTAGAAGAAATACAATATTATGCCTCAGCGTACAGTAATGCGTCCGATAGTATGGTAATGGTGAGAAGTATAGTATGTGTACATACGTGTACAAAGATGTGCTATCCAAATGTTATCTGGAGTTTGAATTATATTATAAAGGCTTAAGTCTAAGTAAGTGTTGAAAAACATTGGTAATGGTTTGACTTAAAATCTATCGTTGAAATTAATGAGCGTAGTGATAACCTCTGATAAGTAAGTTTTTGTATTTCAATTCTGCTTCTTTCAAGTTCATTGCTGCTTGTTTTCGTATGTCATGCATGTTATTAGGTCAAGAATGAAGATATTTATGTATTTTTCGTCATATTGGGCAGTGTCAGTTGCGATTGTTCAGTCAGGAAAAAGGTGGAGGATGAGGTGGTGGGCGATTTAGTGGATCTTCGGCCGCCGGAACTTCTGATTTCCTTAACAATGAGAGTGGTAGAGTCGTTCGTGAGAGATTTGCAGTTTTACTGATTGTCGATTGAACGCGATATAGTGTAGGTCTTGTGTTATTTTTTCTTGCTGCTTTATCTCGGATGTCGGATGATTTGTATTGGGAATTTGTTTTATGGTCAAGTCTCGGGAGTATTTGTTCCGATTTTGCATTCGTTGGTGAAGCGTTTGTTTCTTTGGTGTGTGTCTCTTTGCAGATTATTTTGTTTACGTGAGACGAGACTGTAGCAATGTACTTCTGACGACTGTGTAAGTGATTGTCCGAGTCGTCTGTGTAGTCCGGGTGCAGATTATCTACCGTTGACCTGCGTCGCGGTGTTGGGTTACCTGGTGATAGTGAATCGTCGTGACGTTGGTCATGTGTGTTTTTGTAGGTCGTTTCGATAGTTAAACTATTCGAGGGTGTTGGTGTGGCAGTATTTGTAGTTTGTTTGTTGGTAGTGGTAGTGATAGTGTATTTATCATTCGTCTCTTCAGGTGAAGTTTTCGTTTTTGGTTCTGGTCCTATGGCGTTAATCATAAGAATTGATACAGGATTCTCATGAGGATCCGTAGGAGGGGCGAATAAATCGTCCGTAAGGTTTGGAAGTTGTGTCGTAGGATTGTTCATAGTTTATATGAAAATCACCGTTATTTGCGTGGTCAGCGTTTGTGTAATCACTTCTACCGTCATATGATTGAAATCTGTCAATTGGTTTGTATTTTAGATTTGGGTAGTTTTGATGAAGGTAAATCTGGGAGTGTTGGTTGCGTTCACAGCAATCTAACGAGTGGCCAGCTCGCTTACAGTAGCTGCAGGTCGGCGACGGATCGTAAGGCGGTGTCAGTTTCGAGTAACTGTCATCGTCATGTAAGTCATTATATGTTTGTTCTCTTAACTTCCGTCTTTCTAGCACTATTCTTTCTGCGCTTACTGCGGTATCTATTGCTTCGCGTAACGTACGGGGTTTTTCGTTAGCTACTCTTTGTTCTAAATCATCGGATAGGCCTTTTATAAATGATCGTAATGCATTTTCGTTGATATATTTAGTCAGAATTTTCGCGTGTTCGTTGGTTTCTTCATATTCTATTATTTCGTAAGCTTCTTCTACTAATTCTTCTATTCTAGTACCGTAATTTAGTGCGTTTTCGTTTTGTTCGTGGTACGCGTTATTTATTGCTAATTGTACGTCTGTTAATCGTCGTTTAGGCTCATAGTATCTTTTCAGATCATTGATAATTGTTTGTATAGAATCAAGGTTACGTCGAGATAATGCTCGTTCGGCACGACCCTCAATTTTCGAACGTACGATTACTGTCAGAGTAAGCAGATCTCGCGGATTTATCAGTTTCTTCGCGTTTTCTACTTTCGAAATGAAGGATCTTATCGTTACATTAGATCCATTGAATGATGGAATCATGTCAATAATGACTTCCCACGGTAGGTACGGAACGTTAGCTTCCTTTGAGTCAGGCATTTTACAAGTTAAGGCTTACAACTAATTATCTGATAAAGTCAAGTGATTTGGTTACATTTAGTGGGATTACAAACCGAAGAATGTTATGAAAGTTGTAGGGTGAGTAGTATTTCCGGTCTGCATAGCTTTCCTGTTATAGTAATTTGTTGAAATGGTGAAAAGGTAACATCTCGAGGAGTGTGATGCAGGCAGTTCTTCATCGGTAAATAGTTGTCGTGAAGTCGTAACTGGAATACCTCGCTGGAGCGAGTTCGCTCTTTGTGGGGCTCAGATGAGCCTTTGGGGGGCAAGGTGCCTTTGAAGTAAGTCGATGATATTCGATTTCTGCTCTTTGTTTTAGCAGCAATATATTATCGGCAGGTTGATAATAATCACTGATCGTAACGCGAAGTACAGTAACCCTTCGTGTCTGTTTTAGTTTTAGGCAGGAATCTATTATCGGCAGGTTGATGATAGTCACTGATCGTAACGCGGTGTATAGTAGACCTCCGTGTCCGTCTAGGTTTGCAGTTGTGCAGTTTCTCGATATTTGATAACTATGTTTTGCTCCACAAGTTGTAGGTTGATGTGTCTGTCGTAGTTGGATTTTTATATTAGTTTTGCGTCTTTCGAGATCTTTTAGTCGGGAACAGGTTATAGGTTCACACCACTTAATTTTTCTTTTTTTTTTTTTTTTCACTAGTTCACTGGTTTATGTCACAATTCATCTAGTTTGAAGTTGATATTGTCGTGGTATTGGTTTCGTTCGTTCACTTTTCTTTGAAATACCCTCAGTAACAGGGGGACCACCGCTGCCACCAGTGTTACGTCTTTATTTGGGGTGTTGTCCCCTGTTTTAAATATCAGAATATAACTGAGGGATTTGTTGGTGGTTAGAACAAAAGTAACTCGGTTAACCAACTAATATTCATTAATAAGTACTGTAGGTGGAATAGGTAAAGTAAATTTTGGAGTCCCTTGTTGTCAGTAAAGAGGATCGTTGAGAAGTAAAGAATGTGTGATGAAAAGGAGAGTAGAAGTGAAGGAGATGGAGGTTGACTGGGAAGTGAGTTCGCTATTAGAATAGCATAATGAGGATTGTCAGTAAAGAGGACGATTGTAGGCAAGGTGGGGCTTAGAGGATTGCTGACCGATGCAGCAGGTCAGCGTGAGAAAGGTAGCGAGGTAGGAAGACAGGGTGTAAGGAGATATGATAGTAAGGTTGGAGAGAGGAGCGTGGAGTACGACGTAACAACAACAGAATTCTGGAAAAACTCAGGAATTGTTGGAAAAACAAAAGCATTCTGGGGAAAACATAAGAATCTGAAATACTGACACGGCGGTGGCGGCGGCGGCGGCGGCGGCGAGATATCTTTATAATATAGAGAGATGATATAATTAAATATAATTTATAAAGGGCCATTTTTGATATATAATCGATATATAATTATATATAATCTTTTTTAATTGGGTACATCGTTCATGGATCGTTAATTCTACATACAATCAAGGAGCCAAAGAATAGCAGCGAGTCTATGTATTCAATACCATATATAATATTGATGATAATGATGAAGATGATAGTCCAATTTCATTGGAATGAATATAGAAGATTAAATAAAAAAACAAATCGAAAATAAAGAAAAAATCTCTAGATTTTAAATGACTTTATTTAATCTTCTAATTAGGGTAATCGACTTTTATTACATAGGTTTGGACAGCTTAAGAAACCAGCTTTATGAATATACAATGGTTATTTTGAAAAAATTGAAATGAATAGGTGTAATTCCAGTTTGAATGAAAAAACGAAAATTTCCATGTTAAATGAATAGTGAACTAAAATGAAAATAGCGACCTCTTAGAGTTGAGCCACAGCGAGCGACTTTCAGAAGGACTTTTTTCTTAGCCACCTCAAGCATTTGCGAGGGTGAAAGTCAAAAAAAAAATTAAATTTTTTTTTTGTAAAATTGAATTTTATTTTTGTAGCACCCTAATACATATGAGGTATTCCATACCAACTCGACCAATGATTTTCCCTCAACATTCTTGATTTGATTCATAATTTTTAATACCCCAACTCCAACACTCACTTATGAATTTCTTCTGATTTTTTTCATGAACCGTTATTTATTCATGAATTTTCGACTCCTTCCTTCCCCTAGTTTCCACTTTCGAATAGGGGTCAAAATGATCGTCTTCGGACACAGAATTTTAGAGATTTTTTTCAGAAAAATTAACAGTGTTTATCTGTTCAAAAGTTTCGAAGATGCATGAATAAAAACCTGTTCATGAAAAAAATTAGAAAAAATTCGTGAGTGAGTGTTTGAGTTGGAGTACAATGAAAATTGAAATTTTTCAGAAAATTCGATTTTAAATTTAGGATAATGAATATTTCCTGATACAATAATTCCGGTTCTTTAAATGATGCAATATTGTTTTAATTCAGATTGATCATTATTCGATCAATTATAAATTCCACCGAAAAAATTCTCAATTCCTTCGATAGTTTAAAATAAAGGACCCCGCACAAATCTTATGGAAATTGGATTCCGGTCAAATTGTCCAAAATTGTAGTATGTTGTGCTTCAGGTCATCCTGATCAAAAGTCATCATGGTCACAAATTTGACCGGGATCGAATTTCCATAAGATTTGTGCGGGGTCCTTTGATGTGATTTTGAACTTTCAAAAAAATGGATAACATCTTAGTTAAAAACATGAGTCTCAAAGTGATGGGAAAATGGAAAATGGGAATTTCGTTCTTGGCGATCTCTGTGGCATATATTCGTAGAAAAGAGTGAAATTGAAGATTGTGACAAAAAGTTAGAAAAGTGAGCCATTGAGAGCCTTGTCGCTTTGTCCACATGCTCGCGTCTTCAGTAATGACAGCTGACATTCATGATGCGGCGAATTTTCACAGCGGTAATGTTGATCCGGTTGTTGGACACAGAACGAGGTTCCCTTCGGGTGTCGGGGGCACGGATCACGGACTGTTTCAACAGGGTTTCACAGACCGTCGATTCTCTTTGGAGGCATGTTTGGGAGGACACACTGCTATCAGCTCCTGAAAGCACAGTCACTATTAGTGACTGTGACAACACAGTGTGTGTGGAAGAACGGCTGTGATTCACTCGAATACGCACATGCCTGTACTTCAGGGTCAGCGTACAAGCTGTCGTAGACTTCAAGCACAGCGCAGCCCATTCGCGATTTTTCTTTAACGTCAATAAGCATTTGGAAACAGTTTTCGCCAGTTTCAAAAATGCTTGCGATGATGAACACTGTACGGGCCAAGTTTTTGGAACGAAGTGAACTATGGTGAAGCTGTGGAATAATAATAATAATAATAATAATAATATTAATAACGATAATAATGATAATAATAATAATAATATTAACAATAATAATAATCATGATAATAATAATAATAATAATGATAATGATAATAATCATGCATTGCATTCGCGAGTAGCCTTTGGAGGGGATTAAAGCACGTACACGAATGGGAAAGCGTCGAGGCAAATATTGTCAAGAGAAGAAAACAGTCAAAATTGGCGACCCAGATTTCACACGGTGATTCCTTGTGAAATACCGAATCTAAATGTCATTTACCATCTCTACTGTCGTAATTTTTGTCGCTTGGGTTTATTGCGAGAAACCACGAGTTCAGGTTTTCGATTTTCATCCAATATTATTCTTGGACATTTACTTTATTCCAATTTTTGTTGTAAATATGGAAATCTAATTTTTGGAGCACGAGTCTGAATTACCAACAAAAAAGTGATGCGAGTGACCATTTCTTTGAAAATTTTGAAAACAGGGAATTAAAGGGAAAAGGTTCGTTTCGTCCGATGAATTCTCACCATCAATATAGTACTACGAACGATAGAGTTACTACCTACAAAAAGAAAAAGAGTTGCTTACTACCGGCCCTGTTGGATAGTCTGCTCGATGGCGCTTTTGAACTCGAAAACAATGGTTCGTGTTTCAGTAACGTCTCACACTGTCGACCGCAAATCGTTGACCTTGTATGCGAGAGATCATCGAATAATCTTGGAGTCGCGAGATTTCGCAGCTAGTAAAATTCCCACCGTAGTCAGACTAGGGTAATATTTGAAAAAGAGCGGTGATTTTGTCAGTGGACCTACTTTCGGATGCCAAGTGGGTGGAGAAGCAGCATGTCTGTCCGTTCGGTTGGATAACGTCATCGGCCAGCTATAGGGCTCAACATCTCCGTTGTAAGCATCTGCGTTGAACTTATCAAACGATACGCATAAACGTTATCAGACATCCTCAAAGTATCAGTCTCGGGTTTTTTATCACCCAATGTCATGATACAAAATGACGCCAGTATCCTGCAAAAATTCGTGGTCACAAACGAGAACTTGATCACAAAACTATGATGAGAAATTGACATGCTGTACGCAGTACGATCGTACGTATATTTATGCTGTCAGTTTCTTGTTTTATAAATTTTCAATTTTCTTCACACCTCGCACCGATACGTCGTGGTAATGAAAATATGGCGAACCTTCAACTAACAAATCCTGCAAATTTTCTTCTTTTCCGTATATGTGCAATCCTGCCAAGTCACTTGCGCTTCGCTTCTTCGGAATATGCCGGGAACGGTCCGTCACGGTGCCGGCGATTACGTAATAACCGCTCATAGAAAACGGGGATCCACAGCTCACGCGCGCTTCGTGGCCACAATGCTAAGCCGGGAGGTTAGATGGCACAGAGGTCTCACTTGTTGCATCTAGGTAGACGCCTCGAGTGTGTGTTTCGCTTGAGGCCCGATCTGTGTGCCGGTGTACACACACACACACACACACACACATATGTGTGTATTCAAAACTGTGCAAACAATGAACAACAACAAAACTGAAAATGAAATAGGTACAACTATCATGTATCGGAAGGGTGTTGAATCGTTTCACGAGGTACCGTGAGTGAAATGGAACGCTATAATGGAAGACTGCCTTACAGTGAAATTGCAGCAATAATACTTCTGTCTGCATATGACGACAGCGACAATGTTAGAAATAAATATGAAATAGACCTAAGCAACCATACACTGCGATGCCTCGGACTCAGGGACGATCGCGCGAGACAACAACATCTGTGTACCCAATTTATGGATCCTATGTCAAATAGACTAGTGACGACAGTCACGAATCCCTGGTCTCAACACAGGAAAATGGGAGCACCCCTTCGTTCTGTAAGTAATTAACGACTCACTTACATCATATCCGTGTTTGAGAGTCGTCAGAGCAGGGGGCAGCGGGGTCGTGTTCATTCATTCATTCATTTACTCATTCATTCATTCATTCATTTACTCATTCATTCATTCATTCATTCATTCATTCATTCATTCATTTATCCATTCATTCATTCATTCATCCATCCCTCCATCTATTCATCCATCCATCCATCCATCCATCCATCCATCCATCCATTCATACATTCATTCCTCTTCTGTTTTCTTAGTCATGCACTCCACGAATTTACAGACATACGACGTCATTTTCTCAAACTCCACTCGAATTTTACGAAATTCTTCAGCTGCGTCCTTCTGGAGCTCTATCTTATTGGCCTCATTCTGGGCTTGCAAGAGTTGGGCCTTCGCCATCATCTGAGAATATGAACATCATAATAATGGGTCCAATGAGATTTCGGTTGGTATTCTTCACATGATTAAAATCCTATGAGATTATTGTCAGTCATTAATATTTCTTTTTACAGGAAATTGATTCTTTGATCATGGTAGGGATTATTAGAATAAATAGGATTCCATAAGAACAATCAGTGGTCATCTTTCAATCGCGCTCAAACGAAGGTTTGTACAATGTCAGATACATCAATCGATCATGTTATCAAAAGTTAATTATGTTCACCGAATACCTCCACTTTTGTCTCCTGCATTCTAGCGAAATGGGCAGTCTTTTCTTCATACTTGAATTTGTCCAATATCGCGTCTCTACTAGACTTTCCCTTTTTCAGGCTTAAATTGGCTCGTCGACCGGAAGCCGACGTCGACGGTTTGTCAACGGATGACCCAGTTATCCGTCGACCTTCATCCTCATCTTCTGAATCAGCTACTGGAATGATTTAATTGCAGAATATCACTTTCAATTTTCGTACAATCTTTCAACGTATTCGTTTGTTAGAGAGAAGTGATGAAGACACTATACAATTATAAACAAGCGACAGTGAAAAATGACTGTAATGATTTCGAATGACTTGAACAGCTGTGTCACAACATACCGACCAACCAGATCGAATTAAGAATCTGACAGTCGGATGAAATTGACAATTTTGTGCCTTTCTTTTCAATTTTATTTAATGCTCCTAAATCACTTTTTTTGGATACTTAATTCTCTTCAATTTGTTTTGGATTACTGGGATATTCAATTCAGCATGCAATTTATATTCACGTAATACTTTATAACCCTAGTGTTCACCTTGTTCACCAGCGGCACCATCAGATTCACTGCTGGCACGACATTTCAGTCTAGCATCGCTCCGGTCCCCACCCATCAACTTCATTATTGCTGCCTAGTTGAGAAGTTATTTTGAAGTATATTCACACACGGGGAAAATTCCTAACGTCTAAACACTCGGAGCAGCGTTGAGGTGGCCACCAGTCAGAATTGTCAGTTGTTATATTAGTTTCAGGCTTCCTTTTTTTTTGCCGTTTTTTTTTAATTTTATTGTTCCTTATTTCTTCCTTTTTTCGACTTATCGCTCATAGATTTTTCCTCATTCATTTTTTAAAATTACTGCTACGCTCTGAGAGAACAATATAGTGTCTTAGTTTTTCTACAGATGATTAGTGGTATTTTGATACATAGTTCATGATTCTTCCAGATTTCATGTCCTCCGCTGAACCTGAATTCGACTACATGCCCTAACGGGTGATAAGTCCAAGGAAGAAGAAGAAGAAGAAGAAGAAGCTGAACCTGAATTCAGTCCATCGAAGAAAAAGCGGTTGTCGTAGGGTACAGGCTGCTGCGTTGGATGAAATTTCCTCAACTTTGAAGGAAATATTCTGTATGAATGTAATTTCGGACGAAACCAATAATATTTGATAAATTTAATTTTTAGGTACAGAAGTTTTTGGTTTCAAAACATTTTCACCAGAACGATGTAAAAAAAATTTTCACAATCAAAAATTTCTATGTCTCAAACTTGAATTCATCGAATATTATTGGTTTAGTCAGAATTCACATTCATACAGAATATTTCCTTGGAAGTTCAAGAAATTTCATACAGCGCAGCAACCTCTACCCTACGACAACTGTTTTATCTTCGATGTACTGAATTTATGTTCAGCGGCGAATATGAAATTTGGAAAAATCATGAACTATGTATCAAAATAACACTAATCAACTGTTGAAGAATTGAGTCACTGGAATGTTCTCTCAGAGCGTAGAAATGATTTCAGAAAAATTATTTTAAAGGTGTATGTACTATCGTACATTGTACTTCGTGATTCTGCTTCACCTCGCAGCCGTCATATTCCTAATGACCTGAAGGATCCACTGGTCATGGGCAAATAAAATGCTTGTCGAAGGAAAACCAGATTCAAAGAAAGGCTAGAAAAAATAGTGAGGCACAGGTACACCATCGACGAACATTTCTGTACCCCCTTAATATGTTTCAATGGCACATACATTGAATGAAGTTCTGATATAATATTATATAATGTTAATCTCGGATTGGGGGAGGCTATCTCGACTCCCAGAAATCCCGTGGACCGTCATCGGCCCCATCACGGCAAGCACCATCGCATCCTCCTCGTCCAGGTCCATACTATTTCGAATCACCTGATTACCGGTACGCGTCTTGGCAGCTTTCAGCGCAGCCCATTTTGACCGTGTGCGTAGTTTTATATCTATCCACGTCTGCAAACAACATTCGAAAGGAGGTATTGTTGGACCAAAACAAATTTTTTTTATCATATTGTAGGACCGAAGAACACATAAATTTGTAAGCCATAAGCGGAATCTATATGTATAATAGTTATTTAGGGTATTCCATCTATTGTTTTTATAAATTATTCAGTATTTTATTTTATTTTTTCTGTTTACTTTATTAGATTATTTTTTATTATTTTTTATTCAATCGTTTGGCATAATATAATTAAAGTTCATTGAAGTATTAAGCAACATAAATGGAATCAAATAAAATTTTTATCGAAAGAATTCTCACTCTGTACCACTGCTCGACCGATTTTCCACACCCTTGTATGCAGTTTAGCTGCTGCCCCAAGCCATCCCATTCGGATTTGATACTCACGTGCCCCATCTCTTTGTCCAATTTGCGATTCGCATTCATGTATTCGATCAGCGCCGTTTCTTTTGAGAAGAAGAGCGCTGACCCGGTTGCACTTTTTCTTTAGATCTTGTAACAGCGATTCCCGCGGGCTCGGGTGTTACCCGCAGGAACTACGATCAGTCAACAAACTAGCACCAACGTCGTTACCTCCTCCGACTAGCTCTAGGATGTAGTTGGGCGCCAGACTCCGGACTCGGAGTCCTTTCTCTCTCTCTCTCTCTCGCTCCAGCTAGCCTGTCGGTGGAGGGATAATTCGTGGGGGCGAGAAATAAAAACACTCAACACAATACGAATATATTTGAATATGGTTTATCAATTAAAAGAAAAAAAAGAAAAAGGTGATATTAATTTGTACAGCCTATCACCTGGCTTCGGCTTTTCTTACCGCTACTTTATGTTCATTAATACTACGTGAAGAAAACTAAATTATATTAAATCAAGACTAGAAAATGCAATAAATTAAATGACTCTACTCTACTATATAAATCTCAAAATATGACTCGACTATAAATTAAATATTATATGATAAAGCTAGACAGGTACAGTTGACGACGATATCACAGGCGTAGGGGAATAGCCTTCCTCGCTACCACCAGCTGGAGGCTTGGCTGTCACGTTGATTTCGAGACCGCAGTCTCTAGTCTCTAACAGACAGCTGATCACTCAACAGCTAGGAGGGGAAGGGAATCGGTACTCGTTAGCTCGGGACTAGGCCATGAGAGTGCTCTGACACGCAGCAGACGATCTGCGACGCGTGACGTCAGAACATCCGGGCAATATGGCGTCGATTCTACCTTGGCGAATTTCTGCGCAGCGGCAATGCAAGCCGGAACGCTGACGCGCAGAATCGACAGCCACTGAGAACGACAACAAGTTCAAACTCGCCGGTTCTCAGCTAACACGCGGTACTCAGGGACTCGGTACTCAAGACGGTACTGAGGGAACGAAAAGCTTCCGGGCTCTAACTCGAGACTCAAAAGGGATTTTAGGGACTCTAAGGGAAGAATATAGACTATCTTAGGGGGTCTGGACTGGATTGATCCTACCTGATCGGCTACGATGGCTCGGCCTCGTGTCTGACTCGTGGTCCGTGGACAGGCGAGGGTCGTATTTTCACAAAATCAGTCTAAGTCCAGTCCAATATCCAAATCAAGTCCAGTAATTTATAGCAGGGGTCACAATTAAACAGATCACCTCACGAAACACTCTATAACTCCTCAAAAACTCTGGGAATAACTCTCTCGATTCGATTGTAATGATGGCACGTGAATTTACTCAACGGCTAGACAATGAATGGCTCTTCGTTTCCGGGATGCTAATTACCGCTTATCGCCGTTCATCCTGCTAGCGCCATCCGTCATCGATGGACCAATCCGAGGATCTATATTCGATAAGGCGTCGCTAGGATGAAGGGCGGCAATATTTGAATCAGCTAACGGGACTTTCGGGCTCTCGGGGTTACATACGCTCGTTTAGGCTGGTACGGAGGAGGTCCAAACGTTTGACACGTTACAATCTATAGACATTATTTACAAATGAAGAATTCAACAATGGTACGCATGTATAGGATAATGCCCGCTTTCACCAACGACGAATAACTTTTTATTCGTTAAACAAGATTTATTCAACAACAATATTTATTGAATATTTATTTACACGATTTATTATATATATGCAATTATTATAATTATTTATAATATTTATCGAAGTATGTGCGGCAATTTTTTACGTTGTGTTGTGAAATAAAGATAAATACTGATGAATTATTAATTCCATGAATACATATAGAATTCATCTTGTCATTGGTGAAACCGGGCATGAATTATATATTTATGATAAGTATATGTATGAACTCGATGCTCACCCCATTTTTTCGACGACGGACGAAAGCAGTGGACACTGATAAAATATTTTCAGAAACAGATAAACATATATATACAGCATGATTCCCAAGTCGCGGAAAAGATTTCACATGCAGATTCCTTGTCGAAATCTAAGAATAAAGTTCCTTATCAAAAACTTCCAGGGTGCGGTCGTTGCTGAGTTATAGAAGGTTTAGTCTAACCAATAATACGGCCGTAAAGTGACGTGCTCAGTCTCGTAGCAATTCTGTCAAACTGATAGTGCCCGCGTCGTATGAACTTTGTCCGAAATTCCGGTTTTTTATTTCGTAATTTTTAGTCTTTACGTCTCCCGGTCGGTCATTCTCGTGCCCTACGTCGTTCACCCCGTAGTTGACGTTGTCCAGGTAGTCGAACTGGTGATTGACATTCCCCAGGTCTTTTGCTTCGTAGCGTTCGTTATCCAGGTCGTCGGGCTAGGGATTTTCTTACTCCAGGATTTTCCCCCCGTAGTTTACGTTGTCCAGGTGGTCAAACTGGTGACTTACGTTGCCCAGGTCATCCACTTCGTAGTTTTCACTCTTTGTTGTCATCGGGTTGTTGATTTCCGTCCTCCAGGACTTTTCTTCCGTAGTTTACGTTGTCCAGGTGGTCAAACTGATGACTTACGTTCCCCAGGTCGTCCGCTTCGTAGCGTTCGTTATCCAGGTCGTCAGGCTAGAGATTTTCTCACTCCAGGATTTTCCCCCCGTAGTTTACGTTGTCCAGGTGGTCAAACTGGTGACTTACGTTGCCCAGGTCATCGGCTTCGTAGTTTTCACTCGTTGTTGTCATCGAGTTGTTGATTTTCGTCCTCCGGGACTTTCCCCCCGTAGTTTACGTTGTCCAGGTGGTCAAACTGATGACTTACGTTCCCCAGGTCGTCCGCTTCGTAGCGTTCGTTTTCCAGGTCGTCAGGCTAGAGATTTTCTCACTCCAGGATTTTCCCCCTCGTAGTTTACGTTGTCCAGGTGGTCAAACTGGTGACTTACGTTGCCCAGGTCATTGGCTTCGTAGTTTTCACTCGTTGTTGTCATCGAGTTGTTGATTTTCGTCCTCCGGGACTTTCCCCCCGTAGTTTACGTTGTCCAGGTGGTCAAACTGATGACTTACGTTCCCCAGGTCGTCCGCTTCGTAGCGTTCGTTTTCCAGGTCGTCAGGCTAGAGATTTTCTCACTCCAGGATTTTCCCCCCGTAGTTTACGTTGTCCAGGTGGTCAAACTGGTGACTTACGTTGCCCAGGTCATCGGCTTCGTAGTTTTCACTCGTTGTTGTCATCGAGTTGTTGATTTTCGTCCTCCGGGACTTTCCCCCCGTAGTTTACGTTGTCCAGGTGGTCAAACTGATGACTTACGTTCCCCAGGTCGTCCGCTTTGTAGCGTTCGTTTTCCAGGTCGTCAGGCTAGAGATTTTCTCACTCCAGGATTTTCCCCCCGTAGTTTACGTTGTCCAGGTGGTCAAACTGGTGACTCACGTTGCCCAGGTCATCGGCTTCGTAGTTTTCACTCGTTGTTGTCATCGAGTTGTTGATTTTCGTCCTCCAGGATTTTCCCCCCGTAGTTTACGTTGTGCAGGTGGTCAAACTGGTGACTTACGTTGCCCAGGTCATCGGCTTCGTAGCATTTGTTATCCAGGTCGTCAGATCAATGATTTATGACGTGCAGGTATTCCGCTAAACGGAAAGATGAAGAAACTCGATTTCTAAAAACTGAGTTCATTGATTGACAAGCAAATCCCAACTGCGATGTCACCAATAATCACCAATGGAGGAAATAATCATCGGTTGAGTCAAAAATCAAGAGTCATCATAATCGTATAAGATAATTTAATTTTTTCTCATAATACATAGTTCAAATAAAGTTTGAATCAAAATTCAAAAGCATTTTGAATGAAATAAAATCGAACGAGTAAACGTTGGATGATATGGTTGAATTCGATCAGATTTGTAGTTATCTACTTTTTAGTTAATATTTCAATTCAATTCAAGTATCCTTACGATAATGATTATCACTATAAGTTATTTAGAATCAATTGTACACATATTCAAAAAAATTGTGTGAAGTTATGATTTATTACATTACAGATTTCAAATTCATTTATCAATTCTATTCAGTAATTGTATAATTTACAATGGTGAATATCATTAGCAACAGGAATAAAACTGCTGAAGCAATCATAACATAGATCTGGGTATGAAATAATTCGAACTGAAACGTCATCCGTTCTCACCATATTCTAAATAAGACATTTACTGGTTGACACATTTATCTATTAATTACGTCATTTCCGTTACACACCTCCGTCACACTTTACTGACTTGACCCCCTATATCCCAAAAACTCTACCGAAATTAAAAATATTTTTAATGGTAATTATCATGAAGCAATAACAACGAGTTGAAATCGAAATAAGGAAAAACTTGGCCGAGAACGCAACTATGATTAGCCAAATTTCCAAACGAAGCGCAAAATCATTCGCAAATTGAATTGTGCATCCGATTTCAGTCCGGAGCAGTAATTCCGGCCAGCCTGTAACATTGAAAACACATTACATTGATTTGAGGTGAAAATGTGCGCATAAATGATCACGTCAGGAAAACAACGATTCTTCCAGATCAGCCACCATGAACATAAGCCATTTACCTATAAGAGGTGTTCAAAATGTCCTCCTTGCATTTGGACGCAGAGCTCGGCGCGACGTATTAAGCTACGTTGCGCTCGCTCGATCATTTCCGGGGTGACAGTCGCAATCGCCTCGTGGATTTTCGCATCGAGATCTTCGAGATTTACGAGAGTATCTCTGTATACGTATGCTTTTACGTGTCCCCACAGAAAAAAGTCAAGCATTGTGAGGTCAGGGGATCTTGGCGGCCACGCTACCGTCCCACCGCGACCAATCCACGCATCGTTAAATTTTCTATTCAACACCTCCCGCGCCACCCTCGCATTGTGGGCAGGGGCACCATCATGCTGGAACCATAAATTTAGACGTTGATCTAATGGCATGTCTTCCAAAAGATCGGGAAGCTCATCCGTCAGGAAATCGGTGTAATTTCGGCCGTTCAGCCGACGTGGTAGCTGCGCCGGGCCCACCTGTAACAACGCTTCCATAGTTATTTGTTTCGAATAAATGGCTCTATTTCACCTATCAATTTGTACGTTCATTAAGTTTATAATTCATTTTTCCACCATACTATTTTTTATACGAGTAAGTTCATGTGAATAAGTACATGTGATTTTAAATTAATGATGTTTCTGCGATTTACCAAAACGTTTCCATAGATCCCAGCCCACAAGTTCACCCCGAATCTGACTTGGAACCCCCGAAGTGCAGTCACGTGCGGATTTTCGTGTGCCCAAACGTGGTTATTATGATAATTAAAGGAGCCTTCTCGGCCGAAGCTTGACTCTACCGTAAATAAGATGTTCCTCGAAAAATTGGGATCGACCTGATTTGCGGCCAAAAGCCACTGGCAAAATTCAAGACGACGTGGATAGTCCGCAGGTTGAAGGTTTTGCACACGGGTATAATGGAATGCATGTCTTTCATCATCAGCCAATACCCGTTGTACCGTTGAATAACTTGTTCTGCATATTCGGGCAACATTTCTTATGCTTATGGTGTTCTCATTATCAACGGTAGCCAATATTTGATTTTCAAGGACTGGATTACGACCATCCGGGTTAGGCCCGACTGCATTTCCGTGGTTCGGGTTCGGAACAACCGATCCAGTTCTACGGACACGATTTATCAATCTTAGGATCACATTTACACTTGGTTGACGCCGTTCTTCATATTCAATCGCATATTCTCGGACGGTTGCAAGTGCATTGTGGCCACATGCGCCGTAGAGCAATAACATATCACAATATTCTTCGGTAGAAAAAATCATCGTTCGTAAATATTGATACTATTTAGACGTGGACAAGCTTCACGTGAATAATTGTTTGAAAAAAACACGGCAGAACGAAAGATTATTAAAAAAACAGTAAACATGAAAATCCGTGCTACGGCGCATTGCCATCCATTATCATCAATGTGTTAACAATAATCGATTCTAACTAAGAATATTGTGATATTTTATCGCTTCAAGGCGCCTGTGGTCTTGATGCACTTGCAACCCTTAGAGAATATGTGATTCGATATCCCGCTCGGCATCAACCGAGTGTCAATGTGATTATAAGATTGATAAATGGTGTTGGTACGATCGGATCGGTTGTTCCCAACCCGAACTACGGCGACGCAGTAGGACCAAAACAGAATGCACGGCATTCAGTGATGGAAGACCAAATATTGGCTACTGTTTATAATCGAAGCACAATGAGCATTCGAAATGTTGCACGAATATGTGAAACAAGCTATTGAACGGTACATGATAACCACAGTTTAGAGTACGAAGACCCGCACGCAACTGCACTTCGCGGATATCAAGTGAGATTTGGAGTAAGTCTGTCGGTTGGCGTAGCCGATAACGTTTTGGAAAACTGCAGAAACATTATTATTCATCCTAAATCAAATGTATTTAATCACGTAAATTTATTCGTATCAAAAATAGCACGGTAAGTGAAGGAATTCTGTAGCTTAATGGACGTCGAAATTGATGGGTGAAAAAGAGCCATTTATTCAAAATAAATACCTATAAAAGCGTTGAGACAGGTGTGCCCGTTCGTTTTACTGCGTAGGCTGAATGGCCAAAATGACGCTGAATTTCTCTGAAATGAGCTACCGGATCTCGTTGATGACATGCCATTACGTGTTCGTGTACGGATCTAGGTTTCAGCACGGCGACGCCCCTGCCAATGTTTCAGGAGTGGCACATGAAGTTTTGAATCACATTTCAAAGCTTGATAGGTCGCGCGTAGTACTGCGTCCATAAGCGACGAGGGCACTTCTAACAACTCTTATGAGTAAATGGCTAATGTTCACGGTGGCGATCCGGAAGAATGATTGTTTGCTTTTATGCACACGTTATCATCTCAAATTAATGTGATGTGTTCTCAATGTCACTGGCTCGCCGGCACTGCTTAAATGCGTTGCCTAATTGAGGTTGATATGAGGCGTACGTGGGATTATTAATTTGAATAATATTTCATTATTATGACGTTACTTACCAACACATTTCAGTTCGAATTACGGAATAAAATTGATGAAGGAATTTGAAATCTGTAATGTAATAAATCATAACTTTACATAATTGTATTGCATTCGAATATTAATCACGCCTTTTTTTGACATCGCAGTTGAGATTTGCTTGTCAATCGATGAACTCAGTTTTTAGAAAGCGAGTTTCTTGAAATTTCGAGTTTCGAGAAAGTCCTGGAGTAAGAAAATCTCTAGCCTGATGACCTGGATAACGAACGCTACGAAGCGGACGACCTGGGAACGTAAGTCATCAGTTTGACGACCTGGACAACGTAAACTACGGGGGGAAAGTCCTGAAGGACGGAAATCAACAACTCGATGACAACGAGTGAAAACTACGAAGCAGATGACCTGGGCAACGTAAGTCACCAGTTTGACCACCTGGACAACGTGAACTACGGGGGAAAAGTCCTGGAGGACGGAAATCAACAACTAGATGACAACAACGAGTGAAAACTACGAAGCGGATGACCTGGGCAACGTAAGTCATCAGTTTGACGACCTGGACAACGTAAACTACGGGGGGAAAATCCTGGAGTAAGAAAATCTCTAGCCTGACGACCTGGAAAACGAACGCTACGAAGCGGACGACCTGGGGAACGTAAGTCATCAGTTTGACCACCTGGACAACGTAAACTACGGGGGGAAAGTCCTGGAGGACGAAAATCAACAACTCGATGACAACAACGAGTGAAAACTACGAAGCCGATGACCTGGGCAACGTAAGTCACCAGTTTGACCACCTGGACAACGTAAACTACGGGGGGAAAATCCTGGAGTGAGAAAATCTCTAGCCTGACGACCTGGATAACGAACGCTACGAAGCGGACGACCTGGGGAACGTAAGTCATCAGTTTGACCACCTGGACAACGTAAACTACGGGGGGAAAGTCCTGGAGGACGGAAATCAACAACTCGATGACAACGAGTGAAAACTACGAAGCAGATGACCTGGGCAACGTAAGTCACCAGTTTGACCACCTGGACAACGTAAACTACGGGGGGAAAGTCCTGGAGGACGGAAATCAACAACTAGATGACAACAACGAGTGAAAACTACGAAGCCGATGACCTGGGCAACGTAAGTCACCAGTTTGACCACCTGGACAACGTAAACTACGGGGGGAAAATCCTGGAGTAAGAAAATCTCTAGCCTGACGACCTGGAAAACGAACGCTACGAAGCGGACGACCTGGGGAACGTAAGTCATCAGTTTGACCACCTGGACAACGTAAACTACGGAAGAAAAGTCCTGGAGGACGGAAATCAACAACCCGATGTCAACAAAGAGTGAAAACTACGAAGTGGATGACCTGGGCAACGTAAGTCACCAGTTTGACCACCTGGACAACGTAAACTACGGGGGGAAAATCCTGGAGTAAGAAAATCCCTAGCCCGACGACCTGGATAACGAACGCTACGAAGCAAAAGACCTGGGGAATGTCAATCACCAGTTCGACTACCTGGACAACGTCGACTACGGGGTGAACGACGTAGGGCACGAGAATGACCGACCGGGAGACGTAAAGACTAAAAATTACGAAATAAAAAACCGGAATTTCGGACAAAGTTCATACGACGCGGGCACTATCAGTTTGACAGAATTGCTACGAGACTGAGCACGTCACTTTACGGCCGTATTATTGGTTAGACTAAACCTTCTATAACTCAGCAACGACCGCACCCTGGAAGTTTTTGATAAGGAACTTTATTCTTAGATTTCGACAAGGAATCTGCATGTGAAATCTTTTCCGCGACTTGGGAATCATGCTGTATAAGAGCGTATTGAGAATCTAAAGGTGAGGCGTACTATAAACAAACAATCAAAAAAGAAAACCGCACGTAATATAATGCGAAAATAGGCGATATTACATGAACAAATAAACGCAATACAATACGTAAATGATCACTGCATGAATGACAACGATCGCGAGAAACACAATTGATTGATATTATAAAATTGCACGATTGACCAAAGAATTGCTCGTTATCGCTATGCTTCATAATAATAGACGTGTTTTAGACGCTAATAATTCAGTTGTGTCATGCAGTTGTGCGACGTCGTACACGACGTCTTGAACGACGTCGTAAATGACGTCTTGAACGACGTTGCTTTTTTAAGCAAACATTTGCATTATATCAATTCTGCAAATAAATTATTAATTGGAATATTTTTGTGATAGTAATGGAAACACAGTATAATTGATGAATGGCCAATAATTCTTTCGTTTTTATTTTGATTTTTCTTGACATTCGATGAGATTTCATAATTTTTAATATTTATCAGCACATACATATTAATGCTGCGTGAGTTACACATACACACTCCTAATCAAACTTCAACAGAATATCACAGATATGCAAACCATTTTACAAACTATCTTCAGATTACAAACTGTTTTCTTATTTTTATCTTTATCACAATTGTTTCTCATTATAACATAAAATCAAAGTTTAAGTAAAAACTGCTTCAAATGTTTTCGTCAATTTTTCGTGACATCTGATGAGATTTCCTAATTTTCAACATTCATCACCACATACATATTAATGGTGCGTGCGTTACACATACATGTACTCGTATTTAAACTTCAACAGAACATCACAGATATGCCAACCATTTTACAAACTATTTTCAGAATACAAACTATTCTCTTATTCTAATCTTTATCACAATAGTTTCCTATTATAACATAAAATCAAAGTTCGAGTAAAAACTGTTGCAAATTTTTTCGTCAATCTTTCATGACAACTGATGAGATTTCGTAATTTTCAATATTCAGCATTACATACATATTAATGCTGCGTGGGTTTCACATTCATGTACTCGTATTCAAATTTCAGCAGAATATCACAGATATGCAAACCATTTTACGAACTATTTTTAGATTACAAACAACTTTTTTATCCTGATATTTATTGGAATAGTTTCTCATTATAACATAAAATCGGAGTTCAAGAAAAAAACTGCCCCTCATGAGGTATGAACTCTTGTTCCAGTTGAAGCAAGATGATGAAAACATTAAATATCGTATAAAAACAAACCTCTGCAAATGTCTAGATTATGATAGAATAAGCCTTGAAATTGAATTTAAACATACTGCAATCAGAGTGTATGGACGAGTGATTTTTTGCAGCAGTGGGCGGAATCCTTTCAGAAAGTATCCTTGTGCATACATTTTCAGGAGCAAATTACTCTCGGATTTAATAATAATACAAGTTTGGAACAGGGCAAAGGTACTCATTTTCGTTCACCGTCATATGCACGCATATTCTCTCTATATGGTCAGTCAGTATATATGATTGTTCTTCACTGACGGATTCAATTTTTCGCAACGAACCACACATATTGTCCATGTAAGCATTTCTTGTGCGAACTGTGTGAACGATTGTGTACTCTTTCTGAAATCTCTAGTCTCCTAAAAAATTAATTATTTTCACATACGTCTTGTCTACTAATAGGGCGAAAGAATCGTTAGAACGTCTATTGCCTCGCAGCGCCCATACGTACACACAAGAGTCTTTCACAATCTTCTTATAGGAAACGCTGTGTTCACCAAGTCGTAATCTATTCGTCCATAATTCGTCTACTCGTGATACAGAACCAAAATATCGAATGTCATTCGTTCGGAACGTTCGCTTAGCCATTGCAGATCCAGTTGTGTCACAATATCGTTTCACAGTAAACGAACAAGATGGATAAATGTGGTTTTTCAAGCTCATAAAACTATACTTCAAGCAGATTCGGCGACATATTTGATGATGTACACCCTTGGCTGCATGTATCACTTTCAACAATTCTCCGTTTCCGGATTCGGATGGGTAAGCATTGTGGGACCATAGCGGTCCCCAATCCGAAACACTTCTTGCCAAATGTAGAAGTGAATGTACATTGAAGGTCATTGCTGTTTTACCGTATAAAATTTCGGTTTTACCGACGAATTCGCGTAATTACTTATCAGCTACGACCATTTCACGAATTGTCATTTCTCCTTTGGAAAATATGTAAAATGCTTCGACGAACAAAGCCCAGTGCATCAGTAAGTTATCTGGCAATATGTTTCGCAGAACCGCCATGCTATAAAACATGCTCCAGTTTTCCCACTCGCGAGCCTTCCAATACTCTTTTTCCGAAAACGAACGAGCGAATCTAACGATCTGATGCGGTGCTTTAATGTTATTAATGAGTGCATCAATATTTGTTATCATGCCTCTAGATAGGATGCCAGCTTGACTTTTATTGCCCAACCACATAGTGGCAAACTGTTTCGCGATTCCGGAACAGCAGTGCATCGAATCAACGATACAACCATAAGTGATATCATAGTGCAACAAGTTTATCAATTGAGATGGACATTTGACACCGAATACAGGTTGGTTAGATTCTACAGCTCGCTGCATGTGCTGTATCGTTTCTTTCATGTTCCTGTCTTTTGTAACATTATCCTGCAGCGGGTATTTAATGCTTTCAGATCGCATATTATTTGGTTTACTTCGCACCCATTCACCCGAATGGAGACACTGACCACAGCCGTATGATCCATTAAATTGTGTAAAACCTTGCACCGGGGCGCGAGCGACCGCATCTGCACAGCAAACAAGAGTGAAAATTTTTACGCACAATTTACGTCCCTTTACAATGCACTCAACTCCTTTGTGTGAAAGGTCATTCATACATTCCACGAATGGTTCAAGAAATACGTTCATATTCGGTTTATTTTTCCCGAACCAGAGACCTGCTAATATCAATTCTTTACTTCGCTCGTGATATGGTAGCTCGTTCACCATTATGAAAATGGGCCAAATAGAATAACTTGAACTTTCGAGCAAAGGTGCTCCGTCAGTATTGAAATTGATAGTAGCGTAGCTATGTCTGTCCCTTGAATTTAAACTCTCGACAAACTCGCGGTATTTTTTACCGTCATAAATGTCACGTATGCAACTATCTTGGTAAACTCTATGATTCATGACGTTATTGTAATAATCACTGTTCGACTCTATCAATGTAGATATCTGAGACGCAACATCCATTGTAACAAAAAAGTCTTTATACGCATAATCCCGAACATCAACAATTGTTTTGCACATGGGACATGTCATATGATGATCTTTACGTTCGAAACGACCCATCTTTGCACCGCACGTGGTACATGTTGCGTTCAAATACATGTTAGATTTCGGATAGAATAATTTATCTATCAGATACCTGGTGTTTGATAAAATTGGTTCTCCGAAAATACAATTCATCATTTCAAATAAATCAGTTGTCTCAGGCAGAGAAAGCGCGTGCACCAGTACAAACTTCAGAATCATCAGCACTACTTCGCCAATACTTTTGTTTACAGGTACGGTAATTTTTTTTTGTTGAAAACTTCGCTGTCTATGGCTGCTTGAAGTGACGTGTAACCTTGTCCGAACAAATATTCTCCAGCGGTATCTTCACTTAGTACATCATTGGTTTCGTCAATAGCGTCCATGAAACTGTTATGAAGTTAGAGGATAGGTACTGACACCAATGTTATGAATTGGGGTTGGTGAGCTGCTACCTGAAGAATGTACCCAAGTAGAGCTATGACGTTGAGTTCGTTACTCATTTTTATACCTTAAGGTAACCGGGATCTGGATGATGAGTGACTGATGTGAATAAGTATATTAACTGAATAACTGTTTATTGGTTTACAAGTCGTAAAGCTTAAGTGGTAAGCGATTCTGAGTTAGTGATTAAGAGCGAGTCTGAGACTGACTGTCTTCTTCAATGATCTGAATGCAAGTGCTTCTAGCTCGAGTGCGAATGTATAAAAATGGCTACCGATGATCTCAGTTGTGAGATCATCCTTTTCATTGTTCTCCCGGGCATGAGCGCATTGATGCAGGTGCAGTTCTATGGTGCATAGGTAGGGATAGAGTTCTTGGGATATAAGGGTGAGACTTCCTCTGATTAGAGGTGGCGAGACTGGATAGATGTAGGATGTTGTGTCTTGGGTATTGAGAGTGGTAGAGCATAGAGGAGTATGGAATAGGGTGGAATACGTAACACGCCCATCCTCGGGGGAAAAAAATATTGCTCCTGTGAAGCAGGGGAAATTTTTTTTTTTTTTTTTTTTTTTGTAAAAGTAGAAGTGTGTATAATATTTTTTAGGTTGAGGGTTGTATATTTACGACAGTAAGTATACTAGGTATACTAGGTATACATTCACGTTAGTGAATGTATCTATGTGCATGGATCTACGTTAGTAGATTCATCTACGCGTATATAGTCTAGTCAACAAGTTCAAATCGGTGTTAAATAGAGATACTATTAGTAAAATTATGTGGATTAGCTCATTCGATCCGGAATGATGTCTAGAAAATTGTGCCGGAAAATTGAATTGATTCATAAACAATTTCAAAAGTTATAAACAATTAAACATCTTAAAAAAATGGTTTTTGGTTTTTCGCTTATAACTCGTAAAGTATAAATATTTTTGTATTTTTGAAAAAAGATCCTTAAAGAGGAGGAAATTTACTAAAAAAAAGTCCCGACTCCCGGAACTGTACCTCCATTATTTATAATTTTAATTGACCGCTGAAAATAGTCCTCCGCGCGCCGCTGTTAGGTTGCGCGCACCGCCTCGACAGCAAGTACGTCAATTAAAAAAAATTTTTTAAGGTAATTGGAGTGAATTGAAGAATCTAAAAAAATTACGGTATAATCTAAACACTTCAAAGAATTTATTCCCGTTAAAATTTTTCATTTAAGTCAATTTTTCAACAAACTAGACGATTGTTAATTAACAAAATTTTCTCAAACTTCCTTTATCGTTCTAAATTAAAAAAAATTCAAAAATAATTGTCCTAAAATTTTTTCGCTTCGTGGAGCCCTTCTTATATACATACAAAACAAGATTGCATCATACAAGTTTGAAAAATGTTAATACTTTGTTTATAATAATTTTTTTAATTTAAGAAAAAAAGAAAAAACACAAAAATGTTGGTAAAAAATTTTTTTTTTTTAGTCATCATTATATTATCGTTTTTATGTCAATGAAAGACATTTATTTACTAGAAAAAAAAAATTTTCCTCCATTTGTTTATTAATACTTTATAAACAAATAGACTATTTTAATATTTTTAAAAGTTTTTTTTTCACAACTTTGTAGAGAACTGTCAATTATGATTTAAAAAAAAAAAAAATTTTCTCAATAATAACTTTTAATTGTTTATAATCGTTTTTTTTATTTATCTATTGTTTAAATTATTAGTTGAGAATTTTTTTTTTTTTTTTAAATCATAATCGGCAATTCTCGAGGGGTTAATCACTGTTGTAATCTGGTGTACAAGGTATTTGTAATCACTTGTAATCTTTTGTAATCATTGCAATCTTTTGTAATCTTTTGTAATCTTTGCAATCACTTGTAATCCTGCTGTAATCGTTGTAATCTTTCTGTAATCTTTGCAATCTTTCTGTAATCTTTGCAATCTTTCTGTAATCCTTGTTATCTTTGTAATCTTTGTAATCTTTTGTAATCTTGCTGTAATCTTTCTGTAATCTTTGCAATCTTTCTGTAATCTTTGCAATCTTTCTGTAATCCTTGTAATCTTTGTAATCTCTTGTAATCTTTGTAATCTCTGGTAATCTTTGTAATCGCTTGTAATTTTTTGTAATCCCTGTAATTGTTATCTATGTATTCATCTCCCACAGTGACTGATCCCTTGATATAACCATGACTTTAACTCGAATTAGACGTCATCACGAGTAATCATAGACAAAAACATTGACAAATAAAACACAATCCACGGATCGTTTGCAATTATGATTTGGCGAATTTCGACGCAACGGGTGATTGTCGATGTAACAGGTTCAATAAGCTTCCATATGTGTGCTCGATTTTCAATCTAAATAACACTAATCTCTTTATTGATAGAGGTTTCAGGTGGTTTCAAATAAAACAAGCTATCTAAACAAATGGATAATATCAACGATGATGCAGAAGACAAATTATACATTGAGATCTTGATTGAGACGGATACTATATATTTTTAGATACTCATATTTATTCTTTATCAAACATATTTATACAGTTATAATATTGCTCAGGGGTAGTTGGGGATATTTTACATTGAATTCTACCACAATATACGCATAAAATATACGGTGAGGATTCGTGCATGCGGGTCACTGGCGGGTCATTCGATTCAGCTCGACACAGATATTTGCATTGCCGTAGTTGCAAATTTCTGTGTCGAGCTGAATTGAGGAAACCGGGAGTGACACGCATACATACGAATATTCACTGTACATGATATCGGTTATAACATATTACCTCCGATATCAACACACATATTACATTCATTTACTTTTTTTTAACAATCTTTTTTTCTTTCGTTTGTACTCTAAGCAAACGATCACTGCTCATTTTCGAGTTATCTTGGGTTAGAATCCAACACAGCGTACTTTTTTTTATTAAATGGACAGAACCCTTTTCATCTGTGTACAACGTTAACGGTCCCTTCTTAAGACTATCTGGATCCGGTACGTTTTCAATATTTCCGCACCCTGCTGTGGCCATTAATAACAAATCATACTCTACATCCTTTTCTATTTCCGCTACTAATTGAGAATTCGACGAGTCATCAATTTTTCGCGCAGTCTCCTCATTAGAATACTCGATATGTTCGGTACGCGATTCGTCTGCACTGTCTTCATTTTCATTTTGTTCAGGCTCTTGATTAATAAATGTAATGTCATTGATATGTGTAATGACTGGACGAATACAAGGGCCCTTCTCAGTTGATTTCGCATCTGTTATGTTTATATTAGCCGCGATTTCAACAGCATCTTTCCAAGCTTGAAACAAACACTCTAGTATCTGGCCTTCCGTGGGTAACACTTCTAATTGAAAGATTTCCCGCCTTTGTTCAGCTGTTTTCATTTTTTTTTCTATCCTCGGAAACACATATTTTTCATTCAATGCTTGGGTAACCTGAGATTGGAAGAAAATTCGGTTGATTCGTCCAGCTAACTCTAAAATGCTGAAATTGACCACCGTTGCAAAAGTTGAAGTCATGGACCTAGCAGCTCGAAAAAACTTTTCACAGGGTTGGCTGCTGAAAAGCCAGGGTAAAAATAAATCTGGACAGTCATTTAGTTTACAGAAGTTAATTGCAGCTACAATCGCATGTGCGTTTAGCTCGATGCATGTATAACAATTTGAGGTGATGAAGTTTTTTGTCACAGAGTGTTTGTTTTTTACCAACCATTGGCGCCAAATTCTCAACAAAAAAACGCTCTTCCAGATAAGATACACTCGCTGTATTGGCGATATATTTTCATTTAAGTACGAGATCATTATGTTTTGCATTAATTCCAGGTATAATATAGTGGCATTGGACGATGGAATATTATACAGAAGAGTGATGACTTTTGGTGCGCAAATTTTTTCAGCAGCTTTAAAATTCATTTTATCACGGGCGTCTAGATCAGAGGAACATAAGCAATGTTCTTGCTTACCCTCGTTATCAATCAAGTCTTGTAAATTAGCAGGTGAAGCAATATAATTCCCGATTTTCAGTTGAATTTTTTCGTTCAAAAATCTTGTGCGAAGCTTAGTCAAGATGTGAATTGTGTCTTGAACATATATTTCTTCTTGTACTAATGCTTGTATAAAAAAAGGTTGCCAAATTTGAGGTATTAGTGGACTTTTCGATAGAGATTCGAATTTCATGGACTTCAATAACCTTGTGTCACCGTCAGATGAAAACCCGAGAATTTTAATGCCTTGAATCGCTGCTTGTTCCTTCATCCATTGCCAACGTTGCAGAACCTGGTCTGCTTTGAATTTATTATCAGAGCCAAAAAACGAAAGGCAGAAGGCTGCAACTCCTTCGTGTAATGGTTGAGCCATAATAACGTACGCATAATTCGCAATTGTACTTGACGCAAAATAATTTTGTATCTGCTCACTAGATTCAGCTGGGAAAGATCGACATATTGGCACACCGCGATTGTTAAAGGATAAGGAAAATCCTGAAATCTGGTTGTTTCGCGCATCGTATTGAATTTTTCCTGTTACTCTAGTCGCGTCCTCACTTATCCAAACTAATTTTGGTAAAGATTTTTCTTCCAGGTACTGTCTTAATTGTTTGAAACGAAATTCACCCTCTAAGACAGATTCATTAAAGTCCCGTAAACATCTTCCAACTGTGGCGCTGGATGGCAAAGAACCCGGCAAATTTTGCTGTATTGTTTCATATACACTTCGCCCACCCATTACAAATAAATATGAAGCAAACAATTTTAAAGTCTCCTCGTACCTATGACCAGATTTATGCCTTCCTGAATTTATTTCTGCAGCATTCATCAACGCTCTCAGAAATTGACTAGACTTCAAACCTCGGTTCAAACACATCTTTGACTGGGCATTGCTATCCATCCACTCGGTTGACTCCATGTGGGATACCAACATTCTTTTCAGTTCAGAATTTTCGGCAAGTAACTTTTCTACATTATCTATGACGCGAAAATAATCAGTTATTTCAGTCTGCCCCTCAATGGTGCGATTTAGTGCTCTCCTATCTCTCTCTCGTCTCGAATACTTGCAAAGTTTCCATTTTAGAGATGACGTTTCTGATTTGATTGTAGGCTGCGAGGTGGACTGTTTTTTCTGACTCGGAAGAGAATCCGCCCTTATAGTCTCTTCCGCGTTCAAAAATTTTCTTCGTTGCCTTCGCCGTTGCTTGTGCTCGATTCTTGATTTTGAAGCGAGTCTCTGACTGCCTCGGAGCCCGCCGGACCTACTTTTATCTTCTTGGCGTTTGTAACGTATTCAATCTCAGAAGACGCGGATTTTACTTCTTTTTCGTCCTCAGAAGCACTTGGAGCATTAAGATGGACAATAGAGGGATCTACGTCAACTACAAACGCCTCCATAGGTGCTGATGGGCGTGTCCTGTGTACAGTAGAAAGGTGTCTCGTGTAATTCCCGATTATCCATCTTCCTTGAGCGTAGTAGCTGCTGACTTGTTGGACGCAAAAGATGCAGGGAATTTTGGTTTCAAATTGAGACTTCCCACTGCCGGATGTGGATTTCTTCGCCCGTACCACGATATTTGTTAATGCGTCCGAACTCTTCTGGTTCAATTCAATTTTCTTCTCTTTCACCAACGTTTTAATGTTGGTTTTGATAGTTTGCAATAGTTTTTTCTCGACTTCGGTTAAATTCCTGCCTTGAATGCTATCATCCGTAGTGAGAGTAGTAATGTCGGTGTCAGGAACGTTTTTATTCTGCGATTTCCTCTTCATTCCAACAACGATTCCTTGCAGCAGTTCTTTACAGCGTCCCGACAAGCGTTGCAATAGTACTCGATGGCCAGAGACAATTTTGAAGGATTCTTTTTTTCTTGCGTAGATCCCATAGTAGTTTGTGAATGGCTGATCAGCATCAATGAATTCTTTTAGATCATGCCGTGCAAAATTTTCCAGCATTTCGACGTATTCCTCGGTTAACGAGCTCAGTGCAACTGCATTATCAAATCCGTTGAGGAATAGCAAATTCTTCAAGTATGTGGGTAGTGTAGCGCCGATATCAGCTTCGATCTTCAGCCACCATGCTTCATTGCAGTCCTCTGCTGTATTATTTCTCGCATCCTATACCCAAAAATAGACAGAAAACTTGCAATGTAATGTTGATAATACCTCGCAGAGAATAGAAAAAATAAATAAATAAAAGACTCAAACAAAATATAAGCCTGCTATAATCTTAGGGGAAAGAAGCCATGAATGGGACAATTGCATGCATGGTAGGTATGACGTACACTGTTAAAAATGCTTGCGAATTCACAATATATTTAGTAAACAAAAGTTTTGCAAAATTACAAATGTGGCGTAGCAAAAGTAAATTGCTAAGCTTGTTTTATAAATTTACAAATAAATTCTTGATCTTACTGAACTTTCATAGGAAAAACACAAAATTGTATTTGAATTCGCTAAATTGTTTAGTAAATTTGAAGTCTTTGTGAATTAACTTTACTGGAAATGTCTTGTAAATTCACTACTCATATTAGGCATCCCCACTTCCAAACAGTTTAGGAAGTTTCACGACGAAATTTTTAACAGTGTACTATATTGCGGAGTTCCGTATGAAATGTACAATTGGTTGTCCACTCCCCTTTCGATTTGTCTCAAACTCAGTAAAGTTACAGTAAAGTTCACAAATTTTCGTGTAAAGAAAAGTCATGGGACTCAACTGGTTAAAGAGATATGAGGGAAATGCCAGGAGAAACCGACCGGATTTGGACGTATTTTGACTTTGTATTTTTCAAAACTACTGAAACTTTGTTTTACGTGAGATAGACGTGAAAAAAGCCGATAGTGTTGGCGTTTTTGACGTCCATTTCACGTAAAAAAAAGTTTCAGTAGTTTTGAAAAATACAAAGTCAAAAAACGTCCAAATCCGGTCGGTTTCTCCTGGCATTTCCCTCATATCTCTTTAACCAGTTGAGTCCCGTGACTTTTCTTGACACGAAAATTTGCGGGAGAAATAGTCGCATTCGATGATGAAAAATGGACCCTAAAAAAGTTTGGGGAACGAGATCAATTTCGCGTTTTTTATACCTAAAACTGAGAATCGATTTTGTCCCGCAGCACCATCGAAAGGTACATCAAGTTAACAAACTTTTGACCCACTTGAATTTTAGGCGCGGACATGTAGTTTGGGAGCTACATCAATTTGAAAAAAAATAATCAAAAATTTATGATTCGGTGTTACTCGCGACCTGTAAAAGGTAGAATTTTCACTCGAATTTTTATTATTCAGAGGAATTTTTTTTTCAACCCATTACTCACCTTGACCAAGTTTGAGACAAATCGAAAGGGGTATGGACAACCAATTGTACATTTCATATGGAACTCCCCATATACCTACCATGCAATTATTGTGCCCTTCCATGACCTCTCTCCCCTACATCATTGTAGGAATTCAGTGATTCTTCATGAAATTATATTGAGCGACGGACAAGGGACAGATGCTGTAATAGTCATGCACTTAATTTTCAATTTTCCATCAAAGTTGTGTACTCAAATATTATTGATCCTTATATTTACCCGTATGACTAATTCGCTACCCCGTAGGATATGCTTACAGCCTCATATTTAGTACATCACGAGGTATGTCATTGTATCCGTAAGTTATGCAGTTTAATGTAATTGAAAAAAATATTTTTTTCCGCTGAAGGCCAATACATTTTTACATTGTTTAGAATAAACGAGAAATTACTATGTAAGTTTTAATTGTTGAGGAGAATTATTCTTAGGTACCTATGCTTTGTTTTGAGCTGTAGTCGCAAGAAATGTTAGGGCTACTTACCCCCGTATGATTCATGATACAATCCGTCCTGGATAGACGTTGATCTTGAATCACTTCAAATTTCACTGTCTTAGTAATTATAACAACCGATAGCAACTGTGTCAATAATACACTAATAACGACTAATAACAAAATATGGAGATCTGCAACATGAGATGCGGCGTGATATCGGCGTCCCAACAATGCAGAAGACTTCTTTTGTTAAACAGAAGATAAACAGTCCTCCTAGCGGCCGCCTACTGCAAGACACGCGCGATGCGTTTTTGTTTCACAGTTCATATGTTCGTGGCAAATATAGTATACAGGGTGATTTTTTCTAATCGCCCCAGGCTGATATCTCCGAAACTAAGCAAGATACCGAAAGACGCCTCGAATCAAACTTATAGAATATCAAGGGGGAAAGGATATGGTGCAATCATATCTCTTGTAGGTGGAGGCGCTGAGCTGCGGCGAAGGTCAACTTGGTTTTTTTAAATGGAATGGTATACTTTTTCTCACAGAATCTGAAAGAGCATCAGATTCTGCATCAAAAACACCTGAACAGATATTTTTTAAAGTTGATGGTTTGTGAGATAAGAGCTGGGAGAGTGAGGTCAAAAGAGGAAGTTCAAATTACCTGAATACTATTCTTAATTTTTCTCGAACGGGTCTGAGATACTTATCTACTTGGAGTTGTTGAGATTAGGTATCACGGTCAAATAAGGTGAGGTCAATAAATTTGATCAATGATGTTATGTTCGTTACTGCCATTTCTGGGTTCAATTAGTTTGTACCGGTTTGTACCAACATGTAATTTTTATTTTCCATAAAAAAAAAGTATTTCAGACACTTTCGAGAAAACTTGAGAACAGTATTCAGGTGATTTGAATTTCCTTTTTTGATCCAACTTGCCCAGCTCTTATCTCATAAACCATCAACTTTAAAAAATATCTGTTCAGGTGTTTGTAATTATGCAGAATCTGATGCTCTTTCAGATTCTGTGAAAAAAAGTATAACATTTCATTCAAAAAAACCAAGTTGACCTTCACCGCAGCTCACCACCTCTACCTACAAAAGATATGGTTGCACCATATTCTTTCCCCCTCGATATCCTATAGGTTTTGTCTGAGGTGTTTTCCCATATCTTACTTGGTTTCGGAGATATCAGCCTGGGGCGATTAAAAAAAATCACCCTGTATATATTATTACCGATTATCGTCAAACATTCTCTTATTATTATATTTTATTCTCATTTTGATGAGTGTGTATTCCGTACTTCTAGGAGGAAGAAGTATCGGAAGTATCTGTGTATCATCTGTGATTTTTTTCACGAAATGTTTTTAGTTGAGGACGGTTGGGGATTTATACCCTCATTTCAACCGAAGTCCAAGGATGCCGTTGGATTTTATCTTAAAACGAATCCTAAATATTCTGCGTCCATAAACAGAATTGAATATCGTTATTCGGCGCATACAAATATGGATTGAGTAAGAATATTAATACGGAAATGAAGCGCTCGTTTTTAATTTTTTGTAATTTCTTGCAATCTTGTGCAATCTCTTGTAACCTCGCGTATACTCTTGTAATCTCTTGTAATCGTTCGTAAACTTTGTAATCTTTGTAATCTTTTGTAATCTTTGTAATCTTTGTAATCTCTTGTAATCTTTTGTAATCTCTTGTAATCTTTTGTAATCTTCTGTATTCTTCTGTTATCTTTTGTAATCTTTGTAATCTTTGTAATCTCTTGTAATCTTTTGTAATCTCTTGTAATCTTTTGTAATCTCTTGTAATCTTTTGTAATCTTCTGTATTCTTCTGTTATCTTTTGTAATCTTTTGTTATCTTTGGTAATCTTTGTAATCTCTTGTCATCTTTGTAATCTTTGTAATCTATTGTAATCTTTTGTAATCTTTTGTAATCTTCTGTATTCTTCTGTTATCTTTTGTAATCTTTGTAATCTTTGTATTCAATGTGTAATCACTGTAATTGTAATCGGTGTACGCCATTTTCGCCCAGTGATTAACCCCTCGGCAATTCTCTATAGAGTAGCGAAAAAAAATTTTTTTTATTAACAGTTTCATTGTTTACTAACTTTACAATTTGTTATGAACAAATTCTCAACTTTGTTTTATTTTTTTCCTGAAAGTAATAAAAATTACAAAAATGACCTCGTGCATTAAAATATCAAAAAAAATTTTATTCCATTTTTTATGAATTTTTGAAAATATACGTCCTATTAAAGTTGCAGCAGCTGATCCATTTGTTGACTTTAAAGTTAACATAACTTTTAAACTATTAGAGATACGAAAATAAATATTCAGGTCATTTTTGTAGACAATTAAATGATCTTTCAAATGTTTTATTTATTTATTTTTTACCTGTTGTTAAATTGCTGTTTTGTGCATTTGTTTATAAAAATTGAAGATTTTTTGGGGTTTTTCGAACTTTTGCGGCTTCTACCTCAGTAAATAATGCGAATTCAGTTATCGAACTTCAAGGCAATTTTGTTAAGCTATTAATTATGTTGCAATTTCGATTTTTTATTTATTTTTTAGTTGACTTTTTTTATTAACTATTACTATTATTCGCTAAATTTTGGGAATTACTCTATTTCTAGAAATATATTTACTACTTTCGGGCTGTATTTTAGTTTTTAATATTAAAAATTATTTTTTTTCCAAAAAATATGCAAGAATTTTGATTAACAATAGAAGGATAAGGGATTAGAATAATATTTTTGCGTTGATCTGATATTTCAAAGACTTAAAACAGTTTATTTTTTTAAAATACAAAAATTTAATGGTAATACTAAAGTTTGCGTTTAAAATTATCATTATTATCATATTAATAATAAAAATAACTGTACATATATTTCATTAAGTTCGTCGTTTCTTCGTTTTTTTGGGGGGGGAAGTTTTAGAAGTACTTGGTTGATTTGGGTCTGGAAGTGAATGAGCTATTCTACTTCCTTTGTTTCTCGGTGGGTTTTTGCTTTGTTGCTCTTCTTCTTCTTCTTCTTTTCCTTGATCTCTCGGTTCTTCCATTTCTTCTTCTTCTTCTTGATCTCTAGATTCTTCTATTTCTTCCTGATGTATTCCTGTCTCGTCTGGCTCAGTGTTTTCATCAGATTCGGAGTCTGAATATGACCCAAAGATTCCTTTCATAATATTTTCATACGCTGACTTCTTAGTATTTTGGTTATCAGTGGCCATGCCATACTCGAAATTTTCATCGAAATCATCATCATCACAGTCGTCATCTCCATTTTCATCGCGATCATTAATATTTTCAACAATATCTGATGCATTTGTGCAGCTTTCACCTTTGCATCCTTTGCAAGCTCGCGAGCATTTCATTCCAGCTTACCTGCAGCTGCAACTTTTAGTGCAGCCGGATATTGCGCAGCTGCAGTGAACAAGTTTTAGTAGTTCTGGTGGCGCCAATGGTTCTGTTGTCCTGATGGGCAGAAACAGAGTCTCGGTTCTTTCCCATTCCCAATCTTCAGCTGTCAACGGATTTTTTAGCCATGTCTGCACTTGAAAATATGTCCTCAATGAATGTTGGTGTGTCGCTGAAGCAGTTGGTGGTAATGTTGCTAAGTTCACTGACTTATTACTGGTTACACTGACCGAAAAACGGTCAATTCTACATTGATTTATAGAATTTTGAGTACCTCCAAATAATTTTAACATTACTCTTTCTCCAGCTTCTTTTATCTCATCAGATGTTGATTGAGTTTTGTAAAATTTATCAACATCTTCTCGTAGCGTTGAATCTTTTTGAATTAAATTTAACAAGCTGTGTTTCCCTTTGTTGAAAATAGAACTTACCGTATCACATCCACTGAAAGCATGAGCAAACAGTAATATATTCTTCAATTTGTTATTTTTATTGGCTTCATAGAGAACATCGGTTGTTTTAAGAATTTTCGGCTTCCATAAAGCGATATATTTGTCACTTGGAGTTAAATCTATTATTAGAGCCGCTAAATCAACGTCTGTTCCAACTACAATGACTTTCTTTCCTGATTTTTCAGCTATATTCAATGCTGTGTGAAATATGATTGTATCTGCATCTTCTACAGCTTGACAAGTTTTCAGATTGGTAAATTTTCTTAAGTGAGTTATCAAGTACATTACGAATCTTGCCTTGTTTTTGATATTAGATAAGAAATCCTCTTTATTTCTTGGAACTATCATGCTTTCAGTGAATTTTAGCTCTTGGGAAGTTTTTTCACGTACTCTTCTGTATCGCTCGTATGATTTTACTCCAAAATTTTCAGGGTTGTATCCATCAAAAACTACCGTTGCATTAGTTGAATAATGTTTATGGATGTATGATGTATAATCTTCTAAAATTTGCTGGAATGTTACATTTTTACGCCAAATAACTTTATGTAAAAGAAATCCGCCGTCGATGACGAACTCATGTTCAGCTGGATCAGGTTTTACAAAGTTTGTAAGCTGTAAAGATTTATACAACTCGGATTATTGCCCTTTATCATTAAATAAAGTCATAGGGAAGGGAGCTAATTCGTGAAGTAAAGCAGTTTTAACAATATCTTTATTGTTTATCATAGCTGCAACAATACGTTGGAACAGAAGCGAAGTATTGGCTGTTATCGGCTCGTTATCGATGATACACACTGGCTTGATACGTGCAAGAGTTTTTACACAGTTTACTTTGCTGAACTTGTAGGATTCAGCATCAACTCCGATCATTTTTGCCATGCTTTGTAACCCCTTCTCTACCGCTTTATGACAATCTACTGTCGAATCACCAACTAAGCCAGTGGAAAGAGACATAAGCCTACCAGGTCTGTCGTCAAAAACTCCATGCACTTGAAGCCAATTTTTGAATGATTGAACATCTTCTTTATCCTTTTTTTGACGAGCTGAGGTGACATCTGTGTGTTGGTCGGAAGAAGCACATCTGGAGTTAGCGAAGGATTCGAGCTGGTCCATTACATCATAAGCGTACGGCATGCCTTGAATGAACCGTGATAAAACGCTGTCTGATACTGAGCGCCCATGTGTCACTGATTGCGCTCCAGTTTTTAAAACACGCATTAGGGTTTGTTCAATGGTCATGTCGGACCAAATTCCAGACCAGGTTTTGTCCGATCGTCTTACGGTAAAAAGACCTTTTTCAGTAAAGGTAGTAAACTCCGAGTGATCTATTACTTCTTGAAGATTTTTCATCTCTTGTAGGTAAATTTGAGCTCCTTTACTATAATTTGAATGTCCAGCAGCATGAAATATTGGAAGCATTTGTTGGACACAGGATAAATGTAAATTCCAGTTGCCCAAACGTTCTGCTTCGATAAATTGCAAGGCTACTGTAACACAGTTGAAATACTGTAACCACAACTCAGCAGTCAGACTTTTTCGCTGTAAACTGTCAATAGCACTTACTAAGAGCTTCAATAAGGCCTCAGCATCTTTACAACAATAAACATCATCTATCGACGGTGGATAGTTTGTCAAGTCTGCGAATAAGTTCGAAATCGTACGTTTTTTATTTTCAATGTCATCTTTTATGCTCATCAATGGAGGAGGAGCTTGGAATGGTTCACATTCTTTAATTTGCTCAATGTATTCGTGACTATTAATATTCTCTGCGCTTTCGGCAAATTCAGCAATTAATTGTCCCATAGCGTTCATTGCCAGCATATGAGCCCGAATAGCTCTGGAATATGCTGTACATGACAGCATTTTATCAATAGAATTTTGAGCGAATACAGTACAAAATAATTAAAAAATACCGGAACCCTCCATTATTGTTCCGATAGCCTTCAAGAATGACATCAATAAGTGGAATCCTCCTAAACGTGGTACTACATTTTTTAACATCTCCTCTTTAGTATTACAGAGTATTTGTTTTGCTTTTATATGAAGAGGATAATCGAACGTAACAAAACAGGTTCGACGTTCGGTATTTTTGCAATGCTCTGCAGCAAAATGCAAAGCTGTATATATTGTTCGAAAATCTGAGGGGTTTTCGTCTATAAAGGGTAAACAATATATTCTTGAAACTTGGTAAAATGGTACTTTTGCGATCCGGTCAAATAAACCGCGAATACTTGGCAACTTCCTCACTTTTATATATGAAGCCCAAATGTGTGCTGAATAAACGGTCGTAATACCCGGAACAACATCCCCAAATTTAAATCCTGATACGTCTAAAAACGTCACTGACTTCAGTGACGTTTCTTGGTCGGGAAAATTTTTTAACTCAATTACACCTACAGATGCAATTTCGGATGCTTTGGGGAGCTTAGTTAATTTGGGTATTTCACCAGCAGTACATACAGCTTCTTTCGGAGCTACACAACAAATGCCTCCCATTATGTGCATAGTATTTTTGTCATCGATAGTACTTGGATTGTGGTCCGCATTATCGAACACGTATTGAGTGAAGCATGGCTTCTGAATGGTAGTAACTTCGGCTTTTATTGCCGATAGTTCATGCATGGCAACACTATGGTACGAAGCACACACTCCCAACTTAGCCAATAAATTGACAATCAATTTGGAACCCGATTTGCGATTGATATACAACCCAGTTGCTAACTGTAACGTTGAATTGAATGACTTTGGACGCAATGCCGAAATAATAGAGTGGGCTATATAGTCTTTCTTCACTCCAAGACTTGTATTATTAGCATTATAATCCTCATTTGTCATGTCATCTTCATCGCTCTGTAGTAATTCTGGATCTTCTGCTAGTGGACACGTTGGTTCTTTTTGATTCAATCGCGTTTTCTTCTTATGTACGTCAAACATTATTAACTCCTCTAAAAACGTATTTAAATATTTTGGAATGTCTTCCTGAACTTTTTCCAAAAAGCTCACTGATGAAGGGTATGTTTTGACATTGTATTGCCTACTTTTCACTTGTTTTCGTATCAACTCAGCAGCAGTTTTAATTATACGAATATCTTCATCTTCTTTTCGTTGCTCATGGTATAAATACCAGGTATCATCGACTGGAAAATCACCTGTTCCAGAGTACGTTACAATACTTTTAACTCCCACCCCTGTTATAGTAATATCTTTTCCAAAATGCTTTTGTAAATTTGTAATCAATGTCCTGGGTGCTGGCTTATACTCCATGATATTCATTAGCTCTGATAACACAAACTGACACTCTACATTATTTTCAATGAAATTATAAACAATTTTTAATGATTTTTCATATAATGTATCCTCTTGGTCACTTTTATCAGTTGGAACTATGTTAAAGTTATTAAAGCATACTCGATGATATCGCGCTTTGACCTCAGTTAAAGATTTTACACGTGATATCAATTCTGTAACTTCTTTACCCAATGAGTCATTGCGTAGCTTTGAAACTGATAATAACTTCTCTTTCATATTATCCGAACTTATTACACACTTTTTACGAACGCTTTGGTGACAATCTTTTTGACAAAATAAACATAGTTTTTTGTAGTCGAAAGAACTAGATATACTGCGTGTTGGAACATCAGAAGAATTAGAAGACTCGGCTACATTTTTCTTCGACAATAAATAATCTATCCGACACTTTTCATGTACTTTAATTTCCGATTTACCTTCTAACAGTTTATATTTACCGTCACCCAACTTTTTACTGTATTCACACAATGTGAATATACCACGTTCTTTAACAATCGTCCACTCATGACCAGAACTTAAAAGTTTCTTACCACAAATTATACAATTAATTGAAGAGTTCATTTTGAAAATATTGGATAATCTAATTAAAATAATACACGTGGCACTTGAGTTTATAGAATCACTAATAAACTGACTATTCACAAATACATTAATATTACAACGTCTTTTCTATGTTTACTCGTTAAAATGAAAGATTATTTGCAAATAAAGTTTATAGATGTAACTAAAGTTTATGCTATATTTTTTATTATATTAGAATTGAGAAAAAATTTTTAATATACCACGAGGTCTCGACACTGAACTGTGCTTGGTAACTGTTTGATAGACTATGAATCACGTTTCCGGATAGAACCGGTATAAACTATGACCCATGTTTTCAATTTAGGTAGTAGAAAAAATCCGGTTGAAGGGATGGGACAAAAGAATTGACCTGCTAAGAAACAGCTGCATGTTGTAATGTACACTAAACGTAATGGATTCTGAGCCGGATGTGTAATCTAGATAGGTGAAACAGCCAATCAGCGCTCTGGACTACAAAAATCCACAGCGCCGGTTGGCTGTTTCTTCGATTGTCGAACACCATCCGGCTCAGAATCCATTACGTTTAGTGTACAAAACTCAAAACGAAGGACAAGAACCTATGAATATTGAAAATCCGACTTTATTTTAATGAATTGTAAGAAAATTACATTGTAATACTATGTAGGAAATTGAAGGAAAATTAATGCATAAACTTTTCAAGGATGAAGAAAAAAAATTTAGAAATCTTAGCGAATAATAGTAATAGTTAATAAAAAAAGTCAACTAAAAAATAAATAAAAAATTGAAATTGCAACATAGCTTAACAAAATTGCCTTGAAGTTCGATAACTGAATTCGCATTATTTACTGAGGTAGAAGCCGCAAAAGTTCGAAAAACCCCAAAAAAATCTTCAATTTTTATAAACAAATGCACAAAACAGCAATTTAACAACAGGTAAAAAATAAATAAATGAAACATTTGAAAGATCATTTAATTGTCTACAAAAATGACCTGAATATTTATTTTCGTATCTCTAATAGTTTAAAAGTTATGTTAACTTTAAAGTCAACAAATGGATCAGCTGCTGCAACTTTAATAGGACGTATATTTTCAAAAATTCATAAAAAATGGAATAAAATTTTTTTTGATATTTCAATGCACGAGGTCATTTTTGTAATTTTTATTACTTTCAGGAAAAAAATAAAACAAAGTTGAGAATTTGTTTATAACAAATTGTAAAGTTAGTAAACAATGAAATTGTTAATAAAAAAAATTTTTTTTTTTGCTACTCTATAGAGAATTGCCGGGGACTTGGTCTCGCGAGCGTGTAGTGAATGGATGCGTGCGTCAGTTAGGTGCGAAAAATAGAGAAATCCGGTGAGAAAAAACAGAGTGCGAGTGGCAGTAAGGGGAGACAGAGAAGGCTAGGGAGGCGAGGACCCAGGAGACATAGAAGCAAAAAAGCAAGCAGGGTGAGGTAAAAGGAAAAGTAGGATAGAAAGTAGGATAAAAAGGAGAGGTTAGGAAATCAGGTTAAGGTGTGTGCATGTATGTGAGAGAAAAGGCGCCAACAGTATGGCTGAGAGAGGGGTAGAATTAAGTATCAGGAAGGAGAGCAGCGACATCGTGGAGAGAACCATCCAAGTGGCAGGCGGGACGACGTTACCGACGTTACCGACGTCAACGGCGTTACCGACGAAAGGCTGGGAGGAAATCATGAGAGAGATGAGCTTAGAGGGTAAGGCTACCACCCAAGGCGGAGACGCAGCAGCAAAGAGGGGAAGGCCAACGAAGGCAGAGCAACTAGCGAGAGAAGGCAGACAGAGAGCGAATAGCATGGGCATAATAGAAGCCCTGTCAAGAAAAAGGGACAGAGAAGACGAGGAGGCAAGATTGGTGGAGTTTGAATTTGACCACCCCTTTAAAAAATCATCCACAGCGCCCAAAACGCTCAGAACACCACCGAGAGAAGCGGATGAGAAAGTGGAGAGAGAGGGAGAAGAGGCAAACGAAGGGAAGAAGAAAGCGGCAACAAAGGACACGCAAAAAGAAGAGGAGGACCTCGAAAAGAAAACTGACTTGGGAATGATAATGAGGGAGCTGCAAAGACTGAGAGAAGACATAGCAACAGACTTCAGAAAGGAGAGAGAAGAAGCCAGAAAGGGCAGAGAAGAACTAAGAGGAGAAATGGAGAGTCTAAGACGAGAGGTGAATGGGCACAACGACGTATGGAAGGAGAGAAACGAAAAAATGGAAGAAAGAACGAGAAGGTTGGAGGAGAAAATAGAGAGACTGGAGATCGCCGAACGAGAAAAGGAAGAAGAGAGGGAGAGAAGGCTGAAAACCATCGAGGACAGACAGGCAGGAGTAGAAGAAGGAGGAGAGACAAACAGGGAAACGAACAGAGAAACTGAAGAGTGGAGAAAGAGAATAAAGGAACTGGACAGAAACTGGGAAGTAGCAGAAAGAAGACAAAGAAGGAATAACATAATCATCAGGGGAAAACTATGGAGTAACGCAAACGAGAAAGAACAGGCAGAAAGGTTCCTAAGGGACGAGATGCAAATAGAAAGGAGCGTTAAGGGAGTCAGGGTTCTAGGGGGCGAGAGAAAGATGGCGATAGTGGAAATGCAAAACGGAGAAGACAAAGCGGAGGTAATGGCAAAGAAGAGAAGCCTAGGAGGAAAAACGGTATACCTAGACAACGACCTAACAAAAAAAGAAGTGGAGATACAAAGAAAACTAGCGGCCAAGATGAAAGAAATAAGGGAGCAGGGAGGGCAAGCAAAAATTGGATACATGAAGATTCAGATCCAAGGGAAGTGGTGGTTCTGGGACGAGGTGAGGGGGGAGCTGAGAGCAGACCGCAACTTTCGTGAGCAATAAAAAGATCGGACAGAAAGAAGATAGGCAAAGAGAGGGTAAAGAACAGGAGAAGAAAAGGGTAAAGGTGTTGTTCTGGAATGTGGCAGGGTTGGAAAAAAAAGACAAGGAAACGTGGGATTTCATACAACAGTTCGACAGCATAAACCTAACAGAAACCTGGTTAGAAGAGAAGAGGTGGAAGAGGCTAGAGAGAACGCTACCCAGTGAGTACAGATGGAAGATACAATACGCAGAGAGGAAAGCGAAGAGAGGCAGAGCAAGTGGGGGGATAGTGTCAGGCATCAGAAAAGAAATAGAAGAGGTTGCAGGGGAGGTAGGAGGAGTGAATGAGAGAGGTGTGCATGAGAGAAGAGTCAGGATAGAGAACGAAATCTGGAGAATTGTGACTGTATATTGTAACGAGGGGATGAACAGAATGAAGAACGTATTAGCAAGACAAATAGAGGAGCAGGAGGAAGGAAACCTCTTGTTAGGGGGAGATTTTAATGCAAGAATAGGAAAAAAAGGAAGAGCATACAGATACGAGACAATAGAGGCAGAACAGGAGTGGGAAAGGCAAGCAAAGGATAAATCGGAAAATAAGGAAGGGGAAACCCTCCTGGAGTTAGTAGAAAGCAAAGGATGGACAATACTGAACGGAAATGTAAAAGGGGATGAGGAAGGAGAGTTTACGTACGTGGGTGTGCAAGGAGCATCAACAATAGACTATGTCATAACGAATGAAGAAGCCTGGGAGAAAATAGAACAATTTAAGGTAGGGGAAAGGGTAGAGTCGGACCACCTCCCACTACTGGTAGAGCTGAAGGGGAGGACAACGGCAGGAACAGAGCCAAAGGAAGAAGCGGACAGGGAATTCGCAATATGGGGAGAAGAAGAAATAAACAAATACAGAGAGGGGACAGCGGCGGCAACCTTCGAAAAAGAGGGAATAGAGGAGGCATGGGAGGAAATGAAGGAAAAAGTACAAGAAAACATGACGACGAAAAGGACCAGGGTGAGAAAGAGGGGAGTAGGATGGAAAAGTTGGTGGGACAAAGAATGCAAAAGTGAAAAAAGGAAGCTGAAGAAATCATACCTAAGATGGAAAGCGCTAAGAGACACAGGAAGAGAAGAATACGTGCAAAAAAGGAAGGCATTCAGAGAGTTGTGCGAAGAGAAGAAAAGGAGAGGGGCAGAGAAACTGGAGCAGGAAATAAGAAACTTATCATCCGAAGGACAAGTACTGAAATATCTCAACAGAGAAAGAAAGGCCAGGAAGGTAGCAAGTGACAGAATCAGCAGGGGGGAATGGAGAGAATACTTCAAAGACCTACTGGAAGGAAGGGAGACCGGCGAAAGAGAAAGAGGGGAAGAGAGAAAGGAACAACCCATCGGGGAAGAGCGGGAGCTAACGGATGCAGAAATAGAAAAACAACTAGGAAAGCTAAAGACAAGAAAGGCAGCGGGAGGAGATGGCATCGTGAATGAGGCGTGGAAGTATTGCGGAGACAGAACAAGAAAACGGCTGATAGAGATAGTGAAGAGAGTGTGGAACGGAGAAGGAATACCGGATGGCTGGAGAGAAGGAGTAATATCTCCGCTGTACAAAATAGGAGACCCCCACAAGGCAGAAAACTACCGGGGGATCACACTGCTTAACACAGGGTACAAGGTATACGCTGCGGTACTAGCAGAACGAATAAGGGAAGAGGTAGAAGAAAAGAACATACTACCAGAAACCCAGGCCGGATTTCGCAAGGGAAGAGGCACGATGGATAACATCTACATCCTACAATACGCAGTAGAGAAGGAGCTGGCCAGAAAAAGGGGCAAGCTGTACGCGTTTTTCGTCGACCTGAAGGCGGCCTTCGATAAAGTGGACCGGCACAAGCTGTGGGAGGCGATGGTGAAGGGAGGAGTCAGCCAAGGATTGGTGAAAAGGGTGAAAGAAATTTACAGGGAAACATGGAGTGCGGTGAGAGTAGGCAACAATAAATCGAAGAAGTTCTACACAGAAAAAGGAGTGAGGCAAGGATGCCCCTTGAGCCCGACGCTGTTCGCGATCCTAATAGCAGATATGGAGGAGAGATTGAAAAAGGGACAGGCAGGGGGGGTTGTAGTAGGAAGAGAAAAGTTTTGGTCGTTGGCGTATGCGGACGATCTGGTGCTGGTGGCGAAAGATGAAAAAGAGATGCAGGAAATGATGGGAACGCTGGAAAAATACCTGAAGCAAAAGAAGTTAACACTGAATACAGAAAAATCGAAAATGATGAAGTTCAAGAAGGGGGGAGGAAAAGAGAGTAAGAAGGAATGGAAATGGGGAGAAGAAAGGATAGAGGAGGTCAAAGAGTTTGTGTACCTGGGATACAGGTTTAAAAGAAACGGGAGCGAAGAAGGCCAAATCAGAGAGATGGCTAGAAGAGGAAACATGCTAATAAGACAGGTATGGGGGTTGGGGGAGAGAAGATTAAAAGAAGATTTCAGAAGGAGGATGATGTTGTTCAACTACCTAATCATGAGCGTAATCCTATATGGGGCAGAAATATGGGGGTGGAAAGACTGCGAGACCCTAGAGAGGCTACACGAAAGATACGTGAGATGGACGTTAGGACTAGACACCTGCACCCCAGGATACATAGTATTAGAGGAAACCAAGAGAGACGCAGTAAAGATAAAGGCCGCGGAAAGAGCAATGAGATTTGAGGAAAAGATAAGAGAGGGGGGAGGCAAGAGGCTTCTCAAAGAGTGTCTGAGAGAAAGAGAATCGAGGGGCGAGACTGCAGGACAGAAGGAGAGGGAGAAGTTCCTAGCAAGACACGGGTTCAACAGACAGGGCATTGAGAGAGAAAGAGAGAGAGGAACCAACATCGTAGAGCTAATAGGGAGGAGAGCAAGAGACATACAAAGACAGGAGCAAAGGTCGAAAATAGACGAAGCGAAGTACAACCCATGGTACAAGTACTGTATAGTGGAGCAGATCCCGCGGTACCTGAGGAAAGTAGGAAGAAAAGGAGACTATAAGGCGATAGCAAGAATAAGATGTGGGAACGAAGAAGAAAGAAATAGATATTGGCTGAAGGAGGAGGATAGGCTATGTAAAATATGTAGGAGGGAAGGGGGCAGCTTCGAACACTTGCTAGAAGGGTGCGTACATGAGATAGAAGGAAACTTAAGGATAGAGGAGTTACTAGACGAGGGGGGAGAAAGAAAAGTTGTAGAATGGATAGGAAGGATAAACAAATCAAGGGAAAGAGCACGTAAGGAAAGAGAGAGAGAATGGGAAGGAGCGCAAGGGTTGAGTAGAGGAGGGGAGATAGATTAGGGTAACTCAGAGTGAAAGGAAGAGTGGACGCATGAGAGTAGACCGACAAAGAATGTACGGCCAAGTCCTAATTCCGAGCCAAAAGGCTGAATTAATAAACTAAACTAGAGAATTGCCGATTATGATTTAAAAAAAAAAAAAAATTTCTCAACTATTAATTTAAACAATAGATATATAAAAAAAACGATTATAAACAATTAAAAGTTATTATTAGGAAAAATTTTTTTTTTTTTAAATCATAATTGACAGTTCTCTACAAAGTTGTGAAAAAAAAACTTTTAAAAATATTAAAATAGTCTATTTGTTTATAAAGTATTGATAAACAAATGGAGGAAAATTTTTTTTTTTCTAGTAAATAAATGTCTTTCATTGACATAAAAACGATAATATAATGATGACTAAAAAAAAAAAATTTTTTACCAACATTTTTGTGTTTTTTCTTTTTTTCTTAAATTAAAAAAATTATTATAAACAAAGTATTAACATTTTTCAAACTTTTATGATGCAATCTTGTTTTGTATGTATATAAGAAGGGCTCCACGAAGCGAAAAAATTTTAGGACAATTATTTTTGAATTTTTTTTAATTTAGAACGATAAAGGAAGTTTGAGAAAATTTTGTTAATTAACAATCGTCTAGTTTGTTGAAAAATTGACTTAAATGAAAAATTTTAACGGGAATAAATTCTTTGAAGTGTTTAGATTATACCGTAATTTTTTTAGATTCTTCAATTCACTCCAATTACCTTAAAAAATTTTTTTTAATTGACGTACTTGCTGTCGAGGCGGTGCGCGCAACCTAACAGCGGCGCGCGGAGGACTATTTTCAGCGGTCAATTAAAATTATAAATAATGGAGGTACAGTTCCGGGAGTCGGGACTTTTTTTTAGTAAATTTCCTCCTCTTTAAGGATCTTTTTTCAAAAATTCAAAAATATTTATACTTTACGAGTTATAAGCGAAAAACCAAAAACCATTTTTTTAAGATGTTTAATTGTTTATAACTTTTGAAATTGTTTATGAATCAATTCAATTTTCCGGCACAATTTTCTAGACATCATTCCGGATCGAATGAGCTAATCCACATAATTTTACTAATAGTATCTCTATTTAACACCGATTTGAACTTGTTGACTAGACTAATATTCGCGCTAGCGAATATACCTGGGTGTATATGTTTACATTAGTCAACATATTTGGGTGTGTATTCACGTTAGAGGATGTGTCAAGGTGTATGATTTGAGTTAAAATTAGAATATAGCTAGGATTACTCATTCGCAATAAGATCGGTTAGTTATAAATGTCTTATGCTGAGTTAGTAAATGGTTTATGTTGAATATACTTATTACAATGGTAAGGTAGGTATACAATCAAATATTTGAATAATGGTTAAGTACATGTATTATTAGCATTGTAGGTATAATAAATGATATATATGAAGTTTTTATTTAATCACAATATTACATTTTTATGAGGTATAGAAAGATGTTTGAGCTGTCTGAGCGTCTTCTAGGTTTAGTGAATATGTGTATTACAGTGGTAAAGGTGTATGTTATGATATAGATAAAATCGCTTATTGGTAATAAAATCGTTTATAAATGTCTTATTCATGTATAAAAGGATGTTTGAGCTGTCTGAGCAGCTTCTATGTTTAGTGTAGTTGGTGTAATTGGTGCACAAGTGATGGCTGGAGGATTATTTTGCTCAGTAGAGTCTTGATTTCGGTTAGTGTTTCTGAATCTTTTAAATATTTTAAGTATTCGTTCAGCTGTTGCAAATTTTTGTGCTATATAAACTAGCGATACTGATCCGAATAGGGAGGAAATGTAGTAAAGCATGTTTTCGATACGGTTGTCGTTGTCTGTAGCTCTTTGATTTTGAGTTATTTCGTCTGTTCTTTTTATAATGTCGTCTAAAGTTAGTCCGTTTGAGGATAGATCTTTGGAAGTTAGGAATGGGGTTTTGTTTAGTGTAATTGTTGGAATGAACGGTAGCTCTTTAGGTTCGTCGTAGATTTCTGAAATGTTCAAGTTAAATTTTGGTATGTAGGAATGTGTTTCAATGGTTTGGTAGTATTTGGTTGTGGATAGTGAGATTGTGTGGGAATTTGCTGTGCATTTGTTATTGAGTTTCAGTATTCCAGAATTGTTTAGAGTTATTTGGATTGGTTCTTCGTCTTTGCAAACGATATGCATAATTTCTGGTTTGGTTAGGGAGTAAATCCAAGGGTTTGATGTAGTTAATTCGGTCCAGTATACTCCGTCAAACCTCCCGAGTCTGACGTCGCATGTCTTTAAGTCTGTTTCAGTTGGTTGAATGAATAGTCCTACTTCGCAGATAGCGTGGTTGTTTGAATGGAATAGTGGTTGATTCTGTCTGAGGAAACAGGTCACGCTAATAGAGGCTCCCTTATTTATTTTCGTCAATGACAACGCTGTCAAATACCACGAACAAGCGATCTACCGATATTTCATATGCCTATGACTGATATCTTCAGACGACGGAGCGGTAGCTGTCACGTCGTAGGTTAAGATGAACTGTCATATTACAATATTGTCTAATTAATTCTAATATTGTTCATAATACAACGGTATACGATATTATTTCATAAATAAGTAGTGATAAGGTTAAATTGATTGCAGACGTCGATTTCCGTTTATTCCAACATTATTAGGTTATAAATAATTGACTTGGTGAAATTCACACATCTCGTAGTGATAAAGTTATTAAGTCGATAGCATACGATATTGATTCTTTATGAATTAATTCCAGGTGTGAATTTCTGTTTATTTCCTACATTAGTTACTACCGAGGATTTCTTCGGTGACTGACTAACCCGTTGCATCTCTTCGATAAGTAGGGTTACGAACAAAACGATGTGAATATCAGTCATCAAGCAATATCTCATCGATCCAGTTGAAGTTTTTCATCCTAGAAGGCATCTCCGCTGAATAAAACTCTACATGTCTTCTTAGCCTAATGAGTACGAAGACAGTCTCTCATGAATGATGGGTTGGTTCATCAATGTGTGTTCAAGTTTCATCGAGTAATGAATGAATTAAAATTATCGTTCCTATTGTGAATCTATTTAATTGAGTATGTATTTGATTACTGCGTAGAACAAAGCGTTGCATTTTTGTATAAAATACTCAATCACAACAAATTGTACAAATTCTATAGAATTCTTTGTTTATTCGGTTGATATTGCATAATCATATCAAATAATTAATGATACATGTGCAAGGACGCTGTCCTTCTGAAGAAAAAAAATATACAATTGAACAATAACTCAATGGCATGGTTTTGGAAAACACGGCCGGTCATAGCTTTCGGACCATCGCAGATGATTTCGCAGCCAAGAATCCAGGACGTCCGCGTTCGGCGATGGATACCGTGCGGGATATCCTAGTGAACTACAAGCAAACTGGAGTGACTTATTCGCGTCGAAGTTCTACAAGTACTCGAAGAAGACAGGAAAAAGCCAGCGTCGAGAGTGGCACGACGGGTCGGAGTATCTAAGGCCTCGGTACAACGCATTGTTGAGGAGGTGCCTTGTCTACCGTACAAGTCCAGAGAGGTACATAAGCATGATGCACCGGATCCAGAGAAGCAAGATACCAGGACGTCCGCGTCTATCGTACGAAACCGCGCGGGAGATATTAGTCAAATACCTCGTAGGATGAAAAACTTCAACTGGATCGATGAGATATTGCTTGATGACTGATATTCACATCGTTTTGTTCGTAACCCTACTTATCGAAGAGATGCAACGGGTTAGTCAGTCACCGAAGAAATCCTCGGTAGTAACTAATGTAGGAAATAAACAGAAATTCACACCTGGAATTAATTCATAAAGAATCAATATCGTATGCTATCGACTTAATAACTTTATCACTACTAGATGTGTGAATTTCACCAAGTCAATTATTTATAACCTAATAATGTTGGAATAAACGGAAATCGACGTCTGCAATCAATTTAACCTTATCACTACTTATTTATGAAATAATATCGTATACCGTTGTATTATGAACAATATTAGAATTAATTAGACAATATTGTAATATGACAGTTCATCTTAACCTACGACGTGACAGCTACCGCTCCGTCGTCTGAAGATATCAGTCATAGGCATATGAAATATCGGTAGATCGCTTGTTCGTGGTATTTGACAGCGTTGTCATTGACGAAAATAAATAAGGGAGCCTCTATTAGCGTGACCTGTTTCCTCGGAATCGCTCTGTATGTATGTTTCCAGTGATTGCATGCATTTGTTGAATTTTAGTTCGGTTAGTTTGAAGTATAAACTTCTGTCCCTAGTTATTGCTATATAGTCGCTATTTGGTTTTATGTATGCGAATTTGTCGTCTGTGGTGTCGTAATGTTGTTTTACTGGAATAGGTATTAATCGGTATATGTTGAAGGTGTCGGTATTAAGTAATGGTATTGAGATGATGTAGATGATTTTGGCGTCGATATAAACTATTTCGAGCTTTGAGAGTCTTATTAGTTCTTGTGCATATTCGTTTTCTAGGGGGACTGGAAAATGTTTCATGGGGTTGTGACTTTGTATTTGTTTTATTGTTGACATGATTTGTTCTGGTGTTAGGATTTTAGGGTGGAGTATTCCTTGTCTTGCAAATAGGATTGCGTCGATTAGATTGTTTAGGTCGAGTTCGTATTCGTTGGTGTATTGGTCGAGTTTTAGAACGTGGTTGAGGAAAACGATATGTCCTGCATTAGTTTTTGTACGTCTGGTCATACTATCGGCTAATTCTTGGAGTTCTATGGTTTCAATTTGTTGGATTTGTTCTGTGAGTACTTGGAGCTCTGCTCTGTGTTCTCCCAAGGTAGATTTTATAATGTGTATTTGTTCTTTCAACAGGGAGGCTAGGTGGTTAGTGTTTGTATAGAGTTTTTCGATTTCTGCGTTATAATGTTCCGCATCTTCTGAATCTAAGGTTCCGAATAGCGACTTGCTTATTTTACTTATAAAGTCAAAAGGAGCTGACCTTTTAGGTCTGTAATTGAGATATTTTTCAAGGTATTGTTTTATGTTTGTCTCGTCGTGTTGGCCTATAAGGGTGCCTATTTGGTTTTGTTGTTCTGAAATTATTGATATTCGGTTTTGAAGCATTTCTATGTGTCCATGCATTGTACATCTGTCTGTGTAAGAATCGCATTTTTGTGTTATTATTTGTAAGTAGTCTTTGAGTTGTTCGAATTTTTTGTTTAGTGTGTCTAAGTCAATAAAGTTTATTAGTTTCCATTCGTCATTGTAAGTTTTAAGGTTCTGTACATACTCATAGTAGATGCCTGGGTTATCTTTGAATGACGTTATGTCGTATAGGGAGTCCGTTATATCCGGTGTTGCAAGTGCGGTTCTGAAAATGTATTGGTACTGTGTTAGTGTGTTGGGATGCTGACTTTAGCATATTTGTTTTATTGTTGTTGGAAGTGATTAAATATTTGGCTCTGCGATCGGTTATGAGTTCAACAGTGGATTGTATTTGAAGCGAACAGGTTCCGGTTATACGAAATTTTATTTGTTTTTTTTTGAAATGGCTGGTGCTGCGTTTGGGGATGCTTGGTTTGGGGGTATGGCGAATCTGGAAGGAGGTGTGTAATCGATTTATAAAATTGTTTTAAATTGAGGATAAGGTGTTTGTCAGGTATGGGGAGAAATCAGTAACGAGATTAATTCATGAAGGATCTAGTTTTTATTATTATTATTCAAGAGAGCTTCTCGTTCGTTAATTAGAGTTCTTAAATTAGTCTTATACTGGTTTACGGCTGCAACCGTTCGTTTTTATTTAAACTATTTTATATAAATATATAAATTTATCTATTTTCACAAATTACTTTACTACAACCTCAGCGTGGCAACGACCACTCACTCTCTCTCGTCACTCCGACCTCAACTCCTTCATCGATGCGCATGCGCAGTTCACTCATCACACATTCATACCTATCGGAGAATAATCTGTCTCTTACACTCGTCCATCCTGCAAATATTTTAGGTCCCTCTAAAATCTTATATTGCTTATTCTAAGACAAAGTCTCGTAAATTTTTAGGTTTTTGTCGTATGCGTTGCGGACGATTAAAAACTACTCTTTGAGTATTATTATTTTCATTTATCACTGTTCTTTCTCCGTCTTTGTCAACACTTTTAGATTCTACACTGGTTTCAACTAGAGTATCGTCACTATCACTTACACATGTTTCGTTACTAACATTTAATTCCTGATCCAAGGAAAAATACTTATCTCGACCACGCCATAACTTCAGCTGTGATACATGTGCTGTTATAGGTCTATGTGTTTTCCTTCCCGTAGCTAATTTTGTAATTACATAAGTATCACCCGACAAAACTTTAGAGATAACAAAAGGTCCCTTATAACGTGGTTGAAGTTTTGTACTTTCCCCTGTAGATACATGGTCAACTTTTAAATAAACTATCTCTCCTACAGAGAACTTTACATTTTTATTGCGACGCTTATCGTAATACTCTTTATTTTTCTTTTGACTATCATCGATCTTTTCTCTTATTTCATTCCTAATATCATCTGGATTACGATAGACTTCACAGTTCTCAGTCAATTCCCTTATTCGACCATCACCAAATCGTGGTTGATAGCCATATAAACATTCAAAAGGGGTTTTTCCTGTAGCCTTACTTATCGATGAATTGACATCTCGTTCAATTAACTTCACTTCCTTCTCCCATTTTAATTGTACGCCTTGTTCGGTACGTATTATCATGGCAGGTAACAATGTACGATTCATTCGCTCAATTAAGCCATTAGCCTGTGGATGCCGACTAGAATTTAACGTGTGCTTGATACCATGGCGTGTACAAAAATCTTCGAATAACTTAGCGGTGAAACTAGTTCCTCTATCGCTAATAATTCTACTCGGTGCTCCAAATTGACTTATAAACCCTTCGAGCCTCTTAACAGTGACCGCCGCACTTGTATTTTTAACAGGTTCAAAAATTACATATTTAGTTAATGTATCTATAATTCCCAGAATATATTTACTTCCCTTAGAAGATGTCACAAATGGACCCACATGATCAATATGAATCACAGCAAAAGGTCTATCACCTGATTTAATCGAATGCAGTTCGCCTGCTTGTGGACCAGCAACCTTTTTATTCATAATACACTCTAAACATTGAGCGATGTGCCTTTTTAGATAGGTTCTCATCCGCGGAAAATAGTAATACATCTGTACTTTAGCTAGAGTTTTATCAATACCAAAATGACTTCCATAATCATGATACTTAATTGCTATTGCCTTACACATTGAAGCAGGAACTACATATAAATATATTTCTTTTCCGTCACGCTCAGCTGCCCTATAAAGAATTCCATCACGAAGTCTGTAATCATTTACCTTTTCGAGTTCATATTTAGAACACTCATCTCGCGATCTCGACAAAATTTTTATTTTATTTTGTAATTCCTCGTCTTCATGTTGAAATAGCAGAAATTCTTCCTCTCGAAGAATAATCTGGCAAATTTGTGCCTTTTCGAATAACTCACTGATTACAGATTCGTCTACGGGAGCTCTTGATAGTGCATCTACATGAGCCATGGCAGTCCCTTTTCTATGTTTAATTTCAAAATCATACTCTGCGAGAGAAGCTGTCCATCGAACCACTTGAGGATTCGTTGTTTTATTGGCGTTCAAGTAAACCAACGCCTGACAGTCAGTTATAATAGTGAACTTGAGTGATATTAAAAATACTCGCAATCTATCTACCGCCCAAACAACTGCCATCAGCTCAAGCTTACTCGAGTGATAACTTCTTTCTGCCACCGACGTTCGACGACTAATTGCAAAAATTGGATGTAATTCATTTTTATCATTTTCTTGTAACAATATAGCACCTAGACCTTCAGCACTTGCGTCAGTGTGCAGTTCAGTTCATGTCGACTTGGGATTATAAATTCCCAAAACCGGCTTCGAGATTAAGATCCCTTTGATCTTATTGAACGCAAGTTCTTCTTTCTCCCTCCAACTAAACTCTACATCCTTACGCGTGAATTCTGTTAACGGAGCGATGATCGTAGCAAATTGAGGAACGAAACGACGAAAGAAGCTTGACATACCAATAAATCGCCGAGTCTCATGCACGTTCCTCGGTGTTGGAAACTTAGATATTGCTTCTACTTTAACTGGTGCCGGTTCGACCCCTGTTCCACTGACAACAAAACCTAGGTATTCAACTTTTCTTTTCCCAAATTGACATTTTTCGAGCTTCAGAGTGAGACCAGCAACTCGTAACGCCTCAAGTACCGCTCGCAGGCGAACCATCAACTCATCCCAATCCTTAGCCATAATCAAAATGTCATCTAGATAAAATAGTAAATATTTATTTCCTAATGAACCAAGCGCCTTCTCCATCAATTTTGAAAAATAAAATGGAGCATTCATCAGACCGAACATGGCTCTAGTAAACTCCCCTGTCCCATCAGGAGTAATGAATGCAGTCTTTTCACAAGCCTTTTCTGTTAACGGTAATTGGAGATACCCATGAGCGAGATCTAAAGTAGCGAATATTTTTGCACCGTTTAAAACTTCTAAGTACTCATCAATACTAGGTAGAGGAAAATTAATTCGTTCGGTTATGGTATTAAGTTTACGATAATCTACAACTAGTCGATTTTCACCATTTTTCTTAGTTACTAACAATACTGGACTTGCATATGGTGACGACGTTTCCCTAACTACGCCAGCCTCCTTCCATTCATCAACTATTTTTTTAATTATGTTACGTTCAGTATTATTTGTTCTATATGGCTTAACACTAACAGGCATACTACCTGGTTTTACCTGAATATCCATTTCTAAAAGATTAGTTTTTCCAATTTCGAAAATATTACGAGCTACGCATTCTCGATATTCTGTCAAAAGATTTTTCAGTTGTTGACGTTGGTTAGTCGATACGGTTTCATCCACGCTGATCTCCTTCTCTTCTATTGGTTCTTTTCGTCGCTGGATTAGACTTGGTTGATGAATCGTCATTACAGATGAGTCGACGATCTCTCCACTACACAGTTGTTGAGATTCGGAGTTAAGATTCATTAATGGTAGCTTTAAATTCGAGTTTTCGAATTTCACATCGACGAAATTGATAGATGCTGGAGGTAACTCACCATCACGTACGACACTAGGTCGATCATCGTTGATCTTTTCGATATCGGGCAAGATTTTAGACAACTCTACTGTTGAATTATCAAGAAAAAGTAATCTATTATCCACTTTTACGTATGCTACATGTTCGAGATCAGTAAATGTTCGTCCTATCAATACATCGGTAGATTGTACGTCATCAGGAACGACACGGAATAACACTCTATTCGCTATTACCCCGTCGACTTCGACTTTTACACGTACCACACCACATGACGACACGAGATTTTTCTTATCAGGTTTTCCGAAACCCCCTAAGACACTAGGCAAATAATCTACATTAAGACGATGACATAAAACAGCGTTAGACTTAATTGTACAATCCGAGCTTCCCGGATCTATCATCGCTTGAATAGGTATATCTTCAATTTTAATTGTCTTTAAATATTTAGCTAGTTTTTCAGTCGAAGAAGTTTTTCCCGAACTATTCCGATTATCGTTTCCACTACCCGTGGTAACACTCGCGGAATCAGTCGACACTAACTTCACTTCGGCTTTGTCCAACGGCAACGGCCTTGTACAATTTTTGGCATAATGTCCCGTCTCTCCGCATCTCTTGCACTCAGCAACCTTTTGAGGTTCAGGACATTTCCTAGAATAATGCCCAACTTTTGAACAGTTAAAACATTTAATGACTGATTTCTTACCGGGATCAGAATTTTTCTTATAATCTAAAACTTCGCTCGATGATCCTTCGACATTCGACTTATTTTTGGATACTGAATTGTCCTTTGGTTTACGCGATTTGAATTGATCATATGTCCTAATCGTTCTTTGAAACCGAATTGAACCATGAAAAAGGCTTTCAATGGTTTTATACTCTATTGCTAAAGCATGAACTGCCATATCTCGATTTTACAATCCCGTCGCTACTTGTTCACGTAACTCTTCAAACTTGAGATCTAATGCCGCGCACATCCGTACCTTTTCAAAAAAATAGTCTTGCACACACTCATTGTCTCGTTGTTTTCGGTTTTTCAAATTATCCCATAATTGTGACTTATTGATTTCGGGAGCAAACGCAGCAACGAAAGCAGCTCGAAAATCACTCCAACATGTGAAACTATCATTTCGAGATAAAAACCAAGAACGAGCAGCATTTTTGAGATGCATAGTTGCTGTTTCGTACAAAAACTTTTCAGGCCATGCATGAATATAAGCAGATGTTTCTATTTGTTTTAACCAACGTTTTGCTTCCACGGCAGTCTCACGTCCCGTAAAATCTCCAATAGATTTTGTAAGGTCTGGCATCACATGGAAACTTCGATATGGCACCGTAGCAGCTTGTGCCTGCATCATCGTAGCGTTTTGTTGCAGAATCTGTGTCATAGCTTCGAGAACCTTAGTCATTGCAGCTCCTGACTGTAAAGGTCTATCTCCCTCGCTTACGTCGCTCGTTTCACTATTTTCTCTAAATTATCTACTGCCCGTATTCGCATCATTTTGCTGGTGTTGCCTTTGTTCGTTGTTATCACCAGCATTATCATTTGGAAATTGTTGAAACAGTCGACGAGACGCATTTTCCATGTTTACAACGGGTGTCGCAGACGTCATGTTTAAATTTGGCGTCACATTCGCAAACGGCATCTGCGCATCCATCATTACCGGCTGGTGAACATTCGGATTCACTGTCGGTATCCGCACGTTCGGGTATGCCGACTGAAAATTTTGAATATTCGGCCTAACGGAAAAACGAGGTGTACTTAAAGGTGTCGGCGCTCCAAATACATTTTGAACGTCAACAATAGGATAACGACTTAAATTCGAAGGTGGACCAAAGTATCTTGTTGAATGTAGCTGACCTTCATTTGCTCGGCGACGAAACGAAGGGAACGTAGGTATTGACATGATTCAACAACACTCATCAAAACAAGACGACTGACTCTTTTGACCCGGCACTTGTTTTTCCACACTATTAACCACTAATAGTACTTATAACTAACAATTAGTTCACAAATTAACACGTTAGATTCTCCGTTTATCCCACTTCTGATTTGTAATCGATTTATAAAATTGTTTTAAATTGAGGATAAGGTGTTTGTCAGGTATGGGGAGAAATCAGTAACGAGATTAATTCATGAAGGATCTAGTTTTTATTATTATTATTCAAGAGAGCTTCTCGTTCGTTAATTAGAGTTCTTAAATTAGTCTTATACTGGTTTACGGCTGCAACCGTTCGTTTTTATTTAAACTATTTTATATAAATATATAAATTTATCTATTTTCACAAATTACTTTACTACAACCTCAGCGTGGCAACGACCACTCACTCTCTCTCGTCACTCCGACCTCAACTCCTTCATCGATGCGCATGCGCAGTTCACTCATCACACATTCATACCTATCGGAGAATAATCTGTCTCTTACAGGTGGGTGTTTTGTCATATTTTAATATTGATTATCGTAATTTTGTCGGGGTTATTTCGTTATTCTACGTTTATTGTTATAGTGTTGAAAGCGGAGCTCGAGGTAACTGGTGTGAGTCCACGCCTGTGGTCTATTGTAAAGGAGCTGAGGGTTCCATTTTACAATACATGGGATGAGCGTAGGGCTCACTTAATTGAGGCTTGGAGATACAGTGGTGCATGCAGAAATTTCAAGGGGTGGTTGCAGGAGGATTCTGGAGAGAAGATTTGCGGAAGATGCTTTGTCTGGCGGACTCACATGAGTTCGGCTTATATTGAAGTACAATCTCATCAGTGGGCCGTGCATGCTGTTGTGATTGACTTTTGTGCAAAGTGTCATCGGGTTTTGGAAGATGTAATAAGGGGAGGGTGTGAGGGGTGTAGAGTGGATTTCGAATTGTACTTATTGGCAGAGCGACATGTATTTTATCCGAACGATACCATGGTCGAAATTGTTGGTTAGGGTTAATGTTACTCTATATTATTTTAGGGGGGTCGTGTTATTTAATAAATTTCCTCCTTATTACGTATATTTTTGAGTTTATGTGTTGGGTTATAGTTTTAGTTAATTATTTATGTAGCTAGTTTTATTTTATTTATGTGTAAGATTTTTGTTCTGTGGTCGTTAATTTCGATTTCCGCGTTAATGTCGTTAATTATACGAATTATTTTATAAGGACCTTTATAGTGATCGTCTAATTTCTTTTTAGTTTCATTTATTAAGTGGACATATTGACCTGGTTGAAAAATGTGTGCGTTTATGTGTTTATCGTATCTTATTTTTGATTTTGATTTCGCGTTATTAAGATTTTTTGTTGCGTCTTGTCTAGTTTCTTTCAAGCGAGTTATTATTCCTTGTAAGTATTCTTCGTATTCGTTAGAAATGTGTTTGTCTGAACGTATGTTTGATAATTGACGTGCGAGTGTTCCGAATATTAGTTCGTGTGGCGTGTAACCGGTGCCTTCGTGTACCGATGTGTTATATGAGAATATCGCGTATCGGATCCACTTGTCCCAGTTATTTTTATTATTGATATAGTGCTTTAAGTACTCGATTACGACCTGATGGCTGCGTTCGAGGGAACCGTTGGATTGAGGATGGTAAGCTGTGGTTTTTATTTGTTTAATTCGGAAGATTTTAGCTAATTGTTTCATAACAGGACTGAGGAAATTTGGGCCTTGATCTGTTAAGATTGATTCAGGCGCTCCGTAGCGGCAAATGAAATTTTCTGCGAATGCTTTAGCGATTGTTATTGCCGTCTGGTTTTTTAGCGGTATTGCCTCTAAATATTTAGTTAGATTATCTTGAATTGTAAGCAAGTATTTATTTTGTGAATTTGAGGTTGGTAAGGGACCGACAATGTCTAAGGATACTTTTTCAAAAGCGGTCGTTGGCGTTCTGTTATTACCATCGGGAGTTTAACTTTATTTCTCACGAGTTTTCGTCTTTGACAGCTTTCGCATGATTTTATAAATTTTTCTATATCGGTTTCCATACTTGGCCAGAAGTATATTGCTCGGATTCGCTTAAAAGTTTTAGTTATTCCTTTATGGCCAGCTATTACGGATCCATGGTTTTCGCGAATTATATCTTGAATTATTTCAGGTTTAGGAACGTTGATCTCGTTTAAGCAAATGTTAACTGTGATATCTGTGTAGTTAAAGACTTTTCTGAGGGTGTTTTTTATTGCGAACCAATTTAATTTGTCAAATCCGCTTCCTAATTTGGAAATTGAAAAAGATTTTATGTGTTTTGTTTGTAGTATGTCGCGAAGGATAATTAGTGTGTTATATATTCCATCTATTGTTGATTTTTGGTAGTATTTCTTTTGTGTTACCAGGCTGAATATAAATTTCTTATTATTTGGTGTTATGATCACGCTATTTATTTCAGGATTTTGAGATTTGAGAAAATTTATATCTAGACTTCCGATGTCGATTAATTGTTTAGCAACTCCTTTTCTTATGACGCAATCGGCTGACATGCAGTGTACGTAGTTATCTTTTCTCATGAGAATATCATCGTTTGTTTCTTTTATATTGGTTGCTATTGGTGTCGGGTCTGTGTGACTGAAATGTGGAATTGGATTTTTAGGTGGGTTTTCTCGTAATATAGGATTTTGAAATGGTGGGTTTTGTTCTGGTATCGGATTTTGGGGTAGTAGATTTAGAGGTGGATTTTGTTGTTCTTCGTCTAGATTGGTTTCTTCGATATTATGTAACTGTTGGTTTTCGTTAAATGGGGGCACATTATTTTCGGTGGTATTGTTCGTATAGTTATTCTCGAGGTTTGTCGGTACGTCTGAGTAGTCAAGTTGCATGGGATTCTCGTTATTTGAGTTTGAGTTTGTAATGTTATCTTCTGGATTTTGTACAGTTATTGGGATTGGTTTGAAATCGCAAATAGTTATTTTTATATGAGAATTTTGTAAAATGAAATAAATCATTGATCGAACGGTTTTCCAGTTAAGTTTGTCTAGTCCGCAACCGATTTTTGGGATTGATATTGACTGTACGTTTTCTAATTCTAATTGTCGTCTGAGTTTACATAAAATTTCGTACATAGTTTTATACGTTGGCTTGCCGTTGAATTCAGCTTTGGTGATAAGATTATATACTTTGATATTATTGTATGGTGTTACTATGATGTCACCTACTTGGGGGCTCTTTGATTCTAACACGTCGCGATTTATAATGTTGCGTTCAATCATTTCTTGTGCTATACCTTGTCCGATTAAGCAGTCGGCTGGAATGCAATGTGCTATATTGTCGTCTTGTGTAAATAGGTCTTCAGTTGTTTCTATTATGAGTTCGTTTGTCGGGTCTGGTAAAATTTTCAGGAGTTCTCGAAATTGTTTATAGGATGGTTTATGATAGATTGATTTAGTGATTGGAGGACTATTGTATTGCGGTGGAATAGTAATTTTGGGTATTGTTACTTGTTCTCCTCTGATAGTGTCTGAGTATAGTTTTCTGGAATTAGGTTTAGGAATCTGTTGTTCACTGGAAGTCGGAAGTATTTCTTTACAAGGAGGATCTTTGGAATTCGATGTCCATGATTCGTTGGAGGTAGGAAGTTTTTGTTTGTAGTAAGGCGTTCTAGAGTTTGGGGTTTCCGATCCGTTGGAGGTAGGGAGTTTTTGTTCATAGTAAGGCATGTGGTCGTCGTCCGACGATGAGGAAGTAGGTAGTGGTGAGAGGGTTTTAGCCTTTCTTGGTCGTAGTTTGTATTTGTGTGCGTGTGTTGGGGATTGCGCGCTTTTACGTTCGCTGTACCTTGTTTGATTTTTATGTGTCTCACTTGGATCTGAATCATCGATAAGCTGGTTTGAGATATGGTTTGAATCGCGGTTTTGTTTTTGATTATTTTCAAATGAAGTTGGTGCCGAAGTGTTTATGGGTTTACGTGATATTTTATTTACGGGTAGATTGTCTGGAGAGATATCGGTATATGTAGCGTTTCGTTTTTGGTCGATTCTTTTAGATAGTGGTAAGTCGTCGACAGACATGTCAGTAGGTGAGTCAATTGTCATTGGTCTAACAGATTTTGAAACATTGATAGGATTTTTCGGCATTGGAAAACTGTCTGTTGTATCGCCTGTGCATGGATCTTGCATCGAGTTATCTGAGGGGCTGTCCATTTCTATATCGGTTAGTGAATCGATTTCTATATCTTCTTCTAGTGGGTCGGGGTAAATTAATTTTTTTGTAGGTATTTGATCGTCTGTAGAACTTTCGGTTAATGAATAGTTTGTCAAAGGTATATTTTGAAAATGTATTGTTTTTTTTATTGTTGGTAAGCAATCCATGGGAATTTGGTTGGGTTCGTCTTTTTCAGTTTTTGCGTCGACGTCGTCTTTGTATTTCTTTATAGGAGCGGGATTTGGTGAGTCATCTGTACTTTGTCGCGCGCGGGTTGGGAATTGATGAGCTTCTTTCTTATGTTTTGCGCTTGGTTTTGATATGCTATCTGAACTAGAGTTTCGGTTACGTTTCGCATTTATTGGTAATAATTTATCGGTTTCTACGGGTGGATTGCGCGATAATGCATCTGCGTTACAATTGATTTGACCTTTCTTGTATACGACGTTGTAGTCGTATTCTTCGAGTTTAAATCTCCATCTGAGTAATCGCGAGGTTGGATCTTTTACGCTGCTGACCCAGACAAGAGGTTTGTGATCGGTAACGAGTGTGAATTTATGTCCGTATAGATAAGGTCTGAAATGATGTACTGAATATACGATTGCTAGTAGTTCTTTTTCGATTACAGAATAATTTAGTTCTGCTTTGTTAAGTGTGCGTGAGGTATAAGCTATCGGTAGGTCTTCTCCTATTTCGCCTTGGCTGAGTACGGCGCCAATCGCGTATTTAGATGCGTCAGTTGTTAGTATGAATGGTTGATCGAATTTAGGATATTGTAGTATAGGAGATGTGCATATCGAGTCTCGTAAAGTTTCGAAAGCCATTTGGTGTTCAGATGTCCAAAGGAATTTAACGTCTTTTTTCAATAGTGTAGTTAGTGGTCTGAATATTTTTGAAAAGTTTTCGATAAAGCGTCTATAATAACCGATTAGACCGAGAAATTGTTTGATCTGTTTAACTGTTTCAGGAACTGGATATGCTTTAACTGCTGTGATTTTCTTTGGGTCTGGTTTTACACCGTTTTCTGTAATGATATGACCTAAATAAGCAACTTCTTTTCTTAGGAATTCGCATTTGGCTACTTGTAAACTCAAATTTGCTGATCGTAGTCGATTAGCTAGTTTTCTGAATTTAATTTCATGTTCTTCAAGCGAGTGTGCATAGATAACGATGTCGTCTAAATATACGAATGCTATGTTTCCTTCTAAACCGGATAAAACTTTGTCCATTAATCTTTGGAATGTTGCAGGAGCGTTCGTAAGTCCGTATGGCATGTTATTGAATTCGTAATGGCCATGGGGGGTTGAAAATGCTGTTTTGTGAGCGTCGGTTGGGTCCATAGGAATTTGGTGGAAACCTGAAGCAAGGTCAAAAGTCGAGAAATATTTCGCATTGCCTAGTTGGTCGAGTATGTCGTTAATGTTTGGTAGGGGGTATGTGTCACCTATGGTCTTTTCGTTGAGTTTCCTGAAATCTATGACCATTCTCCATTTTTTGTTGCCTTCTGCGTCTGGTTTTTTGGGTACAACCCAAACGGGGGAATTATAGGGTGAGGATCATGGTTTGATGATATTTTGGTCTAATAATTCGGAAACTTGTTTCTGTATCTCGTCTTCGTGGACAGTAGGGTATCGGTATTGTTTTACGTTAATTGCATTATCGTCTGTCGTTGGGATTGAATGTTTAGCTAAGGATGTGTTTGATAGTGTGTCGCCTGGTAAAAAAAATAGGTGGTTGAATTCTGTTGTGAGAGCGAGTATAGATTCTTTTTCTTCATCGTTAAGATGGTCTAGGTGCATTGAGTTTTCAAGGACCGTTAATCTTTCGGAACGACTATTATTATTATTATCGACGGGTGTATTGGTTTCGATCGCGTCGTTTATTGTCAGCACGTTTGGATTAGTTTGTGTATTTTGATTTTGATTGTTAGATTTGATATCGTAGATTTAAATTGAGATGTTCGTGTTGTTGAAAGTTGAGGTTAATAATTGCAAGATTTTGTCCCATTTTTGGCTGCCTAGTTCATTGGATAGGTCAGGAATTGAGATGGATTTTGTGTTATTTGATTTTAGATGTTTTTTTTAGAGAATTGAGCGTTTTAGTAACGATTGTATCATCTATGTCACTGGAATAAGTTTCCATGATAATTAAGTGGTATATAACTTGCGAGCTGTTAGGGATTGTGTCTTTTATGATATCTCCGATTATATCATTTTTCGCGTAAGCAATTAGCTCGTACTCGTTTAAATCTAAAGCTTTTAGTAATTCAACTGAGATTCCTCGTGATATTTGAATTTTTTGTGGTATGAAATGAAGGATTGTGCCTGAACATTTTCGTATATCACCGTTAATTTTTGTAATTTGTACAGTACCAGATTGGTTTATGGAACTTTTGGGATCGAGTGTACTCAGAGGTTCGTTGACAGGTTCTAGGGTTACCGTCGGCACGCTTATTTCAACGGCTGATTCGTTTGAGTTTATCGCGAGTATACATGCTTGACCGTTACTGTTTGTAACTAATGCTTTACCGCAGTGAATATTGGGACCTAAATTAATCGTATCTACATAGCCTTCGTTGATTTCTGAATTTGAGACTTTAAGAGGAATTACTTGAGCGGTACGGCCTGGTATTATAATGAGAGTTGCGATGTGCGGTTTGTGTTTTGGGAGTTTGAAGGGAATTACAGTATCTGTCAAAGTTAATGTATTATTTTCATAGGAGATGGTAGCTTTTTCTTTATATAACAAGGGTTGTCCAATAATACCGTCTTGAGCTATTGGGAAATCTTCGCGGACGACGTGAAATTTGTGTTCTTTATTGTTAATTTTTAATTTAGTTTCCGCTAAAGTATTAGTAAATCCATCTGTTATTCCTGTCATTTTCCGTATTTTGGTTCTGTCACATTCGGTTTCTTCTTTTAGGGAATTGATTTTAATGATGTTCAAATCCGCACCGGTGTCTATTATAAATTTAGATTTCGTTTTCAATTCTTTTGTATCGATTTCGGCAACTGGCAATAGTCCGTGTATTGCTTCTAATTCTGTTTCGAGGACGTGATTTATTGTGTTATTGAACGCGGCTGAGCTTGTGTTGGGTCCGTCGGCACGTTCTCCCGGCGGACTGAGTTCGAGTTTAAAGGACTCTGATTTTGTTGTCTCTGTGTGTTATTATAGTCGCGTTTTTGGCAATTTTCAATTGTGTGACCTTGACGTTTGCAATAGTTACAAGATATGGAAGAATATTGCGTATTTTGTTGATTTGACTGTTGTGGTTGGTTAGGTTGTTGATTTGACTGTTGGGGTTGGTTTGGTTGTTGATCTGACTGTTGGGGTTGGTTTTGGGACTGCTGTTGTTGGGTATTGTAGGCACGTTGTCTGCAATTTTCTACTGTATGTCCTTGGCGTTTGCAATAGTTACAAAATGTTGGAGGATATTGTGTGTTTGGTTGATTAGGTGGTCGTCTGTTTGGAGGTTGTGTCAGGTTATTGCGGTCGCGCTGTCTACAATTACCTATAATATGGCCCTGGCGTTTACAATAGTTACAAAAATTTGAACGGTTTCGTTGATTAGGCTGTCGGGGTTGGTTATTGTCTTGTGTATTTCGAGCGTTGCGATTTAGAAATTCTTGCTCTTCTGTTAGAGCTGTTTCAATAGCTTCTGCTAAAGTATTTGGGTGTGAACCAGCTACTCTGAATTCAATTTCCGGAATCAAGCCTCTAACAAAGCATTTGAGTACATTGGCTTGGATTGCTGTTATCATGCCAGCAGCATCATCTGTGCTTGAGTTGTTAATAGCCTGTGTTGTGTTATCTAATATGTCTTCGACTCTCGCGCCATAATCTAAAACACGTTGGTCGCTTCTTTGTTTGACATTATTCAACTCTGCTTGCCATTCAAAAATTGATTTTTTTGGTAAAAAAGCTCGTTTTAAGACTGTTAGGATTTCGTCAATACTATTATATTCTTTGCATCCTAGGTAGGATTCAGCTGTCCCATAGATTTTAGTTCTAATCATTCGTGTTAGGACTGGACGTTGAGCTGGTTTAACGAGAGGTTCTGCATTCTCACAGCTTCTTATGAAGTTATTTATATTTAAGTTTTTCCCATTAAAGTAGGGGATTGTATCTAATATGTCTTTAAGAGACCAGTATGAGGTTTCTGTTTCGTTTTCGGGTGGAGTAGGCATTTTGCGAGTTTGTGAGTTAGATTATTTCGTTTGAGATATGTGTATGTGCTTATTATAATTATAGATAACTTACAAGCTGATGATGAGAATTTTGAAAATTTTCATTCTAATACGGATCTGAGTTGATTTTGGAGATGAAGTTGTTGTATTGGACTGCGTCAGATGTCGGATGTCGAGAAGTCGTCGAGAAGCGTATAGATGTCACGGTCCAGGAAACTGGATCCTGTTGTAGCGAGATTGCTAATCGTTGGATTCAGATGAATCTTTGTGGGGCTAGGTGCCTTTGGGGATGTAGTCGAACTTCTTTTCTTGTAGCAACTTTGATTTTATTGCTGAGTTTTCTGTGATTTTGTAGAAGTAGTTGAAGAACTTCGTATCATGTTCACACTTTGATATCTTGTAGATTTGGCAGATTTAGTAGATTTAGTAGATTTTGTTGATTTAGTGATTTCGTAGATTTAGTGATTTAGTAGATTTCGTTTATTTCGTTCTTTATGACTTGTCACAAAGGTTGAGAGTGTGGCGGATTTTCCACGAAGAGTTGCACGTTCAGAAATTAGTAATCACTGATATCACGTATATGTAAAGATGTAGAATTCACTTATTTTGTCACTGTATATTCCGGTAAACGAGCTAGTTCCGCTGCCACCATTGTTATGAAGTTAGAGGATAGGTACTGACACCAATGTTATGAATTGGGGTTGGTGAGCTGCTACCTGAAGAATGTACCTAAGTAGAGCTATGACGTTGAGTTCGTTACTCGTTTTTATACCTTAAGGTAATCGGGATCTGGATGATGAGTGACTGATGTGAATAAGTATATTAACTGAATAACTGTTTATTGGTTTACAAGTCGTAAAGCTTAAGTGGTAAGTGATTCTGAGTTAGTGATTAAGAGTGAGTCTGAGACTGACTGTCTCCTTCAATGATCTGAATGCAAGTGCTTCTAGCTCGAGTGCGAATGTATAAAAATGGCTACCGATGATCTCAGTAGTGAGATCATCCTTTCCATTGTTCTCCCGGGGATGAGCGCATTGATGCAGGTGCAGTTTTATGGTGCATAGGTAGGGATAGAGTTCTTGGGATGTAAGGGTGAGACTTCCTCTGATTAGAGGTGGCGAGACTGGATAGATGGAGGATGTTGTGTCTTGGGTATTGAGAGTGGTAGAGCATAGAGGAGTATGGAATAGGGTGGAATACGTAACAAAACGATTCTGGTCGTCGTGTTCGTGCACGAAAAAATCAGGAGCATCTTCATTTTCTTTCTGGAATAGAAAATGATACCCATTAAAGTAAACATTACTCCAAAGGAACGTTTATTAAAGATTCACACATCTTGTTAGATATTTATGTAACAGATCGTGAAATTCAACATTTATACTTTATATTTGGCAAGTTGGTGAGAGCTTCCTAATAGACTTATCAAATAATGTTTGCGTTACTGCAACACCAAGAAATCTCTCGAGTGATTATAGCAGCGGTTCCCAACCTTTTTTCGACCAGGGACCACTTTGATTATTTTGTTGTTAGCAGGGACCACAAGGTTCAAGAATAATAAACCGTGTTAATCCGAGAATAAACTTTAATCAAAACTTTCAACATATTTGGTAAACTTAATAGTAACATTAATTGAAAGTACTATTATGATGAAAAAATATCTTTTTTATATGTGCTGCAGGACCCTCCCACGGACCACCCCAGAAGCTCTCACGGACCACCTGTGGTCCGTGGACCACCGGTTGGGAACCGCTGGATTATAGCATGACATTTTCGTTATTTCTGAATTGCATTGCTTTTGGATTTAACGGAGTCTTCCAATTGAAATTGATAGACACGATTTCGTATACTTATTAAATACTGAATTTGAACCAATGTGAAATAATATTTTTCTATCGTCATCACATTATCCAGGTTATTTCCACAGCCGATCTCAATATCATCAATCTCCGTCACCAACGACCGGACAACGGCACACACAGTACGATTCTCCTCTACCAGATCTTCCGTGAGGTTGGTCTGAAATAAATGCACGAATAACATTATTTGTTGCGGAGTTCAAACACTGTACATAACCCGCAAATATGGATACACAGCAGAAATAAAAATATTAACGCATCACCTTCGCCAATACTTCAGAGGGCTCACATTCGGCATTGTGGTGAGCCGGAACTACATCTGCGTTTTCAGAATTGACAGCTCGAACAAGCACTTCTTCCTCGCTTTCACTAGAAGACGACATTTCAACCACCTCCTATAGTAAAATGACTTTCTGAAGAATATTGTTCAGTTGTAATGCAACGTGACATATATTCATGAAATTGCTATATTCACCGGTTGGGTACGACGTTGTTTCTTAAATCTAAGCCAGGAAGTCTTCGGCACAGGTTCATGTGACTAAGGCTCTAGATATTTTTTGTATTTTCTACGTTCTGGGGGATCCATGGAGAACTGGAAATTCTGAAAATACAATCCGTAAACATATAGTAGCCACCAAAAACGGTCTAAAAAATCTTTCAACTACGCTGTTTCTAATAACCGATAGGAAACGATGATTAAAAAAAAGTATGATTTTCTATGCGATTTGTGAACAGTATTTCACCAGTTAACACAGCTCCAAGCCCACTCGATTTCATACCTCTCGTCGCATAGAATATCAATAGAATTGAATTGTTGTCTATGCCACTCATGTCGTATTCAATTCTATGTCATTTGTAATAATATGCTTTTACACAATATAAATCGAATAGCACTGAAGGATTCAATCCGAATTACAATAATTAAATCAGATTAGAAAGATAAACGTGAAATAAATATGAACATCAAACACGAATTCATTTGTTACAGTATAAATATTTTTCACAATTCATTCACATATGTCATCAGTGAAATCATGGATATTGACAATATTTAGATTGAGGGGTTGTAGAAATAGGTCTTGTGGAGGCCTCGAAAATATTGATGATTTGAGCGTGTCTCACATAGTTCATTACATCTTTCAAACCTACATTGCAAAAATGTCAAGCCTTCATCACTATGACTTTTTTCATAATTAAACTAGACGACACATTTTACAGGACAAGCAGTATGTTGTGAATCACAATTTGACGAACATTTCGAGACTATAATAGTATCATCTACCTGGGGTTACGGTATTGACACTGGTATTGCATACACTGCGGTTATACTTCTGTAAATGCAGAGAATAAAATATAGCAAACGTCTACATTACTTCGAGGTGACCATGAGTATCATTGGAATGGCACATATTTTTCTCAATCTAAATGGTTATAGGTTCCCTTAAGGAGGTACATACACCTTCACAATATTTTTTTATATCACTGCTACGCTCTGAGAAAACATTAATAGCGACTCAGTTTTTCTACAGTTCATCAGTGCTATCTTGATACATAGTTCATGACTTTTCCGAATGTGATGTCCTATGGTGAACATAAATTCCGTCTATCGAAGAAAAAGCAGTTGTTGTTGGGTACAGGCTGCTGCGTCGGATAGAATTTCTTCAACTTAGTAATATTCTGTACGAATGTAATTTAGGGCGAAACCAATAATATTTCATGAATTTCAGTTAAAGATGTTACGTCGCAACTCCGTTTTCCCAACATCCACCCGATCCATCACTTCCTTTCGCCTGATCATCAGATTACCTGATCCTCGCTTTCCGCCAGAATCACGCGAGTTGCACACGGACACCGGATGTGCAACTCGCCCAAAAACCCCTCTCCAAACCGAGTCTACCTTTTCCACGCCTTGTCTCAACTACTCACTTCCAATTCCAATCTCAAACCACTCACTTCGTAACTAGTTATTCCCATTTCACACTACCTATCTCGTAACCTAATAAGCGACCAACCAACTCCTAGTACCAACTATTAGAACCACCGACTATACGGATTATCTAAATAAATCTATTTCACTTCAATAAACATCAGTCTACGTCAATCTACACCAACTTCCACCAGCGATCTCCACTGTGACATAACAAATTGGTGGAAATTTTCGATTGTAACTTTTTTTTTCCGGTCGATTTGTGAAAAATTATTTTGAAACCAAAAATTTCGACGTCTTAAAATTGAATTCATGAAATGTTATTGGTTTGGCCACGAGGCTGAAGCTAGCAGCCAGAGTTAGCAGCCGAACGCTGCTGCACATAGGCGTCAACGTTGATGCCTATGCGCAGCAGCATTCGGCTGCTAACTCTGGCTGCTAGCTTCAGCCTCGTGATTTGGCCCAAATTACATTCATACAAAATATATCCTCCAAATTTGAAAAAATTTCATCCATCGCAGTAACGTGTACCCTACGACAACTGCTTTTTCTTCGATGGACTGAATTTATGTTCATCGGAGGACATAAAATCTGAAATAATCATGAACTATGTATCAATACTAGAGGATGATCCGAATTTTTATTTTAAAACTGTGGGATTTTAATAGCAATGTTGTTTGTGTGCCATCGCCAAGAACACTCACCTCCACCCGAAGTCCGCGCCAAATGTGTAGGCCTAGTCGTGTTGATTCGTTCGCAGAAAAGTTTCCTGAAGTCGTCATCTTGTGCTTTTAGACCAACGATTAGGCTCTGATTACTCTGGTCAATCGCTCGGTTAATGTAAATAGGTCGTACTCCGGACACCATGATCGCATCTAGATACCCTATCTGTGGATATTGCGACGATATAGCTAACATCCGGAAATCGCTCGATCCTAGACCAACTCTGCTTCACGTGCCGATGCACCCTGCGCCTTTTAAAGTTCAGTTAGTTTCCAATCTTGGGTGGCCATATTTCGGCTACGAATATTGAGATAATTGTTCAGAAATTATGTTTTACTGTTAGGTTATGTATGATAATTTTTCTTGTCACAAATTTCAAGTCTAACAACACTTTCAAAGTTATACCGGGAGATTATGTGGAAATGAAAGGCTCCAAGCGCGCGAACTTTGATTTACCTAAATCTCATTGGCCAGCAGAATAGCGCCAGGGACTCCACTCACTTCTCAGTAATATCCCTAGTTCTGTCGTCTGCTAGATTCACACAAACATAACCTATTCCTGCAACGGTCTGCCGCCATGTGTATTTGACAACAATCAGAAACAAATAGCAGACGGACTCTAGGGATGTTCGTGGCGAGTCTGAAATCGGTGACCCTCGAAATATTCGAATAAATCAGCGCCTGCGCGCTTGGAGCCTTTCATTTTCACATAATCTCCCGGTATATATACTCAGTTGAACTAGTTATGTAGAAACTTGTATTGACGAAAAATGAATGAAATGGAATACAATAAAAAATGCAAAATAAGTTATTTCAATTTTAAAACCATGGAAAACATGTGATTAGACCGAATGCTTACCGGGATATAAAAATATCCGTTTGAAAAAAGACCCGTACACGCTTACCGAAGTATAAACAAAAAAAATTTGAGGTTACGCAGTGCAAATGGCTGTACCAACCACGCGGTCGGCACGTTGAACAGATATTAGCAATATCGTCTACGATGTTGTGGATTGCATTATTCTGTCACTAACATTGTTCACAGAATTTACCGTTACTGCAATATGTTTCATTCACAGCATTCGGCTGAAACTTTGGTTGAAAGCACTGAACTCTTGCTCACTTTCCTTCTTCACGATGTGGCAAACATGGACTTGTGTTGCAGACTACGCTCACGAGAGCGAGAGTGAAAGTAAGAGTGAGACTGAGACTGAAAGAGACCAGCGAGCAAGGAGTGTTATCCTCGTCTAACGGCTGATGCGCTGTTGCCGTTATACAACCGTCGAGAAACTGAGCGGTGTGCGCCGTGAGGATATATCAGGCATTGAAATGTGAAAATTGAAAATTTCGGATATACATCTAATATATATTCGGGCAAAGCGAAGTGAAGGATGAGGCCAGCCCCCCCCCCCCCCCCCCTCCCCCCGCGCCGAGAAAAGTCCTAGTTACGCCAATGTAAGCCCCATCAGCAAAAATGGACTACAAATACTAAATCAAATGTAAGCGATGATGAAACAAGTTGTCGGCCGTCTCGCTCATACCGTGAAACCGATGGCGTTATCTCTCTCGCACTCATACCGAGAACACGCATATTCCATTTTTCCATTGAGATCCCATGATTATTCTCTGGATCACATTTTCAAATTATTTGCCCCACAATTAATTGCAGACATACTTTAAGTGTATGCATGTATGTATACTCACGTTCTGTCCGATATCCGAAACGATGTAAACTTCACTTTGTTCTTTCTTCGTTCTCTCCTGCCGAAAGGGTAGCAGTATAGTACACGCTCTACTGTATTTCTTAGATCTGTATACTGATTAATGAGTACAATGACCGAACTGAAGACTCTTTATATATTACATGTTCACTCAAATTGCAACGTTCTCGCGACAAGTATGTGCTTGGGAGTTGTAGCAAAGAAAAGGCAATTCCGAGACGCGTTGACTACAATTGTGCTTCCATCGAAATATGCATGACAATCCAACCGTCTCATGCGTGATGCGCGCCCACACGCAGCATGAATTAGCAGAGAACGGTGTATAAGTCGAACACACGACGGAATTTCTCGTGACGCAGTGCCGTCTTTAGGCACTGTGGTTCCACGTATTTTTTTGATCAAAAACTAGGTGTATTGAGATGCCCCGGCCAGTGGGCGAACGAAATGATCAGGCAAACCGTATACGAAAATATGTCTATATTGATTATGCTACTCATCAAATTTTTATTCATATTTTGATTATTGAAAACAAGACATTCTGAATTATTCCAAACTCATAGAGTTAAAAATAAAAGTTGAGTACCACTAGGATCTAGTTAGCGGCCAGGTGAACCCATTCCTAAGTCCGACACTGCCACGACGTGTTGTGGGAAGTTGAAACTATGTTCCTCACGCGGGCGGTTGATGCGTTTGAAACATGCAGATATTGCTATACAGGGCGTTGCAGACCTCGCGACGAATATTTCACAGGGTAAATCCTGATCGAAAATGTGATCGAAATTTCCTTAGCCTTTTTTTTTAAATGCATATCTTTCCCGTTATAATTATTTCAATTTCAGTCGATGACGCGCGACTGATGAACGGCCGTTTGTCGGTGCGATCACCGCTCGGTTGTGTGCGCGTCTCTCACCGTATTGTCACCACCGAAAAAAGTGCACACAACCGAGCGGTAGGGACACCGACGCTCGGCCGTTCGTAAGTCGCGCGTCATCGACTGAAATTGAAATAATCATATCGGGAAAGATATGCATTAAAAAAAAAAGGATAAGGAAATTTCGATCACATTTTCGATCAAGATTTACTCGGTTAAATATTCGTCGCGATGTTTAAAACACCCTGTTGAGGAAGTGAGGCAGCTGAAACAGTGTGTACAACTTAGAAACAGAGGAAAGGTCGGTTGGTGCGGATTGTCCTTCTCGCGCTTGCGTCATTAAAGAAGGATAGTCGACATCAACCGATCTTCCGCTTTTTTTTATAGCCAGCAAAAACATTCTCAATGTACAAAATTAATTAACGTCAAAAATGTTTCAACAGTCTTTGATCATGCTCCCAACAATTTGTGGGTGTGTTCATTACAGGGTGGCTGGAAGAAATAAATTGAAAAAAAGACTGCAATTGATAATTTTCCAAACGATCTATGCGCATTAGGGTAGTCCTTAGTTCGATGAATTTTGGAATAAATACGGGCCGCACCTTGGATACCTTGCAAATATATATAAATCAAATTCCTACAAAATTTATAACATCAACACGTGGCCCAAAACTCCGAAAGTTTAATTCGGAAAATGAATGTAATTCCTCCATTCAGTTACTTTTTTTTTTGGAACTCCGATAAAAATCGACGAAATAATTTCTAATTTTGCACAGTTGTTGCGTTGACTGTTTCAAAAGAAACTGGACGACGAAATAGAGATTGAATGACGGGAAAAAGAAACCGAAGATGTCACAGCTTAAGGTAGTCCTAGAAGAAGCGGTGCGAGAAAAAGTAGAGGTACACGTCGCGAACATAGAAGAGAGACACAACGGAGGAGAAAAAATGACAGTAAAAACGGGTACCAGAAAAAGGAAAGAGATGATGGAAGAAGAGGCAGAGAGGATGAGAACAAGTTGGGGGAGTTGAGGCCACAGGTAAGAAAACAACAAGAGACAGCAGAGATCCGGAGAAGAGAGTCAATAAGTGAAATGTTAGCAATAAGACATTGAGGGAGTGTTATAATATAGCATTACAGAGTACGGTCAAAATGAAAACTTATCATTTCTATCATGCTCATATCCGGAGGTTTATTTTCAGCAAAACAAAAAAAACATTATTACTACCTTATTTTATATCGTTACCCACGTTCTAACATGTCGTAACCCACATTTGGAAAATTATCACTATTGAGAAGATACGACTTCACGGATTGGAATATTTGTTCAAAAATGGTAAATCGACAATTTGACTAAAACTCAAACATAAGCTGCAAAACATTATTATCATTCCATTTTTCAAAGAAGTCAATATATCGAATTTTTTGGGATACGACATGTTAGAACGTGGTGTGACGTGGTATTTGTAAATTCCCCGCCACAAGGCGATTCTCTCGAGAATGCAACGATGCGTGGCGTAGACAGGGTCTCCAGGAAAAGAGAAAATTTAGGGAAAATGATTAGGTCTAATTAACGCTATCTTATTTTTTGTAAACTATGTAATCTCGAGCTCGATACTCCACGAGACGTCTGTCGTCGTGGGAACTACCGAAGGAAAAGCGATTCTACCAAACGTAAGAAGCCTCCAATATCGTCAAGGACGATTCTGTCGGCGTGCAAACCATGGTTGGTCCAGAAAACCCCAAGGTCAGCGCCTCCTCTCAAGTGGAAAGATCTACCGCCTCCAACTATCGGATTGGCGGCGTACAGGGATGTGCGAGAAGCACAACGAAATCCTCCCGTAATCCGAAGAGCTACCGCCTACAAGAAAATGCATTTCCAGTACGAGGGTGGTGTACAGGGTCATGTGCAGGTGCATCCTCACAGCCTCCCACCTGATGAGTATCGGTCAGTGCAGCTACTATCGTCAAACTGTCTCCGAATCTGTTATCGCGGCCGTGGTTGGTCATGACAACCCCCGGATCAGCGTTCCAACCTACCGAATCTTTTCGTGGGTGAAGCCCTAGTATGCCGAGACACGAAGCTACCACTAACTTTCTGGTGGATCGACCAATGGTGTAAGGCTCTAGAAGAAATATCGGGTGGCCGGGCGAGCGAGGCTCCATGTAAGTCCAGCGCCCGGGGATTCAAAAGGAAGGCGGGAATAGGAGCGGTATTAGCAGCGGCAGGGGTGAGGTAGACTTCGCCTGAATTACGTTCGTCAAAATCTGTCGCTCACCGACCAATTAGATCGTCGATATGTCACGTGAGTACGCTAAGCCTGAAGGATGAACTAGTGGAAGAAAACACCGACTATATAAGGCCGGTACACCTGTTACACAGCCTACTTCTTCGCTCTAGTCTGCGCTACGCATCTCCAGCATTCCTCACATCGTTTATCGTATCGAGTTTTATCACATTATCGAGTATTAGTAAAATAGTGTGTTTTGTGCTACATTGAGCAACTTGATTAAGGTAAGGTCTCAATTCTTTTGTGAAGGCACGAGGTAGTTCGTAATAAAGTTCTGGTTATTAATTTGGTTATTGAGCCACGACGCTCGTCTTTGTCTTTTGAGCTAAGCAGCTCGTCTGTCGTAGTCTATCTCTTAAATTATCGAACAACCTCGAGTCTGGCTGAGTTACATAGATCTTTCATTGCTTTTTGGCTATAATTTATTGCTTATCGCTTCTCGTATGGCTTCTATTTTTGATTTAGTATGTTAGAATAATATTGTGCATGAAATACTGTAGAAAAATACCTCTTCCTGGAGTACCCTGAGCGAAGATAGCCGCGAAGGCTTAGACCTCGCGTATAGTTTAGTCTGTTATCGTTAATTTGTTATAGTTTAGTAAGATATAGTCCGTTTTGGATAGATTATTATTCGTATGTAAAATCTAGTAAGTTATAATTAATTTTGGATGATTTAGTATCGTTTCGATCAATATAAGTTGTCAGAATTTGGTTAAAGAACAATCTCTATTGTTCCAATTTAATTTGTTAACGTTGAACCTGTAATTCGCGTCTCTCGAATGACCGCGTGGTCTCTATTTAGCAGTAGATTTCGGAGTAACGTGAATTGTATGGCCAAGCGTGGCTAATTAATTAGTAGGGATCTGTATCGTTTGTTATCGATTTTTCTTTCATAATATCTCAAAACTCTAGTACGTTAATCTCCGGATGTTTTATGACATAATTTGCATTTGGGTACGAAGTATCGCTCTGTGATACCAAGTCTGGAGTCTAATAAAATCGTTTGATATCGAGTCAGCTCTGACACATTCCTCTGATTTGATTGTATCATAAACGCGTAAATTCTGTCCTGAACAGTTAGGAAAACTATCGTAACAAATAATTAATACTATCGCCAATTCTGTATCATTCGTCTGAATTATCTAGTTCAATCAATAAATTATTGATTGATATGATCTCAACTATCTCAAAGAAATAATATTGTTTTACGTGGTGCACCATGCCCCTCTATCTAAGGCTTTGTTATCTGAGCTAGTCGAGTTGTCGCTCGACGCATTTCCGTAAGTTTTTGGTTTCAGTAAGTTATGTTATCGTATCGAAACGACGCAGTAGCGTCTGGAGCCCAACACTTTGGTAATTAAGTAATTAACACGGAAAAGTGGCGAATTGTGACCAGATCTGTGGTTTTTCCTCTCCAAGTTAAAAAACTGCGTTACAGTGGGTATATATATTTTTTATATATTATTTCATATATTTTCTATATTATATTTTAATATTTTATGTTAATATTTTTATATTATTTTCATATTTAATACTTGATATTTCAATGTGTGCATTACGAGATAGTGCCAGAGCAGACTATAAACTGTAAACTATATACCGTGAAGTTTTAAGGAAGCGGAACGATGGGCGTGCTATAGTTCGACCAACACACGCTCGCGTTGCGTACGTGGGCTTCTACTCGCAGTCACTGGCAGCTCACGTACGCAACGCGAGCGTGTGTAGGTCGAACTATAGCACGCCCATCGTTCCGCTTCCTCAAAACTTCACGGTATACTGACTCCTACAGTCAACTGCCATGTATCTGGAGCGGATACGTGCACATCCAGGTATATGTATAATACGTATATTTATACACCCATAATACGGATATATTATGGAGGTACCCACACAGCACACATATGTAATAGATTTCCATAGGATATCCTATGTACTGTAACGAGGCAGATTTGTTCAGCCTCGTAAATGAACCATCTCCTCTTCCTCAGACCGAAGTGACCACCTTAGTTAATCAACCGAATTCAAAGCGAGAAGTCCCAGCTCAAGTGCCCAAGGTCCATTGTAGTAATTATAAGTTCATGTACTAATACTTTTTCCCGTTCCCTATATCTTATATTCCCGTACCGTTCCTGCCCAAAATCATCGAGGGAGATCATCCCTCAATCTTATCCGGCCTGACGGGCCGCCCGGCCTTCGAGGGATTAACCAGGGGAGACGAGTCATCGTATCCCGAGATATGCCTGGAAGAGCGCTGCAATAAGAATCTGTCACATGGAGTAGCCCCTATCCTTCCTCTACCTGTCCCGCACCGGCTTGGTCCACCGGTCCAATATGCAGAATTCCGCCTTCCAGGATATCGAAACAAATAGAACACGACGAGACATCTAACAACCCCCTGGCGAAAGCTTGAAGTGCCAAAAGGCCCTGTCAGGCCCGCGACACAACCCGGCTGCAGAAGTCAACACGCCCATTAATTTTATGCGCAATACCCCCCTCACCCCCCCAAATAGCATTTAGATAGAGACAGATCTAGACGCTTCACTTCTTGCTTGGAATCAGTTCTGTATAGTCCTGTCTTAGAGAAAAACTAAAAAATTGTTTCTTTTGTTCGAACCCTACTAATTGAAAGCCTAAAGTCTAAAATATTAACTTGATAAACTCAGTTAGTGAGTGTTACATCTTATTTGAGGTAAGATTCCAATCCTAGACGACTCTTCGATTGATAATAGATTGAATAAAAAGAAATTCGTTTCTTCTTGCGTAGTTGGGTCAGGCCTCGAGGAGGGTGACGCCATTAACATATCATCGAATTGTCGTGCTTTAGTTTTGTTTAACTATTGATTATTCATTATATTATTGATTATTGTATTCCCCCTGATATATATTGTGCCTTATCGATTGATTTTTCGAGAAAATACCATCTATAATAATCATAGCATCAATAATTGTCGTATCGTCCCTGTTTCTCGTGTCGTTATTATTTGTCGTGTTTTTATTATTTATCGTATCGTCAGTCTTCATCGTATTTTTATGATTCATCGTCTAAACCTTGTTTATCGTGTCTTCCTTATTTCTCGTATAATTAGTAGTTATCGTATCGTCAATTATTTGTCTTAAATCGTGTGTTAAATATTTCCGTGTCTCTTTCCTTGAAAGTATTATTACTTGTTAATTTGAATGACCGATAATTGTTATTTGTTAAACTCTTAGAAAATATATCCCCGCGTGGAAAAATAAGTTCGTAGTCAAATACGACAAAAATCTCGACGGCTTGTCGAGCCACGGATCTCCGGAAAAATCGGTCTACAGGCTGTAGATTAGCTAATGTAAAATAATCCCCTTTCCGTAACCCCTTCTCGTTGAAAGTAGTCAGTAAACCCTTAATAAACCTTGAGCTGGTATAAGTATCATTACTTCAATTTATAATTTGTGTTAGATTCTCGCGTTCCCTTTGTGTTAATTTGTTGCGGCGTAGTTGCATGGCGTGCCTCGTGTGAAGTTGCCTTGGCCATCTTTGCACGAACTTGTTTGAATCTAGTCCCGACGCCTTGCACTTCCTATAGAAAGATGCCTTGCATGTACTATAGAAAATTCTGTAATATCGACTGGTCCCATTAGTTCTAAGAAGTCCCCAAATTATTGATTTTATAGATTCCCAATCCCCCTAGGTTACCGACCTATAATTTATGAACTGATATTTTAGTGAGATTGATTCCTACCATACGATATTTGTTTTCTTCCTTTTATGTAAATTGTCCTACCTTATCTTCTTCTATACTATCTTATATTCTATATTGTTATCTGTCCTACTTTCCATCTCTGACCTAGTCAGTCAGCTGTTCCGAATTAATTTTTGTTTGAATTGTTTAATTGTGTTAGTCCCGATCCAAGGTATCGGCTTTGATTGTTTTATTTGTTTTATCTTGTGTTTAATTGTTCTAAATATTTATTGTCAATTATCGTTTCGAATAAAATTGGTTTCTTTGTGATTAAATCCATAAACTATAAAAATATATAAGTCTACCCTAAATTATTTCGCCCCCATGTTCCCCTCACGCTGAGCCAACCGTATAGTATAATTGTTGTTAATTAATATCTTCGGTTATTTTATTTTGTGTATTATAATAGATTTTATTTAATTCAATTAATATTATTACTCTAGTTTACTTTATTTCAATTATTGTTATTATTTCATTTATATTTATAATATCGTTCCGTTCCCGTCCCCTTTATTTTGTTTACCGCGGTACCCCTAGGTACCTGGCGCCCAACTTTTAGCAACCCAAGGAAGGTGCCGAATCTTTGTCAGTCGTGTAACCCGACGGAGTAAAACCCCCACTGACGGCTCTGCTCGTCACAGTACATCTATCGTACATGTGTGCTGTGTGGGTATGTATGTGTGCATTGCGAGATATCGCCGGGTAGACTATATAAACTATAAAATGTAACCAATAAACTATGAAACTGTAAACTATTAACTATGAACTATATAAACTATACACTGACTTCTACAGTCAACCGCCATGTATCTGGAGCGGATACGTGCAACATATAGCTATATGTATAATACCTATATATATACACCCATAATATGGATATATTCTAAAGGTACCCACACAGCACACATATATGATAGATTTCCATAGGATATCCTATGGACATTTATCAGACATGTGTGCTGTGTGGGTATGTATGTGTGCATTGCGAGATATCGCCAGGGTAGACTATATAAACTATAGAATGTAAACTATAAACTATTATACTGTAAACTCTAAACTATGAACTGTATAAACTATATATATGCGTGCATTAGGATGATCCTTATTTGGGGAACGGACGAATTTTCAATCGGAGGCCCCCCACATCGACTCCAAATAATTCAGAAACAATACCCCAAGTTTTTCTGATTTTCATCTAAACCCTAAACCCCTCCCTACATGAGGGTGGATTTTCCCATTTCGAATACACGTATTTTCCCCATATTGTCAGGATATATTTTATTCTGAGGGCAAAATTCTTTACAAAAATGTGTAATTGCGAGATTTTAGTGTTCATTGCTGCTGTACTATTTGATAAAAAATTAACATTATCATACGGGTCAATCTAGACGACATGCACACCCCTTAGTCGAGAAAAAAAGGTAGTTTAAGGGGTAGGCAATTCGTCTAGATTGACCCGTATAATAATGTTAATTTTTTATCAAATTGTACAGCAGCAATGAACACTAAAATCTCGCGTTTAGAAATTTTTTTGTCCAATCTTCACTTTTAGAATGAAATATGTCCTGAGAATATGGGCGAATCACGTGTATTTCAAATGGGGAAATCCACCCTCATGTAGGAAGAGGTTAGAGTTTAGATAAAAATCTGAAAAAATTAGGGTATTGTTTTTTAATTATTTGGAGTCGATTTCGTGGCGTCTAATTGAAAATTAGTCCGAGCCCCAAATAAGGACCACTCTAGTGTACATACAAAGGTGACAAAGTTTGTTTTCATAAGACTTCAAGCTAGCTTCAACTTCCGACAGATGTCGAAAATTTTTTTCGACACGGGTAGCCACGCTCTCCTCACGCAACGCTCCCTCGCTTCGCCCACAACGCCCGCTTGGGTTATCTTGTCAAATAGGCAATCTGCAATAAAAAGGTGACGATATGTTGGGTGAGAAAAGCCGTATCAATCATTTGATCGTGTATGTAAACTTAAATAACAGAAAATATTGACTCGTGAATTGGCAATGTATGTAATGAAACAGAGGAAAACGATTCACCAAAGTCAAAGTACTGTCACAAGTTTTTTAGTCGAAGATATTTATTCATGAATATGAATATAATGTGGATTTTTAACATACTTTCTCAATTATTGAAACAAGTCTGGAATTGCCCGGGTCACTATAAACGCCTCACCCTGTATACTCACTACGGTGCTTCGAAAAAAATTAAAATTTTTTTTTCAACGTCGATTACTTCATTTAATCTTCTAATTAAGGTAATCGACTTTTATTATATAGCTTTGGAAGGCTTGAAAAATCAGCTTTCTGAATATACAATGGTTATGTTGGAAGAATTAAAATGAATAGGTGTAATTCCAGTTTAATTGAAAAAACGAAAATTCCCATGTTAAATGAATAGGAAACTAAAATGAAAATAGCGACCTCTTGGAGTTGAGGTACAGCGACCGACTTTCGGAAGGACTTTTTTCTTATCCATCTCAAGCATATGGGAGGGTGAGAGTTGGAAAAAAAAATTAATATTTTTTTTTAAAGCACCCCAATACTCACAATCCAGCGTAGTATATTATAAATTGCAATTAACCCAAGCCCACGAAAAAATTCAAATTCACACCTTTTAAAACTTGGTATTTCTCCGGCGTTAAGGGGAGTCTAATTTCGTCTCCGGGACCTTTTCCCCTATTGGCTCTGTTTGGATTTATACATCGCCGTGACAATGCTCGCTCCACCCACAGAACGACTGCGAGGTCCTTTGTAAACTGGGAGTCGTTCTTATGGGACATCACTTCCCACGCGTCGTGAGTGACCCTTGCGAAGCCACCAAGCCCGACCTGTTGCGGATGATTGATTTCAGATTATTTCCTCAATATTTGTGTATCCTGTGATGAAAGGACGTATGCTCTGATACACGACATTTTACAACTCATAGAGGACCAGCCTGCCTCTCGCGGCTGACTCTTGATATGAAGTTAATTGTGATAAGTGATATTTCTCAATCGTGAAAAGTACAAAAATTTATCGGGGGGGCCGAATTTAAAACTGTCATTAAGACATTTATGTCAAAGGTATTTTTAACAATCTCAGTGGAATCACTTGAGATTCGGGAAACTTGAGAAGATAAAGTAAATACAATTGATAAGAAAAAAGTGATATTGGAAATGAAACAAATTTTTTCGGCATTGTCGAAGAAAAAGATTGGAAGCTAGAAATTTAGAGTTTTTTATTCAACTAAGGAGAACAACGATGAATTATTATTTTTCTGAAACATAGCTCAATAGCTATTCGATACCGATTAAAACCAGGAATTCTCTTGTGAAGTATTCGTAACTGATTCTGAATCACCCTGTGTACTATATTTGAGAATCTTCAATCGTATGCTTACCATATGCCGCCGTTGAATTTCAACGCGTGGTCCTATATATTTGACAAAATCACCGTCGTGGGGGAGTGCGGCGTCGAGGAGTGCGGTCCGATACTGGTGTCGCTGATCTCGGCCGCATGCGACTATCCGCATTTTGCGAGTTCAGACGCCTCCTCGCCGATGTCGAAGCCCGCGATGATTCCGCACGTATTTCAACCTGTAATGTTGATGTTGATCAGCTATACGAATTGCGGGAGTCAGATGTCACCGTTTCACCAGGTATATATTAGTATAATATAATAGTATATTGTGTGTCAAGGGATTAAACGAGGTGGATGCAGGCCAGGGTGAAGGTGTCTCGCCATCGGCTTCAGGCTGACATGAGCCGTTCATTTTTTTTTTTTTTCGTTGGTCGTTGATATAATGGATTGAAAGCTACAACAATATATTGTCATACATGACGTCACCCATGTTAAGATGTATCTCTATTAGGGTGATTTAAAAAAGGAATTTTTTTTTTCTCTCACTAACCGGCTCAAAAGTTTCATTCAGGTATAAAATGATGCCTGTTAAAATATGAGCTTTTAATATTAATATGAGGTTGCTCCGGATCGCACTTTTCGATTTTCCTTAACAATAACATGGGATAATTTATTTTTTATAACTCAGTGTGCGAAACTCGGTTTCTCATGTCTGTTGGTAGTGTGCGAAGTCTCCGATTCACACATTGTGGCGCGCGGTGTGCTGAGTAGATACATTCGCGCACTCAGTGTGCAAATGTATCTGGAGCATATTATACATTCGCGCACAGAGTGTAGAGAATGATTTACTCCGCACACTGTGAATAGTGTATCTGTGGAATATTGTCTAAAATACAGTATTCACATTCTCAGCCGGTTTTCGGTTAATGATAAATTATTTCAGATTTTTTTTTTTTTTTTTACGGAGACAACTTAATTTTTTTACATATATTATAATATTCATATACATATGAATATAATTTTTGCGTGACGTCGAAGCGGGCCTTTTTATATGTTTATATTTTCATTATTCCAAAAATTCATACTCTCTTAAATCAAAATAGTGACTTCGACTATCAAATAGTGACTATTCACTATTTAGTAGTGCAAAGTGAACCACTATTCGTATTAGTGATCTACTCTGCACTGCGAAATAGTTAATAGTCACTATTGTCACTACAGTGCGCGCCCGATATATGGCCATGCCACAGGGGCCGAGGAGCGGAAAATTCTTGGTAATGGCCTTATGCTAGGAGCCACCACTACTGGCGTCGGAGGCGAGACCCGCGTATGATGGGGGGTGAATGGCGTCGGTAGTGGGGGCCGTGTTTGGTACGGGGCAGGGAAGGGGGCGGGACTGGCGCGCTGAGGTGGGGGACGGCATGTTTGTGTGCGTGACCGTGTGTGTCGAGGGGAGCTCGCTCGCATGGCCATATACTGAATGGCCATATATCGGGCGCGCACTGTATTTCGATTTAACCCTTTCACTGGCAATGTATCATATATGATTAAAAAAAAGTCGTGCCACAACTGGCGATGTATCATATATGATCAAATTGAATAACTGCTGCATTTTTCAACCAATTCATTTCAAATTCGGTGTGTAAGAGTTTAATGTATTGTATGATTTGTTGAGTTTATTGTCCCACCATTTTTGGCACGTACAGTAAAAAAGGCTGCACCAGTGAAAGGGTTAATAGAGTATATTATTGGTATCAGTATCCTTTTCATCAAACCTAATATTTTTCGTGAGTGCGCAAGATCCGATTTCTTTTTTAGATTTTATTCTCAACACGTTGACTATTCTTATTGAATCAAATGAAATTAATTTTTTCGGTACTCGGGGGGGCTTCGCCCCCCAAACCCCCGACCAGGACTTCGCCCCTGGACCCTACCAGGTGCTTCGCCCCTGAACCCCACCAGGAGCTGTGCCCCTGGACCCCCTCCGCGCCCTGCCTCGAACACTAATATATCGCAATATATGTATACTATACTATACTTCCCTCTTCACTTTGGTTTTTGCAGGGTACGAATTTCTGACACAAAGTTAAAAAAAATATACTTTGCGCACTTGTATCGTAATGTACTATTTGCTTATTCTGATTTTCATAACTAGCAAATGATACGTCACACAAAGAATCTACAGACATGTTTGTATAGAGAATTGAATGAAAAAAAATAATTAACAAATAATTAGTTAAATAATTAATTAAATAATTCATTAATTACATTAAATTTCACCTTGAATAACTTTGGAACGAGTGGACTTATTAGAAGATCGCCCGGAACTTTTTTGTAGAGCGTTTGATTTTCTACGAATCTGTGTTTGTGGATTATCTGTGTGACGTATCATTCGCTAGTTATAAAAATCAGATATAGCTAAAATGGTTCATCTCATGTTATTCTTATGGAAAATCGAAAAGTGCGATGCGGAGCATCTTAATATTGATATTAAGAGCTCATATTCCAACAGGCATCATTTCATACCCAAATGAAACTTTTGAGCTTGTTAGTGAGAGAAATAAAAAATTATCATTTTTAACGAAACAGAAAAAGTACGTCTGTAATATTTTGTCTTACTTTACATTCTGCACCCCCAAAGAATAAAAAAAAAAAATTGATGCAAGACCCCAACTACCGGATGAGACGCAAACACTTGATTACTAAACATAATACTGCGTTTAGTACCATACCTGCGCAGCACTCGGACGATCCGTCAGCTCCGCGATTGACTGGTTCGGTGATATAGGATGTTCGACCCCGGGGGACGGAGCAGCATCACCGCGTGGTACGACCAGAGTCGCCACAGAGTTCGCCGTCGGCGGCGGTCGAGGATCTATATTTTTGTAATTTTTAAATGAACCGAAAAAGGAATTCTAACATGTAAATTATTTGGATACCCACAAATAAGAGCCTGATGTCAAATAACAATGATATAGGTGTATCTCATATAACATCGGGTTGGTACTCACATTCGTGACGTTGCGTACCGCGCCAATTCGTCCAACTGCTTGAAACTATGCACTCGTAATGTGTACAGAGAGAAAAGCTAACATTCGAACACTTGGAACAGCGTTGGAATGGCCAACACGAAAAATGGTCAATTGTTAGATCGGTTCCGGGCTTTCCCATTCGTTGAAATTGGGAAACGATTTCCGGTGCTAGACTCTCGCCCGCGTCCAAGTGTTTCGACGTCAGGAATTCACTCTGTATAGGTAAAGCTAACGCAAAGTGAAGAGATTCACTCTTCTGAAATGTTTTCACAAATTGAAATTTGCTGTACAGTTAATTACCATCGGCAGCTTCCTCATCAGCCGAGTTGCCTCCGGCATTAGACGATGCGCCTCTAGTGGCTCCTACACCCACCAGCTTGCGGTACCGATCAAGAAGCTCGGAATTCAGTCGACGCGTTGTAGTTGTCTGTATTTTCCGGAGTTTCTCATTCAGTCGCTGCTTTGGCGTTGTCTTCTACAACGTTGGAATGTACATGATTTTTATTGGCTTCAAGTACACCTACGTGAAGTTAGCCCCCCACTTTTAGAAAAAAATATTTTTGAAAGTTGTTCCAGATTGTTCTACATTTGTTCTACATTGTTCCAAGATGAAAATTTTCCAACGTGAAAAATACGGCTGAGAATTCAAAAAAACGGATTTTTGAGTCAGCCCCCCACTTTTTGAAAAAGTGAAATTTCTCGAGTGTTCCGGGTTGTTCTAGTTGTTCTGAACATTGTTCCAGAATCCCGGAGTCGCAAGTCCAAAACTGGACTGGAAACGGTCGAAAATCGCACACCGAACGGAAAAAATGCAATAAAAAAGTTCACTTGTTTGTTTCGGCGATCTCTCGAGTTGTTCCGAGTCGTTCTAGTTGTTCTGAACATTGTTCCAGAGTCTCAAAGTCGCAAGTCCAAAACTGAACCGGCAACGGTGGAGAATCGCTAATCGAAACGGAGAAAAATGCAATAAACAAGTTCAGGGGATTATTCTAGTCGTTCCGAACATTGTTCCGGAATCTTGAAGTCGTGAGTCCAAAACTGGACCGAAAATAGTCGAAAAACGCACACCGAAACGGAAAAAAAGGAGTAACGGAGTTCCGGAACTTGTTCCGACAATCTCTCGAATTTTTTCTGACTTGTCCTAGTTGTTCTGAACATTGCTCCAAAGTCCCAAGATCGCAAGTCCAAAATTGAACGAGAAACGGTTGAAAAACTCACATCGAAATGGAAAAAGTGAAATAAAGGAATTCCGGGACTTGTTCCGGCGATCTCTCGAGTTGTTTCATGATGTTCCAGTTGTTCTGACCATTGTTCCAGAATCCCGCAGTCGCAAGTCTGAAACTGAACGAGAAACGATCGAAAAACGCACACCAAAACGGTAAAAGTGAAACAAACGAGTTCGGAGACGTGTTCCGGCGATCTCTCGAGTTGTTCTAGTTGTTCTGAACATTGTTCTAGAATCTTGAAGTCGTCAGTTCAAAACTGGACCAAAAGCGGTCGAAAAACGCATACCGAAACGGGAAAAGTGGGATAAAGGAGTTCCGGAACTTGTTTCGGCGATCTTTTGAGTTGTTCCGAGTTGTTGTGGTTGTTCTGAACATTCTTCCAGAGTCTCAAAGTCGCAAGTTCAAAACTGGACCGGAAACGGTCAAAAATCCCACACCGAACGGAAAAAATGCAATAAAAGAGTTCACTTGTTTGTTTCGGCGATCTCTCGAGTTGTTCTGAGTTGTTCTAGTTGTTCTGAACATTGCTCTAGAATCTTGAAGTCGTCAGTCCAAAACTGGACCAAAAGCGGTCGAAAACGCATACCGAAACGGGAAAAGTGGGATGAAGGAGTTCCGGAACTTGTTTCGGCGATCTTTTGAGTTGTTCCGGGTTGTTCTCGTTGTTCTGAACATTGTTCCAGAATCCCGGAGTCGCAGGTCCAAAACTGGACCGGCAACGGTCGAAAATCGCTAACCGAAACGGAAAAAAGTGCAATACAAAAGTTCAGGGGATTGTTCGAGTTGTTTTGAACATTGTTCTGGAATCTTGAAGTCGTAAGTCCAAAACTGTACCAGAAACGGTCGAAAAACGCACACCGAAACGGAAAAAGTAAAATGAAGGAGTTCCGAGATTTGTTCCGGCGATCTCTCGAGTGGTTCCGTGTTGTTCTAGTTGTTCTGACCATTGTTCCAGAATCCCGAAGTCGCAAGTCTAAAACTGAACGAGAAACGGTCGAAAAACGCACACCAAAACGGTAAAAGTGAAATAAACGAGTTTCGAGACTTGTTCCGGTGATCTCTCGGGTTCTTCCGTGTTGTTCTGGTTGTTCTGACCATTGTTCCAGAAGCTCAGAGTCGCAAGTCCAAAACTGGACCGAAAACGGTCGGAAATCGCACTCCGAAACGGAAAGAGTGGATCAATGGAATTTCGGGACTTGTTCCGGCGATCTCCCGAGTTGTTCCGGGTTGTTCTAGTTGTTCTGAACATTGTTCCAGAGTCCCGAAGTCGCAAGTCCAAAACTGAACCGACAACGGTCGAAAATCGCTAACCGAAACGGAAAAAAATGCAATACAAAAGTTCAGGGGATTGTTCTAGTTGTTTTGAACATCGTTCTGGAATCTTGAAGTCGTAAGTCTAAAACTGTACCGGAAACGGGCGTTGAAAGATTCCTTCAGGTTTTTCTAGTCGTGTCGAACAATGATGAGGCTTGTTCTGGTCGTACGGATAATTCTTCCTAATTGTACTAGCGAAATCGAGCATCGCGGCCCCTACCTTCCAAAATCAAGGATTTTCCGAGTTCCCCTGCGTTGTTCAAGTAAAATTGTACATTGTTCTGAGTTGTTCCAGCCGAAATGAACATTGTTCCGAGTTGGTTCAGCTTGCATACTAGCGAAATCGAGCATCGCAGCGCCCTACTTCCGAAATCAAGGACTTTTCGAGCTCTCCCGAGTTGTTCCAGTCCAACTGTACATTGTCCCGGGGTTTTCCAGTCGTATGGAACGTTATATCAGGTTGCTCCAGTCAAATACTAGTTGAGCGTTGTGAAAATCATGAATCAAATCCATTTTACTACCATCAAATTTCGGAATCGTTTTACTCGCACATGACGAACGTAATGGACGATCAAATGGATCATCGAATTATGAAAGTAATCGACGACTCACCACCCTCCTAACTCAAATTCAATCGTATTCGTCGTTTGATTCTGTCCTAGCCTCGAACTTTGACGAACTTTTCTGTGCATGTGCTGATACTGAGCGGCGTCGATTGCTTTTGGGGAAATCGCTGTGTCTTAGCCAATTTTCATTCAATCAAGCTGAAATTTTCTGAAAAACTTCCTTCAATGTTAATGAACAAATGTCTCGCTGAAAGTCTTTCCACGCTCAAACTTTGTACCACACTTTTTCTCGTCGAACATATACATAACCGTATAAAAAAGTTGTTCGCTTGTTTACAACTAAAATATTAATGAAAAATATATAATTATTAAGTTTTTATGACTTCATTGGCAGCGGTAGGGTATTTAACGATGTCATGCCAAAAATCAAGAAGATGCGTGGATATTTTTTTATTTTTTTATTTTTTTATATTTGAAAATTTTTTTTTTTTTTTTTAGACCTGTATTTCAGAATATAGCCCAATTTTCTTGATTCATTTGATTTCGCTTTGGTTCACTTCATTCTCATCGAGAACCTACAATTGACTTATATTTTTATTGTAAACATATTTCGAAACAAAAAATATTTTCGGATTAGAAATTAAAAATCAAATGTCATGTCGAAATAAAATGTAAAGCTTATGCCTTCTAGTGACGAATAAACGGGAGTAGTTTTGTTCAGGTCATCTCCCTCGCTTGACCAACACATATTATATATGGGTGATTCCACGTTAAGAGGTAATTTCAGTGGTCAAGATGAAAAAGCATACTTTTTTCGAGAATATATCAAAAATAATGATATGATCTTATAATATACAAAGTCTTCTTTATGGGCAGTCAATTTCATCACTCACATTTACTTAGTTTCGTCATAATCGCACCTCAAACATGCAAAATGTCTTTCCCCTGGCCTGTCTTTTTCCCGTTGTGACAGTTAATTAGGAACTTCAAATAGATCTAAATCTATCAGAACAGTTTAATTTCGTATATTTCATAAACTAATATAAATAATATTTGTAATCTGATAAGAAAAATTATTTAAAGTTGTCTTTTTCATAAAAAAATATGCAGGACGAACTTTGTCTCTCGTATATTGTGTCTCCTCCCCTGGCATTTCGTAATCCCCAAAAAATGGTGTTTGTAAGCTCGATCGTTGCAAGTTCAAACCTGACAGCCGTGCAGTTTTATTTAAAGTTAACAACGAGCATAACTCGAGCCATTTATTTATTAGTAAAGGTGGTCATTTCGATCACGCTAGTCGTAGTTGTGGATGCTTGCCAGTCAACGTTGTCTTTCCCCTGGTCAGTTTTATTTCGTGATTATTCATCTAAATACTTGATTTGATTTGCATATTTATTGTAATATTTGCGTAGATTCTGATGCTTCGTATTTTTGTAATTACGATGAATACTTCTATGATTATCTCTGTTTTCTCATCAAAATGTTTTTCCCCTGGCGTCTTTCCCCTGTCACATGAGTCGAGGAAACATATGAAAATGACGTCAAATCGAATTTCTTTCTCAGGTGATGCATATGGGGTAGTCCACCTCAACTCGCCATGCCCGCAAGCCTCGACAATTTCAATCGGACTGAGTTTTTTTTCATGTACTATACTATCAAAAAAAATGTACCCATATATGCTGGTTTATCGTATTCTTCCAGCGTTCGAATGATACAGAATTTTGAAATTTTCAAGTTTTACTCCCCAGTCATATTTTGAGCTCTGGTCGCTCAGAATTGGTTACTCCTATCGAAAAAGTGAAAATACATAACTTCTTGGTATTAGAGTGTTCTACTCAAAAAAATTTTTTTTTCAATTGTTCCATCAACTCGAAACTGTTTTTTATGCGAATAAACATCAAAAACCCGTTTTTGGAGAAAGGCCCCAATTTATTATTTTCAAAAAAATGTCATAGATTCTACCCAAAATTACAAAACTTTTGGGACCTTGGCCATGATGGAGTCTTTTTTGGTTTGAAAGTTACAGCTATTCAAACATCTACAAGACCGAATTCAACCGCTAATAAAAGAATTCAGTCGCTTGTCGGCAAATTTTTTCTGGTGAGCGGCTGAATTCGGTCTTGTAGATGTTTGAATAGCTGTAACTTTCAAACCAAAAAAGACTCCATCATGGCCAAGGTCCCAAAAGTTTTGTAATTTTGGGTAGAATTTATTACATTTTTGAGAAAATCATAAATTGGGGCCTTTTTTCAAAAACGGGTTTTTGATGTTTATTCGCATAAAAAACAGTTTCGAGTTGATGGAACAATTGGAAAAAAAATATTTTTGAGTAGAACACTTTAATATCAAGAAGTTATGTATACAGGGCGATTCACTTTGCGCGCACCACCTGGTAAGGGTGGATACCTTGTGAAATTCTAAGACTAATTTTCCTTTACCCAAAAGTCCTGGGACTAATGGTTTTCGGGCTACAGAAGGTCTTAGTTTACCAATCACAGGGCCTCCAGCTGCTCAAGTTAGGGCCGGGTCTAAGGTATAAATCTAGCAGTGCCCGTGGCAACTCGATTCCCAGTGGAATAAAAATAAATGATACAATCTAGTGATAAATTTCAGTTACATTTATTGTCGCCAGAGGTCGCCAGGAGTTGTCTCCGTCCAACATACACTTTCGTTATCTGTGACCAGGACCACCGCTACGTGGTCTCGTCCTCTAGGTCCACCGCCACGTAGTTTCCGTCCCCCGGGTCGACCGCTATGTAGTTTCCGCCCTGCAGGTACACTGCTATGTAGTTTCCGTCCTCTAGGTTCACCGCACCGTAGTTTCCGTCCTCTAGGTTCACCGCACCGTAGTTTCCGTCCTCCAGGACCACCGCTACGTAGTTTTCGTCTTCCAGGTCGACTGCTGCGTAGTTTCCGTCCTCCAGGTCTACCGCTGCGTAGTTTCCGCCCTGCAGGTACACTGCTATGTAGTTTTCGTCCTCTAGGTTCACCGCACCGTAGTTTCCGTCCTCCAGGACCACCGCCACGTAGTTTCCGTCCCCAGGTCGACCGCTACGTAGTTTCCGTCCGCCAGGACCACCACTACGTAGTCTTGGTCCTCCAGGTCGCCCGCCACGTAGTTTCCGTCTCGCAGGGCCACCGCTCCGTAGTTTCCGTCCTCCATGTCCACCACTACGTAGTCTTAGTCCTCCAGGTCGACCGCTACGTAGTCTTCGTCCTGCAGGACCATAACTACGTAGTTTTAGTCCTCCAGGTCCACCGCTGCGTAGTTTCCGTCCTGCAGGTTCATCGCTACGTAGTTTTCGTCCTCTAGGCCCACCGCACCGTAGTTTCCGTCCTCCAGGTGCACCGCTACGTAGTTTCCGTCCTATAGGTCCACCGCTGCGTAGTTTTAGTCCTCTAGGTCCACCGCACCGTATTTCCGTCCTCCGGGTCGACCGATTGTAAGCTTTATTAATGAACAATTGATTTAATAGTGCTAAGTGCTGGTAGGCAATCAGTGCACCCATGCCGTAATAAAATAATTAATTAATTCTTGTTTCTGTCCAAGGATTAATCTCCTCTAGTTTTTATCGAAAGAATTATTCGCGGAAGAGCTCATCGCGGGTACTCTGCAGACGTAACCTCGTAACCCGATTTTTGGGGGTCAACTCGATCTCTGAAATTAACTGAAAAATTAAACTTCAAACATTTTCGTATAATTATCATTCACATCTACAAAAAAAACGATAAAATTTACAAATTGACAACAAATAATTAGAAGTTTTTAATTCGGTTTATTCCAATGAAATGTTTTTCGTCTCTCCTCTAAACCAGTGTTTTTTGAGATACGAGGTTACGTCAGAGTACCCTCGTCATCTTCTCAGAGCCCTATTTTATTGCGGCCTGCATGGGTGCACTGATTGCCTACCAGCACTTAGCACTATTAAATCAATTGTTCATTAATAATAACTTACAATCGGTCGACCCGGAGGACGGAAATACGGTGCGGTGAACCTAGAGGACGAAAACTACATAGCAGTGTACCTGCAGGGCGAAAACTACGCAGCGGTAGACCTGCAGGACGAGTACCACGTAGCGGTAGACCTGGAGGACGGAAACCACGCAGCGGTCGACCTGGAAGACGAAAACTACGTAGCGGTGGTCCTGGAGGACGGAAACTACGGTGCGGTGAACCTAGAGGACGCCAACTACATAGCAGTGTATCTGCAGGGCGGAAACTACATAGCGGTCGACCCGGGGGACGGAAACTACGTGGCGGTGGACCTAGAGGACGAGACCACGTAGCGGTGGTCCTGGTCACAGATAACGAAAGTGTATGTTGGACGGAGACAATTCCTGGCGACCTCTGGCGACAATAAATGTAACTGAAATTTATCACTAGATTGTATCATTTATTTTTATTTCACTGGGAATCGAGTTGCCACGGGCACTGCTAGTTTTATACTTTAGACCCGGCCCTAACTTGAGCAGCTGGAGGCCCTGTGATTGGTAAACTAAGACCTTCTGTAGCCCGAAAACCATTAGTCCCAGGACTTTTTGGTAAAGGAAAATTAGTCTTAGAATTTCACGAGGTATCCGCCCTTATCAGGTGGTGCGCGCAAAGTGAATCGCCCTGTATACACTTTTTCGATAGGAGTAACCAATTCTGAGCGACCAGAGCTCGAAATATAACTGGGGAGTAAAACTTGAAAATTTCAAAATTCTGTATCATTCGAACGGTGGAAGAATACGATAAACCAGCATATATGGGTACATTTTTTTGATAGCATAGTACATGAAAAAAAAACTCAGTCGGATTGAAATTGTCGAGGCTTGCGGGCATGGCGAGTTGAGGTGGACTACCCCATATATTTTTCACTCTTCAATCTTGAAGGTTATGTGCATAGTAATTTCACTTACGAGAAACAAAATTAAAAAATTAAAAAATTAAAAAAAAAAAAAAAAATTGACTGGCCAGCTTACAGACAGACACAAAATAGCTGTTTGAATGAAAAAAATACTGTTATGAAATTGAATTTTGAACATTTTCGTCATGCCGAAAATCTAACAAAAAATTACCTCTTAACGTGGAATTACCCATATATATTGTAACGAGCAATTTTCCCACCCGGAGGAAAATGAGTAGTAAAATAAATCCCGCTCAAAAATGTCCCAACGTATTCTCACGAAAAGATACTGAACGGTACGATACAAAAAGGAAAAGAAAAATAGAAATAAACAAAAGCTCAGGTTGGGCGCCAGGCACACGAATGTGCCAGATAAAGTGAATTGAAAGAAAGAGAAAAAGAGAGGCAATAAAGATCAGCTAAATCCAAAATTCGAGAGAAAAGTTAATCAGAAAAAGAAAATACTAAGGGAACAGTTAAATTCAAAAGTCAAAATACTAATCAGAAAGAGAAACACTACGAAATAGATAAATTCAAAACTCAAAATATACTCGGCTAGTAGACGGTGAGGGGAACGTGGGGACGTAGAAATAACACACTTACTCGGTACAGGTAACGGTAAGAGAAATATAATTTAAAGGCAAGGCAAACGATACCAAAAAAAAAAAAATAATAGATAAATAATACAAGACGGCAAGGCCAGTTTGACCGAACACAGGTCAAATTGAATTAAAGATAACGAAGAGAAAGAAAATAATAAAATAGGTACTAGATAAGCTAGGCCAAAAGGAAATAAATACAAAAAAAAAAAATATGAGGTAGTGCTAAACACTAATTAAACCAAATTAACGCACGTAGACAAAATTCAAAGAAATTAGAGATAACGGGGCGATACGGCACGGAGATTCTTCTCCGAGCAGCGCAAGTCCAGAAAAGATAGATAATAGCTCGGCTTAATTGCACTAAACTAGTCTAGAAAAAGATAGAGACCACGACAGCCCGTCTTACGCGGAATTTGAATTGGCCGTTGGTCGGCAATGAAATGTAGGTATGGCGAACGGACGGTCGAGGTCTGAGGAAAAAGAGCCTACCTTTAGACGGGTCGCAGCCCTGGTGGCTCCCAAAAAAGAAATAGCACACAACACAATAAAAAAAAAACTAAAGAAAAGTGTGCAAGAAAACTAAGAAAAACTAAGAGAAACCCCAAATAGAAACTAACGAAAAACCCCAAAAGAAAAAAAAAGATAGATAAAAAGGAAAACCCAAAGAAAGATAAGATAGACGGTAAGGTAAGAGATGTCTCGACGTTTTCGCTGTGCTGGTCGGCAACGGAGTGTCCGTCGATCGGCGATCCAAAAAGGGTGGGGGAAGCCATTCCACGCACGGCATGTTCGCCGCACCTAAACGGCGAACATTTTCAAAATTCTGGCCGGGAGGTAGGTGTTGGCGGCTTCATGAGGCTGGGAGGTGCAGCCCTCTCCCGGCCGGCAGGTGACGAGGCTGCAGAAGATGGCTGATGACGTAGGTGCGGGTACTAATGCCGCGGCTTCCAGGACATCCCCCAGATGATCCTGCGACGATCGACGGATGCAGGTGAATCCCGCGATGTCCTGGCGATGATTCCTGCGTCTCACAATACAAAAAAAACTTAAGGCAGACATGCATTCGTAAAATCAAAGGTCGGACTTGCGCTTCGGTGAAGAATTGGCGGTACGGCAGCGGCATGGTCACTCACGTTTGCGAGTGGAGGCGCGTTCAGTGACAGATGTAAAATCTGCCACGTTACAATATATATTTTCGGATTAAAAATTAAAAATCAAATGTCATGGCGAAATAAAATGTAAAGCTTATGCCTTCTAGTGACGAATAAACGGGAGTAGTTTTATTCAGGTCATCTCTCTCGCTTGACCAACACGTATTATATATATATATGGGGCTTTCCACGCCATCCGGGACAGCTTCTGACCCTGACCCCTCCCGATTTTTTTCATACTTTGTTCTGATATTCGCTAGACTGAAAGAAGTGCTCGTGATTTTTTTCAAATTTTTATCTCAATTGGTTTTCGATTTACATATTTTTGAAAATTTTCAATTCCTGACCATCGCAAAATGTTCAAACGCTCATATTTCTGGATCTATCAGTCGGATTACGAAATGTGACTATATGAAATTAATCAGAAGAAAGTGTACTTCTCAAAAAAAGTATTTCGGGATAATTGTGCTCCGTGCTTCATAGGGAATTCTTCGTTTAAACATGTAAAATCGATTTTTCTCAAAGTATGACACGATTCATAATTTTCAAAAAATTCTCAAAAATACTTCGAGGAAAAACAAACATTTTGAGCTACAGCCGATCGTGGCTTTCTCTTTCCTTCTAGACTTTTTTCCGAATTTGAAAAATTTTTAAGGCTAAAACCGCTCGTACAAGAACCGCTTGAACTTGGCATTATGTTTCATTCATTCGATTTTACATGTTTAAACGAAGAATTCCCTATGAAGGACGGAGCACAATTATCCCTAAATACTTTTTTTGAGAAGTACACTTCCTTCTGATTAATTTCATATAGTCACATTTCGTAATCCGACTGATAGATCCAGAAATATGGGCGTTTGAACATTTTGCGATGGTCAGGAATTGAAAATTTTCAAAAATATGTTAATCGAGAACCAATTGAGATAAAAATTTGAAACAAATCACGAGCACTTCTTTCAGTCTACCGAATATCAGAACAAAGTATAAAAAAAATCGGGAGGGGTCAGGGTCAGAGCCTGTCCCGGATGGCATGGAAAGCCCCATATATATATATAATACGTGTTGGTCAAGCGAGAGAGATGACCTGAATAAAACTACTCCCGTTTATTCGTCACTAGAAGGCATAAGCTTTTTTTCTCAAAGTATGACACGATTCATAATTTTCAAAAAATTCTCAAAAATACTTCGAGGAAAAACAAACATTTTGAGCTACAGCCGATCGTGGCTTTCTCTTTCCTTCTAGACTTTTTTCCGAATTTGAAAAATTTTTAAGGCTAAAACCGCTCGTACAAGAACCGCTTGAACTTGGCATTATGTTTCATTCATTCGATTTTACATGTTTAAACGAAGAATTCCCTATGAAGGACGGAGCACAATTATCCCTAAATACTTTTTTTGAGAAGTACACTTCCTTCTGATTAATTTCATATAGTCACATTTCGTAATCCGACTGATAGATCCAGAAATATGGGCGTTTGAACATTTTGCGATGGTCAGGAATTGAAAATTTTCAAAAATATGTTAATCGAGAACCAATTGAGATAAAAATTTGAAACAAATCACGAGCACTTCTTTCAGTCTACCGAATATCAGAACAAAGTATAAAAAAAATCGGGAGGGGTCAGGGTCAGAGCCTGTCCCGGATGGCATGGAAAGCCCCATATATATATATTTTCGGATTAAAAATTAAAAATCAAATGTCATGTTGAAATAAAATGTAAAGCTTATGCCTTCTAGTGACGAATAAACGGGAGTAGTTTTATTCAGGTCATCTCCCTCGCTTGACCAACACGTATTTTATTGTTTTTTTCTTATATTTCAAATTTTTCTTTCCGATCTTCTTATTTTTTCATATTCTCACGTAAATGCATAATTGCGGTGTTTTTCTTTCACGATCTTTCGGCGGGCATAGAGGCTTTTGTTTCACATCATCAAATTCAATCCAGTCGCTTCCCTTTTTGACCCACGCAGTATAGTGCCCTACTGACCTCACTGCTGTGCCTCCTGCATACATCACAAATCCAGCCAAAATATATTCGGTCGCATCAAGCACAATTGACTCTGGGAATTGGTCTAGCTGAATGTTTTGGCCTATTCTACTGCATTCGATGAACAGTTGAATACCATACGTGGTCACTATTGGGAATTGTTTATCGCAACATTTTCTCTGTGGCAAACTGCCGTCCTGTAACGCTGCGACTAATTTTTGGAAGCCATGATTCGTCACCACGTCCAAATTGATCGGGGATAGCGTTTTGCCAAAAGTACTGGTAATTTCACATTCGCTGCACGTAATCTCTTCTATCGAACTTCAATCCTGGTGGAAAACCCATTCGCACAGGTTACAGATATTCGACAAAGCATCGATTTTAATTACGTTCGGTGATCGTGTTGGTTGCCTGAAGCATTCAACTCGTCCCAAAATATTGGCACGCATCTTGTAGATAACACATGAAGGACCTTTTTCTAAAAATAACTTTAAAAATTCGTATGTGTCCGTTTTCGCCATGTCGACAAACTTGCGAAATGCCTCGAATCTACACGCGGATCCTAAGATCTGCATAATACTGTCGAAGCCACACGTATTTCGGACAACAATTTTATTTGTTCCGTCTGATATTATGGGGCAGATATTACCATTTTATATACCGATATTGAGCCTAGTCTTACTGAACCCAACAACATCCCAGTCAGGACGTGTATCCAGATACGTTCGTTTCACTTTTTTCGGTCCATTCTTATTCCTCCAATTTTGCTTACGATTCAATTCAGAGATTTCGGTCATGTTTTCATGACACGATTCATTATGTCGCTTCACGTTTTGCTTTATGGATACCGATGTTGGATCGGAATATTGCACATTGGTGGAGCTGGATAAATCAGTCACTGAAAAACTCTCAATGGCCGATGTCTCGTCCTCATTCACGGGTACGACGACTTGCTCCGTAGATTCGACATTAATTGAGATGGATGTGTCATTAATTATGGAATTCTCAGTAAGAATTGACTTGTCATTATCATTTATCAACTCATCCGTGAAAGTTGTGTCAATTATGTTTGTTTTCTGAGTTACGAGATCGTCGATTCCATCAAATCGTTTCGTAACATCTGATGAGCAGCCATTTTGGTTTTGCCGCGACGTATGTTTTCCGAGAATTGGACTAGTATTACACTCTAGATCCACTATATCGGCTGAATCTTTTGCTTGCAATGATTGGCGGATTTCTCCAGCTACGGCCAATTTTGCTCTTCCAGAGAATGATCTCGAATGCGTCGTTAAAAATTTGTCGATACGCATTGGTCGACATTCATTCCTGAGCAGTCGATGGTTTAGGTCGTTGAATTCAGCCTCAACTGCTGATGAGGTAGCATTGACTTGGCCATATCCGAAATGTGCAATCATTATTCCAGAATATAGTGGGAAATAAGGCAACATGTATTTAATCTTTTGGGCCATCGCGGGGCAATAATAAGGATTTATATCAACTTCGCTTGACGCTGTTTTTGCATCATTCATACATTCATGAAAGAATCGATGTGCCCAAGAATCGATGTATGAGCTATCGTAGAGCCTATGTTCACTTTCATCTTCGTCAGGTTCCAACCTTCCATCGGAATTATCAATCTCGGATGAATCCTTACTCATATCAGGAATACCCTTTATGTCCCGAATGATAGATACACGGGCTTCTTCAGCCAAGCTGACCGTATCGTATTCGGTCCTGCCGCAACCTTGGCTAGTGCACAGGATGATGGAAAATCTCACTATTTGCTTGAAACTTATAAAATCAGTTGCTTTGGTAAGCAAACACATTATCATTACATAAAATGTTTTAACCCGGGGATGTAAGGACGATAACAGCTTCCAGTGCGCTACAAGCGCGACATAGTGAGATATATCTAATCTCAGAAAGCAGGAGGGCCTATTTTCATTGCCATCTTTGACAACTGACAAGCACTTTGAGAGGTCATCTCTCAAATCTTTGCAATGGCCAAAAGCTCTTACTATTGCACCCATCAAAGCTTTATCAAAGTCACAAATGACTTCGCGTGGGATAGGAAAATTGGATTTGTGTGTGGCCCCTATCCTCATGATTTCGAAAAGCCAATATTGGATTGCGTTCGTGTTTTGAACAGCGCTCAGCATTTGGAATACGGGCATCTTTGAAGTTTGAGTTTCGCAAACAATCTGGTATAAATATATGTGCGGTGACAATTCACCGTCCGTTTTTTTCAATTTTTTGACCAAAGACCCAGTAGCATCGACAAAAATTCGATGAGAATATAGGATATATGTTGCCATTTGTTCGGGCGTCCAATAATGGACGAAGAATGGATCGAAGCCTATTCCATGAATCGCGCCTGCGTGTTTTTCAAACTTCATCTTCGTAACACTTTGTATAGGATCTATTGCTATCCCTGACTGAGACCTAACATCTTGTCTTTTTCTTCCTGTTTAGCTTTGCGCAGTGTACCGATTTACGGCAAATGGGGTGGCTCAGGGTCGCCAAATTCCATCAATCTGTCAGCTTCATTCCGACGCCAAATACATGCCGGCTTGTTTCCTTCGATCAATGTTTCAGCGACTGCTTTTCGTCGCTGTCCTTTCAGCTGACGCTTTTCAACATGTTTCACGGCGGGATCGAAGTTGGTGACGGAACACTCCATCGTGATAGAGACGTGTTCAATAGGTCTGTTGGCGATGGAACCAGAAAATGTACAGCCACATTCTGAACATGAGCCATCTACAGTCAAATATATTCCGGACTCAGACATCTTACACCTCTTCAAGGACATGGGGCATGGCAACTTTGTTTCATTGTAGAATACTTCGAAAAGTTTATCAGTCCAAAGGTTGCGTCGTAAAGTATGGTAAGTTTTTTCGCCACGAGATTTGTCGGCATAAATGACTTCTTCCGGCATGACTGACATCCAAGTTTTATACGGCAACTCAAGTTGATATTCAAAATTTTTTGAAATCCCTAAGCGGTCATCAGTCATGTCAAGAGTCGATTCCGGCAAGGATGTGTTAATTTCAATACCACGAAAGTCAAGGATCTTATCCAGTAAGTGATATCTGTTCTTTTTTATCATGACGTATATGTATTTCGGCGAAATTATATTCTCCATCATATCGCTAATCTGCCGATATATATGATTACTAGGAATCATCGGTATCCCTTTTGAATCGACCAGATTTTCAAAATCCTTCGATAGAACTATATTCAAAAGTGGTTCAACGTGCTGAGCCATCTTCTGAAACAGATGCGTTACAAACGCGAACTCGTGGAGATCTTGATTTTTTCGTTCTAGCTTATAAAATTCATATCCAGCAACTCAGCGTAATGAAATCCGTATCCATATGAAAGAATCAATATTCATTTCTAACGAAATCGTATGCAAGTTATAAGTACTTATGTCGACTATTTATTTCATAACATGTATATGTATATTAAGAAGAACATGATCTGCTCTAACATGCCTGAATCCATGTGAGCTTATAAACGTTTCGACAGAGCAACAGCAAGAAGAGCTGAGCACCGCTTGGGCCTGAGCTACCGACGTATGGAACAGGGAGGGGATAACAGATGACAGTTCACAGTGGCGAAGCGATGCGACGTGCGGCGGCGCAGAGCTATACAAAATTCCATGTGGCATGGAACGCCCCCTTCCTAGCGCCGAACTAACACGGCGACACACCGCGTACACGAGGCTTGCTCGGGAGGGGATAGGTTGGCAGTGGCGCTCTCACAAAAGTTGTCACGTCAGATCCGTATGGCCCAAATATAGCCGATCCGCCTTAAATCGAGACTTCTGACAAGCACAGCAATTGATTGGAAGCAATTTTTTGATTCGTCTTATCTAAATATATTCATATCCGAAATTTATCAGCTAATTCAAGACAAAATGTCAATAATAGACTATCAACGAACTATAGTTTTCGCATGAACCATCACGGAAAGAAATTTTTCGTGTATATCACTATGCCAGTATGGGCATAAAGGCCATGTTCTAATTTTCCCCAAATATGCCACGGAAATAAATTTTTCGCATATATCTATGCCAGTATGGGCGTAAAGGCCATACTGTATGGTATCGACGATGTTCATTCCTTGTAATAGTTTGGTCAACAGAATTCTATTCAGAAGGTTTTTGTATATTCACCGAAAATTATGAGCAAGGTATCATTTGGTTCGGAAAAGCATTCAGAAACTTTTCGGAAGGGTCCCAAAAAGGGCCGAAAAAAATTGCAAAAGCTATAAACAATTTAGTAAAAAAAAAAAAAGGGAGCTCGGTTTTTCGCCAATATCTAAAAAACTATTCGAAATATTCAAAATCGCAAAAAAGATTCTGAAAAAGCAGAAAATGTCCTACAGAAAAGCACTACCCCCCCCCCCCCCCCCCCCCCCAAACCCTACAACCAATATTATAATTTTAATTGTGCGGTGAAAAAAGGACTAAAAATGGGTTATGCGGCGGCCGCGCACGCCCTTTTTTCACTAAATTGTTGATAACTTTTACAATTATCTTCTTCCCTTTCTGGGACCCTACCGAAAAGTCTCTAAATGCCTTTCCGAACCAACTGATATCTTGCCCATGATTTCTGGTGAATGTACAAAAAATTTTTGAATAAAAGTCTGTTGACTAAACTATTAAAATGAATGAAAGTCGTCGATACCATACAGTATGGCCTTTACGCCCATACTGGCATAGATATATGTGAAAAATTTATTTCCGTGGCATATTTGGGAAAAATTAGAACATGTAAGTGGGGGACAAATCATTGAAGCCAGCACCGTCAAAAATTATCAATTAATTCGTCGGTAAAGTATATATGGGCCAATCGTGCTGGGCGTACGCAATAGTATATTGTGTACTAGGGTGGCAATATTTTTTCGCCTTTTTTATATTTCCGAGCTCACATGTAAATTTGTTTGTTTGATCCATTTTAGGAGCCCTCTCCAAATTTTAGCTGAATTAAAAATTTTGTAGAGGTCGCTCAAGAATTTTGAAAATGTCAAAATTCAACGAAATCAATTTTTTTTTTAAATATTCTTCACTCGCTCACTGATTCCATCTTTTCTAGGTGGATTGTAGAGGAACATACTGGAATTTCAAGTAAAAATATTAATATCTAAGGGTCGCTCAAGAATTAAACAAACAAAATTCTAATAAACTTTCAATGGTCTTGACCTATAAATATTAATATTTTTAGTTGAAATTTTAGTATATTCCTCAACAATCCACTTGGAAAAAATTGGATTAGCACGCAAGTAGAAAATGTGTAAAAAAAAACTTAAAGACAAATGAAATTTCTGAGCATTTCTTATTTTTTTATCATATTTTTTTGATTTCAATGATGCTCACTATCAGAATTCAATTATTTTACTACAAATTAGTAGTTGTCAAAAGATCAAGAATATTGAGATTCATAGGTCGCTCAAGTCCATTGGAAGTTCATTAGAATTTTTTTCGTTCAGTTCTTGAACGACCTTTAGATATTGATATTTTGACTTGAAATTTCAGTATGTTTCTCTACAATCCATCTAGAACAGATTGGATTAGTGAGCAAGTGAAGAATATAAAAAAAAAATAATCGATTTCGTTGAATTTTGATATTTCCAAAATTCTTGAGCGACGCCTACGAAATTTTTGATTCAGCTCGAATTTGGAGAGGGCTCTTAATATGGATCAAACTAACAAATTTCCATGTGAGCTCGAAAAAACAAAAAAATGCGAAAAAATATTGCCACCCTACTGTGTACCAAGGGTGGGAAGTGGGCCTTTTTTAGTAGAGTACTAACACACGAGGGCAAAAATAATGCCCTCGCCCGTGATGCACACCCTATTTTTTGTGACACATGTATCGATTTTGCGTCCATATTAATCGAGCTGGAACTGAGACGTTCTGCGATATGAAAGACCATCAACAAATTTGGAAAAAATTAGTATATTATGCATCTAAGAAAGAAAGTGAGGCTAGGTTATACAGTGTAGCGAATGTCGGGATGTAGGGGGTAACAAAGACCGACGGAGAATCCGAGGGCGAAGCTCCCGGTAGGGGGTTCGGAGGGCGAAGCCCCCGACTAAAAAAAAAAACAGACTTTTAAATGATTCCGAATAGCACTACGGACACTCGACGGACAAGACGAGCATATATAGATGCTGGACAAAAGTGAGCTTAGAACCGTCACAGCATTCCATTAATTTAGAATAACGAAAATGAATTGAAAATTGAAAATTATTAATAATTCACAAAGAATAAAACTCAAAAAATAGTATATTGTATACCAAGGAGGCAACTCATGCTCAGATAGTTCTTTCTAGTTTGTCGTTTGAAATGGTTGCGCAGCGTCCAATATGACTAGAATAACGCAAAACAACGTTCTATTTCGCTGTTACAACATGGAACAACATTCCGTACGGCTAAAGCAGCCCGGACCAATGTACAATTCGACTGGAACAACGCAGGGGGATTCGGAAAATCCTTGATTTTGGAAGGTAGGGGCCGCGATGCTCGATTTCGCTAGTACAATTATTAGGAATAATTATCCGTACGACCAGAACAAGCCTCATCATTGTTCGATACGACTAGAAAAACCTGAAGAAATCTTTCAACGCCGCTAGAAAGACATTGAACAAATTTCTTCATCCCCACATCCCTAGAACAGCTAAGAAAATCGAATGGAAAAATTTCAACTCAAATTTCACAGTTGACGGGATAATATTCTGGAACAATGTCGAACAAGTTTGGAAGAATGCAGGGCATATCGTAGAATTTTTTTTTTAAATATGATAAGCCATACAAAAAATTAGTGGTTTTTCGATTTTTCCGAGTAGAACTAGAACGACCCGGAACAACCCGAGAGATCGCCGGAACGAGTCTCGGAATTCCTTTATTTCACTTTTACCGTTTCGGTGTGCGTTTTTCGACCGTTTCTCGTTGAATTTTAGCCTTGCGACTTCGGGATTCTGGAACAATGGTCAGAACAACTAGAGCAACACGAAACAACTCGGAAGATCGCCGGAACAAATCTCGGAACTCCTTTATTTTACTTTTTCCCTTTCGGTGTGCGTTCTTCGACCGTTTCCGGTGCAGTTTTGGACTCACGACTTCAAGATTCCAGAACAATGTTCAAAACAACTAGAACAATCCCCTTAACTTTTGTATTGCATTTTTTTTCCGTTTCGGTTAGCGATTTTCGACCGTTGTCGGTCCAGTTTCAGACTTGCGACTTCGGGACTCTGGAACAATGTTCAGAACAACTAGAACAACCCGGAACAACTCGGGAGATCGCCGGAACACGTCCCGACATTCCATTGATTCACTCTTTCCGTTTCGAGGTGCGATTTCCGACCGTTTTCGGTCCAGTTTTGGACTTGCGACTCCGGGATTCTGGAACAATGGTCAGAACAACTAGAACAACACGGAACAACCCGAGAGATCACCGGAACAAGTCTCGAAACTCGTTTATCTCACTTTTACCGTTTCGGTGTGCGTTTTTCGACCGTTTCTCGTTCAGTTTTGAACTTGCGACTTCGGGATGCTGGAACAATGGTCAGAACAACTAGAACAACCCGGAACAACTCGGGAGATCGCCGGAACAAGTCCCGAAATTCCATTGATCCACTCTTTCCGTTTCGGGGTGCGATTTCCGACCGTTTTCGGTCCAGTTTTGGACTTGCGACTCCGGGATTCTGGAACAATGGTCAGAACAACCAGAACAACACGGAAGAACCCGAGAGATCACCGGAACAAGTCTCGAAACTCGTTTATTTCACTTTTACCGTTTTGGTGTGCGTTTTTCGACCGTTTCTCGATCAGTTTTAGACTTGCGACTTCGGGATTCTGGAACAATGGTCAGAACAACTAGAACAACACGGAACCACTCGAGAGATCGCCGGAACAAATCTCGGAACTCCTTCATTTTACTTTTTCCGTTTCGGTGTGCGTTTTTCGACCGTTTCTGGTACAGTTTTGGACTTACGACTTCAAGATTCCAGAACAATGTTCAAAACAACTCGAACAATCCCCTGAACTTTTGTATTGCACTTTTTTCCGTTTCGGTTAGCGATTTTCGACCGTTGCCGGTCCAGTTTTGGACCTGCGACTCCGGGATTCTGGAACAATGTTCAGAACAACGAGAACAACCCGGAACAACTCAAAAGATCGCCGAAACAAGTTCCGGAACTCCTTCATCCCACTTTTCCCGTTTCGGTATGCGTTTTCGACCGCTTTTGGTCCAGTTTTGGACTGACGACTTCAAGATTCTAGAGCAATGTTCAGAACAACTAGAACAACTCAGAACAACTCGAGAGATCGCCGAAACAAACAAGTGAACTCTTTTATTGCATTTTTTCCGTTCGGTGTGGGATTTTTGACCGTTTCCGGTCCAGTTTTGAACTTGCGACTTTGAGACTCTGGAAGAATGTTCAGAACAACCACAACAACTCGGAACAACTCAAAAGATCGCCGAAACAAGTTCCGGAACTCCTTTATCCCACTTTTCCCGTTTCGGTATGCGTTTTTCGACCGCTTTTGGTCCAGTTTTGAACTGACGACTTCAAGATTCTAGAACAATGTTCAGAACAACTAGAACAACTCGAGAGATCGCCGGAACACGTCTCCGAACTCGTTTGTTTCACTTTTACCGTTTTGGTGTGCGTTTTTCGATCGTTTCTCGTTCAGTTTCAGACTTGCGACTGCGGGATTCTGGAACAATGGTCAGAACAACTGGAACATCATGAAACAACTCGAGAGATCGCCGGAACAAGTCCCGGAATTCCTTTATTTCACTTTTTCCATTTCGATGTGAGTTTTTCAACCGTTTCTCGTTCAATTTTGGACTTGCGATCTTGGGACTTTGGAGCAATGTTCAGAACAACTAGGACAACTCAGAAAAAATTCGAGAGATTGTCGGAACAAGTTCCGGAACTCCGTTACTCCTTTTTTTCCGTTTCGGTGTGCGTTTTTCGACTATTTTCGGTCCAGTTTTGGACTCACGACTTCAAGATTCCGGAACAATGTTCGGAACGACTAGAATAATCCCCTGAACTTGTTTATTGCATTTTTCTCCGTTTCGATTAGCGATTCTCCACCGTTGCCGGTTCAGTTTTGGACTTGCGACTTTGAGACTCTGGAACAATGTTCAGAACAACTAGAACGACTCGGAACAACTCGAGAGATCGCCGAAACAAACAAGTGAACTTTTTTATTGCATTTTTTCCGTTCGGTGTGCGATTTTCGACCGTTTCCAGTCCAGTTTTGGACTTGCGACTCCGGGATTCTGGAACAATGTTCAGAACAACTAGAACAACCCGGAACACTCGAGAAATTTCACTTTTTCAAAAAGTGGGGGGCTGACTCAAAAATCCGTTTTTTTGAATTCTCAGCCGTATTTTTCACGTTGGAAAATTTTCATCTTGGAACAATGTAGAACAAATGTAGAACAATCTGGAACAACTTTCAAAAATATTTTTTTCTAAAAGTGGGGGGCTAACTTCACGTAGGTTTCAAGTACGGATAGATTTATTAATCAATGGCAAACGCGTATCAAGGAGGCATTCAAACAATATCCAGACCAATATAATGGGGTTTGGGAGGGGGTCCTATCGGAACGTACGTTACGTTTCTCGTTACGTTCATTAACAATCAAACATTTTCGAAATTTCAGCGTGTTCATCTTTTTCTCTTTGCTCATTCTTCTGAGTTTGATAGTCACATACAGGGTAAAAGTCTAACGTCCGAACACTCGGAGTAGCGTTGAGGTGGCCACTAGTCGAAATTGTCAATTGTTATATTGGTCTCTAGCTTTCTGATTCATTGAAATTGGTGAACATTGCAGGTGCTAGATTCTCGGCCACCTCAACGCTGCTCCAAGTATTCGGATGTTAGACTTTTATCCTGTATACAAAATTGATTCCGATTATTGTAATTGCATTATCTCCATTGATTATTCTTCTTCTTATTTCCCATGGATATATTCCTACCTCCCCATTGATTATGTGTATGAATTCTGTTCATTTTACAATTTACCCCAAAATTGGGGGAGATGGGAGGTGCTTTTTTTAAGGGATGAGGGGGGGGGGGGGGGGCAGCAAAAATTGTTACGAGCTGAAACACTTTGAAACAGGTTGTCCAGCGACACGGGATTTGAAAATTCCGGTATGCTTCCCGTACTTACCCGGTCATTTTATACGAATTTCCGGATTTACATAATATTATTTTGAGCTGCGCATAACTACTGAGTATCAGTTGTTTTGAATAATGATCTTTCAATTCGCATGATGGGGCCTTCAGATGGATGCGGAGGCGTGGTGGCGCGTACCCAATAAAAATGCACCATTTTCACGGTACCTCCGATTGGATTACGCGCTTTCGCGCTCGATGCCTCCGCCTCCATCTGAACCCACGATAATACTTATAGTCCGGAAGGTACACGGAGAAGGAATTGGGTAGACGACAGCGCCAATCTCGATAGCGGTGGCGTATGTACTGTCAGGCAACGCCACGCGCTCTCCTTGGGAACGCTCAGCCAGGGCCTGGAAACTAATATAGATTGACTGATACCGTGTTGAGTACTGCAAACAACCACGGAACGCTTTTTGGCGCTGCAGTCGCAGCCAGCCACACTACACAGACCCGCCGCCATTTTCCGATTTGCATTGAAGCCTCATCCAACCGCAAGCGACCTGTTGCTGTTTAAATTCGTCTTCAATCATAAATTTGAAAAAATGTCTCGAGTCCCGAAGTGTTGTGTCTTGGATTGTCGTGATAAAACATCTGTACGGCACAGATTCCCAAAAGCTGAAAAAGACGTGTTCGAAATATGGAAGCAACGCGCTCAACATCCGAGGTTCATTAACATCAGTAACGAACATATTTACAAAGTCTATACGATTTGCGGGGCTCATTTTAAACCTGAGGATCAGATTCCGCACAGTAAGAAATTGAAAAAACGGGTGTTACCAACAATTAATATACCAGGCAAGTAATATGTTATTTTTACCAATAATATGGAATATTTGTGAACACTGTCGGCAATTATTGCATATTAGCAAAATATCATTTGAAAGCAAATCAAACATACAAGATTTAGTTAATATGAACATGCAACGACTGTATGATGGCTTGCAAACAAAACATAAGGGTAACAATTAATTCTCATCGCAGGTCTCGATGAAGCAATACCAATGATACAAAATGTATCTTCTGAAGACGCAGAGACGAACAGACAAAATGACAAACAGCACGGAGCCACAAAAGGAGACAAAATCAATGAAAAGCCAGGTAACTCAATAGCGAAGACCATTTACATTTTACGACAGACAAAAATTTTTCAGTCACCTAATTTTGTACTGCTATTCCAGTTAAAAGAAAATCCGATGACCCAGAATCAACTGACAAAAAGGTTTCGAAGAAACAGAGAACATCATCTGCCAACGATAAATGTGTCCAAGATATTCTATCGCAAAACGAAATAGGTGATGATATAGTATTTTTCGCATCAAGGGCGTAGAATTTTATATCTGCGTGTGATCACCGTGCACGAAGGTCGGCGAAGCCGGCCCGAGTGATTACGGCATCACACGAGAGTATAAATTATTACGCCCGTGTTGCGAACGATATTTTTCGATGCAGTTGATGTGAAATTCGATTTCATCTAAGCAGAACAAGGCGTAAAATCGGATTTTACGCCCACTGCAACGAAAAATTCATTAAGCAATACAGCAAGTATCGATAAACATACAGACTTTGAGTGGCGCAAATATCGAAAAAGCACTTGTTGCAATTGGAACAGAATTTTTAAAATAACCATCAACTAATTTATACAAATTGTACATAGAGCATTGTTGAATTATACAAATAATTTTTTTTATCGGTAAATTGTTGAATATATATATGGTAAGTTGAAATTCATAAACAGTCCAGGCTGCTTATAGTGATTTTGTTCATTCAAATTTTTCAGATAGTCCATACTACTATTGAAAAAGCACAAACAATTATTTATGTTTTATAATGTATTTATTCTTACAAAATATTAAAAAAGTTCATCATTGTTTTTGTATCTATAAATTGGCCATATTCTTACGTGATGAAAATGGAATTCAATCGTATTTGAAATCAGAATTATAGGTATTATCTTCGACGAACAATACTTTGTCACCCTGTGTTAATAATGTATAATTGGTTCATTGCATCTGCATGAATGACATCGAATTGTATTGGTCATTAAATTGCAGATCGTAGTTGTACAATAAATCATCGATAAATCATAACATTCAAATCATAATCATTTATAGTGGCTGTCGAACCCAACTTGGACAACGTGAACTCTACGCCAAAGACATACGACACAGACAGACAAAGATACGCACGACAATCTGGAATCTTCAAAAAACATCTGCCCTGCTTACGTGATATTGGTGTGACGAGAGTCAATGACTTAACTCCAAAAGCTAAAAAATTGCATGCAATTGCTAATCGCTTCAAAAGATTTTCTTCTACGTTGCATAAAAAATGTATCTCCTTCAAAGAGCGACTCAATATGGCCGAAACCACATTCAAAAACGGCTCACTACAGTACTTGACTGACAAATTAAACAGTACAACTTTCACTTTTTTTACAAGCCAGATACGGAACCAAACCAAGCATCTCAAGGGTAGACGATATACATTAGATGATAAGATATTAGCTCTTAGTTTCATGAAACAAAGCGGTAAGGCATATCGATTACTGAGGACAATATTTGCTTTACCCAGTCAAAAATGTCTTCAATCTTTGCTTCAAAAAATTCCTTTACAACCTGGAATCAATATTCCGTTTTTCGAAAAACTAAAAAAAACTGGCCAGACGTTGAACAAAAGAGACAAAAAATGCATTTTAATTTGGGATGAAATGGCAATAGAGCCGAATTTATTCTTCAATCAAAAACAAGACAAAATCATTGGGTTTCAGGATTATGGCAATGGTTCCCGAAAGCCAAAATTTGCTTGCCACGCGTTAGTTTTTATGGCAAAAGGCATTTGCAAAAAATGGAAGCAGCCTTTAGCATATATGTTCACAGGAACTGTAGACCAAAGTCAATTCTTACGAAAAGCAATTATTGACGTAATAAAAGGAATCCAGAATGCCGGTTTTAAAATTGTAGCAACTGTTTGCGACCAGGGAGCATGTAATCAAGCCGCAATCAATTATTTGTTGAAAACAAAACCAGGGAAGCACATGAGCTTTTGTATAGGCGCGGATGACATCTTACCACTTTATGATCCACCCCACTTGTTAAAAGGGATCCGCAACAATTTGCTGAATAAAGACTTACACTTCGAAATCAATGGAGTTAAAAAGATTGCAAAATGGCAAGACATCGTGGACCTATACATGAAGGATACTGGGGATGGTGAGATGAGGATTCTCACGAAATTGACAGATCAACACGTCTTGCCTGATAAAATTAAGAAAATGAAGGTATTATTGATTACATTTGTTCATTATATTAATTTATAAATATTTTTGTCATATTACTATTAATGTGTCCTTCAACATCACAACATTATATTATATTTTCTTCTATTTGTGGCAGGTGTCCTATGCAGCTCAGGTGCTGAGCCAATCTGTCTCAGCACTAATGAGGAGATTTATCCAATGGGACCCTACGACCAATATGACAACGGGCACAGCAGATATTTGTCAGATCATGGATCGAATATTCGATAGTGTAAATGGATACCAACTGACTGGACCGCCAGGAAAAGAATTAAGATCCGCCGTTACACCGTTAAGTAAACATATTGAGCATTGGTACGCAGCTATAAAAATTCTGGAAACGATAAAATTCTACGATCGAACAAAAAACAAATTTGTTTACACGCCATCCGCTAAGAATTGGATAAACACCCTCCGTCGTCTGATCTACCTCCACCAGAATTTGTTCAAAAATGGGTGCCGCTTTATAACACCCAGAGTCTACAATCAGGATGCTCTAGAAAATTTATTCGGGTGTATAAGAAGCCATGCTGTTCGAGCTGTCAAACCGACAGCATCTGCTTTCATTTCTTCTTTTAAAAGCACAGCAATAAACAAAACTACTAGTTATCACACCAAAAACTTTAATTGCGAAGATGATGTATCTGAAGGTGTCTTAGCCGATTTGAAAAATCTATTACATATCGACTCCGAAGAAAATGCCACTGAGCAAAGTTCATATAATATACAAGTTCCAGCTAGCGTACCATTGCAGTCCACCAAAGTCTCAAAATGTATCCAAGTATATGTTAGTGGATACATTGTGAAGAAACTTTTAAAAAACTTTGGGCAATGCTCTAATTGCATTAAAAATCTGCAGGACATGAGTCACAATTGTGATACCGAATTCATTAGAGATAAGCAGTATAAAAATGGAGTCTTGAAAATACCGAACAAGAATTTTAATTATATTGTTGGTAGATGTATTGCTTTGACGAACTACCTCTTACCCAAAATATGCCATCAGGGTAATTTAACTAAAACTCTATCATATTATTTGACAAAAAATATCCCACTCCAAATAATAAATTGCAAAGAGCATATAATAGTAGATGAATTTTTAAAAATAATGACTAAACTTATGTTCTTCCATTGGTGTAAGTCTGTAAATAAAATATTGTGTGGAAGAAATATTAAATTTTTAACGCAGACTCTCAAAAACAATAATGACACCGTCATAGACGAAATAAAAAAGAACGCTTATAATTTATACGTCAGAACTAAAAAACGAAAATAATTATTAGTACACATGTAAATAATGACCCATGACAATAACTATTGTAAGTTTATGTTTATGTTTATTTGATTTAATGACTGCCCTTGGGGTTACATGACAACTATTGTAAGTTAATTTTATTATAAAATCAAATAGTATTGTATTTATCAAATATTATATTATTTTTTGATCGACATATACTATTTATGAACTTAATATCACTATTTCTAAATAATAATTTGATAGTGCGTAGTTTATTAATTGGTTGATACATATTATACATATTAGTCACAATGTATTATTGATAATTCATGATATAAATACCTACGTACAATTTAAAACCTCAAACTATTGAATAATTCATTTATCCAATCCCCCATTATTTGTGGAATAAGTGAACTAGTATTCCAAATTTGAGTTCAAATCTCCCGCTATCGGTTCCCTATTCATCTATTCAGTACTGCAAACAACCACCGCATGGTCAATGGCGCTGACTGCAGTCACAGCTCATAGCACGGTAGATACGTTTCTATAGGTTTCTATTCTAGGCGCTCAGCTCCCAAACAGTAACGTTGCGATGGCGTCGGCCAAAGATTCCTTGACCGCGCGTATCGCAACGTTACTGTTTGGGAGCTGAGCGTTCCCAAGGAGAGCGGGTGGCGTTGCCTGACAGTCGTAAGCCAACGCTATCGAGATTGGCGCTGTCATCCACCCAATTCCTTCTTCGTGTATAGTGTCATTTTTCATGCAGTCATTCTATGCACGATGATATGTAATGTAGTAACTGTCATAATAGTTTTTATATCACTGAATACTGAACCGAGCGTCAGATCGCGCGACTGCGATGGATGGGGTCCCGGGAGGCTGCGGAACTTGTTAAAAAAAAATCTACGATAAATTATGTTATGCAAGCTCAAAATTGTCCGCGTCAATATTTACACACCATATTTCGTGAAAAAACTCGTTGGTCGCTTATCGGCGGGTAAAGTGTGCGCCAGTTATAGGTAAAAAAAAAAATTTTAATTTCAATTTTAAAAAAGCCTTTTCGGAATAGGGTGCTCGACTTAAAATCGTCGGAAATGTTCGAAAGACATGATACTGGGGGATGAAAATATGCAATAAAAAACTTGAAAACAAATCGTCTTTCCTGGAATGAGGCACTCCATTAGAAATCTTTGGAAACGTACCAAAAAACATGACGATGGGGAGTGAAATTCTGAGGAAAGAAATGAATCGTATGCAACGCTTTGACTCGACGTATAACAATTTTTTTTGGTTTGCAATTTTTTTTCGATGTACCTATGATACATTGAATCTGAGTTATGACTTATGAGGTGTATGTTATTTTGCAGAAATGGTTTTAACCTGAAATGAATTGAGAGAGGGCTCTCATTATTAGACCGAGATCGAAATTCTAAGCAAGTTCCATTTGTGAAAAAAGATCCCGGTTGCAATAGGAATTTCCTGGATATTTCCCGCGATTTCAAGGGCACTGTCAAATTCCCGTATAATTCCCGGTTTTCCGGGAATTAATGGTCACTGGACACCCTGTAGTTTCAATCGATTAATACGTTTGAGTCATTTTTCTGATGGGATTTCAGCACGAATCAGACGCCCTTTTTGATGGTTGGATGAATGTAATACTTATTCATTACCGATATTATTGGCTTCGCGACTTTATGTTTGTCTCGCCGACGCGACGATCCAATATCGGATGTGAGGCTTTGGTTTCTCTCGTTCGGAAATTTGAGTCGCACCTCGTTTCTACGACATTCCACGTCAGCTTCGCTATCTGTAATCAATGAATTTTGAAATCAATACAGAATGTGAAAGACGGCGCCGAGGGCTTCGTGTTATACATACAGAGTGATTCCGTGGAAAGTATCGAGCTAGTTGAAAGGTAGGTAAACGGTAAAGACCTGCATTGAGCAGATCAAACACGGACGATTGTTTTGGTTTTTTATTACATGGGAAATGCAGGCGTTTCCCGATTGCCTACCTTTCGTGCCCGTTACCTTCCACAGAATCGCTCCGTATTGACCAGTCGCACCAATTATAAACCAGTGTTACGACCTTAAATTTGATTTGACGATGAAACAAAGTTATAAAATACGTTTTATGCGTGAGAAATTCTTAATGTGTAAATAGATAAATAAATAAATGTATAGGTGAATGAATGAATAATTAATTAAATGATCGAATGAATAAAATATCTTTTTTCACTGACGTTAACTTGCTTTGGCTCATATGAGGAAAAGTTGTCAGTCTCAATGTGATCTACATTTGAGCGAAGTTTAAGAAAATTCCTGAGAAAACTCCTACACGGAAAAAATTATACCTATACTAGGATCAACAATAATTCTAGTCATATTAGCTACAATGTCTTGCTAGTATGACCACAGCCAGAAATATAGCTGCTATACCTATATACGATTGTTCTAAGGTAGTTGTCTCACGATTGCGAAATTTCAAGAAGTGTTCAAAATTTCAATAAGTAGTTGAATGCATATTATATACAATATCAAAATTTGGAGACGATTTACCGCAGCAAACCTCAGATATTTACCATTAAAAATGAGACTTTCTGTACATGCAGCATAGGAGCGTAAAAGAGAACCGTCGATAATTAACAAATTTTACTATTATTGTATCGAATATCACCATTTTTTTGACAAACTGACATCTATTACAATTATATATTTACGATTATGCTCGAAAAATTGGATATTATTCACCGCTTAGTTTTTCAGATATTGATGATAATTGAGTAATTGAGTCGGATATAGTCATGAGTGAAAGCGAGTAGGCGATAGTGAGTGAGAGAGGAAACAATAGCGAGTAAGTGAGTAAGCAATAGCACAAACTATATCGCGCCGAACAATTACCTTAAAAAAAATTTTTTTCTCGACTTCAGCAAGAAATCGCAACTAGAAATATATTGCTGTCCAACCGTAGCATTTTTTTCCGTGTACCTTGCGGTATATACCTTAACCCATCAGTACGCGCGTAGTTTCCAGTGTTTCACTTGCACTACAGCGACATTGTATAAGGTGGATGTTGTTGTGTGAGAGAAACTCTCGTAACGTGAGTACTGAGGGGGTGAGAACTGATGAAAAATGTTCCATTGTATTGATGAATGTTTAATTAACGTGTCATTCAAGATAGGTTCAATACAATTTGAAAATGAATGATTTCTTACAAAATCTCCCATATACCATATGGTTTGTTATTCTTTTCGTTTCATATTTGGAAAAGAGTGCAGCTTCGATATAATTTTATAAAATTATATATAATCTTATAGAAATATATGGGTATAATTCTATAGAAATAATAATTAATATGAATGAATATCAATTGTATAGAATTTTATAGATCTTCATATAAATAAATATGCAATTCTATATATTTTTATCGGGCCAATATTTCTCTAGAATTATATAAAACCAATATATACAAATATATGTAAATAGGTATATATAATTATATAAAATCATATTTATTCGGGAACTCAAAGAGCGATACATAAGATACCTATACAAAACCATTTAACATTGAAGAAATACAAGTAAATACAAGCAAAAGAGAGCATGTGCGATAATAAAGTCAAAGGGTCAAACGAACAATAGATTTGGTAAGCGCTGTGATGTGCTGTTGAAACGAGGCACACGGCATACCGAAACAACGCAGCGCCTTAGAAACATAATTATTAATAAACGATTACCGGAAAAATTGTTATTTTCACCCTCACATGCATGTATATGACGACGACAATTCGACAGGTGAAATTTTCAAATTAATTGTTCTGTAGTTACTGTTATTTTGATAAACGCTTGTGCCTTGTTTTCTGAGTGCGAAAATGCCTACTTCATCTACAGCGATTCTATATGGCGATTGTTAATTATTTTGAATGCATACTTACAGCCCAGCAACAAAACGTTAGCGTTTAGGACAAGGTCTTCGTAGATTATGGTGAACGGTCACGCGTCGTTCCTTACCCATACTTTATATCTCTTATCATTGTCGAAGTCTTGCGCATTTTGAGGTACAAAATCTACGATATCACATACCGGCACTATTTTTAGTGAGCCGCTGCTGATAAACCTCACATACGCGTGTGAAACCTCCGTTGCCATGGCTAAATGATCGACGAAAATTGCACAGGAACAATTGACCGTTACGACGTCTAGTCACACGTGCGAATGCGGTTTCCTTCGGTCGGCGAGGCAAGTACCTCGTGTGGATAATTGCCGCGCATGCGTCTCAAGTCTGGAGCACAGACTTTGCCGTGCGCCGTAAAGCGCATCACCTACAGGCCGGTCGATCACCTACACGCGTACGTGATTGGTCGGCGCTTGGTGTGCGTGACCGACCGGCCTGTAGGCAATGCGTTTCACGGCACACGGCAAAGTATGTGCTCCAGGCTTCAGCCGACAGACTGTTCGAACATGGTTCAAACGCTGATAGGGTGGACGTATCGTTCTTGGCCACCTAACAAGGAGACCCTACGGCAGTCGGATTCTTGTAATTTTTCGTACTTATGGTACGTGAAGCTCAGACCTCGAATGATCATTCCCAAAGCAGTTCGACACCATATCCATACATTTTTGAAAAATCAACTTTGAAATTTTATGAGTGCCTTATGTATACCAAAGATGAACTAATATTCAGGCCAGGTTCCTGGCGCACCCGGAATCGGCCGAGTTGAGTAATCGCGGGGGCTCGGGTTCTAGTCTTGCTATGAGTGTGTTTTTTTTCGTATCTATTTTGTTATACAAATTAGGAGCTGAAATCGTGCGGGATTTTATTTCTTCCTTTGACTATATACCTATCGACTGCTGGTACCCCTTTCCCAAGCCTGTGGAGGCCCATGTACCCACGATGTGACGCGACGCGGGGTGGTAACGGCTGATTTCAGTAGTACGATCGGTTGCGTGTGGTGCGTAGGTGTGGCGCATGGTTGTATGCGTTACGTAGATGTTAAGAAACACCTACGTGACACACACAACCATGCACCACACCTACGTAACACACGCAACCGATCGTAGTACTAAAATCAGCCGTTACATACCGACGTCGCGTCACATCGCGGGTACACGCGTGAAGTAAGCAGCTGGCAGTCCATAGGTATATAGTCAAAGGTTTCTATATGTTTGCAAGGCATCCGGGGGCGTGCCGTGATCATTTCAAAATTCAGCGAAATAAGGACCACTCTAATGCGCATGCGTGTCGAGAATTGAACGCACGCTCACGGTCACCGCACGAACAAAACATTGCGTTGCTACCATTTTGATCGCTACTCGCCACGTGTGTGTTGTACATCTTACCACGTCGTTCAAGATTCGTTTCTCCGAAAGTGAAAGTGATGTCTACGGAAATGACACACGCTTGCGTGTTTTTTTGCACACTGTTGCAATAATCAGATTGTTCCTGTGTCATCAGTGCTGGATTTTAGTCCGAAAAACGAATTGGACTTCGCAAAAGGGAGAAAAATATGAGGTTCGGGTGCAACGTACGGCGAACGATCACGTGATACTCAATGCATGTATGCTATTGCTGAGCGTGGGTGAGTAGATTAAAATTTTCATATCTTTGGGTATATTTCATTTAGCTTTATTCATCCATGAAGATACGTATAAGATGCTTGAATACTAGCTGCTGCGAGACTGGCTGCGAGGTGTCAGGTGTACCTGTGTACTCCACATACATAATTCTCGTCGAGATCGTACTTTACAAGCTAGATCGCCGTGTCAAACGCGTGTTTATTCATAGTTTTTAGCCGTCTTTGTTCACGTATTGGGATCAAAACTAGAGGCGTGGCTTTGAAACTGAGCCGACTAAGAAAAGTTCTATTTTCCGTCACTAGTTGGCGTATTGGGATTCTAGGGCCCCAATATTTGGGGGGCAATGAGAAGATTTGAGTGGAACAATAACGTTTTGTGTTGCAGTCATTAATATTTATCAACATTCAGGATGATTCTTGAAATCCAGATTATTTTTGTTGCAAATAAAAAAACTGGACAATTCTGAACTTTCAGAACTAATTCAATCAACTCAATTAAACTCGTTGTCTCCATTTTGAGTTACTTCTCGACTTTCTCTCAATTCAAGTTAATTTTCATTCACTCGTATACAAATTTTCAATAATTGTTGTGTGAACGCGCCTTAGCGACGGAATACATGAAAACGCGCCTTAACAGAAATGACCGAGGGAAGCGTCACTAGTAGTGAAGATGGCAACGAGCTTAAAACCGCATTCAAATAACGCCAGACCATAACAAGCATATAAACATAACCTACAGCGCAAGCGAGATGAGGAACGGCCAAAATTTCGTAATAGAACAAATCTCAGCCTAACATCAGATTCGGGATCATCAGGTGGCGGTAGGAAGAGTGAAGACTCGCGTGGTTGTCAGAACGTCAAGGACGGTAAGATGAATCACAATATATTCACTTCATATTTTACTGCTACACGATTATCATAGCATTGCTGGCGAGTGTAAATGACATATTTCAGTCATGTTAATATACATTTGATGAGCAGGCGTCACATACATACATGAATGAATATCAAAAAAGCACCCGATGTAAGTGATGATGCTGCTAATGTGAACTTTGCTGTAGGTCGTCAAAAGGAAGTTCTCCAACAAGCTGGACAAATCTGCAGTCACGCGTCGTGCAAATGAAAAGATTTTGCAACAATACTCCAAGTTCATAACCACGAGACCAAATCGGTACGACGAAGAGGCATGCCTCGTGACCACAATATTGAATGTCATGGTTGGGCCGTCAAAATTTAGTGCAGGAGATTATATGGAAAGGCGTCAAGACGTACCCCAGGATTTGGTGAGTGTATGTGAATCTGCGGTCAGGAAACCTAGCGTAAGTGATAATGAAGTGAACAACGAAAGATTAACGAATTATATCAACAACAAATTGATCTCACAATGGTGATTTAATGAAAGTGACTGTGAAACATTTTTGATGAGCAATGAGACTAATTTTTCTGCTACGAGTATTGTATCACATTCCAAAATTCACAAGCTGCGATACATGGTTTAGCAGCGATGCAGCTCCAGAGGCCTAGTCTGAATGTTACAGAGGTATGATCCCAGGGCGTCAGAAACGCTTTTGATGCAGTCACGCAGCTCAGTGTTCCTCTACTCAAGTTGACTGATTTGAGTCAAATTCATCTCACTCAGGTGCGTCGGAGACCATTTTGATGCAGCCGTGCCTCTGTGACTGAGAAATTTGCTTTCAACAACTTGGTCTGAGGAATCTTGAGCTGCGCCGCTGTATCAAAATTGCCTCTGATGTCTTGGGACCAATAGGTTTGCCTCCGTAATAATATAAGCTTCAGGTTTTCCAAAAGAGCACTTTCCACAACTTCATTGTTTTCAGTGTGACGGTAACAGGTCTTTCTGAATCGACTAATACAACATGATCAACGACACCTTGTTGCTTGCCTATACATTGCAGCTTGTGAATTTTTGAATGTGATCAAATAAGGGTAGTAGAATCATGAGGTTAATTTTACTTGACCCGGATTGTACTCCGTACTGAATCCACTTACTGTTCAGGTGTCAATGACATTTCAAAATTTGATTTTTCTGAATAAAATTTTGTTGCAGTTACTTTTATCCATTAATCGATGTTGGAATAATTTATTTCATTTCGGCTATAATTTTCATATTTGATGATTTTTCGAAACGAATTAAAAAGTGACAATAATTGAACAGGTATGCATCAACGACCCTACGTCAATCATCGGAGATGCATGGGATGTGATGTTGCACCAAAAGGATTCTCAGTTTGTAAGTCATGTATGCAATGTTCTTACGGGACATTGATGGTTTGGCACGTAGGTGTATCGACCCCAAGCGTGCCAATAAATACAAGAGCCTGGAGAAGGAGTCGAAGAAGGTGTTAACCACTTTGATGAATTAAACATGGTATAATAAATCTGCGCGTTTTGCAGAGGTAAATTCATCGGGGATTCAATTGATTATGGTTGGAAGAATATTGCAACAGTCTTCGGATAGGTCATACAGATATTGCGATTTACCATAGTAGTTACACATAAATGTTCTAAATATTTTGGAGGACATTGAAATTAAGGGGTCATTTTCTCCTAATTTTGGCAATCATTTCCATGGATTTCCTAGGAATTATTTCGAAGCCAGGACGTTCTGTTTACTTGAAGCTAATCAATTTAAGTGAACAGGTCACAGTTATACGAAGAATAACATATTATTTCATTTAACACAACTATTGAGATAAAGATATTACGAACAACTGAATATTTATTTACTAAACAACAATAAGTAGTACTAAGCCAACTCAGTTACCTTTACCATTACTATCGTCACTTGGTTTCAACATCTTTGATGACGGAAGGACTATCTTAAAATGCGGAATTTGTCCCACTACTTAGGGTACGTTCCGATATTTGCTTAAAGCGCTCCCAGCAAGCTTAGTTCGTTCCGATATTCGTGAAAAACGCTGCTCGTACGGGACGCTAACGACCCCGGAGTGGGGACGCGTCGGATGCCTCTGCTCCGGAGCTGAGGCATCCGAAGCATCCCCACTATCCTATCGTTTGGCTGCGTTCCGAAATGCCCTCGGAGTGCTGTCAGCAAACTTGAAAATTTGAATCATGCTTGAAGTAAATATTGGGCCTCAATCGACTCAAAATGTCAACCCCGATCCGTTCCTCCGTTGTATTATCGCTAGTTGATCCTATAACACAGGAGACATATAAAATAGTAGTTGCACCTGAAGATGCGGAGAAGGCTGGGCAAGGTAAGTTCCATTGAATTTTCAACCTCAATAGTAAATTTAGCATATTTACTGCTGAACCTAAACTAGCATGAGTTTAGTTGCATGATAGTTGAAACTTATTAATGCCAGTCCAGTCAAATTGCCCGAAAGTGAAGACTTTCTAAGGGGTAGATTGCTTTAATAACTGAAGGGAGGTGAATGGATAGTGAATGAAGCCCCAATGAAATCTTTGCTCCCAGCCCTCAGCCCCCGGCAACCCTTCAGAATCGGGATGAAATGCTTAGAATCGTTGTATCGGTTTAAGGGGACCAGTACAGCTTGGTTTAAGATATTTCAAGTACTCCAGAATCACTTTATTTGTCAACCAAAGTTTATTTTACATCAAAAAGAATATTTCTGCAAAAAACTGTGTCGTAAGGTTTCAGGCACACCGTTGATCCAATCCAGTGTTTCGACGTCTCAACTTCTTCAGACAAGAGTTCCACATCTTATGAACGCGGGGATCTGAAAAGAAAAACACATGTGAAAACTTACAGTCATTTATCTAAAATTTCCAAAATTTGAGCCACTAATTTGCAAATAACTTGGCCAAAATAGACACATTCAAAAATTCCCTCGTTCATATCATGAGGATTTGTCGCCCGAGCAAAATGAGCCGTCAAAGACCCCAATCGGAGCAACGGTGCTCCTAAAACCTTACGACACAGCTCCAAAAACATAGTTCTGAGATAAACGAGTTTGAAGATTTTGCAGAAAAATTGTTAAATAATTATATACTCCTCCGGAGACTCATACATCAAAAAGTTTGTTATACCAAAGTTGAGTGAATTTTTTTTTTCTATTTGTATATTCATTTTTCAAGAATAATTTTTTTTTTTTTCGGAAATTAAATTTTTTTTTCCTTTCTGCAAACTGTTTTCTCAGAACTTTTTTTTTCTATATATTTTTGTGTTCCATGCAAGCTTCTTTCTCTTACTTACTTCTTTAAAAAGCTCCAGCAGCATATGAAGGCCCTGCGGCATCCTCCGCAGACTCATTGTCCGCAAGCCGCAGCCTTCTCATGGCGATCCGTGTCTCACGGGAACTTCTAGCTGCTTGTTGCTCAGCTTGCTCGAGGCGTGACTTATCTGCCTGAATAGAGTGAGCCTTTGCGTTGGTTCCCGGATTGACTTTGAGCGCAGTCATGATCTTCAAAAGTCCTGTGGCTCCTTCGGAAAAAGTTACAGCTCCCATGTTAGCTGCTATGCGCACCAGATTGTGTCCAGTGTAAGTCCTCTTCGGACAGAATTTCCAGATGACGTTGTTGAGGGACTCGTTTGCATTTTGAGTCTTACCTCCGATGCAGCGCGTAAGTAGTTCTGGAGACGTCAAGTTGTGGAAAACAGGCTTGATCGTCTTCATTTCAGCCTCTGGTAGCGAACTCTTGTGTTTATATTCCGCCACTGTACCTTTTGCGACCGCCTTATTATATTGGCACCAAGAATTTTCCCCACTTGGGCACAAATGATGCTGAGGCTTGTCATCTGTTGAACACTTATGGTGCCAGATTGCCCATATCGCCTTGCTCATATCTTCAACGGAGCCTGCATTGTTACGGATAGCGTTGCCGTAATATGACTGCATTTGATCTATGATCACGTCGGTCAACCTACCCTTTCCGGCCAAGAGCCTGCCATCAGAAAGTTTTTGCCCCCGCAGTTTCACTTTCAGCTTGCGCATTTGGGTTCCGAATCTCTTCTGAACGTGTCCGCAGCATTCAACCTTGTTGATCTTTACGTCGGGTCCGTAAGGCTCTGCTTTCACTACGGCGGCGTAACTTTTGGTATCGCCATCCCCAATGTAGTTGACATACTTCGCATTATGGTTTTCTTCGGTGCGCTGGAATATCCTGACCATACCACGTACCTCCATCGTCCCAGCACAGCCAGTGTGATTAGCCTGGCAGTGTGGCTTATGCTGCTCGTACCAAGTCTGCCATTCTTCACCAGTCTGCTTTCCTTTCCATCGTATGCATGCATTGCAGTGGGATGAAAGCACCTCGACGTCTACCACCTTGCCTGTTTCGCTGCCAATGACGGTACAAACACCGTTGAGTGATCTGAAGCCTCGTTTCTGCCATGTCCCATCGCACTGTACAGTGATGGCTCGAGCTTCAGGTGTCGCTGAAGTTTCTATTTCTTCTTCGACAGCTTGTTGGAAGACTCTTTTGGCAACTTGTGACGAAGCTTCCACTAGATGTCTCACAATTACATTGTATGTTGGCCGTTTTACAGGTGGTGGCAAGTCCATGACTCCGCAAAACCTTGCCACACTGTCCAAGCCTTGCCCAATACAACGCATCGCTAGTATGGATCGCCTATTGATTTCATACGCGCTTCGTGTATTATCAATCATAGGACTATTCTTGAAGGTTTTTAGCTCGACGCAATTTTCACAAGAGATACCGTATGTCCCACCCAGTCCTCGCAAGCCAACTTCGGTCATAACTATCGACCCACCACATGTCTTGCAAGATAAATGCTCCCGCAGAGCACGAAATAGTGTTTCAACGTGAAACAGCCTATAGCCAGCAGAATTGCTGGCCTCGTAGTCGCCACTGATTTTTCTATCCGAAGCATTTAAAACATGAGTACTCTGTTCATCAGGCGTTGTTTGTTTCTGCGCAAATAGTTTTGCCCTCTTTTTTGACCGGCCAATGCATCCTTTTGTGCCAACACCAGAGCTCCTCTCTCTTCTTTTCATATTGAATATAATGAATATATTTTATATATTTCCTTTATGTTTTATTCAAAAATCTGTGAACAAAAAGCAAAAAAACTTCGACCGCACACACAGTTTGGCAGAAGCTTAGTGTAGATATTACTATTTTGATTGAATACTTACTTTGAGGTTATAGTTATAGCACAAGTAGTTATAGTTATAACACAAGTCACAACACCCGTACAACGATTACACGCTATAGATATTAGGTGAATTTATAATTTTTTAGTACTGAAAAGTACTGGTTTCATTTATTTTTTTCAAATCCGAAACACTGGAAATCGAGGAAACGCTCACGCAACCTTGAAAAGTATCGGAAAAGTAATGGCGATCATACAACATGTGATCAATATCGAAATCAAGCGCCAGCGCCACTTGCGCCAGATCGCGATAGTCAAATGACGAACTTTTGGCGGTAACTTCGAATCCTTGACGATTTCGTTGAAGTCAATTTTTTCACAGATGCAGAACACATTGAGGTAACAGAAACTGCAGAAAACGAAAACCCGATTATTTCGAAAATTCAAGCTGTACTGGTCCCCTTAACGCCCTTATTTCTAGAAATACGCGGTTGAACCTGATATAATTTTTTATGTATTTTTTTTTATTCTGAGCAAATTTTGTTCGGGAATTTTGACTGGACTATGTTGGATATATTCGCATCAAATTATAAAAATGTGTTATAGGCAAACTTTTGTTTCACAGATTTAGTCTTTGCGACTAAGCTATTCAAGCAGGCTAAATTGCAAGCAGCAGTATCAGCAAAGCTAGCTGCTGAAGCTAGAGCTCCGGCTTTACCGAAGGCCTTGCCTATTGTCACAAGAATTGCAGCTGTCTCAAAGGCTATGCCTGTTGTTACCAGAATTGCGCTGTCCCAAAGGCTATGCCTGTTGTTACAAGAATTGCAGTTGTCTCAAAGGCTTTGCCTGCCGTTACAACTGTGGTTGCCCCAAATGCTTCCACAAATGTTTCGCCTGGTATTACAACTGTGGTTGCCTCAAAGCCTTTGCGTGCTATGCCAACTGCGGAACCTGTCGATTCTTCTGCCATCAGATCAACACTTCTCCACTGCTCATATGAAGCCGAAGCAGGAACTCCAGCTTTGGAATCCCTAACTCAAAACATTGAAACTCCTGACGAGAAGGATGAGGGTAAGAATAAACGTTATCTGCTGTCTCAGTCTTCTCACCTTGTGTGTTACTCTTATAAAATGTAAGTTATTCACATATGAATTAGCTTGTTAACAGAAGGATCATAAATATTTCTGCCCCTGCAAAAATATCCAAGATCATCGTTGAAAACGGTACTATACAACATTTGTCTGATATTACTCGGTTCATTCGAAATAGGGGATTGCATCTGGACAAAGACGATGGTCATGTTGCTTGTCCGCACTTACAAGGAGAAAGAATCAAATTTCACAAGCGGGAAGATGAGCCAAAAGCGAGCTTGGGAACAATTGAGCGATGTCATGTCAACCCAAGGATATACAGTACCTGGAAGTAAATGTGCCTCTAAGTTTTCTTCGCTGAAACGCACATACAAATCGGTGAAGGATCACAATAACAAATCAGGGAACGAACGGAGAACCTGGTATTTCTTGGATGTAAGTGATGCATTACACTGATTTGTAGACACACTTTATCAATCTGAACGAAAATCTTATGTTGTATCTATACAAAAGAATCGTAGTTGAATTTTCAAAATTTGATTACATTTATAGCTGATGGATGAACTCTTCTCGTCCAAACCATGGATGGAACCCATCTCCACTGCTTCGTCCGACAGCCAGAATACATCTGATATAAAAACTACTTCTTCGACGTCTGACAGTTCAATCTGTCAGAGTAAGTATTTCAATCTTATTGTGAAAATTTCATTACAATATCGACAATCAATTGTTAATTAGTTACTATTATGCTCATCAATTGCAAATTTTCGTATGCAAGTGTCGTCCGGTGTTATAACTGAAGTAAAACTGTTGATTATATTTTATGCGAATGAGGGACACAGACGAGCGTTAATTTCACTCACTGTACTCTTACCTTTTTTTGATAGAAGCTACTCCTAAGCGGAAGAGAGCTTGCGATAGCCTAATGGAACGTTTAATCGAAGAAAAGCAAAAGTACGCGGCACAAAAGCAACTCCAGCACAATGAGAAAATTCGTGAGGCAAGTAGACTCAGTGACATACTAGAGAAGTTACTTACCAAGAAAACTCGATCTAGATATTCTGAACGTACAAGTGACTTCGATGAAAATGACACTTCGGATTGATCCACATGCCTTTGAAAGCATTTTTCTACTCATTTCAGAAATAATGACATACTTACCTCACTTTCTTAACTTACTTTTCCGTGATCCTACTTTCACGTATTATTTGATAGATGCTGCTATTTTGAGCAACTGGAATGTACTCTGTACGTTATTTTTATTTTAGTTTTACGTTTAAATGATAACCGAGATATTTTAAATTTAGTTAATGGAATAGAAAATCATCAAAGCAGTCCAAAGATTATCCGTACAAATATTTGTTACTTTTGAAGTTTTATACCTTCACATGTATTCTGTTATAATAATCTTAAGAAGTACCTGCAAGAGATGTACTGTGATATTATGTGCTTTGTATAATATAAATGATTTCAAATAAAATATTTTCAATAAAAAAAAATGTATTTTGCATTCCTTTGATGAATATAACATCAATACATACATATACAAGTATTTACAATTAACCATGTCTGATTTTACATTAGTCTCATAGGTAGAGAATTCGTAATGGTCACTCGTTTCGTTAATCCATCTGCTCTTGCAGCAGCAGGTATGTTGCGCATTTCTTGCTCACCGTTGTCATTTTCGATTACTAATAGTTCTTCAAATTGATCGTTTTTAATAAGGCAGATGTTATGTACCACACAACAGGCGATGATGTAACGTGGAATGAGGTCCACTCTCGTCATAGGCAGGCAGTCGAGAAGACTACGGAATCGTCCTTTCAGTAATGCGAGTGACCTTTTAACAACCATCCGAGCACTTGAGAGATGATAATTATAATTTTGTTGGGGTATTGTCAAGTGTCCGTTATTTTTGTACGGCACTAACAAACGCTTCTGAATTGCATACGCACTATCCCCTAATATGTGACTGTTATTTGGAAATTTTTCATCATCATCAAGAATATTTTGTACGTTCGAGAGACGAAATACACGCTGATCGTGAATCGATCCTGGCTCACCAGTATAACAATGCATAAACTGCATTTTGTTATCGCAAATCACCTGCAACTGTATAGAATGCCGACCTTTTCGGTTTACATAGCTCTCAGGATTTTCCCGTGGGGCTCGGATGTTGATATGGGTCCCATCGATGGCACCGATAACTCCAGGGAATCCATGGGCTTCTCCAATAGCTGGCCCATCTTCCAAGTCCTCAGTCCATTTGATAAATTGTGATGCGATACGATACAGTGCATTTGTGACTCTGCGAACGGAGCGAACAGCTGTCGCTCGGACGACATTAAACCGATCGCACACAGATCTGTGAAAAATAATCTCGTACGAATTAAACGTCGAAGAACTCTCACTTCTGTTCACATATCATACATTTATACTGACCTGTATGAGTCAGGTGTCGCAAACGTCCAGATAGCAATTAGAATTTGTTTTTCTGCTGAAATGCGGGGTTGGCCTCTTCCATGTAGGCCATTGAGGATGGGTGAAATTTTATGTAACAAGAATTGGAATGTATCACGTGATATTCTGAAATGACTCTTGAATTCGCTCTCTGAATACTGAAATGCTGTGATCTTGACATAACCCTCAATACGAGACCTTAGTTCCATCGGCTTGTTCCGTGAGAGCTCGACTGTCAATTCATTATCGCTCGAACTGTCTGATGATGAATCCAATAAACGCTTTATACTGGTTACAGCGGCCACCATGCCAACTTTTTCATTTGCAGACAGTGCCTGAAATCGATACATGCTGATATACTTTTCTATTATAACGTTATGTATTCTTTTAGCCAGCACGCTGAACCAAAACAATGTAATTATTACAAGTTTTGTTCACAATTACTAATTCATCATCGCTGTCATTTGAGCTTTCAGATGTAGATTCTCGCAATCGCCTAACAGCCGTCACAGCAGCTACGATGGCAAACTCTTCTTCTGAGGACATAACCTATAATAAAAATTGACTGAACGGTCGCTAAAGTACTTCAATTTATGACCAAATATTAAGTGAATTTGAATTATACTGAACGCGTTACCGAAGCCATTAGTAACAATTTTCAGCCCTCCAAGGCTTCTTTTTCTTTATCCAGTGTATAGTTTATATTCTCTCACTTCCAGGCTTCTTCAAGCGAATATCGGAACACTGCAGTCGACTGGAGTGTTGTCCCGAGTCGTTCCGTTATTCGTAGTATTTGAGCGCGCTTAGAATATCGGAATGCTCTTTTCGTGTTCACCGTTTTCAGCGCTCGGAACGAATATCGGAACGTACCCTTAGAATTCAGTAAATGTTGTTACTTGGATTTACTGTGAAAAGTTCTCAGGAATGATTGTGGTGTAATTGCTGTTAATATGCTCAAATGAATAAGCGATACGACCTCTTTGATAATGCTTTCCGTTTATGTTACTTTGCACCCTATTGAAAATGTCGACGTCGACACGAGGTCGACACGACGCCGCAAATGACGTCGGAAACGACGTAGGAAACGACGTAGGAAATGACGTAGTAAACGACGTAGAAATGACGTATGATTTTGGTCCCTCATTATGACGTCGTAAATGACGTCGTAAACGACGTCGTAAATGACGTCGTAAACGACGTTGCTTCTTCTAGAAAAAATTTTTTGACGAGCTTACGCATGGTATGAATTCCGCAAATAAATTATTATTAATTCAATTATTTTTTGTGATGGTAATGGAAACACACAGTATAATTGATGGACGGCCATTAAATATTCCTTTTTTAATTTAATTTTCCTTGACATTCAATGTGATTTCATAATTTTCAATATTCATCAGCAGATATATATTGATGCTGCGTGGCTTACACATACACGTACTCGTATTCAAACTTCAGCAGAACATCAGAGATATGCAAACCATTCTACAAACTATTTTCTCATTCTAATCTTCATCACAATAGTTTCTTATCATAACATAAAATCAAAGTTCAAGTGAAAACTGCTTCAAATGTTTTCGTCAATTTTTCGTGACATCTGATGAGATTTCTCAATTTCCAATACTCATCACCACATACGTATTAATGCTGCGTGGGTTACACATACATACTCCTATTCAAACTTCAACAGAACTATTTTACTATTTTTATTGAATAAATTCTATTTTTCTTTGTTAAATTCAAATTTACGAGTCGTTAGTCAATGCCCTGCTAATCCTTCACTTGATCCCGACCCCTCTCCGCGGTACTGTAGCTAGCCGACGATTATTATTTCGTTTAGATTTTTGAAATCGGCGGTTATCCGCCTGGCGCCCAACTTTTGCTATTTCTTTGTTTTCTTTTGGCCAATTGTCGAGTGGATTGATCTCGGAGGCTGGCTATCCGGTCCAGATCCGAGGTATGAGTAAAATCCACGTCACAATACATACTTCTATTCAAACTTCAACAGAATATCACAGATATGCAAACCATTTTACAAACTATTTTCAGATTACAAACTACTTTTTTATCCTGATATTTATCAAAATACTTCCTCATTATAACAGAAAATCAAAGTTTAAGAGAAAAACCACCCCTCATAAGGTATGAACCCTTGTTCCAGGTAAAGCAAGACGATCAAAACATTACAAATCGTATAAAAAAAAAACCTCTGCAAATGTCTAGATTATGATAGAATAAGCCTTGAAATGAAATTTCAACATACTGCAATCAGAGTGTATGCGCGAGGGATTTTTTGCAGCAGTGGGCGGAATCGTTTTCGAAAGTATCCTTGTGCATACATTTCTAAGAGCAAAATAATCTTTCATTTAATAATAATACAAGTTTGAAACAGGGCAAAGGTACTCATTTTCGTTGACTGTCATATGCACGCATATTCTCTCTATATGGTCAGTCAGTATATATGAAACCCCAAAAAGCACCCCTGGTGCAAAAACCTTTCGCCAAGTACATTAATGTGGTGACTACCCCCAAAAAATCCATCAACAAAAATTCCTCCTTAACAAAATTGGTACTATAAAAATGTCTACTTACAAAAGGACTGAAATCAGATACAATTGCCAAGTACATGTCTTTTGTATAACAAAAGTTTACAACAGAAGAACAGAAAACTGAATAGTCTTGTATCGTTTACTCGCTACGCTCGCTCACTCGATCAGCTCTTTATAATTACAGGGAAAAAAATCAGAAAAAAAAAATTTAGTACGTGGTACTTGCGGGCCATTTATGATTAAGTGAAAGAGTATTCATTTAGGTCTATGTATCATTTGTTTGATACATATTGCTATAATGGCCCGCCAAGTACCACTTCCTAAATTTTTTTTTTCTGATTTTTTTCCCTGTAATTATAAAGAGCTGATCGAGTGAGCGAGCGTAGCGAGTAAACGATACAAGACTATTCAGTTTTCTGTTCTTCTGTTGTAAACTTTTGTTATACAAAAGACATGTACTTGGCAATTGTATCTGATTTCAGTCCTTTTGTAAGTAGACATTTTTATAGTACCAATTTTGTTAAGGAGGAATTTTTGTTGATGGATTTTTTGGGGGTAGTCACCACATTAATGTACTTGGCGAAAGGTTTTTGCACCAGGGGTGCTTTTTGGGGTTGATATCACCACTTTTTGTACAATTTTGCTTGACTACCTAATAATTGTGCTCGCTCGCTACGCTCGCTCGATTGGGTTTTCCTATATTCTCGCTTGCGAGGCTTGCTCAGTTGGCAGCATTCTGCCAATTGTTCCTATGAACATCCCAATGCATGTACGCTTATGCATTTTGTATCATCCGAATCCCTCAAAAAGCAGCTATGTTAAATGTGGTAGTATAATTTCAAATCAAATGAATGAAAATAATGTAATAATATACACGTTTCTGTGAGCCTTGAATTTCTGTGGACAGACGTAACATATGTTCTTTCATTAAGTTCTACGAATTGTTTCGTTAGAATCTGGTATAATTCTATATGCCTGAAACGTGTAGCCCTGCGCGCAGCCCTCCTCCTGTCTCATCTGGACTTGGGACCGGCAATGGCGGAGTTACTTGCACACAGGGTTATAGTTGTTGCTCATGATTAAATATATATAAATATGAGATATGTGTATTGCAATTCGTAGGTAGTTTTTTTTTTTTTAATGTAGCTAGTCCTCTGTGAAAAGAATACGTACGCGTCCCATACTCATAACGTGAACTTCAAATTCAGGTCTGAACAGATGGTATCAAAATATCTAGAATTGAGCCTATTCATGCAAGACTAGCTTAGAACATAAGATGGAAGTTTATGAAGTCAAACACTCGCATTCTGCTCTCTTCGTCTGACTCTTGACGTTTCTCGTATCAAATCGCACCATCCAGATACTTTGCGACCCTAGCGTCTTCTCTCATCATCCTCTGGTCTTATACGGCAACCCGCTACAAAATTGAACAATCCATAAAAAAGGTTTTTTTTCCAATAATTACATCCATAAATGATTATACGCTGAGTCTACAATGAATAAATAAATATAAATGAGAATCTCTATCATCTGACAAAGAGGGGTCGATCGATCATTTCTTTAATAGCGAATGAGTATTTTCATTCCCACCATTTGTCGTGATAGCACTAATCTGAATTTGATTGAGCTTCTGAGCGGAAAATCTCAACTGATTCTAAAACATGGGTTAAAAAATTATCTCCACCGAAGGTCAAGGCATTACGTTGACGTCGAGTGTAGAATAAAGCCTATCGGAGTCCAACACACAACGTCGACTTACAGTCTGATTTGAACTAGAGGATACCGGGATAGAATATAGAACGCGTCGAAATCCAACCCATAACGTTGGCTCACAATTTGGGTCCGAGCAGACGAGCCTCTAGAGACGAGCCTAACATAAAGCTTGAAGTACAATTCGTTGCAATCCAACGTTTCAACTCTGCTTTGTTGGTCTGGCTCCTTGTCGTTCCTTATATCAAATCAAGCTATCCTGATATTTTTCAACTTTAACATTTTGTCTTGATTTTCTACTGTCAGACTTCCTCAGCCGGTGACTTGCTAGATAATTAAATCCCCAAAAAACCGTTTCCTCCGATAATTGCATTCATGAATGGAGATAAGCCAAATCTACAATGTATAAGTGAATGAAATTTAGAGGTAATAGTCAGTTAATAGTCATCTAACATTCTTGTGTCATACAAGGTAAACCTAATCGTAAAATTATCCGTTCACAATTGTTATTCTATTTATCACCACGAATCTTACACGTCAGTCGATTCGCATAACCTCAAAAGCTCAAGATCGTAGGATTTAAGATAATTAACCTATCAAAACATTTCTGTTGGTGGCTATCACTTAAATGTACTTGGCGTAAGGTTTTCGCACCTGAGGGGCTTTTGGTGGGTATTCACTAGTTTATGTATGTTCAAATTTTGTATTAAGCATCGCTCGTACTCTCTCTTTTTTCCTTTATTTGTATTCAAAAACACACGCGTCTGCTAGTGTTGCAGACGGTTTCTGTCTTAGAGCATATATTTCTAAGGTTTCTGTCTGCGATACCAGCGCCATCTACCTCGTGACTCTCGTACTCACGCCACTCTATACAACTTTGGTGGGTTTCCCGTCTAGTGATTTTATATAGGAATGGTTTGACTGTCGAACTTGGTCTGACGACGACGAAAGGGAAGAAGAAACATTGTACGAGGAAACGGGGTATCAGGATTTGTAGTTAATCATATCTCAGCGTCCCGGACACCGATTTAATCGATCTAGGACTGAAATGAAAGCTGTTCATGCCCACATCCTGGATTAAGTTAGTTTCAATTTGTGTATGTTGTGAGGTGAAAGAAAACGAAGATACTAGTTCGCGGTATAGGTTAGGGTAGTTGCCTCTCGGGTATATAGACTCGTTGAGTCTCGCGCTTGAAAAAAAAATTTTTTTTAATGTACTTGGCGCGAGACTCTACCGAGTCTCTTGTTTGTTCTTCACTGACGGATTCAATTTTTCGCAACGAACCACACATATTGTCCATGTGAGCATTTGTTGTGCGAACGATGTAAACGATTGTGTACTCTCTCTGAGATCTCGAGTCTACTAAAAAATTAATTATCTTCACATACGTCTAGTCTACTAATAAGGCAAAAGAATTGTTAGAACGTCTATTGCCTCGCAGCGCCGATACGTACAGACAAGAGTCTTCCACAATCTTCTTATAGGAAACGCTGTGTTCTCCAAGTCCTAATCTATTCGTCCATAATTCGTCTACTCGCGATACAGAACCAAAATATCGAATGTGATTCGTTCGGAACGTTCGCTTAGCCATTGTAGATCCAACTGTGTCACAATATCGTTTCACAGCAAATGAACAAGATGGATAAATGTGGTTTTTCAAGCTCATAAAACTATACTTCAAGCAGATTCGGCGACATATTTGATGATGTACTGTAACGTATTCGGCCTATAGCCGAATAGCCGAAACGTACATAGTATAGGCGATACACCGATACGATCACTTATCATTGTATAGAGCAGCACCGTAGCGCGCAAACGAACACACACATAGTAGAATACCAGATATGACGTCATCATCAGTATAAAAGGCGACCGTCTCACTGCTCGAAAGCGGACTTGTGCCAAAGCGGCCTACCGTCTCACAAGCATATTTCTCATACTCTCATTCTCGTAGCAAGAGCCAAAGCGGATTCGTGCCATAGCGGCCTGCCGTCTCATACGTTCACTTAGCTTCATATTCAATATAACCTCACTTTCATTCTCGTAGCAAGAGCCAAAGCGGCCACGTATAAAAATTAAATATTTCTTTTCCGGATAATTGCCAAAACGGCATTTATACCTTCGAGTAAACTCACAATTCAAATAAAATAGTCTTAGCCAAAGCGGCATTTCTATTAATTCAGAAAAATCAAAATAAAGCAAACAAATCACAAAGTCCGGCATATTAATGCCAGCGCGCGTAATCTTAAGTTAGGTTAGGTTTTCAAAAAAGCAAATTATTTGCATTACTTTATATTCAGCATTTTCTTTGAGTTATAAAATTTTTGTTTATTATTTTTGTAAAATAGCAATCTTCCTTGCACTATCATATTTGAATAGAATAAAAGAATAAATGTTCTGATGAACATTTAAGAAGTTATCAGGAATCTGATTTTTGTTCTATTTTCTTATTAACTGATTTTGTTTATTAATTTCTTTTTCTTTCAGTTAATTTAGAGTCATTGATAGCTAGATATCAGTATCGGTGCGTTGAACTCATCCAGCACGGTAGCTCTATAGCATCTACCCTAGTCTGATGAGTGATACATATCCCAGATCTGATCAAAACGGTATCGGTGAGTCAAATTCAATAGCACGGTAGCTCTATAGCACCTATCGCTGTCTGGCGAATTTGACATATCCCAGATCCGTAGGGAGGCAGCTCTGGTAGTGAAAAATCTATCCGAGTCTGTATTAGGGTAAATTAAGGGTTTTTTTAACTTTTCCCAGAGGAGCTCCAAATATCATAACCCGTGACAAAGTACTCACGCGAACTAGCATAATTTCACTAGCCTTCTGCTAGTGAAACATATGCAGAAAGTTACAGTACACCCTTGGCTGCATGTATCACTTTCAACAATTCTCCGTTTCCGGATCCGGATGGGTAAGCATTGTGGGACCATAGCGGTCCCCATTCCGAAACACTTCTTGCCAAATGTAGAAGTGAATGTACATTGAAGGTCATAGCTGTTTTACCGTATAAAATTTCAGTTTTACCGACGAATTCGCGTAATAACTTATCAGCTACGACCATTTCACGAATTGTCATTTCTCCTTTGGACAATATGTAAAATGCTTCGACGAACAAAGCCCAGTGCATCAGTAAGTTATCTGGCAATATGTTTCGCAGAACCGCCATGCTATAAAACATGCTCCAGTTTTCCCACTCGCGAGCCTTTCAATACTCTTTTTCCGAAAACGAACGAGCGAATCTGACGATCTGATGCGGTGCTTTAATGTTATTAATGAGTGCATCAATATTTGTTATCATGCCTCTAGATAGGATGCCAGCTTGACTTTTATTGCCGAACCACATAATGGCAAACTGTTTCGCGATTCCGGAACAGCAGTGCATCGAATCGACGATACAACCATAAATGATATCATAGTGCAACAAGTTTATCAATTGAGATGGACATTTGAAACCGAATACAGGTTGGTTAGATTCTACAGCTCTCTGCATGTGCTCTATCGTTTCCATCATATTCCTGTCTTTTGTAACATTATCCTGCAGCGGATATTTAGTGCTTCCAGATCGTAAATTGTGCGGATTACTTCTCACTCATTCGCCTGGATGCAGACACTGGCCACAGCCGTATGATCCGTTAAATTGTGTAATACCTTGCACCGTTGCGCGAGCTACCGCATCCACACAGCAAACAAGAGTGAAGATTTTTACGCACAATTTACGTCCCTTCACAATGCACTCAACACCTTTGTTTGAAAGGTCATTCATACATTCCACGAATGGTTCGAGAAATACGTTCATATTCGGTTTATTTTTCCCGAACCAGAGACCTGCTAATATCAATTCTTTACTTCGCTCGTGATATGGTAGCTCATTCACCATTATGAACATGGGCCGAATAGAATAACTCGAACTTTCGAACAACGGAGCTCCATCAGTATTGAAAGTGATAGTAGCGTAGCTATGTCTGTCCCTTGGGGTTAAACTCTCGACAAACTCGCGGTACTTTTTACCGTCATAAATGTCACGCATGCAACTATCTTCATAAACTCTATGATCCATGACGTTATCGTAATAATCACTGTTCGACTCTATCAATGTAGATATCTGAGACGCAACATCCATTGTAACAAAAAAGTCTTTATACGCATAATCCCGACCATCAACAAGTGTTTTGCACGTGGAACATGTCATATGATGATCTTTACGTTCGAACCGACCCATGCCTGCACCGCACGTGGTACATGTTGCGTACAAGTACATGTTAGATTTCGGATAGAGTAATTCATCTATCAGATACCTGGTGTTTGATAAAATTGGTTCTCCGAAAATACAATTCATCATTTCAAATAAATCAGTTGTCTCAGTCAGAGAAAGCGCGTGCACCAGTACAAACTTCAGAATCATCAGCACTACTTCGCCAATACTTTTGTTTACAGGTACGGTAATTTTTTTATTGAAAACTTCGCTGTCTATGGCTGCTCAAAGTGACGTGTAACCTTGTCCGAACAAATATTCTCCAGCGCTCTCTTCACTCGGTAAATCATTGGTTTCGTCAATAGCGTCCATGAAACGATCCTGGTCGTCGTGTTCGTGCATGAAAAAATCAGGAGCGTCTTCATTCTCTTCCTGTAATAGAAAATGATACCCACTAAATTAAACGTTACTCCAAATGAACGTTTATCAAAGATTCACACATCTTATTAGATATTTACGTAACAGATCGTGAAATACAATATTTATATTTTATATTTGGCAAGTTGGTGAGAGCTTTCGGATAGACTGTGATCAAATAATGTTTGCGTTACTGCAACACCAAGAAATCTTTCGAGTGATTGAAGCATAACGTTTTCGTCATTCCTCATTTTTATTGCTTTTTGATGTAACGGAGTCGTCCAATTAAAATTGATAGACACGATTTCGTAGACTGATTGAATACTGATTGTGAACAAACGTGAAATAATATTCCGCCATCGTCATTACATGACCCACGTTATTTCTGCAGCTGATCTCAATATCATCAATCTCTGTCACCAACGACCGGACAACGTCGCACACAGTATGATTCTCCTCTACCAGATGTTCCGTGAGGTTGGTCTGAAATTATTGCACGAATAACATTATTTATTGTGTAGTTCAAACACTGTATACAACCCGCAAATATGGATATACAGCGGGAATAAAAATAATAACGCATCACCTTCGCCAATACTTCAGAGGGCTCACATTCGGAACTGTGGTGAGCCGGAACTACATCTGGGTTTTCAGAATTGACAGCTCGAACAAGCACTTCTTCCTCGCTTTCACTAGAAGACGACATTTCAACCACCTCCTATGATAAAATGACTTTCTGAAGAATATTGTTCAGTTGTAATGCAACGTGACATATATTCATGAAATTGCTATATTCACCGGTTGGGTACGACGTTGTTTCTTGAATCTAAGCCAGGAAGTCTTCGGTACAGGTTCATGTGACGCAGGCTCTAGATATTTTTTGTAGCTTCTACGTTCGGGGGGATCCATGGAGAACTGGAAATTTTGAAAATACAATCCGTGAACATGTATTAGTCACTACAAACGGTCGAAAAAATTTCTTGATTACGCTGCTTCTAATAACCGATAAAAAATAATGATAAAAAAAAAGTATCGTCTTCTATGCGATTCGTGAACAGTATTTCACCAGTTGATCTAGCTCCAAGCCCACTCGATTTCATACTGCTCGTCGCATAGAATAGCAATAGAATTGAATTGTTGAATCTATGCTACTCATGTTATACTCAATTCTATGTCATTTGCAATAATATGCTTTTACACAATATAAATCGAATAGCACTGAAGGAATAAGTTCGTATCGCAATAATTATATCAGATTAGAAAGATGAACGTGAAATAAATACAAACATCAAACACGAATTCATTTGTAACAATATAAATAATTTTCAGAATTCATTCACATATGTAATCAGTGAAATCATGAATATTGACAATATTTAAATTAAGGGGTTGTAGAAATAGCTCTTGTGGAGGCCTCGAAAATATTGATGATTCGAGCGTGTCGAACATAGTTCATTACATCTTTCAAACCTGCATTGGAAAAATGTCAAGCTTTCATCACTATGACATTTTTTATGATCAAACTAGACGACCCATTTCAAAGGACATGGAGTATATTGTGAATCACAATCTGACGAACATTTCGAGACTAGAATAGTATAATCTGCTCGGGGTTGTGGTATTGACACTGGTATCGCGTACACTGCGGTTATACTTCTGTAAATGCAGAGAATAAAATATAGCAAATGTCTACATCACTTCGAGGTGACCATGAGTATCATTGGAATGGCACATATTTTCCTCAACCCAACTGGTTATAGGTTCCCTTAAGGAGGTGCATACACCTTTACAAATTTTTTTTTCAAATCACTGCTACGCTTTGAGAAAACATTCGACTCAATTTTTCTACAATTCATTAGTGCTATTTTGATAGATAGTTCATGACTGTTCCGAATTTTTTGTCCTCCGCTGAACATGAATTCAGTCTATCGAAGAAAACGCAGTTGTTGTTGGGTACAGGTTGCTGCGTTCGATGGGATTTCTTCAACTTTTAAGGAAATATTCTGTACGAATGTACTTTAGGGCCAAACCAATAATATTTAATGTATCTCAGCTTTAGACGTAGAAATTTTCGATCGTAATGTTTTTTTTTTCAGTCGTTGTTTAAAAAATTGTTTTAGAACCAAAAATTCCTACGTCATAAAATTGAATTCATCAAATGTTATTGGTTTGGCCACGAGGCTGAAGCTAGCAGACAGAGTTAGCAGCCAAACGCTGCTGCGCATAGGTATCAACGTTGATGCCTATGCGCAGCAGCGTTCGGCTGCTAACTCTGGCTGCTAGCTTTAACCTCGTGGTTTGGCCCTAGATTACATTCATACAGAATATATCCTCCAAAGTTGAAAAAAATTTCATCCAACGCAGCAACGTGTACCCTACGACAACTGCTTTTTCTTTGATGGACTGAATTCACAGACATAAAATCTGAAATAATCAAGAACTATGTATCAATACATGAGGATTATCCGAATTTTCATTTTGAAACTGTGGGATTTTATTAGCAATGTTGTTTATGTGCCATCGCCGAGAACACTCACCTCTACCCGATGTCTGCGCCAAATGTGTAGGCCTAGTTGTGTTGATTCGTTCGGAGAAAAGTATTCTGAAGTCGTCAGCTTGTGCTTTTAGACCAAGGATTAGGCTCTGATGACTCTGGTCAATCGCTCGGTTCATGTAAATAGGTCGTACTACGGACACCATAATCGCATCCAGAGACCCTATCTGTGGATGTTGCGGCGAAATAGCTGTAACGGGTTGATAGCCCGCTAGAAATAAATGGAGTTTTTAGGACGGGGTGTGAGGGAAAGTAAGCGTGGTGTGGCTCGAGTGACGTAAATGAAAAAGTATAAATGCGTTTATTCAAAATAGCTTATCCTAGTACAATTGTGGGGTGTGTGGGGGTGAGTGTGTGTGTGTGGGGTTATCGAGAGGGTTGAGTTATTAATTAACTGAACTGAGGTTCTAACAAAGGTACTGACCTTAGATAAGATGGCTTGGAATATTCACAAATTACTTGAGTACACTTGTCGTTACGACGGCTAATACTTGAGTGACGATCGGACCTCATGTCCGATCGTCCTCGGCTATCTTCGCTTTATTTCGTGTTAATTCAAATCTTTCGGTTTCCCCGCGTGGTTTGGGGCGATTTGTGACTTGCCATGTCACAACTCCCCCCTCCCCACGCGGGGTGAAGCCTATAGGGTGAACCGTTTTATATGTCGTGTGTTATGTGCTGAGTGTACTTATTTCCTACTATTTCATACTTCTTATTAATCCTAACTTATTTGCTAATTTGTACTCAAAGACTCTATTGTAATACTGATTTTTCCTTTTATGATTGCTTTGATTGTTCTTTTTCTACCTTATTTACTAATGTGTGTCGTTTTCGTTGTTTCTTCCTGGTAGTGTCTCGTTTCCTTGTCGTGTAATTTCGTCGTTGTGTCGTTATGGTGTCCTGTTGAATTTCTAGTTCTTTTCCTTTTCTTGTCTATGCCGCTGTTTTGTCCGTGTCGTCTCTATCCTTGTTTTGTTCCTCTTCTTCTTCTTATTGTGTGGTGTCAAATGTGGTGTCTGTGTCGTCTATCTCGATTATTAGTGTGTCTGTGTCTGTCTCCATTTCGTCTGCAGTCTCGTATTCGTCGGATTCTGTTTTTTGGTCTGTGTCTTGTGTGGCTTGTTCGTGTGTCGCGTTTTCTGTGTGGTCTTTTGGCGTTATTTGGTATGTTCTTGGGAATGGTGGGTGTGATCGTGTTCGTGTGCGTCTCTGGTGTCTTATCGTCGTGCTGTGTGTCGGTAATGTGATCGTCGGTATGTCGTGTTTTGGTGGTGATGGTGGTGTGTAGGATGGTACATCGTCTAGTGTGATAAGTGGGGGTTGTGTGGGTGTGGCGTCTTGTTTCTTTTCGTGTCTGTTTTTGTATTTTATGTATCTGTCTGTCGCTTCCATTAATGTAAATCCTGCGTCTATTCTGTCTATTAGTTTTGTCATTTCGTCTCGTGTGTCTGTTCTGGGTTTTACTGTCCGTTCGTAAGGAGTCTGTTGTCTGGATGTGCTGGGTGTCGGATTGTTTTCTGTACGTCGTGTGGAGGGTGGATTCGGGTATCTGTGTTCGTGTGGTGGTTGTCCCGGTGTTTGTAGTAGGGGTATTTTCTGTGTTTGTGTTGCGTCTCGTATGTACTGTCTTGGTATCGGTAGAAGTGTGCGTCGTGATTCTGTCAGAGGGTGTATGTTGTATTGATGTTGTAATGGTCTGTCTGTCGGTATCGTCTCTTGTGTTGAGTATCGGTGTGCGTACGTCTGTTGTCCTGGTGTTCGTGTTTTGGGGATTGCTCCCAGTCTGGCGCGGAGGGCCGGTGATAAATTCGTTCTCGTCTGTCTGTCCATCGTCCTTGTTTCTGTCATATATCGAATGTAGAATTAATTACATGTATTTTTAAATGTATAATTTCAAATGGTCAATGTGCCATTTTCCTATGTTTTTTCCGCTTTCTGTTGTTGATTCGTAAATAGTCGGTGAGATTTTATTTGTTATTATGTATGGTCCAGAATATTTATGTGCTAATTTAGCTGCTATGTGGTCTACCTTTGATGAGAGTATGTGGGTCTTTTTAAGAACCCTATCTCCTACCTTGAACTCGTTGTTTCTATGTCTTAGATTGTAATAGTGTGCCTGTCTTTCATTTGCTTCCGTTAGGTGTCTTTGTACTTCTTCCCTGATAATCTGTAGTCTACGTAAGTGATCTGTCCATTTGTCTGTGTCCTGCATCTCGATGTCTCCCTCGTTCTCTAATTGATCTCGTAGGCATTGTGTCGGCTTTAGTTCTCTTCCCAGGTTCAGGAATGCCGGTGTGTGTTTCGTTGATGTGTGTGTACTTGTGTTTAATGCGAACTGTAAATCTTGTAAGTGTATATCCCATTCCCTGTGGTCTTTTTCGACGTATGCTTGTATCATCGTTTTTATTGTTCTGTTGACTCGTTCTACCGGGTTTGCTTGTGCGTGATATGGTGGTATTGTCGTGTGTCTGATGCTGAATTTTTGTGTTAGTTCGCGTATCAGTTTGTTTATGTATGGTGTGCCGTTATCTGTCAGGATTACGCGTGGTGTTCCCCATCGTGATATGACGTGTGTGTGAAGTGCGTGTTCGACTGTCTGCGCTGTTGCTTTTTTGAGTGGTATTATTTCGCTCCACTTTGTGTATAAATCTTGGAAAACTATTATGTATTGGTGTCGTGTTTTAGATATAGGTAGTGGACCCATAATGTCTGATGCTACTACTGTCCATGGTTCTTCTATTATTCTGTGTCCCATGAGACCTGCTGGCTGTCTTTGTTCTACCTTCGTTTTTTGGCAAATTTCGCATTTTCTGACATAATTTACTGTGTCCCTGTACATTCCTGGCCAGTAATATTCTTTTGCTATTCTTTGGTATGTTTTTTCTATACCTAAGTGTCCTGATTGTGTTGTGTCGTGATTTTCGTGTAGTACTTGTGTGATTTTCTCTTTGGGGATTACTAATTTCCATGGGTTTGTGTCGGGTAATAGGTTTGAGTGTAGAGGATCGGGTCTATGGAAGTATAGGTGAGTGTCGCGTATTCTCCATGAGTCGTTTTTCTCTGGTCTTGTCTGTACTTGTGTCTTTTTATATATGTACCATTTATCTGTGGTGTTCTCTATCGCGCCTAAGTGTGGTTGTTCTTCGTCTTCGTGTAGTCGTGATAATGCGTCGGGTACGTGGTGTGCTGAACCTTTTCTGTGTATTATTTCGAAGTCGTATTCGAGTAGTTCGAGTGCCCATCTCGCTAGTCTACCTGTCGGGTTTTTTAAATTGTGTAGCCACTTCAGTGCGCTATGATCTGTAATGACCGTGAAGTGGTAACCCTCTAAATATGGCCTAAATTTCTGTATTGACCAAATCACTGCTAGGCATTCTCTTTCCGTTGTTGTGTATTTACGTTCAGCGTCACTTAGTGCACGGCTGGCGTATGCAATTACTTGTTCTGTATCTTGTTTTGTTTGTGTGAGTACTGCGCCTATACCTGTACCGCTTGCGTCTGTTTGTACTTGGAATGGTAGTGTGTGATCGGGACATGTTAGTGTGGGTGGTGTTGTGAGTAATTGTTTGATTGTGTTTGTCGCGTGTTGTTGTTCTTCTCCCCAGGTCCATTTCTGGTCCTTTTTTAATAGTCGTGTGAGTGGTTCTGTTATGTGTGCGAAATTTGGGATAAATCTTCTATACCAAGAGGCCATTCCTATTAATCTTCTTAGTTGTTTAATTGTTTTTGGTTCTGGGTAGTCTGTCAGTGGTTGTACTTTGTCTGAGTCTACGTGTAATCCGTGTTTATCTACTATGTAACCCAGGTATTTAACTTGTGAGCAGCCAAATTCACATTTATCTGGGTTAATCGTGAGTCCTGCGTGTGATATTTTATCTAGTATTTTTCCTAACCAGTGTATGTGTTCCTCGAATGTCTGCGTAACTATTATAATGTCGTCTAGATATGCAAATGCGTACGGTTCTGATTTAGGTCCAATTATTTTATCCAATAATCTTTGGAAAGTAGCTGGTGCTCCCGTGAGACCATATGGCATCCTTTTAAATTGGTATAATCCTTTTCCCGGTACTGTAAATGCTGTTATGTGTCTGCTGTCTGTGTGTAGTGGTATTTGGAAGTATGCTTGACTGAGATCGAGTTTTGATATGTATTGTGCGGCGCGTAATTTGTCTAGTATTGCTGTCATGTATGGTAGTGGATATGCGTCTTTGCGTGATACTGAATTTACTTTTCTAAAATCGAGACAAAATCTGTAGGTGTTATTCGATTTTTTAATCATAACAATCGGGCTTGACCATTCGCTTTCTGATGGCTCGATTACATCTTCTGCTATCATTTTATCTACTTCCGCGTAGATCGCGTCTTTTATTTTGGGTGATACCATGTAGTATCTTTGTTTTATTGGGGCGTGACCTTGTGTGTCTATTCTGTGTGATGTTAAGTGTGTTAAGCCTAGTTGGCCTGGTAGTGATGTGATTTTATTTCTTAGTAGTATCTGTAGTTCTGTGTGTTGTGTGTCTGTGAGTTGTTGTATTCCGCTGCAGATTCGCGGTGTCTGATCTCTGGGATATAGGTTTGGATTTGGTGGAAAATTTGGAGTTGGTAGTAGGACTTTCCGTTTTGGGGGTGTGTCTGTGTGTGTGTTTTCTGTTCTATCTATGTTTTGCTCTTGTGTATTTTTATACAGGTTTGGATTCGGTGGGAAATTTGGAGTAGGTAATAGGACTTTTCTTTTTGGTGCAGGTGTGGTTGTGTGTGTTTGTTCCTGTGTGTCTGTGATTTGCGACTGTTCTAACACTTTCTTTTCTAATTTCTCTTGTAATGCTGCTGCCTTTGCTTGTTTTGTGTGTGTCTGTGTTTCTTGTTCTCTAGTTTCTTTAGGTTTTTCCGTTTCTATTTCCGGTTTTCCTTCTTCGTGTTTTTCTTTTTCTTGTTCTGCGTTATCTTTTCGTTTGATTGGGTATTGTAGTGGGACTGGAGTTGTTTGTGGCCACCGTTCCATTACGTATGTTACTGTTGGCTTTTCTTTCATGGACCATGTGTTTTCTACGAAATCTAATTTCATCCCGAAATGTCTTAATGCATCTATTCCGAGGATGCATGTCCACGCCAATGTTGGGATTATTCCTAATTCTATCCATCTACTTGTGTGTCCTATTCTAACTAGTCTTGTTGTTAATCCTGTTATCCCTGCGCTCGTGCCGTTTGCTACTAATACTGTAGTGTTAGGTGTATCTTGTATGTCTGTGTATCTTTCTTTTAGTATTTCTCCGATCTTTTGTCCTAAGTATGAGTGTGTCGCTCCCGTGTCTACTAATGCATTAAATTCTAGTCCGTCCATGTCTACTTTTATGTGGAATCTCGGATCTCGTGGATTGTGTGTGATCGTGTATGTCGCATGTTCGGGTGTGTATGTGTTTTGTGTTTGGGGAACTGCCTCCACCCGTGTTGGTTGTTCCCTTATTCGTTTCCCGACTGCTGCGGTCTTGTGCATTGCCATCTCATGTGGCCTGGTGCGTTGCAGTTGTAGCAGCGTCTGTCTGTTGTGTCTGTCTGTGTGTTTGTCTGTCGTATGTATAGCGGTGCTGGGTATGTAATCGCTGGACGTCTTGGTGTTTGTATCTGCGGTCTCGTCTGTGTTGTGTATGTGTATGTCGGCTGTATGTTTGGCGTCGGTAATAAGGCTCTACGTTGCTGTGTTTGGATCTGTGGCGTTGTGTGTGTCTGTGTGTACTCTATTTGCGGTGTATTCTGTTTCTTAATCATGTTCTGTCTCGTTTCTTCCCATGATCTATCTGTTTCCCATTGTTTACCTGCGTTTTCTAACTGTTCGAATGTTCTTATTTCGTATCTTCCTATGTATTGTTTGTATTCTAACTTTAGTTTCCTATATGTCATTTCTAGTTCTTGTGTAAGTGTGTACGGCGGTTCTAATTGCGTAAATAGTGTTCTAATTCTAATCACGAATTCTGAAATCAGCTCGTTTTCTTCCTGTACGCTATTTCTTATTTCTTCTTCAATTCTATCTCTACGCCGTGTGTCTGTGAATGTGTGGCGTATGTGTTCTGCAAAGTCTTCTAGTGTGTTCCATCTTCCTCTGTGTATTCTATACCATTGTTTCGCTTTTCCTTCCAGTATTGGTGTGAGATTGTCCATTAGTTGTTTGTCTTGTATGTCATATCCTATTTGTAAATCTCTTAAATTTTGTAAAAATTCGTATAAATCTTCGCCGGGTTCTCCGGTGTATTTTATGTTCCATGATTGTATCGCTTTGATCGGTATTATCTGTTTTGTTGTTTGGCTGTTGTTGAATCGTTGCGTGCTTCGTGGTAGTACCGTCTCTGTGTCGTAGTGTGTTGGGTATGTTTGTGGTGGGTCTAAGTCTATCAGGTTGCGCATTGCTTGTATGTTTCGCCTGTTTGTGCCTATAAATGTGTCCGCGCCTGTTTCGTTTCTCTGTTGATTCTCCGGCATTGTTCTACTACTTAAGTTCGCGTGTGTGGGGTTTGGCGATATGTTGTATATGTTCTCGTCTAAATCGAAATCCATGGGTGTTGTGTCGTGTATGTGTGTACTGTGCAGCGTTGCTCTATTCGAGTATAGTTGGCCGTTTTGTGCATGTTCTTCCTCTAACTGCCTGTGATCTCTAACTGCATTCCCGTTGTTGTAATCGTTTCGTGTGTTACTTATAACTACTTGTCTATCGTCTCTAAATGGTTCGTGTACTTGTAAGCGTGGTTGCGGATGTTCTATTCGCGCGTATCTAAGTGTACGTTGTCTATTTTGTCCTTCTATGTCTACCGTGTTGTTTATAAAGTGCGCACGTACAGGACCTTGTGGCTGTGTGCCGCATGGTAACCGAGGTTCGCTCTGTCGTCTTTCCGCCATTTCTACGTATGTGTGTATGTGTGTTTAACCGTTTGTCTTTGAATTTATCTATTCTCTGTGATATCTCTTACTGTTTTAATTTGTTTAACGTCCTAATAGTGTGTGTGGGAGTGTGGATTATTACGTTGGGCGCCAATTTGTAACGGGTTGATAGCCCGCTAGAAATAAATGGAGTTTTTAGGACGGGGTGTGAGGGAAAGTAAGCGTGGTGTGGCTCGAGTGACGTAAATGAAAAAGTATAAATGCGTTTATTCAAAATAGCTTATCCTAGTACAATTGTGGGGTGTGTGGGGGTGGGTGTGTGTGTGTGGGGTTATCGAGAGGGTTGAGTTATTAATTAACTGAACTGAGGTTCTAACAAAGGTACTGACCTTAGATAAGATGGCTTGGAATATTCACAAATTACTTGAGTACACTTGTCGTTACGACGGCTAATACTTGAGTGACGATCGGACCTCATGTCCGATCGTCCTCGGCTATCTTCGCTTTATTTCGTGTTAATTCAAATCTTTCGGTTTCCCCGCGTGGTTCGGGGCGATTTGTGACTTGCCATGTCACATAGCTAACTTCCATAAATCGCTTGATCCTAGACCAACTCTGCTTTACGAGCCGATGCACCCTGCGCGTTTCAATGTTCAGTGAGTTTCCAATCTTGGGTGGCCATATTTTGGCTGTGAATGTTGACATAATTGTTCAGAAATTATGTTTTACTGTTAGGTTATGTTATGTATGACAATTTTTCTCGTCAGAAATTTCAAGTCTAATAACACTCTAAAAGTTATATATATACTTGGTTAGACTAGTTATGTATAAACTTGTATTGACGAAAAATGAATGAAATGAAATAAAATAAAAAATGAAAATTGAGTTACTTTAATTTTATAACCATGGAAAACATGTCATTGGACCGATTGCTCACCGGAATATAAAAATGTCCGTTTGAAGAAAGACCCGTACACGCTTCGCGAAGTAGAAACAAAAAATTTCGAGGTTACGTAGTGCAAATGGCTGTAGTAACCACGCGGTCGGTACGTTGAACAGATATTAGCAATACCGTCTACGATGTGGTAGATTGCATTCTTCCCGTCATTAGCAATGTTCACAGAATTTACCGTTACTGCAATATGTTTTATTCACAGCATTCGGTTGAAACTTTGGATGAAAGCACTGAACTCTTGCTCACTTTCTTTCTTCACGATGTGACAAACATGGACTTGTATTGCAGCTAGGCTCACGAGAGCGAGAGTGAGAGTGAGAGTGAGAGTGAAAGAGACCAGCGAGCAAGAAGTGTTATCCTCGTCTAACGGCTGATGCGCTGTTGCCAAGACTCGACGGTACACCCAGCCACCAGCAGCATTGCCAGAAAGTACCAGGTCGAGAAACTTAGTGGTGTGCGCCGTGAGGATATATTATAGCAACACGATTTCATTCTCGCTCCGGTCTCTCTCTCTCTCTCTCTCTCTCTCTCTCTCTCTCTCTCTCTCTTTGCGGGATTGAGGTGTCTTCAGAGAGAGGGGTCCTTTTTGGTGTGTTTTCTGGTGTTAAAGAATCGAAAATCTTCAACGAACTATCAAATCAGCATCTACTAAGCTGCAGCTCTTCGCAGATATGAAGGTAGGTGCCTTCCTGCCTTAATTCTCTTATTATTCTTGGTTTCTCTTCCGTCTCTCGTGCCTAACCTCAAAATACGGTGACTGGTCAGTAATCACATAACGTCAGTGTCTTCGCAGTTTGGCGCCTGCTGGCGACATCTGCCGCTTTCCTCTAATTATCGATCAATTGATCGATAAGTCTTCTGTTATATCGACGTGTTTATGAGCTGTTGTCATCTGTTGACAGCTCGGTATTAGCATACCCTTCGGGGTCGATAAGGCGATAGAAAGATGTCGGATAAACGAGCGACGCGCTCAAACACTGCCATTATTGCCAGCAACGCGGGTTGCTCGACTTTTAGGGGTTCACCTCGGCAAGGCGGAACAGGATCAGAGCTTGATTTTGATGATTCCCGTTTTTCTAGTCCTCCGAAATCAGATGGCGAACAGCATCTCACGTACAATAAGTTTAGAGAGCTGCGCGCACAACTCAGCATACATGACGGTACTCTCGCACGGCTGATTCAAACAGCGAAATTATCATCAGATGACAAGCAGGCTCTCAGTCAGGTAGTGACGGACTATCAAACTGCCTTTAGTATTGTATCTTCGGCCTATGCCAAACTAGCCGCGGCGTCAGGGACAGCAGACGAGGTTAAGCGTGCTGTCCTCAAAGCATGCGAAGCTGTCACAAAGTCTTGTGTGGAATCGGTCAGTACTAGCATCAAGCGAAACATGCCGGCGATGATTAAGAAGAGTCTTCCTGATCTGACAGCTATCGTGAAGGGACATTTACCTGAGGCGACTGCTGGCAAGTCGGGAGGAACCGGGACATATGCAGAGGCCGCTAAATCATCTCGCTCTAAAATCCAAGTGCCGAAAGGGCCTACAGTCAGAGTCCAGAACACTCAAACATTTGTGTTAGCCCCCAACGCCGGGTCGGTAGATAAATATCCTAATTACGAAAAGGCTCGAGATGCGGCAATAGGAGCTCTAAGAGCATCACAAATGCGGCTAAGAATAGAAAATATCAGAAGTGCAGGGAAATCTTGCGTCAGGATAGAGACGAGGTCGGTAGACCCTGGATAAGGTGAAGGCCCTTCCGGCCCTCGCTGAAGCCGGGTTGGAGTTAAAGGAAGATGCCAAGTACAATCCTAGGCTAATTCTTCATGGCGTTCCAGTCGCCTTGAGCAGGGACAATATTAGGTCAGATTTCATTGCACTGAACTTAAATGGCGAAAATGATGAGGCACTTAGAGTCGTGTACGTCTATCCTCCTAAAGAAAATAAGGCCTACACCAGCTGCGTAGTAGAGGTATCTCACGGTACTTGGTCTTCTCTCAAGGATGAGAGCCGTATCTATATAGGTCACTCGGCGTGCAGATTTGATAATCATGTCAAGATACTCCAGTGCTCCAAATGCCTAGCTTTTGGGCACATCGCGAAAGACTGTAAGGCACAGGCTCGCTGTGTCCATTGCGCAGGAGATCACGAAACGAGAACCTGCCCTGTTAAAAATAGTGACAATGGGTGCCCAAAATGCTACAACTGCTGTAGGGCAAAACATGCAGATGACAAGCACTCTGCTCTGGACGGCAAGAAGTGCCCATTATTAATAAACAAACTTAAGGACAAGATCAGCCGAACACACTATGGCTAGTAATACTGAATCTGGTTCTAATGTCGAACATCTTATAATCTGTCATGTCAACTGCCAAAACCTTTTAGCTGCTAATCACTTCGTTGAATTTAGACAGTACTTTACCGGCTCTGATTATTACATAATCTGCATGTCCGAGACCTGGCTCACTCCTAACATAACAGATAGTTTCATTGATCTGGAGGGATACAATCTATACAGATGTGACAGAACAGGCAAGAAGGGTGGAGGCGTAGGCTTCTATATAAAGTGTAATCTTCGGACGCGTATACTTCAGGACTCAGGGGGAGAATACTGTCGTAAACCAGAGTTCATCACCGCGGAGATCGCGGTCTCTCGGACAGAGAAGCTAATGCTAAGCGTAGTGTACCGCCCCCCGGACACGGCTTATTTGGGTGATTTCGAGAACTCCTTTCTGCAACTCTTCGTGCATTACTCCAAACATGTTGTAATTGGTGATCTCAACCTCGACCTCAGGCCAGAGGCATATGACAGCGATAAAATGCGTGACCGGTTATGGAATTTTGTAAATGGTTCTAATCTTCATCTAGTCCCGTTCGAGCCGACGCACAATCTCAAGAATAGTGCGCCGTGGATAGACTACTGTATTATTGACGATCCTGACGAATTAGTAACAGCAGGGCAATTGGACGTATCATTTCTTTCAGCGCATGATCTCATCTATATCGTACTGGATATAGGAGTAGAAAAGGAAGCAAGAGAAATCTCATACAGAGATTTCAAAAACTTCTCAATAGACAACTTTCTAGGAGATCTGTGTAGAGTTGATTGGAAACCTTTCTTCTGTAGCGATGACATTGACTCGAAAGTTGAGTACATGAACACCACCGTGACTGCCTGCCTGGATAGGCACGCACCCCTAGTTAGTGCCAAGACTAAACCAAATAGGGCTCCTGCGCCTTGGCTGACAGCAGAAATTAGAGCTCTCATGAACGAGCGCAATCAGGCACGTAGAGCCTGGAGAAGAAAGAGATGCCTGACACTGCACGACAGGTTCAAGCGTCTTCGGAACCTGGTCAGGACCAAAATCAATAGTGCTAGAAATGAATTTTACACCATGACTCTCAGCACCTCGAAATCTTCATCAGAGGTATGGTCACAGCTCAGGAGGCTAGGACTCGTCAAATCGAAATCTTCGGCGCGTAACTTACATTTCTCGATCTCTGAATTGAACAAACACTTCGCGTCTTCCGATTCTATACAGGTGGGCTACGGTCGACAACTGGCGCCTGAAACCCTCAGTCAAGCATTAGAGGAACCATTCGATGATAATAAGTTCCATTTCTGTAACTTCGTAACCGAAAAGGTCCTCAAAGCCGTCTTCCACTCCAAATCGAACGCGATTGGGATAGACGGTATTCCAATTGATGTGTTTAGGAAAAGTCTTCCGGTTCTCCTACCCATCATAGAGCACCTGTTCCATTTCTCGCTATCACACGGGGTGTTCCCTTCTTTATGGAAAGATTCTGTCATTGTGCCTCTTCCCAAAAAAAAGTCTCCAATGTCATGCAACGACTACAGACCTATCTCTATTCTATGCGCACTCTCTAAGTGTCTCGAGAGGCTGGTAGCAGACCAAATCTCTGACTACATTGAGGAACGAAACCTGTATGACCCATTCCAATCGGCCTACAGGAAGGGACACAGTACTCATACTGCGCTTATTAGGGTCGTAGACTACTGCCGCCAGCCGATAGACAAAAGAAAGGTTGTCATTATGGTCTCATGTGATTTTTCCAAAGCTTTCGACAAGCTCAATCATTCCATACTTCTCACAAAGTTGAGGAAATTGAACTTCTCACCACTGGTCCTAAAATTTCTTCATTCGTATCTCACCAAGAGACGGCAGGCTGTCAGGGGAACAAACGGGGCATTATCTAAATGGGTCAATAAGACGCTGGGCGTGCCCCAGGGATCGGTTCTGGGACCCTTGCTCTTTATCATCTATGTTTCAGATCTTCGCAATATCTTATGTAACTGTAGCTACAACTTCTACGCCGATGACCTCCAGCTGATGATCGAGTGTGAACCAGCCAACATCCTCAGTGGAATTGAGAGGGCCAACAGAGACGTCGATGCGGTCTGCGGACGGGCAGACGACAATGGGCTACAATTGAACAGCGGTAAAACTAGAGTGATATTGGTTGGGACCACCAGGTACATAAATTCTCTCAATCTCAGAACGATGCCGCGTATTCAAGTACGGGAAACAGGGATTGAATATTCATCCAATCTATACATACTGGGAGTCACGCTGACGAGCGACCTCACCTGGAGGCCTCACATAAATAACGTTACTAAAAGAATATACAGCACCGCGTGTCAACTACGCCTTTGCCGCAAACTATTGCCCGAACAGTTACGCATACAGCTGATATCAACTCTGGTTTTTCCTCTGATCGATTACTGCTGCATCATACACCTCGACCTGACTGACGAACTGACGCTCTCGCTGCAAAGAGCCCTGAATTCATGCGTTAGATTTATCTATAATATCCGTAGGGACGAACATATCACCCCCTACTTTACAATGATGGGGTGGTTGAAAGTCAACGCTAGAAAAGAATATCTACTAGGCTGTATGATGTACAATGTATTAAAGACTCAGGAACCACTGTACCTGAAAAGTAAATTCAAGCATAAAACAGAAGTAGGGATTAGAAGCACGAGAGCACCATTCGAAAATCTAGCTATCAAACCGTGTAGGACTCAATATTTCAAAAACTCATTCACACATGGAGGCGCTGCATACTGGAACAACATACCGCTCGGCATCCGTAACTGTAAAACTCTAGTCACTTTCAAATATCACCTGTTCAATCACTTACTATCTAGTCAGACACAAGCTAGTGTCCTTTAATCTAGTCACCTAGACTGAGTCCTTCCTTAGGTTATTTGGGCCATGGTTTTCCCTGTGGACGAAGGGCAAATGCCGGGACTCGCGGAGTGGGCCTCCATGGCATATCTAACCCACCCCACTCAGCCTCGAACAGACACATACTTATATAGGCCGACAGACACGACACACATACACTCTTGTACCTACACACGCGAAAACCCACAAATAAATAAATAAGGGCGAACTCGTCTTAGACTTAACGTTATGAGTAGGACTAGTCAAAACCAAAATTATATAATTACCAAATCATAGTATATATTAAATTTATAGTATAATATATTAGATTAATCATTTAGTTGTATAAGAACTAGCAAGATTATGATACCTCAAGTACAATGTATCACAGGCAAATGTGAAATTTTTGCGAAACTGTAATCCAAAGTGCCAGCGCTTGAGGGGATCCGTCCCAGAGCGCTCAATAAATATTCTATCTATCTATGTATCTATCTATCTCTCTCTTTCTCTCTCTTTCTCTCTTAGTTAGTTACTTACTTCCATTTGCCATGCTCTATACTCAGCCTACCGCCTTAGGGAACATTGTTCCAAGGTCGAATCAAATCCGCTCTATCTATCTATCTATCTCTCTAATCAATATTGTTATGGGTAAATAAACTTATCTATCTATCTTTCTATCTCTCTTTAAGCTTCTCATCTCCAGCTATTGGTCTCTAGCCTTGCTTCTAGTTCTTAGTTCTAGTTGCAGTTTTATTTTTATTCTTACTATTCTGTCATTCTCTCTATGTATATCTCCTCTTTTGTATTTATAATACTTGCCCAACATTGCTATGGCCAAAGAAAAACCATCTATCTATCTATCTATCTATCTATCTATCTATCTCTCTCTCAAATGCCTCTTGGCAAAGTCGCGGACTATCGACTAAGAGTTCCGTAGCTTCAATTTAGCTTAAGTTTTATCCTATTTGTAGTCTGGTTTCCATTATGTTTGTGTAAATTGAGGGGTTGGGCGGAATAACGCTATAACTCGAAAAACATAGTTTTGAGATAAATGAGGAAAACGTAGGAGGCTAACATAGACTGATATAGCGTTTTTGAAAAAAGCTGTTCGGTTTAACCCTCTAAATTCCAACCGATTTTTATCAAATTAATATATAATGTAGCTCTGTGGTCACTGATCATTTTTCTGCAATCTCCGGAAAAACGGTATAACCCGACTTATACCGTTATTCCGCCCATCCCCTCAATTGTAGGAGCAACTTTTTTCTGTACTATGGTCACTTTATCTCACTTTATTTAGTTCAATTATTTCTTTACGATATTAAATTTACTCTCGCTTCTAAGTTATCGTTGTAAACCGTTCTGCATATCTCTGTAAGCCTTTTTGTTGTAAAAATTGGAAACTGTGTACTATTTTCTGTAAATTGCCCAATGGCCAGTTTGTGGCTACGGCATAAATATACGTTTACTATCTATCTATCTATCTATTAAATCAGTGCAGCGGAGTTCCATAAATCAAATAATTGATGAATAACAGAAAAATAAACAACAAAATTTATTCGGTTCTAAAAACTAGCTGGCCACCTGCGTTGGACGTGATAGGCCCCTAGGACCAAAAAAAAATCTATCTATCTATCTCGCTCTCTCTCTCTTACTCACTCTCGGAGAGAAATACAGACCAACCTATACTGTGCCTACTTTTCGTGCGTTTTGGGACTCTCCAGTTTATCTGGCTCAATTTTTTTTTTTTTCTTCAAGTACTGTTTTCATGTCACCTATGCTGGTTTATTATATTTATTATATCATATTTAAATAATATTTATGAAAATTGCATTGTCATAAAAAAAAAATATCGCCGTTTTTAGAATCGGTCAAGGAATGCGATTATATTTTTTGGAGAATTGAAAAAAAAATTGACGAACATTCCCATTGCCCATGAATGTAACAAAAATATGTTATTCCAGAACTTACTAATTTTTTCAAAACGCGTCTTTTATTATCGTCAAAAGGCGTTTTTGACGATATCCCTACGGTAACAGAGACCCGAGATAATAATTCTCAAAGATGCTCGCGCGACATTTTAACAGTAGAATGCATTGAGTCATAACTAGTAGAGAAAATCATTTCGAAGAACGTTCAAATAGGTGTCAACTTTTTTACATATATTCTAGCATATATGACACGTGGCAAAAGTTTCCAAGATGCAGAAAATACAAGGTCAAATACACCCAAAATCGGCCTTCTTGAGGTGGAACAATTAATGCGCCGATTTATGCGACGCGACCGCTTGTATAAGGCACGACCTTGGCCAAGAAACGACCCGACCTCCTCGAGTTGTCACCTCGACCAATTTAAGTTTTACCCTCGTTATATCCGGAAGTGAAATTATTCGTCGAATTGACTTATCAGTAGGTCCCCGATGGAATATTAATGAAGCCCCATCAGCGAATCAACTACATTTGAATCAATTGTCAGGAGAAGATGAAACAAGTTGTCGGCCCTCTCGCTCATACCGTGGCTGTGTTCCAATTAGTAAGTGTGCACACTCGTACCCTCGCACCCTCGTGCCCTCGTACACTCGCGTACTTACTTAGTAAGTACGAGTGTGCACACTTACCAATTGGAACACAGCCCGTGAGACCAATGGCGCTATCTCTCTCGCACTCATACCGAAAACACGCATATTCCATTTTTCCATTGAGATCCCACGATTATTCTCTAGATCACGTTTTTCAATTATTTGGCCCACAATTAATTGCAGACATACTATGAGTATACTCACGTTCTGTCTGATATCCGAAACGATGTAAACTTCACTTTGTTTTTTCTTTGTTTCCTCCTGCCGAAAGGGTAGCAGTATAGTACACGCTCTACTGTATTTCTTCGATCTGTATACTGATTGCAGAGTACAATGACCAAACTGAAGACTCTTTATATATTATATATGTTCACTAAAATTGGAACGTTCTCGCGACGAGTATGTGCTTGAAAGTATGTAGCAAAGAAAAGGCAATTGCGAGACGCGTTGACTACAGTTGTGCTTCCATCGAAATATGCACGACAATCCAACCGTCTCATGCGTAATGCGCGCGCACACAACGGAATTTCTCGTGACGCAGTGCCGTCTTTAGAGACTGTGGATCCCACGTATTTTTTTAATCAAAAACTAGGTGTATTAAGACGCCCCGGCCAGTGGGCGAGAGGAATGATCAGGCAAACCTTATACGAAAATATGTGTATATTGATTACGCTATTCATCAGATTTTTAGTTATATTGTGATTATTGAAAACAAAATATTCTGAACTATTAAAAAAAAATATATATATATAAAAATTAAAATTAAAATAAAAATTGCCGGCACCCCTTAACATTGAGATAAAGCATTGAAACTTTCGGGATCTCATTTTTTCAAGGTGAACTTAATATTTTTCAGGATGGAGCGCAAACTTTTTTTTAACGGCCATTCTAATCTATACAAGTATAGTATATAAGGAAGTAGAGATAAGGCCATAGGGAAGAAACCAACAAGAGACAGCAGAGATTCGGAGGAGAGAGTCAATAAGTGAAATGTTAACAAAAAGACATTGAGGGAGTGTTATAATATAACTTCACAGAGTACGGTCAAAAAGAAAACTTATCATTTGTATTATGCTCATATCTAGCGGTTTATTTCCAGCAAAACAAAAGAAACATTATGACTACCTTATATTATATCGATACCCACGTTCTGACATGTCATAACCCACATTTGGAAAATTATCACTATTGAGAAGATACCACTTCACGGATTCGAATATTCGTTTGAAAATGATAAATCAACAATTTGACTAGAACTCAAACACAAGCTGCGAAACATTATTATCATTCCATTTTTCAAAAAAGTCAATCTTTCAAATTTTTTGGGATACGACATGTTAGAACGTGGGAATCGATATATTTCGTACATAATATTTTATACATTTTTTATATTATATTTTAACATTTAATATTTAATATTAATATATTATTATCATTTTAATATTGAATATCTTATATCAAGACATTCAGTCTTTTTGTTGATCCTCCGCAAAGAACTCCCTAATCAATACTATGTCCCGTTTCCTCAAATTTTTATCTCATATAAGTATATACCGAGAATATTTGGTGAGACCACACGATCCCCTTCCTACAACAGAACCAACACAGGCGCTCACGCGTGCTTGAGGCACGTTCGGGAAGGGATGCAATGTGACTGGCACCTCATTCCGTCCTGAACGAACCTCACGCACGCGGTGCGCGCCTGTGTTGGTTTTGACGTAGCAAGAGGATCGTGTAGTCTCACCGAATATTCCCGGTATATGTGAAGTTAAAGCTCGCTCAAGTTATTATTGAAACAAACTTTATCATCCTTGTATGTACAGTAATGTTCATTAATCTGTTCGCGGTGGCTTACTGTATTTTTACGGACTTTTCCGGATACAATCAAATAAAATAATATATTATTTTTATAGAGGGTCATAATTATTAGCATTATAATTTCGGCCATTGGCACATGAAATACGACTAGAATGGAGTCTCGTTTCCGATAACGTCAGAATAAAAATTTAGCCACCGCGAACCCATGAATGAACATTACTGTACAGTGTAATAACATTCTAAGTGAGCTTTAACTTTTTACGAATGTCGTAGATTTTCTGCGACACGGGTCGCCACACTCTCCTTACGCGAGCTTCCCTTGGTTCGCCATCAACGCCCGCCCTGGTTCATTTGTTGAACAGGCAATCTGCAATGAAAAGGCGACGATGTTAGGTGAAAAAAGCTGTATCAATCATTTTATCGTGTATGTAATTTTAAAAAAAATTGCATGTTGAAAGAAAGAAACTTTGATCGTCTTGCGCACTTGTTTTTTTGAATTTTTTCGCAAAAAAAAATTGCCCGCATGTTTTGAGACGAAAAGGAAACTTAATTTTCAACAATTTTTTCCCTTGGGACCATAACACATTTTTCCAACATCTTTCACCAAATAAGACACTTTCACCGAGAAATGTCTGTAATATTGAAAAAAAAAATCACTGGCATCATTTGAGATTCTTCAAAATGGACAAATGATATGAAAACAGAAAACAAAAATTGTTGAAAAAAATCGTTTTTCGGTAAAAAAAATTCAAAGGAAAAAAATCTTTTTTGGAAAAATGGCTGAGGAACTTTCGATCCCAATTTTGAAGAGGATCAACCCCTCGAGAGATTCGTCACGAATTCTGAATCACCCTGTATAGCTGATACAGATTCTTCAATTGTTCTGCTTGTATACTGTACTCAGTGAAATACTCCGAAGGATCTGCAACAGATCTGCGAAAATACTGCAATAAGATTCTTGGAGCATTGCTGCTAGGATTGATACCTTTTAAAACTTGTAATTTTTCGGGAGTCAGGGGGAGTCTGATCTCGTCACCCGGACCTTTTCCTTTATTTGCCTTCCTTGGGTTAAAGCACCTGCGTGCAAGAACCTTTTCTCCCCACAGGACGACTGCAACATCCTTGACGAATTGCGAGTCCTTCTTGTGAATCATCACCTCCCACGTGTCGCGGGTGAACGTTGCATAACGACCCAGCCTATCCTGTTGCGGATCATTGATTGCAGATTATTTCATTAATATTTGCGTGTCCTGTGGAAGAAGGACGTATGCTCTGATACACGACATTTAATCACTTACAGGGAACCGGCCCGCTTCTCGCGGTTTTCATAATATGAAGTGAATTTCAATAAGTGATATTTCTCAATCGTGACTGAGTACAAAAGTTTGTCGGGGGGCCGAATGAAAAACTGTCAGTAAGACATTTCTATCAAAGGTATTTCTAACTATGTCAGTGTAATCACTCGAGATTCTGGAAAATTGAGAACATAACGTAAATAACATCAATAAGAAAAAGGTGATATTGGTAATGAAACAAATTTTTTCGGAATATTCGAAGAAAAAGATTGGAACATTGAAAGGTAGAGTTTTTTATTCAACTGAGAAAAACAACTATAAATAATCATTTTTCTAAAACATAGCTCAATAGCTATTCGAAACCGATTAAAAAACGGAAGTCCCTTGTAAAGTATTCGTCACGGATTCCCTGCCTACTATATCCAAGAACTTTCAATCGTATGCTTACCATTTGCTGCCGTTGAATTTCTTCTCGCGGGCCAATATATTCAAAGTTGTTGTTGTGGCGACGTCGTCGAAGAGTGCTCGCTGGTGTCGGTGGTGTATGCCGCATGAGGCGATTTGAATTTCGCGCGTTTAGTCGCCCCCTCACCAATGGCGAAGCCCGCGGCGATTCCGCATGCATTTCGACCTGTAATTTGGATGTTCATCAGCCATACGAATTGAGGGAGTCAAATGTCACCGTTTCACCAGGTGTAACCTAACATCGATGAACATCTCGGATGATGTTTCTACGATACATTCATCATGATCTGGTTGAAGATTAAGGTCAAATGTTGTACTTCTTCTAAAAAATCCAGGACCAGATACACAGAAAGAAAGGTTCACTTGATTCAAGAGACCAAAAAGAAAGACCGAAAATTTCTGAGATCAAGTCAAAAATTTCGGTCTTCCTTATTAGACCGCAAAATTATCTTCAACCAAGAATGATTTTCTTGGCTCAAGTTCACCTTTTTTTCTGTGTACCCCACGAGTATGGCTGTCTAGCAATCTCAATATGACTCATCAAATATTTTTATGTGTCCTGCGATTCGGGAGATACACCCCCGGAGACAGAAATTTCATGTGAGGAAAGCAAATACATGAGGCCTCTTCCTAGTATACTTCGTATACTCAGGAAGTACCTAATGAGGTCAACATTGTCAAAACAAGGTCGAGTTTCTGTAAATATTCACGGATCCACAGCTAGAGAATTGGAGTTTCACAGGTTTTATTGTTCATCTCTTATTCTAGTAGTTTTGGAATAGTATATTGTGTAACAAGGGATTAAACAAGGTGAATGCAGGCCAGGGTGAAATTGTCAGCCTGAAGCCGAGGCGAGGGCTGACATCACCCGTTAATTTTTTTTTTTTTGTTTCTCAATAGAACCAAAATGGCCGTTGATATGATTTATTAAAAACTACCGCAATACGACGTCATCCGTGTTAAGATATATCTGTGGGGTGTCTTTCAATTAGTCGTATTAACCTATACAGGGCGATTCCTGTTTCGAATCGAAAATGATTTGTTGCAGCGAAATCTTTGTAAGAGCAATAGTTCTCCAGCAATAGCAACAAATAGATGAACCAATCAGCAGCTAGTTCAGCTTATAAATAAAGATAGGTACTGAGTTCGGAATACACCCCGCTCGCAAGAACGCCTCGCTCGCGATTGTTGGTGAGCGGGGTGTTTTCCTAACTCGGTACCTATCTTCATTTATACGCTGGACTAGCTGCTGATTGGCTTATCCATCTATTGCTATTGCTGAAGAACTATTGCCCTGACAAAAATTTCGCTGCGAAACATCGTTTTCTATTTCAAAGAGAAATCGCCCCGTATAGGTTTGCACTACTAATTGAAGGACATCCTGTATATATATCAAAATTAGTGAAATTCATTTGCCTATATTCTGTAACATGAGCAATTATCATTTTGAACGAAACCAAAGAAAAACGTCCTTATTATTTCGGCTTACTCTACATTATGCACCCCCAAAGAATAAAAGAAACTTTGATGCAAGACCCCAATTACCTGATGAGACGCTCACATTTTATTACTATACACCCTGTGAATGAAACGGGATCATATACATATTATGACGTGAGTGTTTGACATTTACCGCGGTAAATAGATACTTTACTGTATAATACCATACCTGCGCAGTATTCGCACTATTCGTCTCCGCTGATGGCTGATTCGGCGAGACCGGATGTTCCACCACGGGGGACGGTACACCGTCATCATGCCCTACCACATTAAGCGCCAGCTCCGCAGATTCCGACCTCGGCGGCGGTTTAGGATCTATATATTTATAATTTTCGAATCAACCGGAAAAGTAGTTCCAATATGTTAATTATTTGGATGCCCACAAATAAGAGCCTGATGTCAAATAACAATGATATACAGTACTATCTCTCTATAAGCGACTGTTAGGGTGGTTGAGGGAACAGGATTCACAGAAATTCGTCACCCAAGCGTTCCCCCACTACTGGAAAATCGCACATGTGTCAATGCGTCAGTCACCATCATCACTGGGAGTACCTGACGTACACAGGTAGAGTAGGGCAAGCTATAAAGCTCGGTTAAGCGGAACGAAGGGGAAATTCGCTTGTAACGAGGGAGCTTATATCGAGGTAGTACTGTAGGTGTATCTCATATAACATCGGATAGGCACCCAGATTCGTGACGTTGCGTACCGCGCAAATTCATCTATAACTGCTTGACACTGTGCACTCGTAATGTGTACAGGGAGAAAGGATAACGTGCGAACACTTGGAGCAGCGTTGAGGTGGCCACCAGTAAAAATTGTCAATTGTTATATTGGTTCTGGGATTTCTTATTCGTTGAAATTGGAAATCAGTTGCCGGCGCTGGACTCTCGGCAGCCTCATTATTAGTCCAAGTGTTCTGACGTTAGGAATTCACTCTGTACAGATAAAGCTAGAGCAAAGTGAAGACATTCACCCTTCAGAAATTTTTTTACTAATTGAAATTTGCTGTACAGTTAATGACCATCGACACCTTCCGCATCAGCAGCGTTGCTCTCGTCAGTGAACGATGTGCTTCTCGTCATGGCTCCACCCACCAGCTTCTCGTAGCGAGCGAGAATTTGTGAATTGAGTCGGTCTGTCACCGCTGCCTTTAGTTTCGCATTCAGTATTAGTTTTTGTGTTGACTGAGAATCCGGCAGTTTTTTCTTCGTTTTCTACAACGTTGAAGTGTACATTACTTTTATTGGCTTCAAGTACTGACAGATTTATTAATCAATGGCAAACGCGTATCTAGGGGGCATTCAAACAATATCCAGACCAATAATGGGGTGTGGAAGGGGGGTCCTATTGGAACGTACGTTACGTTCATTAACAATCAAACATTTTCGAAATTTAAGCTTTTCACCTTTTCTCTCTGCTCATTCTTCTGAGTTTAATAGTAATGTATTTAGTAACATACAAGGCGAAAGGCTAACGTGCGAACACTTGGAGCAGCGTTGAGGTGGCCACCAGTAAAAATTGTCAATTGTTATATTGGTTTCGAGCTTTCTTATTCATTGAAATTGGTGAACGATTGCCGGCGCTGGATTCTCGGCCACCTCAACGCTGCTCCAAGTATTCGGACGTTGGGCTTTCACCCTGTATACACAATGCAAGTGATTAAACTACCGAATACAGCGCTGGAAACCGCCGACCATCACCGAATCACTCTAAAGGGGCCGTACGACCGCCTTTACGCGCGCAGTGAGAGAATGTCTCACGTTCCCTGGCCGCCACCGATAAAATAGTATATTGTGTACCAAGGGCGTAAAGTGAGCTTTTTTAGACCGAGTACTGCAACCACACAAGGTCAAAAAGCACGTTTTCCACGTTTTTTCTTCATTGGTAATAATTTCCTTGAAAATATTGGAAAAAAAATTTAGCGGGCGTTTTCAGTTTGCCCGCTTATGCTTGCCCGCTTATGCTTGAGTAGCGGGCAATAATAACCTGAAAACGCCCGCTGCTCGACGTTGCGGACGCGTCACTTTATTTTTTGCCCGCTCGTATGGAAACTGGCACTTGACGCCCGCTTAATGGGTCAAAAAAACGCGAAAATCGTGCATGTGATACAAAAAATATTATTTATCCCATTATTGACGAACGTTGGAGGGTTCTTATTGGCATCAAAAAAAGGAGGATGATTACTGAAGGTATTAAAAAAGTTTCATTTCAATATCTGCATTTTTCGGGCGTGTTTCCTATACCGTGACAATTGGTGTCAGAGAAACTCTCATAGCGCGCGTACTGGAGGGTTAATACGTACGAGTCATTTTTATAATCGGATTTCACTACGAATCAAACGCCCTTTTGGATAGTTGTATAAATGTGATACTTATTTATTACCGATATTGTTGGCCTCTCTTGCATACGCGACGATCCAGGAGAGGACGTGAGGCTTTGGTTGCGCCTATTTGGAAACTTCAGGCGTACCTTCTCACTGCGACATTGTACGTCAGCGTCGCTATCTGTAATCAATGAATTTTTAAATGAGTTCCAAATGTAAAACAAGGCACCGAAAGACTTCGTGTTATACATATACAGAGCGATTCTGTCGAAAGTAACGCGCTAGCTAAAAGGTAGACAAACGGTAAACGTCTGCATTGAGCAGATCAAATATGGACGGTTGGATTTTTTTAATACATGAGAACTGCAGGCGTCTCTCGTTTGCCTACCCTTTGTGCGCGTTACTTTCCACAGAGTAGCTCTGTATCGCCCTGATGCATCAATTATAAACCAGTATTACGACCCTCAATTCGATTTGACGATAGAACAAAGTTATAAAATACGTTTTCTATATGTGAAAAACTGTCAATATTCCCAATAATTTCATAATTACAGGATGAGTCTCCTATATACACCTTGCTTGTATTACTCTCAAGATTTCTGCACCTGCAAAAACGAACTTGAGCAAGTCGTAACTTGTCAAGGTTTACTCTGAGCGACAAATGTTATGAGACTTTTTTCTTCCTCTCTCGATTATCTGTTGGCGATATTTTTAATTTTTTTTTTAATTTTTATTCTTTCTCTGCCTTCATTTTCAGGGAAAAAATCGAGAAAATTAAAGTCGGAAGGTCGTATCCGCCTTTCTTTTCTCGGATTCGCCATGAAATCGATGGAAACGCCTATTTCCATTGAAATTTCGGAAAAACAACTTTTTTTGTCACCACGACCTTCTGGCTTCAGTTTTCGTGATTTTTCGGTAAAACTAAGGCCAGAAGGTCCTAATCGCCAAAAAATTTGTTTTTCGGGAATTTTAATGGAAATACGCGTTTCCATCAATTCTAAGCCAATTGCAATAAAAAAAAATGGCGGATACGACCTTCTGGCTTTAGTTTTCTCGATTTTTCCCCTGAAAATAAAGCCATGGGGTCGTATGTGTGCGGCATATACGACCTTCTGCTTTCAATTTTCCAGATTTCTCATCTCCATTGATTCACACGTAATTTATTGTCGATTCTAAAGCGAATGCAGAAAAAAAAAAAAAATTACGCGACCTTGTGGCACTCAAATCGCATTTTCGGCGTTTACGACCTTATGACATTAGCAACGCGATTCACATTCTTTCTCGATTATCTATAGAGGTGACATTCTCCAGTTTATGTTTGAGACTAAGGCAAGCCCCGTTTATATACTTCAACACGACACGACGTAACTTCGAAAAGTTACGTTTTACATCTATGTTATAACAACAATGTTTTTAGAACCTATACATGAGTCATTCTCAGTTAAGAGGTGAATCGCTTATTGATAAATCGCGGCACGATGAAAAGTTTGAAAATATAACTAAATTTTATAATGTTTCGATCAAAACAATCATTCTAAACGTGTCTGCAAGGTGGTCAGTCAATTTATTATTCTTATCTTGTTTTATAAGAAGCCAGGGAAGTTACTCAATTCAGGGGAGAGACTTGATGTACAGAGTAGGATACTTTGTGAACAGGGAAAGGATTTTAATGTTATTTTATGAACAAAAACAACTTTTCATTTAAGTTTTTTTTTTTTTTGTTTTATTTATTTTTTTTTTTCAAAAACGTGTTAAAACTAAATGCCACAAACGGTACGGTATATTATTTGCGTCTATCACTACATCGTAGTACAGTTAGCTCTCGCAATAGGGCCGGTCATGGGGGTGTAGGGGAAGATAATTCAAAGAATTTCCGTTCCCCCACCAATAGTTGGTGTGCCATCGCCGCATTTGGCGTCGGGCGCTCACAATGAGGCCGCGCGCATGCGAGAGATAGAACATTTCGTGCAAACTGTTCATTTCTATTACCGGCCTTATTGCGCGCGTAGTCGAGAACAGCGTGGCTATAATACCGGCAGGTGGGGTAGTGGGGAAAGCTGCTAAACGCTGTTTAGGAGAAGTGGCCCTATTGCGAGAGCCGACTGTATTCTTTTCATGATTCCCACATTTAGTGTCATTTGAAAACGTAAAATGATTGGTCTAAAGACAGGGGAGATACAGACAGGGTAGATAATTTTTAGTAACAAAAACGAAAATAATGACAAATGTATTTATTGTACGTGATTAACCAAGAAAACTTAGAATCTATACATAACAAGAAGTAAATATACAGATGAATTAAAATTTTTGGATGAATATTTTCAAAATAAAACTTACCAGGGGAGAGACTTTATTCACTCGTTCTCAACTGTATCCATAGAGTGTCAGTAATGAAATAAATGACAAAATGACTGCGCACCTAGTTCGAGTGGCGCTGATTACAAACTAGAAACTCAACGACGTTCGTTCATGGTCTTAAATACCCGCGAGTCAGTAACCAAATGCCGATTCTACAGGAAAATAAACATGCCAGGGGACGAGACGCAAAATGCGGGGGACAAACGTAAACGTAATTTTTTTGAAGAAAAAAAAATATCACGCAATTCTACTTGCTTGATTACGATAAGTAATTTAATTTATTTTGTTGAAATATATAATTTAAAAAATATATTTGATTTCTAAGTACTTCAAATTACTAATACACAAACAGAATCGGCCCGGGGACAGGCCAGGGGAGAGATGTTTTCCGACTTTGAGATGAAATTGTGACTAGATTAAATAAGATTAAGAAATGAATTTGAGTGACCACTTACATGAGCATGAGTTTTAAGTGATAATTACATTCTTTTTGATAAATTTTTTTGAAAAACGTGATTTTTCACCGTGGACGTCGAATTTACCTTTTAACTGAGAATGACCCACATATCACTTACATTGTATCATTTTTTTGTCGTCATATTTTTTAGTTTTAATTCTCGTTTCGAGAGAATAGTAGGTATTATTATTATTTTTTCAATGTTTGAGCGTGATTGTTTTATATCTAAGTCTGCAACCTAAAATTCATTGAAAATTCATAGTAATATACAGTAAAATGGTTCAACGTTGGAAAAGAAAGATAGAAAATCAGTTACACTGAAAACTGCGTTTCCTGGAGAAAAAGTAAATTTTCCTTTTTTTCCGCGAAATTTACTTTTTTCCCGCAAATCTACTTTTACTCCCGCGAAAGTGAATTTGCGGGACAAAAAGTAATAGTAGGGAATCAAATGCCACTGTTGTCCCGCTTTTCAGGTTAATAGAGTAGTCTTTACGGTTGAATCGGAAATAAAAGTCTATTCGGCTTTGCTCTTCTTCTTTCAATTATCTAGTGGTGTTCACAAACAGAGCGATTCTGTGGATAATAACTCGCCTAGAAGGTGAGCAAACGGGAAACGCCCGCATTGTGCAGATAAAACATCAAATATTGGTTTTTATTCCCCATGTAATGAATAAAGCCCAATTTTGCCGTAGTCTCAAACATAAACTAGAGAATGTCGCCTCTAGATAATCAAGAAAGAATGATCATTGAATCATTCTAAAGTCGGTTTTGCCATTGAAGTAATTCACGTAAAAACAGGGTTTGCGTGTTTGGGAAATAAAATTAAAAAAAAAATATTAAAATAAAAAAAAAATTAGGTAACGTCGTGCTAAAGTACTAATTGCCTTCTTTATCGAAAACGATTTCATGTGGCAATTGTTTTACAACCTAATGTAATTTTTTCATGAGCATGCTTACAGCCTAGTAGTAGAACGTTCGCGTTCAAGAGAACCCCGTTGTTGGCGTTCGCTAATGGTCCCGCGTGTTCACTCACCAGCCACACTTTATATCTTTTATCACTTACAAAGTTTTTTGCATGTTTCGGTTGAAAATCGACAATTGATGATATTGGCACTATTTTTATCATACCGTTACTAAGATGGGAGCAGGACGTTTTGGCGCCACCGTTTTGGCGCCGGTCATTTTGGCGCCGGGACGTTTTGGCGCCGGACGTTTTGGCGCCGGACGTTTTGGCGCCGGCCGTTTTGGCGCCGGCAGTTTTGGCGCCGGCCGTTTTGGCGCCGGACGTTTCGGCGCCGGACGTGTTGGCACTAGACGTTTTGGCCAAAAACTGATTCGGTTCACGTGGAATACCCCATGAATATATTATATATACCCAGACGGTGTCTGTGGCTCCCGAAAGGTGAGAATAGGTTAGAATGTGTCAGAATAGGTTAGAATAGGTTAGAATAGGTTGGAACAGGTTGGAATAGGTTAGGCCACCCCACTAATTCTACACACACACACACATGCGAAATACCCAGACGGTGGCTGTGGCCCTCAAAACGTTAGAATAGGTGAGAATGGGTGAGAATAGGTTAGAATAGGTTAGAATAGGTTAGAACAGGTTAGAATAGGTCGGGCCACCCCATTATTCCTACACACACACACACACATGCGAAATACCCAGACGGTGGCTGTGGCTTCCGAAAGGTTAGAATAGGTTAGAATGGGTGAGAATAGGTTAGAACAGGTTAGAATAGGTTAGGCCACCCCACCAATCCTACAACACACACACATGCGAAATACCCAGACGGTGGCTGTGGCTGCCGAAAGGTAAGAATAGGTTAGAATGGTTCGGAATGGGTTAGAATAGGTTAGAACAGTTTAGAATTAGTGAGGCCACCCCACTAATCCTACACACACACACACACACATGCGAAATACCCAGACGGTGGCTGTAGCTTCCGAAAGGTTAGAATAGGTTAGAAAGGGTTCGAATGGGTTAGAATAGGTTGGAACAGGTTAGAATAGGTTAGGCCACCCCACTAATCCTACACACACGCACACACATGTGAAATACCCAGACGGTGGCTGTGGCTCCCGAAAGGTTAGAATGGGTTAGAATGGGTTAGAATGGGTCAGAATAGGTTAGAACAGGTTGGAATAGGTTAGGCCACCCCACTAATCCTACACACACACACACATGCAAAATACCCAGACGGTGGCTGTGGCTCCCGAAAAGTTAGAATAGGTTAGAATGGGTTAGAATGGGTGAGAATAGGTTAGAACATGTTGGAATTGGTTAGGCCACCCCACTAATCCTACACACACACACACACACACACATGGGAAATACCCAGTCGTAACTGCGATTTGCAACATCCGTTAGCCCAAATGTCCTGCGCCCAAACTTTCAGCGCCAAGACGTCCGGCGCCAAAACGTCCGGCGCCAAAACGGCCGGCGCCAAAACGCTCGGCGCCGAATCGGCCGGCGCCAAAACGGCCTGCGCCAAAACGGCTGGCGCCAAAACGTCCGGCGCCAAAACAGCCGGCGCCAAAACGTAACGTACTCACTAAGATATCGCACGTACGCGTGCGAGATCTTGGGCTGAGCCATGATTGACGTGAGTTCTCACTGGTCTATAGTCGAGCGTTCCGACGTCTAGACCCACGTGCGAATCAAGCTTCTTTCGTCGGCCAGGCAAGTACCACGTGTTGAGAATTTCCGCGCATGCGTACTCAGCCGACAGACTGTTCGAACATGGTTCAAACACTGATAGGGTGGACGTACCGTTTTTGATCACCTTACAAGGAGACCCTACGGCAGCCAGATTTTTGTCATTTTTCATACTTATGGTACGTGAAGCTCAGACCTCGAATAATCATTCCCAAAGCAGTTCGACGTCATATCCATACATTTTTGAAAAAATCAAGTTAGACATTTTTTGAGCGCTTTATGTATACCAAAGATGAACCGATGTTTAGGTCAGATTCCTGGCGCACCCGGAAGCGGCCGAGTTGAGTCATTGCGGGGACTCAGGTTCGAGTCTATCGCTATGAGTATATTTTTTTTCTCATTTATTTTGTTATTAAAATGAGGAGTAGAAATTGTGCAGGATTTTGTTTCCATATATCTGTAAGTTATCCGGGGGCGTGCCGTATTTATTTCGAAATTCATCAAAATAAGGACCACTGTAATGCGCATGCGTGTCGCGAGTCGAACGCTCACTCACGGCCGCCGCATGAAGAAAACATTGCGTCGCTACCATAATGATCGCCACTCGCCACGTGTGTGTACATCTTACCCACGTCGTTCAAGATTCGTTTCTCAGAAAGTAAAAGTGATGTCCACGGAAATGACACACGCTTGCGTGTTTTTTTGCACACTGTTGCATTATTCCGATTGTTCCTGTGTCATCAGTGCTCGATTTTAGTCCAAAAAACGAATTAGATTCCGCAAAGGGGAGAAAATATGAGGTTCGGGTGTAACGTACGGCGGACGATCACGTGACACTCGATGCATGCATACCATTGCTGAGCAGTAAGTACATTAAAATTTTTATATTTTTGAGTATATTTCGGTTAACTTTATTCATCCATGAAAATACGTAAGATGCTTGAAATTTGAATACTAGCTGCGAGGTGTATCCGTGTACCATACATACCTCATTCTCGTCGAGATCGTACTTTGCGAGCCAGAGCACCGTGTGAAAGACGTGTTTATTCATAATTTTTAGCCCGATTTGTTCGCGTACATTCAAGGGGGCACTGAGAAGATTTAAGTGAAATAATAAGATTATGTATTGCAGTCATTCATATTTATCAACATTCCGTAATAATAGTGTTATTTTTATCCGTCCGGCTAAAAAAATCCGGACGAACATGCGTATATTTATTCGTCCGGATAAAATGTCCGGACGAACAAGTCAAACATTATTCGTCCGGACGAAATGTCCAGATAAAATGTCCGGACGAACAAGTCAGACTTTATTCGTCCGGCCAGATTTTTTTCCGACCGTGCCTTGAACGGCGCGTGGGTCTATGGCACTGGAGCACGATTGTGGCGCCTAGACTGAACGCCTGTGAATTAATCCTGGCGGGAATTATAAACGTGGTGAGTACAAATTGCGATCTATTCTACTTGGCTTGGACATTGAGTGATTCGATTCGTATTCTTACGTAATGATTGACATTTATGCACAATTTATAATCAACTGGGATTCGGGTATTCAAGATAAAATTTACAACTATCACAATGAGCCGTGTATAGATTTATATAACATTTCAAAAAAGGCCTAACCTATTCTAGCCTTTGGGGGTGCGATATCCACCGGGTGAGTTGCCCACGCGCTTCGCGCGTGGGTAATTAACGAAAATCATCCATCTCGCCCGGAGACCACCTAGCGGGCGGATTCTCGGGCGGGATTCAAAAAAAGGCCTAACTGATTCCAGCCTTTTGAAAGCCACAACGACCGTCTGGGTATTTCGCATGTGTGTGTGCCTGTATAATGGGATCAGTGGGGTGGCCTAACCTATTCTAGCCTTTGGGGGTGCGATAACTACCGGGTGAGTTGCCCACGCGCTTCGCGCGTGGGTAATTAACGAAAATCATCCCTCTCGCCCGGAGACCACCTAGCGGGCGGATTCTCGGGCGGGATTTAAGAAAGGCCTAACCTATCCCAACCTTTTGAAAGCCACAACCACGGTTGCCCACGCGCTCCGCGGGTAGGTGATATGCGAGGAGACCATTAACCGAGGCTACGTATCAAGCTAGCTTTGAGTTCAAGACATATAGTTCGGGAACTTATTTTATTTCTTCTTCGGGAATCGCGTATTTGTGAAATACATGAATACGAGTTACAAAAATTAAATACACTCAGCCACCATGAACCTCCATAATAGCTCAAGAAGTACAATACAGATTCGTCTAATATTTCTTATCATGGATGACATCATGCCTTATTAGTTTAAAATATGTGGTATAAACAAGGCGTAGCGATTTTCAAAAAATTGGAAAAAAAAAAACGATGTACGGTACGGTTTTGATTGCATTCATCAACTACCAGGAACATATTTTTTTTGGGCTGGAAATTTTTTGCACACGCATTGGTTCGGACAAAGAATCGAGCCCGGGGACGTTCGTTGTACCTAACCCAACCGCATGTTCTTCAACTCCGAGGCAAGCCACATGCTATAATTTTTATTTTTCTGAATCTCAGTCGGAGGATTCAAACTGGGGACGCTCGCATTATTAGTCGGACGCTCTATCCGCTATGCTATGTAACCGCTGGGTATTTGCCGATACTGTTCCGTACATCTTTTATTCAGGGTTTTATACCTATGTCGATGACATTACTGCTGCAATGCAATATACTGAGCTTGTGTATGTCTAGTTAATAGATATATCGATATCCAATAACTGTATTCAAGTAGCGAGAATAGAAATTATTAATAATCTATAAAATTATAGCTCAATTGCAGATGAAGAATATTGCACGAGCCACTAAATTTTAGGTGTATAACCGAATCTCAACCTCTGTGTAAGAATATTAATCAAATCACTCAATGTCCAAGCCAAGTGAAATAGATCGCAATTTGTACTCACCACGTTCGTAATTCCCGCCAGGAACAATTCACAGGCGTTCAGTCTATGCGCCACAATCGTGCTCCAGTGCCGTAGACCCACGCGCCGTTCAAGGCACGGTTGGAAAAAAAATGGCCGGACGAATAAAGTCTGACTTGTTCGTCCGGACATTTTATCCGGACGAATAAATATACGCATGTTCGTCCGGACTTTTTTAGCCGGACGAATAAAAACAACACTATTATTACGGATATCCGGACGAATAATTTTCACTTATTCGACCGGTGTCCGGCGTACTAGACACTTCGTACATGGAAACGCGCCTTGACAGACGTGGCCGAGGGAAGCGTCACTAGCAGTGAAGATGGCGACGAGCTCAAGACCGCATTCAAATAACACCAGACCATAACAAGCATGTAAACATAACCTACAGCGCGAGCGAGATGAGGGAAGGCTGCAATTTCCTGATAGAACAAATCTCAGCCTACCATCAGATTCGGGTTCATCAGGTGGAGGTAGGAAGTGTGAAGACTCGCGTTTTCCCAGAACGTCAAGGACGGTAAGATGAATCACCATATATTTACCCTACATTTCACTGCTACACGTTTATCGATTGCTGGCGAGTGTAAATGACATATTTCAGTCGTGTTAATATACATTGGATGAGCAGGCGTCACATACATACATGAATAAATATCAAAAAAGCATCCAATGTGAGTGATGATGCTGCTAATGTGAACTTCACTATAGGTCGTCAAAAGAAAGCTCTTCAACAAGCTAGACAAATCTGCAGTCACGCTCGTGCGAATGAAAAGATTTTGCAACAATACTCCAAGTTCATGATCGCGAGACAAAACCGGTACGACAAAGAGGCATGCCTCGTGACCACGATATTGAATGTGATAGTTGGGCCGTCAAAATTTAGTGCAGAAGATTATATGGAAAGGCGACAAGAGGTACCCCAGGATTTGGTGAGCGTATGTAAATCTGTGGTCAGGGAACCTAACGTAAGTGATAATGAAGTGAATAACGAAAGATTAACGAATTATATCATCAACAAATTGATCTCACATCGGTGATTTAATGAAAGTGACTGTGAAACATTTTTGATGAGCAATGAGACTAATTTTTCTGCTACGAGTATTGTATCACATTGAAAAATTCACAAGCTGCGATACATGGATTAGCAGCGATGTAGCTCCGGAAGCCTAGTCTCAATGTTAACGAGGTAAATCTCTTGATCCCAGGGCGTCAGACACGCTTTTGACGCAGTCACGCAGCTCAGGGTTCCTCGCCTCAAGTTAACTGACTTGAGCCAAATTCATCTGACTCAAGTGCGTCGGAGACCATTTCGATGCAGCCGTGCCCCTGTGACTGAGAAATTTTCTTTCAACAACTTGATGTGAGGAATCTTGAGCTGCGCCGCTGTATCAAAATCGACTCCGACGACCCTTGTTCATATAAACTCGGCTCCGTCGGCAAGGTATCTTGAGCTTCGTCGCTGTATTAAAATTACCTCTGATGTCTTGGCACCAATAGGTTTGCCTCCCCAATAATATAAGCTTCAGGTTTTCCAAATGAGTACTTTCCACAACTTCATTGTTTTTAGTGCGACGGTAACAGGTCTTTCTCAATCGACTGATGCGACATGATCAACGACACGTTGTTGCTTCCCTATATGTATATTGCAGTTTGTGAATTTTCGAATGTGATAAAATAAGGGTAGTAGAATCATGAGGTTAATTTTACTTGACCTGGATTGTACTCCGTACTGAATCTACTTATTCTTCCGATGGCACTGACATTTCAAAATTTGATCTGTCTTATTAAAATTTTGTTGCAGTTACTTTTATCCATTAATCGAAGTTGGAATAATTTATTTCATTTCGGTTATAATTTTCATATTTGATGGTTTTTGAAACGAATTAAGAAATGATAATAATTAAACAGGTATGCATCAACGACACCACGTCAATCACCGGAGATGCATGGGATGTGATGTTGCACCAAAAGGATTCTCAGTTTGTAAAGGATGTATGCAATGTCCTTACAGGAAATTGATGGCTTGGCACGTAGGTGTATCGACCCCAACCGTGCCAATGAATACAAGCGCCCGGAGGAGGAGTCGAAGAAGGTGTCGACCCCGGAAAAATACGAGACTGTAAAAGGTATGAAATACATTTCCTGTAACGTTATTCATTTTCCTCTACTTTGATGAATTAAACATGGTAAAATGAATCTGCGCGTTTTGCACAGGTGAATTCATCGGGGATTCAATTGGTTATAGTTGGAAAAATATAACAACAGTCTTCGGATAGGTCATACAGATATTGTGATTCATCATAGTAGTTACACATAAATGTTCCAAATATTCTGGAGGACATTGAAATTAAGGGGTAATTTTCTCCTAATGTTGGTAATCATTTCCATGGATTTGCTAGGAATTATTGCAAAGCCAGAACGTTTTCTTTACTTGAAGCTAATCAATTTAAGTGAATAACTCACAGTTATACGAAGAATAAAATATTATTTTATTTAACACAACTATTTAGAAAAAGATATTACGAACAACTGAGTACTTATTTACTAAACAAAAATAGGTCAGTAGTACTAAGCCAACTCAGTTACAGTAGAACCTCGATTATCCGAACCTCTGTCATCCGAACCCTCTGTTATCCGAACCACGATCGCTTTAACCGAACCCTCTATTACCCGAACCTCAACTCGTTTTTTTTTCTTTTTTTAACTTCACGGGCGTGTTTTTCGCGTTTTATTACATAGTATTTATCTATTTGAACGACGGCGCGAAAATTTGAAATTTATATGCACGTCGAAGGACTGCACGCAATTACAATGTTGCAAACAAAGCGTTTGGTCGAACGTGTTCAAGCTTGATTCGCCTGTCAGGGCATTAGTGAGCTCGCATATTCATTCTTACCGGTAGTCTTTATTCAACTCCAGGCAAACTCACATTGTGTAACATGACAGTTCCATTATCCGAATTTTCGATTATCCGAACTAGGCCCGGTCCCAATTGGTTCGGATAATCGAGGTTCTACTGTACCTTGACCATTACTATAGTCACTTGGTTTTAACATCTTTGATGACGGAAGGACTATCTCGAATGTATAAGCGATACCACCTCTTTGGTGATGCTTTCTTTTTAAGTTACTTTGCAGATTGCCCTTCACCATAAACTTACTGTCGCAAATGTAGAGACGACGACGGAAATACCGGATGTCTAAAATCTGGAGGTATACGTGTCGGAGAAAATCTAGGACTTCAATCAACTTCATCTCACTGATAAACATTGAGATCCGAATCGGCTGCAGTTATTAGTTAATTTTTTATTAGTGTTTAAGGTTTTTCTATTTTAAAGTTTATCGTTGACTGAGATGTGAAAAGAATAGAGATATATCGGGTCGTATGTAGAACCTACCCGTGATATTTACAATATTTTTATCCAATCCAAACGAGAGTCTATATGAGTGGTACAGTAATATTCATCGATGGGGTCCCCGTGGCTCACTATTCTTTCTAGACTTTCTTTAAATCGAGTTTTCCTTTTACAAATATTTTATTTGCCCATGACCAGTGGCTCGCTGCGTGACTGCTCCACCTCGCAACTGTAAAATTCCTAATCATCTGAAATTTCCCTGGTCATAGGCAGATAAAACATTCGTGGAAGGGAAACTCGATTCCAAAAAAGGCTAGAAAAAATAGTGAGCCACGGGGACTCCATCTATGAACATAACTGTACATTTATTCAGCTATGATTCTAATTGAGGGGAGACTCCAGTAGAATTTTTGACTAAAATCGATTCTTCCAATCCTAACATGAACAAGAGAGGTTAAATCGAAAATTCCTGTCACAGATTATTAGGATATTGTAGTATATGCATCCAGCAAAGTGTGAATGTAAATGCAAGTAACCTTGCAAAGGAGATTTTGCCCAACACTGCAGAAAATTCCTTGCGCATACACTGTCATCCGATGGGGAAATAACTCATTGAATAGACGTGGCAGTAGCCCGTGAATTAATTTACATTAACTTGAATTATTGGGAATTAACTGAATTATTGGTAATTCACCGGATTAATGAGAATTGACTGAATTAATCTGGATTGACTGAGAAATAATTGAAATATTAAGAATAACCTAAGAAACAACTGAAATAATGAGGAATTCAGTGGAAAATAACTGAATTAAATCGAATTGACTGAATTAATGAGAATTAACTTTGAAATAACTGAAATTGTATTGAAATAATCGAATATGAACTTGAATTACAATGAATTACTGTGAGAAGTAATTTGAATTGAATGAATTAAAAAATATTGAATTGAGTTCAAAAAATTAATGTGAATTGGAAAAATTAATTTGAATTAAAAAGATTAATTTCAATTCAAGGCATGAATTCAAATTAATTCAACTCAACGAATTATTGTGTCACTCAAATCTTGAGTTATTTTCCCCTCGCTGTCATCGCAGAAAGTTCAAATTTTGTTTGTAGATTTGTAGGGATTTTTTTAAGGAGGTTGATAATTCTACGAAAAATGACGAGGGGAAAATAACTCAAACCTGGATTGACACATCATTTCTTCAATCTAGATGGTTTTGCTCTGATCTTTGCAATCTAATTTAATTCTTGTGATTCGAATTCATTCGTCATAATTCAAATAAATTCGCTATCATGCGAATCGATTATTTTCGATAATCAAAATAGAGCATTTCAGACTGTTTTTCGTGGAGATGATTGCATTTTTAGGTTCATTTTTTTCCTGCAAGTTGTATGGGTGATTTTTATATTCTCACTGACGTCCCCCCTAAAGATTTTATTGTGATGATGATTAAAGGGAAAGTAGTTTGTTATGTATAACATATTATGCTCATCTTCTCATTACCTTGCTTTAATTGAAACAAGAGTTTATACCTTATAAGGGACAGCTTTTTCTTGAACTTCGATTTTATGTGACAATAAACATAAGAGAATAGTTTGTAAAATGGTTTGCATACTGTGATATTCTGTTGAAGTTTGATTAGGAGTGTGTATGTGTAACTCACGCAGCATTAATATGTATGTGCTGATGAATATTAAAAATTATGAAATCTCATCGAATGTCAAGAAAAATCAAAATAGAAACGAAAAAATTATTGGCCATTCATCAATTATACTGTGTTTTCATTACTATCACAAAAATATTTCAATTAATAATTCATTTGCAGAATTGATATAATGAAAATGTTTGCTTAAAAAATCGAGGTCGTTTAAGACGTCATTTACGACGTCATCCAAGACGTCGTGTACGACGTCGCACATGACGTCAATTCAGGGTCCAAAATCACACGTCATTTCTATGTCGTTTCATACTTCGTTTTCCACGTCGTTTTCTACATCGCTTCTGACGTCATTTACGACGTCATTTACGACGACATTTACGACGTCGCGACGACGTCCATATTTTCAATAGGGAGGTTTGTAGTGAGTTTTGACCCGTTCTGTACCACAACAGTGAGTAGATATAATGAGGGGGTTCTGGATATGACTTCTTTACCGGCCGAGTTGTGTTGGTAAGTTACCGACCGAGCGGGGTAAGTTACTGACAGTCAGATGGTAACGATTTGGGTACCGATCGTCGATCTTTGTTACCGACAGTCGGATGGCTGCCATTTTCCGTCGTGCGATGGCGCTACCGCCGATTGTTACCGATATTCTGATGGTAACGGTCGAGAATCCTGCATTGCCGATCTGCGCTTATCGACAATCTGATGGTTGCCATTTTCGCAATGCGATGGGGCCACTATGGATTGCCGATCTTTAGTTATCGACAGTCTGATGGTAACGATTCTGAATCATGCGTGCCGATTTTCCGATACCGCCAATCAGACGGCTGCAATTTACCTGCGGATCGTTGATCTTTAGTTATCGATGGTCTGATGGTAACGATTCTGAATCATGGTTGTCGATTTTCTGTTACCGACAATCGGACGGCTGCAATTTCGAATTCTTAGCTTATATGGCTCAAAATCACCAAGGTGGTAAATCTCAAGTTTGGAATTTCTTGAAAAAATTTATTATATTTTTGTTCTGCAAACCAGTTCTAATCATTGACCAACTTATCTTCAATTGATATCCAAACGGGGCAAGCTGGAAATTAAAAATTACGTGAATAAAAAAGTAATCATGTAAAACAAGTCATGAGCTACCGTCATTTCGGGAACGCTTAAAAAAGTAATATTTATATAATTTTGGACATTCAATTTAGTATAAAAGCAAAGAAATGAATGTAGATTTTCAATTGATCAGTGATTTGATGAAAAAACAAATGATTTTTGCTTATTAATTGACTTTTAGTAGCGTTCCCGGAAATGACGAATCGTTCGCGAAATGACGAAGCGTTCCCGAAATGACGATATTATAATATATTATTTTTATAAAATAGCGCCAAAAGCAAAATAAATATTCTATAATAACGCCTTGACAGACGTTAAGGTAGTATGGTCGTCAAAAATGACTAGTTTTTCATGAATTTATTACGGCCTAGTCGCCACATTGAGTATTCATCGAATTATTACATTCATAAACTGATGATTTCCGTGACATGTCCAGAAATAAAATAATACCCAAAAAAAAATCTAGTAGATTGGTTCGATTACAGTCTACGACGGCTTATTTTCTTCAGGAAATAATTCTCTATAATCCGACCGTGATACTTTTTTTTCATCATGTCGGTGCAGTGAAAATTCAATTTTACAAGACTGCACGTATATAGATTCCAATAAACAAACCATATTGAATTGCCGATGGACAGAGAAAATAATCTGCCACGGTGAATTTGTGGGAAATAGTTTTCTGGGTAAAATGAGCCATCGCAGACTGCAATCGAACCAATCTACTAGATTTTTCTAGAATTTGAAGCATTGGAAATGAAAAATCGATACCTGGCCATTCGTTCATAATTTGGGTATTATTTTGTTTCTGGACATGTCAGGGAAATCATCAGTTTATGAATATAATAATTCGATGAATACTCAATGTGGCGACTATGCCATAATAAATTTATGAAACTAGTCATTTTTGACGACCATACTACTTTAAACCATCATTAACAATACAATGATCATTCCGGGAACCCAATGATTATTCCGAGAACTCATGTCATCCGGGACCGTTCCCGGAATGACCGTTCCCGGAATGACGTTTATACATGAAGATACGCGTAAAATAAGTATTGGCCACTTAAACGGGATTATTTAAGGTTAATATAAAGCATGTCACATTAATCTTCAAGAAATATCGTATCGAAAAGCATTTGCTTGTTTTTTTCCTACATTTATTGTCGTTCCCGGAATGACACTGAATTCATGTACAGTGCAAAAAGTTCAAGCAAAACTATGCTTACCTCTTAAATTTTTCACATTTTCACAAAAAACCACGCTGGTCAACCGTACTCGAGTGTTTGATATGATAACCCACTATGGAGCTATGAGTTGCGTTTTGCTGAAAATTAATATATACAAAATGTCTGCGTTCCCGGAAATGATGCACAAATTGTCAGACAAACTTTGTATTCAATTTTCGGACGGAATAATATAGTGTCGATTCGGCAACTTATAAATATCATTTTATAATAAAATTAACTAAGTTAACGAGTACCTTCAAAACATTAAAAAAAATTTTTACCATGTAGTCTAGCTGTCGTTGTCCGTGAATTACTACTTAGGGACGCGTTCCCGGAATGACTTTTCGGGGGTATTTCATGAAAAAAAGTATATTCTATGAATAAATTCCAACAAATTTTTGTGATGCATTGCTTAAATGAGTTAGTGTGAATAATTTGTGCTACATTAATTTAATGAAAACAAATAAATTTGATGATTTAAATGTCTCAGACACGAATTTACCACCTTGGTGATTTTGAGCCATATACGAATTATACTAGCTAGAATGAGTGGCGGGGTGTTTAATTATGCAATCAATAACGCGAATCATCTGATAATGACATATCTGTTCATTTGTTACTACTTAAGTCTAACCTATTATAAAAGTGATAATTTTCTTGAAACTAACCTAAACTATATGTCTTACGTATAACCTATTCTAAAGTAACAATTTTCTTAAAACTAGCTTAAAACTATGCTCATTTTACAATTTTCTTAACCAAAACTCAAACTTTATATATATATACAGGGCGACCCAGGTTGAGCGCACCATATTTGGTGGGTGTACTCCTCCCGAAAATCTAAGACTAAAGTTCCTCAACCAAAACTCCCAGGGTCTAATAATTCAGGAGCTACAGGAGATCTTAGTCGACCAATCAGAGGGCTTATGATGGACCAAGACAGTGCCGGTTCAAGAGTGTAAGGCGAGCAGTGCCCGCGTCGGATCAATTCAGGTGGTTCGCTAAGTATTTCTGGTAGTCTAGGTCGTTCGCTAAGTATTTTTCGTAGTCCAGGTCCTCGGCTTCGTAGTTCTCGTAGTCCAGGTCGTTCGCTAAGTATTTCTCATAGTCCAGGTCGTTCGCTAAGTATTTCTCGTAGTCTAGGTGCTCGGCTTCGTAGTTCTCGTAGTCCAGGTCGTTCGCTAAGTATTTCTCGTAGTCCAGGTCCTCGGCTTCGTAGTTCTCCGCTGTCCAGGTCCTCGGCTTCGTAGTTCTCGTAGTCCAGGTCCTCGGCTTCGTAGTTCTCGTAGTCCAGGTCCTCGGCTTCGTAGTTCTCGTAGTCCAGGTCGTTCGCTAAGTATTTCTCGTAGTCCAGGTCCTCGGCCTCGTAGTTCTCGTAGTCCAGGTCGTTCGCTGAGTATTTCTCGTAGTCCAGGTCCGCGGCTTCGTAGTTTTCGCTGTCCAGGTCCTCGGCTTCGTAGTTCTCGTAGTCCAGGTCGTTCGCTGAGTATTTCTCGTATTCCAGGTGGTTCGCTAGGTATTTCTCGTAGTCCAGGTGGTTCGCTAAGTATTTCTCGTAGTCCAGGTCGTTCGCTAAGTATTTCTCGTAGTCCAGGTCCGCGGCTTCGTGGTTCTTCGTAGCCGAGAACCTGGACTACGAGAAATACTTAGCGAACGACCTGGACTACGAGAAATACTTAGCGAACGACCTGGACTACGAGAACTACGAAGCCGAGCACCTAGACTACGAGAAATACTTAGCGAACGACCTGGACTATGAGAAATACTTAGCGAACGAGCTGGACTACGAGAACTACGAAGCCGAGGACCTGGACTACGGAAAATACTTAGCGAACAACCTGGACTACCAGAAATACTTAGCGAACCACCTAAATTGATCCGACGCGGGCACTGCTCACCTTACACTCTTGAACCGGCCCTGTCTTGGTCCATCATAAGCCCTCTGATTGGTCGAATAAGATCTCCTGTAGCTCCTGAATTATTAGACCCTGGGAGTTTTGGTAAAGGAACTTTAGTCTTAGATTTTCGGGAGGAGTACACCCACCAAATATGGTGCGCTCAACCTGGGTCGCCCTGTATATATATATATATATATTTACAACTAGGTGGCGGTAAACGCACCGGGGTTTACACACGCGGATCTGAAACATACAGGTATTTCAATTGTCGAACGATATTGTAACATATCAGCTGTCTCCAAGTCAGACCGGCGTGCGCACGGCATGCGCAACGGCAGCTAGACCGAACGAACGACTACGATGACGTCATCGCAGGTATAAATTCGGCACTGTCAGGCCGCTCGAGAGCACTTACTGCCTGTCGGAGTAATTGTAGCTCATTTGCTTTAGTAAATTCTATTTTGTAAAATCATATCGGAGATCTTCTCCGAATGATTACGTCGAGTCATTTTTAATTAGCTTCATTTTGATGTAACGCCCGTCGGGTTACTTTATCTTAAACTATACCATTTAGCACACGCCAAACGCGGCTTAAAATAACGTTATAATTTCAATATCGAGTCAATAACCTATCGCCTGTCGGGATAGCAAACAGAAAACAAACCTAGCATAGAAAACACTTTTGTAAATAGAAGAACGGTTAGCGTTCGAAAGAATAGCATTTTAAGATTAATTTTGTAGCCTAATTTTTGTACTTTTCTTTATTTTAATTGGTTTGAATATTAAACATTACTGGATATTCATCTGATGATTTATTATTTTATGATTTTTCCTCAGCAAAATCCTGATTTAGGTGCATCGCATCGATACTGATTATCATCGTCGTCATCCGTATTCGCTGTTGGTTCATTCTATCTTAGGAATTCCCTGCAGTCCAGGTTTTGGTACATTGCATTAGTGCCGACATATTCAGTATGATCTGCATCTACTGTTAATTTACTCACAATTCTGGTCGGCAAGCTTGTTGGTTTCCGAGAGATTTTAGCGTCAACGCCCGAACAAATAAATTCAATGCAACAACCACGACCTTCTGTCTAGCCACTTAATTAATTCAATTATTAAAAAGACCCAAAACGTTGCAATATATAATGACAATTACGGGTAATTACCATGGATTATTTTCATTCCCCATCCTCCTCCGCCCCCTCATCCTCATCATCCTCCTTCTTTTCCGCCTCCTCCTTCTTTTCATCATCCCAATTTTCCGGCACCTCTAGCACCTCTACTACCGCCGGCACCTCCTCCTCATCCTAATTTTCAGGTACCTCAGGCACCTCCACTTCCGCTGGCACCTCCTCCCCATCCCACCTTAGTGGTTCATCCTTAAGCCACACCGGTTCACCATCAATGTAATGGGATGTATAATATACAACCCCATTCACCTCCATCTCCTCACGATGACTTGCATAACCATCATCGTCAGACATCCAACCATCGTCCACCAGCTTGATGATATTAATTGGACGATGAGCCATCTTCTGTTTTAATGGGAAATATCAATTACACTCGGACCCCACTTATTTGACCAACTCGGGACCGGGTACCTTCAGTTATTTGACCAAAGAAGGGGTCCTCACTTTCCGTCGTAAAATGGCAGCCGCTCCTGCGCAGTTGTACATGCGCAGTCCCACGCTAGTTCAGACCCGTACGTCGTAACACTTTGTCTCAATAGTGGGGGTAGAGGGAGTCAAATAACTAAGTCTGAACTCTGTCAAATAACTGGGTCCGTCAAATAACTGGTGGTCAAATAATTGGGGTCCGAGTGTACAAACTCTATCCATCATGAAAAAAAAGCTATGATATCGAAGAATAACGATACTTACTTCTTGTTTTCAGAATTGTTAAGTTTTCTTTCACGATTTTTTCTGTTCTTCGGTAGGGTTTGCACTTGTTTTGAGTATTGTTCAGTTTTCTTTCACAATTTTCTGTTCTTCGGTAGGGTTTGTAGACTGTGTAAAATCCCGAAGCCAACTCGCACTTTTATACCCAACTAGAAACTCTAATTACGCCTACAATATTAGAGGGGCTAACTATTGACACACTTGGGTAATATTTTTTCTACATAAAGATGCATAAGATGTAAGCCTCCCTGGTACAAAATCTCTAACCGATCATTGGAAACGTTTGAATTTTCATGGTATTTGAACGTCGATGTGGTGGGAGGGCGTGTGCATCTGAAACCCCAAAACCCACGGTGGGTGTACACATTCGTACAGTGTCAGTTTGACTACCCTGTTGTAAAATTCGCCTAAGAAAAAAAATGGACAGCGCCGTGTATATGAATCTTGTTGTGATGATGGAAGATGCATACCAGTTACTGTGTACACTACCGTCAGAACAGGCGAATGAGGATATTTTTATTCATTGGCGCGATATCGCCCTCAAAAATATTCAATTCTTGAACAATATTTTGACGCAATCTAAACCAAGTGTGAGTGAAAAACAACGACTGCAACATATAATTTGACTTCTCCAATCGTGGGTGGTGAAATTTGAACAACATCGTGCGACTATCGTTGGAGGTAATATCGGCGATGATATTCATAAACGTGTTCGATGGGATGATATGGAGAGTGCCTTCAAGTGTCGTATACGCACTGGAGCCGTGACAAATCTCCAACATAAAGATTTGGCTAGATTTTTGACTGACGTTGAGGTGGTGACGATCGAGCGTCTGAAAAATGTGCTACGCGAAGAAGGAAGTATTAAGGTGCCACAGAACTGGCATGTCCTATATATGTTTTGTGACGTCAGAGGCGATAAATTTTCGACGCCAAATGCTGCCTACACGGGTGGACGAATTTCACGGAAATGATTTTTTTCTAGAAGCTAAAATTAAACTGTACTGCGCTTGCTTATTGATTTTTTATGTAAATCAGCCAATAATTTGTATTACGAATAGTCGAAAATTATATGACATTTATACATATTCAACATGGCGGCATCAGAATCCCTGGAATTATCGACTTGTGGTATTTTGATCGCATCAAGGAGATTAGAACATTTATCACTTAATCCAGGGAGCAAGCGCAGGGTAGAAATACACACACTTTTCAGGAAAACTTATTTCACCCGTCTGCTTTCCGTAAATAAGGCTGCATTTGGCGACGAAATTTTCAGGTGACAAGAGGCAGAACACGACGCAGAAGAAGTCTGTAATTATTTAGTACACCAGTCAGCACCTAGGGACGCTGCGGTCGCGTGAAGCGTCAATACCGACTCATCCTACATTTCGCGCACCTACTCCTAAGGTAACAAACCGCAGTACCGATCACACACAGCCTTTCTCTTCTATTGCAACGAAGATGAGAATACCCGTAATGTATGGGTAATACTTTCCAAACTCTTACACTTATGGACATTGCGGTCTCCGATTTTCTTGTAACTATACATGATTGGCTGGACCCAATCGCAGAATAAACCTTTTGATAAATATGAAGAAGAATAGTAAGAGGATGGAGTGATTACACATGATATGAAAGCATACGTCCCGGTTTGATATGGCACGCACGTTACACTTCTTACAAATTAGCGTTTTTCTGACTCGGTACAAATAAATATCGGAATTCATGAAGCATAAAACCTTTTTAGTAATGAAATCATCACCGATGAACCACGCGAAGCATGAAGATTTAACAAATATAAGCTTTTTCATCCAAGTTCACACATTTCAATGAAATTAAATCTTTTTATTGAATTCCCTGGTGTTATTCACGTCGGGTATGAGTTTTTCGGCTTAGTGATATCGAAGTCTGTGCAAATGCTATACGAAGCATTTCATCTATCTATCGGCTATTCAATTTTCAGCCCATTACATCCTTTTATTACATCCACAAGGCTACATCCTTTCTATTATTTCCCCATATCATTATAGGTTATTATTATTGAGAGAAGGTATCAGCCGATACATTCAGTGAAATTATTACTGTCAAATTATTAACTGTGTGACTTTTTGCCACCTCAAGGAAATAACTACAGTTAACTCCATTATTCTCGTTGCTTCATTTTCAGTCATATTTTAATGAATAATATGATGAGAAAAAATTACGGACGATCCGGGAATCGAACCCGGGCCTACCGCAGCCTATCCGTGGACTTATGCCAATAGACCACCTCGCTCGCCCACGGACCGCCGTCATCTTTCTCATCACTTTGACTCTATCGTGTACTATTTACATTATTATTGAGAGAAGGTCGATACACTCAGTGAAATTATTACTGTTAAATTATTAACTGTGTGACTTTTTACCACCTCAAGGAAATAACTACAGTTAACTCCATTATTCTCGTTGCTTATTATAGGTTATTGTTGTGGGTATGTCTCAAATTTAATACTTATTATCTGAATAGTTATTCTATAGTTTATCGTTAGTTTCAATTATTCAGTAACAAAGTTTGAAAACTCTCCAGTAATAGTTCCCCACAGAACAACCCGACATAACTATTACTTGTTTGAAAGATAATGATAACAATAATAAAGTGGAGAAATAATTTATTGCATGTATTCATTGGGAAGCTAAGAATTTCCCACTGCAGGTTGTACAATTGATGAATTTCAATTTATATAATAAAAAGTTTGAACGCGTGCTACATCAAACCGGGTGAGCGGAAAAATGTGACGAAATTCCACGCATTATATTATCACATAATATAATTTGATGTTAGATATAGTTAGAAGCAAAATCGTACACCCCAACGTTCAGGAATGCACAAGTTTGTGAAAAACTACCAATATTTTTACAAATAGCAGGACTATGTGGAAACTAGCAGTAAAATTGTAGAATAATGACGACGCCAAATTTTAAAAGTTATTTTTTATTATATCTAATTATTTATAAAAATATGGGTCCCACCCCCCCGCCCGCCCCTTCGGCCCCGACCCCTGCCGCGTCCGCGGCGGTGTCTCTCCCGGCGGCTGCCCTCCCCTCGAGTGGTGGTTGTCGCAGCAGCGGGCAGCATCTTCCGCACGACTGCTGCGATCCGTTCCTATAGACAACACAACAATTGTTATAATGAATATCGGCCCCAGTCACAGAGTACTGAGCCTCTTTGTCACAAGTCAACTTCGTACGCCAATAGTATATTTCGATACAACACGAGTGGTGAGCAAGAAACGAGTTTGGCCTCGCGTATCTCGAACACTATTTTTCTCGATACATGCAACGCAAGGTTCTCGTTTGCGTGCCGTCTGCGTGCACCCAAGCCGGTTTTAGCGTACCAGTGTGCAAAATCCCTTTGCGCACCGCATAGCGGTGCGCAAAATATTTTGCACACCGGTACGCTAAAAGTCTGCTTTGGGTGCGCGTAGACGATGCGCAAAGGAGGACTTTGGGTGCATGTGTCAAGAAAAAAAATTGTCTGAAAGACACGTTTTTCCTTCTAAAAAAGAACTGCACATGACGATTACACCGTATTCTCTGGCATGAATTATTTGACGAGGAAACAAGGGGAAAAAAATTTTGATCAAATAACATACCGAGAGAATACCGTGAAAGTTATCACTCAGTCATAGCCAACTCGGCCCTCCCTAAGTTTTTCATCTGTTTTTCGCAGGCTGATCAGCCCTTTTTAGGATCAAACTACCGCAGCTGTCAAACGTGGTAAAACAAGTGCGTCAACGAAGGTGAGAGAAAATAATTTATCCAATTAATAGTGATTTGTTTAATGATAATAATTTTTCATATTTCATATCAATACATCATTATTATTGTTATTATTATGATTATTTTTATTTATTATGAAACCGCCTTTTTTTTCCAAATTCGATGAATTTGTGAATCAATTTTTGTTTTTATGAAAACAAAAATTCCAAGCAGATTTTGTTATTGAGTATTCGCAGCTAATGCGCGAAAACACTTAATGATTAGAATAAACATTGAAAATTGAGAATTAAAATTAATTAAATTAAAAAAAATAACAAGTTTGAACCTGAAAAGGGGATGGCCAGCCTGCAAAAAAACAGACGAAAAACTTGGGGACCGCCGAGTTGGCAATGACCGAGTGATAACTTTCAAGGCATTCTCTCGGTATATAGGTATTTACGAACCTCGAGGGTCGGGCTGGCGGACCGAAGATCGGCACTCGCCGCAGATGCCGACGTCGCTGGTTTCGTTGGTGGCGTCGGTGGCAGTGGCGGTGGCGGTTGCGACGGCGGTGGCGGTGGCGGTGGCACCAACGTCCCCTGGCCGTATGGCGGCATGTATGAAATCTACGCAAAGACAAAGCATGAAAAATACGCGTTATTGTATAAAAAAAATATATATTGATTCACCGGAGACAGCAGCTGGGGATGGGGTTGGCACCACTCCTGCCACGGCCGTTGGGGTGGGTAGCCCCAGTCCGCCCGTACGTACGGTGGGACATTCGGCTGAATGCCCCTCATGATTCCCGGATGCACCGGGTACTGCATCGGGAATCTCGCTGGACCATCACCTCCGTTTCCAGGTGGTATTGGCGCAAGGCCTGGAGGTGGTGGCTGGGGGGCATTCAGCGGAATGCCCCAAGGGTATTGTTCGTAATTGTCTGCTGAAAAATAAAGTCAGAAATAAAGTAAAGTATCGTTTAAAAATGGTACAATTCATGAAAAACAATATGCGTGACAATGCATAAGTCAAAGATTTTTATGGAATTACTCCGAAACAATGCCGCTTTTCCATGTACTTTTGTCAACCCGGGCCGAGTTATAATTAATTGAAGATTACTTTACTAGAAAAATTCACAATTTCCAACTCGGTTCGTATTCCAAAAAAAAATTTGAAATAATTCACCTAGGTTTCTTTTGGATCGCTGATAACAAAAATAAATTATTAAAAATATTGATTAGGGTGAGGAACCGTACCGGTCTCACTTGGGGCAGAATACCTCCTATACATATATACATCAAAATCAGTGAAATTCAATTGCCTATAACATTCGCAATTTTAATTGGAAAAAAAAAATGTTCTCACTATTTTGAGTTATTTTTCACTTCATGCGCCCCAAAAAGTGAAACCAATTTTTTTTTTGGACGACCCCATTCGAAAAATCTGTAGTTTACTGTCCCGCCATCCGTTTGTATCCCTAACATCGCATTTACCTCTATACACAGTCTATCTATCTGAATCCCTCTGATAGTCTGTTCGAATTCAAAGTCCCGCCAATCCGTTTGTATCCCTAATTTCGTATCCACTTCTATCCACAGCCTATGTATCTGAATCACTGGCCAAACAGTACTACATGAAGGTACTGGCTTGTCAGTCGTAATTCGATGATTTGAACAAATAAACTGAATCACTGATTGAATTAGTGAAATTTTAACTGTTTCATACCAAGAGAGTACATTGGATTTTTTAACTACGTATTATCGTAAATTGTTTCAACAATTTAAGGTATGGCGGCTGAGGATGGCCGTGTTGTTGTTTACCGACGAATCCAGAGGGAATTACAACTGCCAAACGACCATTTTCGGCTTGAAGAAAACTGTGTTCGTTGTTTGTTATGTACAACGGCATTGGTCGTATTGAAGAGATACACATTCCAGCGTCACCTAGGATCCGCTAAACACCAAGCGGCTCTTCAGATACGGAATCAACCAGTTTTCCCGAATCCACAACATCTGACAAACTTGAACAGTCGACACTCTGCGTTTTTTAGAGACTTCACAAGCGCATGCATAAAATCAGATATTTGTTTCGACAAAGTTTGTCAACCTGCTTTTGCCACCTTTCTCCAAACTCATACACAACACACAATCCCGGATGCAACAACAATGAGCAAAACTTATGTGCCCATTATATATAACGAAACTTTAACGGCTATACGAGAAGAAATAGGAGATTGTCCTATTTGGGTTTCAGTGGACGAAACAATAGACTCTAAGCGTCGCTGCGTCACCAACGTTATTATCGGTGCATTATATCAAGACCGAGCTTCCACTGGACGGCAGATTAGATGTGGAGAAGTTGTGAGAGCAAACGCTGCAAACATGGCTGCGTATGTGATTGACAGCTTGAATAAGTTTGAGCCGGCAGGATTTGAGCCAAACAGAGTTCTGCTATACTTGACGGATGCTGCTCCGTACATGAAGGCGTCTGCAGGAATTCTCGCACAAACATACCCGAAACTCGTAAACGTGACATGTTTAGCACACGCATGTCACAATGTAGCTGAAAAAGTAAGAGAGTGTTATGAGGAGATTAATGATGTCGTCGCTAGCGCCAAAGAAGTTTTCTCTAAATCTAAAACGCGTGCTGAAATCTTCAAAGCTGCGCTTCCAAATGTACCTCTACCACCAAGACCGGTGACGACACGATGGGGCACGTGGATCCAAGCTTGCCAGTATTATTGTTTACACTACAACGAGGTGAAAGCAGTTTTTATGGGCCTCGAAGAGAACAGTGAAGCTGTGAGAAATTTGAAAGCATGTTTGGGAAGAGATGAAAACCTCGGAGAGTTGGAAGACATTGCTGCCAAATTTTCGTGTCTAGTTTCAAGTATCAAGCAACTACAAAAAAGAGGATGTAGTCTAGCTCAAACGTGCGAAAGGATTGCTGAATTGAAACAAGAATTTCAAGAAGATCTGGAGATTCATCACGAAATCCGGGATAAAATTGTTCAGGTTTTCGGCGACAACGATGGATTCACGGCGATGATTAACATGAACAACTGTATGATTAATGGCAGAATGCAAAATTTGCCGGATAATTGGATTGATGATGACGCCCTCAGTATGAAATATGCACCGTTTACTTGCGCAGATGTGGAAAGATCGTTCAGCATATATAAAGCGTACTATAGAACGAATAGGCAAAGTATGACATTCCAATCACTGTGTCAGCATATTGTAATTAACTACAACAAAGACATGGGACGCGAGAATGAGAATATAGAAGTGGATTCTGATGAAGATGAATGAAAGTTTTTCCCTTCAACGACGAGTTTTCCACAAATTACCAGCAAGACAGTTACACGTAAAAAAAACTGTTACGGTCACGCGAGGGAGATGACCTGTTTTCAAAATACTCCCGATTTTCGCATCTTCTATGTTATTCTCATTTAGTCTTCTAATTCTTTAATATTATCAAAATTCCTACGTTCCCAGGATTCAAGTCACGGTCACGCGAGGGAGATGACCTGTTTTCAAACTACTCCCGATTTTCCCATCTTCTATGTTATTCTCATTTAGTCTTATAATTCTTTAATATTATCAAAGTTCCTACGTTCCCAGGATCAAAGTCACGGTCACGCGAGGAAGATGACCTTTTTTCAAACTACTCCCGATTTTCACGTCTTTTCTCTCATTCTCATCTCTTCTCATTATATGAATAACAGTTCCGTGTGAGATTATTAATTTTTTTTTTGCTTCGTTCGCAACTTTTCGGATCTGATCAAACGACTCGTCGCAGTTCCACATCTCTTTCACGAGGTGACTGAGCAAGTCAACTCGTCGCAGATTTACATCTCCTTCACGAGGTGACTGAGCAAGTCGACTCGTCGCAGATTCACATCTCCTTCACGAGGTGACTGAGCAAGTCGACTCGTCGCAGATTCACATCTCCTTCACGAGGTGACTGAGCAAGTCGACTCGTCGCAGATTCACATCTCCTTCACGCGGTGACTGAGCAAGTCGACTCGTCGCAGATTCACATCTCCTTCACGAGGTGACTGAGCAAGTCGACTCGTCGCAGATTCACATCTCCTTCACGAGGTGACTGAGCAAGTCGACTCGTCGCAGATTCACATCTCCTTCACGAGGTGACTGAGCAAGTCGACTCGTCGCAGATTCACATCTCCTTCACGAGGTGACTGAGCAAGTCGACTCGTCGCAGATTCACATCTCCTTCACGAGGTGACTGAGCAAGTCGACTCGTCGCAGTTTCACATCTCCTTAACGAGGTGACTGAGCAGGTCGATGCAGGGGAAACCTTGTGGGAGACATTGTCAATTAGCCTCCTCGTGGCGTCTCCTCGAAATACTCGCGAATACCTGAGTAGCAAATAATTGACGTTCACACTGCACACATTGTGAAAATGATCATCGGAGTACAGTCTTCGTCAAATACAACTTTTGGTATAGATATAGGCCGGTATTCATAGTCAGGTCTTGTGACCGGAATTCGTCAAGATGGTTTAAGTCGGCCTCATACACGAATTGATTGGCGGAGAGCCGGTCTTGAGACCGTCTAGAACCACGCCGGTCTCAAGACCTGACTATGAATACCAGCCATAGAGCCAAAAATATAGCTTCATAAACCTTTATATTATGTTTCCGAATTAACAAAATACTGCGCCTTTATTTTTATTACTATCAACAGATAATAACCTATTGGTATAACAGAGCTATATTTTCAATATAATTCAATTTCAGCGCTGATAGCATAAAAAGGTGTTAATGAATATTATATTTTTTCTCATCCGGCCGGAAAGCGTCAACTTTCGGGCCTCTGCGCTAAACGAAGTTGCCGCTTTCCGGCTCCGTCGAACAGAAAAATAGTATACACTACTTTGCCAGTAAAAAAGAAATCCTCAGATCACATGTAATTGTCGGCCTAGGTACGTAGTATACTATTCTTATGCGGCATTTTCACATTTCATTCTCACACTTATAGAGCTAGTTTACACCGCGGTGCATAAACTCAAATGATACGCATCAAGCATTTGCGTCGTGCCCGTTTACACCATGCGTATTGGCAAGGGACGCGTTTACACGAAGCATTGAGTCTGTTTACACCGAGCGTATTATCTACACGTTTTAATTCGAATATAGTACGCGTAGAGCTGAATGTTTTCTGTTGTATATTGATTTTAACAAGTTGATGCATGAAAAACTTTTAAAATGGATTTAGAGAAAGTCATCGCGAGTTTTTTTATCATGCTATTTGGAATTGCGAAAACACAACAAAATGCTCGAAAGAAACAAATGCAGTCATTATTCACCCGTAAACGTCATATTTTGCAAATGCGACTTCAGAGGTTATGTCTTGAGCAAAGAAATCGATTACTGCTCAATTGGATGCAAGTAAATGATTCCAGACCTCTTGAAATAACCATGGAGGGTATAAAATACCGAAGAATTTGGATGAAAGAAAGGAGTAATGATTTTTGGCAGAGAATTGTCAATGTACACTACACTGCCAAAGAGTGGCTGGAAAGTTTTCGAATGACGAAAACTAGTTTTTTACAACTGTGTGATCTGCTAAGAAGTGAATTGAAACCGAAACAACAATTTTTAAAACCAAGAGAGCCTATATCAGTGGAAAAGCAAGTAGCTGTGGCTTTATACAAGCTAGCAAGCTGCGCTGAGTACAGAGTAATCGATAATGTAATGGGCATCCATAAATCAACAGTAAGGAAATGTTTGTGTAGAGTGGTGAAAGCTATTAATAAAGTAATGATGCGAAATTATATATACATGCCGCGTGGAAATGAAGCAAAGGTGATAGCCGAAAAGTTTGAGGAGAAAAGTCATATTCCGCAAATCATTGGCTGCATTGATGGTACGCATATCCCCATTACTGCACCTAAAGAAGGCTACAGAGACTTCGTAAACAGAAAAAGATGGACTTCATATAATGTTCTCGCCATTGTCGATCACGATGGACGGTAATTTGCTCTAGTGTATTACAACTCTGAGTCGAAAATTACTTGTTTCTCATCCAATAAAAATCTGATTACAGATTTAGAAACATTGTTGTCAAACATCCAGGCAGCACTCATGATGCTGCTGTCTTGAAAGCCTCTACTCTATATAACAACGCTGAAACCATAATACCGCAGGTGTATATTGATTATGATTATTAATGACCAATTTAATACTAGTGAAATGTACAGATTCATAAATTCAATCTCAACTTCTATAGGTTACATGAAATATTCATGGCATGGAAATACCACTCATGATTATAGGAGACCCTGCCTATCCGTTGTTGCCATGGCTTTTGAAAGGATATTCTGGATCATTATCGGCGGAGGAAGAATCCTTCAATGTATATTTGAATTCAGCCCGTGTCTCTGTAGAGATTGCGTTTGGTCGATTAAAAGCCAGATTCAGAATTTTACAAAAACGAATAGATTGCAGTTATGAGTTCACTCCGGAAATTATTGCAGCATGCTGCACTTTACATAACTTCGTAGAAAATAATAAGGATGGGTTTAACGTAAACTGGCTTCGCGATGCCAGAGAATATGAACAGATATTTCCGCAACCACGCACTGCACGCGATTGTCGAAGACATTCTCTACAGGGTGCAGCTATGAGAGATCATTTGAAACTATATTTAGGAGAAAATTTCCCATTACGAAGATCATTTATACGATAGTAAGAACACTCATTAAAATCATTCCAACAAGAGATAAAATAGAGAACGGACTGCAATTTTTTGACACAATGAGCATTAGCATTTTCATCTTGTGATCATTATTTTCAAATATAATGAATTGTTTAATTTTTTTGTTTTTCCAACCGTGAATACATTTCTGTAATTCTTCTACAAATCATGATTATACAATATTGTAACAAACAAAATTGGAAATATATTCTACATTAAAAATTTTACATGTTTTATTCCATAAATGTCCTGCCAATTGTTATTGAAATAAAACCCGAGAAGACTTTTGAATATAGAATTTATTTGTAACATAAATTTTATAAAAAGAAACCGATAGTTATATATATTGTGACGTGGATTTTATTTAGCCCTCGAACTAGACCGGATGCTAGCCTCCGAGAGCCGTCCACTCGACAATTGGCCAAAGTTAATTACCTGAAAAATAATGCTGGGCGCCAGGCGGATAACCGCCACGTTCAAAAATATAAACAAAAGATAACCTACGGGTACGTAAAGCGTCGGCTAGCTACAGTACCGCGGAGAGGGGTCGGGATTAATTGAAGGATTAGCGGGACGTTAAATAACGACTCGAGCGTTTGAATTTGACAATAGAAAAAAAATAGAATTTATTCAACAACATAGAAAAGAAATAGAAATAATAATTTTAACAATCGGGAATAAATTCCCTCGTAGAAAGAACGGCCTCGGGTCGTATATACGCGACCTGGCCACGTTTGACGAGTTTTACAATAAATATCAGACTACTAGCTTCCACGTAGGATAGCAATAACAAGGAAAATCATGCAAAATAATTAAATAACTCGACAAACTCGGTCCTCGTGAGACAATATTTCAACTAGAACGCTAAATAGACTCCACGAGGAGGACTTACAACTAATTAACAGGCGAATATTTACAATGAGTGAGCCTTCTGTTCTTAATAGCGACTAGAAAAATGAAATTGATCTACGAAGTAATATTTACAGATCTCACTTAGACTAACTTAACCTAACTCTGCGAATAACGCGACTAATAATTAAATAGAATTCTTTATTGACTCGAACCCGAAAAACAAAGACTCGAAGTCCAAATAACGAATAGCTATGTCTCTCCCCACGGGAGGAAGAGAGAGCGACAGTGACTGACTACGACTATCTCTGTCGCACTCGTGTACGACAGATATCAAACCCGAACTTAACAGACTATAATACTCGATATTTCTCTACAAAATAATGACTCGAACGATATTCTCTAATACACGGGGACACTGGTGACGGCCTACCCTTCGGAGATCGGTTTAATTCGATTCCAAGAATATCAATTAGCCTCGTGGCTGCTCAAGGCAATATGGCTGACGGCCGTTGCCGAATTCGAATTAGCATGGGTAAGAATGGCTAACGCTTACCGTCTTCCAGCCACCTGAGGAAGGAAGCCTTCTCCTGGCTAAAGTCCATCGTCTAATCCCACGGGGGAAATATTCCTCGGGGAAAAACACTCACTCAACACAAGAAAACAAAAAAAAACTCTAGTAAGCCCACGAGGTTCGAACGCCAAAAAATGATAGTTTCTATCAACGCAATAACGCAGACCGAGCAAAAGGCACACGTGCTAAGAACGCTAGTCTAACGCAGAGTGACTAGACCGCATGGCGCCGGTAATCAGCGCCCTCGTGTTACGGCCAAATATCGATTTTCGTATCGACCGAAGGATCCCTTAAGCATGGCGACCGGTGGTCGCCACGCGCGTAATTCAAAGTTCGCCACGATGATTTTAGCTTGCTACGTCGGAGGCTCACGGGATGCAGGCTCTTCCTGGTGGCGGGAATCTCTTCCACCACCGATATCCCCCGTTGTAGAATGCCCTTGGCACTCCCCCCGTGTCCTCTAGATTACTAGCAGGAGGTAGCGTGGCCACTAACTATCCTCCGAAGCTTTTGGGTGGCGTTCGTCGAGTAGGATCCAAACAGTCGATACTGGAACGTCTTGCGTCGGTAGTGGTGTGTCTCTGTCACAGTATCTTAGCCGTCGGCTGGGCCTCGTCTCCCACATGTTAGAGAAAAGTCGTAAAACAAAACAAAAGAATAAATAATATGCTCAACAGTCTTTAGTCGGTCACGGTCGCCTCTCGGAATTTCTATCGGACCTCGGGGTCTATCTACTCATTCTCTCATTTTCATCCACTCCGCTAAGGTCGTTTAAGGGGTGAGGAGCCTGTCGTAACATGCAATGTTACAATATATAAATAGAATAACAGATAGTTATAATTCTTATCTATTTTAGTCTACCATGTAGAAGAGTACTTTCGGTATAAGCTTTAAATTAATAAGTCTTGCAGATGGACTTGAAGCTCGCTAAAGCTTCTCTATGACATATAAACTCTAGAAGTCAGTGAAAACGTGACAAATATCAACTTTTCAACTATGAAACTAAATCTTATGATAAATCTTTTCTCCTTAAACGTACCAATATACTAATGCTAATACTGTTTTCGTTTTTTTGTTTAAATCTAAATGCTTTTAATAAATCTTTGAAAAATTAACGTCAAATGAAACTCATCGTTGATTTGCTATGTATCGTTATTTGGCCTCAGTCATTGGGTATAGAACCAAACTTGGAAACTACTATGTATCTGGTATATTCTCTTTTGTTGATACTGTTTTTCGTCCTGGATTCGGTCCTTGACTTGTCGCAGTGGCAGATGCAGAGCTAGACCGATTGTTCGTCTGAAAATAAAGCGATGGCATCGTATTATTTGTTATTAATCAAACATTGATTTATTGCATAAATACAAATGTCAACTTACGGAAATTATCCTCAGAGGCACATATTTATTTTGCGGAAACGTAGGCATTTGGGGTCTCATTGCCGTGATACTTTGTAGAAAAGTTTGCATCATCATAGTGGTTTGCTCTCGTTGGAAATTACGCTCTTTTTCCCATTCTCTCTCTTCCCACTCCCTTTGCTTTTCCATCTCTTCTGCTATGGTCTTCTGTTGCATTTGGTCTTGTCGGTCGAGCATTGTTTCCAGCATCGTTGCTTGACGATCCATCCATTTTTCGGTGTAATTTTCCAAGGTCGACTCATAACTTTTTCTCCCTGAATGATGAAACAAACAATTGCAAATTATACCCGAAGTTCATATTTATTTTAATAACCAGTAAACAAGAATTCTATTGACAAAAATTTTCTCGTCCATTACCACATCTTGCAGACACTTTTCTTTTTTTCTCTGTAGGCTGATGTATAATTTCTTCATCATCTGACGTCAACGAAGAATGTACTTGTTCAGGTAAAGCATCCACTGTATTATCGGTGATACTGTCATCAACTAAAATGAGAAAATGCATCAATCATGAAGTGTTAAGAATATTTACAGGTTTATTTGGTTTTCTGCATACCACGTGCATTATTCACGGCACAAGTATCAATTCCTGAATTGTCATTCATAGTAGCCTCTGCAGTTGGTCTACAACCGTACAGCAATTCCAATTCGTCGTAGTATGGACAGCGACTTGGTGATGCACCGCTCACTCTATTTTCTCTTATACATTTATAATAAGCAAGCTTGAGATTTTTTAATCTGAGTTTCATCTGCTCTGCAGTTCGTGGAAATCCTTTCTCGGTCATATCAGGAACAAGCAATTGAAAAATTTCTGAATGCTTATGTCTTTTACCATCCATTATGGCTAAAATTTGCTTTTCAGTGCAGAGTTCGAGAAAGATGCGTGTCTCTATATCTCCCCAATTACTTCCTTTTTTACTACAACTCATGTTTATAATTATTTATCACTTTATTCGCTATATTTTTCGCCTCCACAAACACAAGCCGTCGACTACACTGATTTGACAAGCTCTCTAACCTACAAAGCATCGATACGCTATACACAGTGTTTGATACGTATCTATGTTGACATCAGGATTCGCATACGTTTACACGGCGCAGACGACCTGTATTACATTTAATACGCATACTACTTGAGTACGATACGCTCTTTTGGTTCGTCTCATGCTCGACGAATACGCATCGTTTACACCGTAGGCGCTGGTGGAACCAACTAGTAATATTTTGCTTAGTACGCGTATCAAGCACCGGTGTAAACTAGCTCATAATCTGTTGGTTGCGACCTTCTTGTTTCTGAGAAGTCAAATCCTTTCTTCTAAGTTTTCACGATCAATTTTTTCAAGAGTATATTTTGTCAAAATTTCAAATGGATCCGATGAAAAGTTCAATTGATACCCTACAGCAACTGTAGGGCCCTTTTATTATTCATAGGCAGCTGATCTCAGAAGGTAGAATGGTACGTAGACAGCAACAAATCGACGTTTTGGAAGCTCGCGCATCGGCAGAAGGTCTATTATATGGCCCAGGAGCAGATGACTCTATGTAAGTAATTTAATAGATTATGCATTTGTATTCAATATAAGGGTTTAACTTTAAACGCGTTTTTCTCAAAACTATGGTTTCGGATGCGCTGTCCACTATATTGCAAAAACTACTCGTTGGATTCGGATGAAATTTATACAGCATATTCTAGGCATTAAAAACTTAGGCCTGATCGAAGGATTTTTTCTTCTCACCAAAAATTTTATTTTTTATTAATAATTATCGAGCGATTTTTTACGAGGTGGAAATAACCCATTGAATTGACCTGCAATGGTCCGTAAATTGAAATAATCGAAATTAATGCGAATCAAAGATCTATTCTGAATTGACACGAATTAATTCGCATTGGATAAATTCATTCGAATTGAGAACAATTGAGAATTTTTTGATGAAATTAACAAAATTAGACTCAAAACGTAGACTGAATTACCCAAAAATTAGAGCACAATTTAATTACAAGAACCAAATTAGATTGAAAAGGTTAATAGGAATTAATTGAAACTGAAAAATTGATCCGTCATTGGCCGCCATTTTGTGAAATTTAAAAAAAAAACCTGCGTTCAGGCCCAAGATAAACTATCAAACTCACTGTTGTTTTCTTATTTTTATTTTAGATGAACCACAAGAAGTACGGATGGCCACCGCGAAGCACTTTTATAAGATAAAGGATCACAATCGAGTTGACAACTTAGTCCAGATGTAATTTTTTTTTTGTTGACATTTTTGTGAACCTTACTCAAAGATATAGTTTTAAAATTTCGTATTATGTATTAAATAAAACACACTATACAAAAGTTCATGACAAATTATTGAAAATGTCTATTTTTCACACCTCTGACTGCACGTAACCCCTTCACATAGCTATACATTCGGGTGGTCGTTAATTTCTAACATATACTTGCCAGCCCCTGAATCGATAGATAATGACCCAAAGTCATCGCGTATCTTGATAGTATACAGTCGACTGCCGTCGATTGCGCATGCGCCAAATAATTTATTTTCATTGGTCGGTAAGGTCGTCCCGCAGCAGTATTATGACGTAGTCGGTCGCGGGACGATCTTACCGACCAATGAAAATAAATTATTTGGCGCATGCGCAATCGACTGTATACTATCAAGATTTCTTCCCGGTACATATATTACAAGTGATTTTTGTTCTGTAGGTTGCGAGTTGACGAAAAATTAGTAATAGGCCGCTGGCGATATTTACTGCGATACTTCTTCATCAAGTAAAGGATTATGAAAACAAAGGTAAACTTTTGTCTCTCTAGTGTCTAACTTCTGCCTTCTACCTCTAGCATCTAACTTGTTTTCGCCGGCCGTCGTCGTACATCGTCTGCCTGTGCCTGGCCTCTGTATTTCTTCCTTGCGTGTCCGCCCTTCTCTTGCCTACCTTTCTTCTGCTTACTTGCGTGTTCTCTTCCTCTCTAGTGAACCGGTCACGTGGTCACCGTTTGTTTACGTTCACTTATTTTTCTCTATTGCCTCAGTTTCTCTCACTTTTGCCACCTACTCGCTTTTTGTGCTTATGCACTTGCCTCTCACGCACTCTCTGCACTTCTTCTTTCGCCTTTTATCTTACACTGTCTCTGTTCTTTGAACTATTTACACTCTCGTTGGAAAACTATTCTTCCTATTTTTGCAGAATTTTTAAAATAATCAATTCTGTTATTTTTTTGGGGGGGCCCCAGTGCCGTATTTGTTGTAAAAAATAACATGGAGTAACAATTGAGAAGTGCACAAATAATGACAGAGTACACTCAAATTTCATTTAAACCGTAATTCTGACTTGGAGGTGAACAAGCGGAAAGTTTTCAGACACGATTTTCATCGCAAATTTTCAGAATCTTCCGAAAAAAAACTCCGATTTACAAAAATCGATGGGCAACATCGTGGAATTAACATTTTAAGTTTTATTTTTTGAATTTCGCGCTCAAAATGTCAAGTGAGACGAAAATGATCATTTTCGGAACTTTCCGATCGACTACCGTATTTTTAATCTCGTTTCAAGGCATTTTATTAATCATTCAATCATATTGGAAAATTTCGCAGCAAAATCTAGTAATTACGGAAACCCCCATTAACTGAAGTCAGCGATCTTTTATACTTTGTGAATCTCTTCGTTGACACCTAAATAATACAAAGAAATAATTGAAAAAAAAAAAAAATTTGGAGGCCGGATTTGCGTACAGGATTTGGGAGAATAGCCAATATCCCTCTGCTGTGATAAGGCAGGCGTACGAGGGTGTACAGTAGGGTGCTTCAGAAAAGAAATTCAATTTTTTTTTCCAACTCTTACCCTCCCAAATGCTTGAGGTGGATAAGAAAAAAGTCCCCCCGAAAGTCGGTCGCTGTGGCTCAACTCTGAAAGGTCGCTATTTTCATTTTAGTTTCCTATTCATTTAACATGGGGATTTTCGTTTTTTTATTTAAACTGAAATTACACCTATTCATTCCAATTTTGTTCAAATAACCATTGCATATTCAGAAAGCTGGTTGTTCAAGCTTTCCAAACCTATATAATAAAAGTCGACTATCTCAATTAGACCATTAAATAAAGTCATTTAAAATCTCTAGATTATAAAATTTCTAGATTTCAAATCACTCAGTTTAATCTTCTGATTGGGGTATTCGACTTTTATTATATAGGTCTGGAAAGCTTGAAAAAACAGCTTTCTGGATATACGATGGTAATTTCAAAAAAAATTAGAATGAATAGGTGTAATTTCAGTTTGAATGAAAAAACGAAAATTCTCATGTTAAATGAATGGGAAACTAAAATGAAAATAGCGACCTCTTAGAGTTGAGCTACAGCGGCTGACGTTCGGGAGGACTTTTCTCTCATCCATCTTAAGCATTTGGAAGGGTAAGAGTTGATAATAAAAATTAAAAAATTTTTATGAAGCACCCTAGTGTTACAGTAATGTTCATTGATGAGTTCCCAGTGGCTAACTGTTTTTTCGGACTTTTTCGGATACCATCAATAAAATAATATTATATTACTTTTATAAGGGGTCAGAATTATTATTATTATAATTTCGGCTGTCGGCACATCAAATACGACTAGAATGGAGTCTCGTTTCCGAAAAATTCAGAAAAAAACAGTTAGCCACTGGGAACCCATTAATGAACATTACTGTACCTTTACAATTGAGACACGGCAAATAAAACGAAATAAAACGTGTATATCGGTAAATTTCTTTTATTAAATTAAAAATTTATGACAAGGTGGCATCCACCCTTGCCTCCCCTGCCACCCCAGCTACCACCCCAGCTACCCTTCCCGCCCCCCTTCTTCCCCTTGTCCTTCTTTCCCTCGTCCTTCTTTCCCTCGTCCTTCTTTCCCTCGTCCTTTCCCTTGTCCTTCTTTCCCTCTTCCTTTCCCTCGTCCCTCTTCCCGGCTCGACCCCTCGCGGTGTTGGAGCCGGGCGGACCAGTGGCAAACTTCCGGGCGCGCCAGTTCCAGCTGTAAGAGATATTACTTTCAATAATAGTGGAACAACCGCGGAAACCGAAAACCAATCAACCAAAAAACTTCTTAACAACAATTTTCAAACGAGCGATCTGATTTTTTCCGTGGCGCTCCATTCTTTCGAATTATTGTTTAATCATCATACATGGAAGTTGAGGATATTTCTATAAAAAACTGTAATCTTTACAGTAGGTATGTAATGGAATTTTGCAGTACAATCATTTATTGAAATAATGAATCTTCAGTGTACGTCCCTTCCCGAGATTCACAACCTCAACCGCCAACAAAAAATTTTTAAAGTTGAAGGGGTCCTTGAGTCGACAGAGTTTTAGTAGAGCTCATTTTACGGCTGAAATCCGAGTCCAATTGCATCGTTTTGGCACATAGGGCTTTATATCGTATAAGGGAGGAGCCGAGCAGAATCGCATTTTAGTCGATAAATGTGCTCCTATAAAATTCTGTCGGATTGGTGCACTGCCGTGTACGCGAGAAAAAAATTTGTCGCACAGTTGGTTGCATACTCACAGCTCATCCCGCTCCTGCCGCCGCTGCTGCCTCGGGGTTGACCTGCTTCTATCGCTCGACTGTAAGTGGGTGAAATATTATCATGAAATCTTTGCAATCGTGACATTTAGTAAATAATTGCAATAACCACGTACACTGCTCAAATCATGGAGACCCTTGAGAGCTTTGTGTTCCGAAACAAATATACCAGTTGTAATGGATGTTTATAATTACAGTTTCATCCATTAGTATACTAATGATCAAGAATGTGACCAGCGACTCCAGAGAATCGGTTTTCCATTAGAACTTCAATAATATGTTGACTCCAGAAGTGATATCTTTCAATCGAATCAAAAATGGCTGAGGATGTTGAAATTCTAGTTTTAGAATATTTGGAACCAAAAATGTATTATTTTAATTATTCCTATCTCGTAGTACTGCCAGCAAACTATATTGCCAGGAAGATTTATAACTATACAAATATGTGATGAAAGTACAGTATTCCTAACCACTGATACGAAACAAAAAATTCAGAAACAAGAAATGTAAAAGTGCTGAGAGTTCAGAGTCAGAGACAGGTCGAGTTGGTTTGATCCGTCAACAATATTTAAGCGTTGCAATAATATAATGGTGTAGAGCGTACTCTACTCTTGCCACAAGCAAACTAACTGGCAACAAAAGAACGACTATAAGCATGGATGTCTGTTTGTATAATATAGGATTTTTTGATTTGTCGGATTGTCTTGGCTTTTTAAGTTTTGGTTTAAAAAATTAAGTCAAATATGACCTAATATGTACCCCATCTTTGTTTCCGCGCGGCTCGTTCTCCCTCCGCGCCTGTCTCTCCTGCTTTTCTTTGTTTTCTTTCTCTCTTTCTCTCTTCTCTTTCTGACGCTCTTCTCTCTCCTTCGCTGCTCTCTCCTTCGCTGCTCTCTCCTTCGTTGCTCTCTCCTTCGCTGCTCTCTCCGTCTTCTCTCTCTTCTTCTCCTCTCTCTCCTTCTCCTCTCTCTTCTCGGCTCCCTCTCTTTTTTCTTTGTCCTGCTCCTCCTTTTCTTTCTCCCATTCCTTGCGCATCGTACGCATCGCGGCTACATCCGCCCGCTCTTGCACGCGCTCCTCCTGCAGCTCTCGCATTTCCTCCCGCAGTTTCGCGAGCTGCTCCCGCAACTCTTGTTCTCCCATTGTCTGATTTATGGTGGCCACGGTGAGGAAAGAACGGGAAATGTGAGGGAAAAACAAAAAATTGGTCAGGGATTCCTGGAAATGTAGTACTGTTTGGCCAGTGATTCAGATAGATAGGCTGTGGATAGAAGTGGATACGAAATTAGGGATACAAACGGATTGGCGGGACTTTGAATTCGAACAGACTATCAGAGGGATTCAGATAGATAGACTGTGTATAGAGGTAAATGCGATGTTAGGGATACAAACGGATTGGCGGGACAGTAAACTACAGATTTTTCGAATGGGGTCGTCCAAAAAAAAAATTTTCTTGACACAAGCACCCAAAGTCCTCCTTTGCGCATCGTCTACGCGCACCCAAAGCAGACTTTTAGCGTACCGGTGTGCAAAATATTTTGCGCACCGCTATGCGGTGCGCAAAGGGATTTTGCACACTGGTACGCTAAAACCGGCTTGGGTGCACGCAGACGGCACACAAACGAGAACCTTGCGTTGCATGTATCGAGAAAAATAGTGTTCAGATACGCGAGGCCAAACTCGTTTCTTGCTCACCACTCGTCTGAAGGCAGCACGAAGCCGAGGCTTCGCCTCGGCTTCGTGCTGCCTTCAGACTCGCGGTCCGCAAAACGCTCGTTTGGCCTCTTGTATCGAAATATACTATTGTTTCACTTTTTGGGGCGCATGAAGTGAAAAATAACTCAAAATAGTGGGAACATTTTTTTTTCCAATTAAAATTGCGAATGTTATAGGCAATTGAATTTCTCTGATTTTGAAATATATATGTATAGGAGGTATTCTGCCCCAAGTGAGACCAGTACGGTTGCTCACCCTAATCAATATTTTTATTAATTTATTTTTGTTATCAGCAATCCAAAAGAAACCTAGGTGAATTATTTCAAATTTTTTTTTGGAATACGAACCGAGTTGGAAATTGTGAATTTTTCTAGTAAAGTAATCTTCAATTAATTATAACTCAGCCCGGGTTGTTCGAATCAGAAAAAACAAACGCATTAAAATGATTGTCAGAACTTGTAGTTTTCTAAAAAAATATCATTGTTAATTATTATTTCTAGGTTTAATTCAAAATTATTTTATTAGAAAAATTCACAATTTCCAACTCGGAAAGTATTCCGAAAAAAAAATTGAAAAAATTCACCTATAGGTTCCTTTTCGGTTGCTGATAACAAGAATAAATTATGAAAAATATTGATAAGGGTGAGGAACCGGACCGGTCTTACTTGGGGCAGAATACCTCATAGATAAAGCTTACATGGGTGACGTCATAAACTAGTAGTTTTCAATTCGTTGTACATACTGCCATTTTTGTTTAAACGAAAAAGGAAAAAATACGTCCAAATTATTTTTCCCCAAACTGCTGTAATGTAAAATAACAAAAAAAGTCGTGGACGACCTTATATTGTGACGGCAAAATGATGAGCGTGGACGAAGATATAGAGAGAATAATCGTTGAGAAAGTAATCAGAGTCATCCGTCTCTGTACTGGAGTTTGACATTATTTTATTTCGATACTCCGGAATCTTGTCATGCATAATACTTCGCAATTGTTCGAAGGCACCTCGCATAGGTCATGTGAAAGTGAAGAAGAAAGAAATGCCCCTGAAACTTCCCTGATGCCCAAAAGCATATTCATATAACGTCGCATGACTACGCGTCTATTGGCTTATTTTCCATGTTCATACACAGAGTAACTGATTCCGCGACGGCGAGAGGCACCGATGAGTGGGGATAGTACAATAATGAGCAGTTAATCCGAGGACCTAAAAGTGCCCATATTCGTTACCAAAAAAGTTTTGGAAAAATGACAAACAACAATATTTTTAGAGCTTATTTGGGTTCCACGAGTTGTTTTACTTCACCATTATATACGGAATAAAAATTTGACAAGATTAGGGACGCTGTTTTTCGATGAGAACTTCCAGCTCCAAAAATTTGCGAGAATATCTGAGGGGGTGAGGCCGGATCCGATGTCTAGAATTGGCAGACAAACTTGCTCATGTACGAAGTATAGACGATTCAGCGACGCCGAGAGACGAGGAATAGGGATAGTACAATAATGAGCAGTTACTCCTAAGACTGTGCTCCTATTCGTACTTGACTGATGTCTTCGTACTTCCAATACCAATTATTAAGTAATACAGTAACGATAAAAAAATTTGTGAAAAATGATAAAGGAAAGCTCTGGAAGCAATATAATATTTTTTTTACGGTCTTGTGACGAAAAATAATAATGGAGCTTATTCGGGTTCTACGAGTTGTTTTGCTTCACTTTCGCAAATTTTTTGGAGTACGAATGGGATTGAACATTGAAGATGAAAAACGGATCACCATGAGATACAATTTAGCAAAAATGTATTGTACTTACTGCGATTAAATTCCTTTCCTCGTCTTCTTTTTTCTTTTTTTTTTTCTTCGCGCCTTGTCGTTAAGTTCTCGAACAACAATGGACAATCTACGAATACACGCCAACCATAAAACAAATTTCGCGGCCTATAGCGGAACCTTGAGCCTGCGCGCGCATGGAAACACTGGCCCGGCGCCTCAGTTTACCATTGACGTCGCGTGTCGGGGAGAGTGGCTCTCGCTGACCGTAGAACCGCGCTCACGAAAATCCGATGCGACGACCCTGTCTGCGAGATTAGGCTGGATTAGGCCCCGAACCGTTCACATTCGCGAGGTCCCGGTACACCAAAGTGTATAGCGATGAAATTACCGCATCTCGGTCTTGCCCGAGATAAGCGTAACTTCATAATAAAAATACTTTTCGTCGTCTTTGATTTATGAAATTATATTATGATATATTATATATTTATATGACCAAAAGTTTTTCTCGGCGAGCGCCTGGCATTGGTTCCAATGAAGCGTTGGACCACAACCGAACATCAACGAGGTAAACTGCTTTCCTGATAAACTAAGCTCGAAGGAAGGCCGATTTTACCCCGAGGTAAGTGAATCACAATTATCGCACGTGATAATTTGTTCTTGAAAATGTAAATAACGATAAAATGCCAGAATAGGTCAATATAATCATAGAGTCATCGAATAGATGTGATTGAAGGGCATGCGGAAATAGTAGTGACGAATAAATAGTCGCTCGAATTCGGGTGCCATGCTGTGGGTTCTATCTAAATTTACATTTTACAGTTGGCGTTGCAATGAGAAAATATTATTTACTCACAGAAACTGGACATTGATGCGCATCGCTATGCCAAGAGTGATCCTGGACAAGGTTTCATAGATGACGAAGTTCGCAGCACCGCCTGGCTGAGCAGTTCAGAAGCTGACAGAGCACCTCGTACTCAGCGCTGGAATGCTGCCACCGGCCGACTGACTTTAGGTATCCGTACGCCTCCTCGAAGCCTCCCCGTCTGTCATCACTGTAGTACTGGTCTACTTGTAAAGCTTTTCTTCTCACACGACAGCTCAGTCATTGCCGAAGTCAGAAAGGAAGAATATGCTGGGTGCAACAATCAAGTTCGTTCGGCTCGTGTAACATTGGAATTTGTCAACTTACATAGCGCTGAAGTCACACTATTTGATTGTGTTTTCATTTTTGCCAATGTGAAATCTAAATCGTATTCGCGCGCTTCGTAGAAACAGTTTTATCAAATTCGAGTGCATTTCAGACGGCGGTGCTTTGGACAGATTGGATCTTTCAGCTTCGTTGGATCAGGAATACCGAAAGTCGAGAAATTGGAATGCTAATCGAGCCAGATGTCGTCGATTATCCTGCGACGGCACTGTTTTATAAAACATTCGCAGAGTTAACCATAAGAGTATTGTCCAAAGCAAAGAACCAACTCGATTGACTCGGTGTACCGATACTCTTAGAATCCTACGCAAACTAACTGAAATCCTAGGTAGAGAAAAATCTATTTTGAAATTTTATGCAGTAAAAATTTTCGATTTAACTGTCACAATTCTGACGTTGGCACGACCACTTTCTTTACAGTTGTAATCATTATACGCGTTCGAGCTGGCCCGATGAACTATTGAACCTCCGATGATGCTGCAGTCTCTACGATGAAGTCCCCCGGAGCCTATGATTGCGACTTCGAAAGGTTTGCTGTGGTCTAAAGGTTACCCGAAGAGCCTCAAACTTAGAGAACTCTGAACTTGTGTTACGAAATAAGTAACGCAGCAAAATTCTGATAGTATTCCCTAGATTGTTTGTAATGTTGTAATTAATCAAATGACGGAATGATTAGAAGAGGAATTGCTCTTCGAATTTCACTTTGTTGCTTCCTTTGTGACACTATTTTCAACAAGTTCTGTAAGTCTCAACAGTTTCTTGCTTATCTTTTGGAGTAGAACTAGCTTGAATGAGTGTAGTGATTTGAGAGGTTATTCATTTAGGGTTATTGTGCTAGAAGTTCATTCATGAGTTTTATACAATTCGAAGCTATCTTTCCCTGAGCTATGATATTGCAGCTCTTTGCGCTTTATCAATAATTATTGTGTAAAAGGTATTCCACGAAGTACAGAGTTACTCCTCGTAATGCTTCTGAAATAGGCTTTATTCGAAAACCTCCCATGCGTCTGAGTTATTCTTGAATCTTGCTGGGCTTGCACACACATATTTTAAGATGCGTGAGACACAAACCCACATCGGTTTTCAGAAATAGCTACGATACTTTGACTTTGACATTTTTTTTGATGAAAAAAAAACGATATATTTTCAATTATTTTTTCTCAAATCCGTAATTTTGTCTCGATTTACAAAATCTAACGTGGGTTTGTAGCTAGTGTGTGTAGAAACGTACCATGAAAATTTGAAGCGCTTTCGACAAAAACTCAGACTCATTGGACTTTTTCAACTGCCAGAAACCTAGTTCAGAGATAAATCGCTTTGAATTTTTTTTGTTTTTAATTATTCACAAAGTTAAAGAAATTCAAGATATAAGTTATAGCAACTTGAAGAAAATTCAACATATATATATGTGGAATTCCACGTGAACTTGGTAAATGTTTGACCCTGACACCTTCCGATTCGGGCCATGATTTTTTATGTTATTATACTTGACCGAAGAGACGCATCGAATTTTTTTCAGATTTTTTCGAAACGCCGCCATTTTTGTACAAATGCACAAAACTCCAACATAAGAGCCCCAATTTAAAAATCCGAAAAAATTCTCAAAAATCCTCTGTCAGATATCAAAATTTTCCAGCCTTGAGTCAGAGTGGGCAAACGTTTGCTTCCATTCTATTCCGTGATTTTTTCGAAAAAAATTATGAAAACGAATAGCAGCAGATGCCAGTCCACTGTGAAGTATTGCTTGAACGTTTTTATACGTCACGCACGATTTTTGGGAATTCTTGCTGATTTTTCCGAAGCGATTATATTTCTTCTCATATTTTTGGATTCAGATCGGATGAAAAAAAATCGCATGGGAAAAATCTGATAAAATTTCCAAAAATCGTGCGTGACGTATAAAAACGTTCAAGCAACAGTTCACAGTGGACTGGAAACTGCTGATGTTCTTTTTCATAATTTTTTTTCGAAAAACGTACGAAAAAGAATGGAAGCAAACGTTTGCCCACTTTGGCTCAAGGCTGAAAAATTTTGATATCTGGCAAAGGATTTTCGAGAATTTTTTCAGATTTTCAAATTGGGGCTCTCATGTTGGCGTTTTGTGAATTTTAAAAAAAATGGCGGCTCTTCGAAAAAATCTGAAAAAAATTCGGAGCGTCTCTTCGATCAGGTACGGTAACATAAAGAATCATGGCCCCAATCGGAAGGTGTGAGGGTCAAACATTTACCGAGTTCACGTGGAATTCCCCATATATTTAAGCAGTTCGGTTGATACAAACTTGGTCTTGTCGAGTCTGAGCAATTTGTCCTGCGGGCAGCGAATCATGCGGTTGATAACTTGTAAATCTGGTTTTGTAAAATGAATACAAACATTTGGAAGAATATTGATTCGCTATATAAATTTGAATGCTCATCTCTGGTGAAGTGTGTGACCAAAAACTTCAATATGATTTCCAACCGTAGAAAAACACATTTTGGAGTTGTTGTCTTATGGGGGTATACACACCTTGAAAAGGATTTTTTCCAAATCACTGCTACGCTCTGTGAAAACATTCTAGTGACTTAGTTCTTTTACGGTTGATTAGTTTCATAGTTTTTTCCAAATCTGGAAAAATCATGTACCATGTATCAAAATAGCACTAATTAACTGTAAAAAAACTGAGTCACTAGAATGTTTTTTCAGAGTGTAGCAGTGATTTGAAAATAATTATTTTTTATTATTATAATTTTTTTACCTCACGTAAATCACTTGAGTGTTGTAGCTTGATGGAAAACTGCATCCGAAGTTACTTTTTTTCACAGATTAAAAAAGCAATAACCGAAATATAGGGAAATTGAAGACTTCTGCTGGAACGCTGATACGCATTATACGCTTTATTGAGCTTAATAAATTTTTTTTCGGTTCAAGGATTTGTGCACGTGACGATAAGGGTTCAAAGAACACTTTTCCGTAAAAATGAAAACAAAAATTGATTTTTTTGAAATTTTATCCTCAAATTTCAGTACTTCCTACCCTTGAGCCCCTTATTATGCCACGCATTGCCGCGTCCAATGCTGTACTCCACAGCATTAGTATTATATTGGCACTCACAAAATTAGTCATCCCACCTGTTTTCATCGACAGAATATTAAAACTTGCAGTAGGGTGAGTGGACCAGTGAATGAACGATTAAGCGTACGGTCAGTTTTAAGGAAGGTTTTCTTTATACTAGATGGTTGTTGCCTTACAAAACCAGTTCTATTCGACACATCGTATCCTAAATATTTGGGATCGCTTGTTGAAACGTGTTATCCAAACAGAAATCCATATGAAAGAACCTATCCGAAACTGAAATGGCAATTTCACCAGTAATTGAACACTTGGACCCAGTCAATAAACAGCCTTCGATCCAGTAAATGAGCAGACCAATCCGAATAAACAGTAGGTATCAAATAAATCGGTAGGTAGTTATAGTTAGTATTATAAATAAACATTTTAATTGAAATAACATCTCATTTTCATATCGTTCATTCACTGGATTTACGTATAGCAGTGCTGTTCATTAGAGAAGAAGAGAAGACACCCTATTACCGAATGAATAAATTTAAAATAAAATTGAAATTACAATAGAATACCGTATAACACTGTTATATATAAAGTAGTCTCTGTCAACTCAGACACCCATTTCACTTGAGGTCTCCGAACATTCTGTAATAATTTGCACACGTTGTTGGGGATGTATTTTTTTTTTTGGAAATGTCTTACCGGTCATTGCATTCCAGACATGGTTTTAATCAATCGTTATCATGAGAAAAAAAAAATTGTATTTAAAAAATGGGGGTTAAAATGTATTAATTGTCCCACGGAGAAAATATATCATCATTATGAAAGAAATAAAAATGAAAATTTGTAAAAAGTTGAGACTAAGGATATGAAAGCTGATGTCCCAACACAATATCTATGAATATTTATACTGTAACGTTACAGGCTGTATAGGCCTGGCCGTTAGCATTCAAATATCAGCTGTTGCGAACATTCGAGTAGAACTAGAATATTCGACGAGTCACACGCTCGGCGTGACGTCATAATCAGTATATAAGGCATGTCGATAGACAGACAGCCAGCAATCTCCGGCAAAGCGACCGAGTTGACTCACTACATTACTTCTCATCAGACGCTAAAGGCAAAGCGCCTAGCGAGCTGCCTAGCCAATTATCTTATCACTTTAGAAAATTCAGAATTCTTTAAAAACTCAATTCCAAATTTCGCTACATTACTAACAACATATCAAAATTCATTATTACTCGAAAGATTATATTAAATTATTGCATAAAGTCGTGGGACAGAGATCTCATGCATCAAATATTAATATTATACAAATTTAGTAGATAAGTATTCTTATAAATAGTATTGTAATTGATTTCAACCGTCAAAATCTAAGTTATACAATAAATACTCATATGTTTATTTTTAATGTTCTGATTTGATGCTGCTTCCTTTATCCGCCATTTCCCGGTCGTAGTTAAACTTTATTTAGCTAGGAATACGGCTGCGAACGCCTTGCGTTCAAGGTCCGTAATTAGGCATCTTAGCAACAAATGAGATAGAGAGGTCCCGAATTTTATTAACGAGTAAAGAACTCACGATAACTGTCAGTTTCGCGTAGCCGCTAAACTGCCATAAAGTTACATTTGGCGCCCAACGTGGGGCTTCTCTATTCAAAATTTTGTTCAAATCTTTGCATAAATTATCTTAGAGTCATTGTTAAACTTAGCTTCTTTCGCGTTTCGATCAATTTGAGTTCTTTATCAGTAGAGTCAATCTTGCATACATGGCGTCAGAGTCCAGTGTCGTGACCAGGCAAATGGCAGGCAAAGGAACCGGCATCAACATGGCGTCAGAGCCAGTTGTAGGTGAAAAACGGCAAGGTAGACAAAATAAAGATAAAGGTAGTTCACAGTTAGACATTGCTTTTATTGATAAGGAAAAAGATACAGATAAACGTAGACCAGGTAGCTTCGATCCAATGACAGCCCTAGAACAATTAAGTAGGAAACTAGATGAAAAATTTGCAAAAATAGAACAAACGATTCTTGAATCGAAGTCAGAAAATGTTGATAATTTGTTAAATAGTGAAGATAGCTTCAGAAAAAGATTGGAAGAACAATCTGCTAAATATAAAAAACAATTAGAAGCATTGAATAATCGAATAGAAAATTCATACGATAAGCTCGATGAAAAATTAATGAAATGTCAAGATAACTCTCTAAAGTCTCATAAAGATATTCGCGAAGAGTTCGGTGAAAGCTTGATATGTTTGGAAAACAGAATGGATTAAAACCAAAAAGGTTGCTCAGATAAAATCGCAGAATTAGAAGAGAATCAAGAAAAAATCAGAGTCAGTCTAAATTCTGAAATTAGAAAGATTAAATCTAATAATTCTAACCAAGGCTGTGAATATAGTCATATTCTTTCCAAACATGTCAGGTTGCCATCGTACTCGGGAAAAAACTGGGAAAGACCAGCTAATTATATTAAGGAGTTAGAAGATTACTTTATCTTTATCGATGCTCAGCAACAAGACGATATCCGTTTAAAACTCGTAGGGCAAAGTCTCACACATGACGCCAAGGATTGGTGGATCGCGCGTCGCGAGGTTATCAGGTCCTGGGGAGAGTTTAAAAAACGATTTTTAAATAGATATTGGGGAGTTGAAATTCAAAGAGAATTACGCAGAGATATTGAGTTTGGTTACTATATTCCCGACTCGAGAGTAACGTGGTCGGAATATGCCAATAGAAAATTTGCATCGGCAGCAGGGTTAAGTCCACAAATGTCCGAAATCGAGATTGTTAGAAATCTTACACGCCACTTCGAAGATTCGATCGTAGAAGCCGCAAAATGCCGGGATATCCGCGACATCGACGCACTTCTAGAGTTTCTTGATGAGATGCAATTCGGGGGTAGATCTAATGCACCGAAACAAAAGGTCACTTACGCGAATAGGCAGGGTCCAACTGTTAATCGCGTAACTGAAAATCGTGACAAGCATGTGTCATGGCGACCGGATAGCTCAAGCCAAATTTTCAAACCTGTAGCCGACGATATAGATCAACGTTATAAGAACGGCCAAACAAACAACACGAATAATAGGTCGAATTCAAATTGGACAACTAGTCATGTAAACGCGACCATCATAAACACAGATAGTTCGTCAATAGATGAAACGATTCATGGTCAAACGGTTACGGAAAACTGATAGGCGCTGTACTGGACAAATCAGAAATGAACCCAGTACAGCATGAAGTCAATATTTTCGCGGCACAATTTGAAACTGAAATTACAAATGATACGTTTGAAAATCCATTTAATTATCTTATTAAGGAAAATACAGAAAACGGTCAGCCTTTAGTACAGTGTCCGGAGGTTCTACTTCGTATTGAGAACATCGACGCCAAAGCACTAATAGATACTGGCAGCCAAATAACGTGCGTGTCGGGTGATTGGTACGATCGGCACGAAAAATCGCTGGATAAATGCGCTAAGTTGCCTGTAACAAATTTTCAAGTTTTAGGAGTAGTTAAAGGCAAGCCGACTCGGATAAAAAAACAATTCCTTGCCAAAATCGATATAGGGTCGTTATCCGATGAGGTATGTTTTCTCGTCGTACAGGGTTTGAGACGTGACATAATCATAGGAATCGATACGCTACATCGATGGAAAGCGGATTTAGATCTTGAAATAAATAAATTAAGAATCCAAACTAAAATCAATAACGAAGAAGTTGAGGTGATAAAACCTGAAGATATTAGCGACAATAGCGAAAATCTAACAAAAGTATCTAATATCGATTCAGTTAGTCATAATCAGATTGGACATAATCCGGGATTAACTGATGATGAGATTAACTGCAAGCTGTCGGAATGTCAGGTACTTAAAGCTTGTGAAATCATTGCCTTTTCAAATTTATTAAAAAAGTATCGCGACATATTTTCCAAAATACCAGGTCGAGTCACAGTTTATGAACATAACATAAAAATCTATGAGGATAGACCATTCGTCAGACGGTCATATCCAATCCCGATCATGCATCGAGATAAGGTTAGACAAGAAATAAACAAAATGCTAAATCTTGGTATAATTGAACGATCATATAGCGAATACATCAATCCATTAGTTGTAGTAGCTAAAAAATCAGGAGACGTTAGGCTGGTATTAGACGCAAGGTATATAAACAAGCTGATCGTACCTGACCACGACTGTGCGCAATCTACTGAAGTTTTGTTTCAGAAATGCGGAAACGCTTCGGTAATGTCCAGTCTCGACTTAACTGCAAGTTTTTGGCAGGTTCCGCTACACAAAGATTCCAGAAAATATACGGCGTTCATGTACGAGGGGAAGACATATCAATTCGCGGTGACACCCTACGGTTTAAATACTAGTTTAGCAAGTTTGATTAGAACATTAGACTTAGTTTTGAAAGAAACAGATAGTTTCACCATCAACTTTGTTGATGATATACTGTGTTTATCTGATTCGTTCCAGTCTCATTTAGCACATCTGGAATTACTATTTGCGGTTTTTAGAAAGCATCATATGACTATAAATTTCAATAAGTCAAAGTTTTTTCGAGAAGAAATAGATTTTTTGGGCCACAAGATTACCAAAAACGGTATCTTACCGCAACCGGAAAAAATAGACGCTATACAGCGTTTTCCTGAACCAAAAAACGTAAAACAATTAAAAGGATTTTTGGGATTAACTAATTATTATAGTAAATTTACGAAATACTATTCAGATGCTACATCGCCACTATTAAATCTAGTAAAGAAAGATGCTAAATGGGAGTGGAACGAAGAAATGATAACACATTTCAATCATGTAAAACAATTATTCTGTAAAACGATGATTATCCATCATCCCAATCCTAAAAAACGTTATTACTTAGAATGTGATGCAAGTAACTTCGCGATCGGTGCCGTATTGTATCAGTTATCTGACACAAACGAAGAGCGAATTATCGGATTCGCTAGTCGCACCCTAAAGGGAGCCGAATTAAACTATTTTACGTCGGAAAAAGAATTATTGGCTATTGTTTTCGCATTGGAGAGGTTCCGGACATTTATTATCGGAGCGCAGCTGACCATTCGCACAGACCATCGAGCACTAACATTCATTTCCACTTGCAAATTAGTAAGTTCGCGTTTGGCACGTTGGATCCTGTTTATTCAAACATACGACTTTGATATCGAGTTCATCAAAGGAAGGGATAACATCGTCGCGGATACACTCAGTAGATATCCCCCTAAAACAGAAGAAAAACAATTACAGATTAATAATTTGCAAATAATAGCACCATTAGTTAGAGGCGTTACAGAAGAGGTAACACAAGGTTTAGATGCATTCGGATTGCACCAAGCTCAGGATGAACGTATAATCGATTTAATCAATAAGGATAATTTAAGAACAAAAAAAAGATTAAAACAGATTAAAGGAATTTGGTACCACCTGGAGCCAGGGGGCACCAAAAAGGCTTATCTCCCCGAGAGATTAATCAAGGGATTAGTAACCGAAACACACGAAATATACGGTCATCTTGGTGCAACCAAATGTTATAAATTATTGAAAGAAAATTTCTATTACCCGAAATTTGCACGCCGCATCAGACGAATTCTAGCAAGTTGCGATCGATGTCAAAGATGCAAGGTACCGAACATGTACAGCTACGCACGGATGCAAAACATCACACCAACCGAGGTCGGTGAATTAGTCTCGATAGATTTTCTAGGCCCGTTACCCTCGAGTCGAGAAAATTATAAATGGTTGCTAGTAACCATCGATACATTCAGTAAATTCGTACGCTTATACCCACTGAAAACTGCGGATGCGCGTTCCACCATCAAATGCATTTTTGAAAAGTACATTCCAGAACTAGGCAAACCGCGCAAAATCCAGTTCGACCATGGGACACAGTTCACGTCAGCACAATGGTTGAATAAACTCGAGGAAGAGGGAATTGTTCCGATATTCTCATCAATAAGACACCCTCAAGGGAATATGGTCGAAAGAGTTAATAGGGAATTAGGTAGATTCTCTAGAACCTTTTTAACTGACAAGCATACAGCTTGGATTAAATGGTTGCCGGTAATCGAGTGCTGCGTGAACGAGGTGCACCATGAGTCGACTGGATTTTGTCCATGCGAGATTCAGCTTGGTGAACAACCCACCAGATTCTGGAAGAATTGGTTTGACATCGATAAAGATAACGTATCACAAGAATTAAAGTTAACATTAGTTAAAGATAATATAATAAAAAACGGAAGTAGCAGAGCTAAGCGATTTAATTCAAGTCATAAACTAACGGAATTTAAAGTAAACGATTTAGTATTGGTTAGAGCTTTAAATGTGTCTGATTCGAAAAATAAAATAATGGCTAAATTCCTAGCGTTATATGAAGGACCGTACAGGATCCGAAATCGTGTTGGTGAAGCTACCTTCGTATTAGAAAATATAAATACAAGAAAGGAACGTGGACGATTCCACACGAATATGTTGAAACACTATGTTATGCCTGAGCTTTAAGAAAGAGAGAAAAACAATAGGCTAGGGGCGTTGAGTAATTCGTTCGCGACGGTTGAGCTTGAGTGCTAACGTACCCAGGTCTAATGAGCGACATCAGGGGTATAAAAGCCGAGGTCAAGCACAAATATCGCAAACGGTCACCATGTTCGTATACGGATATACCAGCGTCCAAGACAAAGAGTGTCAAGCGAGTGTAGAGGAGTTTAAAATATCTGAAAATGATAAAGTAGTTGAAGCATCTGGGAAGTTCATGCCTGGATGTGGAAGATATAAAAAAGGTAGAGGGTATCAAGTGCATGCTTACCTTTTGGATCCGGCACGAGATTACCGAAAGAAGAAGTCGGTACCACGTCCTACGGAGGTGCCGAAGCCAGACGAAGCACCAGTCATCCCGACAATCAACTGCATCGACGAGAAGGCGGAAGTGCAGCGGCCGACATCGACCGACATAAACAACAACCCATGTCTCAAGGTCAGCATCCCGCTAGAACGGATATCTTATAACGTGTTGAAGGATGCATTCGTGAAGGCCAATGCAGAGAAGGTAGATGCAACGATAAAAACCAATAAACCTACCGTTACGAAAGTTGAAGTGGTGACTGGAGCGCTTCAGGGGCTGCAGAAATACAAGATCCCGCGGCTAGGGAAATGCACTGCCGATCCGGAACCAACCGCCACCGCCACAACACCCGGCAACAAGCGATCACGACTCGTAGACTTCGATCGTCGAAAAGACCGCAAACCGGAGGACTTGATAACAATGCTGAGGGTTTTTGGGACATTGGATTTATCAGACGATGAGGACGAGGTGACACAAACAAGAAAACGACAAAAGTCAGCTGTGGTAGCCAGCAGGCCACCGGCCAACCGCCGTACCAACGTCAGCCAACAGTCGGTAAGGGAGGTAATCGAAATTCCACGATTGATCGATCCGACTGATCCATTGGGGCTGAAACGTGGATAACTGGACCACAGCGCGATGAAGAAAGAAAAAACGAAGGTCGAACATCGAGATCCCGAGAAGATCAAGATCATCACAACATCCGATGATCGAAGGGGGCAGATGTAACGTTACAGGCTGTATAGGCCTGGCCGTTAGCATTCAAATATCAGCCGTTGCGAACATTCGAGTAGAACTAGAATATTCGACGAGCCACACGCTCGGCGTGACGTCATAATCAGTATATAAGGCATGTCGATAGACAGACAGCCAGCAATCTCCGGCAAAGCGACCGAGTTGACTCACTACATTACTTCTCATCAGACGCTAAAGGCAAAGCGCCTAGCGAGCTGCCTAGCCAATTATCTTATCACTTTAGAAAATTCAGAATTCTTTAAAAACTCAATTCCAAATTTCGCTACATTACTAACAACATATCAAAATTCATTATTACTCGAAAGATTATATTAAATTATTGCATAAAGTCGTGGGACAGAGATCTCATGCATCAAATATTAATATTATACAAATTTAGTAGATAAGTATTCTTATAAATAGTATTCTAATTGATTTCAACCGTCAAAATCTAAGTTATACAATAAATACTCATATGTTTATTTTTAATGTTCTGATTTGATGCTGCTTCCTTTATCCGCCATTTCCCGGTCGTAGTTAAACTTTATTTAGCTAGGAATACGGCTGCGAACGCCTTGCGTTCAAGGTCCGTAATTAGGCATCTTAGCAACAAATGAGATAGAGAGGTCCCGAATTTTATTAACGAGTAAAGAACTCACGATAACTGTCAGTTTCGCGTAGCCGCTAAACTGCCATAAAGTTACATTTGGCGCCCAACGTGGGGCTTCTCTATTCAAAATTTTGTTCAAATCTTTGCATAAATTATCTTAGAGTCATTGTTAAACTTAGCTTCTTTCGCGTTTCGATCAATTTGAGTTCTTTATCAGTAGAGTCAATCTTGCATACATGGCGTCAGAGTCCAGTGTCGTGACCAGGCAAATGGCAGGCAAAGGAACCGGCATCAACATGGCGTCAGAGCCAGTTGTAGGTGAAAAACGGCAAGGTAGACAAAATAAAGATAAAGGTAGTTCACAGTTAGACATTGCTTTTATTGATAAGGAAAAAGATACAGATAAACGTAGACCAGGTAGCTTCGATCCAATGACAGCCCTAGAACAATTAAGTAGGAAACTAGATGAAAAATTTGCAAAAATAGAACAAACGATTCTTGAATCGAAGTCAGAAAATGTTGATAATTTGTTAAATAGTGAAGATAGCTTCAGAAAAAGATTGGAAGAACAATCTGCTAAATATAAAAAACAATTAGAAGCATTGAATAATCGAATAGAAAATTCATACGATAAGCTCGATGAAAAATTAATGAAATGTCAAGATAACTTTCTAAAGTCTCATAAAGATATTCGCGAAGAGTTCGGTGAAAGCTTGATATGTTTGGAAAACAGAATGGATAAAAACCAAAAAGGTTGCTCAGATAAAATCGCAGAATTAGAAGAGAATCAAGAAAAAATCAGAGTCAGTCTAAATTCTGAAATTAGAAAGATTAAATCTAATAATTCTAACCAAGGCTGTGAATATAGTCATATTCTTTCCAAACATGTCAGGTTGCCATCGTACTCGGGAAAAAACTGGGAAAGACCAGCTAATTATATTAAGGAGTTAGAAGATTACTTTATCTTTATCGATGCTCAGCAACAAGACGATATCCGTTTAAAACTCGTAGGGCAAAGTCTCACACATGACGCCAAGGATTGGTGGATCGCGCGTCGCGAGGTTATCAGGTCCTGGGGAGAGTTTAAAAAACGATTTTTAAATAGATATTGGGGAGTTGAAATTCAAAGAGAATTACGCAGAGATATTGAGTTTGGTTACTATATTCCCGACTCGAGAGTAACGTGGTCGGAATATGCCAATAGAAAATTTGCTTCGGCAGCAGGGTTAAGTCCACAAATGTCCGAAATCGAGATTGTTAGAAATCTTACACGCCACTTCGAAGATTCGATCGTAGAAGCCGCAAAATGCCGGGATATCCGCGACATCGACGCACTTCTAGAGTTTCTTGATGAGATGCAATTCGGGGGTAGATCTAATGCACCGAAACAAAAGGTCACTTACGCGAATAGGCAGGGTCCAACTGTTAATCGCGTAACTGAAAATCGTGACAAGCATGTGTCATGGCGACCGGATAGCTCAAGCCAAATTTTCAAACCTGTAGCCGACGATATAGATCAACGTTATAAGAACGGCCAAACAAACAACACGAATAATAGGTCGAATTCAAATTGGACAACTAGTCATGTAAACGCGACCATCATAAACACAGATAGTTCGTCAATAGATGAAACGATTCATGGTCAAACGGTTACGGAAAACTGATAGGCGCTGTACTGGACAAATCAGAAATGAACCCAGTACAGCATGAAGTCAATATTTTCGCGGCACAATTTGAAACTGAAATTACAAATGATACGTTTGAAAATCCATTTAATTATCTTATTAAGGAAAATACAGAAAACGGTCAGCCTTTAGTACAGTGTCCGGAGGTTCTCCTTCGTATTGAGAACATCGACGCCAAAGCACTAATAGATACTGGCAGCCAAATAACGTGCGTGTCGGGTGATTGGTACGATCGGCACGAAAAATCGCTGGATAAATGCGCTAAGTTGCCTGTAACAAATTTTCAAGTTTTAGGAGTAGTTAAAGGCAAGCCGACTCGGATAAAAAAACAATTCCTTGCCAAAATCGATATAGGGTCGTTATCCGATGAGGTATGTTTTCTCGTCGTACAGGGTTTGAGACGTGACATAATCATAGGAATCGATACGCTACATCGATGGAAAGCGGATTTAGATCTTGAAATAAATAAATTAAGAATCCAAACTAAAATCAATAACGAAGAAGTTGAGGTGATAAAACCTGAAGATATTAGCGACAATAGCGAAAATCTAACAAAAGTATCTAATATCGATTCAGTTAGTCATAATCAGATTGGACATAATCCGGGATTAACTGATGATGAGATTAACTGCAAGCTGTCGGAATGTCAGGTACTTAAAGCTTGTGAAATCATTGCCTTTTCAAATTTATTAAAAAAGTATCGCGACATATTTTCCAAAATACCAGGTCGAGTCACAGTTTATGAACATAACATAAAAATCTATGAGGATAGACCATTCGTCAGACGGTCATATCCAATCCCGATCATGCATCGAGATAAGGTTAGACAAGAAATAAACAAAATGCTAAATCTTGGTATAATTGAACGATCATATAGCGAATACATCAATCCATTAGTTGTAGTAGCTAAAAAATCAGGAGACGTTAGGCTGGTATTAGACGCAAGGTATATAAACAAGCTGATCGTACCTGACCACGACTGTGCGCAATCTACTGAAGTTTTGTTTCAGAAATGCGGAAACGCTTCGGTAATGTCCAGTCTCGACTTAACTGCAAGTTTTTGGCAGGTTCCGCTACACAAAGATTCCAGAAAATATACGGCGTTCATGTACGAGGGGAAGACATATCAATTCGCGGTGACACCCTACGGTTTAAATACTAGTTTAGCAAGTTTGATTAGAACATTAGACTTAGTTTTGAAAGAAACAGATAGTTTCACCATCAACTTTGTTGATGATATACTGTGTTTATCTGATTCGTTCCAGTCTCATTTAGCACATCTGGAATTACTATTTGCGGTTTTTAGAAAGCATCATATGACTATAAATTTCAATAAGTCAAAGTTTTTTCGAGAAGAAATAGATTTTTTGGGCCACAAGATTACCAAAAACGGTATCTTACCGCAACCGGAAAAAATAGACGCTATACAGCGTTTTCCTGAACCAAAAAACGTAAAACAATTAAAAGGATTTTTGGGATTAACTAATTATTATAGTAAATTTACGAAATACTATTCAGATGCTACATCGCCACTATTAAATCTAGTAAAGAAAGATGCTAAATGGGAGTGGAACGAAGAAATGATAACACATTTCAATCATGTAAAACAATTATTCTGTAAAACGATGATTATCCATCATCCCAATCCTAAAAAACGTTATTACTTAGAATGTGATGCAAGTAACTTCGCGATCGGTGCCGTATTGTATCAGTTATCTGACACAAACGAAGAGCGAATTATCGGATTCGCTAGTCGCACCCTAAAGGGAGCCGAATTAAACTATTTTACGTCGGAAAAAGAATTATTGGCTATTGTTTTCGCATTGGAGAGGTTCCGGACATTTATTATCGGAGCGCAGCTGACCATTCGCACAGACCATCGAGCACTAACATTCATTTCCACTTGCAAATTAGTAAGTTCGCGTTTGGCACGTTGGATCCTGTTTATTCAAACATACGACTTTGATATCGAGTTCATCAAAGGAAGGGATAACATCGTCGCGGATACACTCAGTAGATATCCCCCTAAAACAGAAGAAAAACAATTACAGATTAATAATTTGCAAATAATAGCACCATTAGTTAGAGGCGTTACAGAAGAGGTAACACAAGGTTTAGATGCATTCGGATTGCACCAAGCTCAGGATGAACGTATAATCGATTTAATCAATAAGGATAATTTAAGAACAAAAAAAAGATTAAAACAGATTAAAGGAATTTGGTACCACCTGGAGCCAGGGGGCACCAAAAAGGCTTATCTCCCCGAGAGATTAATCAAGGGATTAGTAACCGAAACACACGAAATATACGGTCATCTTGGTGCAACCAAATGTTATAAATTATTGAAAGAAAATTTCTATTACCCGAAATTTGCACGCCGCATCAGACGAATTCTAGCAAGTTGCGATCGATGTCAAAGATGCAAGGTACCGAACATGTACAGCTACGCACGGATGCAAAACATCACACCAACCGAGGTCGGTGAATTAGTCTCGATAGATTTTCTAGGCCCGTTACCCTCGAGTCGAGAAAATTATAAATGGTTGCTAGTAACCATCGATACATTCAGTAAATTCGTACGCTTATACCCACTGAAAACTGCGGATGCGCGTTCCACCATCAAATGCATTTTTGAAAAGTACATTCCAGAACTAGGCAAACCGCGCAAAATCCAGTTCGACCATGGGACACAGTTCACGTCAGCACAATGGTTGAATAAACTCGAGGAAGAGGGAATTGTTCCGATATTCTCATCAATAAGACACCCTCAAGGGAATATGGTCGAAAGAGTTAATAGGGAATTAGGTAGATTCTCTAGAACCTTTTTAACTGACAAGCATACAGCTTGGATTAAATGGTTGCCGGTAATCGAGTGCTGCGTGAACGAGGTGCACCATGAGTCGACTGGATTTTGTCCATGCGAGATTCAGCTTGGTGAACAACCCACCAGATTCTGGAAGAATTGGTTTGACATCGATAAAGATAACGTATCACAAGAATTAAAGTTAACATTAGTTAAAGATAATATAATAAAAAACGGAAGTAGCAGAGCTAAGCGATTTAATTCAAGTCATAAACTAACGGAATTTAAAGTAAACGATTTAGTATTGGTTAGAGCTTTAAATGTGTCTGATTCGAAAAATAAAATAATGGCTAAATTCCTAGCGTTATATGAAGGACCGTACAGGATCCGAAATCGTGTTGGTGAAGCTACCTTCGTATTAGAAAATATAAATACAAGAAAGGAACGTGGACGATTCCACACGAATATGTTGAAACACTATGTTATGCCTGAGCTTTAAGAAAGAGAGAAAAACAATAGGCTAGGGGCGTTGAGTAATTCGTTCGCGACGGTTGAGCTTGAGTGCTAACGTACCCAGGTCTAATGAGCGACATCAGGGGTATAAAAGCCGAGGTCAAGCACAAATATCGCAAACGGTCACCATGTTCGTATACGGATATACCAGCGTCCAAGACAAAGAGTGTCAAGCGAGTGTAGAGGAGTTTAAAATATCTGAAAATGATAAAGTAGTTGAAGCATCTGGGAAGTTCATGCCTGGATGTGGAAGATATAAAAAAGGTAGAGGGTATCAAGTGCATGCTTACCTTTTGGATCCGGCACGAGATTACCGAAAGAAGAAGTCGGTACCACGTCCTACGGAGGTGCCGAAGCCAGACGAAGCACCAGTCATCCCGACAATCAACTGCATCGACGAGAAGGCGGAAGTGCAGCGGCCGACATCGACCGACATAAACAACAACCCATGTCTCAAGGTCAGCATCCCGCTAGAACGGATATCTTATAACGTGTTGAAGGATGCATTCGTGAAGGCCAATGCAGAGAAGGTAGATGCAACGATAAAAACCAATAAACCTACCGTTACGAAAGTTGAAGTGGTGACTGGAGCGCTTCAGGGGCTGCAGAAATACAAGATCCCGCGGCTAGGGAAATGCACTGCCGATCCGGAACCAACCGCCACCGCCACAACACCCGGCAACAAGCGATCACGACTCGTAGACTTCGATCGTCGAAAAGACCGCAAACCGGAGGACTTGATAACAATGCTGAGGGTTTTTGGGACATTGGATTTATCAGACGATGAGGACGAGGTGACACAAACAAGAAAACGACAAAAGTCAGCTGTGGTAGCCAGCAGGCCACCGGCCAACCGCCGTACCAACGTCAGCCAACAGTCGGTAAGGGAGGTAATCGAAATTCCACGATTGATCGATCCGACTGATCCATTGGGGCTGAAACGTGGATAACTGGACCACAGCGCGATGAAGAAAGAAAAAACGAAGGTCGAACATCGAGATCCCGAGAAGATCAAGATCATCACAACATCCGATGATCGAAGGGGGCAGATGTAACGTTACAGGCTGTATAGGCCTGGCCGTTAGCATTCAAATATCAGCCGTTGCGAACATTCGAGTAGAACTAGAATATTCGACGAGCCACACGCTCGGCGTGACGTCATAATCAGTATATAAGGCATGTCGATAGACAGACAGCCAGCAATCTCCGGCAAAGCGACCGAGTTGACTCACTACATTACTTCTCATCAGACGCTAAAGGCAAAGCGCCTAGCGAGCTGCCTAGCCAATTATCTTATCACTTTAGAAAATTCAGAATTCTTTAAAAACTCAATTCCAAATTTCGCTACATTACTAACAACATATCAAAATTCATTATTACTCGAAAGATTATATTAAATTATTGCATAAAGTCGTGGGACAGAGATCTCATGCATCAAATATTAATATTATACAAATTTAGTAGATAAGTATTCTTATAAATAGTATTGTAATTGATTTCAACCGTCAAAATCTAAGTTATACAATAAATACTCATATGTTTATTTTTAATGTTCTGATTTGATGCTGCTTCCTTTATCCGCCATTTCCCGGTCGTAGTTAAACTTTATTTAGCTAGGAATACGGCTGCGAACGCCTTGCGTTCAAGGTCCGTAATTAGGCATCTTAGCAACAAATGAGATAGAGAGGTCCCGAATTTTATTAACGAGTAAAGAACTCACGATAACTGTCAGTTTCGCGTAGCCGCTAAACTGCCATAAAGTTACAATACATATATTATTTATATTTATTAATATTTAAACACGTGTTGCATGGCTCGGCCGCGCCGGTGTTGGCGTGCAGCCACGCGAGTAACGAACGGCAACGTCGCAACTCCGTCTTCCTTGCGGACGCGCACCGTAATAGTCGTAGCCCGTCGTAGATAGAAGTGGATACGAAATTAGGGATACAAACGGATTGGCGGGAGATTGAATTTGAACAGACCGTCGGAGGGATTTAGATAAATAGGTTGTGGATAAAAGTGTATGCGAAATTAAGGATACAAACGGATTGTCGGGACTTCGAATTCAAATAGGCATTGAATGGGAATGAGATGGAAAGGCTGTGGATAGTAGTGAATACGAAATTGAGGGTACAAAATGATAGACGGGACTTTGCATTTGAACAGACCATCAGAGAGATTTAGATAGATGGACTGTGGATAGAAGTGGAACCGAAAATAGGGATACAAACGGATAGGCGGGACTTTGAATTTAAATAGGCGTCGAATGAGATTCAGATAGTTGGGAGTGGATAAGAAATTTGGAATATGCAAAGATAGGCGCGATTCTTATTTTGAGCGGACCATCAGAGGGATTCAGATAGATAAGCTGTGGATAGAATTTGATAAGAAATCAGAGATTAAAAAGGATGGGCTCTAGTTTGGATCTAAATCAGATAGAGAAAGATTCACGTAGATTGGCGGTGGAAAGGATTAGAAAGGAAATTAGAGATTGAAAAGGATAGGCCCTAGTTTTGATTCAAATCAGATGGAAGAAGATTCACGTGGATTGGCGATGGATATCATTAGATAGGAAATTAGGGATTGGAAAGGATAGGCCCTAGTTTGGACTCAAAAGAAGATAGCAAGAGATTCGCAAAGATAGACCGTTGATAGGGTTAGATTAATTATCTCAATCCCTTTCTATCCAAAGGATCCAAAGTGATTCAAGTGGATAAAGATTCTATCCGTTGACTTCCAGCAGGGGAGTTATCGAGCGAAAACCGTTATTAGGATATAATAAAAAGAAATAAAACAAATAATTATAATAAAATTTTTTAAAAAGTTGAGACTAAGGATATGAAATCTGATGTCCCAACACAATATCTATGAATATTTATACATATCGCTTACGTGTGCATGTAGTACGTACCTCGTAGTCTTGCTTGTACGGAATTATCGTCGGATTACACTTTTTCACACACAATTATTAATAAATTATTTTACTCGTCAATATGCTGGCTCAGAACCGGCGAGTTTGTCTGAAACACGTGTTGCAGGGTTCGGCCGCGCCGGTGTTGGCGCGCAGCCACGCGAGTAACGAAGGGCAACGTCGCAACGTCCGTCTTCCTTGCGGACGCGCACCGCAATAGTCGTAGCCCGTTAACCACGCGCAACCATTGTCAGATTGTTTGCTTGTATGATAATTTTGAATATCATATTAATTTACAACCGTTGTCAGTAAATGTATAACGAGACTATTTCTGTGACTGTGATACTTAATAGATTACAACCTTACGCTAAACCTAACCTATCAATCTTGGCATGGTACTATTTCGGCGAGGATCTTACTTTGATTGAGGAACTCATCGAACGATGCGCACCATCTCCCGAAAGTTGGCCACAATATCCCATAGAGTTCAAAGGTGATTAAAAAAATGATTCGGTTATCTGAAGCGCGATAATTTGGGTGGTTCAAAATAATCCGACCCCCCCTTTTTTCAGGTGCATCATCTGAAGAGAATGAGTACGAGTAAAAAAGATATTTCCCACTTGGCGAGTGATTTTCACCTAATTTCCAAAAAAATTACAGCTGGCATGATTTTCAATGTATTCATCTTAGTTTATCAAGATCTATACTTTTTCACCCTTATTTCGGATTTCAATGCTCCCATGAGCCAGAACGGAAAATATCTGTTTTCATCGTACTGAAACTTTTCAGGGGGTACCCTTGAAAAAATTCGGGGGTACATATATACATGATGCATTGTTTTGTTGTGCGTGAGACATTTGTGACTTTATTTTATTCATTTTCATATCAACATACAAAGAAGATACGAACAAATTACGTGTACTTGAAAGTCGGGCTTTCACCACTGACTGAGAATCTCGAGGAAGGGCAAAATCTGAAAAGAATGAGGAAACGTATAAATCACGATTGGATATCAGCACAATGTTGTCCAATACTAACAGTCAATCATTATCCAACGGATTAACGACCGTCCAAATCATGTGATCGCACCAGGACCGTAGGTAATAAAATTAAAAATGTTGCAACAGACTCTGACGAAATGTATAGCTCGGATAGGTCAGTTGAAAGAAACGTAATAGATCTGTGACAAAAAACACAGGTAAAAGGATTGGAAAAAAGCTGAGTGAGCCTGCAACGAGACGATCTAAATAACAATTACGCTATTGCCACAGCCGGATCATCAAATGCATCATCTAAATCTGCTGTGAAAATAATGAACGATTCGATCATTAGAAGTGAATCTGGGGATATTTCTATTAGAAATGGAAAACATGGTGAATAATTATCATTTATTTTTACTGTAATCATGAAAAATTCGGATGAACATTTTTGTCTTTGGGATGTATAACTGTTCAAAATTGATTTATAGCAATCCTTTTTATCTTTTTTATATGAGAAAACTCTAAAGTCAGAAACAAAGCAGCGGCTTCAATACTCAAGGTAGTGGAAAATATTGTACGCGCCGGCTAATCACTGACAGCTCTGTCGGCACATGTATCTGAAGGTATTGAATTGCTCGTCCTACTTTATTATAAAATTAAAGAATATATCTGATTGTCACGATTCAGATTTTCGTTTTTATACTCAGATTCATTGACTACGATAGATCAACACGACAAAGAATCATAGTTCTACTGTTCATCAAGTGATGTATCACGCCAGAATGATTCACACAGTCCGGAGCATAATCCTTAGTCTAAAAGCACAGGCTGCAGACGACTCGAGAATAATGTTATCCGAAAAAATCAACACAGCTAGGCCTATACAGTCCACGTAAGCTGTGGGTGGAGGTGAGTGTTCTTTGCGATGGCACATAAATAACATTGATATCAAAATACCACAATTCAAAGATGGAATCCTCCAGTATTTTTATCAGGCACCGACATAAAAATATTGATATCAAAAATGTACCTGAAATTGCGAAACTGGTTTGGACTTAAACTGCTATGAAAGGTAGAGCTAAGCTTTGGTATGACGCTGGTAAAACTTAAATCAATTATTATGTTCAATTTCGTCAAGCAATCTATAATGAATTTTTTATTCAAGAATACTCACAGCATTGCCAGATGAGATTAGATTAGACTTATTCCTTGATTGCCTAATTACATAGAGAGCCCTGCACTAATCTTATGGGAATTGGCTTCCGGTGGATTTGAAAAATGTCGAAACACTTTCGAGATACGGTCGTTCTGATCAAAAGTCTCAATGGGCGAAATACTTTATACTTTATCACTTTTTCGTGATACACATTTTAAAAATTACATGTTAAGATTTTGTATTTATCGCATTCTTCGTCAAACCATTTTTGAGCTTGTGGCTACAACTTTGATTGAATTTACTATGTTGAAGGCCATGCCATCTGTACCTTAGGCTTGTCGGTAGAAACAAAATTTACGGGCCGTCCCCCAAATCGACTCCAAATAAATCTAAACTCATGAAATTGGGAGAAAAATAACCATCACATTGGCATGGGATGACCCATGAACAATCTTCAGGGCAGGGGGGTGGCTACTTTTTTTGCACATAGCAGCATTTCCGTAGACCAATCTGTGAGAATTTCAGATTTTTACGTCCATAATTAGACCCACAGTGAAATAATAACTGAAAGGACCCCGTGTATTTCAAATGGAGTAGTTTATCCTCTGTGGCCAAGGGTCAAGCGTTAAAATAAAAATTTTAAAAAATTACAGGATGAGTCTTGATTTATTTGGAGTCGATTTGGGGGGCGGCACGGGAAATTCATGTTTTTTCACGTTCTAACGGCCACCCTACTGTACCTAGGCTTTCCTCGATTACCGCTTCTAATTTTTACATGTTGTACATTTAATAGACTTAACCGGCATGCTGTTATTGTACTTCAAAATCAACTTCCAACTGACTTTCACCGGCAGATGGTTAGATAATAACAATGAGCTTAGTACCTTAATGTTAACTCTATGAGGTCTCGTCCTCTCGCGTTGAATATCTGGTTTTTATTGTGAATAATTCATGGTAATTGCTCAGGGTCTATGTGCCTGTTATTATTAGTGTTTTGTTTATTTATTTGGTTCAGATACGAAGATTATTTTCCTGTTCCTATGCTCAATTATGACAGAGATGCAATCGTCGGTCTTGTATATGTCCTTCGTATATTTTTATAGTATTTTTTGTTTTTTGCAATAATCAATCCTCCGCTGGCGCACCCTCTGGCTGCTGATTTTATAGCTAGGCTGTCGAACACCTGGTGGTCTTTTGATAATAATAGGGTTGGGCTTGTAGTATGCCACGATTCGCTTACTATGTCCGGCTCCGTTAGCTCGATTGTCATCTGGTGTAAGTTATTCAGTTCTTTAGGCATGGTCGTATTCAAATTTCGTTGCTATTGGGTGCTTTGCTGCTCTAGTGCAGGGGTCTCTCGTCGGGTCCTGGTCTTACCGTGATATTTTGATTACGTAGTCATGAAATGCTAGTGCAAAATTTGCAGAGATGCTTGCGAATCAGATTTGCTGTTGAGATTTCGTCAAAGTAGGCTGTAGAGTATACAGTTGAACTATTCTCCTAGAGATATTCGACATTGCCGATTGTGAGGTGTATCACATAATCGAAAAGCGTTACAGATTTCAGAGTCGGTAAATAGCGTGCCAACGTTTGGAAGGATGCGACCACGTCAGAATGTTCAAGAATCCATTCCACTAGATTTTTCATATTCATTGGATAGTAATCTGTTTTTAATTCACGTAAACAATTAGTCAATTCTGTAGTTTTATGTACAGTTTCGTATATAATACAGGCCAAAAAGTTGTTTAGCATTCGTGTTTTTTTATTCCAAATCTGAATAGCCGAAAAGCACTCGCATTACCCAGGAATATCGTTCGATTTGGGTTGCCCAAATTTGAGATGGATTTTTGGAAACTTGTACTATCAGGGAGTACAGGCTTATTACTTTTTCTTTCCTTTTGTCGACCCCGTTTATCATGCTACGAAACGTGTAGAATATGAATATGAATTCACTCTCCAAGTTAGAAAGCAGTTCGTCAAAGTATCTCTTTTTTTTCACATATTTCAGTAAGTCTTACAGTATCGATGTCACAACGACAAATTTGCAAAAAAACACAAAAAATTAAAATAACAAAAAAATCAACAAAAAAGTGTTTATTATAAATTTAAATTCAAAACAGTTCCATGAAGTATTCCCCAGGGAATATAGTCGTAGATTTTTTTTTGGCTTAATTCGGTTTTAGAATCTACGATATTCACCATAGTCAATATCATCGTCGGCCGAAATAAAATAAGAAAATACAAATAAGGTGCGGAATAGAACACTAGCCCTGACCTTGGGTTTAATAAATCGTTTATAACTTTATTCGTTGGTGTCTCTTCACACGCTGTGACCTAGGTGACTCGTATATCTGACTTCCCCAGCAGAAATCCTATCACGGCGGCGGTTCTTATAGAACGGGCCAACGTGAAAACGATATCGGCATCCCGATGTGACGGCCTAATATCGAAAGTTTTTAGCGGCCCGACCCTGTCCCAATATCGAAAATTAATTTAATGGTTATACCCTGGCCCACTACCTCGGCCCAATATTGGTATCAGATTGGCACCGAATACAGCGGGTGTACCTCGGCATGAGATATCCATCCGACGTTCGTTCCGATTGAACCCCCGGGACAGCGGTTGAACATCGGCATCCGATATCTGTCCAATATCGGATCCAGAATGACCCCCGATACGACGGCCGTGGCTCGACACGAGACATCCACCCAACGTTGGTCATGGATCTATCGCCATGCCCCCGGTCGAACATAGGCGTCCGATATCTGTCCAATATCGGATCCAGAATGACCCCTGATACGACGGCCGTGGCTCGGCACGAGAGGCCCACCCAACGTTGGTTGCGGATCAATCGCCATTCCGTGCAGAAATTGATGAACCGCGGTTGTTCTTATTGAACGTACCAACGTCGAACCAATATTGGCATTCTAATGTTCTAATGTAACGGCTTTGCATTGTCAATTCCAGCTGGCCCGAGTTCGGCACAATATCATGAACCGCGACAACGGCTACATGTTGTTGCACTAGATTGGGCCAGTGCTGGCTCCATATTGGTTGCCAATAGATCGTTCAAATATATCCACGTAGTATGTTCACCCAATATTGGCCATCGCGGCGCAACCGTTGGAGTGGTCAGTCGTCAACGTCGGATGTACACCCAATATTGGCCATTGGCTGGCAATCATTGCGGCGGTTAGTAGCCAACGTCGGATAAGCACCCAACATTGGCCTCTGGCTGGCAACCGCGGCAGAAGTTATACCGTGGTTGACAATCTCGGTCCGAGGTCGAACTTGAGCTAGCAGCCGTTGCGGAAGTTATACCGTGGTTGACAATCTTGGTCCGAAGTCGAACTTGAACCAGCAGCCTATGCAACGGTCATACTGTAGTTCACAATCTCGGTCCGAGATCGAACCTGAGCTAGCAGCCGTTGCAGAAGTTATACCGTGGTTGACAATCTTGGTCTGAGGTCGAACTTGAACCAGCAGCCCATGCAACGGTCATACCACGGCCCGGAATCTCGGAACAAGACTGGCCTCAAAACACCTATTTCAAATGCGCGGTATGTCACAACTAACAAAGAGTAGTATTGATACTCATGCGACGAATTGGCGTAGTGGCTAGAGCGAGCGATCCGTAATATGAGAGACCGTGCGTTCTTGGGTTCAAATCCCCTCGCAGTTAGAAAAAAACTCGAAGTTCTCTCAGAAAAGGGTCATGCGTAACGAATAATGTCGGCGGGTTAGTTGATAATCAGTTGGGGTACACACGGTGTACAAACCGAATGCGAGACAAACATAATCGGTTGATGTAAATTCCAGTGGGGAAACATAGCCTTGGTGTATACAATACCGAGCGAACCGAAACTCAGATTTTCAAAGTTCTAATTTTTCTGATTATAAATAGTAATATTATTACCATTTTTTGTTACTACTGGCAGTGCTCGCACGGCGTACCGTCAATTCTATAAAATAAATACGGGGCATGATATACTGGCCCAATAACGCAAGACTATATAGGGCCGTGGATGAATGCCAATATCTGCCCGAATCAGAAACGCACCATTTACCCAAGCACGTCAGGCAATATTGGGCCACCGTAACATCGAATCTTGGTCCGGTGCCGGCACCCAAGCTTGGTCCGACTTTCTTTCGGTGTTATCGGGCCAATACGGAACAGCGTTACATTTCAATCACGGACCAATATTGAATAGCAATCGCGGGCCAAGATTTTTCGAGCGGCTGCAGCGTTGGACCAATATCGCGCCGTCGTGAAATTTCTGCTCGGGTTATGTCTAATGGCGTATATCTCGCAGCTCTGCGACGCCTGCGCATCCTCGTTCCCTTACCGGCGGTCGGATTTGAATGTGTCTTCACGCCGTATATATAGCAGGCATATCTCTCTCTCTCGTTGGAATAGTGTATAACCCTACGTGTATTGCAGCCAGGGTTGCCACGACTCCGGGTTTCACCCGGAGACTCCAGGTTTCACCCGGAGACTCCGGGTTTTGGTTACTTTACTCCAGGTTCCGGGTTAAAAACTAAATCTCCGGGTGACACGTATGACCCATTATTTGTCATCCAGACCAGATTCCTTTGTTGAAAAGTGTATCAGCAAATTCGGAATATATTTTCAAATTCAAAGCTAATAACCAAAATTGATCATAATTTTCGTTCGCTTCGTGGAGTTACTTGTAATTTACTTGTAGTGAAAATCTTGCGTATTTATAACTAGTCGATCAACCGTACAATCGTTTCTAAGTAGTTTTATTGTGATTTCTAATAAAAAGCGTTGAAATTTACATTTTTACCCCCCCCCCCCCCCCCCCCCGCCCCTTTCGCCTGCCAATCTCCGGCTCAGTTCGGCCTGAGGTGGCGACCGTGATTGCAGCCGTGCAGGTTCCCTGCGATTCCTCAGCGATCTGCGCAAGTTCAAGGGATCTGACTTCATTCCTTCATTGTTCTTTAACAGCCCGCTCTCGGCTTGAATTTCATTTTTGAATTTTTTTTCTGTTGTGCAGGGGTCTTCGGGCGCTAGATTCCGGTCAGCTCTCTCTCCGTTCCCTGTACAAATAGTTTACTTCTATATACTACTTCTATATACTCTGTTGGTTCCAGTGGCCCGACTGTCCTGATTTCCTAGCGAGGATATGGTTTTGCTCGTGTTTATTCGTATCTTACGTCGTAGGGCTATTCGAGGCTTCTTTTCGAAGGCGTGTTACTGGCCGATTGCGCGTATTTGGTTCATGTGCTGTTTCCATACCCGATCATCGTCCATCTCCACCTCGTATATCAGATTTCCTAGTTTTTCTCTGTCACGTCCGTGATCAATGGTAAATTTTTTTTTCGATGGGTCACTTTAGATTAGTCAAGCTTATGCACAAATCACATAAATTTATACAATACATTAATCAATCATCCGCTTTACTAGAACAGGTGGTTAAGACAGAAGTTAGATATAATTATCCACAGACAACAGAATATAATTGAGAGAGAAATACTATATGGGTGGATTTCAAGAAGTGGGCCAAAACGTGAAACCACTTCCTATTTTCAATATGTTCATCTAAATATGCCTGATCATATTTTTTTTCGGTGTAGACTGGTTTACTTCACTTAAAAAAAAATCGTGAAGCATTTCGAAGAAGATTAACATTCCTTTTTTAACTTTCAAACAGTCAAAATGTCATTTCGGCGACGTGACGTAAAGTCCGTTTCTCAACTTTACACTTTTGTAAAAATGGCATGCTATGCCCGAGCACTTTGCACTCATTCATTTCAAATTTCTAAGATCTAAGTTCAGATAAAAGACAAGCAGTTTTGGAAAGTATTTAACCAAACGTGAGAAAAGTGAGAGAAAACCCGTGAACCTACTTTATTAGTAATCTCGGCGACGGCTCAAGTTTACTATTACACACACTCGGCAGGAAGTGCTGGTGGTATGTTTTAGCTGCCAATGGTTTCCGGATGTGTATGTGATATCGGCTCCGTACCATAAGTTCTCCATTATTTTATCCTTTACAGACAGAACAGAGTTTATCAGGCAATAATTTGCTTGTCACACTTATTCGCTGTAATTTCGGTGACTGGACTAAAACGATTATTCATCATGGGAATTCCAATATTCTATTTTTCATGTGATACTTTGCTTGTTTGTGTAAGCTATCTTCAATGTTGATATTCTTACTGTACGCAGAAATTAGCGGGAAATATTTTAACGTCAAAATGTACATTCGGCGACGGTAATTCCGGCGACGTTACGAAATTACATTTTTCTTTTCTTGATGTCAGGTTCCTTTTTATGCATCTATTTCAATAAATATTTCCTTTCGTTCCATAAAAAGCCTATTATTCTGCCACAACATGCCGTAAAAAGTAATTTCTGTGATGCGTATGCAATTTCGGCGGCGCATTTGTAATTTCGGCGACACACCTTCTTTTGAATTTTTAGTATTCTTGAAGTGCTCATGAGAAGCTGAAGAGGTATTAATTTCAATCTCGTAGGTTTACTTGACATGAAAAATACAAACATCACACTCTATGAAGAATATTGCGTTCATGAATAAACTGCCGTTTTCTAATAAATATTGTGAAATATTACGAAATTTCATTCAAAAAGAGCGTTGCATGTGTCAGATATTTGAAGTAGGGGCTCCACACGATTAGAAAATGTATACTACTCTAATGAAATGTCAATGTTGTTTTCTTCTGAATTGTCAGGCTATTTTGGCCCACTTCTTGAAATCCACCCATATGTACGTTGTAAGCCGATTTTCGGTTACTGATGAAAAGACGTTTATATTAATATATATTTTAGAAATTGAAATTCGCACATTGAATCATGAAAAATAGTATACGACACACGTGCGCGTACGTGATCCTCGCACTCGTGTTAAACTACACTCGTTCGAGAATCACTTACTTCGCGCAATTGTATCGTAATCTACTATAAACCTTTTTACGACTGTTACTTCCTCTGAATGATCAAGTCTGGTCATCTCATCGCACATACTCACACAGTCGGCAAACACATGCAAGAATACTCACAGCTTCTCTATCCTTCTTCTTCATTTGCTCACTCTATATCTGGCATTGCTCGATTACTAAGTCAAAAATCTATTTCGCAATCAACGTTTCAGTGCACGTGTTATTAAAAATACCTTACCCGCCATATGCCATCTTTGAAATTATGCACACATTATTACATTCATGCAATGGGCCCTGCAGCATTATCCGAATTTTCAATAACAATGGCTACGTATCATCTGACAAGGATGATATAGACCACATTGAGTGGACCTATAACCAGTCAATTTTAAGAAAATATGTGCCATCCCAATGATACTCATGTTCACCTATAAGTTATTTATAAATTTGCTATATTTTATTATATATAAAAGGTTATACACATTCGGGTTGGTGAAGAAAAACCGAATGACCAACATTAATAATTAGCGAAATTCCGAAATTTCAAAGTTGAGAAAACTTTCAATACAAATGAGCCTCATACAAAAGCTTCATAATTTGGTCTCTTGGAATATTTAAATTAGGATTGATGACTGTTCGGCAGTAACGGTATTCCGGTATAAGATTTTCGGGATTTCTGTCATTACGAATTCCGGTCTTTCGGTTTTTCGACCCACACCCATATAATCTGTTTGAGCAGTTGTCGGGTACAGATTGTACGTATAGAATTATGTAGCAATTATTAGCGTTCCTATAAATTCATATGCGAGATTTTTGAGTAAATATTGGTAATATTGATGCCCAGGCGCGATATAACAATAGGCTCGAGGATGGTTCTAGATCGGCTCGCCCTTGGCTAGTCGCGGCCCAAGACTGGCGTTCAGGGCTGGTCCAAGAGTGGCTGAGCACAGGAATGATAACGCCGAGCCAACCTCGACCGCCAGGACTGGGACCTTCCCCGACAGCCAAGAATGGCCCAAGCCTAATATACAGAATCGGTCCAAATCTGAAAACTGAGATTGGCCCGAGAACGGCAACCATGGTTACCTTACCAAACCCCTAACTAGATCAGCCGATTGGTATTTATCATTTCAACGATAAAAAATGATAAAACAAATTACTGACAAACCATTGTATCATCAAATTTGCTTGCAAATTTACCGCATGTGAATGAAAACGCATTTTCGCTGAAAAAACCGACACCGATTTTTATCTCCTAACCGCGATTTGAACCCACGTCCGCTCGCTCGCATATATTACTAGTCGCACGCCCTATCCACTACGCCAAACTACTTGTCGGTAAAGAATCCGATCTTTTCCTATTTATATTACAACTTGATATGAAGAATTCCATGTGAACTCGTTGAATCAAAAACCTTGATTAGCGATCCGATTTGATTAGCGATTTCATACAATTATGATGGTTCTCAGTCCAACACACAGCTTTGATTGAAAAAAATTAATTTATCGAACTGTTTTTGATTATGAATTTTTGACAACTCAAAATAGCGCCGTGATCAATTTTTTCATCATTTCTAAAAAATACGACGAACATTTTTCGGTTATAAAAAAGATGGCGATATTCTTTTGAGGTTCAATTTTCATTTCTTTCAAAATTACAATTATTGATTTTTAACTTCGCGATCAAACTCGGGTCAATGCTGAACGAGGTTCAGTAAAACCTAGTCTTGAAAGACAGTCTTCAACCAATGTTGGACCGAGCTTGATAACTAAGCTCGACGTCTGAACGTCTGCCACTTCTGGTTACAGACTGGCATTCAGTATCGGGCCAAATCCGGTTGACCCGCGGTAAACCAATCGTTGGTGGACAGTGTTGGTCCAACACTGGTCCGAGCTGGGTTTCCAAATCTCGGACTCCGAGCATTGACTCTAGACTGGTTTCAATGCTGACTGAGCCTTGGTCCAGGTTTGTCGATCCAGCCTAGGCAAGTCAAGGCTGAGCCAACCTCAAGCCAATTGTCGAAGCTTGGCAATTTCTGCCTGGGTGATTTCAACGATTATACGTACCTCATTCCCTCCTGCTCGAGCCTGGTGCACGCGGTGCGCGCCTGTGTTGGTTTTGTCGTAGGGAGGTGACTGGCTACGTTCACCGAATATTCTCGGTATGTGAATAAATATATTAAAAAAAGAAAAAATGGTTTCAAATGAATTCAAATGAATTCATGTTTATATTTATTTCACCGAACTGACCTATTCCGGATTGGTACTATAATGTCGGATTTATTTGTATGATTAACTCATTTCGTGACAATTTTCGTTATTATGCTCAAATTCTGGCCGTTGTGGACTTCTACGAGCAATGCACCGTGGCCTTAGATAATCCGCCGTATTGAGCCGCTCTCGACGCTGTTTTGTTCCCGTTTTCTTCGAGTACTCGTAGAACTTTGACGCCGATCACTCACTCCAGTTTCCTTCTACGACAATATGATATTCCGCACGGCTTCTATCGGACGTTCCGGAGTCTCAGCTGAGAAATCACCTGCGATGGTCCGAAAGCTAGGACCCGCCATTGAGTTGCAGTGCAACCTCTCAATAAAGCCTCTCACGGGCTGCGAGGGGAATAAATTTCTTATTTCTTGTCTTATTCTCTGTCTTGATTTTCGTCTTATTTTTTGTCTTGATTTTTGTCTTGATTTTTGTCTTATTTTTTGTCTTGATTTTTATCTTATTTTTTGTCTTGTCTTATTTTATGTCTTGATTTGTATCTTGATTTTTATCTTATTTCTTGTCTTATTCCTTGTCTTATTTTCTGTCTTGATTTTTGTCTTATTTATTGTCTTATTTTTTGTCTTGATTTGGCGGTGTTGGCGCGCAGCCACGCGAGAACGAACGGCAATGTCGCAACGTCCGTCTTCCTTGCAGACGCGCACCGCCATGGTCGTAGTCCGTCCCAACCCATAATGTTAACCCCGAGCAACCATTGTCAGATTGTTTGCTTGTATGATAATTTTCAATAGCATATTAATTTACAACCGTTTTCAGAAAATGTATAACGAAACTATTTCTCTGACTGTGATACATGATAGATGATAACTTTACGCTAACCCTAACCTATCAATCTTCGCATGGTACTACTTAGGCGATGGGTATATCGCTGATACGTTCGAATCTTAAACAGGATTGTTTGAGTTACGCAATGGGGTAATTTTAATGGGAAACGAAAATAAGTGTGTGTGTGTGTGGTGTACTTAATTAAATAAGCGAGTGCATCGAATCATACAGTTTCGCCGTCCTGCACCGTCAGGCAGTTGTTCGCTACAATGCTATAAGTTTACGTAAAATGAATAAAAAGGAACGAAAATAAAGATCGAAGTAAAAAAAATATATAAATCAGAAAATCAGAAAAAGTCCGGAATTAGTCAGGAGTTGTATGGCTGTTAAATATAGGAGATGCCTGAAGATTCAATTGATAAATTAATCGGGCCAACAATCAGCCAACACGTGCTGATAATGGACATGGCTGAATCCGCATGGGAAGGAGTCTGCCTGTAATTCTTGGCACGAGGCGAGAAGAGAATCCCGGCTTTTTTTTTACATTTTATCAAAGGGAAAATAAAGATCATAAGGCTGAAATCAGGAACATATATAACTAATAATGATATTTTGAATAACACTGTGCCTATTCGCACGACAGATTGACTCCAAGAGAGACACTTCAGACAGGTGAAGTGACTCTAACAAAGTCACACAAGAGTCACGCAAAAATGTTGTACTGCTTTTTATGAACTGCTGAACCAACGGGTGAGTGGCTTCGCGTCGTGACCCAGGCTCACAATTAAGGGAGATCATCCCTCTCGCACTCATACCACCTAGTGGGCGGATTCTCAGACGGAATTAATAATTTTTTTTGTAAGTGCCCCAGTCTCGTTTCATATTATGAAAAAAAATTAATAATTCAATCACTCCAATTCTCCTGAAATTTTTGCGTGACTCTTGCGTGACTCTATTAGAGTGTCTCTGGAGTGTCTGGAGTGTCTGGAGTGTCTGTCTTGGAGTCAATCTGTCGTGCGAATAGGCACATCGTTGAAATAAATACAGATATTACGCAGGATCTTACTTTGAACGAACGATGCGCACCAGCTAATCACTGACAGCACTGTCGGCACATGTATATGAAGGTATTGAATTGCTCGTCCTACTTTACATAAAATCTGTGAAAATCATGAACTATGTATCAAAATAGCACTAATCAACTGTGAAAGAACTAGGTCACTAGAATGTTTTCACAGAGCGTAGCAGTGATTTGGGAAAAATCCTTTTCAAGGTGTGTATACCCCCATAAGACAACAACTCCAAATGTGTTTTTCTACGGTTGGAAATCATATTGAAGTTTTTGGTCACACACTACACCAGAGATGAGCATTCAAATTTATATAGCGAATCAATATTCTTCCAAATGTTTGTATTCATTCTACAGAACCAGATTTACAAGTTATCAACCGCATGATTCGCTGCCCGCAGGACAAATTGCTTAGACTCGACAAGACCATGTTCATATCAACAGAACTGCTAAAATATAAATTTTGGATTTTCTTCAAGTTGTGATAATTTATATCTTGAATTTCTTGAATTTTGTGAATCATTTGAAAAATAAAAACTTCAAAGCGATTTATTTCAGAACTAGGTTTTTGGCAATTGAAAAAGTCCCATGCGTCTCAGTTTTTGTCGAAGACTCTTCAAATTTTCAGGGTACGTTCCTACACACACTAGCTACAAACCCACGTTAGATTTTGAAAATCAAGACAAAAACAAAATTTGATGAAAAATAATTGAAAATATATTTTTTTTTTCATAAAAAAAATGTCAAAATCAAAGTATCGTAGCTATCTATAAAAACCGACGTGGGTTTGTGGCTTATGCATCCTAAAATATGTGTGTGCAAGCCCAGCAAGATTCAAGAATAACTCAGACGCATTGGAGGTTTTCGAATAAAGCCTATTTCAGAAGCATTATGAGGAGTAACTCTGTACTTATTGTTTCAATTGACTCGAAATTTGCACAATGTCTATGTTTTGAGATGGCCACCATGTGTGTTAAATTTCATTTGAAAATATCTATTGGTTTATGTGATTTGAAAATAGCAATAAATTGGCAGTTTTCAGTATTTCCTACCCTTAAGAGGAAAACGAGCTCAACAACCTTTCACAGACGAGACCAAGAACCCAGCAACTATCCTCAAACTATCCTGATTCTCCGTCTCATCAGATAAGATCATTCAGACTTTCTATAATCATTCGATTCGTCATTTTTCATTATTTTGATCAAATATCTTAAAAAAAACATTCTATCGAGTTAACATCTGATACTTTGATTTAGGACTTTATTATTATTTCAAGAAGCTAACATTTGTCCTCCTACCTAGGTCGTTTTATCAAGTTTTCGAAGAGGTTCGGAGCTCGGCCTACTAGTCCTTGGTCCCTTCATCCCTCCACCGGCCTCCTGTTGCAGTACGCAGGATTTAACCAACACCATCCTGATTCTTCATTCCTGATTCCTGATTCCTACACTTGTTACTGGTTCCTGCCCTCGTAGGATTTTTGTAAAAACCTATGTTGTGATATTTGATTGAGCTCGGCTATCTTCTTGTGGCTTTTTGTGGTTTACCCAGGAGACGAAAGGTTAGACCGGATAATGTTAGGGAAATCAAACTATTTAATTTTCGAGCCACAGCTCAAACTTTCCCTGTGATGGCAAATACACCTGTTAAACTTTCGTCAATTGTATATTTACTTACGCATCTTAAAATATGTGTGTGCGAGCCCAGCAAAATTCAAGAATAACTCAGACGCATGGGAGGTTTTTGAATAAAGGCTATTTCAGAAGCATTATGCGGAGTAACTCTGTACTTATTGTTCCAATTGACTTCAAATTTACACAATGTCTATGTTTTGAGATGGCCACCATGTGTGTTAAATTTCATTTGAAAATATCTATTGGTTTATGTGATTTGAAAATAGCAATAAATTGGCAGTTTTCAGTATCTCCAACCCTTAAGGCTGGCTTTTCACGAGCGAATTATTCGCTGAAAATCAAGCGAAATATCGTCACGTGACCCTGGTTACTCGCTTATTATTGGCTGGTTAGCGAATAACCAGGGTCACGTGAAGATATTTCGCTTGCTTTTCAGCGAATAATTCGCTCGTGAAAAGCCAGCCGAAGAGGAAGACGAGCTCAACAACCTTTCACAGACGAGACCAAGAACCCAGTAACTATCGTCAAACTATCCTGATTCTCCGTTCCATCAGATAAGATCATTCAGATTTTCTATAATTATTTAATTCGTCATTTTCAATTATTTTGATCAAATATCTTAAAAAAACATTCTATCGAGTTAACATCTGATACTTTGATTTATGACTTTATTATTATTTCAAGAAGCTAACATTTGTCCTCCAATCTAGGTCGTTTTATCAAGTTTTCGAAGAGGTTTGCAGCTCGGCCTACTAGTCCTTGGTCCCTTCATCCCTCCAACCGCTTTCTGTTGCAGTACGCAGGATTTAACCAACACCATCCTGATTCTTCATTCCTAATTTCTGATTCCTACACTTGTTACTGGTTCCTGCCCCCGGAGGATTTTTGTGAAAACCTATGTTGTGACATTTGATTGAGCTCGACTATCATCTTGTGGCTTTCTGTGGTTTACCCATGAGACGAAAGGTTAGACCGGATAATGTTAGGAAAATCAAACTATTTAATTTCCCAGCCACAGCTCAAACTTTCCCTATGAGAGCAAATACACCTGTTAAACTTTCGTCAATTCTATATTTACTTGAGAGTCGGGACGACTCTTCTACTAATAACTACTCTTGTTAAAAACAAATCAGTCTTGCTCCAGATATTAACTCGAGCACTTGTATTTCCAAATATAACTAATTCGTTGAGACTAATTTAGTAGTGTCCTAAAAGTCTCCTTATTTTGCTCGAGGAATCACGATTTCCTTTTTTCGTTAATAATCCGTAACATAGGCCCCTACAGCATTATCCGAATTTTCAGTAACAATGCCTACGTATTATTTGACAAAGATGATCTAAACCACATCAAGGGAACCTATAACCAGTTAATTTTAAGAAAATATATGCCATCCCAATGAGACTGATGTTCACCTATGAGTTATTTATGCATGTGCTATATTTTATTATACACATTCAGACGTGCTTAGATTTTAGCTACATTAGTGCTGTTCTACAATGATACCTGTTCAGGGTGTCCAGCGACAGGGTAAACCTAGAAAACCTGGAATTCTCAGGGAATTTCGTTGGACAGGGAATTCTCAGGGAATTTTGCTCAAGTTCTGAGAATTCAAAGTTTTGTGTTTAAATTCGAAAATCAAAAATCAATTTCTCGCACGCGCTGATCTAACACTGAGAATGGTTATACAGCGCGATTATGTGGACAATCACGCGCCCGAAACGTAAGCAAACGGAAAACGCCTGAATTGAGCAAATTATTACGTAATAAATAAAATCCAATCGTCGATGTTTGATCTGCTCAATGCAGGCGTTTCCCGTCTGCCTACTTTTTAGGCACGTCACTTTCCACAGAATCGCTCTGTATATATTAGGCTTTTTACCCTGGAAAAACGACTAATATTGCCCTGGAAAACCTGGAATTCTCAGGGAATTTCGAAATGCTCAGTTGCTGGACACCCTGCTGTTGTTTTTATTGTTAAAAAAATGCAATGACTATTTCGAGCAATGCTAAAGCTACAGCTGATGTACGCCAGTGACTCAAGCGAACGGAAATTGCTCAAACAGATAAAAAAAGCATCCTGTCTATATGAATTCAAAAGCAGCAGGGCCTCAGAACTCGACGGTACTTTGGCCGGCTACGGAGTTGAAGATACGAAGGAAGATCAGTTAGCGTCCTGAAAACCTACCCACCTCGTCAACGAGCGAAAGTGGTGGTGAAATGCCCATAGTCGAGGATAACCAGCTTCTACCAGGGCACAAGACAGCAATCTTCACTGACCACGCATAACAATAATGCAGATTCGGCCCTGCTTGGGCACTTTCATAGACCTGAAGAAAGTGTTAGAGACCCTAAGTATACCACTGCTGACAGAGAAGCTGAAGAAGAAATGATTCAGAGGAACAGCGCATGACTTGCGGTCCGGCTACTTGGTCGACAAGCGACATCGAGTGAGAATAGGAGCCATTGTCTTCAAGAGTGAGGTCATCGATTATGGGGTCCCATCATCTTACTGTCATACTGGATATTATTCCCGAAATCTAGACAAATTGCGAGATTCTGGCGTATGTAGATGATACTTGCGCCCTCTTCCTCGTGGTGGGAGAATGGGAACTATGGAATACTTGCGTGGGGAGCTGTATGAAACACAGCAATGAGACAGCTCGAAAGCAACCAACCTAGAGAGGCACGATAGAGCAAGGATGCAAATTAACATGTTGTCCTGCAAACTGAGCAAACTGACAGAAGAAGTTATCACGACGTGGCAGCAAAGGTCTTTTAGGAGTTGCCAATAGACATGAAGCTGGACATCTGCGCCGAAGCAGACTCTAAAGACAAAAGCAAATAGATGGGCAGATTACAGAATAGTTAAAACGAAAAACTGAGCATGTATTAACCGAGCTGACCCTTTCTACTTAAAGACATGTATAGATTTAAGAAAAACCACAGGTATAATCGTAGAACAGCACTAATTCATCTGATAGTGTTGAATTTTTTCTTATTATATTACAGTTGACATAAATTTATATTCATGTATGACTACCTACGCACTCACTAGGAGCCCATTGTAAAAGCACAGTGAAAGCATACCTCACTGAATAAGAAAGATTATAACATTAGCTTGTTTGTTTGTTATTTTCAAGTAAATATTGTTAATATTGATGATTTCACTGATTATACATATGTGAATGAATATTTGAAAAAAAATATATATTGTTAGAAATGAATTCGTGTTTATTAAAGCTGGACCGAGATTAATGAAATAAAAATTTGTTTCATTACTATAGATTAGTTATTTTCAATTAGAAAAAATACAGTGAGGTTATCAAATCGTCAATGACAGTATAGAAATAGCAATCTTTATAATTGTATTACTATTGTATATCTATCGATTTCATTATTTACTCGCATTCTTTGCCTAGACTTTCGTCTTGATTCTTATCTTATTTTTTGTCTTGATTTTTATCTCATTTTTTGTCTTGATTTTTGTTTCATTTTTTGTCTTGATTTCTGTATTGATTTTTATCTTATTCTCTGTCTTGATGTCTATATTGATTTTTATCTTATTTTTTGTCCTGACTCCTGTATTGATTTTTATCTTATTTTTTGTATTGACTATTGTCTTGATTTTTCTCTTATTTTTCGTCTTGATTTTTATCTTATCCTTTGTCTAATTTTCTGTCTTGATTTCTTGTCTTTATTGTATATTATTCTTTGTCTTCATTTCTGTATTGATTTTCATCTTATTTTTTGGATTGATTTCTGTATTGATTTTTATCCTTATCTCCTGTATTGATTTTTATCTCAATTTTTGTCTTATTTTTTGTCTTGATTTCTGTCTTATTTTTTGTTAAATTCGACTTTAACGCTAATTAGACGCTTCTTTTCAATTTTATTTAGTTTTTCATGGGCTTGCCAATCGTAGTTGCTTCCAAACTAGGCGGAAGCGCGTCTGAAAGTGTCATATCATCAGGTAATTTCAAGAGAGCAAGTATTTTCTTTCATCATTGCACGAGTAACAGAGGACTGCCCATTTTTTCACACACGAAAACTCTTGAATATGCAAGGGTGGGCTCGCAAATCACAATTGCCCCAAAAATCAGCACAGATATGTCCGAGCGGGTCACATATACTTAAATTTCCGACAGGACAATCAGTTTCGACTTCGATTAAATAAGTTTTGGCGAGCTGTTTCATCCACTTCTCGCAGCAGTTGCCGATATAAGTCGAAACACATCTGACTGTGTTAAAACAACGAAAAAATTTTCATACTTACTATATTTTATATCAAATGTCTTGTTTTTACATATTATTTTTTTCGTTGTACCCAAAGCTGCCTGTTTTTTCACACACGGTCATGCTTGAATATGCACAGTAACTTCGCATGCTGCATCGAAGAACCGCGTTCTAACCGAGCGATGCGATATTAGAATAGTGATTTTCAGTACGCAGTGACATATACATTCATTTTATATATCTACTGCATCAGTCACGGAGAGCTGCCCGTTATCCACACACGGGCAGTCTTGAACTTGCATGTATACTTACATGTATACTGCATACTCTTGCATGGTCTACACTTATCGAACTGGTGAGGAGGCTTAAGTTTAACATTGAAAATAACAACCTAAGGTTCAGCTAGACTTAGGAAATTATTTCAAGTATGTGAAACATCATGAAAATACCGCTGCATATTTATTCATTCTTATATCTCTACATTCATTCGATCGTACTTTCGAGATTTTTTTTTGCGAAGCTACACGTGAAATCGCAAATTAGGCCAAAGCCATGACACGGATACAGCCTTTATCTGTGAGAATCTTTATCGAGAACTCCGTTATCTTGAAAAATGAGGAAATGAGAACGTAAATGCCGACTGTCTATCTACGCGCGCTTGGCGAGGCCTGGTCAACGCCCTTAAGGGCATTTGAGCGAGCTCCGACAACTCTCCTTGTTCCTTCACTCGATTTCGACATTCGACGTATAGTGAATCGTCTTTTTTTCTCGTGATTATCACATGTATTACGCTTTCTTGTCACGTCTGATTGTTGGCCCCAACTTCCAGGCCCTGCTAATTACTAATAAATTACTAAATCAGAGATAGCAAATAAATCAAAGCGTTAGATATTCTCAAAGCGAAAATTCAAGCAAGAACAAGCTCTCAAATAATCTTAACAAATCAAAATCAAATAAAGCGTAGAAATCAGACTAATAAGCGGAAAATTATCAAGCGAAATGATATTCTTAATTACAACAGCCAACTATAAAGTGCTTTCACTGAATTTCTGTAAATACAATAATAAGCGACTACGTGGCCCGTAGGCGGCACGCGGTACAAAGAACATCTACGATAAATGAACAAATAGAAATTCAGATCTAGTTTTTGTGGCTTTACTAGCAGTTTACAGATCATAAAGACCTTACCTTTAGCTAAGCTGCTTGAAGCACACACTTAACTAATTTTCAACTCTAACTCAATTGGATACTACTTATTCAGCGAGAGAGGAGATTTATAACGTCTAGTTCAGACCAGGTGAAGCGTAGAAGTGATGAGGCTAGGCGATACCTTGGTACGTCTCGACGTTCCTTCCTGATTTTGAAAATCAAGAGCCTATCAGGACCAGCTAATGAGCTGATTGGCCCTGCGAAAAACGTTCCATGAACGAGCAGCTCGTCAGCAGCTCGGCCCAAGGCGTCAACTTGTTGCCTGACGTTAGGCGTTAGGTCTCAGAGCTTCGTTGCGTTAGATCAACCGTTCTGCGTTATTTCAGCGGCGAGATGATGGCGGGAGGGTGTGACCTTGGCGCTTACTGAGCGGTTCCGTCCAAGCGATACCAATCCTTCGGGATATACTACGCAGCGGTAGGCCCTCTCCTAGCGTACACGACTGCAGACTCTTATCAGGCCCAGGTGTCTCACTGAGTCACCACCTGTTAGTGACCTGGAAGATCACGCGGAACGCTATCCTCGTCCATTCTCACGTAGTACGTCCTTCAGCGATACGTTACGCACCCGTCTTTATGCCAGACTTTGAATGACGTCGACTGATGATATGTGGAGCGGGTGATGTAGGCTGGAGTTGTCATGGGGGGGTGGCGGTGTCTAAACATGCCACCCTGTCCACCATGGTCGTACCCAGATGCTTCGGCAGTAAGATGCGTCGGTTGGCAGGACTGCGTAACAGCCCCATATGCCAACTAGCGATATTCGACCAAGGTCAACATCCCTCCTCGTAGATGTTGCGATACTATCTGTAGTACTGGATCCTGTACCGGACGTCATACCGTCGTTGTCATCTCTAAACCGGAAGTTCTCGATGCGGAAGCTCGGAATCGTCGACTTCTTTGCCTTCTTTCTCTCTCTCTCTCTCGCGGTACATTAACAGAAAAACACTTCAAATTAGTCTGGCTCTATTGCTTATTCTAGGTGTGTCACTTGTATCCCGAGGGTCAAGACGGCGGTAAAACTCTCTCTCGCGTTAGTTTATTTCATTTTTGTAAATAGTAGAATAAGGAATCGATTAGAAAAATAGAATCGAATCAATAAAATAAAATAATCCATCGATTAGATATAATAATCAATCCGAATCTAATTGTCTTTCATTTCGTGTGTTAATTCATTTCTTTAATTAACATAAATTCCTTTCAGCTCAAATCACTTGGAAATAAAATCGTGTTCAGCTAGCTTAAAACAAGGCAGCTTCGGTAGTCTAACACTCAGGCAGCGACGGTACAGCTTTAATTGGTACCCGAGTCTGAGAGTGTAAGATTATCCAAGTCTGTATTAGGGAGGCAGCTTCGGTGCGTAACACTCAGGCAGCAACGGTATAGCTTTAATCGGTACCCGAGTCTGAGAGTGTGCAATCCCAAGTCTGTATTAGGGTAACAATAGGTTTTCCACATTTTTCCTTGGAGGGGCTCCAAATCATACCCGTGACAAAGAATTCACGCGAGCTAGCGTAATTTCGCGGCCTTCTGCCGTGAGACATAGGCAGAGAAAGTTACATTTGGCGCCCAACGTGGGGCTCCTCAAAATACAATTTCAATTCACTTGAAATTTTATCAACTTAACTTCATTATAAAAAATTAACTTCAGTCAAATCTCGCTTCAAATTACTTTATTAAAAAGAATAACACGAAATGGGAGACAAGGATCAGAATCCTGAGGGATCAAAGGATCAGGAGAAAGACAAGGATCAGAATCCTGGGGGGTCACAAGATCATGATTCTGATAAAACTAAAGATAAGGCTCATGTAGCGTCCGATAGGGACACAGGATTTCATGAACAAAACGTTTCCATAGTTACAGACAGTAGTATGATTAGTCAAGCAAGTAGTCCACTAGCAGATCGAAGTGACCCAATGTCAGTCATGTTGGCAGCAATTGAACGTCTGAAAAAATCAAATGAAAGATTAGAAAAGAAAATTGATAATAAGTTTGCTTCTATCGAAAGGACTCTGAATACTTATGAAGTTAGAAGTATCGAAGAACGAGTAGCACTCGAATTAAAATTGAATAAAAAAATTGATGATCAAGGTATAATGACTAAAAGAAAATTCACTTCAGTAGAAACTACGGTCCAAGTCGTCGTAGACAAAATAGATGCCGAGATTACTGGCTGTCAGAATAAAATCTCCTTCGTAGAAATAGCTCTGAGAAATGAATCAGTGGGTAACTTCGAACTTCTCAAAAGTAGAATCAAGGAAGGAGATAAGTCTGCAGAAAAACAAATTCAGGAATTAAACCATAAACATGAAAGCCTAAGAATAGGAGTAGAAGGGGAAATCAAAAAACTAAGAAACAGACCGATTAATCTGTTAAGCAGTAGTGAAAACACTAGACTCATTACTAAACATATAAAGTTGCCAACTTACGCAGGGAAGTCATGGGAAAAGCCTATGAATTATGTAAGAGAGTTGGAAGAGTACTTTACCTTTTTAGGAGCTGATGAAGAGGTATCTTTCAAATTAATAGGCCAGAGCCTAACCAGCGATGCCAAGGATTGGTGGATTGCGCGCCGCGATGTCATTAGTACTTGGGAATCATTTAAAGAAAAATTCCTTGCTAGATTCCGGGGAGAAGAAATACAAAGAGATATTCGTAATGAGTTAGAATTCGGTTATTATTCGAGCGACTCTAAGTTAACTTGGTCAGAATATGCGAATCGGAAATTTGCAGCAGCTGTCTGTTCGCGTCCTCGCATTTATGAGGAAGAAATCGTACGTAACCTGGTTAGACACTTCGAGGAACACGTTGTCGAAGCGGCCAGATGCAGAAATATCCGGGAAATAGATCCTTTATTAACTTTTCTTGATGAAATGCAATCAGATGGGCGATCAAACGCGCCCAGACCATCAAACCAAGCATGGTTTGCAAACAAACAAAGTCCTACGACTAATCGCGTAGCAGACGATAAAATCAAACCTTTATCATGGCGTACGGGAAATAATGCCGGTAGCAGTAGTTTCCAAAAACCGTCTACGCCACGCGATTATAAACCGGTGGACACTCAGGAAACGCGTCAAAGTCTCGGACAAACAGACTTAAACAAGAGTAAACAGACTAACTGGACAAATACCAGGACAGTACAAGCTCTCATAGAAGAACCAGTTTTAGATCATATCGATAAAGACGATCAAGAAGTTGATTCGGAAAACTAGATAGAGCTGTGCCAATTCAGTGGTTAGAAATAACGGCACAGCGCGATTTAAGGGTTTTTGCGGGAAAATTAGAAGGTTCGAAAGATAAAGATTTGTTCGAAGCTCCGTCGGAGTATTTGATAAACGAAGATATAAAAATAGAAGATAAAGTAATATCTTGCCCAGAGGTAGATTTACAAATAGAAGGCGTAAAGATACGAGCTCTCGTCGATACCGGTAGCCACATAACGTGCATTTCGCACGATTGGTATACAAGAAATTTATTAAGCTCAAATAAATGCGAAAAATTACCAGTGGTAAATTTCCAAATAATCGGAGTGACAGGGGGCAAGCCCATTAAAATCAAAGAGCAGATATTGGCTACAGTTAATATAGGGTATCTTACGGATCAAATCACATTTTTAATTGTAAATGGCCTAAAGCAAAATGTCATTATAGGGATAGATACTCTACACCGCTGGAAAGCAGATCTAGATCTGAGAACAAATAAACTTAGAATCGAGACAACGCCCGGTTATGGACAAATTTCGTTGCATAAATCCGAAGTATACTACGGAAATGCAATAGCCGAGGTTTTATCAAACATTAACATACAACAAAGCGTAACAGCTAAACAGGAAAATGAGTCTGACATTAACTATAGATTGACCAATGATGAAATCAATGAGAAGCTGTCAGAGTGTCAGGTGTTACGAGCAGGTGAAATAAAATCCTTTTCAGATTTAATAAATAAATATCGAGACGTTTTTTATAAATTACCAGGCCGCGTAACAATTTACGAACATAAACTCAACATTTACGAAGATCGAGCTTTTGTCAGAAGATCATATCCTGTTCCAATTATGCTTAGAGATAAAGTCAAACTTGAATTAGAGAAGATGCTAAAACTAGGAGTAATAGAAAGATCTTACAGTGAATATGTAAATCCACTGGTCGTTGTAGCAAAAAAATCAGGAGAAATCAGATTAGTATTAGACGCAATGTTTATTAACAAGCTCATAATTCCTGACCACGACTGTGCTCAATCGACTGAGGTCTTATTCCAGAGATGCGGAAATTCTTCGGTTATGTCTAGTCTCGACCTTACGGCTAGCTTTTGGCAAATTCCTCTTCACAAAGATTCAAGAAAATATACGGCATTTATGCACGAGGGTAAAACATACCACTTTACGATTACGCCATACGGTCTAAACACTAGCCTAGCTAGTTTGGTACGAACTATGGATTTGGTCTTAAAGAATACTGAAAATTTTAGCGTCAACTTCGTTGACGACATTCTGTGTCTTTCTGATTACGTCCCGTCCCATTTGGCTCATTTGGAGATATTATTAGCGACGTTTCGGAAATACAATATGACGTTAAATTTCAGCAAGTCAAAGTTTTTTAGAGAGGAAATTGATTTCCTAGGCCATAGAATCACGAGAACCGGCATAAAGCCACAACCAGAAAAGGTGGAAGCGATTAAAAACTTCCCTACACCTAAAAATATTAAACAACTAAAAGGCTTTCTCGGCCTAACTAACTATCATAGTAAATTCACGAAATCGTATTCAGACGCGACAGTTCCATTATTGTCACTTATCAAAAAAGCGACCAAGTGGGATTGGACGAAAAAGATGAAGGAGCAGTTTCAATTAGTTAAAGATATTTTTTGCGAGCAGATGATTATTCATCACCCCGATCCAAATGAAAGATATTATTTACAGTGCGACGCAAGCAATTATGCGGTAGGCGCAGTTTTGTATCAGTTATCAGATGCTAACGAAGAACAAATAGTTGGATTCGCGAGTCGAACCATGAGGGGAGCGACGGAAAAGGAGCTATTAGCTATCGTATTTGCGCTAGAAAAGTTTAGGTCTTACATAATCGGAGCAAAATTAACAATTCGAACCAACCATAAAGCTTTAACTTTCCTCTCCTCATGTAAACTGATAAGCTCGCGATTAGATCGTTAGGCGCTGTTCATTCAAACTTATGATTTCATAATCGAACATATTAAGGGAACTGAAAACGTAGTCGCAGACGTGTTGAGTAGGTACCCACCTGAAACGGAAAATAAAGAACAATTAATGAGTCAAAGTCAAACCATTGCATCATTAGCAAAAGAAATAGATGACGATTCAATTAAAAGTCTAAAAGAAATGAGGGAACATCAAAGATGTGATCCAAGGATTAGTGATTTACTTGATCCAGACTATTTGAAAACAAAAAAAATCTGATCATTCAGAATGACGTTTTGTATCACCAAAGTCCAGGGGGCAGCCCAAAGGCTTACATACCCGAATCAATTTTAAAATCATTAATCGAAGAATGCCACGAAGCATACGGACACGTGGGTGCAGCAAAATGCCATAAATTATTACGAGAAGGATTCTATTAACCCAAACTTGCTAAAAGAGTACGACAGGAAATAGTTAGATGCGATAAATGTCAGCGCTGCAAAGTTCCAAATCGGTATAGTTATGCCAAGATGCAGAATATAATTCCAAGCGGAGTAGGGGATTTAATATCTATCGATTTTTTAGGGCCGTTACCTTCTAGCAAGGGAAATTATAAGTGGCTTCTCGTTACGATAGATGCATTCTCGAAATTCGTTAGATTATATCCGTTAAAGGCAGCGAACGCGCAATCCACCATTAATTGCATCTTTAAGCAATATATTCCGGAACTACGGAAACCAAGGCGAATGCAGTGTGATCATGGGACTCAGTTCACTTCTTCGTTATGGGTTAATAAACTAAGAGAGCAAGAAATCACATTAATATTTTCATCAATTCGCTATCCACAAGGAAATATAGTAGAGCGCGTGAATCGAGAGATCGGACGATTCTTTCGGACTTTTCTAACTGACAAGCATACCCAATGGATAAATTGGATCAAAATCATAGAAACCTGCATTAACGAAATATCCCATGATTCCACTGGATTCGCACCTTGCGAAATCCAACTTAAACAAAATCCTACGCGGTTTTGGGAAGATTGGATTATTAAATCAGATAATGACGTAAAATACGAAACTAAGCTGTGCTTAGTAGAAAATGATATTAAAAGACATGGTAAAAGAAGGGCTGATAGGTTCAATACCACGCACAAAATGAGTAAATTTAAGATAGGAGATAAGGTATTAGTTAAGGCTTTAAACGTTTCTGATACTGTTAATAAAAAGATGGCAAAGTTCTTAGCGTTATATAAGGGGCCATATCGTATTAAAAGGCAAATAGGGGAAGCAACCTATATTTTAAAAACAATAGACACAGAGGTAGAACGTGGAAGATTCCATGTAAATATGTTCAAACTGTATGTAGACTCAATATAAGAAAAACTTGTGCTATAGAAATAATTTTAAGGAAGCCTTAGAACATAGAAAATTCTGAGAAGGGATTATCCCCGTTTGAAGACTGCCAAAAAAGAGTGCAAATAATCATCCTATATAAGACAGGGTAGACATAAGAATTAGTCAGTTGAAGTCAAGATGTATAACCCTAGCTATGGTTACATTAGTGTGCAAGAAATATATACGCAAACTGAAAACCTCAACTTACCATGCATTAAAGATATTAACAATAATCGCGAGAAAGTAATGAAGTGCAGGGGGAAGTTTATAAGCGGGAAGGGGTCATACCGAAACGGCAAGTGCACCCAGACACCTAAAGAAAAAGAAAAAAAGGAAGTTATTAAAATAAAACCAAAAATAATCAAGGTGGATAAAAATCCAAAAATATTGATAACAAAAATAAAAGAAAAGCCAAAAATAGTCAGAGTGGATAAAAATCCTAGAATAAAAATTACTAAGATTAGTGAAAAACAAAGAATAGACATGGTTATGCCTAATTAAAAAATGAAAGTTGCAATACCTTTAAATAGGGTTGATGTTAATTTTAAAGTCGCGGATAATATTCACAAGGTACCATGGAGATTGATAAAAATTGATCTGTACGAGAGGACGGAAGAGGAGAAAAAGGCGTATAAGAAGAAAATGGATCTGTTCAGATTATTCGGAACAGTAGACTTACCTTCTAATGACGATAAATCAAATCAAACGCCAGATCCGATGATTAATCCAGACGATCCAATGACAGGGGATGACATCATAGGAATGCTGCATATTCCTTCACCTGAACCGATGGAAGATGTATGTGGAGAAGCGAACGTACTTGGCTTACCGGATTTTGACTACCTGGACCAGTTATCTCCAGATTTCCTAAATAACATGCCAGCACTAGCATCACCGAAGGAAGTAGAACTACCGTAATACATCGCGCACTTTGATTTCAGTGATCCTCTCGGCCGAAAGAAAGAAAAAGACTAGAATCACGGACATATCAAACAATTATAATCACGGACATATCATATAACTCGGACTTAACAAATTTAAAACATAGACTTGATAACAGTGCCTAATAATCTAGAAGACATTTTTGTTCACTTACCTTTGATGACGAGTGCACCTTTATCAAACGTCAGTAAACAAAAAAGGGGGCAATGTAACGTGTTCGAACTATACCACCCGGTAGATCGACCGAACAAGCTACATACGACCGCGCAAATAGCCTCGCGCCGATCCGATCAGAAGACCCTGACGTGACGTCACGAGAACTACTATATAAGCTGGCACGCTGAGGCAGTAGCCAGCGATTCGTATGGGAGCAGTCAATCGACTCACACCTATCAAAACTCAATTCAACGAGCGATCCGTACTAAAGCAGTCAATCGACTCACACCTATCAAAACTCAATTCAACGAGCGATTCGTACTAAAGCAGTCAATCGACTCACGTCTATCAAAGATAAACTCTCATAACCTCAAATATAGGAAGTTACTCAAAGCGAGATCTTACCTCACATAGAATCAAAACTCGAGAAATTAAATTGGCTAAAGCAGCAATTTAGATTAAACTCAAAACAAAAGGGAAATATAATTAGCTAAAACAGTAATTATAGAATCAAAAAAGGGAAACGAAAGTAAATTAGCTAAAATAGCAATTTAACTTAAACTCAAAACCAAAATAGATTCGCTAAAGCAGCAATTTAGAACAAACGAACAAAGAAAGAAAAACAGAACAGAAACAGAAACAAAGCCAATTAGAGTACAAAATTTATTATCTGATTATATCGAGCCACATTTTTAGTTTATTTCATTTTTGTAAATAGTAGAATAAGGAATCGATTAGAAAAATAGAATCGAATCAATAAAATAAAATAATCCATCGATTAGATATAATAATCAATCCGAATCTAATTGTCTTTCATTTCGTGTGTTAATTCATTTCTTTAATTAACATAAATTCCTTTCAGCTCAAATCACTTGGAAATAAAATCGTGTTTAGCTAGCTTAAAACAAGGCAGCTTCGGTAGTCTAACACTCAGGCAGCGACGGTACAGCTTTAATTGGTACCCGAGTCTGAGAGTGTAAGATTATCCAAGTCTGTATTAGGGAGGCAGCTTCGGTGCGTAACACTCAGGCAGCAACGGTATAGCTTTAATCGGTACCCGAGTCTGAGAGTGTGCAATCCCAAGTCTGTATTAGGGTAACAATAGGTTTTTCACATTTTTCCTTGGAGGAGCTCCAAATCATACCCGTGACAAAGAATTCACGCGAGCTAGCGTAATTTCGCGGCCTTCTGCCGTGAGACATACGCAGAGAAAGTTACAGTACATATGACCTGCATAGATGCACAGGTACAAGCTCACACACACACTATACGCACACATAACAATACGTATTCAAGTGATATTCCAGATATGTACCTGAAACGTCACCAATATTGTAAACCTACCATGTACACTAAACGTAATGAATTCTGAGCCGGATGTGTAATCCAGATAGGTGAAACAGCCAATCAGCGCTCTGAACTACAAAAATCCAGAGCGCCAATCCGCTGTTTCTTCGATTGTCGAACACCATCCGGCTCAGAATCCATTACGTTTAGTGTACATTACTCTATGACGTTTCGGGAACGTTAATTAGTAATGTAACATCGGCGGACATTTGCACATTCCTGTGAGCTAGGCTGGAAGGTTGCTGTAACATACCGTGACCTAACAGCAACATTACAATCTTTCGACCGAGACATCATTGTAACATCTACGTAATGTAACTGTGCTACGCGGGTACGATTGAGGATCGGCGAGAAATGCACATAGCATACATTCATTTGATTTCTATTTTTTGTAATCCAGCCAACGATCTTGCCTGAATATTCCATTTATTAATTTTCCAATCAATTTCGAATCTGAATTTTCAATTTTGAAACTTTTTAGCAGACAATTGCTCAATCGTATCTCCAAATTCTGCGGTTAGATCCTGGCGCTTCTGGGCTAATTTACGCTTTTTTTCTGCCATCCTATTTTTCTCATCTATTAGTGCAAAAAATGGTATTCAGAGTTGTTTTTCAAACGACTGGATACTTTTATAATGATACTAGCCTATTGTATAATTTACTGGACTATATATATATTTTAGAAATACTTACCGGTGTCACATGTCGGTAGAACTACAGGGTCCTGGCCGATACCATATGTCGCAAACAAGTTTATCGATTTATCTACATTGACAATTCTCCGATCTCCAGCCATTAATCTGAGCAGCGCAGACTAGCGATCATCGAACATTTATTATTTCAATTATGTATACGTCAACCTGTAACTCAACGACAAACTCATTGAATCAATAAAAAATAATGACTCATTGTCATGATTGTGATAAAATCTGAATAATTGATTTTCATTTATATTATTGAAAAATAAAAAAAAAATAAAATATGCAATCACTAAAGACTTTATTTTAAATTCACACGTGAATCATTCACTGTAATGAAAAAATTATTCAATTATTTGATAATTGTTTTATATTCTTCAAACATCTCCATGACATTTCATGCTAACCGTACGAATGATTTTTATTGGTTCCATCTCTACGAGGAACCACTGAAACTTCAATCGTCTGAATATAAATGTAGTATTGAATGAATAAAAATGAACATTGGGAGTTAATTAATTTTCAATCAATATTATCCTCACTTTCGACTTGGGCAGGCTATCTTGGGTGTTTGGAATTCCCTCCACCGCAGCCCTGCCCATTACAACAAGGACCTTCCTATCTAATATTTCTAAAACGATTCCCACGTCAAAATGTCCGGTATCATTTCTTGATCCTAATAGTGCGGCGGCTTTCGCTTTCGCACGCTTCTTCATATCCGCCCACAACTACGGATGGTACACCATCATAGATATAATAAACCGAGTGTGAATAGAAATCACTCATAGCATTATTCATAATTCAGTAGATGCATCCAATATTTATTTCCTATTTCTCACCCTCCGATATTGCACCACCGTTTTTGTATTCCCGCCTTTGATGTTATTCGCCCCTGCGACTAAGCGCTTCCACGGTTTCTTGAGCCCACCGGCACCTAGTGGAGCATCAAACTTTCCGTGTGCAAAACGACGGTGAGCATACATATAATCAATGAACCACGCTGTTCAGGTTCCCTGGATCTATGTAAATCATGTGTTGATGTGTTTTGTTACTATGCGTGTTTCCTCGCAATTTGAAATTTCACGTACACTAAACGTGTTGGATTCTGAACAGTTCAAGGCCACGCATATTTTCGACATATGCGGATCTGGCTGAGAACCGCTTGATTTGTCGGCAGCGCCCCTAGCGGCCTCAGAGGAAAGCTCACCTCGACAAATATATCGGCTCGCTGTTTTATCGACACTGACTTTAAAGGGCTAGGTATCGATAAATTCAGCTATGATTTTCAAGTGTCAAAATTCCTTTGAATAAATATTAATTGGAGTAATTAATATGAATATTGATTGGAATTAAGAAAAATACGGCAATATCACGGTAAGCTCGTTATACAATTTATGAATTCACGTCAATGAGTGTATTGGTTATGGAAAAAGGTTCTTTGTGGATTACTTGGAAGTTCCAGGTGAGCCATGCAGAGTGGAGAATACCCAGGATAGTATGACTTGTATACGGAGAGGCTGCTAATGCCTATTATAGAAGGGATTAATCATCGGAAAGACATTATATACAAACTCACAATTTTATTTGATTTCAATTGTAACAACAAATAATAATGAAGAATTACTACCGGGGTACGGAGCAGCTGATAAAAGCTGTATGATGTGTAAAACAGTGTTGCGAGTCATTAATCACATTTATGATGAAAGTACTCATTTAATTACCCATTATATTGGTAATAAGTAAATTGAACCGAATTTAATTACCCGTTACTCTGGTGATGTGTAATTAAATAGAGTTTAATTAAATAGAGTTTAAAAGTAATGAGTAAATAAACTTCATTTGATCACTCATTACCAAAGTAATGTGTAATTGAATGAGGTTTCATCACACATTACCAGAGTAATGTGTAATCCAATCCAGTTTAATTGCTCATTTACAGAGTAATGGGTGATTGAATGAAAATTCAATTACACATTAAACGAAATGAAATGAGAATTCAATTACACGTTAAGGGGGTATATATCGACGGTACTTTGGTAGAACCTCGTAACTGGTAAATCACTACTTTACAGGAACAACAAAAAACTGTATATTAATAATAAAGAAGTATTTTTAATAACTATTTCATCAGAATATTAAACATGATGCACTTTTAGGTTTATTAAGGGTAAAATATAATGAATCACAGTATTTTAACCCTTATTTTGAATTAATTTTAGAAGATACGAGGTTTTTACACGCTAAATTTACACTGGGATGCGACTTACGTGTTTTTGCAAATGAAGGAATTTCGAAGAAATTAGTTTCATATTTATTTAAATCTATTATTGAATTCACTCGATCCAATTGAGAATGATTTTTAATAATTAAATAACGGAAACAATATTATAAATAGATATTTTAATAGAAAATTCAGACGCCACTTTTTTGACAGATAAATTCAACAGCAAAACACAATCATACTTGGTAAACAAATGAGGTGTCGCTCATATATATCTTGAGATACGAGGTTTTTCGGGTTTTGCATTGTCAACTTATTGCGGTGTGAGATACAAGGTTCTGATTTATTTAATAAAGAATGAACTGTTTAATATTTTGACATAAAATTTATAAAAGATATAAAGGGACATGTGCTGATCATTTTTACGGTCTTAACTCAAAACCGTCAAGAATCTACTTACGAGGTTCTACCAAAGTACCGTCGATATACACCTTTCAATGGGTTGAATTTCTGGAAAACAATTTTTCTTTTTTTTTTCAACTTGAAGACTCTGATAAAATTGAAAAAAATCATCATGTTTGGGGAGGGTTTGACCTTCATTATCCATATCTTACATCATGTATTACTTCCAGTCTAATAGTGGCTGCGCTGAAGACAGGAAAATACAAAATCACTCGGTTGCCGTGAAGAATCAGACCCAGCGTTGGACAAATCTTGGAATTTTTGGTTCTCAATTGTTCGTAAGACGTCCCTCTATCAGATGAACATAGAACTTTTTGATATTGCAAGAATTACTTGAGTTATTGAATTTTTCCGATTTTTTTTCTGAATTTGAAAGAAAATTTTGCTTATTTTTCTAATATTTCAACTAAAAATGGGTTTATCAAAAAGTTCTATGTTCATCTGATAGAGGTTTTGATTCTACAAATTTGGAGACCACAAACGCCAGAATCGGTCCAGCGATGCTCCTGATTCTTTACGACAACCGTTCAAAATATTCATTCTCCAGAAATAAACTTTTAAACTTTTTCATCAAAAATTTTTTTTTAATTCATAGTTTTCCAAAAGAAAAAAATGTAGTTACACGAAATTAAGTTTTGAAATTTTGCTGATGACTAATATGCTGGATCCGCAGCTGCTCTCGTATCGATGAGTTATGAGTCGAGTCAAGTCTAGACACATGTGCCAGGGGGAGGTTCGTAGTGAGTTTCGACCTGTTGTGTACAACAACAGTGTCCGTTAGGTGTCCGGTGAGGCTGTTAGAAAAATAATGAATTGCTTTAGCAAAAATCTGATCAAAATTTTTCAACAAAAAAATTCTCTAAAATTTTTGATCTTCAATGTTTTTGAGATTCAGAACATGCTAGCACAATTTTTGTCAATACTACGAAAATTTTTTCATCTTTCATCAATCATACCTTTTTTCTCATGATATTTATTAAACTCTTGCAATTAATAGATGTATTGTAGAGATACTCATCTTTTTAGAAATCCGAATGTGTAGTTTCCTGGCATCGATTTCAAACACACTTTTTGATGGATCATATTCTTTCGATTCCGATGTCTCATCTCAGATATATAAACACTGTGTTTATTCGATAATGGAAATTACTAGTGGTTTGAATTCGTAATGAAAGCACGATAATATTTACAAACAAGTGGACACCTAACCTCGAAAAAATGTAGATCGCAGCCATGTGTTCTGTCAATGATCACAATTCGAAAGAATATTGAAAATTCAATATGTGTAAGAATGATAATTACGGAGAATTAAAAGATCACAGAATCAAATTCAAAATCGAAATATATAAAAACGTCATAAAATTAAGCAGTGGTGTAAGTGGTGTTGGCGGTGTTGTACAATACTTATAGCACCAATCTGAGGGTTCGCGCGCCGCGCCGCGGCGCTTTTTCGCAATCTGGCACTGTCATGGCTGTAACGTTTCAAATCCTCTAGATATTTTGACACCGATTCATCTGCAGGTAGAGAAGGTCACTAGCATTCCAAATGAATTATAAAAAATGAACGATTTTTTGAAAATTCAAAGGTGTGGATACCCCCTTAAATGAAATTGAATGAAAATTCTCTCAAATATAACCAAAATAATGATATATTGAGGATCTCAATATTAAATTTTGATAATCGAATCAAATTTATTAAATTTGTCAAATATTTGTTTGATATTCAGTTATTATTTTTATTCAATTACCCATTACTTTCGTAATTAGTAATTAATCATCATTTTATGACACATTACCAAAGTAATGAGTGATTGAATAAAAATTCAATTTGAGCACGAATTATCTAGATCATGTTATTTCTAGCGTGACAATTATATATGATAACTATAATGATCACATATGCTTATTAGCTAATCCAGAACTCGACGACAGTGCGTTGTCCTTGAACGTTGATCCACACCTGTAACATTATTGTGTTATTATATTTCATTATTGTTTGTGAATATGACCTGTTTGTGCGGCATTGCAAGGTATCTCTTTTACACACCTTGATAATGTGGTCCTGTTTGCTTGCATACTCCAGCGTTGCCATCGACCTGTTGCGATGATTGATGTAGACCTCCTTGATCCTCTTCAATTGCCCACGCACCACCTTCGGCCAGCATTGAGTATCGAGATTGTGACTGAGACCGCTCGTACTACCTTCTGGCCCTCTGAGCTTTGAAACAAGCCGTACACCGCAAGGTATAGAACTCGTTTCAACTGTAGATCATAAAAAGAAACGATAAATGTTTGGTTATTCTAACCGAGTGATAACGGATTAGAGAATATCCACATTTTCTCAACCGAATATTAACAAGCGATATTTTAATAATATATTAATTTTTCAATATGAACATCAACAGCTGATAAATGATCTGAATTTTTTTAACAAATTTTAACACATTGAATTATATCAGCTTTCCAAACACAATATTAAATTCTATGAAAATATAGCAATAAATGGAATATAGGTAATATAGTGAGAACAATAAATTTTAAAACAACAAATCATGCAGATGATCTCAGATGTATTATAAGTTGACGCCCCAGCTGAAACAAATATACAAGAAATCAGATTATTAGAATGAATATGAACAGCACAATTTGGAAAAAGAATTTAATTGAAGAAGAAAAAACGGCGTTGATTTTGAACACAATGGATATTAATTGGAAACGAATCGATTTGGAAAAAATGAACAATAGTTTAGTAAAATCGGTTAATGGGGAGCAAGAGCGGGCATTGTTACATTTGCAGAAACACAGAAAATAAAGGAAAAAACCTAAATTGAAAACTAAACCACAGTGATTGCCTTACTACGACTAGCCCAACGAACGCCAAGAAATACCGTATCCCAGAATCGCTGATTGCTTTCAGTAATGGCGGTGTTATCCTTACCGACCAATGACATAGCTGCGTCCAACAGTGCGGTGCGGAAGGAAAGGGGCACCTAAGCGAAGGCCTATGCATTCAGGGAATACCTCCGCAATCATAGCCGTATCATATTGATAATTGATCTAGCAGTTTTTAGATGCACAGCGTGACCAGAGTTCAATACTCGGTCGTGCCACCCTGTGCATCTAATACTGCTTGCAGTCTGCGAGGCATCGATGTAGCTAAGCTTTCAGTATAATCCCGACTTGCTCGGAGCTCTTCCCATTTTGCAGCAACCCTGCGCCAGAGTGCATCTGCCGTCTCCCTGGGCACTGGCTGCATCCGGAGGACCATGTTTGCCCAAAAGTGTTCTATAATGTTCAGATCTGGGGATGCGGGTGGCCAGACGAATCGCTGAACCTCGGGATGGCGGGCGTACCATTCCCGAATGATTATTGCCCGGTGCACCGCACTATTGTCCTCAACAATTCGTATGATCGGCATTTCATCTGCTGGATAAAGCGCCCTCACTGACGGTATTATCACGTCCTCAAGAATACCAATGTATTGCTCAGCGTTGAGTCGACGCTCTATCCTACAAATTTCGCCTGGACCAGCTGCGCTGATCAAGCCCCAGGCTGCCGTAGTAACGCGACCACTGCGACGATTTGGAATGATATTACGGGGGTTGTAACGCTGCCCTGCTCTCCTCCATACCAAAAACCGCCCGTCCTTATCCGATGAGAATACCTTCTCATCGGTGAATATCACGCTCTTCCATTCTTCTACAGGAATTGGCAGGCACTCCTGGGCGAACTCGATCCGTCTCGCCTTGTGCTGTTCGGTCCCCACCGTCTTGGTTATACACCGTACGAGGTATATATAATACAACTCAGGGTGTTGGTTATTCGTAAAATTTTTATCAATTTCAAAGCACGTCGCCTGGATCGATTTCATACTTTTTTGTGCGGAAAAATCCATTTTTTCAAATGAAGAATCGTTCCAGGGGGTGCGCTCTGAGATTGCTGAAAATAATGCAAATAAGGGACACCCGAATAATGGAATAATACATTCGTGTAACTGCGTTAGCAAGATTACTTCACGGTCTCAGTTTCGGAGCGACTAATATAATTTTGTCGTGTATTTAGATCAAACGGGTTGAAGCCTGTCGTCGGTCCAGCGCTGTATCCGCAAATTCGTGGACGGAGGTATGGAGGCTCTGGCAGATGGACGGAGAGCAAACTGACCACGACCAAAGACCACCCCTGCGGAGGATGAGCTGATCGTCGCTGAGGCATTGCGCTCCAACTTCGATCCTGGGATATCGGTGGGGCCTGCCGTGGGCATACCAGCAGCCTCGCCCTGGATCGTCAGGCGCCGATGCAGGCGTGCTAGTGTCCGCTCCCGACGGGCTGCGAAGAAGACGGTGCGGACCGCACAGCACAAGGCGAGACGGATCGAGTTCGCCCAGGAGTGCCTGCCAATTCCTGTAGAAGATTGGAAGAGCGTGATATTCACCGATGAGAAGGTATTCTCATCGGATAAGGACGGGCGGTTTTTGGTATGGAGGAGAGCAGGGCAGCGTTACAACCCCCGTAATATCATTCCAAATCGTCGCAGTGGTCGCGTTACTACGGCAGCCTGGGGCTTGATCAGCGCAGCTGGTCCAGGCGAAATTTGTAGGATAGAGCGTCGACTCAACGCTGAGCAATACATTGGTATTCTTGAGGACGTGATAATACCGTCAGTGAGGGCGCTTTATCCAGCAGATGAAATGCCGATCATACGAATTGTTGAGGACAATAGTGCGGTGCACCGGGCAATAATCATTCGGGAATGGTACGCCCGCCATCCCGAGGTTCAGCGATTCGTCTGGCCACCCGCATCCCCAGATCTGAACATTATAGAACACTTTTGGGCAAACATGGTCCTCCGGATGCAGCCAGTGCCCAGGGAGACGGCAGATGCACTCTGGCGCAGGGTTGCTGCAAAATGGGAAGAGCTCCGAGCAAGTCGGGATTATACTGAAAGCTTAGCTACATCGATGCCTCGCAGACTGCAAGCAGTATTAGATGCACAGGGTGGCACGACCGAGTATTGAACTCTGGTCACGCTGTGCATCTAAAAACTGCTAGATCAATTATCAATATGATACGGCTATGATTGCGGAGGTATTCCCTGAATGCATAGGCCTTCGCTTAGGTGCCCCTTTCCTTCCGCACCGCACTGTTGGACGCAGCTATGTCATTGGTCGGTAAGGATAACACCGCCATTACTGAAAGCAATCAGCGATTCTGGGATACGGTATTTCTTGGCGTTCGTTGGGCTAGTCGTAGTAAGGCAATCACTGTGGTTTAGTTTTCAATTTAGGTTTTTTCCTTTATTTTCTGTGTTTCTGCAAATGTAACAATGCCCGCTCTTGCTCCCCATTAACCGATTTTACTAAACTATTGTTCATTTTTTCCAAATCGATTCGTTTCCAATTAATATCCATTGTGTTCAAAATCAACGCCGTTTTTTCTTCTTCAATTAAATTCTTTTTCCAAATTGTGCTGTTCATATTCATTCTAATAATCTGATTTCTTGTATATTTGTTTCAGCTGGGGCGTCAACTTATAATACATCTGAGATCATCTGCATGATTTGTTGTTTTAAAATTTATTGTTCTCACTATATTACCTATATTCCATTTATTGCTATATTTTCATAGAATTTAATATTGTGTTTGGAAAGCTGATATAATTCAATGTGTTAAAATTTGTTAAAAAAATTCAGATCATTTATCAGCTGTTGATGTTCATATTGAAAAATTAATATATTATTAAAATATCGCTTGTTAATATTCGGTTGAGAAAATGTGGATATTCTCTAATCCGTTATCACTCGGTTAGAATAACCAAACATTTATCGTTTCTTTTTATGATCTACAGTTGAAACGAGTTCTATACCTTGCGGTGTACGGCTTGTTTCAAAGCTCAGAGGGCCAGAAGGTAGTACGAGCGGTCTCAGTCACAATCTCGATACTCAATGCTGGCCGAAGGTGGTGCGTGGGCAATTGAAGAGGATCAAGGAGGTCTACATCAATCATCGCAACAGGTCGATGGCAACGCTGGAGTATGCAAGCAAACAGGACCACATTATCAAGGTGTGTAAAAGAGATACCTTGCAATGCCGCACAAACAGGTCATATTCACAAACAATAATGAAATATAATAACACAATAATGTTACAGGTGTGGATCAACGTTCAAGGACAACGCACTGTCGTCGAGTTCTGGATTAGCTAATAAGCATATGTGATCATTATAGTTATCATATATAATTGTCACGCTAGAAATAACATGATCTAGATAATTCGTGCTCAAATTGAATTTTTATTCAATCACTCATTACTTTGGTAATGTGTCATAAAATGATGATTAATTACTAATTACGAAAGTAATGGGTAATTGAATAAAAATAATAACTGAATATCAAACAAATATTTGACAAATTTAATAAATTTGATTCGATTATCAAAATTTAATATTGAGATCCTCAATATATCATTATTTTGGTTATATTTGAGAGAATTTTCATTCAATTTCATTTATCGTGTAATTGAATTTTCATTTCATTCCGTTTAATGTGTAATTAAATTTTCATTCAATCACCCATTACTCTGTAAATGAGCAATTAAACTGGATTGGATTACACATTACTCTGGTAATGTGTGATGAAACCTCATTCAATTACACATTACTTTGGTAATGAGTGATCAAATGAAGTTTATTTACTCATTACTTTTAAACTCCATTTAATTAAACTCTATTTAATTACACATCACCAGAGTAACGGGTAATTAAATTCGGTTCAATTTACTCATTACCAATATAATGGGTAATTAAATGAGTACTTCCATCATAAATGTAATTAATGACTCGCAACACTGTTTTACACATCATACAGCTTTTATCAGCTGCTCCGTACCCCGGTAGTAATTCTTCATTATTATTTGTTGTTACAATTGAAATCAAATAAAATTGTTAGTTTGTATATAATGTCTTTCCGATGATTAATCCCTTCTATAATAGGCATTAGCAGCCTCTCCGTATACAAGTAATACTATCCTGGGTATTCTCCACTCTGCATGGCTCACCTGGAACTTCCAAGTAATCCACAAAGAACCTTTTTCCATAACCAATACACTCATTGACGTGAATTCATAAATTGTATAACGAGCTTACCGTGATATTGCCGTATTTTTCTTAATTCCAATCAATATTAATAATAATTACTCCAATTAATATTTATTCAAAGAAATTTTGACACTTGAAAATCATAGCTGAATTTATCGATACCTAGCCCTTTAAAGTCAGTGTCGATAAAACAGCGAGCCGATATATTTGTCGAGGTGAGCTTTCCTCTGAGGCCGCTAGGGGCGCTGCCGACGAATCAAGCGGTTCTCAGCCAGATCCGCATATGTCGAAAATATGCGTGGCCTTGAACTGTTCAGAATCCAACATGTTTAATGTACAAAAAAAATGAAAAAAAAATACGTATATATATGAAATTTAGGGTGAATGTATTGTAATCAAATTTGCGCACAATATGCGTCCTCCCGGCAAAAAATGTTCAGACATGATCATGCCTGTTCATGTATGATCAGGCCTGAAATTAGACATGATCACGTCTGTTCATGTATGATCAGGCCTGAATTTAGACATGATCATGTCTGTTCATGCCTGTTCATATCTGATGCCAGACATGATCATGCATGATGATGAATGATCAGGCCTGAAGCGCCCAATACGTTCAGACCTGATCATGCATGACCATACCTGTTAATGTATGATTATGCCTGATGCCAGACACGATCATGCCTGTTCATGTATGATCAGGCCTGATGCCAGACCCGATCATAAATACGTTCATGCCTGATCATGCATGGCCATGCCTATTCGTGTATGATTATGCCTGATGTCAGACATGATCATGCCTGTTCATGTATAATCAGGCCTGACGTCAGACCTAATCATAAATACGTTCATACCTGATCATACATGGCCATGCCTGTTCATGTATGATTATGCCTGGAAGGTTGAAAACCTACGCTCTGCTCTAACTATGTGGCTCTGATCAGGCCTGATACATGATCAGACCATGATCGGCCATGATCATCAGGCCTGATCAGACATGAACAGGCATAATCATGTCTAATTTCATACGATATGATCAGACATAACTGATATAAGTCAATGTCCAATCATTTATAGGTCTATATATAATTATAAAATATTATTATTATTATATTATTATTATTATTATTAATCATATATGGTCTATATATAATTAGATATGATCAGACCTGACTGATATAAGCCCATGTATAATCATATTATATAGACCTAATATAGGTCTATATATGATCAGATCTGATCAGACCTGATTGTTAGGAAACCTAGATAATTTGTTTGAATCATAGATAGTAGTAGTAGTAGTGATTTGTTGCTGTAGCCTTGCGGCCTTACAATGTTTGTTTAATACATTTTCTTTTCTCACTTGCATTTCGGCTTACGCCCTCTCACATTTGTTTGCTACTTCATGATGATTTATACTAAATCTAATCCAGCTCATAATACTTGTTATACAGAGTCTTAGTGTCTGTGATGCGTTGTGTCTCTCTGTGTGATTTTCTCACTCTTTTTCCTCCTCGTTATCTTCGTCTTCTTCTTCTTCCCTTCTCAGCTCTTTTAGCATATCGCCCATTTTCTCTATGATGTCGCTTTTCTCCTGTCCTTTTTCTTTACCTTTCTTTGCAGGATTTTTTTCTCTTATCTCTTTTGTCTTTTCTTCCTTTTTGCTTTCTTCTTCTTCGTGTTTTTTTGTTTCCTTCTTTTCTTCTTTTTTTCTCTTCGTGCTCTCGTTGTTCTTCTCTTTTTCCTTTTCTTTTTCCGCCGCTTCTCTCATCGCGCAGTTTCTCTTGTACCTATCCTCTGCTATTTTGGCCTTGATGCGCCACCTTTTCTCTCTCTCTTTGAACGATAGATCCTCCTCTATCGTGACGTCGTTCTCTATCTCGGCTTTGGTTTTTCCCCTCAGCACTTCTCTTCTCTCGTCCTCGCTCCAGAGCTCCACGATCACTGTGTCTGCTGTTATTGACAAGTCCTTGTCTCCGCACTCCCACTCTCTCTCTATTTGGACTGCCTTGCCCGCTGCGTCATATAGGATTTTCTTTACGTCGTCCCTCCATTTCTTATTTCCTCCGACTCCTTTTACTACTACGTTTTTCTTACGTCTGTCCTTCTCTGCTTTTTCTGCCTCTTCTTCATTTGCTTTTTCTTCTATCATCTTGCGCTCTACGTCTTTCTTTTCTTCTGTGTGCTGCACGTTTTCTTTTCCTTCTTCTCTTTCTGTTCCTTCCTTTTTGAGCGCTTTCTTTAGCTCTTCTATTTCTTTTTTCATCGTGCCTATTTCCTTTTCTGTTTCTTTCTTCAGCTCTCTCACCTCTTTTGCGGCTTCTTCCAGCATTACCTCCATCAGCTCCACTTGCCCGGCCAGATCGTTTAGCCTTTCTTCCTGCATTTTGTTTTCTCTTTTCACTCGCTTTACTGTGTCCCGTCTGTGGATACTGACTGACTGCCATGCTTTCATTGCCTCGTTCTTTTGTCGGCGCTTGCCCCCACACCGTGACTTCCGTTGCTAGCCGTATGGACTTCTATTTTGCTTTCTGCTGTGTCTCGTTGTTGTGTCGCGGTAGTCTGTTTTTCTTCTTGACCGACTGCCTGCTACGTCCAACTGCTTTGCCTCGAAGGTCTGATTTTCTTCTTGATCGACTGCTTGCTTGACACATCTGTTCGTTTCTTCTTCTGTTCGTTGCTTTTCTTTGTTTCTTTTCTTGCTTCTTTCCTCTGCACCTCTCCGGCTTCTGAGCGGGGGGTCGACCCCTCGGCCCCACTCTGAAGGTGAGATGCTTTCTTTCGTTCTTCTACGTGCCTTTTCTGACTTTTTTCGCTTCTTTCCTTATTTCTTCCAGCTCCCTCATCCATGCTGTCCCGCTTCCGTCTTCTTTCAGAATTTCTTCTATTCTGTCCATGCCTCCCTGTCTGCCTCCTCCGGTGCATCTTTCTAAGACATGTTCCCAGCTCTCTTCTTCTGCTTTACATACTCTGCATAATCTCTTGTCTTCTTCTTCCCAGTATCTGCCTTCTTTCATTTCGTTTCCTAGTCTGTGTCTTGCGATTCTTATTATTTCTTTTTCGTTTCCTTTCTCTCTCAGGTACTTCGGTTTTTCCGCTGTCGCGTAAATCATAGATAGTTGTGTATATGTTATTATTAGGTCTCATGATATCTTACTCAATATACAGGGTGATTCAGAATTCGTGACGAATCTCTCTCGAGATTAATCCTTGGCAAAATCGGGATCGAAAGTTCCTCAGCCATTTTTCCGAAAAATGATTTTTTTCCTTGGAATCATAACACATTTTTTGAATATATTCCGCCAAATAAGAAACTCTTGGGATTCTTGAACATCGACAAATAATACAGACAAAAAAAAAATTATAAAAAAAATCGTTTGTCGGAAAAAAATATTTCCCAGGAAAAATGGCTGAGGAACTTTCGTTCCCAATTTTGACAAGGATGAACCCCTCAAGAGATTCGTCGAGAATTCGCAATCACCCTGTATACTCATTCATATACTGTGACAATTTAAACAATAAAAACCTGAATATTATGATATTATTAAAGTAGCCATTTTGCCCCAAAACGTTATATTAATTACTCCAGTCAAAAAAATACACGTTTAATTTCTCTCAATAAATAGAATAAACAGCATTTTCAGATTAGTAATTTTTTTCACTGAAAAATTTAGAGTGGCCATGTTGCCTCACATACCCTAAAATACAGAAACAATTCAAGAATCGTTCGATCGCATCATAATCAATATCAAGTGCCATCAGTTAAGATTGATAAAAATTTCGTGACAGATACATATAGACATGCTGAAAGTATCAACTATCAAATACGTAAAGTAGCATAGTGGTAGAAGTCTCGACTGATACGCAGAAGGACCCGGGTTCGAATCCCAGTAAGAAGCGGTGAGAAAATTTTAATTGACAAAAAAAAGTTAATCATCAGAAATAACCATAAATCCCTATCATTACGACGTAAAAAAGATATAAAAACAATAGTTTGTATAATTTTTTGATATAATTAGCTGTTTTATTTCAATTTGTCCAAAAAAAAACCCGGGAAAAATGATCAGACCTGATCAGACATGAACAGGCATGAGTCTTCAGACCTGATCAGACATGAAAAATGACCGCGCATGATCAGGCATGATCAGATATGAACAGACCTGATCAGGCCTGTTCAGTCCCGGTCATTTTTCATGTCTGATCAGGCCTGAAGACTCATGCCTGTTCATGTCTGATCATGCCTGATCATTTTTTCCCGGGCTATTATGCCGAAAATTGTATATCAATTGTAGACTGGGCCGACAGGTAGTTCACAAAAGTAACGTATTACTTTTCGGAAAAAGCTGAAATTACTTTTGATCATGAATGATTTTTCATAGTGGTACTTTAGCTGTGAAATCTTTCAAGGAACAGGAGGGGTGTGGGAAAAAAATTTTATTCTCTAGTTAGTTTTGATATGGAATTACCCATATTATATATTAATTATTCCAAATCAAAAACACAGGAGTCATATATATATAACATACACTGACATACTCTTTTTGGAATTTACCATGAAAAATCGTATGATAAATTAGTTACACAGTTCGGAAATTTATATTAACGTATCCACAAATCCATCTAGGTAGTATAGGTAGTTTTGTTACCAAATTTGATGCGCATAGATTTCAAATATTTTTTTCGGGAAGTGTAGATCAATATCAAGAGACTCGGTAGAGTCTCGCGCCAAGTCCATAAAAAAAAAAATGTTTTTTTGTATGCACCGCGCGAAACTCGACGGAGTCTATATACCCGAACGACAGCCAAACGGCGTGGTGGGGAGACAGTATTTTCCTATTTCTTACACCACGCATGTAGACGCGGAATTGAAATATTTACCATAGGATGTAAGAAAAGCTGCGATTTAAGCAAAAGTTAGATGAAATCGGTGAACGAAGAGCTGAGATATAATTATGAACGTTTGAAATATACCCGTTTTCATCGAGAAATTTTGTTTATCACCTTCTTCTTCTTCAGTCAAAACACGTTCTTCATAGTGATCAAAAGCCTTGGGTCTATGAACGAGTGAAGAGTGGCTTTTTTGATACTAAGTATAGCCGTCAGTGGCTTGATGGCGCTTTGGTAAGCGATAACGTTATCGAATTGAAGTTAAATAGCTAGCGGGCCGCCGATTTCAAACATACGATCCAAAATCAATTGCGAATGAAAATTAGAAAACTTTGGTCAAAGTTTCACTTCAAAAGCAATGAGAAGAATAATTTCTATCAACAGACAGCCGATTTATGATAACTTACGGAATTGATTAGGCGATCTCCACGATGAATTTGTCGCGTGCGTAATCGTCGTCAACATCAGCTTATTCCTGTCAAAATTTGTTGGGTGATTCAGGTTGGACGCACTATTTCAGGTAGGTGTATTCCTCCCGAAAATCTAAGACTGAAGTTCCTTTACCACTTTTACAAAAACTTCGAGGGGCTCATAGTTTCGGAGCTACAAAAGATCTATTCTTATCGTACGACATTTCAGTCCGATTTCTGGATGGGTATGACGGCCTCGTCTCCTGAAGATGTCTTCGTATAGCATAAGCATTCGTTCTCGTCGTCCTGATCCTCGGAGTCATAGTTTCAGTCACGAGGTCCTCGGCTTCGAAGTTCTCGTAGTCCAGGTCCTTCGCTTCGTAGTTTCAGTCGTCCAGGTCCTAGGCTTCGTAGTTCTCGTAGTCCAAGTCCTCGGCTTCGTAGTTCTCGCAGCCCAGGTACCTCGCTTCGTACATAGTTTCAGTCATCCAGGTCCTCGGCTTCGTAGTTCTCGTAGTCTAGGTCGTTTGCTTCGTAGTTCCGGTAGTCCAGGTCATCGGCTTCGTAATTCTCGTAGTCTAAGTCATTGGCTTCGTAGTTCTCGTAGTCCAGGTCCTCCGCTTCGTAGTTTTCCTAGTCCAGGTACTCCGCTTCGTAGTTCAAGTCGTCCAAGTCTAGAACTACGGAGCGGAGGACCTGGACGATCAGAACTACAGAGCGGAGGACCTAGACGACTGAAACTGAAATCTTCTGTAGCTCCGAAACTATTTGTCCCTCGAAGTTTTGGTGAAGAAACTTTAGTCTTCGATTTTCGAGAAGAATATACCTCATACCTGAAATGGTGCGTCCAATCCGAATCACCCTGTATATACAGGACCACGTCGAGTCGAAATTTTCATAGGTCGGAAATTAGAAGGAGCACGTCACTCTCAAATAATCTCGAGATTCGTCAGATTTCAATACCAATAGAATAGTCAATGAAAACTGCGCTTACAAACTGCTAACTTTCCAACTATACAGGGTGTTGCAGAAATGGCAACGAATATTTCACAGGGTAAATCTTGATCAAAAATGGGATCGAAATTTCCTCAGCCGATTTTTTCTCAAAAGCATATCTTTTCCGTTATAATTATTTCAATTCCAGTCAACGACACGCAGCTTACGAACGGCCGCGCGTTGGTATGCTTACCGCTCGGTTGTGTGCACTTTTTTTCGTGTTGACAATTGGGTGAGAGATGGGCACACAACCGAGCGGTGCTCATACCGACAAACGGCCGTTCATAAGTCGCCCGTGATTAGCTGAAATTGAAATGATTATAACGGAAAACATATGCCTTCGAGAAAAAATTGGCTGAGGAAATTTCGATCCCATTTTTGATCAAGATTTACCCTGTGAAATATTCGTCGCCATTTCTGCAACACCCTGTATAGTTCCTGAGCAATTAGCAAGAGGTATTGAAGATATTGCTTATTGACACAGATAATATTCGTGTTTCGATTATACCTACTATATTTTCATCTTCCACATTAAGAGCGGTTCACAATTTATACAATTCATTACGAACGAGAATAATAACCAAATCAAATCCGGTGCAAGACACTTTCGCCAAATACATTCATGTAATTATTACCCACAAGAAATACATTCTCATGCCAAATCATCAAAATCTACAAAAAGCACTGATATCCCCATAAAAAGCACCTCCGGTGCAAAAAACTTTCGCCAAGTACATTAATGTGATGTGATTATTACCCACAGAAAATACTTTCTGATGCTGAAAGATATACCTATACAATATTTTTTATTTCATACAAAAATTCCTTCCTTGTAAAAAATCAATACGAAATCAGATGTTACTGCCAAGTACCCACACCACAGCTACTGTTTCCCAGATTGATAATTAGCCCATAAAACATTAGAATGAGGATAAAAAAAAATTTGGAGGTTAGTGGTACTTGGCGGGCCTTTTGTAAACAAGTATTACGAGAAACAGAAATCGAACCATGTCAATAATCCTATAGTGATATGATTGTCATAATAATAATTACGAGAACAAGGACCTAGACTACGAGAACTACGAAGCGAAGGACCTAGACTATGAGATGTACGAAGCCTAGGACCTAGACTGACTGAAACTACGAAGCGAAGGACCTGGTGACTGAAACTACGACTCCGAGGATCAGGACGACGAGAACGGATGCGTATGTCATACGAAGACATCTTCAGAAGACGACGCCGTCATACTCATCCCGAAATCGGACTGAAATGTCGTACGATAAGAATCGATCCGCCGTGGGTACTGCTCGACTAACACTCTTCAACCGGCCCTGCCTGGTCACTCATAAGCCCTGTGATTGGTCGACTAAGATCTTCTGTAGCTCCGAAACTATTTGTCCCTCGAAGTTTTGGTAAAGAAACTTTGGTATTGGATTTTTAAGATGTAAAACTTTCACATTTTGTTAAATCTGAGAAAATATCGTATACATTATTTTGCGATTATTATTAACACGGATGTATATATTTATTATTATAATATTATACACATAACGGCTCTATTCATTATTATTATATTATCTAGGTACAACTTCAGAAGTTGTAATATCATCGAATCACTGTAAATTTTATAGTTACTGAATCTTGTTTGGCGTTGATCAAAATCGGATGTTTAAATTCGCGATCAGTTAACGTTGTATATTTAATTGCGTATAACAAGGCCCGCCAAGTACCACTACCTCCAAATTTTTTTTTCATCTTTATGTTAATGTTTTATGGGCTAATTATCAATCTGGGAAACAGTGGCTGTCGTGTGGGTACTTGGCAGTAACATCTGTTTCCGTATCTTTTTTCTACAAGGAAGGAATTTTTGTATGAAATAAAAAATATGATGTAGGTATATCTTTCAGTATGAGAAAGTATTTTTTGTGGGTGATAATCACATCACATTAATGTACTTGGCGAAAGTTTTTTGCACCGGAGGGGCTTTTTATGGGTTAAAATTGATGCGTACCCCATTTCGTATGAACCTGCAAATACGGTAACAAATACACTTAAGTTGGGGTTTCAGTCGATCCACAACTTCGACACGGATGTCGGTAACTGCGATTACAGATTCACTCTGTATCATATACAAGAATGAGTGTTTCGCGCTATGCACCGGCAGCGGTCGGCACGCTTAACCAGCTTTTATCTCTCGCGCACTGCAATACCTCTCTCTCTTTCATGCACTCACCGAAGCTCGCACCGAAGAGATATTGTTTCTCTCCGATGGTGCGCTCAGCCATCGAAGCGCGCTTTTCTCTTGCCACAACATTGAGCGATTCTGCGGAAACAGGTCACGCTAATAGAGGCACCCTTAGTTATTTTTGTTAATGCCGCATACAAGCGATCTACCGATATTTCATATGCCTATGACTGATATCTTCAGACGACGTAGCGGTAGCTGTCACGTTGTATAGGTTGAAATGAACTGTCATTTCACAATATTTTGAAATTAATTCTAATATTGTTCATAATACAACGGTATACGATATTATTTCATAAATAAGTAGTGATGAGGTTAAATTGATTGCAGACGTCGATTTCTGTTTATTCCAACATCATTAGGTTATAAATAATTGTCTTGGTGAAATTCACACATCTGGTAGTGATAAAGTTAATAAGTCAATAGCATACGATATTGATTCTTCATGAATTCACTCCAGGTGTGAATTTCTGTTCATTTACTACATTAGTTATAACCGAGCATTTCTTTGGTGACTAACTGACCCGTTGCATCTCTTCGACAAGTAGGGTTACGACCAAAACGATGTGAATATCATTCATCGAGCAATATCTCATCGATCCAGTACAAGCTTTTCATCCTACGAGGCACCTCCGCTGAATCGTACTCATTAGGCTTAGAAGACATGTAGTTTTATTCAGCGGAGATATCTGGGTATATACAACTATATAGCGACATATTCGGGTATATATCGGTATATACCGATATATACCTGAATATGTCGCTATATACCGATATATACCCAAATATGTCGCCATATAGTTGTATATACCCAGATATAGGGGTATATACCGATATATACCTGAATATGTCGCTATATAGTTGTATATATCCAGATATAGGGGTATATACCGCATATACCTGATTTTGTTGATATACAGCCATATATACCTAGATATGTCGGTATATACCGAGATATACCTGAATATGTCGCTATATGGTTGTATATACCCAGATATAAGAGTATACACCGAGATATAATTGGATCTAAAAACTGTGAATGGATTGAATAATTCTTCTAATTACTTTGAAAAATTGTAATTAGAAGAAAAATAGCTGCCAATTACTTTCCGCAATTGTAATTGGGGATTGATTTTTTTCTAATTACAAATTACAAATGTAATTAGTAACCACACTTTTTCTAATTACAAATTACAAATGTAATTAGTAACTAAAATTTTTCTAATTACATATTACAAATGTAATTAGTAATTGAACTTATTCCAATTACAAATTACAAATGTAATTAGTAACTAAAATTTTACTAATTACAAATTACAAATGTAATTAGTAATTGATTTTTTCTTAATTACAAATTACAAATGTAATTAGTAATTGAATTTTTTCTAATTACAAATTACAAATGTAATGAGTGATTGAATTTTTTCGAATTACAAATTACAAATGTAATTAGTAATTGAATTTTTCCTAATTAGAAATTACAAATGTAATTAGTAATTATATTTTTTCTAATTACAAATTTGCCCAACACTGGCCAAGAGTCCAACGCCGGTAATTGTTTCCCAATTTCAACGGATATGAGAGAGCCCGAAACCAATATAACAATTGACAAATTTGACTGTTGGCCACCTCAACGCTGCTCCGAGTGTTCGGATGTTAGTATTCTCCCTGTTTATACAAATTTATTGAATAATAAATAATACTTGAGTTTGTGTAATGATATGGGATCCATTTACAGCAAATTCTTGGGAATTCATGAAATGTTCTGAAAATTATATAGTATACAGGGTGTATCAGAACTCGCGACGACCATTTTACAGGGAAAACCTTGATCAAAAATAGCATTGACTTGAATGAAAATAATTATAACGGAAAATCTGTATTAGAAAAAAAAAACGGCTGACGAAATTTCGATCCCATTTTTGATCAAGATTCACCCTGTAAAATGGTCGTCGTGAGTTCTGATACACCCTGTATACAATACACATCGGACATTTGAGGAAGCTTACCTCTGTATTTCCAACTTAGCGTCTTAGCGATATAGATAGCATCCTTCGGAATGATCAACTTACGATCAGTCCCTTCTCCTGTTACTATCTCAAATTTTTCCTCCGTCGACAAATGTACATCCCCTCGAATAATTGGTTTACTTGAGTAACAATTTGGTACACGTGATCCTATCTGCGACGCGCTTACGTTCACGATACATTCTTTGCCAGCAAAATTTTTTACTGCCTGCTCTTCTGCAGGTGACACAGCCCAGTAATTATCGCTTATGCGCATCAGCTTTACGGGTGCCACTCGTTTGGAGTAGTTTTCTTTTGTAGACGAAATAAACCATTCGTTTTTCCTTTTTGATACCAGTTTGACCGGTGTCACTCGTTTTAGACTAAGGTAAAGGACCCAGTACCGGAACGACGAAGGGTATATGACTGATTTTTCTTATTTGCAAAATACTTAAGTAGCTGATGGACAAAAATGAATTAATTCACCGGATGGAATAGACATTTAGCTATTCAGGCGTAATTACATTGATTAGTTTTACTAAAATTTAATATATTAAAATTTTGTTTTACGAATGAGTCTAAAAGACCCAGTATCGGAACACCTAAAAAGCCCAGACCCAGTATCGGAACATAGTTAACCCAGTACCGGAACGGTCGATAAGATGAGTTTATTTCAATGAAAGGATTATGCTTACCTTAAAGTGATTGAATAATATAGCAGTTAATTAGAAGAAATAATTAATGATAAATGAGTTAAGGCAATAATAATTAGTGATAGAAGCATTTAACATCGAAAAATTCTATTATAAAAGGGTTTTATTATTCTTTTATAATAAATTAATTTTTATTTTCTTTTTTTTTTCTTTTTATTTACAACCTGTGAATAAGTAAATAATTGATGTATAAAATAAATGCCATGTACTCCATTATAGTGAGTTTCAATAATTATTTAATATGTACAAATATAAAATGCATTTTATATTTTTGAATGATTTAATATTTTATAAGAAAAAAAATAAACAAACATTTTATCAAGTAAATAATAATAAAATAGAAATGAATGATTTTGAGATTATACTAGAATTAAATAGTTTCCGAATGAATCATTTGACACAGAGATTAATTTTTACCATCTAAATTAAATTTAATGTATATTTCATGTATTTTTTATAACAAACGTACTTACTGCATTAAATATTCAATCACAAATTAATTTGTTGGCCCCACTCGATCTGTACACTAAATAAAATGCCCTGCATGTGTCATGCGATAAAAGCAACATGGATGGCTGTTCCGACACTGGGTACAGCTCATTTTTAGGGGACCAATAAAGGAACGGTAGAATTTAAATGAAGAGGGAATTTTGCTCATATTATAAATAAATTATTCTGATTTCAAAATACTTCTACAAACACATGAAAAAAAAAAATATCCGAAAAGTTTTTTTATGCACTTTCTACAAGCTTAAGATCATCGACTGATTTCTTAACAAAACCATTAAGGAACTTGGAAAAGTCGTACATCTGAGACTACTACTATATTTGACAATTTTTATTTCATACTTCGAATATACTTTCAATTCACATTTATATATGTTATATAAATAAAAGATTAAGGTATCAAATGAATCAAGATTCGAAAAATTCCATCGCGTACGAGATTAAATATAAATTATTGAGTGTCAAATCGTTCCGATATTGGGTCTCGTTCCGGTACTGGGTCCTTTACCTTATCATCTTTCGTAGACGACAACCCCCAATTCGTTCCTATTTTTGGCTTTACTAGTTTTGAAGGAAATACTGATTTCCGAGCAGGATTGTTGACGGATGACGCTGTCGGTAGCATTTCAATCGACTCGATATCAATAAACGCCTTTTGGTTGTGTACCAATTCTACTTTCAATGTGTGTCTTAATGCTTCCTCTGTGCTACCGGCTCGATTAATTTCTTCCTTCGCTGCAGATAAAGTAGGTGATTCATTGAGACAAATTCCTGGAACTATTTCCGTAGAGGCACCTGGCGGTACAAAGGGCATATCGAGACTGTTTCCTTCGCTGCGTGAATTCATTTTTTTATTATTTTTCGTTGCGTTCGGTTCGATCTCTTTTTTTTTTGCAACTGAATTTTCTGAGCTTCAGTTATGTACAAAGGCTCTCTTATACCCATGTTTCTTGTGTAGCGTAGATCTATCATTTCTGGTAATAGACATTGTTTATAAAAATTGATTGAAGGTTTCACCATCTTTTCTCTCCAGAATGTAGCATTTTGCTGAACTGTTACGTAATGAACGCCTATTGGTGACCAAACCGCAAAGTGACAATAATTTTTTTGCGTTATGTGAAGTTGGCCCATCACTTGATAATGATATGAATGTGATGTATTCATTTTCGAAGCATCCTTTCTATCAAACATAGCTGAAACCGTTCCTATATTCAACCGAATAGCATCTTGCGGGTGATAATTTCGGATTGTATCAGGACATTCTACTATTCCATCTGTACCAACTAGGCCATCTGGTGTAGCTCCCAAAAATTCATAAGTCGGATCAATAAATAATCCACATTTTACAATTTCACCAGGTTTTTTGTCTTCCGCAAGCTTTTTAGATGATGCTTCAATAGCTAATACTTCATTGGCAGAACCCTCTTTCATTGCTCGTGTTGCTGGCGGAGGGTATGCAATGCTTTTCACAGTAGGAGCCCTTGGTGTTGACAATCTTTTGCAACATACTTTATAAAAATTTGATGCAGTTGATAATTTTTTTCTCAATGATAGCCACAGTTGAATGTTGTTTAAATTTCTGGTGTCAATTTCTATTTGCTTACGATTCTTTTGATTATCTAACAGCGTGTCATAATGCTCCTTCACTTTTCTAACATACTCATCTTCTGGCATGTCTACCTTTTCAGCATGTGGACCATAGTTTTTATCACACCCATACTTTCTATCACTTTTTCTAGTGGACTGTGAATCCAAAGATCGTTTTATTCTTCGAGCATCTGCTTTCCTTCGTACTTTTCGCTGTCGCTGTTCTTCCACTTTCAAAGTAAGTGCGGGTGCGATTCTTCTTTCATTTTCATAAACCTTGCTTATAAGCGCCAATGTGTTATGTTGTATACCACCACCAATAGCCTGAGTTTGATACTTTCTCTTTTGTACATAATTGATGCGTTCACCCGCTGATAACTTGCGGATCAGTGAATTTAGTGATTCAACGCCATTGTTGATTGCATCAAAAATCAAACTTTCTGAAAATCTGCTCAAATCACTGTAAATTTCAATAAGTTGTGAGAAAAGTCCGCTATTTTGTAAACCGGGTACATGATTCAGTTCAGCATCTAATAGATTTCCATCACAAAATCCATGAATCGATTCACACTTTGAGTGGTCGCCAAACACGTGATAAGGCGCATTCAAAACTTCTTTTCTCAGCAAATCAATTTCAGTCCTTTTGTCCTTTCCTTCCTGTATTCGTAGTTTTCGATTTTTAACTGCCGTCTCTATTTCTCGTCTTAACTTCAAGGGAATGTTCTGAATTAATTTCTTTTCCTTAGAAACGCCACGTCCTCTTGCTTTTCTAGCAACTTCCACTGTTTTCCGAGAAACATTTCTATGTAAGTGATTGACGCACTCAATCTTTTCTACAGTGATCCTATTGTCTTTATAAACATCGTGATCAACAATAGTCTTGTAGACATTGCTATCTCCATCCGCAATTAGTGTTTTAAATATGATTTTGTGCATTTGCACACTACTCTTGAATCCTTCTAGTATAATAGCAGCCTCCATCGCGGTGGAAGCATCAGTTCGACGCCAGTTTTTGTAACATGTCTGTTCTCTGGTTTCTATACCTTCCCTCTCATAATAATCACAAATCGCACAGTACTTATTTTTCACACCCATGAACAAAATCTCACCCGTTTCTGCATCAGCAATGCCAGCTGCACCCGACAGTGCATCATGTTTTCCGGATTCATAAGATCTTTTAGACCAACAACCGTCTGCTGTGACTGTTCTAAACGCTATCTTCTCACCATTGTGTTTGATGTAGTCACCCTTTTGTATTGCTATATTTCGAGAACGTTTTGCGGCCTTTTGCATTTCATTCAGAGCTGTTCTTCCAACTGCATTAAAAATCTTGTCTTCCGATTTCTGGAATGTATTGAATGCCATGAAATTAACATTCATTGCTGAAAGTAGCTGCTCTATTTGGTGGAATCCAACACCAGATGCAAAACCTCTCAAGTCAGCAGTATCGTTTATATTCATAGTTTCAGCAGATTCCTTACTTGTCGATATTTGATGACTGTAATGACACATTTTACACTTGAAAAATAGTTGCAATAATAATCCATATCGGCGCATATTTACAAGAGCCATATCTTGAAATGAACAATAGCATAAAATCTTGTGATCGCATAACTCTTCCCGTATTTGCGTGATAAGATGAAACGGATTCACAAGGTAATGTTCATTGTAATCTATGTCCATATCTTTCATCTCAAACATATTCGGTGCATTGTCTAATATTAATTCGAAATTATTTGCGCTGTCACTTCCACTCCGATCATTGTTTTCAACTCGATCTGGGTTATTTGTGGTGACTAGCCGTTCTACAGGTTCAATCCATTCAGAATTACTCTCAGCTATCGGATTATAATTACCACGGTCCATGATATCGTCGATGGGCCTACGTTTCTGTTCGTTTACTGATGATGTACATGATGCAATCGTGTTATTGTGAATTCTTACTTCTTGCTGGTTCGTTATTTCGTGTGGATCATTTTGACAAATAAGTGGGAAAATATTATCATTTCCAAAGCGCAGCTGAACGGTATTTGTACTTTGGTTTGCTGTATAGAAATAAAAGTTTTCCTGGATAGATTCTGTAAGAGCATGCACACAAATATTAACACGGAATTCCTTGACCAAGAGGTACAATACGTCAAGATTCCAGCCGCGATTGCATTCCGAAATTTCGTTGATTTTATCAGGGATTTGACAATTCATCAAATAATGACTGTTCCGTAATACTTGTCGTAATTCGTCCACATTTCTTGTTTAAGTGTTGACCACATTCGAAAAGCAATTGAGCAAGTTATTTCTGTCATAGTTTATACTATCATCGACCACGAAAGGCATAGTAGGTTCCACGCAGGCGGACACGCTCGCACTAATAAGCGGAGTATAGTGTACATAGCCAATATTGTGTAAATTCACAAATTTAGCATTGTCAGTTACTTTATACTGATAATGTTCTATCACTCCATGAGCATTTAATAAATGCACACAAATATTTATTTGAAATTCATTGACCATGAGGTATAAAACATTTTCATCTCCCCATTTGTGACTGCTCTCAAGAATTTCTTTTATTGTTGCTGAATTCAGGCAATTTTCGATATACTTACTTTTTCGTAGCATAGATCGTAATTCGTCAAAAGTACGAGTTTTGGTATCAACCAGCCTTTGAACAGATTCGAATGAACAATTTCCGCTAGCATCGACGCTAACGTCACGGAAGAAATGTAAATGAGGTTCTGCACAATGCGGGTGATAACTATAATGTAGCAGATGATCGAATGGAACTTCAGTATTTTTGGCTTTAACAGATTAATTTATCGAACGATTCTCGGGTTGTTGATCTATTTCATTTGATTCGTTTGATAAGTGCGAGTTCTCATTTCTCGCGTTATCGTCCATCAAAATCATTCCCGTATTTAATTTGATGGTGATGGAATCACAAGTAACATCCTCATTCATTTTATTTGAACCGCTCAATCCAATCGGTTCTGTTGCATGCAATCTAATCGTTGATAGTTCGCTATGTCCTAATTCGTCATAAGAACCAGTAACTGATAACTTAGAGTTTTCATCGTGTACATTCTCATCATTATAGGATAATTCTTCATTGAGTACTATCATATTCGTGGTATTCAGTATTATACTATTTAGTTGATCCGTGTTAATTATTGTTTGTCTGCGCCTACGCGAAATAAATGCAATATCTAGATTTATAATGCGAAGTATTTTCCAATAGCAGTGTACACAAAACGCAATGTATTGTCATTATTTTTATTAGATTTTGGGGACCAACTTCCAATTATTTTTTATTTCAATTTTCTAAAATGATGATTGTTCTGAGATCCCACTCTGAACGTCGGCTGTATTTCCGCAACGAAAAAAATCTAAGAGGCATCAAACCAACACAGGCGTGCGTGAGGCTCGACGGCCAGTGATGCTTTTACCAAATCTTCCGCGCAAGCCGAATCCGTATAGCCCATCCTTGATACCCTAAAACGCAATCATCAGACAGAACACGGAAAAGTATGAACGCGAATGAAATGAATTCGCCTGATATGAGCATTTATTTTCAAAATTTATCAACGAATTTAAAATCAAATATCAATGAATTGGATTTAAGTATTGATTATCAGTGTTTAGGATCGATATTTGAGACGAAGTGGAACCGGTAAGTGGAGGGTAAATCATTGAAGACAACATGGTCAAAAATTTGTTTATTTATTGATTGATTTATTTATTCATTTATTTTCAGAACTCGATATTATTCAAAACACCATTCGATTAGAGTACAATGCAGAGCAATGGATTCATCGAGGATAAGGCTGCCACCCACCGGCCACTCACTTAGGTCTGAAACGGAAAAATGAAATTAGTTAATCAACGATTATTGGTTAATCGAGGGATCCATTGCTGTTGAATTATGTTGTATGCACAGACTTATCAGAGATTGAATGCTTGGGAATCCAAGAGAGGCTACCGATGAGCCAATGTCGAACGTAGTACACTTTTACTCGAACCATTTTCGTCTCTCAACGACTACTTCTATCGGAGACCCGAGTGCTGAGATGTACCTGAGCGAGGCTTCATAGCGTGCGGAGGGGCTTTGTCGCAGGAGTTTGTGGTAGGTCGACGATCAGGTGTCTGAGATGAATAAACTCATACTTTTGTTGCCATCCCAGGACATCGTTACTTTCTCTGCAACAGCAAGGTAAGAGTATAACTAACTATCATGAGAATTTATAAATCTTGTAGGTCTTTTGATATCCGTTAACTTTGTATCTTACGTACCCAATGACTGATCGCCTGCTAACTCGTGAGAAGAAATATCGCCGGCGTCGTTGTCCAAGCAGACCTCAGGCAACAGACTGCGAAGAGTGATCGAGAACCAAGCACAGATTGAAGAAACGAGAGCTAGCAACAGCAACAGCTAGGCCTGGCAGCGTACGAAGTGGCTTCGTTGCAGGAGTTGGTAAGTGTGTCGTTAATCTCAGCAGACATTTTCTACTCTTCTAACGAGTATTCAACGTCCATGTTTCGCATCTTGCAGAGGAGCTTCGTCACAGGTGTTCGTAGTGCGTTGGTAGCGTACAGTGGAGCTTTGTTGTCAGAGTTCACAGTGCGTCGGTGAGCATTTTCTATTAAATTTTTGTGTGGCAAGGCTTCGCCAGAGTCCGGAGAAGGACTGCATATCGTCGACGTGCTACAAATTCCTGCGACAAAGCCCCTCTGCACGCTATGAAGCCTCGCTGAGGTACATCTCAGCACTCGGGTCTCCGATAGAAGTAATCGTTGAGCGACGAGAATGGTTCGAGTAAAAGTGTACCACGTTCCACAGTGGCTCATCGATAGCCTGTCTTCGATTCCCAAGCATTCAACGTCTGATAAGTTTGCGCGTACACTATATTTCAATAGCAATGAATCCCTCGATTAACCAATAATCGTTGATAAATTTAATTTGTCTGTTTCAGGCCTAAGTAAGTGACTGGTGGGTGACAGCCTAATCCTCGATGAATCCATTCTCTGTATTGTACTCTGATCAAATGGTGTTTTGAATAAAATCGAGTTTCGAAAATAAATTAATAAATCAATCAATCAATAAATAAACCAATTTTTGACCATGTTGTCTTTAATGATTACCCTCCACTTACCGGTTCCACTTTATCTCAAATATCGATCCTAAACACTGATAATCAATACTTAAATCCAATTGATTGATATTTGATTTTAAATTCGTTGATAAATTTCGAAAATAAATGCTCACACCAGGCGAATTCATTTCATTCGTGTTCATTCTTTTCCGTGTTCTGTCTGATGATTGCTTTTTACAGTATCAAGGATGGGCTATACAGATTCGGCTTAGCGCGGAAGATTCGGTAAAAGCATCACTGGCCGCCGAACCTCACGCACGCGGTGCGCGCTTGTTTTGGTTTGGGGATTTGGAAGGGGATCGTTCACTCTCACCGACTATTCTCGGTATATTTTTCTCAACAATCCTCTTGATATCCAAGGATTTCAGCCGGCTGCATTTCCCTGAAATAACCCTGCATCCTAAAATATATATTACCCACTTTTTCATTCATACTTTTTTCCACGATATACGTTTTTTTGACAGTTTCGGCTTATTGAACTTCATTCTGTTCTCAGCTTTAACCATTTCCGAGATCGTTTATCACGTGACCAAAGCGAGTAGTTTTTTTTCCAAAATCGCAGGTAGCCAGCAAAAAAGCGAGTAGTCGATGCACTCACATGCGATATAGTCACCACTCACGGTGTTCATAACCTATAATACCTCTATCACGGACTTAGGCTCACATATATTGTCATGCACAGTGCACTAGGGCCCTGTATTATCCACCCAGTAGAAGTCGATTGTGACGCCGTCTACGACATCAATCGTGAGCGAATAATCACATGTGTATATGTCATTATTTTACCGCCGCCTAAACTACTTACGAAGATTTCGCTTCACTTGAAGATAAAAGCTCTAAATACATAATGCCGACGGCAATATTATTCTCAGACAAATTCTCGAGACCAGTAAACCATATTCCAACAAAAATACTACCGACATAAAAAATGTGAGCAGTTCATCCATCTCACGAGCACGCAACAGCTGATTGTGGGTTCTAATCCTAACTACAAAAAAAAAAATCCAATAAATACATGCTATTGTAGTCATCCGCTGTGGATTTAGTGAAACTGAACGTATTCCCCGAATGGATTTTCATTCTATTCTGTAATTTTCTGATGAAGCGAAACTTACGGTACATGCTATCTCGGTCGGTCAGAAAGCACTGAAACCCCGCCTTAAGGTAAATCTATTTTAGGCCTTTTTCTCGAAATTTAAATGATATTGATCGATAAATTAATAATGAATACAATATGAGTTGTGACGTGCAGAGCCGACGGTGGGGGGTTTACTCCGTCGGGTTACACAACTGACAAAGATTCGGCACCTTCCTTGGTTTGCTAAAAGTTGGGCGCCAGGTACCTAGGGGTACCGCGGTAAACAAAATAAAGGGGACGGGAACGGAACGGTATTATGAATATAAATGAAATGAAATAATAACAATAATTGAAATAAAGTAAAATGAAGTAATAGTATCAATTAAATTGAATAAAATATATTATAATAAACGAAATAAAATAAAAGGAGATATCAAATAACAACAACTATACTTTACGGTTGGCTCAGCGTGAGGGGAACATGGGGGCGAAATAATTTAGGGTGGACTCATATAATTTTTCATGGTTTATGGATTAAATCGCAAAGTAACCAATTTTATTTGAAACGATAATTAACAATAAATATTTAGAATAATTAAGCACAAGATAAAACAAATAAAACATTCAAAGCCGATACCTTGGATCGGAACTAACACAATTAAACAACTCAAACGAAAATTATTCGGAACAGCTGACTGACTAGGTCACAAATGGAAAGTAGGACAGATAACAATATAGAATATAACGTCATGTAGAAGAAGATAAGGTAGGACAATTTACATGAAAGGATGAAAACAAATATGGTACGGTAGGAATCAATCTCACTAAAATATTAGTTCATAATTTATAGGTCGATAACCTAGGGGGATCGGAAATCTATAAAATCAATAGTTTGGGGACTTCTTAGAACTAATGGGATCAGTCGGTATTACAGAATTTTCTATAGTACATGCAAGGCGTTATTCTATAGAAAGTGCAAGGTGTCGGGACTAGATTCAAACAAGTTCGTACAAAGATGGCCAAGGCAACTTGACACGAGGCACGCCATGCAACTACGCCGCAACAAATTAACACAAAGGGAACGTGAGAATCTAATACAAATTATAAATCGAAGTGATGATACTTATACCAGCTCAAGGATTATTAAGGGTTTACTGATTACTTTCAACGACAAGGGTTGACGAAAAGGAGATTATTTTACATTAGCTAATCTACAGCCTGTAGACTTATTTTTCCAGAGATCCGTGGCTCAACAAGCCGTCGAGATTACTTGTCGTATTTGACTACGAACTAATTTTTCCACGCGGGGATATATTTTCTCAGAGTTTACCAAATAACAATTATAGGTAATTCAGGCTAACAATTAATAATACTTTCAAGCAAAGTGACACGGAAATATTTAACAAACAATTTAAGGCAAATAATTGACGATACGATAACTATGAATTATACGAAAAATAAGGAAGACACGATAAACAAGGTTTATACGATAAATAATGAAAATACAATGGATAATGACGATACGATAAATAATAAAAACACGATAAATAATAACGATACGAGAAACAGGGACGGTACGACAATTACTGATGCTATGGCAATTATTGACGGTATTTTCTCGAAAAATCAATCGATAAGGCACAATATATATCAGGGGGATACAATAATCGATAATACAATCACTAATCAATAGTTAAACAAAACTAAAGCACGACAATTCGATAATATGTTAATGTCGTCACCCTCCTCGAGGCCTGACCCAACTACGCAAGAAGAAACGAATTTCTTTTTAATCAATCTATAATCAATCGAAGAGTCGTCTAGAGTTGGAATCTTACCTCAATCAAGGTTCAACACTCACTAACTGAGTTTAATAGGTTGATATTTCTGGATTTAGGCTTTTAATTATGTAGGCTTTGAACAATAGGAACAGTTTTAGATATTTTCAATGGAACAGGACTTGACGTGACTGATTCCAAGCAAGCAGTGAAGCGTCTCAGTCTGTCTCTATCGAGAAGCGATTCGGGGGTGTTAAACAGCTTCGCTTCTAACGGGTTGTTTGATTGAAATAATAAATACACAGATGAGAAATGTAACGAACGTAATTTAATGTATTAACTAATGTGTTAAGGATTATAAATAATTTCACAAAGAACAGATATGAACTAATAGTAATTAATCTTCTTATCCTACTTTCGCTTTCACTTTCTAACTCTCTAATCTTTCACGTTCACTCTACGACTGACTACTTGTCCGACGCATTTCATTCGAGTGGCTTTCTACGGGCGCCATCTACCCTACACGCCATTTCGCGCTTAATTTGAATTACTACAACGAATCATTAACATTCGGCCTTCCTGCACTAGCTCGTCCTCGAGCTTACACAGGCGACATATTTGTTCGGTTGACCATTCTTAGACAAAACTAACACTTAGGGTATCACATCGTACACACGGTACATTCAAATGCAAAAATATTCTTATAATATAATTTCTTACACGGTAATACAGTTTTTTTTTTTTTTTTTTACATGGAGTAATCGCCAAGGTGGCGTGGTAACTTAGTCGGGCGACCAGAGGTTCGCGCCTTTTTAACATGCTCATACTCATTCTCTTTCCTTTTCTCGCTCTCAGAACGCATACTTGCACACTCTTTAACGCTTGCACTCCTCTCTTCACTAACGCTAGTTTTTCTTTTATCACTGAGAACACTTGGACTAGAATGGGGGTGGGGTATTGCACTGGTTTCCATAGCTTCGTCTTCTTCATCTTCTTCTTCGTCATCAGACTCTGTCGCCGCGGGTTCCCATACTTTCAATTGGCTAGCGTGTGCCGTCGTTGCATAGCACCGTCCTCCGGTATCTGAATTCAAATCCGTCACACGGTAGGTATCGCTAGGGAGTTTCTTCACAACAACCAATGGGCCACGATACTTCGGGTGAAGCTTTGTCGACTCACCAGTGGCAGAAGGGATTGTCTTCATATATATACAATACTCCCTACACTCAACTCAACATTTTTCAGTCTACCCGCATCATAGCGTTGTTTCATATGCTGCTGTGCGGTGGCAATATTCTGACGCGCACCTGCTTGGAGAACCACAGGGTTTCGGTACATCTTCTCCTCTTCGAGCGTACATCTTCTGGCTGCACCTTCGTCTCGGCGTGGTATATAGCCGTACACTAATTCAAACGGACTATATCCGGTACTCACATTTTTCATTTCATTCACATCGCTTTGGATCTTGCGTAGCCGCTTGTCCCACGTTCGTCCATCATCGTCTTCGAGATTGCTACGGATCGCGGGTACTAGCGTAGCATTCAGGCGTTCCACTTGGCCATTGGCCTGAGGATGCCTTGGGGAATTGACAGTATGTTTGATCCCACGATGGTCACAAAAGTCTCCAAATGCCTTAGAGGTAAAGCACGTACCACGATCAGATACTATTCTCACTGGGGCACCATACTCATCGACGAATTCTGTTAATATGCGTAGCACATGGGCAGTTTTCGTGTCCTTGACTGCACGGATATACGCGAACTTTGTTAAATTATCGACTACCGCGAACACATACTTATTACCACGAGCACTGGTAATAAAGGGACCCAAATGGTCCATGTGGATTACGGAAAACGGTCGGTCTCCTGGCGGTATAGGGTGTAACTCGCCTGCTTGTCGACCTGGTTTAGTCTTACTCGTGATGCAATGGATGCATGCTCGTATATGTCGCTTTACATATGCTCTTACACTGGGGAAATAGTAATGCTCTAATATTCTAGTTACAGTTCGCTCTAGCCCTGGGTGGCTCTTCAAGTCGTGAAAACGTACAACTATACTTTTTCTCATACTTTTCGGTACTACATACAGTAACTTGTTATCACGCCGTTTATACAGGATCCCATTATGCAATTCATAGCCCTCCACACAACTTTTCTCATATTTCGTTCTCATACTCAACGTTTTTGACAAGATTTCTTTCTTAATTCTAATAGATTCATCACTACTTTGATACAATAACACAGTTTCTTCGTCGGTACTCACCGACAACACATTCATACTTTCTAACGACAACATATTCATAGTGCCTAACGGTTCGGGGGGGTCGACTGGAGCCCTGCTCAGAGCATCCACATGCGCTAATTTCTCTCCTGGCCTATGCACTATACGATAATCGTATTCGCTTAATAAGTCGTTCCAGCGGACGATCTGTGGATTTAGCGTCTTTTGCGTACTCAAATAACAGAGTTCCTGACAGTCTGTGACTACCGTAAACGGGATGTTGGCTAACATGGATCGCAGTCGCGTAACTGCCCACACTATTGCTAATAGTTCGAGCTTACTGCTGTGATAGTGGCTCTCAGGTTCACTCGTTCTGCGGCTGATCGCGTACACTAATCGTAATTTACCCGTCTTGTCTCTCTGCATTAACATACCTGCCAGTCCTAGCGCACTCGCATCAGTGTGCAACTCCGTTTCCGCTTTCGGATCGAAAGTTTGCAAAATCGGTTGCTCCGTAAGCTTTCGTTTAAGCGCTCCAAACGCGTTCTGTTGAGATTCACCCCATTCGAACGGTACACTCGCCTTCAAGAGTTTTGATATCGGTTCAGCTACCTGCGCAAAACACGGTACAAATTTTCTAAAATAACTAGTGAGTCCTAAGAAACGCCTTACTTCGTGCACGTTCTTTGGTTCTGGAAACTCCTTAATCGCTACTACCTTGTGTTGACCTGGTTCGATTCCTTTCGCCGATATCTCATGACCTAAATATGACACCTTCGGATACAAAAAACAACACTTGGCTAACTTAATTGTCAACCCTGCTTTTCTTAAGGCCTCGAGTACTAGTCGTAACTTTGGTTGTAAGTCTTCCCAACTGTTCCCTGGTATTAGAATGTCATCTAAATAGAACAATGCTACGTTGTCACGTAGGGGACCTAGGGCTTTATGCATTGCCTTACTAAAGTACGCTGGGCCATTCATCAGACCAAAGATCATCCTCGTAAACTCTACTGTCTCTTCTGGTGTAATTATGGCTGTCTTATCGCGTGCACCTTCGGCTATCGGTAGTTGTAAATAACCATGGGCAAGATCCAACACAATAAATAATGAACTATCCCTAATCTGAGCCAGGTGATCGTCTATATTTGGTAGTGGAAAGTGAACTCGCTCTGTGATGGCATTCAATCTCCTAAAATCTACACACAGACGCGACTCACCTGTCTTTTTCTTAACTAGTAATACTGGACTCGCATAAGCAGACTGAGTTTCCGTAACAATACCTGCGTCTCTCCACTCTTGTACGATATCTCGAATCTCTCGTCGCTCTTCGTCTGTCGCTCGATATGGCTTACATTGTACAGGGGGAATATTCTCAGGTACCTTAATATCCATAACAATATCTTTCGCACAACCCAAGTCATACAAACTCGTAGACACACAGTCTCTAAATTCATTCAACAATTTGTTTAAGTCTTGTCGCACGGACGGTGGCTGCTCCTCTCCAACGTTGATCGCCTCGTAGTTTATCTCGTTGGTGGACTTCGTGTCCCGTTTGATCATATGCACGTTCGACACATCTCCACGTACTATCAGCTGTTTGTCAGTAATAGTGTACTCTTCAGTTCCCTAATTCGACACAGGGACTGTGTAGTTCGACTGGTCACCTACCAAGTCGATAAATGATATTGAGTTCGGCGGTATCGTGATGCTCTCTGTAACGGATAAGTGCGATGTCGGTAACTCACACTCGTTTGGTAAAGTGGTACTGCGACTGAAGGTCAGCTTATCACCGATCTTGTGATAATCAACGCCTCGTTGATCGGTAAAAGTGCGGCCCACTAGTACGTCTACCGCTTGAGCGTTATCCGGCACTACTCGCAAGGTAACATTTTCTACCTCGACATCGTCGATGACAACGTTAGCATTTACTGTACCGACACTTGTCACTAAGAACTCAGGTGGACCAAACGCTTTCAACTCGGTCGTTGCTGGCCTCATCGTAAACTGTTCTTGTAACACTCGCGTCGCGCGAATAGTACATTCTGCACTTCCCGTATCTATGAATGCTGACACTCGTCGCCCATTTATCAACGCGGTCTTCAAATACTTTACTGCTGTACAGTCACTTTGTTTTCCAATTGCGCGCACTGTACGTCCCTCGGTATTCGTTTCACTCGTACACTGTCGGCTGATATGTCCTTTTTGATGGCATCTATAACACGTAGGGACTCGGAGTTGTTCCGGGCAATCCCGTATTATGTGTCCCATCTTTTTACAATTGAAACACTTTCTCTCACCACTTGATTGTTCAGGTATCGGAGCTCTGCCTCGTCCGTCATTATTCGGTTCATCGCGCGTTTTATCGGCTTCACCACTTCGCGTAGCATTATTTGCCGAACGCCCTTTCGCTGATACCGCTTCGCGACTATTTCGACTCGACTCTTTGATTATTTAAACACTTATCATAATACAACAAATCATGCAATAGTTCGTCTAAAGTATACTGTGGTGCTGGCATCACAACTTTACACAGCTCGCGTGACCACAGTCCCGACAGTACTTCAAACTTCTCTTCACGAAACGATAATCCTAACGCGTTACACAGTTTTGACTTTGCGTGAAAGTATCGAGCAATTGGCTCGTCTTTCTCTTGGCGACGTGCTTTCATGCGTGCCCATCGGGTCGACACGTCGTCGCGTGTAATAAATGTTTCTCTAAAAGCTTCACGAAAATCTTCCCACGTACGAAGCTCACTCACTCGCGCTCTTGACCAATCTTTCGCACCTCCTTTCAAATGCATGCGCGCTGCTGCAAGTAAATAGTCTTCCGGCCACTTGTGTAATTCTTTCATTGCTTCTAAATTCTCTAGCCATTCCCTCGCACGGATACCATCGTCTTCTCCGGTAAATTCTTCAATATCCCTTGATAAATCGGGAATCACGTGATATGTTGGTATCGTGCTCGGTCTTCGCTGTTCCGTTTGTTGCGGTGGTTGTTGTATCTGGTTAGCTAGCAGCCCGGCGATCAGCTGAGCCACAGCTTCATGGTTCTCAATTGATAATAGGGTGCGCACGGCACTTACCAACGATAACTGTGGAGTTCCTTCTATTCCCGATGATTGCGCTCTCGGCGGTAGGCGGTCTTCTATTCCGGATGCTTGGTCGTTATCAATATGTGACGCGTCCGGTGGTGGCCGATCTTCGAGTCGGTCATTATTGTCACGTGGCCCACCCGTGAGTGACGCCACTTGATTCGTTGCGGTCACATGGTCATCTAATGGAGGATCGCCATATTGGCCCTGTTCGGGCACATCTTCTACTGCCACGGGGCCGCCATTTTGACCCGGTATCACGTTTCTCGCCATGCTTCTTGTTTCGACTCCTCTACCTCGGCCATGTCCCACCGAATGATTGAGCACCATTTCGCGAGCAAATGTTTCAAAGTCTCGCTCATCTACCATCAACCTTCTTTCCGTTGCACATACACAGTCTTGGCTACACGCACTTTTCTAACGGCTCGCGGACTATCTATCCCACTTCCGATTGTTAAACAGCTTCGCTTCTAACGGGTTGTTTGATTGAAATAATAAATACACAGATGAGAAATGTAACGAACGTAATTTAATGTATTAACTAATGTGTTAAGGATTATAAATAATTTCACAAAGAACAGATATGAACTAATAGTAATTAATCTTCTTATCCTACTTTCGCTTTCACTTTCTAACTCTCTAATCTTTCACGTTCACTCTACGACTGACTACTTGTCCGACGCATTTCATTCGAGTGGCTTTCTACGGGCGCCATCTACCCTACACGCCATTTCGCGCTTAATTTGAATTACTACAACGAATCATTAACAGGGGTGTCAGGGAATATTGCGACTAAAATTAATGGGCGTGTCGGCGTCTTCCACCGGGTTGTGTCGCGGGCCTGACAGGGCCTGTTGGCACTTCAAGCTTTCGCCAGGGGGTTGTTAGATGTCTCGTCGTGTTCTATTTGTTTCGATATCCTGGAAGGCGGAATTCTGCATATTGGACCGGTGGACCAGGCCGGTGCGGGACAGGTAGAGGGAGGATAGGGACTACTCCATGTGACAGATACTTATTGCAGCGCTCTTCCAGGCATATCTCGGGATACGATGACTCGTCTCCCCTGGTTAGTCCCTCGAAGGCCGGGCGGCCCGTCAGGCCGAATGAGATTGAGGGATGATCTCCCTCGATGATTTCGGGCAGGAACGGTACGGGAATATCAGATATAGGGAACGGGAAAAAGTATTAGTACATGAACTTATAATGACTACATTGGACCTTGGGCACTTGAGCTGGGACTTCTCGCTTTGACTTCGGTTTATTAACTAAGGTGGTCACTTCGGTCTGAGGATGAGGAGATGGTTCATTTACGAGGCTGAACAAATCTGCCTCGTTACAGAGTATAGTCAATAAACTTCGACGTATGATTCGCTATCGCGCGGATGACGGCTATCCATGGGTTGCTGTGATGTATAGTTTTTATCATTGCAAATTTCGACTTTCATTTACTTTCACCGATAAAACTGACGGGCGTAGAAAACAAAGGATAAAAGCATCGCACATCTCAATTATTAGCGTCTAAAACACGTGCATCATTATAAAGCATAACGATAACGAGCAATTCTTTGGTCATTCGTGGAATTTTATAATATCAATCAATTGTGTTTCTGGCGATCGTTGTCATTCGTGCAGTGATCATTCGCGTATTGTATTTCGTTTATTTGTTCATGTAATGATGCCTATTTTCGCATTATATTACGTGCGGTTTTCTTTCTTGTTTGTTTGTTTATAGTACGCTTCGCCTTTATATTCTCAATACGCTCTTATATATATTTATCTGTTTCTGTCAATATTTTATTAGTGTCGACTGCTTTCGTCGGTCGTCGAAAAAATGGGGTAAGCATCGAGTTTATACATATACCTATCATAAATATGTCATTTATGCCCGGTTTCACTAATGACAAAATAAATTCTACATGTATTCATGAAATTAATAATTCATCAGTATTTATCTTTATTTCACATTACAACGTAAAAAATTGCCGCACATACTTCGATAAATATTATGAATGATTATATTGATTGCATATATATAATAAATATTGTGGATAAATATTCGATAAATATTGTTGTTAAATAAATCTTGTTCAACGAATAAAAAGTTATTCGTCGTTTGTGAAATCGGGCATTATTCCTATACATGCGTACCATTGTTAAATTCTTCGTTTGTAAATAATATCTATAGATCTGAAGAAAAAGTGCAACGGGGTCAGCGCCCTTAATTTCGCGATTGGAAGATTTGGCAAAGAAATGGGGCACACGAGTATCAAATCCGAATGGAATGGCTTGGCGCAGCAGCTAAACGATATACAAGGGTGTGGAAAAACGGTCGAGCAGTGACAGAGAGTGAGAATTCTTTTAATCAAAAATTTTGTTTAATTCCATCAATATTGAGTAATACTCCGATGAGCTTTAATTATATTATACCAAACGATCGAATAAAAAATAATGAAAAATGATCTAATGAAGTAAAGAAAAAAAATCAAATTCAATACATACTGAATAACTTATAGAGACAATAAATGGAATACCCTAAATACCTATTATACATTGTGACGTTGCATTTTGCAACTGTCACAGTCGGGCCACTAAGATCAGTGACGACGTGAGGACGGACAACTCCAGAAAGTAGCCAAGGTCTCAGGTCAGAATTTAGTTAATTATCGCTTATATTATTTATCATTTCTTCCCGTCTATCCTATGAAATTCTGTAAAATGTCGACGCTCGGAGGACTACGCCAGGACGTCGAGGGATTCATCCGACGTCTAAATCGAGGTCCTTTCCGAATTATTGGTTCCCGTCTCTCTCTCCAACGCTCTCAGTCGTGGATGCCGCAGGAAAGGTCGAATAAGGGCGACTCACTGAGTCCCTCCTCCCGTTCCCGCAGACTCCTCAGCCTGGTGCTGGACCACTTCCCGTCAACTATTTCTGGACGTCTCGGCAATGGGTGAATAGAGCAGGGCGAACACCCAAAAGTAACCCGACCGAAGCTTCCCGTTGCCGAAGACTTATCGACCTGGAGTCGAGCTAGACCATGTCATCGACTTTCTCGTCATCGTCACGCTATCGTGGGGTTACCCAAGAAAGGTCCCGAAAGTAGAACTGCAATCGTATGATGCAGGCCTGTCCGTAAGCCTTCCATACCGCCCATGGGGAATTCTGGATGCAGATCCGGTTATTGGGGCATCAGAACTTCCGCCAGATCCTCTAATTGGTCAGTTTTCTAGTTAAAACGCAACTAGGGTGCACTTCATCCGGCCCTACAATATGATAAAAAAATGTTGTTTTGGTCCAACAATACCTCTTATCGAATGTTGTTCGAAGACGTGGACAGATATAGAACTACGCACGAAGTCGCAGTATAGCGCGCTGAACGATGCCAAGAGGCGTACCGGTGATGCGCCTATTAGAAAAAGCATGGAGCTGGACGAGGAGGATGCGACGGTGCTTGCGGTGATGGGGCCGGTGAGATTCCACGGGATTTCCGGGAGTCGGGATAGTCTACCCCAATCTGAGGTTAGTATTATATCAAGATTCGCGGCAGCGAATCGCCGCCAAGTACCCGTACCCGAATAAATACCCGTATAGGTACCCGTAGGGAGGCGAGCGCTAGCCGGGACTATTTTCTCGGGGGAACTCTTTATACCTGTAAATACGAGGTCATAACTTCGAAACGCGTTAATATTTTTCGATCAAATTCACAGAACAGATATTCCCCCACCACACGACTTCGCTGTATAAATTTGATCTCAATCCGTCCACTAGTTTCTGATATATCAGTCACGAAAGTTGATGAAAAAGCATCTTCTTCTCCTTCTTCTTCTTCTTCTTCTTCCCGATCAGATTTTCGCTAGTCGCTTGCTTGTCCTCACGTTTCTGAACGAACGGTGAAACGGATCGACTTAAAATTTGAAACGTGGGTACAAGCCATCGAAATCTCGCCCCCTATTGATTTTGGCATGAATCTGAATCCGCACTCGGTCGATATGTGATAATGAAGTTACTAAGTGAGCTACAGAGGGTCGACGGAATCAAAATGACCGTCGGACAGCTGTCGGATCGCGCTATTGACAGTTATAAAATATTCATAATTATATATCATCATATTATATGGTTATATATTTATGTTATATAATTATATAAGGTGTTATTGGTCATGCTAATGGTCTTATATCAGTGAATCAGTGATGCAGTGAATCAGTGAACGATAATCACAGTAAAATAGTGCGACGTCCGTGGTTTCACGCCGATGACCGTTATTATTCAATTAATCTGCATGATAGCCTGTTGTTATTGCACGAAACAGATCCTCTAAGATGGGTTCGGATAAAGATAAAGAATAAACCAACGAACCTGGCAAAATATTATTTCACTCCAAACCGAAGCAAGTGAAAAGAAAGTTATGATGACTTACATTGAACGGTATGTACGTACATTGATTTTCACCAGATTCACATATAATAGATGAATGGACCAGCCTCAACTTCTTTATTTCCACTAAATTCATGACTCGTTATTTGTTTATTGATTTGTATGTTTCCTACCATCACTTGCGATGCAATTCTGGATCTCTTGGCGTTACATACTGCCGACGTTAACTTTCAGCGCCCATGCCATCTTTGCGTTCACCTGTTCAGCAAAGGTAGCCTACAATTCATAGCTCGAACGTAATAAGAATGATAGGAAAATCAGTCGTGATATGAAACCTCTGATTTAATCCTTTGTCATTTTCTGTGTTTCACAGTCGGCTAGACTTTTCCTATCCGATCATCGATCCATTGGAATAGCCGGAGATAATGCTTTGACAAAACGACGTCCTGAACGATGGTTCCGATTATCAATCCGTTGAGATAGACGAACATAACACCTCGGCAAAACAGCGTCCCAAGACAAAGGTAGCTCACAGTTCATGGCTCCGAAATGATAACAATCCTAGGAAAATTAGTACTCATATACTAAAATCTCTCCTTCAATTCTTTGTTATTTTATATCTTTTACAGTCACCTAGACCATTCCTATCCCATTATTAATCCATCGGCACAGAAGAGCATAACATTTCGGCAAGACTATGTCCCATAACAGAAGTAGCCCACAGCTGCTCCAAAGTTATAACACTCTACGTATCTTCTTTAAATCAACCAACTTCGACCAGCCTACCAATCGCTAACTTCACCTACTCATACATCAGCACCACAAACTAATTATCGAACAGACTAATATATTTAGAATTGCTGATCATTAGAAGTGTTAAAATAGTACAGTACATGTCGTATACTATTTTGTTCAACTCAGTGTGCGAATTTCTTTACCTGTAGAAAACTCTGAAAAATAGGAAAGTAGTATATATTCAAATATTAGTGACAGCGGCCGGGTGAGGACAGGGTCCAAGAGCAGAGCGCCTGGTCAGGGTGCAGGGGGCGAAGCTCCCGCTGGGAATGCAAGGGGCTGAGCCCCTGCTGGGGATGCAAGGGGCGAAGCCCCTGCTAGGGGTGCAGGGGGCGAAGCCCCCGCTGGGGGGTTCGGGGGGCAAAGCCCCCCCATTGAAATTAAAATACTTTCACAAATGATTTTCAATAGCATAAAATTCTATTAGTCTTCGAAACTAAGAAATGAGAATATCAAAGATGAACAAAAATCCTTTTCTCTCACTTCAAAATATCCCTTTTCGTAGTCTATCGATGGAAACGCAAATTCGAGATACAAGTTATTATCTTTATCAGATAAGCAAGGCTCATTCAATTTTGATAGAATTATATTATGTTCTGCATAAATTTTATTTTATTCTGTAGGCGTAGACAAAGTAGTTAGATCTAGGGAAATAGGTAAATTAGCTATACAAGAGAAAGAGTCCAGATAATTAGGTGGCTACCCTGCGGAAAGTAGAGTAGTGGGGAGCCTAGGCAGGTAGAGAAGACAAGAGAGCAGATGGATAGAGATTACAGACAAGACAAGACGTATTAGAGTCAAGCAAGTAATAGATTGTAAAATACGTGACAAAGCCATATTGGCAAATAAAATTGTGATAGTAACACGAAAACCGAGAAAACTTTCATTCATTCGTGCAACCACCACCCATCCGCTCAAAACCATCCTGTTACAGAATTCAGAAGTGGGATCATAACACGTGGTGCGGTTTTCGCGAACTTTTATGTATGTAAATGTGTGTTAAAAATTGAGAGTAAAAATTCTTCCTGTGACTACGGACAATAAAACGTGGCGAAGAAATTGTTGTATAAGACCTGAAAACCTGAACATAAGACCTGAAAACTTGAAAATAAAACCTAAGAACCTAAAAACCTAAGAACCTAAAAACCTCAGACTAAAAACGGACTAAAAAAAAAAAAAAAAAATTAATTAATTAATTATAATTATATATATAATTAATTAATTACTAACATTAAAAACTATAATAAAACCGAACATTTTTCCTGTGACCGCGTGCCGAAAACGTGGCGGAAAAGACTATAATAGTGAGCCAGTGTCGCCATTTTGGTAGCGTGACATCGTGGTTTACAACGGCGGAGGAAGACTTCCTTCTGGCCGTTGACGTCGTTAAATTTGAATCGCCAGTAGTTTTACCTGTGACCGCGAGAGTGCGGCGTAGAGCATCGACGTTGAACACCGTCCAGTTCGAGAAAGAAAAGTAAATAAACATTGTATGAAGGTAGTTAGGACCCGTTCATAGAATCGATTGTCGAAATTCGTTTCTTGAGGCATGGCAGCAGAACAAGCAGAGCTATTGGGGGAATTCCGAAAGGAACGAGCCCAGTATCAACGCGTGTTAGATGGTATGATGGCTCAGCTGACACAAATGATTCAACTAGTGAGTGAGCGAGATAGAGAAATCGTGAATTTAAGAGAACGAGCTAATCGTCAGGGACAAGCTACAGGAAATAATCAAACAGATAACGCAGAACCTCATGCAAACTCGAGGATACCTTACGCTGAGATCGCATCTCAGGTGCCTTCATTCGGGAATAAGGAAAATGAGGCAATGACGTTAGACATGTGGCTCAGGCGAGTAGATGAATTACAAATTTTATATAATCTGACAGATGACACTATTAAGATATTAGGAACTAATAAATTTTCCGACGGAATACGTAAATGGTACGAGACGCAGGAAGATGTATGCAGTAAAAGTTGGATCACGGTCCGTGAGGATCTGAAGGAGATGTTTGGTGAAGATTTAGATCCAGTGCGACTTGTTGAAAAAATGAAAGGCCGAAGATGGAAACGAGGAGAACGACTGGAAGACTACTATCTAGATAAATTAAATTTGGCACGGAAAGCCAGATTGCGAGATGCAGAGATAGTCTCTCATATCATCAGTGGTATCGATAACTTTACTATTAGAACGCAGATGGTAGCGGCACGACACACCACCCCGTCGTCGCTATTCCAGGATTTGAAGCTGTTGTCCGGGGAGTTAAATAACTGGGACAAGCCCAAAGAGCAAAAAAATGGAAGGGACAGCAGGGACCATCATCAGCACACTAGAAACGATGAGAAAAAGAAGACTACGTTCAGATGTGATATCTGTAAAAAAGAGGGACATACCAGCGATAGATGCTACTTCAGAAATAGTGATGCCAAACGTGGCCCGTCAACTTGTTTCAAGTGTGGTCAGCCAGGCCATATCTCAAGACTATGCACCAAGGTAGATGCAACAGACACTCCAGGTGAACCGGCGGTTATGCACATCCAGACGCTGGACTACCCGAAGACGTCATCGAGGTACTACAAAACCATCAAGGTACAGGGAGGTACACTTTTAGCCCTCATCGATACAGGTAGTACACTAAATTTGATTAAAGAGCAATGTATACCGATGGCCTTGATAGTACATGAAAGTAGCACAAGTAGAATATTGAGAGGATTTGGGGACTTTCACACATCAAGTTGTAAGGCAGTAGAATATGAGGGAATGATTGACGATGAGATTTATAGAATTCCTGCAACAGTGGTACCAAATAACTCATGTAGTGTGGATCTAGTTCTCGGACAGGCGTTCCTAGACTCCGTAGATTGGGACGTACGAGGAGAAGAAATTAATTTCCACCACAGGGAGGAATCGCTGGAACCAGAGGTAGCCATGGTGATGAACATCTCGGTAGAATCAATGGATCCAGATAAACCAAAAATCGACTGTGGATCACAACTGACACCGACACAGCGAAAGCAGATCCATAACGAAATTGAGAGGTGCACAAGTAAGCAAAGAGATGACACGAAGGTACGTGAACTCCCAGTTGCCTTAAAGATTGAACTTAGGGGAGACAAACCAGTTAGATCAACCCCACGTAGATTGTCTCATCATGAAAGAGACGCAGTAGAAGAGATAGTAAAAGATTATTTGAGCGAAGGCATAATTAGACCAAGCAATTCAGAATATTTCAGCCCAATTGTATTAGTACCAAAGAAAACAGGTGAATATCGCATGTGCGTTGACTACAGGGAATTGAATAAGCAAACAGTTAGAGATAGCTTCCCGTTACCACAGATTGATGACCTTATCAGTAATTTAAGCGAAGCCACTTATTTTACTACGATTGATTTAAAAAATGGATACTTCCACATTCCTGTTGATGAAGGATCCGTTAAGTATACATCATTCGTTGTGCCAGGAGGACAATTTGAATTCTTAAAGATGCCTTTTGGGTTAACCAATGCCCCAGCCATTTTTCAACGATGTATTAACTATGTATTCGAAGATTTGATACGAAACCGCAAGGTTCAAGCATATATGGATGACTTATTAATTGCTACAGATACCATTGAAGAACACATGAAGTATATTTCATTGGTCATGGATCGGATAAAGGAATACGGATTGCAAATACGAATTGATAAGTGTTCATTCGTTAAAGATAAATTGGAATACCTTGGATATGGAATTACAAGGAACGAAATTAAACCAGGACTGGCAAAGACTGAAGCTGTTGCCAGATTTCCAATACCACGAACACGTAGACAGCTCCGAGGATTTTTAGGCCTTACTGGATATTTCCGAAGGTTTGTACAGGGTTATTCAATAATAGCAAAACCACTCACCGACCTGTTGAAAAATAATGTCAAATTCGAAATTAACGAGACGTGCGTTCGCGCGGTGGAGAAATTGAAGAAGATTCTAACCAACGAACCGGTTTTGAAAATTTACAGTCCAAACAAAGAAATTGAGATTCATACAGATGCCAGTAGCCATGGGTTTGGAGCAATATTACTCCAAAAACAAGAGGACGGAAGATTTCATCCAGTATACTTCTACAGTGGGAAAACAACGGATGAACAGAAAAACTATCACAGTTTCGAACTCGCGAAAGCGCTGGAGAGGTTCCGCGTATATGTCCTGGGGAAACCATTCGTTCTCGTTACAGATTGTGATGCCATGAGACGCACGTTGGACAAGAAGGATATCAACCGGAAAATTGCTCGATGGAGCCTAGCACTTCAAGAATATAATTTCACAACCGAACATAGGAAAGCCGAAAGAATGACGCACGTAGACGGACTAAGTCGGATGTACGACGTCAATTCCGTGTTAGTAGAGGACGACGGGTACGATGGACTACTATTATTACAGGAGGGAGATCCAGAAATTACACAGATAAAGAAGAGAATCATAGAAGACGGAGAAAAGATACCGGACTATGAAGTCATTAATGGAAAAGTATTTAGGATTATGAAACAGGACTACTTATTTGTTGTGCCCAAGGGGTTACGGCATGATTTAGTCATGAAAATACATGAAAGACTTGCACATTTAGGAACCGACAAGATAGTCGCTGAACTACGAAAAAAGTATTACTTTCGCAATATGCGAAAATATACAAAAAAATGTTTAACCAATTGCTTAAAATGTTTAGAATACAACCAACGAGTAGGTCCACAGAAGGGTTTCCTGCACAGCATTCCAAAGGGGAAGAAACCATGGGACACCATTCACATCGATCACGTTGGCCCATTGATTGAAACAACAGCAGGACATAAGCACATCTTTGAGATAATAGATGGGTTTACAAAATTTATCCTGTTGGAAGCAGTAAAAACGACAGCAACGACAGAGGCTATCAGGGCCTTAAAAGCAGCAATCCAAGTTTTTGGAACACCAAGACGGATTGTATCAGATCGAGGATCAGCATTCACCAGCCGAGAATTCGAAGATTTCTGCGAGACACAAGGGATACAGCATGTAAAGGTGGCTGTACAAACGCCAAGAGGGAATGGCCAGATAGAACGCTACAATCGAGTCATTATCCCAGCTATCTGTAAACTAACTAAAAAGCCGGATCAGTGGCATGATGTTTTAGGTCTGGTACAGTTAGCCATCAATAATTCCGTGCAAAGATCCATCAAGAGAAGCCCGGCAGAAGTCATGTTTGGCTATAAACTTCGTCAAGGACCGATAGACGTCATCGCAGATACTTTGGAAGAAGAACTAGAAATGAGACAGTTCGAGGCAGAACGAGCAGATACCAGGGAGCAGGCGGCTCACAATATTGAGCAAGCACAACAAAAACAGAAGGAAAGGTATGATGTAACAAAAAGGTCACATAATATGTTTCAGGAAGGCGAATACGTCATGATCCGTCAAGTAAATCCGTTGGAAGCTGGAAGTAAAAAGATGGCTCGAAAATACACTGGGCCATACATGGTCAAACGAAGGCTTGACCTAGACCGCTATGTAATAACTGATATTCCTCGATATCAGATCAAGCAGACGCCTTACGAGTCAGTCTTGCCACCCGAACGACTGAAAAGATGGATAACTATCCATGACGATTCTCACAAAGATGATGATTCCGACAGCTCAGATGACGAGCCCGAGGAGGATGAGAGCGGGACGCACTCAATATCAGGAGAGGCCGAGCTGTAGGCGTAGACAAAGTAGTTAGATCTAGGGAAATAGGTAAATTAGCTATACAAGAGAAAGAGTCCAGATAATTAGGTGGCTACCCTGCGGAAAGTAGAGTAGTGGGGAGCCTAGGCAGGTAGAGAAGACAACAGAGCAGATAGATAGAGATTACAGACAAGACAAGACGTATTAGAGTCAAGCAAGTAATAGATTGTAAAATACGTGACAAAGCCATATTGGCAAATAAAATTGTGATAGTAACACGAAAACCGAGAAAACTTTCATTCACCCGTGCAACCACCACCCATCCGCTCAAAACCATCCTGTTACAATTCATAAATACCATGTAATGTTAAATTGAAATATTGGTAACGCCATTATTTATTCAGTAAATATGTATATGTCAACACAACTTGACACAAAATTGAGAAGGTTGAAGAGCACAAAAATATTTTTGAAATTATTATTTTCAAACGAAGAGAAGTTAATTATTTTTTCGATCGAGTATCCGTAAAGTACGCCTTTTCGGTCGTGTTTCGCGGCCGTAAAGTACGACTTTACGGACACGTCCGTAAAGTCTCTTACGGCCGCGAAACACGACCAAAAAGGCGTACTTCTTACAGATACTCGATCAAAAAATGTTGTTAGCAACTCGGCCGTAAGATTTTATCGCCTCGTGAGGATTGTGCGTTCCTCGGACTGCTCCGCCTCAGCTTCGCCTCGGCTTAGCCGGTCCTCGGACGCGTAATCCTCACTCGGCCGTAAAATCCGACTTCACGGCCTAGGTACGAAAAATACTATTACATATGGAAGTGTGAATCGGGCAGGTCGCACACTACCGACAGGCATAAGAAATCGAATATCACACACTGAGTTGAAAATAGTACAATACTATACAAGAGTGGTGTAACTTTTTCTGACGAGTGTTAGTTGGCAACATGAGCCAATGGCGAGTGTTCATTTAATATCTTTACAAATCTAGTTAAATTGTTTGATACCTTGAAATATGCCATCCATTGGATTATTAGTGAAATGACAGAAATTGAAAATCAAACACTCTTCTTATAAGTGTCAGAGCTTTCTTTGGTTGCAAAGTATAAGCAAAAGAATCGATCTGGATATCACATATTAGAAGGTATGCTATACGAGTCGATATTTCTCAGCTCACCTTCACCACGGCAACATGTGATATATTTTAGTCATCACTGTAACATTCAGATGATTGATGGTTCATTGATTTGTATGATTCGCACAGTGACCTGAATTGAATCGCAGTAGACAAGCATGCAAGCTGCGAACAATCAACGTTGCAGAATACATATGAGCCTGTTACTGCGTCAGGCAACACTGTCTTCCAAACTATGACTGAAAAATTACTGATTAAGTACTTGATTCAAGTTGAAACTGTATATTAAGGTTGAAGTTCGTAACGTTAACGTAACAGAATATTCGTTGAAACAATGCAATAGTTCGTGCTTAAAATGTTGTTAGAATTGCAAAATATGCTAGAATAACGTGTTTCACACAATTTGAGGAATTATACACCGTTCTTTATCCATTTGAAATTCGAGCCTTGAATTTGAAAATTGTTCGACGAATATTTTGATGAAATAACATCACGAACTTCAACCTGATACTGTATAAGACAAAGTTAAGTTCAACCTAATAAATTATTTATGTTTGTCACAGTTGACAATTGAAGTAAATGTGTTTGTCTTTCGCTGAAAGTTTTTTCCCTTGTCGAAATTCCGAATGTATTTCTTGTGGTCATCAAACTATAATAACCTATAACCCTGTTAAGATTAAATGAGCAATCTTTCTCAGTTCCGGTACTTGCAAAAAGAAGTGAAATCCCACGAAAAACATCCAAAGATGTGAAAAACGCCGCCAAGTACTCAGACGAAAATCACAATTACTTTATGAGTAAAACGGTCCGCCAGTCTCTGTCGTGAAATCAAGAAAAAAGCCAAGCACCGAACGTACAACTGCGATCTCTCAGCAATTTGTTAAAAAACATGAAAAAAACTCAAAATCAAACTCAAGTCTACGTCGTGAAGTCGGAGATTCGTGTGAGGATATCGAAGCATCATTCCAAGAGCTACGTACTTGGCGGGCACATTCGATTTTTCTTCTTTGTGTTTGTTGTTCTCGCGTTGAATTGATATGACCTCATCGTATTTTGCGAACCAATCTAAAAGTACTGTGTTTTCGGTCGCTGTTTGTAAATATGTCATGAACTTTGCATGGACTGACGAATGTTAGATTCGCAGATAACATTGGTTCTGACTGGCGAACCGTTTTACTTATAAAGCAATTGTGATTTTCGTCTGAGTACTTGGCGGCTTTTTTTACATCGTTGGATGTTTTTCGTGGGTTACATTTATACAGAATGTTTCCTTAAAAGTTGAAGAAATCTCATCCAACGCAGCAGCCTGTACCCTATGACAACTGCTTTTTCTTCGGTGGACTGAATTTATGTTCAGCGGAGGACATAAAATCTGGAAGAATCATGAAGTATGTATCAAAATAGCACTAATTAACTATAGAAAAACTGAGACACTAGAATATTCTCTCAGATTGTAGCAGTAATTTTGAAAAATAAATAAGGAAAAATAAATTGAAAAAAAAAGTGAAGATTCACAAAAATAAGGAAGCCCGAAACTAATATAACAACTGACAATTTTTACTGGTGGCCACCTCAACGCTCCTGCGAGTGTTCAGACATTGGGAATTCTCCCTGTATGTGACTATACTTCAAAATAAATTCTCAACTAGGCAGCGATAATGAAGTTGATGGGTGGGGACTGGAGCGGTGCTAGGGAGCAGGACGAATTCGTTGTATGTGATGCCAGCGGCGAAGTGAATATGTGTAGCGAATCTGATGGTGCCGATGGTATACAAGGTCAACACTAGGGTTATAAAGTAATACGTGAATATAAATTGCATGCTGAATTGAATATCCGAGTAAACCAAAACCAATTCAAACGAATTCAGTATCTGAAAAAAACATGATTTAGGAGCCTCGAATAGAATTGAAATAAATTGCACAAAATTGTCAATTCCGACTTTTACATTCTCAATTCAATTTGGTTGGCCGGGATGTTGTAACACAGCTGTTCAAGTCATTCGAAATCATTACAACCGTTTTTCACTGTCGCTTGTTCATGATTATATTCGGTGGGTGGGTGTGTGGGTGGGTGGGTGGGTGGGTGGGTGAGTGAGTGAGTGGGTGTGTGAGTGAGTGAGTGAGTGAGTGAGTGAGTGAGTGATGAAGTGAGTGAGTGAGTGAGTGAGTGAGTGAGTGACGAATGAATGAATGAATGAGTAAATGAATGAATGAATGAACACGACCCCGCTGCCCCCTGCTCTGACGACTCTCAAACACGTATATGATGTAAGTGAGTCGTTAATTACTTACAGAACGAAGGGGTGCTCCCATTTTCCTGTGTTCAGACCAGGCATTCGTGACTGTCGTCACTAGTCTATTTGACATAGGTGCCATAAATTGGGTACACAGATGTTGTTGTCTCGCGCGATCGTCCCTGAGTCCGAGGCATCGCAGTGTATGGTTGCTTGGATCTATTTCATATTTATTTCTAACATTGTCGCTGTCGTCATATGCAGACAGAAGTATTATTGCTGCAATTTCACTGTACGGCAGTCTTCCATTATAGCGTTTCATTTCACTCACGGTACCTCGTGAAACGATTCAACACCCTTCCGATACATGATAGTTGTACCTATTTCATTTTCAGTTTTGTTGTTGTTCATTGTTTGCACAGTTTTGAATACACACATATGTGTGTGTGTGTGTGTGTACGCCGGCACACAGATCGGGCCTCAAGCGAAACACACACTCGAGGCGTTTACGTAGATGCAACAAGTGAGACCTCTGTGCCACCTAACCTCCCGGCTGAGCATTGTGGCCACGAAGCGCGCGTGAGCTGTGGATCCTCGTTTTCTATGAGCGGTTATTACGTCATCGCCGGCAGCGTGACGGACCGTTCCTGGCATATTCCGAATAAGCGAAGCGCAAGTGACTTGGCAGGATTGCACATATACGGAAAAGAAGAAAATTTGCAGTATTTGTTAGTTGAAGGTTCGCCATATTTTCATTACCACGACGTATCGGTGCGAGGTGTGAAGAAAATTGAAAATTTATAAAACAAGAAACTGACAGCATGAATATACGTACGATCGTACTGCGTACAGCATGTCAATTTCTCATCATAGTTTTGTAATCAAGTTCTCATTTGTGACCACGAATTTTTGCAGGATACTGGCGTCATTTTGTATCATGACATTGGGTGATAAAAAAACCCAAGACTGATACTTTGAGGATGTCTGATAACGTTTATGCGTATCGTTTGATAAGTTCAACGCAGATGCTTACAACGGAGATGTTAAGCCCTGTAGCTGGCTGATGACGTTATCCAACCAAACGGACAGACATGCTGCTTCTCCACCCACTTGGCATCCGAAAGTGAGTTCACTGACAAAGTTACCGCTCTTTTTCAAATATTACCCTACTCTGACTACGGTGGCAATTTTACTAGCTGCGAAATCTCGCGACTCCAAGATTATTCGATGATCTCTCGCATACAAGGTCAACGATTTGCGGTCGACGGTGTGAGACGTTACTGGGACACGAATCATTGTTTTCGAGGTGAAAAGCCCCATCGAGCAGACTATCCAACAGGGCCGGTAGTAAGCAACTCTTTTTCTTCTTGTAGGTAGTGACTCTATCGTTCGTAGTACTATATTGATGGTGAGAATTCATCGGACGAAACGAACCTTTTCCCTTTAATTCCCTGTTTTCAAAATTTTCGAAGAAATGGTCACTCGCATCACTTTTTTGTTGGTAATTCAGACTCGTGCTCCAAAAATTAGATTTCCATATTTACAACAAAAATTGGAATAAAGTAAATGTCCAAGAATAATATTGGATGAAAATCGAAAACCTGAACTCGTGGTTTCTCGCAATAAACCGAAGCGACAAAAATTACGACAGTAGAGATGGTGAATGACATTTAGATTCGGTATTTCACAAGGAATCACCGTGTGAAATCCGGATCGCCAATTTTGACTGTTTTCTTCTCTTGACAATATTTGCCTCGTTCGCATTCGTGTACGTGCTCCAATCTCCTCCAAAGGCTACTCGCGAACGCAATGCATGATTATTATCATTATGATTATTATTATTATTATCATCATTATTATTAACATCATTATTATTATCATCATTATTATTATCATTATTATTATTAATATTATTATCATTATTATTATTATTTTTAATATTATTATTAATATTATCATTATTATTATTATTCAACAGCTTCACCATAGTTCACTTCGTTCCAAAAACTTGGCCCGTACAGTGTTCATCATCGCAAGCATTTTTGAAGCTGGTGACAACTGTTTCCAAAAGCTTATCGACGTGAAAGAAAAATCGCGAATGCGCTGCGCTGTGCTTGAAGTCTACGACAGCTTGTCCGCCGACCCTGAAGTACAGGCATGTGCGTATTCGAGTGAATCACAGCCGTTCTTCCACACACACTGTGTTGTCACAGTCACTAATAGTGACTGTGCTTTTAGGAGCTGATAGCAGTGTGTCCTCCCAAACATGCCTCCAAAGAGAATCGACAGTCTGTGAAACCCTGTTGAAACAGTCCGTGATCCGTACCCCCGACACCCGAAGGGAACCTCGATCTGCGTCCAACACCCGGATCAACATTACCGCTGTAAAAATTCGCCGCATCATGAATGTCAGCTGTCATTACTGAAGACGCGAGCATGTGGACAAAGCGACAAGGCTCTCAATGGCTCACTTTTCTAACTTTTTGTCACAATCTTTAATTTCACTCTTCTCTACGAATCTATACCACAGAGATCGCCAAGAACGAAATTCCCATTTTCCATTTTTCCATCACTTTGAGACTTATGTTTTCAACTAAGATGTTATCCATTTTTTTGGAAGTTTAAAATCACATCAAATTTATTTTAAACTATCGAATGAATTGAGAATTTTTTCGGTGGAATTTATGATTGATCGAATAATGATCAATTCAAATTCAAACAATATTGCATCATCTAAACAACTGGAATCATTGTATCAGGAAATATTCATTATCCTGAATTTAAAATCAAATTTTCTGAAAAATTTCAATTTTAATTGTACTCCAACTCAAACACTCACTCACGAAATTTTACTGATTTTTTTCATGAACCGTTATTCATTCATGCATCTTCGAAACTTTTGAACAGATAGACACTGTTAATTTTTTCGAAAAAAATCTCTAAAATTCTTTGTCCGAAGACGATCATTTTGACCCCCATTCAAAAGTGGAAACTATGTTTCTCATATTTGTTTCACTGATTTGAGAAAAAATTATTTCGCTGACGTAGTGGATAATGGCTCCCACAATTTCTGCGATTCAAATTTTCGAAAATAAAATCAATCTTATCTCTAATAGTTACAACCCGTCATCCGGAAGATACAATTCATCTACATTCAAAAAACTTTCGGAGCTATTATCCACTACGTTTACGAAATAATTTTTTCCAAAATCAGCGAAAAAATATAAGGAAAATAGTTTCCACTTTCGAATAGCGGTCGAAATGATCGTCTTCGGACACAGAATTTTTCAAATTTTTTTTGAAAAAATCAAAAGTGTCTATCTGTTTAAGAGTTTCGAAAATTCATGAATAAATAACAGTTCATGAAAAAAATCAGAAAAAATTCATAAGTGAGTGTTAGAGTTGGGGTAACGGTAGAAAAAATTATAAATCAAATCAAAAATGTTGAGGGAAAATCATTGGTCGAGTTGGTATGGAATACCTCATATGTATTAGGGTGCTACAAAAAAAAAATTTAATTTTTTTTTCGACTCTCACCCTCGCAAATGCTTGAGGTGGATAAGAAAAAAGTCCTCCTGAAAGTCGCTCGCTGTGGCTCAACTCTAAGATGTCGCTATTTTCATTTTAGTTCACTACTCATTTAACATGGAAATTTTCGTTTTTTCATTCGAACAGGAATTACACCTATTCATTTCAATTTTTTTTAAATAACCATTGTTTATTCATAAAGCTGGTTTTTTGAGCTCCCTGCTGAAAGTAAAAAGATAGAAAAGGATAGAAAATTGTGGGATAGAAAAAGATAGACATTTTCTGTCCCTCTCAACTATATGATTTGCATCCCTCAAATGATATCTTTTTCTATCCATAACTCTATTCGTCACGCTCCAATAGCTATCTCTTTCTATCCATTAGTTCAATCTTTACTTGTATGAATCTTTTTGTATCAGTGAGTCTATCCCTTACGTTCTACCAAGTTTATCTTTTTCTATCCTAAGGTAAATCATTGGAGTTAATAAATTCGTATCATTTTCTATCCACATTTATCTATCCATCGCTATGCACAAAGTATCTCCGAAGGTCTATCCATCTGAATACCCACTCGAATCTTTTATTGTCGGCAGCCATTTTTTTCTGTTAAAAAAAATTTAAACATGAAGAACATTCATAGTTGGATAGATTCATACGGCGGAGTGTGTGGGGTAAAGTTGAGAAATCTTTTTCTCATTTTCATCGCTCAGTCAGGGATTCGAACCCTCGACGGTCAGATTACTAGTCGCACACCATATGCGCTGCGCTACGCTCTCGTCTTGTCATTGTAGTAAACTAATTCTACACAATCACTGTGATGGGGTGGGGACTTATGAAAGTCAACGAATAGAATCTTTATCCACTTGAATCACTTTGGATCCTTTGGATAGAAAGCGATAAAGATAATGAATCACCCTATCAACGGTCTATCTTTGCGAATCTCTTGCTATCTTCTTTTGAGTCCAAACTAGGGCCTATCCTTTCCAATCTCTAATTTCGTTTCTAATCCTATCCACCGTCTGTCTACGTGAATCTTCTTCTATGCGATTTGGATCCAAACTAGGGCCTATCCTTTCCAATCTCGAATTTCCTATGTAATCCTATCCACCGCCAATCTACGTGAATCTTTCTCTATCTGATTTAGATCCAAACTAGAGCCCATGCTTTTCAATCTCTGATTTCTTATCCGATTCTATCCACAGCTTATCTATCTGAATCCCTCTGATGGGGTATTGTAGAGCCCATGCTTTTCAATCTCTGATTTCTTATCCGATTCTAACCACAGCTTATCTATCTGAATCCCCCTGATGTTCCGCTTAAAATAAGAATCGCGCCTATCTTTGCGTATCCTCTCTCTCTCTCTCTCTACCTCGTTCTAAGTTAGGTTAAGCTTCCTCTCTGCCTACCCTGCATACAGTATTGTAAATGCAGGGTAGGATTGTCCAACATTGCAATGGTCAAATGAACGCATCTATCTATCTATCTATTTCTTATCCACTCCTAACAACCGAATCCCATTCGATGCCTATTTAAATTCAAAGTCCCGCCTATCCGTTTGTATCCCTATTTTCGGTTCCACTTCTATCCACAGTCCATCTATCTAAATCTCTCTGATGGTCTGTTCAAATTCAAAGTCCCGTCTATCATTTTGTACCCTCAATTTCGTATTCACTCCTATCCACAGCCTTTCCATCTCATTCCCATTCAATGCCTATTTGAATTCGAAGTCCCGCCAATCCGTTTGTATCCTTAATTTCGCATTCACTTTTATCCATAACCTATCTATCTAAATCCATCTGATGGTCCGTTCAAATTCAAAGTCCCGCCAATCCGTTTGTATCTCTAATTTCGTATCCACTTCTATCTACAGTTTATCTATCTAAATTCCTCTGATGGTCCGTTGAAAGCACAAACGGCGCCTATCTTTGTGTATCCCTAATTTTCTATCTACTTCTTTCCATCTGAATTCCATTCGATGCTCATTCAAATTAAAAGTCCCGCCAATCCGTTTGGATCTCTAATTTTGCATCCACTCCTATACACAGCCCATCTATCTAAATCCCACTTAATGCCCATTTAAATTCGAAGTCCGGCCAATCCGTTTGTAGGTATTGTTAATTTCGTATCCACTTCTATCCACAGCCTATCTATCTAAATCCCTCTGATGGTCTGTTCAAAAAGATTTATAGGTATACAGGCGCTGAATTATATATTTGAATATAATAATAATCGGGGTTAGAAAAAGATAGACCTGGTTTTGAATGAAAATTGTGATGGAAAAGGATTCAAACAGACAGGCGAGGGATAGATTCGGATACAAAATCGGGGTTAGAAAAGGATAGGCCTGATTTCATATCGAGTTTGAGATAGAAAAGGATTCAACCAGATAGGCGAGGGATAGATTTGGATAGGAAATTGGGGTTAGAAAAGGATAGGCCTGATTTCATATCGAGTTTAAGATAGAAAAGGATTTAATCAGATAGGCGAGGGATAGATTTGGATAGGAAATTGGGGTTAGAGAAGGATAGACCTGGTTTTCGATTGAAATTGGGATAGAAAAGGATTCAACCAAATAGGCGAAGGATAGATTTGGATTCATTTTACTTATCCCTTCGTATCCGAAAGATTCAAAATGATTCAAATGGATAAACATCCTATCCTTTCACTTCCAGCAGGGCTGTCCAAACCTATGTAATAAAAGTCGATTACCTCAATCAGAAGATTGAATAAAGTCATTTAAAATCTAGAGATTTTTTTTCGATTTTTGATTTGTTTTTCTATTTAATCTTCTATATTCATTCCAATGAAATTGGACTATCATCTTCATCATCATCATCAATATTATATATGGTATTCGTAACATAGACTTGCTGCTATTCTTTAGCTTCTTAATTGTATGTAGAATTAACGATTCATAAACGCTGTACTCAATTAAAAAAAATTATATATAATTATATATCGATTATATATGAAGAATGGCCCTATATAAATTATATATAATTATATTATATATTATATAATTATATACATTTATTGTAACGTTTCTGGATATTCCGAATAATTAAATTATGTAGGAATATACCGTTATTTTATCAGTTCGTTGATCTTCGTGATTTTTATATACTATTTTGAGAATTTGGGCACTTCACAACTAGATTGAAGAGGAAAAGTTGGTTCTGCCACAAAAAGCCTCCTGATCTAGATTTTTGTTTCCTGACTATCTACGGACTCGGAGTTAACCAAGCCGTTTTTTGTGGACTCGGAGTTAACAAAGCCACCGTCTATCCAGAACCAATGCTTTCGAATAAGCCTGACTCCTACTCTTTCTTATGTCTAGCTAATTCCTGCACTCAGATTCGGGGTTTGCACCCAAGACTGTATACCAGACTCGGAAGATTGCTCTTCAAAGCTGTTCCCTGATATGAACCTGTCTCGGCTGTTGTAGCGTGCTATAGTTTATATGATTTGACTCTCGGATAAGTCGCACGCAGAAAAGAGTAGTGATTTGGTTTTTATAATGACATTTTAATAAATCAAATTATGTGACCTTTGTTGCTTTCTTATAAAATAAAATAACAAAACGTTTACAACTGCTTTTACTTACTCCTAACTTAACCTAGTGGCTCTCTTCTGTGTTCTATTTTGACTTTGAATTTATTTGAAATCGAAATGCTAACGCAGCTTTAGTCGTTGCCTCTAGTGTTTGTAATTTTGTGCTATTCTCAGATATCTGCAGCAATAGACTTTTAAATTTATTTGTTTGAATAGATTTCAATTTTTGCAAATCTTTCTAAGTTATATTTCTTGGCTATACTTGACTCTACTGACTCTAAGTTATTCTATTAGCAAATGAGACATCTACGAGCTCTTTGCACCGTATTGCTGCTGAGGCCTCTCCTCACCAGCTTATATATCCTTACGGTAGTCAAACGACATCGCTAATTCGACGGTTCAACTTCTGGTGCTGTGGTGGGGATGATTCGGTTATGGCTGGATAATTCTTCTGTCCTTTTCGCTCTCGTTAGCTATCCGAACCGTTACATTATATATATTTGTATATATTCATCTATAAAAAGTTCATATATATATAGGGAATTTCACGTGAACTCGACCAACTTTTTTCCCTCACTATTTTTGATTCGCTTCATGATTTTTTTTTCGATTCTACGATCTCGAAAAAGCACTGCTGAATTTTTTCAGATTTTTCCCTCCAACCGTTGATTTTTAATAATTATACAAACCCATTTTGAGATCGGCATTTTTTAAAAATCTCGAAAAATTCTCAAAAATATATTTTTTTTATTTCGATCATTTTGACACCCCTCCCATGATGGGATCATTATTCCTTCTATTTTTCGGCACTTTTAACATTTTGATAAAACGAAACACGATGTTCCAACGTTTCGAAAATTCTTGAAAAATTACCAAAAATTCTGTGTTCAATTCTAAATGTTTTCGCGGGAGACCCGCGATGACGGACGAAAAAAAAATATTTTTTTTTTAGAATTGAACACAGAATTTTCGGTAATTTTTCAAGAATTTTCAAAACGTTGGAACATGGTGTTTCGTTTTATCAAAATGTCAAAAGTGCCGAAAAACAGAAGGAATAATGATCCCATCATGGAAGGGGTGTCAAAATGATCGAAATAAAAAAAAATATTTTTGAGAATTTTTCGAGATTTTTAAAGAATGCCGATTTCAAAATGGGTTTGAATGATTATTAAAAATTAACGGTTGGAGGGAAAAATCTGAAAAAATTTAGCAGTGCTTTTTCGAGATCGTAGAATCGAATAAATAATCATGAAGCGAATCAAAAATAGTGAGGGAAAAAAGTTGGTCGAGTTCACGTGGAATTCCCCATATATATATATATTGTAACGGAGTTTCAGAGTACAACTCCGCACCCTACGGCGTTCCTTCGATAAGAGACTGATTGATAAAAATCTAAGAGAGTGTTGGGCGCCAGACACGTAAGTGTCGTTTTCACAGAAATCAAATCAACTATAGCGATATTCAACAAACTAATAAATTGCCGGAACGACGGCTTTGAAGCTAGGTTAGCTCAGATTTGCTAAGGTAGTGGTAGAGTGGGTGGATTCACCTTTTTAATTGACTAAATAAAATATAAGACACCAGATAATAATTCCTTTAGTGAAATCTGCGATTTCGTATATTGTTCTTTAAGTAAATCTGATAACAGATCTTAGCGGTAACAGATTTATTAGCGATAACAAAAGATTCGACTATAATCGAAAGTCTTGAATTACGCAGAATCAGTTATCAAAATAATAGTTACAAATAATACTAGAATAATAACGTTTGGAATAATGCTTAGAAAAATACTGAATTTAACAAAGGAATGAATATTATATTATTGAGCCTTACGGCGACGCAGCGGTACAAAAGAACGTAAACACGCCGGTTAGCTAGCTGTGCCGTAGAAGCGATATAATGCAAGCTACACTACTTTTCAGGCTACGTATCACCGAGCGATACGATACTGAATATCAACTTTTCTAATGCGGCACACTAGCGTTATTAATTAATTATTAGACGATATAATGACTCAATAAATAATTTCAGAAAAGCTAAGAGATGCGATAAGCTTAATTAATAACAGATTTATATTAGAATAATTAAGATATCAGATCAAAGATACTACTTAGCGGTAGTAATCTTATTATAATGTAACATAGCGAAAGTCGGAATATTAGATAGCACAAATAAATCGCACGAATCAGATATATCACATAGAATCAACGAAATCAGATAGAATAACAGAATAATAGAAATCAAACAGAATAATAGATATCAAACAGAATGAGAAAATAATAAGAGCAGATTAATAAATGAACAACTTGAAACTATGACTAACTACGTTCAGCCAACCTCGGGGAGTTGGAATTACAAGCGACACACCATGCGATATTATACTAATTAATTACTAACAAATTACTAAATCAGAGATAGCAAATAAATCCAAGCGTTAGATATTCTCAAAGCGAGAATTTAAGCCAGAACAAGCTCTCAAATAATCTTTAGCAAATCCAAAGCAAACATAGCAAAGAATTCAGACTAATGAGCGGAAAATTATCAAGCAAAAGATATTCTTAATTACTACAGCCAATTTATAAAGTGCTTTCACTGAATTTCTGTAAATACAATAATAGGCGACTACGTGGCCCGTAGGCGGCACGCGGTACAAGAAAATCTACGATAAATCAACAAATAGAAATTCAGATCTAGTTTTTGTGGCTTTACTAGCAGTTTACAGATCATAAGAACCTTACCTTTAGCTGAGCTGCTTGAAGCACACACTTAATCAATTTTTAACTTCAACTCAATTACTTATTCAGCGAGAGAGATTTTATTACGTCTAGTTTCGACTAGGTGAAGCGTAGAAGTGATGAGGCTAGGCGATACCTCGGTACGTCTCGACGATCGTTCCTGATTTTGAAAATCAAGAGCCTATCAGGACCAGCTAATGAGCTGATTGGCCCTGCGAAAAACGTTCCATGAACGAGCAGCTCGTCAGCTGCTCGGCCCAAGGCGTCAACTTGTTGCCTGACGTTAGGCGTTAGGTCTCAGAGCTTCGTTGCGTTAGATCAGCCGTTCTGCTGAACTTCGGTGGCGAGAGAATCTTCGGGAAGCTGCGACCAATGCTCTTACGAAGCGATACCGTAACAGCGATACCAACCGCATGGGATGCACTTTACAGGTGCGATCTCTTCTGTAGATGATACGCTGCAAACTTCTGGCAGACCTAGGTGTTCCAACTGGATCTCCACCTCTTCCGGCCTGGCCACAGAACGCGGGACACTATCCTTGTCCATTCTCGCGTTTTGCATCCTGTAGCGATAACGTTACGTCACTGGTCCTTATGCCGGACTCTGCGTGACGTCGGTGATGGCAGCTAGAGCGGGTGATGGAGCTGGTTGTGCAAGGCAATAACCAGATGCTGGGTGGTAAGATTTATCTGCTGGCAGGAGGTTGTGTAACAGCCCTATTCGCCACCTAGCGATATTAGACCAAGGTCAGCAGTCTTCCCTCCGGTTGACTCGGTACTAACCTAGTATGAGTACTGGATTGCATACTGCGTGGCCATCTCTTCAACACCAGTTCTAGTGTCGGAAGTTCTAGTAGCGGAAGTTCGGGATCATCGTCTTCTTTATCTTTTTTCTCTCTCTCTCTCGCGGTACATTAACAGAAAAACACTTCAAATTAGTCTGGCTCTATTGCTTATTCTAGATGTGTCACTTGTATCCCGAGGGTCTAGACGGCGGTAAAACTCTCTCTCTCTCGATATGGCTAATAAAATATGTGATTTTCAGAACCTTTGTGACGGCAGCTAATCTGCAACGTCACAATATATATATATATATATATATATTTATATACGGCCATTTTTCATATATGATCGATATATATAATCTATATAGAATCTTATATAATCTTTTTTAATCGGGTAGATGAAATAATATTCTATGATAATGTATCATACTTTCACGCTGTACGTTCATATGAGGTGAGATAAATATTATAATACATACCTCTGTGTGATTCATTGTGGAAATATTGAGCTAACTGTAACACAAGGAACAGCATATACGAGACAAAAATTCATTATACCTAGATAAATCTGTATTTACTCGTTTTGTATTTAGTAAGACGTTGAATATATTCAACCCATGAAAAACATGCAAAGATGTAAAAAAAGCCGCCAAGTACTCAGACAATAATCACAATTGCTTTATGAGTGAAACGGTTCGCCAGTCTCTGTCGTGGAATGAAGAAAAAAGCCAATCACCGAACGTACAACTGCGATCTCTCAGCAATTTGTTAACAAAAAATGAAGAAACTCAAAATCAAACTCAAGTCTACGTCGTGAAGTCGGAGATTCGTGTGAGGATATCGAAGCATCATTCCAAGAGCTACGTACTTGGCGGGCACATTCGATTTTACTTCTTTGTGTTTGTTGTTCTCGCGTTGAATTGATATGAACTTATCGTATTTTGCGAACCAATCTCAAAGTACTGTGTTTTCGGTCGCTGGTTGTAAACATGTCATGAACTTTGCATGCACTGACGAATATTAGATTCGCAGATAACATTGGTTCTATAGGTACAAAATTATTTAAAATGCATCTTCCGATCTTGTCGAACGAATATGTCGTGGCAGTTGAAGGATTAGCGCTTGCGAGTTCACAGGAGTGCGTAGTGCGGGCGCCTTTGGCGCCGGCACTACCCACTCCGTTGAACTCGCAAGCGCTGATCCTTCAACTGCCACGATTGTGTAGTTACAAACGATTATTTTCCACAAGCAAATGAGCAACAATTTAGTACATTATGCTACTGGGGAAGAAAGTGCGTGGTTTTTGCTGAGTGCGAGGTTCAGCACGAGCACGAGGTGAAAAGTCGCTCATCCCGTGTGGCATATATCACTTTTTACCCGACTAGATGAAATGTCCATATTGCATCCATAAGTCAGACACAGCAATTCAATCAATCAAACTCAGAATCGGTCAAACTTAGAGTTATTTCTGCCTTTCAAATTTACTTTTTCACCATACCTGCACCGAAAGTACGACTTTCGGCCCCTTGCGTGAACGGGAAGTCGTACTTTCCGATGCAGGGGGTGGTGAAAAATAGTATACTTCACACGGGAGTGAAAAAGGCCATCCCAAACTGCGTTCTTACCACCCTCGCCTTCGGCTCGGGTGTCAATCTCACACGCAGTTTGGGTTACCCTACTTTACCTCCCTAGGTGAGTAATATACTATTTCGACCGCAAATTTCACTTCTTCTTCCCTCTGGTCAGAAATTGATTACTTTCTGCCCGCGTTGCAGGGATGGAGTATAGTCATTCCATCGTAGTCGGGTGAAAAATATTTTTCTCACCTCCGGGCCGAAAGCGACAACTTTCGTCCCGCTGCGCGGAACGAAATTCCGGTTTTTCGGCTCCGTCGATGCGAAAAATCGTATACACTCCTCGGGCAGTAAATAAGAAAGCCCCAGATCACATGTTTGTCGATCTCGGCTTCGCCTCGGACGACAATTACATGTGATCTGGGACCTTCCTTATTTTACTGCCCTAGGTATGTAATATACTATTTGCACTCAAGTGAGGCCAAACTGTTACGAAGATGGGTTTCAGGTATTGGAATTGATCCTTCCTACTACATAAATATGCTCGTGCACTTTCACATACGCCAGCATCGTGAGCAGGATTGTATGATATAGTATAGATACACCAAAGCAATCATCAACTGAATTTTATATTTTTCATTATATCAAACTATCATACTTCATGCTACTTACAGCATATACGTATATCCGTAGATGCATGTTTTAGGTTTCATGCCGAAATAGCAGAGTAAATTTTTCTTGATTCGACCATATCGCACGTGAATAAGTTTATTCTTCCATAATTAATACTACATAGTGAGGTATGTAATTCCAGAGTTCTGAGTCTGATTTGATAATTCAATTACAGTGAAAACGACCACGATTTTCATTGATTATACAAGGTATCTATATCTGTAAAGTCATACACATAGTTACAGACACGTTGAAGTATATTCTACACCGATTATTGGTTTGAATAACTGGTTTTTCAGTGCATTTAATTGCTGTCGCTTTAAAAACTCAATTTGCGCGTAAAACGAAGCGGGTTTTCCATAAAGCTCTAAGAAACCGAATGTGCCCGCCAAGTACGTAGCTCTTGGAATGATGCTTCGATATCCTCACACGAAACTCCGACTTCACGACGTAGACTTGAGTTTGATTCTGAGTTTCTTTATTTTTTTTTAACAAATTGCTGAGAGATCGCAGTTGTACGTTCGGTGCTTGGCTTTTTTCTTGATTTCACGACAGAGACTGGCGAACCGTTTTACTCATAAAGCAATTGTGATTTTCGTCTGAGTACTCGGCGGCTTTTTTTACATCTTTGGATGTTTTCCGTGGGATTTGACTTCTTTTTGCAAGTACTAGAACTAAGAAAGATTGCTCATTTAATTTCAGCAGGGTTATACGTTATTATAGTTTGATTATCACAAGAAATACATTCGGAATTTCGACAAGGGAAAAAACTTTCAGCGAAAGACCAACACATTTACTTCAATTGTCAACTGTGACAAACATAAATAATTCATTAGGTAGAACTTCATTTTGTCTCATACAGTATCAGGTTGAAGTTCGTAATGTTATTCCAACAAAATATTCGCCAAACAATTCTCAAATTCAAGGCTCGAATTTCAAATGAATCAAGAACGGTGTATAATTCCTCAAATTGTGTAAAACACGTTATTCTAGCATATTTTGCAATTCTAACAACATTTTAATCACGAAATATTGCATTGTTTCAACAAATATTCTGTTACGTGAACGTTGCGAACTTCAACCTGAGTATACAGTTTCAACTTAAATTGAGTACTTAATCAGTAATTTTTCAGCCATTGTTTGGAAGACAGTGTTGCCTGACGCAGTAACAGGCTTATATGTGTTCTGCAACGTTGATTGTTCGCAGCTTGCATGCTTGTCTACTGCGATTCAATTCAGGTCACTGTGCAAATCATACAAATCAATGATCGATCAATCATCTGAATGTTACAGTAATTACTAAAATATATCACATGTTGCCGTGGTGAAGGTGATCTGAGAAATATCGACTCGTATAGCATACCTTCTAATATGTTATATCCAGATTGATTCTTTTGCCTATACTTTGCAACCAAAGGAAGCTTTGACACTGATTAGAAGAGTGTTTGATTTTTAATTTCTGGCATTCCACTAATAATCCAATGGATCGCATATTTCAAGGTATCATACAATTCAACTAGATTTGTAAAGATATTAACTGCACACTCGCCTTAGGCTCGTGTTGCCAACTAACACTAGTCATAAAAAGTTTTACCGCACTCGCATCATAGTATACCATTACTTCACTCAGTATGATGATAGATGTTTTACGCACGCTTCATTTTCACACATTATCAAGTAAAATTCCATATAATACTTGACGGAAAGACTTTTTCTGACCTTGTGTGATTGCATCACTCGCCTTCGGCTCGTGCTGCAATCTCACACTCGTCAGAAAAAGTTACACCACTCTTGTATAGTATTGTACTATTTTCAACTCAGTTTGTGATACTTGATTTCTTATACCTGTTGGTAGTGTGCGACATGCCCGATTCACGCTTTCATATGTAAAAATAATTAACTTCACTTCGTTCAAAAATAATAATTTCTAAAATATTTTGCTTCTCTTCAACCTACTCAATTTTGTGCCGAGTTGTGTTGACATAGACATATTTACTGATTGAATAATAGCGTTGCCAATATTTCAAATTAACATTACATGTTATTTATAAATGAAATGAAATTTATGCAGAACATAATATAATTCTATCAAAATTGAATAAGCCTTGCTTATTTGATAAAGATGATAACTTGTATCTCGAATATGCGTTTCCATCAATAGACTACGAGAAAGGATATTTTGAAGTGGAAGAAAAAGATTTTTGTTTATCTTTGATTTCCTCATTTCATAGTTTCAAAGACTAATAGAATTTTATGCTATTGAAAATCATTCTTGAAAGTATTTTGTTGTTATTGGGGGGGCTTTGCCCCCCTAACCCCCCAGCCGGGGCTTTGCCCCCTGCACCCCTAGCAGGGGCTTCGCCTCTTCCATCCTCAGCAGGAGCTCTGCCCCTTGCATCCTCAGCAGGGGCTTTGCCCCTTGCATCCCCAGCGGGGGCTCTCCTCCCTGCACCCCTAGCAGGGGCTTCGCCCCTTGCATCCCCAGCGGGAGCTTCGCCCCCTGCACCCTGACCAGGCGCTCTGCTCTTGGACCCTGTCCTCACCCGGCCTCTGTCACTAATATTCAAATATATACTATACTTTCCTATTTTTTAGAGTTTTTCACAGGTAAAGAATTTCGCACACTGAGTTGAACGAAATAGTATACGACATGTACTGTACTATTTTAAAACTTCTTATGATCAGCAATTGCAAATATATTAGTCTGTTCGATAATTAGTTTGTGGTGCTGATGTATGAGTAGGTGAAGTTAGCGATTGGTAGGCTGGTCGGAGTTGCTTCATTTGAAGAAGATACGTAGAGTGTTATAACTTTGGAGCAGCTGTGGGCTACTTCTGTTATGGGACATCGTCTTGCCGAAATGTTATGCTCTTCTGTTCCGATGGATTAATGATGGGATAGGAATGGTCTAGGTGACTGTAAAAGATATAAAATAGCAAAGAATTGGAGGAGAGGTTTCAGTATATAAGTACTTATTTTCCTAGGAATGTTATCATTTCGGAGTCATGAACTGTGGGCTACCTTTGTCTTGGGACGCTGTTTTGCCGAGGTGTTATGTTTGTCTATCCCAACGGATTAATAATCGGAACCATCGTTCGGGACGTCGTTTTGTCAAAGCATTATCTCTGACTATTCCAATGGATCGATTATCGGATAGGAAAAGTCTAGCCGACTGTGAAACATAGAAGATGACAAAGGATTGAATGAGAGGTATCACTACTAATTTTCCTAACATTCTTATTACGTTGGAGCTATGAATTGTAGGCTACCTTTGCTGAACAGGTGAACGCAAAGATGGCATGGGCGCTGAAAGTTAACGTCGGCAGTATGTTAACGCCAAGAGATACAGAATTGCATCGCAAGTGATGGTAAGAAACATACAAATCAATAAACAAACACCGAGTCATGAATTGAGTGGAAATAACGAAGTTGAGGCTGGTCTATTCATCTATTATATGTAAGAAATTGTGAAAATCAATGTACGTACATACCGTTTATTGTAAGTCATCATAACCTTCTTTTCACTTGCTTCGGTTTGGAGTGAAATAATATTTTTGCTAACTGAGTGCGCAAAATCCGATTTCGCGCACGCAAATGAGTGTACAAAATAGTACTTTCCCGCACTAGTCCGCGGAAAATGAATACGATTGAAACGAGACATATTTTGTTTGTATCGTGTGACGTTAATTGAAAGAAGGAGAATTCAAGGTGTGGGCACATAGAGCGGGTAAACGTGAATAAACACGACCGGCAGTGTTACCGATATTTTGAAGTTAGTTAGAAAATGTACAGTAATGTTCATTAATGGGTTGGCGGTGGCTAACTGTTTTTTTCGGACTTTTTCGGATACAATTAATAAAATAATATTTTACTATTTTCATGAGGCGTCATAATTAATATTATTCTAATTTCGGCTATCGGCACGTGGAATCCGACTAGAACGGAGTCGCCTCTCCGAAAAAGTCCAAAAAAAACAGTTAGCCACCGCAAACCCATTATTGAACATTACTGTACAATATCGTGATAATTTTGAGAATTGAATTCAAGGTAAATGTGTAAGAATATAGTGGGAATTATATTTGGAATAAAAGATGTATAAGAATTGAATTTTTTTTTTTTCATTCCATTTTTAACACGTGGATTACTCTTGTTGTTTCAGATGAAAATCAATTTTTCTGGTAGTCGGGGGGCTTCGCCCCCCCAACCCCCTACCGGGGCTTCGCCCCTGGACCCCGCCGGGGCTTTGACCCGGACCCAACCAGGGGCTACGCCCCTGGACCCCCGCGGAGTGTTAGTCTGCTCGATGGTCTTTTAAGACTCTATAAAAGTTACTAACGTCGTCGGATTCTGCGCAGCTTGAAAGGAAAAATAGTATACGCAACACGTGCGCATAGGTGTCTCCCGCACTTGTCTGTTTTGTCGCCCTCGCTGCGCTCGGGCGACGAACCCGACTCGTGCGGGATTCACCTATTTTGCGCACTAGTTACGTAATGTACTATTGCCAGGTTCGTTGGTTTATTCTTTACCTTTATTCGAACCCAGCTTAGAGGATCTGTTCCGTGCAATTACAGCAGGCCATCATTCAGATTTATTCAATAATAACGGTCATCGGCGTGAAACCACAGACGTCGCACTATTTCACTGTGATTATTGTTCACTGATTCACTGCATCACTGATTCACTGATATAAAACCATTAGCATGACTGATAACACCTTATTTAATTATATAACATAAATATATAACCATATAATATGATTGTATATAATTATGAATATTTTATAACTGTCAATAGCGCGATCCGACAGCTGTCCGATGGCCATTTTGATTGCGTCGACCCTCTGTAGCTCACTTAGTAACTTCATTATCACATATCGACCGAGTGCGGATTCAGATTCATGCCAAAATCAATAAGGGGCAAGATTTTAATGACTTGTACCCACGGTTCAAATCTTGAGTCGATCCGTTTTACCGTTCGTTCAGAAACGTGAGGACAAGCAAGCGTCTAGCCAAAATCTGACCGGGAAGAAGATGAAGAAGAAGAAGCAGAAGAAGAAGATGCTTTTTCATCAACTTTCGTGACTGATATATCAGAAACTAGTGTACCGATTCCGATCAAATTTATACAGCGAATTCGTATGGTGGGGAAATATTTGTTCTGTAAATTTTATTGAAAAATATCAACGCGTTCCGAAGTTATGATCTCGTGTTTACAGGTATAATGAGTTCCCCCGAGAAAATAGAGTCCCGGCTAGCGCTCGCCTCCCTACAGGTACCTATACGGGTATATATTCGGGTACGGGTACTTGGCGGTGATTCGCTGCCGCGAATCTTGATCTGTGAAAGAAAATTGTCATCGATAGCCTACAAGTCGGAAGTTAAGTTCACAATATTATACAAACAGTTTTTTTATTTCTATTTATTTATTTTTTTCTTTTCATCCACTCGATTTAGCCTTGTGGCATATGTGGTACACACGCATCGATGCATCTATATCAAGTGTAAGTCGGCCTCGCGTTTGTTACGACTAGCGGCCGGCAAAGCCCACGGTGCCACCGTACGACTGACCCGCAACGATCTCCGATTGTACGCTTATCAGCCGAACAACGGATTTTCGCCGAGTTAGCGAAGATTTAGCGAATTAGCAACTTAGCAAAAGTTACAGAATCGCAACACAGGTATGCATCACCATCATCATCATCATCATCATCATCATCATAATCATCATCATCCACATCATCGAATAAACGAGTCTCGGCTGCGCTACCCATCATAGATGACGTCACCTATCATAGATGACGTCACCTGTCATCGATATCACCGCCCATCATAGATGGCGCGGGATCCGTCTTTCATGAGGAGTCGTTAGACTTTCCTTCATAAAACTGGAGCAGGCATCCATCGTCGTCGTCGTCGTCGTCGTCGTCGTCGTCGTCCTCCACCACCACCACCACCACCACCACCACCACCACCACCACCACCACCACCAAGTCTTGGTGGCGCCGGATAACTCTTTCATGAGGAGTTGTTGGACTTTTCTTTATAGAACTAGAGCAGGTATCCGTCATCATCATCATCATCATCATCATCATCATCATCATCATTATCATCGACATCATTCACATCATCGAATCAACGAGTCTAGGTGGCGCCACCTTTCATGGATGTCGCCACCTATCATAGATGGCGCAATCTATCATGGATAGCACCATCTTTCATAGATGGCACTATCCATAATAGATGACGTCACCTATCATAGATGGCGCCACTCATCATGGATGAAGCCGGATAAGTCTTTCATCAGAAGTCGTTAGACTCTTCTTCATAGAACCGCAGCAGGTATCCATCATCATCATCATGATCATCATCATGATCATGATCATCATCATCAATGATCATCACTGATGACCATTGACCGACACGACTCGACGGCTGGTGACAATAGGAGAGATGAGGAATACAACATGAAAAAGGCGGATTGAAAGCTGTTCAAGGCCCTGGGTGAAGACAGGTTTGACGGAGCATTGACAGACAGAATCTAAAGTATGGACGCGGACACGGCAGTAGAGGCTTTTAATGAACAAGTAAATAATATAATAAAAGAAACAATACCTGTAAAATGCGGAAGGGGACGGGCAGTCCCGTGGTGGAATCAGGACCTTAAGGAAAAGAGGGACGCCATGAACAATTCAAATAAGCAATTGCGAAGGGCAAGAAGAATGCAGCTGAACACAATAGAGAACAACAAACGATCTTATACTGAGGCCAGGGATGGATATGTGCTGCAAATGAAAAAAGGACAGAACAAATCGTGGCAAGACTTTGTGAAAGCAGAGGCCAACAAAGACCCATGGAGTGTCCCCTTTAAAATTGCCAGAGATAAGTTTCACCACTCAGTCCATATGTGCTCCCTGGCTTGCCCTGACGCAAGGGTGACAATGGGCTGGAAAGAGTCACTGGACGAACTGTTGAAGAAATGCGTACCAGCTGACGCTGGCCTCTGTGATGAGACGGAGCGCTTGGCTAACAATGTCCTCGATAGCTATGTCAACTTTAATGTGGAGAAGGACTTTAGTGAGAGGGAGATCAATGAGGCTATCAAGAAACTACAAACAAATTTGGATCCAGGACTCGATGGATATAAATCAGAAATGATGATTAAGCTGTGGAACGCGGGCTCGAATGCAAGAACTGCAATAACTGGGCTGCTCAGCAACTGCTGGAGGCGCGGGACCTTTCCGAGGGGTTGGAAAACGGCCCAGCTAGTCATCATATTGAAAGACATCCACAGAGACAAAGCAAAGCTAAATTCCTACCGGCCGATTCCCTTGATTCCCACTATGGGAAAGGTGCTCGAGCAGATTCTGGTCGGGCGCATACAAACTGATTACGAGAAACAAGAACTGGACTCACCCAACCACTATGGTTTCGAAAAAGGGAAATCAACGGAAGATGCAATCATGCACCTGGAAAGCTCAGTCCGGAAAAGTGAGAAAAAACATGTAATGGCTTTGTTTCTCGACATCGAAGGAGCATTTGACAACTTGTGGTGACCGGCTATACTAACAAGACTCACGGAGGCGAATAGTAGCTCACAAATCATGAAGAACTACTTCACCGATATAAACGCGATAGTGAAAACGAAGATAAACGAAAAAAATAGAAAGGCTGAAAAACGATGCCCCCAGGGCTCAGTGGTGGGTCCAAATGCCTGGATTTGGTGCATGTACCGGATTCTGAGCACAATTAGGTCGCAATTTGAGCAGGAAGACCTAGAGGCCATTGCCTACGCAGATGATTTAGTTATAATTGTCAAGGCAAACTCACGTGGAAAACTTGAGGAATTAGGCACTGCGGCCATCCGGCTCCTGGAGAAGTGGTGCTTTGGGCACAGGCTGAAGATAGCCCACTTAAAATCGGTAGGCGTGATGTTTACTCAAAACCTCAGTAAAGACAGAAATCCGATCACAGGAATCAATCAGAACAACGTCAGATTTGCGGTGACGCACAAATACTTAGGAATTATTTTAGACTCGAGACTCAACTTCCTGCCTCATGTGAGACAGCTGCGAGACAAAGTTACTGCATACATCATGAAAATGAATCGAATGGCACAGAAAGAATGGGGCATTAACATGCATACTAGGCAATTAATATATGAAGCAGTGGCGGTACCCATCATGACATACTGCGCAGCGGTATGGTGCGACCGTGCCCATCGTGAAGATATTCAAAGACACTTACTGGCGGCACAAAGGGCCCTCCTGCTGCAGTGCACAAGGGCGTGCCGAACGACATCCACAGTAGCAATGCAGGTGATTAACGGATCCCTGCTGATGGACCTTGAAGTCTTAATGAGAGGCCTTATCACAAGAATGAAGAAAAACACGAGCATAGAATGAAACGACTACAGATATGAGGGAATGAAAAACAGGGATCATAACAGGATAATACCGGGAATATTCGGTGAAGGTAACCGATCCCCTTCCTGCGACCAAACCAATACAAGCGCGCACCGCGTACGTGAGACTCGACGGGCGGGGCTAGGCAGCCAGTGGTTCTTCTACCGAATCTTCCGCGCTAGGCCGAATCCGTATAGCTCACCTTGATACTTAACCTAGAAAGCAATCATCGCACTGAACACGGAAAAGAGTGAACGCGATTAAAATGAATTTGCCTGATGTGAACATTCATTTCCAAAATTTATGAACGAATTTAAAATCAAATATCAATTAATTGGATTCAAGTATTGATTATCAGTGTTTAGGATCGATATTTGAGACAAAGTGGAACAGGTCAGTGGAGGGTAACTCATTAAAGACAACATGGTCAAAAATTGGTTTATTTAGTGATTTATTTGAAGATTAACAGAAAAATGAAATTTATCAACGATTATTGGTTAATCGAGGGATCCATTGCTGTTGAATTATGGTGTACGCACAAGCTTATCGGAGATTGAATGCTTGGGAATCGAAGAGAGGCTACCGATGAGCCACTGTCGAACGTAGTACAATTTTACTCAAATCATTTTCGTCTCTCAACGACTACTTCTATCGGAGGCCTGAGTGCTGAGATGTACTTCACCGAGGCTTCATAGCGTGCGGAGGGGATTTGTCGTAGGAGTTTGTAGTGCGATGAGGTAGCGTGCGAGCAGTTTCGTTGCAAGGGTTTGTGGCACGTAGACGATATCCATCGAACATTCCTTACCCTAACGAGCATTCAACGTTCATGTCTCGTAGGAGGCAGAGAAGCTTTGTCGCAGATGTTCGTGGTGCGATAAGGCAGCGTACGTTTATTGCAAGGGTTCGTAGCACGTCGGCGATATGCAGTCCTTCTCTGGACCTTGGCGAAGCCTTGCCGCACGAAAATTCACTAGAAAATGCTTGCCGACGCACTGTGAACTCTCGCACAAAGCTCCACTGTACGCTACCAACACAGTACAAACACCTGTGACGGAGTTCGTCGACGAACCCTTGCAACGAAGATCCTCGTACGCTGCCTCGTCGCACCAGGAACATCCGCGACGAAGCTCCTCTGCCTGCGGCAAGACATGAACGTTGAATGGTCGTTAGACGAGTGAGAAATGTTTGATGAATATCGTCGACGGGCTCAGAACCCTTGCAATAAAGCTCCTCTTACGCTGCCACGTCGCACTAGGAACATCTGCGACGAAGCTCCTTCGCCTGCTATGAGACATGAACGTTGAAGGGTCATGAGACGAGTAAGAAATGTTCGATGAATATCGTCGACGGGCTGAGAACCCTTGAAACGAAGCTACTCCGTCCGCTGCCAAGCCTTGCCGACGCTGTTGCTAGCTCTCGTTTCTTAGATCACTGCTTTGATCTCGATCATTATTCGCAGTCTGTTGCCCGAGGTCAGCTTGGACAACGATACCGGCGATATTTCTCCTCAAGAGTTAGCGGGCGATCAATCATTGGGTACGTAGGATACAAAGTTAACGGATATCAAGAGACTTACAAGACTTATAAATTCTCATGATAGTCAGTTATACTCTCACCTTGCTGTTTCAGTGGAAGTAACGATGTCCTGGAATGGCAACATCTTCTTCAACGAGTATGAGTTCATTCTTCTCAGACACCTGATTCACGACGAACTACAAACTCCTGCGACAAAGCTTCTCCATACGCTATAAAGCCTCGCTGAAGTACATGTCAGCACTCAGGTCTCCAATAGAAGACCTCTGTGTACCTGGCCCCCCCACTATCGGCAAATTAAAAAACAACCACATGAAATTAAAGAGCTATTTATGAGCTCTTGATTCCCCCTAATCCCGATTTTTGAGCTCGTACGGTTGAGCAGTAATTACCAATTTTGAGTGGGAGGGCTAGGTACGTACGTAGCCAGCCCCCCCGCCCCCTAATAATTGTTGTGAAAAAAAAAAAAAAAATACAGGAATTACGAGCTATTTATGAGCTGACGATTCCCCCTAGTTTCGATTTTTGAGCTACTACCCCTCAGAAGTTAGCAGCAAAAAACCGCCACCCATCAGTCAGCACCCCGAATATTTATTATAAAAAAAAAAAAAAAACACGGGAATTACGAGCTATTTATGAGCTGACGATTCCCCCTAGTTTCGATTTTTGAGCTACCACCCCTAAGGAGTTAGGAGCAAAAAACCGATACCCATGAGTCACCACCACGAATAATTGATGAGAAAAAAAAAAAATACAGGAATTACGAGCTATTTATGAGCTAACGATTCCTCCTAGTTTCAATTTTTGAGCTACTACCCCTAAGAAGTTAGCAGCAAAAAACCGCTACCCATCAGTTAGCACCCCGAATAATTATTATAAAAAAAAAAAAAAAAAAACACGGGAACTACGAGCTACTTATGAGCTGACGATTCCCCCTAGTTTCGATTTTTGAGCTACCACCCCTAAGGAGTTAGGAGCAAAAAACCGATACCCATCGGTCAGCGCGCGCCGCTTACTGCTCTTTCCATCACGCCTGGCGCGCACCCGTACCTCGCGTGGAAAGGGCATTTGATGTATGGCCATTTACCTCTTCTATAGCCCCGTCAGATGGCCATATAACGAGAGTCTACTGTATTATATAGAATGAGTTAGACATCGTTTGTAAAAAAAAAATTGGAGGAATAGCTTTTAATTAATTGATAAAAAAAACTCAATAAAAGTTTACCCATTATTAAAAACCGCAGTAATACCCACACTTACCCTACTATCATGCATACGCGCGATCCGCACGTACTGGTCGATCAACCAATTTACGTGTTTTTAATTTCAACCCACCCAACTTTGGCCAGCTTCTTCGTAATCAAAGTGATATCACATTACAATACGAATTCCTGCTGTTTGGAAGACATCATTCTGCATTTACAAGGTAAGTCTTACATGAATTTTATTGCGTTGAGAAGTTCGACAGTATCACCTCATGCATAACTGAGGCTGTATTCTAACCGCTATTTGAAAAGCTAACACCGTATCTAAGCTTCCATCGTATGAAGTACAAATAAAAATCTGAATATTCAAGGAGCGATGCGCTCAAGTATGAGCTCTGCGGCAGAGTCTCAATTGTGTTTTCTTCGCCTCTGTATGTAGTATAGTTTTTGCTGTCAATGAAAACATGCCAGCACCTGTCTTCTCGATACCCTAGCCAACTCTTGGCGCCTTGGTGTCGAGGCGTAACACGTCGTATGTGTACAACTGTACACGAATTTATTTCTCATGTTCAAATCTTACGATAATAATCAGGTCATCAGTTGAACAGGGTTCTCCGAATCATGACTGTCTAGATATACAGTCAACTCTGTATAGTTGCACGTCCTCGGGGCTATAGGAGAGTGAATTTCTCGGAAAAACGCAACTATACAGCGCCCCTACCCATGTCTCTCCAGCTCCGCCTCCCGACCAATCGCGTGCACGCCGCTCGGGCGCGCCGTCATTCAAACACGTAAATTTCGCGCGTACGAAATGAATATCTTTCTTAGTGTAGTAGAGGTTGTGTCGGTAGGCAATGTGGTGAGAGAGCGCGCTCTGTGGTGGAAGAAAGAATGTATGGGGCGGGCAATTTTGGTACAATTATGAAACTATGTTATTTTCTACAACAGCGGAGCGAAACCAGCGGGTTTCCATCCGCAAACGAGGACGGAAACTCGCTTTCGTACCGCTATTGAAGAAAAAAGTATGTTCACCTCGGAGAAATCGGTCTTTGGCGCCTCGTATGAAGTGGAGAACACCTCGGCTTCGCCTCGGTGCTCACCTTCATACTCGGCGCGCAAACGACTGTTTTCTCGCTCGGTAAACAATGTACTATTTTTTTCAACAGCTATTCTGCCGTGCTAAGCACAGAAGTGGTTACTTGCCTTTTGGCCATCTTGAGATATTGACAGTTTTCCATTTCCAATTTTCACAGTCACTAGAAGAATTATATTCACAGTAAAGAAAATTTCAAATGTGATTTGAATCAAAAAGATGAAAGTTCATTATTTGTTAATCCATGGCTAATTGTTGTAGTAATTGACAACTTTAACGAAGATATGGCAACTTTAATAGAGTAATTTTACTAGGAAAAAATAAACTAGATCGTTCAATAATATGATGAATATATTCATCGGTTGTTATTATATCATCTTATGCCCGGTTGCATAAACGTGGGTTACCCAAAAGTTTGAATAACCTCCGCAGATACTACCCGTTCAATCTACATGGAGTGTCAGAAGTTAACAGCGATTCATGACAGCTGTCAGATGAAAAAACGGTTGAATGGGTAGTATCTGCAGGGTCACCTACGGGTTATTTGCAGCTCCGGGTAACCCACGTTTATGCAACCGGCCATTAGAGTCATAACTCGTTTTTGACAAAAATAAAGTAAGTTACCACGTCTGCGCTTAGCACGGCAGTATTATGAGCCTCAAAAACATACTAAATTTCAAGATCAATCGGTGAAGTCAATACTGAGGAAAAAAAGAATTCAATTTTTTTGATTTTTATTTTATTATCGAAAATCAATTGAGATGGAGATCTGGAACTCAGGATGTTAGTATCTTAGCATCGCGATATCTGATCTCAGATTTTAGTATTTTATCGATACCTACATAACCTGAAAGTGTTATCAAACATTTTACCTTTACAGATAATTCTTCAAGACAAAGAAAAGGAAGAAGTAAAAAAGAGATCGCGAAACAGTGAAAGTGGCTGATGGTAGTCTGACAAAGGTCCACGGCATAGGCGATGGCGAAATAAAGTGTGCGGTAGACTATAGACAAGTGCGAAATGTGACAGTTCAAGACTTACTATAGGTGCGTTCGGCATATGTTCTCGATTCGCTCGGCGCTCTTATGTCTCTTTTCTACCAATGAATATTATAAGAAAAGGGGTATAGCCGGAGCATTCGTAGTAGTCTCAGATCTGTAGTGACCGAACTCAGCCTATATATACCGAATTCGCAAGGCAGCCTGTTGTTGGTGAGTACGTTGGCTCAGAAGTTTTATAAGCTGCATTTCGGAAATGTGCAACGTCAGGTTACATTGAACGGGGACGTTATAGCTATGGGCGATCAATCGAGATACCTATACTGTTCACGCAACCGAGTGATTCAGCTGCGGTCATTGCGAATTCACAACACAAGGAAAGTGACATCGCAAGAATTCACAACACATGCATGGAACCGCAAGTTCGGGTACCGTGATCCTGAAGCCGTTGAATCTCTTATCAAAGATGACCTAGCAACTGGCATATCCCTTAATGAATGCGGGATTAAAGAATTTTGGGAAAGTTGTGTTGTGGAACAAACGGCTCGTATTCCATTTCCGAAGGGAATCACACAACAGAGCAAAGGCCGCCGGGGAATTGTTGCATACGAAGGTATGCGGGCTAATTCAAACGCAGACACAGGGTGGGGATAAAGATATTGTCACAAGAATTGACGATCGAGGTGAGTCTACAAAAGTGTACCTCACGAACAATATGTCACGAACAGCAGGATTCATGGAAGAATACATCTCTATGTTCTGCACGAAATTCCGAAGAAAATCAATCATCAGATCCGATTGCGGAGGAAAATATTTGGATAACGATTTGCAAGATTTTCCAAAAGTGCAAGGAATGGCAAGGCACAGTTTACAGCTGCGTATCCACCACAAAAAAGTTACGATGTATAGCGAAAACACTGATCACTCATGGAGATGGCGCGTACAATGCTAATTGCTGCCAAAATGTGTAAGAGGTTCTGGGGAGAAGCGCCAAATAATGCAAATGATTTCTGTGATCTGCTCTCAACGAAGCCCACAGAAGCAACACTATTCGAGCGATGGAACGGGCGAAAACAGTTTATGAAAGAAGTGCATATGTTTGGTTGCGTAGCTTACGTGCACGAGCATAATGAAAAACAATGAAAACTGGATGTCAAGGCGCAAGAACTCATAGTCGTGGGGTATGCTGGAAAATCAAAAGCTTAGCGTCTACTGGATGTTACTACTAACGAAATTATGACGAGCAGAGACGTAAAAATATTTGGATAACGAGTTGCAAGAAAATAATGACTATGGACAGCATTCAAGGAACCACACGCATCGACGAAAATTGAAAGAATTCCGCGGAATTGCCGACATGTAAAGACAAAAAAGCATCGATGAGGATAACCCAACTGAAGAAGAAATGCAACAAGACATCGAGGATGCTCGCGAGTAGTCACTACAACAAAACTCGGATGAGAGTTTAAACGAAACGGAGCTATCGAAGTTTTGAATAGTAACGATAGTTTATATGATCCCGAGTACGCAGTAGTGCTTCAGTGAAGAAGATGATGACGAGACAGATGACGCCAGGTGATCGGTAAGACTAAACAAAGGGATTCCGTCGGATAGGTTCATATACATTATCTGAATATCGCCGTTCAAGGAAAGCAAAAATCACCATTTTTATGAAGCCCAATCAAGTGCGGATCGTGAATTTTGGAAGAAGGCGATGAACGAAGAAATGCTTTTGCTCAAAGCAATTCACACATTGGATGGTCTGAAGATCGCCTTGCTAGATGGATTCGACATATCAATACAAGTCGTGTACAGATATATATACAAACAATAACCAACCAGAGTTACGTCGCAGAAGAATAGTTTTCCCGAATACGTACTGAGGATGAGTGAAATAGCGTCGTTGGCTGACATACACACCGAATCTCTGATCTAGTTAGACGAATGTTATTTAGTGGTCTTAAAATTCATACGCGCGAATCTTTTCGTCGGACGGTGGTCAGAAAGAACTAACGATATCTTCTTTTAACGTTTCGGCTGGGCCCAGCCAGCAATCCTCGGGCTACAATTTACTTGAAATTACAATCGGCACCGATTTGATTAAATAGGGCTTTTGTTCGATGACAATTAATCTAATGGTAAGACTACCCACGTGTAAAATTCAGGTTAGAACTAAGGATAATTGGTTTTTCATAATTCTTAGGTATGATATACGCTAAACATGATATGCTTACGAATTCACTGCTTTGAGCAGTGTTATGAAAATTGTAATTAAATTTTCATTCAATTACCCATTACTTTCATAAGGTGTAATTGAATTTTTATATAATTACCAATCACATTTGCAATCCGTAATTGAATTAAGTTCGATTACACATTACAAAAGTAATGGGTAATTGAATCAAGTTCAATTACACATTACTGAAGTAATGGGTAATGAGAAATGGCGTGTAATTGAATTTGTATTTCAATACTCATTACTTTGGTAATGAGTGATGAAACCTGATTCAGTTACCCATTACATTGGTAATGTGTAATTACACTTGATTTAATCACACATCACAGATGTAATTGATAATTAAACTCGATTTCTTCAACCAATCTCCTTTGCCAGTTATTCTCTGTGTCAACTATTTTCAAATTATCAAAATCAAAACTGTAAGAGGTTGAAGATGAATGTGATGCTGAAGCTTATTCCTTAGGATTCCCAGATTTCATATCACTAACACATTTTTTGAGGTGTTGAACGATTGACCTATGTCATTTTCAGGTCAGTGTGTACATTCAACTTTGTGAACTGTATTTATCATATCGATAAACTAATACCACTCGAGCGTGAGCCCAAAATAGATTTTCTTTTTTTTAGTGGCAAAATCTTTTTCATGCAATATAAAATCTTGTGGGCATATCCGCCAAAAATGTTTTTTCTGGCGCTTACGACCGTATGTTATTAGTCCATCGATATTTAGAGTAGATGTCTTAAACTTAAGTATTTTTTGGATGTGAAGGTCACATCAAGTGTCAAAAAAGAGCCCCCATCAGAACAATTTAGTTAAAAAAAAAAACTGGCAGGTACAAAACACGAAAAAAAAGTATAGAAAAAAAAATAATAATTTGAAAATGGGAAATTAAAAAAAAAAAAAAAAGAGGGTACAAAAAAAAGAGAATATTCAACAATATTAATCACTAATTACGACCAACGTAACTACATGCATGTCTCACCTTGAGAAAATGAAACATCAAGAAAAATAATGGAAAAATATTGGGATGTACAACGAAGACGTGGCCTAGGCCTCGCCACCTATGTTTTTATCTGTAGAATTGTAAAATTTGTTGCTATTATACGCTATTCGGGACGTAAATTCGCGTTGCCATGGATATCGGTGTTAGAAATAGTTGACATAAATATATCGCAAAGTGTAGTGTGGACAAAAAAAAGAGAAAATAATGCGCAACATATTCATTATTTATTTAATTGAAAAATGTTGAGTTTTTTGAACAAATTAAGTTTGCATCAGTAGAGTTCACACTCGTCGCTTCAAAAGAAACAAACGACAATCACCTTACAGGACCACAATATTTAATCAAATCACAGCATTATAATAAATGCATATACCTAATATATGTGTCCATGAAATAACTACAAACTGACGTACGGTGATATCCTTCTTAAATCTAGCAGGTACGATATTGTGTGGTATAGTATTACCACTCTTATTGATATTAACTAAAAGTAACAAAACTTGAAGGAAAAAAAAAGAAAATTATTATTTACTCAGTATAGGTAAAGGAGTATTCAGAATGGATGGATGTAGCTAGGTATAAATATTCTTAAATCTAGCAGGTACGATATTGTGTGGTATAGTATTACCACTCTTATTGATATAAACTAAAAATAACTGAACTCTGAGAAAAAATAAAATGAAGTTTGCATTCACTCAGTATAGGTAAAGGAGTATTTAGAATACATGGAGTAAGTATAAATTTTGAAGTCTGAACAATTGAAGTATGGCAATACCTTACATCATCCTCAAATATACCAGGTACGAATTATATAAGTTAGTATACAACGAGTACAGCCTAGTTACACACTGTAAATAACTATTTGTATGTTGGCAGGAAAATTAGGCGATACATGTGTATCCTTTTGGGTCGTATCATCATATCGGACCCATGTTTCATCGGTTCGGAAGCAAAAAGCAGAATAGTGTCCTACAGCCTTCAGAGGATCAGACCTACGTGTGTTGGGCCCCGGTGGTATCCAATGAACAATGCCCCTCAATTTGTATGGTTGTGCCATGACGGATAGCTTCAATTGTGCTGGTACCTTACGCAACTCTGTGGTCACATCAGGGTTGTCTGGGTCACATACGTCGCATATGATGGATCGTGCTGGAAATTCTGTTAGTTAGTGAGTTGATTTTATTACGGATAATACATTTTGAGCTACCGGAACTCGCAATGTAACGTCCAAAACGATAAACTCGAAAGACATGGAACATGGTAAGTTCTCTCCACTTTTTTTCAAATGATGAAACAAAAATCAGCTTTTTCGAAGTTTTCACTACAAAATTGGATGAAATTTCTGTTTCAGGCTTCGCACAGCAGGTGAAAATGCTGGAACAGGATACATTTGTAATAAATAAGTTCAGATATGGATATCAATTTCGAAAATTGTCCATATTACCTTAGGGAAGTGAACTGAGCTACAACGAAACTTTCCCGTTTTTTTTGTTATTTTTGCAGCCATAAAATTAGTATTGAATTTATGAATCTGATGGATTATTTAATTACCTGTCATTGGTATGGCAGTAGCCTCGACGCCAACACAATTTTTCTGACAACAATGACGTAAGCCACTCAACACAAAATTATCTTCGACAGTTTTAGAAAAGTCATCTCGAAGAAAATACTCCGGATGAACTGGTATTGTTGGAAATGTCTTTACTCTTGGCGAGCATCTTTCGTCGCAGGACGATATTTCATTCAGACTCGGAGTGAGTTTGAACAATTGTCTGCACAAGTAACCGACAGTTACCGCACATTCCACGAAATAGGTGTTATAAGGAGTGGGGTTGGCCGGGAATATGGCAACGAGTGTTTCGGTTCGTAATCGGTATGTGTGCTGCGTTATTCCTGTTTTCGAAGAATCTCCAACCATGTTGAAGAAAGTGTTTGTTTCAGCTAAGGCATGACATTCCTGACTGAAGGGAGCACTATCGAAGACAGCTGTCAGAAAAATCTGGTAGAGGCTATCAAAAGCACAAGTGTTCGATAGGGTTACCTTTTTACCTTTCAGATTCGTCGATTTCAGGACTAAACTGCTGCCATTTTTCAGAATTGGTACTTTTTTATTTTGTCGTGCAACACGAACTCATTCGCAGTGTAATTGGTGTTGAGATACCGAGCCCTTTTTTTCTTAGGTTGAGTAGATAAGCCTCGCCAATTTTCTTTTCTTCCAGAGTCAATTATGCGCTCAACATTTTTTGCAGGAATCTTGGAGCACGCCCTACAAAGCCGTTTCTGGTCATAGCCGTCTTCTTCGCCGGGTACCGCCGTGGAGCATGAATCGATGGCATGAATCGGTGCTTCACATATAATGCAGGTGTGTGCTCCGGTAGGTGCATCACCTCTCGCACAAGCCGGACATTGCTCATCGACGATAGGCGCCTCGACCGTGTCTGTATTTATTGATGTTTCAATCAGGTCTGGCGTTACAATATCCGTAGCTTGTTTTTTTGCTCCAACGATTTTTAATTGACCATCAATATGATCCACGTGTGTTTTCAGGAACACGTCGGCTCTTATAGGCAATGTAACGTTGGCCAGGAGTCTCGACTTTATGTTGTTAAATTCAGCTTCAACTGCTGCACTAGACGCGGGCATCCTTCCAAACCCGAATCGATCCCGGCAAACACCAGACCATAGAGGAAGCCACTTGATGTCTCGCATTATGCGAGTAGCCAATTGTGGTAGGTAATACGCATTGGCACTGTCCCCGCTTCCGTGGCATGCCGCCGACACTTTTTGGGATATCATTGTAGCCCAATCATACCATCGATTTATCCCATCTCCTAGGTCATCTAATCCACTAGCTTCATCATCGTTGGCAGCATTCTCGTCTAGGTTTTCGAGAGTGTTTGTTAATAAAAAGTCTTTCATTTTGCTCTTTTGTATCGAGCAAGATGACAGTTGCCCGTTCTCGAGATAGCCATCTGTCTCGCTTGTGGAGATAACTAATATCGCAAACAAAATCGCTCCTGCATCTCCAATATCACGCGTGAGTATAATTCTTCCCATACATGCCATGTAGAATTTCTTAGTCATCGGATTGTTTGCCATTTTCAAGAAATTGGCATATCCTTTTATGAAATGCGCAACATCGATGCGTATGTAGCAGGTGGGCATATCGGAGCTCGACTCATCATGGATCATACTATCGGCGTAATCATTGTTATATATATGATCAACAGGTACAGAAGAAATGGGCCAGCATTTGTTCGCGTACTCGTCGATTGATGTGCAATTGGTAAAGGCTCTTATCGCAGCTGTTAGGAGAGCCTTCGAAGAATCACATACCACTTCTTTGGGTAGCGGGGCTCCAGATCTGGTCCATTCGATAAGCCAGTACATTATTGAATTGGTCGTCTGTGACTCGCTCAACATTTGTGTAATGGGAAATTTTTCACCTTCACTTGAATTAACCACACACGTATATAAAAAAATGTGTTTTGATTTGCTTCCGTCAGGCCTTTCGATTTTTTTAACGATGCTACCAGTTGCATCAATTGCTACAGAAGGTATTTCGGAAGTAGCATACTGCCTATACACATTGCTTTGCAGATTCGACCAGTAATGGAGATAAAACGGCTTCAGGCCGAGATTGTGAACCACATATTTCATAGAACTCAGCTGCGCGAGTAAAATGGAGGTTACCGGATTTTTGTGCAAGGTAAGCGATGACTGGCAATCGTCTTTTGCTTTTCGTAACGCGTCTGCTGTGTATAGATGTGGAGGCTCCGGATCATTTGGTGACATCAATCGTCGCGCTTCTGCCGCGCGATGAACCTCGGCTGTTTTATTCGTCTCGTACAATAGTTGACCAACTTCCATTCTAATTGGATTTCTCAGCCATCGCTTACCACATGTACCAGAACCACGGGTAATTACACATTTCATAGTGTTTTCATCAGCCTTGAAATCGAGACGATCTATCGACCCTCGAATAACTGATCCGCAGTTGCATTTTCCAAAGATTTCTACTTTTTTATTGTAGATCTTGTTCCGTTTGAATTGATATCCACATTTCTTTTTACAGGTATTCCAGAGTTTCTGTGTTACAGCCTCCTGCCACTTTCCTGGCTGTAGCACTGTAAATTCGCGAAACGGAAATTGTGGTCTGTGATTTTCTGACCTACCGTACTGTTTTATAACAATTAATTCGTCGAGTTCCGCTTTATCAAATGTAATTTCGATTCTTTCTTCGTCGTTGTCATTATTCAAGGATCCAACGGAAGAGTCTGACTCGGAGTACACCGTATCGGATTCAATTTGAAGACTTGATTCCTTGGTGCCGTTCACTTCCGTGAAAGGATTAAAAAGGTCTCTCACTTTGTAGCGATTGTTCACCACGAAACTAAATAAAGCGTTTGGCGTCAGTGCGTTGTTAAGTTCATTTGAAAGCACTTTCCACACCTTATCCTTCTTGGAAACAATTTTCCCACCTTCTATAATCACCTCCAGCTTGTGCGCTATTACGGCCGCGACCACTGCGTCTTTATCACACGTAGGTGGTATTCCACGTTTCATTGTCATTGATCAAAATATAATGATTGTTCACTTAATACTATTTATTAGGCACTATTGAAACTAAAAAATCACAAAAGCAATGAGCAAAAACTGTTTTTCTGTAAGGGACACACCCTACGAAATCCTGAAATCGTAGAGGCGTATATCCCCATTATATCGATGCTCTCGGTGATCGTTTGTGATTTTTCAAAAATTAGGTGAAACAGAATAGAAAAATTAACTTCCGTGAAAATATACAGGGTGTTTCTTTCAACTCTGTACATACTGATAGGGTGTGTAGGGGCTGCCTAGACAAGTACTTTGAGGTAAGACACCCAAGGTCGGAAACTTATCCTGACGGCTGTGGAGGGCTTTGAAGATTTTGGTACCACGCGCTTGCACCGCGCTGTTCGTGGTGTAATGAATCAGATGTAATCACTTTCAACCCAACATTTTATTCAACCGTAGACAACAGTAAGTACAAATGTTCTTGCGTGAAATCAGCAAATCGATAAACTTGGTAATAATAAAATAACAAAACGATTTCCGGTGCTTATAAATAGAATTTAAAAAAGTTATGGAAAACGAATTCGGGTTTTGCACAAGTCGGCTTTTCGTTTTCCATAACTTTTTCAAATTCTGTTTATAAGCACCGGAAATCGTTTTGTTATTTTGTTATTACCAAGTTTATCGTTTTGCTAAATTCACGCAAGAACATTTGTACTGTTGTCTCCGGCTGAACAAAATGTTCGGTCGAAAGTAATTACATCTGATTCACTACACTACGAAAAGCGCACGGTACGAGCGCGCAGTACCAAAATAACCTCCAAAGCCCTCCATAGCCGTTGGGATGAGTTTCCGACCTTGGGTGTCTTACCTCAAAATGCTTGTCCAGGCAGCCCCTATACACCCTATCAGTATGTACAGAGTTGAAAGAAACACCCTGTATATCAGTTTTTCCATGCGAATTGACCCGTCGCTCACCCGAGGTATCATTTATTTTTTCCAGTTTTTTTTTATGGAACAGTTGTCGATGATTGGAAAATATACACCCATTCTCAAATTTTGATCTCAATCCGTTTTCATGATATCGCGTCACTAATGCCATAAGGTCGTAATCGCCAAAAATGCGATTTTTGACCTAGAAGGTCGTATAATTTTTTTTGTCTGGATTCGGTACTCTTTCTAATTTTTTGTACGATGAGAATTTTTGAATCGTTTCCATAGTAGAATTTATTGCCAACAGAGTTACAGTAATCTTCTTTTCTGGAACTGTTGTGCATTTTTCCAATTTTTGCTCCGGCCATTCAGCTTCGTCTGATATCCAGTTTGGTCCATGCCACCACAGTTGATTAGCAATCATCTGGTCTGCAGTTGCTCCTCTTGATAGAATATCGGCTGAATTATCAGCTGATTGGACGTGTAGCCATGTGCAATTAATCGTTGTCTCTTGAATTTCAGCAACTCTATTTGCTACGAAGGTTTTCAGTTGACTTGGCGGCGTTTTTAGCCAATATAGAACTATTGTAGAATCGCTCCATAGGAAAACGTTTTCCATTTTCTCTCTACCCAGTGCTGTACGTGCAACGTCCAGTAATCTTGCCAGCAGCAGGGCTGCGCTCAGCTCCAATCGAGGGAGTGTTACTTTCTTTAGGGGTGCTACCCGCGATTTAGAACATACTAAAGAGCAGTTGGCTTTTCCTTGAGCATCGTAAGATAGGGCATATATGCCTGCGCCGTATCCCTTTTCCGAGGCATCTCCAAATCCGTGTAAGGTGATGCTGGTGTCTGCGTTATTCACGTTAACATTCCTTGGGATTTCCAGATCCTTAATCTTCTCTAAGGAACTATAGTAGTTGATCCAATTCATGTGAAGATCTTGAGGTACAGGTGTGTCCCAGTCCAACTTTAATAACCACAATTCCTGCATAATTACTTTAGCATGCATCAGTGCCGGTCCACTGAAGCCCATTGGGTCGTAGATTTGTGCGATGGCTGCTAAAATTGTTCTTTTTGTCACCTTGTTCATTTGTTTCAGCTTCATGCTAAACTGAAATGTATCTTTTGAGCTATTCCACAGTAAACCAAGAGTCTTTACAGCTTCTTGTTTATCAACAACGAGAAATTTCTTCGTTTTACACTCTTCAGACAAATGTGATAATATCCTTGTGTTATTGGCTCTCCACTTTTGCAGTTCAAATTGTCCGCAGTGCAGCAATTGATACAGTTGTTTTTGCAAATCTATTGCTCCTTCTATTGTATCACTCCCTGTGAGCACATCGTCCATGTAGAAATCTCTCTTCAAGACTTCCGCTGCGTGTGGGTATTTGTGTCCATCGTCGTCTGCCAATTGTCTGAGACAGCGCATAGCTAGGTAGGGAGCGCAGGTTGTCCCATACGTAACTGTGTTCAATGTATAAGCTTGCAGTTGAGGGTTGCCTTCACATCTCCAAAGAATTCGTTGATAGTTCCTATCTTCTGCAGCTACCTCAACTTGTCTGAACATGTGTGCGATGTCTGCTGTGATTACATATGCATACAATCTGAAGCGTAAAATAATGTGTATTATTTCTTCTTGCAGGTTTGGTCCAGGTAGGAGCTTGTCGTTCAACGATGTATTCAAGGACGTCTTTGCGGATCCGTCGAAGACTACTCTCACCTTGGTCGTCATACTCTCTTCCCGGATAACTGGATGATGCGGTAAGTAATACACTTCTCCAGGTTCAGGTATAGTCTTGTCCACGACCTTGGACATATGCCCTGATTGTTCATATTCTTCAAGGAATTTAGTGTAGCTCTCCTTGAGTTTCGGATCGTTCTTCAATCTTCGTTCTAGAGAGAAGAATCTTTTGCAGGCTTCTTTTTCCGAGGTACCTAGTTTCACGTTCGGATCTAGTGGTAATTTGACTTTGAATCTTCCGTTAGTGCGTTGGTACGTATCATGGAATTGTTCTTCACAATATCTTTAATTCGGAGTCATTTCTTCTTTCTTTGTCATGTCTTCTATTTTCCACCATCTTTCCATCTTTTCGTCCAAAGTGGATGCTACGCTGAGATTGCAGACGTTGATTACTCCAATCGGGGTTCTGTTGACTTGTTCTCCGCCAATTATCCACCCGAGAAGAAGTTTTTTGTAGAACTGGTTGATATTTCTCTTGTGTCAGTTGACCGTTGCAAAGTATCTTCCAAAATATTCCAGCTCCGATCAAGATGTCTATCTCGCCGGTAACGTTGAAGTTTGGATCAGCGAGGCGTGGACCCTCTGGTATCTTCATAGTGGTGGTATTTATTTTTACTTGAGGTAATCTCTCAGTACTCTTAGACAATATCATATAGTCTTCGGTTGAAGTGAAGTTGCTTGTGCGGGATGCTAGTTGCACTGTAACGGAGTTGTTTATTTTGATTTGGGATTGACTCACTCCGCTGACAGGAAACTTTGTGTTCTTGTAAGGTAATCTCAATCTTTGTGCCAGCTCGTTTGTTATTAGATTTAGCTGCGAACCAGGATCTAATAACGCTCTACACGTAATTGGTTTCCCTTCTACATCAAGCACTTCCACCTGTACTGTGGATAAAATTACCGTTGACTTTGGTCGGTGTGCACAGTGTATAAGGGTTGTCGTCCCTTCCTCTGCACTCATATCGTCGTTTGGCGATGCGCTTTCCAGCTCATCTTCTTGTCTGGTAACTGCAACCATCGGTGGTGCTTGCCCATTTGGAGTCTCTTTCTTCTTACTGGTTTCCTGCGAAGTTGAATTATTTCCCTGATGCAAAGTGGTGTGATGTCGTCTAGAGCAAATCTTACATGGTTCGCTTTGACATTCTTTGCTGATATGCCCTGTCTTGAGACAATTTCCACAGATTCTCAGTTTTCGTACTTCGTTCCACTTCGCTGTGTTATCCAGCTTTCGGAAGCTGTCGCATTTGTAAATCAAGTAACTTTCTCCGCAATGTACGCACTTCGTTGGATCGGTTGCCGCTAGTGAGACCTTCTTTTCTGTTTTAAATCCTGTCTTGTTCAAATCCTGATGTGGTTTTCCTTTGTTCAACATTTGCAGGGTTTGACATCGACTTGTCAAATAATCCAATAATTCTTTCAGAGTAGGATTCTCTCCTGGCTTCTTTGCTACGACTAGCTTCTCCCACTCTGTTCGTGAATAAAAATCCATCTTGTCTGTAAAGATATGAAGCAGAATCATGTCCCAATGCTCTATCGGAGCACCTAGAACTTTAAGCGCCTGCGTGTGACTCCTTATCTTCATGAGAAGTTGGTTCAGCGCTGTATAATTAGGTTTCGATATCTCATCAACATTGAGTAACTCTCGTAGATGTGAATTGATAATTAATCTTTTATTATCGTATTTGAGTTTTAGCAAATCCCAAGCTTCTTTGTAGTTTTCAGTTGACATAGTTTCTTCCGAAAGGATAAGGATAGATGAAGTATAGTAGGAAAGAAAGAGAAGGGGCCTCACTAACCTTTGTTTCGTTGACGACCGTGTTTTCTAATGTTTCCTCGTGCTCTGCTTTATCGACTCGTCCTCTGCGTGCGTGTAAAGTAGAATGACGACGCGTTCCTTCGTAGTGGTAGTTGTGTGACAGAGATGGCGGTTGTCGCTGCTCGTTCACTCGTACTTATATGACAAAGATGGCGGTTGACAGCTGCTCGTTGCCTCGTTCACTCGTAGATGTGTGAGAGAGATGGCGGTTGACGCTACTCGATCACTCGTAGATTCGTAATATTGAAGAGATAGCGATTGACGCTAATCATCCGTTCGTAAACACTGTTGTTTAAGGTTTTGTTCGTAATTTTTAGTTTCTCATAACTTGCAACACGGTTTAATGAATGCTTTGTTTCATTTCAGGTACACCGGACTCGTAGCTGTTCAGCGTCCTGGCTTCGGTTTATTTTTCGTGTCGTATATCCGATTTTGCCGCGGATCCGGCTCGAAGGACCATTTTTAAGTGTGATAATTTAGTTGAATAAACACATTTTTAATATTGAATTGGTTATTTATTCGTAATAACGTAAATTATGATAAATATTCGTCAAGCTATTTGCACGGCGTGGCGTGAGTCCAAGCCATCTTGGTAATCTGTTTATATGGTTGTCAGGTGCATTGCGTGTACGCGTCGCACTCCATTGTCTTAAACAAGTGAATAAAGGAGAGGGGGTATATACCCGACAGTATACTTACGTAACGATGTTAATTCTAAGTCTTTCTATGCTAGCCCTAAGTTTATCTGTATGACATTATGTATGTAAACCTAACAATGTTCTGGCTTTTGCCTTGACCGATTGAGGTTAAGCATAATAAAGCATAATAAACGATATCTAATCTAATCTAATCTAATCTTTTTTCATCTTGAATTGTACCTTAACATTTCATTATCATTTTTGTAGCTCGAAGTAAAGACGATAGGAAATTGAAGCGGAACAAATACCAAAGCTTGTTCGTTTTTTGGAAATTTCGAACTCGAAAACGGATTCAGATGAAAATCGGAAAATTGATGTATATCTTCCAGTCATCGACATCTGTCATATATAATAGAAAACTGGGAAAATAAACGATACTGAGGATCAGCGCACCACGTCAGTTCGCATGGAAGAACTCATATGTGATTAATAACTAGCTCTCAAAATCTCTGTAACAGTTCCCATTAAGGCTGATAATTCCGAAATCTTTTCCAAAATATTCTCGAAATGATGAAACAGAAATTGAAAAGCTGAAGCCACTGCTTCAGTTTTTGGACTAGGGAGCGAGCGGTACCATTGTATGTATTTTTAGTACCCTCTTTCACAAAGTTATAGATAGATTTTAGGAATGAATAATTGTTCATTAAGATGGTCAATTTCTTTTAAACCAAAATCGATAAATAAATCAAATTTCCGAACGAAAAGTTTTGTTTTTTCACATCGGATTATACCCTACTTTTTAAGTATCTCAATCAATCCCCAGGAGCGTTGATATGATAGCAAGCAGCCTCATCGTTTTCGTAATTTCATAAGTGTCTCCCTCCGAACGGAAAAGCAGTTGAATGTAATAAATGATTCATTACTTGTGTAGATGTGGACACAATATCGTAAATATTACTGTTCACATATCACCACCTACTAAGCACTACTAAACCAAATTAATACACTACTGAGCACCACGAAACCAAGGAACGAAAACTATCATTTTGAACGAAAAACCGGTAGAATTTTATAAATCATCCGTTACTATGAAGATGCAGTCGCAAACTAAATGAAATAAATGCAAATGCAGTAAACTGACGATTTGCGCACTCTCCTTTTTCGAAAAGATGGAAGCTTATAGAACAATAGGGAGACAAACAATGATCAGAGATCGTTGAGACGATATCGATATGCTTTCAGGATCACAATGTATATCAAAATATGTCTGAAATCGGCTTTTCAAGTAGTATGGCTGCATTTTTGAGGGTAGCTGTATTTGAACGTCACAATTATTCTTGTGGAAGCTGGAGGTTCAAACCCCCTTGCGTCATGTGTAAAAACATTAAAAACCACCCGGATAGACCGCATCTGGGAAACGGTAAGAGATACGATAAAAAGTTTCAAACAGAAGTAGTAGGGAAAAGGATCTTAAGTCGAAACTGTTCTATGACTTTTTACGCAATTCCTGATGGACTAGCTATTAGAGCCCTTCGAAGCTTTTTCGGACCCTTGAATAGATTTGAAAAAAAAATTGCAGAGAATCGAGGAATTAGTATTAGAATTTTTTTTCTTCATATTCACGAACAAACATTATCCCTCTTTGCAGGGTAGCATTATCATCATTCGACCGGATTTCATAATATTAAAGATGAAAAACTCCGAAATGCCGAACAAACCGTATGCTTGAAACTTTCAACAATTTGGGTAATGAATTCATAATTTATCTGGCACCCTAAAAACCTGCAAATTGTCATACCTTTGTGACGATGAGAGCGGATGAGAGTCTATGATAGTTGAGAGATTTATATGGGGTGGTCCACGTGAAGTGGACCGGTTTTTGGCCTGAGGTTATCGAATTTGACGCCAATGCAGATTCAGATTCCTTGTTACTACATGAGATGTCCCCAACAGTTACAGAGCATGAAACCAATTGGTTCAATTTATATCGCTGTCATAATTATACCAAAAATTTAATTACTACAATTTCAACTCCACTTATCTCAGCCATGCATGAACAAAATCATGACTTCCCATAGTGCATTCTACGCGCATCAATGAGCTCTTTCGGAATATGTAGCATTTCAATTATTTTGGAAATTCCTAAACATGGAAAACTTCGAAAATATGCGATTTCTTTGTTCTTCTACTTGAAGGGTCACACCAATTGACTCGAAATTTTTACCGAAATTACTTCGAGGTGGCACTAAGAAGTGATCAAAATTCCAGCCTCCCGTTTTTCTTCTTTTTTTTTCAAAAAATCGGCGAAGCATGTAAAACTTGGGAAAAATGTGTTTTTTATTTGTTTTCTACTTGAAGGGTCACACGGATCGCCTTGAAATTTTCGACGAAATTACTTCGAAATGCCACGAAGAAGTGATAGAATTTCCAGCCTCCCGTTTTTTCCTTTTTTTTTTGCCAAAAACTGGTCCACTTCACGTGGACCACCCCATATGTTTTTAAGGGGGGAAACTCATATAAATGGTCGAAAATTACGAGAAATTTCATGATTTCTTTCTGAACCCTATCAAAAAAATCCACATGGGAAACCATGTGGGTCTCCCAGGTTCCCAGTTCCCAGGGGAATTTTGGCAGGGAACCCATCTGGGATGTGGGGCTCCCAATAAGACCCATGTGGGATGTGGGTACCCCATAGGACCTGTGTGGTAGGTGTGGGTCTCCCGATAGGACCCATGTGGGATGTGGGTACCCCATAGGACCTTAAAGACGTCTTTACGACATAAGACGACATTTAGACGTCCAAAAGTGAGACATTGGACGTCTATACCACGACTTTAAGACGACTTTTATTTTTGTGTTTACTGGGTGATTTACCAAAACTTCCATGTGGGTGCCTAACAAACCCGTGTGGGATCCCAAACGTCCTATGTGGGTGACCAACAAACCCATGTAGGTTCCTGCGAGTCCCACATAGATTTCCAAGACTCCTATGTGGGTGCCCAGCAAAACCACGTGGGTGAACAAAAATCCTATGTGGGTTCCTGGAAGCCCCACATCGATTTCCAAGACTCCTATGTGGGTTCCCAGCCAAACCGTGTGGAAGACCAACAAACCCATGTAGGTTCCCAGACAAACCATGTGGGAGACCAACAAACCCATGTAGGTTCCCAGCCAAACCATGTGGTTGCTCAGCAAAACCATATGGGTTCCCATGTGTCCCACCTGGATTTTTTCAATAGGGAAGCAACTACTGGACCAATCCTTTTCAACTTGGGAGGCTATTTTATTGAACATTCGAAGACTTGAAAAACATTTTTTTTAATCGAAAATGAGTATTTGTCAGCTGACTGCAACCAATCGTTGTTGAACGAATTTTTCCCGCGAAGTCACATTGCGGCAGCTGTAGTTTTTTTGTTTTTCATCGGAAACAAAAAACCCAAAAACCATTACATTCTATATAAAAGTACGCTGTCGATAAACCAAGCAAAAGTTTTAAAAGTTGAATATTGTAAACATGGCGGCACTTATAAAAAAATATCGGATTTTCGGATTTACGTAAAAAATTTTTTTTTTTAGGGAGGTTCATCGACAGCGTACTTTTCAAATCGCAATGGCAATTACTTACCATGATTTTTCCTCAAATTTTCAGCCATTGATAAACCTTCCAATGTTACTCGTCTCCGAGATCACCACTTGGGCTATTTTCCACTGCCATGACCATAATTTTGGGAATTTCTCGAAAATTCAAAAGTCCTCGCACTCAGAAAGATTCGAAGATTGAGCATGATTTTCTAAATATTTTTACCGGCTATTTCGAGAAAATGGCGATGGGTTGAAGTAAAGCTACGGAAGAGAATGTAGAAAAACTACGTTGTTTGTTGCATACAATGAACGATAACTTCCCTCTTGATCGTCATACAACAACCAGAGTAGAAATTGACGTCAGGCGCAGATGCGGCCCTGCAGGGGCATGCCTGACTGCCTGATCAGGTTGCCGTCAGGCTTGCTGATAAGGCCCTGATTAAGAATGTAACGCTGCGTTCTAGAAGCACCTGATCAGTCTGTATTTGTCAGGCCCTGATCAGATTCCTTGGTCAGGGCCTGATCAGATTGAATGGTCAGGCCCTGATAAAGGAAGAGAAACCAACCGTAAAAAACAAAACCAAAAAACTGACGTACGTGTGAATATTCGAATTTACAGTTCATAACTATCCACATGTACATGGAGAAGCATCACCAATTCGCTGAGAAAAACGACATCCTATTTTTTCGACCTAACTGGGATTTGAACCCAAGCCCGCTCGCATTTGTTGAATTACTAGTCGGACGCTCTACCTACTACGCCAAACTACCCTATGGATATTAGTCTGATATTTTCCTATTCATCGAAACTTATGATTTAAATGTCGAAGTGAGAGTTTATGGTCATTTCAATCTGACCCACCAGTCTCATGATTTTCAAGGTGAGATCACGCCTGGAGAATGTTGTAAAAAAATATGAGCTGGAACATGACTGCAGGGGCGCATCAGGCTTGCCGTAATAGGAACTGCTTATGCCAACCTGGTCGGGGGCATGACAGGCAAACCTTGGGGAGGATCGCCTGATGACAGCCTAAACAGGGCCATATCAGGTTTGCTTCAACACGGACTGACTGATGGCAACCGGGCCAAAGTTATATCAGGTTTGCCTCAATGAGGACTAGCTGATGTCAGCCTGACCAGGGACACATCGGGGTTGCCTCAAACACGGAGTGCCTGAAGAAAACCTGGCCAGGGCCACCTTAGGCTTACCTCAATAAGGACTTGCTGATGCCAACCTGACCAGGGGCGCAACAGGCGCACCTTACTGAGAGATGATCCAGGCTATCCTGACCAGGGGCTCAACAGGCGCGCCTCACTCGGAGATATTGGGATCGACTGAGGGCAAATTGATCAGGGCCCGATTGAGCACTCCTTAGTAAGTAGCGCCTGATCACTGCCTGACCAGGGACGCAACAAGCGCACCTTAGTAAGGGATGATCCAGGCTATCCTGACCAGGGGCTCAACAGGCACGCCTCACTCAGAAATATCAGGGTCGACTGAGGCCATACTGACCAGGGTCCCGACGAATACTCTTTGGTAAGTAGTGCCTGATCATTACCTGACCAGGGGCTCAACAGGCGCACTTTAGTAAGGGATGATCCAGGCAATCCTGACCAGGAACCCATCAGGCATTACTTAGTAATGCACGCCTGATGTTAAGCTGACCAGGGCTCCAACAGGTACGCCTTGGTGACGGATGCCTGATGATGACCTGGTCAGGGCCGCATCCGGTGTGCTCTATTAGGCACGCCTGAGTTCAACCTCATCAGGGCCTGATGGAACGTCAGGCTGGCCTTATCAAATTTCTACTCGGGTAATGGTCTTTACCTGATCTAACGGGGAATAGAACAAGCTTGAAAATGATTCGTATCCGGAAGCTGTCCGATTATTTTTCACTTAGATGTAGTGTGTGTAGCTCGTAATTCCCGTGTTTTTTTTTTTTTTATAATAATTCTAATATTTTTTTCTAATATTTTTCTTTTTTTATAATAATTCTAATATTCTCATAATAATTATTCGGGGTGCTGACTGATGGGTAGCGGTTTTTTGCTGCTAACTTCTTAGGGGTAATAGCTCAAAAATCGAAACTAGGGGGAATCGTCAGCTCATAAATAGCTCATAATTCCCGTGTTTTTTTTTTTTTTTATAATAATTATTCGGGGTGCTGATTGATGGGTAGCGGTTTTTTGCTGCTACCTTCTGAGGGGTAGTAGCTCAAAAATCGAAATTAGAGGGAATCGTCAGCTCATAAATAGCTCGTAATTCCTGTATTTTTTTTTGTTTTTTCATCAATTATTCGGGGTGGTGACTGATGGGTATCGGTTTTCTGCTCCTAACTCCTTAGGGGTGGTAGCTCAAAAATCGAAACTAGGGGGAATCGTCAGCTCATAAATAGCTCGTAATTCCCGTGTTTTTTTTTTTATAATAATTATTCGGGGTGCTGACTGATGGGTAGCGGTTTTTTGCTGCTAACTTCTGAGGGGTAGTAGCTCAAAAATCGAAACTAGGGGGAATCGTCAGCTCATAAATAGCTCGTAATTCCTGTATTTTTTTTTTTTCAACAACAATTATTAGGGGGTGGGGGGGCTGGCTACGTACGTACCTAGCCCCCCCACTCAAAATGGGTAATTACTGCTCAACCGTACGAGCTCAAAAATCGGGGTTGGGGGGAATCAAGAGCTCATAAATAACTCTTTAATTTTATGTGGTTGTTTTTTAATTTGCCGATGGTGGGGGGGCCAGGTACAGTAATGTTCATCGATGGTGTCCCCGTGGCTCACTATTTTTTCCAGAATCGAGTTTGACTTCTACGAATATTTTATTTGTCCGTGACCAGTGGAACCTTCAGGTCGTTAGGAATATGACAGCTGCGAGGTGGAGCAGTGTCACGAAGTAAGGCACTGGTCATTGGCAAATAAAATATTTGTAGAAGGGAAATTTGATTTGAAAAAAAGCTAGGAAAAATAGTGAGCCACAGGGACACCATCGATGAACATTACTGTACACAGAGGTGTTTTAGACCTAAGGACGTGGCCTGTGGGTGGCAGCCTTATCCGCGATGACTTCATTCTCTGCATTGTACTCTGATCAAATGATTCATTATGTTATTATTAAACTCAAGTTGAGACGAATACTGAAAACTTTTTCACGAATTCTTAATTTTCATTAGATTGAATACTAGCTAGTATTCCCAACAGATGTGTTGGATAGAATCGAGTTCTGAAAATAAATGAATGAATCAATAAATCAATAAATAAACCAATTTTTGACGATGTTGTCTTTAATGATTTACCCTCTACTTACCTGTTCCATTTCGTCTCAAATATCGATCTCAAACACTGATAATTAATACCTAAATCCAATTAATTGATATTTGATTTTGAATTCGTTGATAATCTTTGAATATAAATGTTCGTATCAGGCGAATTCATTTTATTCGAGTTCATTCTTTTCCGTGTTCAGTGTGATAATTGCTTTTCAAATTGAGTATTTATCGAGTTAGTGCGGATGATCTATAGTATTTATCGAGTTAGCGCAGATGGGCTATGCGAATTCGGCATAGCGCGGAAGATTCGGTAGAAGCACTACTGGCTGCCTAGCCCCGCCCGTCGAGTCTCACGTACGCGGTGCGCGCTTGTATTGGTTTAGTCGTAGAAAGGGGATCGGTTACCTTGACCGAATATTCCCGGTAGATGAGAGGGCTCAAATAAAGAAAGAAATACTAATGCAATGAAGAAAAAGATGGAATGACGAAACGAGAGGCAGAGATACATATAAATTTATAAAAGAGGCGGACTACTCAATTAATAATCAGTGGTTCGAATCAAACCGCGTATGCGTGTATTTTGTGAAGGGCTATGGGTCGTTGAACAGCACGTCGTACAAAAGGGGAGCGACGCGCGATTCGGACTGTCCGGCGTGCATTGGCACGGAGGAGACGGTCGAGCACGTCCTGTTTGAGTGCCCGCTATATGCAAGGCATAGAGATGAAACATTAATGCAAAACATAGGATCGATGGACAGGCTCATGAGATCAAAAGACGAACTACAGAAATTCTCGAATATGGTAAATGAGATAGACAAGGATAGAAGAGAATACATGCTTACCTTCCAATGAATGTATAGTAGAAGGGAGCCCGCCTCCACGTGGCAAGGGACGGGCAACGAAGGTGGTGAAGAACTGCCTGCGGCTAAGAGGCTCCTGGAACAGAACAAATTTGATAAAACAACAAAAACCTAGAAGAAGAAAAAACAAAACAAAAAAAAAAAAAATATCCACATATATACACTTAAGCTTGAAACCTGAATTTATGAGAGAAATACAAAGTTCAAGATTGATATGGATATGTGCGATGCTCCCAAACCATAAGAATAGTGAACAAATTAATAATAATGTCCCTATCTACTCGGTCTGTTGCCTTGTCGGGGCGGAGGGGCTTGCGTGCTTCAATGAACCCAGGGTAGGGATTCTGTAACTTTCCGCTAACTCGCTAACTCGCTAAATCGCTAACTTTTCGCTAAGACCGTTGGTTGGCTGAGGAGCGTCCAATCGGAGATCGTTACGGGTCGGTTGTACGGTGGCACCGTGGGGTTTGCCGGCCGCTAGTCAAAACAAACGCGAGGCCCACTTACACTTGATATACGCGCATTGATGCATGTGTACCACATGTACCACAAGGATAAATCAAGTAGATGAAAAAAAAGAAATAGAACGAATGAATGAATCAAAATAATTATTGGACTGCGGTAAAACTGCTTGTATAAGATTATGAACTTAACTGTTGACTAGTAGGCTATCGATGATAATTTTCTCCTACCAATTGAATCTATTGAACGTCTGCCTAGATATAAAGCGGATGAATACGATTTTATCTATGATTAATTTCTGTCCCGTACATGCTTTTCGTTGTGTTACAGAGTTAGCTGAATATTTCCACAGTGAATCACACAGAGGTATGTATTATAATATTTATTTCACCTTCTATGAACGTACAGCGTAAAAGTATGATACATTATCATATAATATTAATTCATCTACATCGTTTATGAATCATTAATTCTTCATACAATCAAGGAGCCAAAGAATAGGGGCGAGTCTGTGTTAACAATAAATATAATATTAGTCCATCTTCACCGTATCGTCTATTTCCCAAATGTTCTGACCTCCCACCCAAGACTATTTCAGTGGAACACTCACAATGATCAGTCGATAAACTACAGCGTCATTATGGGTAATTAATTATTTCACAGAGTTACAATTTCCTTTGAAAAGAATGAAATCGAGATATCACAGGTAGATGCGACTTTACATTAAGTCTTTACATTTAGTATCACATTTGTAATCACAGTTATCAATGACAAATAGTCATATTGAACTCGCTTATAGATGGTGGAAAAAAATTGAGACAGCAAGAGAACCGATAAGAGAATAAGCCCGCGTGTAAAATAATGCCAGAAACACAAGTCGCATAACTAATGCCATAAGGTCCTAGGTGCTAAAAGGTGATAGGGGAACGTGAAGAAGAACGGGCAGCGGGGCAGAACGGGCACCAAAACAAAAAAAAATAATGTGGTCGGAAATGATTTTTTATGAAATATGGTGACGTATTTTGGATAAATAAGGAAAAAAAAAATAAAAAAAAAATTAATTTTTTTTCCGTATTATTTGACTTTTTCAAAGAAAAATTTCAACTTTTTTTTTTTCATTATTGATCCAAAATACGTCGCCATATTTTATAAAAAATCATTTCCGACCACATTATTTTTTTTTGGTTTGGTGCCCGTTCTGCCCCGCTGTCCGTTCTGCCCCACGTTCCCCTACATTTTTTTGACGTCTCATCATTCGCTATAGAAACGACGAAAGTGCGTGGAATCGAATAATGATTATAGTGAAAATTATCATACAATCAATTATATTATACAGCATTACTTATCGCCAATTTCATTGAAATGAATTATACTTCCTCCATTATCGAATCGAATATATCTATAATAGATCAAGATTCGCGGCAGCGAATCGCCGCCAAGTACCCGTACCTGTATATATTTATAGGTATACCCGTAGGGACGCGAGCGCAGCCGGGACTCTATTTTCTCGGGGGAACTCTTTATACCTGTAAACACGAGGTCATAACTTCGGAACGCTTGAATATTTTTCGATCAAATTCACAGAACAGATATTCCCCCACCACACGACTTCGCTGTATAAATTTAATCGGAATCGTTACACCGGTTTCCGAGATATCAGTCACGAAAGTTGTTAAAAAAGCATCTTCTTCTTCTGCTTTTTCTTCTTTTTCTTCCCGGTCGCTAGACGCTTGCTTGTCCTCACATTTCCGAACGAACGGCGACACAGATCGACTTGAACTTTAAAACGTAGTTATAAGCCATTGAAATCTCGCCCCCTATTGATTTTGGCATGAATCTGAATCCGCACTCGGTCGATATGTAATGATCAAGTAACGAAGTGAGCTACCGAGGGTCGACGAATCAAAATGGCCGTCGAATAGCTCTCGGATCGGACATCGCGTTGGTGAAAGTTAAAATATTCATAAATATCACATATAATCGTATTATATATATATATTGTAACGGGTTCTCCCTGGGTTCGGGTACCCAAGAAACTAAGCCGAATACAAACCAAGGCCCAACGGATAGGTAGGGGGATTTTGTTGGGCGCCAGACTTCGTCAGAAGTCCTCTCTCTCTCTCTCTGGGACCCTCCGACTAGCTACTAACGATAGAGGGATTTCGTAGGGGCGAAGAATAAAGACACAAGCCGAATATTATTGATTATTATTTATTAAAAAGAAAAAAAGAAAAGGTGGCGAATTATTACCACGCCCGCTACCTGGCGTATGTTACATACAAAATATAAATTATATTACTGACTCTACTAATAATTAATGACTCTACGTTACTCTAAATTATACTAAAATATCAAATAAAGAAAAATATAAAAATCACAAAAGAAAAATAAACCTCTCTCTCTCTCCAAGAAGAGTTTATTGTTTCTGCACTCGCAGGTGCTCTAGATGTAGTTAGACGGTAGGGAGGACTAAGTCTACTCAACCTACGGTCTAACTCGCTCTCTCTCTCTGGGGAAAAGGCGACAGACTCTGACTCGCAGCAGCTGAGTGCGACGCGTGACGTCAGAAGTCTGTGGCGATATGGCGTCGGCTAGCTTTCTGCTGCGATCGACGGAGCGGTGACCAAGATTGACACGGCTACGCGCAACGAAAACAACTAACCGGTGCCGGCTTTGAATCCAACGGTTCGCGGGGAACGATTGAGATTCAGGCACGGGGTTTCTCGAGGCTCAGGGTGATTACGGGGGCGGGTTGGTACTAGGGGGGGGGTGAATATGAATATGAATCGGATTGATCCTACCTTACGGAATGCTTTTACTAGCCTCGGTTGCGACGGTATCAATCGGTGGAACGGTCGGAGAGCCGGGGTTATGCCAATGTTGTCTAAGTCCACTCGGTAGTCCAATATTCCGCGATCACAAATCAATATCCAAGGAAGAAAAAGCACGGGTCGTTATAAGGCACAAATCACACAAAAAAAAGGAACTATTCCCACAACACAAAAACTCTCTCTCTCTCTCTCTCTCTCTTCACTTTTGGGAAATTTTTTGAAACGCACGAGGTCGACTCTAAAGCTCCCAAAAATGGAATGAGCTCCTCTTCCGTTATCTATAGTACCAACCGGCGTCGCCCAGTCTGCGAGCGCTGGCGGCGACCTGCTCGCCATGTGCGAGGTGCAGCGGCCATTAGGACTCGGCAGAACGAGGGCGGCACGATTTGAATCGTGCGGCCGGGCTTAGGTACGTCCGTAGGCCGGTTTAGGTAGAGGTCTGAACGTCTACCACGTTACAATATATAAATTTATATCATATAATTACATAAGGTGTTATCGGCCATGCTAATAGTTTTATAACAGTAAATCAGAGAATCAGTGAATAATAATCAGTGAAATAGTGCGCCGACCGTGGTTTCACGCCGATGACCGTTATTATTATTTAATAAATCTGCATGGTGGCCTGTTGTAATTGCACGGAACAGATCCTCTAAGCTGGGTTTAAATATAGATGAAGAATAAACCAACGAATCTGGAAAAATATTATTTCACTTCAAACCGAAAAAAGTGAAAAGAAGGTTATGATGACTTACATTAAACGGTATGTACGTACATTGATTTTCACTAGATTTTACGTATAATAGATGAATAGACCAGCCGTTATTTGTTCATTGATTTGTATGTTTCCTACTATCACTTGCGATGCAATTCGGGATCTCTGGGCGTTAACATACCGCCGACGTTAACTTTCAGCGCCCATGCCATCTTTGCATTTACCTGCTTCACCTGTTCAACGAAGGTCGCCTACAATTCATAGCTCTAACGTAATAAGAATGTTAGGAAAATTAGTCGTGATATGAAATCTCTCATTAAATCCTTTGTCATTTTCTATGTTCCACAGTCGGCTGGACTTTTCCTAGCCTATCATCGATCTATTGAAATGGTCGAAGATAATGCTTCGAAAAAACGACATCCTAAAAAAAAGGTTGCGATCACCAATCAGTTGAAATAGACGAACATAACACTTCGGCGAAGCAGCGTCCCACGACACAGGTAGCCCACAGCTTATAGCTCCTGACTGATAACAACGCTAGGAAAATTAATACTCATATACTAAAATCTCTCCTTCAATTCTGTGTTATTTTATATCTTTTACAGTCCCCTGGACCATTCCTATCCTATTATCAATCCACTGGAACAGAAGAGCATAACATTTCGGCAAGACGATGTCCCATAACAGAAGTAGTTCACAGTTGCTCCAAAGTTATAACATTCTACGTATCTTCTTCAAATGAACCAACTTCGACCAGCCTACCAACCACTAACATCACCTACCTATACATCAGCACCACAAACTAATTATCAAACAGACTAATATATTTAAAATTACTGACCATCAAAAGTGTTATAATAGTACAGCACGATACAGGTAGCACACACATGTCATATACCATTTTGTTCAACTCAGTGTGTGAAACTCTTGACCTGTGAAAGAACTCCAAAAACAGGGAAGTATTAGTATACATTGAAATATTAGTGAGAGCGGCCGGGTGGTGACCGGGTCCAAGGGGTGCAGGGGGCGAAGCCCCCGCTGGGGGGTTGGAAACAAAATACTTCCAGATGTTACGGCCCGATTGTCCGTAACCAATTATTATTTAAGTTACCATATATAAATTAGGGATTATGCACATTTCCTTTCTTTCTCTTTTTCTTCTTCTTCTTAGCTAACTCTTCTGTTCTTTCTGTAAATTATGAACCAGGACGGAGATCATGTTGCTCATGGGAACTCTGGGGACGGAGTTTTTCTCACGCTAGTTTCAAGTACCACCTAAGAGTCCAGAGCTAAGTCACGTACGTATCGCTGTGCGAAGTGACACCGTTCAGGTGACGCAAAATTGTAAGCTCTGTTTGATTGAGGTTCTATAGAGCCGACCCCAGAGTTGCCTGAAGTAAGGGCCTATGCCGTCGACGTCAGGTTGCGTATACTATAGCCAAGCCGTAGAACAGTCGCGGAGTGCAACAAGTACGCGCACTTGTTGCCCCACCAATTAGCGATTAGAATTAGAAAAGGAGCAACCTGGTTGGCTACGTCCCCTGGCCTCAGGACCATGGGGGCGAAGTAAGATCAGGGAGCTGGAGGAGCAAGAGTTTGAATAGATACATTCGTTCGACGACCCTTATTAAGGAGAGACGTGTGTCCGAGTATTAGAATCGAGCCAAGGGTGACGTGTCTTAAAGTTTGTGCCCAAGAGGACTTATAATATTCGTGAAAATTAAAGTGTCAATTCAATAAACAATAATAATAATAATAATTCGAATTGAGCTCTTGCTCCTCGTTTAAATAATAAACTCATTAGTGTAAAAATTTCCGTCATACATCAACTATTCAAAAGACAGTTATAGTGATAACCACGTGGAAGCAGGAACACGGAGGGTGTAACCTTCTCTAACCACCTTTAGGATTATAATTGGGTAACCCGAACGCACTCTTCAAAGAACGTAAAGTACCATTCTCCGTTTTCCTATTTCATCAAACAACAGGTATACTACCTTACTTATCTACATCAGGCCTCTAGGGATTATACCATTCAGTATTCGTTAGGTTGGTTATCCTGTTTTGGTTCATAGTTATTTTTGTCTTAGTTTCCGATTTTACAATTATAAATAGATAAAACAAATCCATCATCAACCGGCGTAGACCTTTATAAGCAAGCGTGTTTCGGCACCTTATATTGATCCGTATTATGAAGAAATCCTTGAAACCCCAAAATCTCCGTTTCTCAGTAAACCCCTCCGGGTTGTGAGGAACTGGACCCTGATACTAGAGACGTGGGATTGTGGGGCCCCCATATTCGGTTTGTGGTGGATTGTGCTATTTTATATAGTATTATATCTCATACATTTCTTTGGTATAATATAATTTTGGGTAATATATATATATTGTAACTTTTCACAGGTTTGCGATATAGAAGATATCACAAACCGTGCCGTTAGTGTGAGTTCTATTGCTCGGTTAATGTTTTTCGGGACCACTCTTAATAATTAGACTATTGACGCTAATCTTACGGACCTCAAACGCACTGCGTTATCAGCCGTCTCCCTGACGAATAGGTACACGCAGACGTGCAACTACCGTCTTCTTCCCAGTTAGTAAACAAACCTACGCTCAGAACTGTGCCTGCAAGTGCAGACAAAGTCTGTCTCAGACTTTGAGAAGGTTAGACCTTGCCGAAGCTGTCTCTACGCTGTAGTTAGTAAGTTGAATTTACAAGACCTGGAAATTGGCGAAAAAAGGAAGCTGCGACAAATTATGCTTTTTCTTAATCAAACAAAAAATATCATTTATTCAAATAAACTTAAACTGAGGTTGCAACCAACTAAAATTATATTTACACTGTTGCGTTTGTTTGTGTGAATTTAATATAACTTTTGCACAATAATATTCTTTTCATTACGTGACTTTTAAATGAGTGATTATTTCTATTTTCTTTTATGATAATAATTTTCTGATAAACTAATAATCTTCCAATATATAATGTGAATCTAATGGTATATTACTTCTTTAGTTAATATCCAACAAACTTGAAATTAGAGGTTAATGATCACTCGAGCTCTATGCTACGAGTGTCGAATTTGAGTATTGAAATGAATAGTGAGACAAATGAGGCGTGTGGCCTATCAATTGCTGCTCTGCCGAGCGTCGCACCAACTTATATAGTCGTTGTGACGTCACTCGGCAGACGCGCGTGCTCGAACGTTCTAGATGCTTCGCTCTTTCGCCGTTGAAGATTGGTCGATTTGAACTAGCTGTCGTACTCAAATGCTAACGCTCAGGCCTAGGTGGCCTGATACGTTACAATATACATGTTAAATATATCGTAACAGAATATACGTTACCTTCTACCAGAATTCTGAATCACATTTAATACCATCATACGCCTTTCCTAGACTCCAGATTACTTGCAGGTAAAACCTGACGGTTTGTAGCCCCAGTCGTGGTAGACAAGATACTTAGAACTCATAATAATAGCAATAATTAATTTGATCATTAGTGATTTAAATATCATGTATGTGGCGTGAAAATTTAGGAAAAGTATCACCGCTCGGTTACTCGTACGTCACATACAGATTGGTGGCAGCGGTTATCCTATCTTGTCGATACGAATAGATTGTATAAAAAAAAAAAAAAAAAATTTCAGGGAGAACGGGAAACCAAAGGTTGAATACCGGTTATAGTCCTTCGAGGTTCACTAGAATAATCTTACTATAAATTTTATTTGATTCGTATTATTGTATTGATAATTGTATTTTTGTATTGCATGTATTATTTTGTATGTACTTTCGTATCTGGCTGGTCGCCGAATTTCCTTTTCATAACCTTCGACATTGTTTGTTTTCTTGAGTGAGTTGTATATCAATACAAATATTCCAAAATGTCTGTCGGTGGGAACAGTGGTGATCAAACCAATCCCGATTTATCCGTGACAAATCAAATGATGACGTCGATGGCGGAGACCTTCGCGCTGCAGCATAGCACGTTAGTCATACCCGAATTTGACGGGAAAAATATGCCGCTCAAAGATTTCCTCCAAGATGTTAAAAATGGGGTCACTTACATCCAGCCTACTATGGAAGGGCTGTACGTTAAGGGTATTTTAGGAAAGTTAAAAGGTGAGGCGCGAAACAGCACGTACGGTGAGCGTATAACAACAACGGACGAACTCATTAAACATTTAAAAAAAAGGTTCGCGCCGGGAAAAGACTATCCTTATTATAGCCACGAGATAGAGACACTACGTATGAAAAGGGATGAATCAGTAATCGCTTTTTATGATAGGATAAAAATACTAATAAGTGGGGCGCGAGTAGCTCTAGAAGACGTGCATACGCAAGTTAACGATCAGATGCTTTCCCCAATTAAATCTTGTGCGCTGGACGGTTTCATGCGGGGCCTACCCGACGAAATCGCAAGAATAGTAGGGGCCCGTGACCCAAAAACTTTAGAAGAAGCCGCTGATACCGCGATAAGAACTGAGATTTTAATGAAAAAGGGGGTACTGCCAGGGGGCGACTATTTGCGTCAAGATAAGTCTCGAGGTCTCTCTCGGAGCCCAACCAGAGACACGCGTGAGCCTGGCGAGAAATCTCAACCGCGAACTTTTGTAGCAACGACCGATAACGCGACTAGACCAAGAAGTCCGTCGCCCGGATTTTCAGGTTTCCGGCCCAGAACATACGGGGATGCGCAAAAACCGGAGAACACTGGGAGAAGGTCGCCAGAACCTGGGCATCAGCATCCTAATTTCCCCCCTCATTATCCCTATCCGCATAATCATATCCACCCAATAATTAAATATTATCTACCCATTAATTATCCTCCAATTTTTGGTAACCATACGTACGAACCAGGGTTCGCTCCCATACCTGCCCCTTATCCAAGACCATATTATAATAGCCCACCGACTTTCTCATATAACTATCCTTATTCTTACCCTTATCCCTATCCATCGAGAATGGACCGGCGCAGCAATTCGCCAGGAAGACAATTCCCGCCAAATCCAAATCATGATGCTCAAGGAAATCGGGCTCGGTCACCCATAACGATTAACAGCACTGATCCCTTGAATTCAACTCCAGGGAGACAAGTAGAGACCCGTCACTGGCCTAGTGCACGACCGGAGCACGATACTCGAGAACCCCGGCCCTCGACCCCCGACGGCTACGGGCCTTTAAACGGGCAGCCGGCTCACCGATCCGACGCGGCGGTGAGACAACCGAGCAGCGAGCGTCGCCCGACGGTCCGATTCCTCGAGTCAGCGGACGAGTCTCATCCCTCAAAGTAGAACGCGACGCGCCGATTATTAGACTTAAAGCCCCCGAATTACGACACGGATCGGGTACATTTCTGATAGATACTGGGGCTGATATTTGTCTGATTAAATTAAGAGCTCTTCAAGAAGATTTACCAGTAAACACCGATGAGACAGCTAAGATCATGGGGATTACCACGGATAAGTTAAACGCGTTAGGAACGGTTATGGTTACACTCTCGGAAAGCCCCACGGAGTTCCAGGTGGTACGCAGTTTTTTTCCTATCGAATGTGACGGAATACTCGGTACTGATTATCTGAAACGGGAACGTGCAGAAATTTCATTCTACCACAAGACTATGGTGACCCGAAGCGATCCCATTAGGCCGTTACCTTTTTTAGAAAATAAACCCCGAGAGGAATACAACGCTGAGCAATATTACGCGCCGAGAAATCGCGTATTCTTACTAAGAGCGCGCACGAGGCAATCCATTGGCATCGACGTCATCAATTCCGATCTTAACGAAGGCTATTTACCGAAATGTCAAACTGTAGATGGGTTATATATTGGCGAAGCTGCAGTCTCCGTGAATCAGGGCGCGTGCCATGTCCTAGCAATAAATACCTTGGAAGAGGACGTGGAAATAGTAGTACCACCCCAAACGCTAATTCCCTTTGGATATCATAATTTTCCCGAGGAATATACTGATTCCTATTCGGATGAACACGATGCTGAACCTGTAGTGGGGAACCGAATTGAAGAAATAAGTTCCAAGTTGCGGCTTGGGCACCTCAATAACGAGGAGAAACAGCATGTCCTGGATTTACTCGATGAATATCCTACATTGTTCCACCTACCTGGCGATAAACTCCCCTGCACGCCGATGTTTAAACATAGAATCCCAACACAGGACGATATCCCGGTCAATACCCGACAGTACCGCTTTCCCCCCGTTCATAAAACGGAAATCGAAAAACAAATACAGACTAAGTTAAAGAACGGAATTATTTTGCCCTCTAGTTCACCATATAATTCCCCGCTTTGGATTGTGCCGAAAAAACCGGATTCACAGGGCAATCCTAGGTGGCGGATGGTAATAGATTTCCGCAAACTTAACGAGAAAACAATAGGGGACGCGTACCCGTTACCCAATATTAACGAAATTCTTGACCATCTCGGCGAAGCTAAATACTTTTCTACATTCGATCTCGCGAACGGTTTCCAACGGATAGAAATGGATCCACAGGATCGGGCGAAAACCGCTTTTTCGACTCCTAAGGGACATTATGAATATAGCAGAATGCCGGAAGGTCTCAAAAATGCACCTGCGACGTTCCAGAGAGCCATGGACGTTATCCTGCGTGGTTTACAGGGTACCAAAGTGTTCGTTTACGTAGATGACATAGTCGTTTTCGCTAGAGATTTGGAAGAACATGGTAGAAGAACTCGGAGACTGTTACATCGCTTGAAAGAAGCTCAATTGACATTGCAGCCGGATAAATGCGAGTTTTTAAGGACAGAGGTCGCGTATTTAGGGCACGTAATAAGCGCAGAGGGCGTGAAGCCTGATCCTAAAAAGACGTTAGCCGTTAGAAAATTCCCGAAACCAACAACTCCCAGGCAAATAGAATCGTTTCTCGGACTCGTAGGTTATTATAGAAAATTTATAAGGAATTTTGCAGAGAAGGCTAAGCCACTTACAGAACTGCTGAAAAAGAACGTAAAATTTATATGGGGTAAGGAGCAGAAAAAGAGTTTCAGGTACCTACGAAAAGCATTATGCAAGGGGCCAATTCTCCAATACCCAAATTTTGATAAGCCATTTAAATTAACCACTGACGCGTCAGACTATGCGATATCCGGAATACTCAGTCAAGAGTACGACGGGTTTGACTTACCGGTTTGTTACATGTCTCGTGCATTAATAGCAGCCGAACAAAATTACTTTACTACGGAAAAAGAATGCCTAGCCGTTTTCATCTCGGTACTGCTATGTCGCCCGTATCTTTATGGAAGAAAATTTACTTTGGTTAGTGACCATGAACCCCTCAGGTGGATAGACTCGATTAAGGACCCAGGACAGAGACTTATACGCTGGCGCTTAAAACTTAGGGATTATGAATACACTTTTGAGCATAAACCGGGGAAGCTAGATGTAAACGCGGATGCCCTGTCGAGAAACCCGATAACCGAGGATTCCTCGTCTGGAACCTCGGAATCAGATGAGGAGGATTATTTCATTTGATCCATAGATGAATTTCCGCCATACTCTGAATTCATAGTTAATACGCGGGAAACGACTATCCCAGGGGATAACGTTATTGGAGTCGATGAAGCTATATTCGATAGACCGGGTAGTTATGGTCATACCTTTTCCGCGGACCTTGAAATGAGTAGAGGGATCGCGCTAGATTTCAAAACTCGGTTCAACCACGTGGAAGCCTTGCGGGATAATATCAAATTATACGGAACACAAAAATTGGAATTACCAGATAGAAACATCTATTATATCGTGTCAAAATTAAAACACGGGGACAAACCGACTTATGAGGGTTTGTACTTGAGTCTTATTAATTATCGGAAAGAACTTGAATCAGATTCGATATCAGAGGTTTCGATACCTAAAATTGGATGCGGGTTGGATCGTCTCTCTTGGCAGAATGTCCGTACGATGCTCAGATACATTTTCAATGGCTCGGGAATCACAGTGACTGTGTGCACTGACATGCTCGGAAAATCAAAACATCCGACGGGCGCGAGAGGCTCTGAGCCAGTGGTAACGGGCGATAGTGAACCTTTAATTCAAGCATTACCCATGAAAAAGGTTAAAGACCCCGATGAAACGTATTTTCCACCGGGTACTAAAAGTTCGACTAAACCAACCCCTAAATTGAAACAAGGCAGCACCATACCGGGTTCGAAGACGAAACGTAAAGCTGCCCCCGATTTGGAGGCCAGTATGATATCACAACGAACTCGTTCCAGGGTCCGCGCGCCCGAACCGAAACCTAGTACGTCCAAACAGAGTAGTATGATTCCAGCACCAAAGGTAAGACGCAAAACTGTTCCCGAACTGGAGCCCAGTACGATATCACAGGGAATTCGCTCCAGTACCCGTGTGCCTGAAGCAAAACCTGGTGTTTTGTTTGATACTACCTTGACGACAATTAGGGAATACGCTGACGAGACGACCGATTCGTCAGATGATGAATCATCAGAACCTCCGGCTTATCGTGGACGTAATAGCGCACTGCCAAGTCTTGGTTTCCGGCCTAAGCCTATACTAAAGAAAAAACCGGCGAACGTGGTTCCCGAGGTTATAGAAGCGCGACAAAGTACGACGGACGATATTGACACAGCTGACTCGGACAGTATCGCGATAGAACTAGGTGAACCCCAGGAGAGCGAGACGGACGAGGACGATGACGTGTTCGTGGGCGAGAAACCTGAACCACCAATTGATCTTAAAGCATTACATCAATCGTTCTCTAGGCTAGATCGGTCGCTCCAGGAGAGAAACGTAGTAGGGTTAGAAAAGGAAACACCTGAGATAATTCTCCCAGAAGCAATCTCAGACGGGGAGGAAGTTGATGAAACTGTGAGGGAAGTCTTAGACGATAAAGACCCATACAATGACGAGACCAGAGACAAGGAAGTGAATCAAAGAATTGAAAAAATATTGGACCGGTATAAGTCACGACAGAAAGATACAGAATTTATAGAGCCCTCCGAAACCTTGACAGAATACATAGGGAATGACGAAACTATAGTTAGTCGCCCACTTAGGAAATCAATTCTCACCCCCTCAGTAGCGTCTAGACCGATCGCTTTATCGACCCCGTATCCGGAGGATCGAACAAAATTGAATTTAAATAAGGAGGGAGGAGAGGTACTCCCGCTCGCTCGCGAAAATTCAAAGATAGTACCAAGGCAGTTGCATAAACAAATAGTCTCGGAGCCCGTGAATGTTGTCCCGTCGGAAATAATAATCACTGAAGGAATTCCACCAGACGTAGAGCCTATGTCACCATTAAATCTGCCGGGAGCTCGTTACTATAAACCTCAAAAGATAAGCACGACCAGAGAAAATTTAACGTATAAAAGGGACAATTATGTGCACTTTACCACCATAGATTCAGAACTGTCAACTCCCGTCATTAGAGTCCTCTCAGATTTGAGTATAATTGATCTAGATGAACAAAGAGCCGCGAACCCGAAAATCGGACAGGTACTTGTCACCCCCTACGGAAAATACCGGGTATTTAGTGTTGTAATAAAAGCAAAATATTTCGATAGAATTTCGATCGAAGACGTGAAGAACGGTTTTGAAAATTTGAGGCGAACCATAGTAAAATCGAAAGTTAAATCATTTAGAATCTCGAAAACCGGGGATTTTTCCGATGAATTTGCACCTGACACGTGGTCGGATTTGGTGGAAGGGACCTTCGAAGACGAAGATATAGCGATAACTATATGCGACGGGAAGACACAGGTGCCGGCACCTGAACTTAGACTCGAGATAATAGCGGAAATGCATGGGAGCATGATAGGAGGCCATAAGGGGGTAGAGAAAACGTATCGTAGGATCCGTGAAAGATTTTACTGGCCTAAGATGAGAGACCAAGTAAGCGAATATATTCGTAAATGTACTAGCTGTCAGGAGCAAAAACTAGTGCGTATAAAGACTAGGGAACCAATGCTGATAACCGACACTCCATCCGCACCGTTTGAGAAGATATCCCTGGATACGGTAGGTCCCCTACCCACCACACCTGACGACAACCGACATATACTTACGATGCAGGACAATCTGACAAAATATTGCCTAGCGGTCCCCATTCCTGACATAAAAGCCGAAACAATAGCTCATGCCCTGACTACCCACTTAATTCTTCAATTCGGAGCCCCGAAGATCATTCTAACTGACCGAGGCACTAGCTTTGTAAATAAATTATTCAGCGAAGTGGCTAGACGATTTAAAATCAAACACGTCACTACCTCAAGTTACCGGCCACAATCGAATGGAGCTCTCGAAAGAAGCCACATAGTCCTGACCGAATATATAAAACACTACTTAGATGAGGTGGATGATTGGGATACATTAGTCCCGTTCGCTATGTTCTCGTATAATACTTCTGTTCACGAAGCCACAAATTTCACCCCCTACGAATTAGTGTTTGGTAGAATCGCACGCTGCCCCAGTTCTTTTGGTGCCGACGACGACCCCATAACATATAACTCGTACATGGGGGAATTGTGTAATGGATTATCTGAAATGCAGATTTTGGCTGCAGACAACTTAATCCAGGCGAAAATTAGATCAAAGAGTTATTATGACCAAAGAGCGCGTCCCTTTACAGGTGAGGTCGGGGACATGGCACGCGTGTTGATAGAGGTAAGGAAGGGGAAGTTCGGTAAGCGATACCAGGGTCCATACAAGATTGTTAAAATTTTGGAAAACAACAACGTAATATTGGAAACGGAGGATGGTAAAAGATTCTCGAAACACGCGGACAAGTTACAGCTCGCATACTGACTTTAAATTCTTTTTTTTCTAATTCACGAAAAGTCGGACATAACAACGATGACTATGCGTTATCAGCTACTGCTGCTACCGTTCCTGTTATCCGAGATGTTAATGGAGGGGAGGGAAAATTATCTCATCACTCCCATAAACGCCAGTCCAGGTCTATACTACGAGCGATTGCATAACATCCGGTTCAAACGCGCGGAGTGGAAGGTAGTACTCTTCGTCGATACGGACAAACTCTTAAATCAGTTGCCGGAGGGCGGTCATATCCCCTATAAAACAATGCTTGAGGAATGCCGTAGCCACCCCGAATTAGAGAAGGATTGTGACGCTATACTGAAGCGAGAAGAGGTAGAACCAAAATTCACTGAGGCGTATAAGGCACGAACAGACTTGAAAGAAACGATCGAAGATATTTCAATCCCGGATATTGATAATCAACCAAGGACCCTGAGGAAGCGCGATGCACCGCTCGGTATTTTTGGACAGATAAGCAAATTCCTTTTTGGCACCCTGACTACAGAGGACGCGAACGCTATAAATTCAGAGATAACCGTGTTGCATCAGACACAAACTAAACTAACGAGTATAATGAAGAGACAGATCCATATAGTCGCGGGGGAACTACACAATCTGCACGAGGGGGCAAAGAGACATGAAGCGGGCATACAAGGAAATAAAACAAAATCAACGAAATTATTAGAGCAGTTGACGGAGTGATTAAAAAGGAGAGCATAACGGCATATACATGGACGGGGATGACTTACGCAGACAGACTGATGAAATCTTTAGACTACTACATCGATATGACGGGACGATTCACAGCTGCCATAATCGCCGCACGGGAAAAGAGGATCCACCCGGGTTTACTTGATATGAAAATCCTGAGACAAGTAATCACGGAGGTGGAGCGAAATGAGGGGGGATATGAAATTCCCTTGCCAAATACACATCATCGAATAGAGGAGATAGCCAGCATAGCGACCGTAAACATAGGTCACCACGGCGGAAGGGTTTTGGTATCGTTGGATCTTCCCTTAGCAGAAAGAAACAGTTTTCACCTTTATCAGCTGCATACCTGGCCGATACCCCAGCAGATTACCAATGAATCCAAAGCCACCGTGTCGGCACGGGTCATACCGCAGGGGGATTTTATGGGGTTAAGTAACGACCACAAAAGCTACTTTTTCGCCGATCAACATTTCCTGAATGGATGTCTTAAAACTTGGTATTGCCACCTTTGCCCAGAGGAGGTTCCCCTTTGGGATACGTCGATTGATAGCACCTGCGAGATCCAACTATTATTGAACCCTGAAACGAGTAGTCATCAACTCTGTGACATCAGGATAAGAACAACCCATCAATCATCCTGGACTAAATTAACATCGATAGGAGGCTGGCTATACTCAGTAGGGGAACCCGAGAAGGTGCAAATCATTTGCAGTCGGCAACGAGATGATTTGGTGTCCGTAAAAGGAACGGGAATACTCCAACTAAGATCAGGGTGTATGGCGAAAACGGGTTATGTCACCTTAATGGGAGTAGAAGTGCTGCACAGTAAAGAACAGTATTTATATAAGCCGAATTTAGCTCTCAATATAACAGCAATCGTCCCGTTACTAAATACCCCAAAAGGAATTGAATATCTAAAGGGGGGACCGGTGGAAGAAAATCTCCTTAAATCCGAAAAACCACTTCACGAAATAGAGAGCGAGCTGCAGGAGCTGGAATATCAACAACAAAACCGATTTAAGTATACGGGTCTGGCTTACGGGGGATATGTGACACAGACTCTGGTAATCATTCTGATCGTAGGCGTCTGCCTTCGCAAAAAGATTTGGAAGTGGATACGGCGCAACCAAGCAACAGAGCCGGAAGTGGTGACATCGCCAGTAGGACTAGACGTAGAGGACTGTGCCGAAACTCGTCGAGCGGTTCCCGCTCCGCGAGAGTTGGACAGCCAAAGGGCAATAATAAATTAACCTATAATGAGAATCGACAATTTTCATTACTATTCTTTTTCCTTTTCTTATATTATCTTACTATTATTATTGTTTTTGGGTGGGCAAATTTTATCGCAAAACAAAAGACCAGCCAGGGGCCATATTGTTCTGATTTCTTTTAACAACAGCAACAGCGGGAACGACCATAGCCACCATGGCTTCGGGCGGGGAGACACTCTCCCGTAGATTAGGGCTCACTAGAATGAGCCGTTGGACGACAAAAAGGGACCTAGAAAAGGCTTTCCGGGCCTACGATCCGGAGAACGTTTTCGTGCTAAAAAAGAAGGACGGGAATCTGGGATTCGTGACTTTCACCACAGCAGAGGTAGCAGGTCGAGCGCTGGAGGCGTCCGCTAATCTAGTCGTCCGTAACCGAAAACTACGTGTGGTAAGGGCGGACCAATGGCACGATCTGAAGGTAATGAAGAGACCGCCTTTCGAACCGGCGCGCCCTGACCCCTTTGACGGATGTGTTCCGGAGTCCTACATTGAACTTCCAGAAGACTGCCTAGCAAAAATAGCGGGGTATCTGAATTACCGGGACCGCGTGAGGATGGAGTTAGTATCAAGAAACTGGCGACAGGGTAGCTTAGGCTCGCATCGGGGAACTACCAGGCTCACGGCAAATGACAAAACCTGGGAACTCCGTTGGGACAAGGCATTCAACATGCGGGGTTTCAACTGGGCGTTGCAGAGATGTGGAAGATACCTGAGGGAGGTGGACCTGGAGCTCGAGGCAAATGCATCCGAAGTGAGAAGGCAGGCTGTGACTTTAGTCGCCAAGGCATGTCCCAACCTGAAAAAACTGAACGTTACAGGAATGGAAATGGGGGAGGCAGGTCTGAGAGAAGTGGGTCGCCGTCTCAAGACACTCACCCAGTTGAAGATCGGAGAGGTCAGAGGACCCGTAGACCTGGACCTCAAAGGAATTCTCACAAATAACAAGAACCTGGAAGTATTGGATATATCAAATAACCCGTTGACGGGAAAGGGTCTGGTGGGGCCCAACACTATAAAGAGCATAAGATTTGACAGCTGCGAGAATCTGTGAGCGGAAAATTTGAGCGAATTCCTCGTGAGACAGACACTCCTTCAGCGTTTGTAAATAAATCTCTGCCTGAGTTTGGTGGGAACTGACGTACTGACAGCACTCGTAGAGAATGCACAACTGAGGACCACCCTGAAAACCCTGAGAATTCACGGGTGTACGTTCGCTCCATTACCTGAAGATCCTGACGAAGAAGGAGAAGAAAGAGGAAATTGGGCCGAATTAGAGCTGGGCCCATGTGAAATAGCTCCGAGTCTGGCATCTAACTTGATATCGGTGACGCGGCTGGAGTTAACGTTCTGCGGATGGGCGAATGAAGTATTAATAAACGAGATGGCCACGTACATGAAGAAGATCAAACACTTGAACCTATCGTTCTGTACCAACATCAAGGGGCAGTTCGCACTGGAGGCATTAGGTCGCATGAGGTCCTGCGAGATACTAATCATCAACAACCTCCACCCCAGTGTTGGCGGGGAGTTCCTCACAATGATGGACAACCTGCTGTTTTTGGAGGCCCGAGATAACCCGGGGATGAATGACGAAGCTGTCTGCGGTCTACTGCGGAGGAACAACAAGATCACCCATCTAAGCCTGGAGGGATGTGTGAATGTAGGACGAGCCTCAGTAGACTGTGCCTACCAGATGCTCAGGTCGGGGCTGAGGACGGAATGCCTAACGCTGTACGTGGGAGAAACCAGCGCAAGGCCCTGCCGACGGGACCGGCGGAACCACTATCTTAGCATTCATTACCAGAGGTATAGCGAACGCTGCTTCTAAGGAGTATGGTTGTTTCTCGCGAATGGAAAAGGGGGAGTCAGAATTGTATGGTTTACGGTATGAAAAGGGGCATGCACGGGCGTGACAGTGCCTTGCACTTCGAGATTCAATCCTAGTCCGCACGTGCGTGCGCCCGCGATTGCGTAAATATATATACTGTTATTTTCCTACATATAATTAAATTAGTCAAGTAAGGATACCACCGCAAGCCATGGAAACGACAATGCATACGCATTATGAGGACAAACCCAAGTCGTAACATGTTTGCACGGTAATAATATATATCTTGTTATTTTCTTACATATAATTATATTAGTCAAGTAAGGATACCACCGCAAGCCATGGAAACGACAATGCATACGCATTATGAGGACAAACCCAAGTCGTAACATGTTTGCACGGTAATAATATATATCTTGTTATTTTCCTACATATAATTAAATTAGTCAAGTAAGGATACCATCGCAAGCCATGGAAACGACAATGCATACGCATTATGAGGACAAACCCAAGTCGTAACATGTTTGCACGGTAATAATATATATCTTGTTATTTTCCTACATATAATTAAATTAGTCAAGTAGGGATACCACCGCAAGCCATGGAAACGACAATGCATACGCATTATGAGGAAAACCTAAGTCGTAACATGTTTGCACGGTAGCAAAATTCGTATAGGATATAATCGATTAAGGATAAAATAAAATAATCCAATAGAGTAAATACTAACACGAGCCTCAAACATTGCCGGGACGGCAACGATCATAAGGAGGGAGGGATGTTACGGCCCGATTGTCCGTAACCAATTATTATTTAAGTTACCATATATAAATTAGGGATTATGCACATTTCCTTTCTTTCTCTTTTTCTTCTTTTTCTTAGCTAACTCTTCTGTTCTTTCTGTAAATTATGAACCAGGACGGAGATCATGTTGCTCATGGGAACTCTGGGGACGGAGTTTTTCTCACGCTAGTTTCAAGTACCACCTAAGAGTCCAGAGCTAAGTCACGTACGTATCGCTGTGCAAAGTAACACCGTTCAGGTGACGCAAAATTGCAAGCTCTGTTTGATTGAGGTTCTATAGAGCCGACCCCAGAGTTGCCTGAAGTAAGGGCCTATGCCGTCGACGTCAGGTTGCGTATACTATAGCCAAGCCGTAGAACAGTCGCGGAGTGCAACAAGTACGCGCACTTGTTGCCCCACCAATTAGCGATTAGAATTAGAAAAGGAGCAACCTGGTTGGCTACGTCCCCTGGCCTCAGGACCATGGGGGCGAAGTAAGATCAGGGAGCTGGAGGAGCAAGAGTTTGAATAGATACATTCGTTCGACGACCCTTATTAAGGAGAGACGTGTGTCCGAGTATTAGAATCGAGCCAAGGGTGACGTGTCTTAAAGTTTGTGCCCAAGAGGACTTATAATATTCGTGAAAATTAAAGTGTCAATTCAATAAACAATAATAATAATAATAATTCGAATTGAGCTCTTGCTCCTCGTTTAAATAATAAACTCATTAGTGTAAAAATTTCCGTCATACATCAACTATTCAAAAGACAGTTATAGTGATAACCACGTGGAAGCAGGAACACGGAGGGTGTAACCTTCTCTAACCACCTTTAGGATTATAATTGGGTAACCCGAACGCACTCTTCAAAGAACGTAAAGTACCATTCTCCGTTTTCCTATTTCATCAAACAACAGGTATACTACCTTACTTATCTACATCAGGCCTCTAGGGATTATACCATTCAGTATTCGTTAGGTTGGTTATCCTGTTTTGGTTCATAGTTATTTTTGTCTTAGTTTCCGATTTTACAATTATAAATAGATAAAACAAATCCATCATCAACCGGCGTAGACCTTTATAAGCAAGCGTGTTTCGGCACCTTATATTGATCCGTATTATGAAGAAATCCTTGAAACCCCAAAATCTCCGTTTCTCAGTAAACCCCTCCGGGTTGTGAGGAACTGGACCCTGATACTAGAGACGTGGGATTGTGGGGCCCCCATATTCGGTTTATGGTGGATTGTGCTATTTTATATAGTATTATATCTCATACATTTCTTTGGTATAATATAATTTTGGGTAATATATATATATATATGTTAAATATATCGTAACAGAATATACGTTACCTTCTACCAGAATTCTGAATCACATTTAATACCATTATACGCCTTTCCTAGACTGCAGATTACTTGCAGGTAAAACCTGACGGTTTGTAGCCCCAGTCGGGGTAGACAAGATACTTAGAACTCATAGTAATAGCAATAATTAATTTGATCATTAGTAATTTAAATATCATGTATGTGGTGTGAAAATTTAGGAAAAGTATCACCGCTCGGTTACTCGTACGTCACACAAATATGATTTTCAATAGCATAAAATTTGATTAGTCTTCGAAACTAAAGAAATGAGGAAATCAAATACAAAAACAACTCTTTTGCTTCCACTTCTATATATCCATTTTCGTAGTCTATCGATAGAAACGCAAATTCGAGTTATAATTTATCTTGATCAGAAAAGTAAGGCTCATTAGATTTTGATAGAATTATATTACGTTATACATGAATTTTGTTTCATTTATGAATAACATAATGGCTGGTATGCATAACACGATGTACATGCTAATGCTCCGAGTAGTAGCATCTGCTAGCAAACAAAATGTATGTATATATACATAGTATTAACCCTAAATGTTTGGTAGTAGATGCCACTACTCGAAGCATTAGCATGTATTTCGTTTTATACATACTAGCCAATGTTGATTTGACATATTGGTAACACTATTATTCAATCAGTAAATATGTATGTCAACACAATTTGAGGGGACCAGTACAGCGAGTTTTCGATAAATTGTCATAGTTCGAAATCAATTTATTTCATACCCAAAGTTCGTTTCACATCAAAATATTTTTCTTTCTCCAAATCATGTGTCGTCAGGATTTTGGCACACCGTTGGTCCAATTCAAGCTCTTGACATCTCATTTTCTCCGGTGAACCATTCCCCATCTTGTGAATGTAGGGATTTTAAAATAAAAAATCATGTCATGAGTTATGATTAATTTACCAAATTTGCAAAAATTATTATCACTCATTTCTTAAATAATTTGGCCAAAACGCGAAATTTTCAAAATTTCTACATTCACATGATGAGGATTTGTTTTCTGGAGAAAATGAATCCAAGATTACCTGAATTGGTCCAACGGTGCTCTAAAACCCTTACGACACATGATTTGGAAGACTAAAGACATGTTGATGTGAAATGAACTTTGGTGATGAAATAAATTGAATTCGGACTATGATAATTTCTCGAAAAGTCGCTGTACTGGTCCCTTTAACACAGCGGTTCTCAACCGGTGGTCCACGGACCACAGGTGGTCCGTGAGAGCTTCGGGGGTGGTCCACGGGAGGGTCCTGCAGCACATATAAAAAAGATATTTTTTCATCATAATAGTACTTTTAATTAATGTTACTATTAAGTTTACCAAATATGTTAAAAGTTTTGATTGAAGTTTATTCTCAGATTAACACGGTTTATTATTTTTGAACCTTGTGGTCCCTGCTAACAACAAAATAATTAAAGTGGTCCCTGGTCGAAAAAAGGTTGGGAACCGCTGCTTTAACACAAAATTAAGAAAGTTGAATGGAAGAAAAATATTTGAGAAATTATTATTTTCAAACGGAAAGAAATTAATTATTTTTACATATGGAAGTGTATGAATCGGACACTTCACACACTACGAACAGGCATAAGAAGTCGAATATCACACGCTGAGTTGAAAATAGTACAGTATGATATGAGAGTGATGAAACTTTTTCTGACGAGTGTGAAATTGCAACACGAGCCGAAGGCGAAGGCAATCATACAAGGTCAGGAAAAATTTTTCCGTCGAGTATTATACGAAATTTTACTTTGTGATGTATGAAATTCTCACACATTCGGAGCGTGCGTAAAACATCCATTATCATACTGAATAAAGTAATGGTACATTATGATGTGAGTGCGATAAAATTTTTTATGACTAGTGTGAGTTGGCAACACGAGCCGAAGGCGAGTGTGCAATCACACAAAATCAAAAAAAGTTTTTCCTTCGGATATTCTACAAAATTTTACTTTATCAGAAATGAGAAAGTGGGTTCTACCTACGCTTCACGTGGTCCATGAAATGAGTCGGAACATTTAATATCTTTAAAAATCTAGTTAAATCGTTTGATACCTTGAAATATGCTATCAAGAGGATATTCTACAAAATTTTACTTTATCAGAAATGAGAAAGTGGGTTCTACCTACGCTTCACGTGGTCCATGAAATGAGTCGGAACATTTAATATCTTTAAAAATCTAGTTAAATCGTTTGATACCTTGAAATATGCTATCAAGAGACTCGGTAGAGTCTCGCGCCAAGTACATTGAAAAAAAAAATTTTTTCAAGCGCGAGACTCACCGAGTCTATATACCCGAGAGGCAACTACCCTAACCTATACCGCGAATTAGTATCTTCGTTTTCTTTCACCTCACAACATACACGAATTGAAACTGATTTAATCTAGGATGTGGCCATGAAAAGCTTTCATTTGAGCCCTAGATCGATTAAATCTGTGTCCGGAGTGCTGAGATATAATTAACTTCAGATTCTGATACCCCGTTTCCTCGTCCAATGTTTCTCTTTAATGTTCTTCAGACCAAGATTCAGCCAATTCAAACCATTCCTATATAAATCACTTGACGAGATACCACACAAAAGTTGTATAGAGCGGCGTCAGTACGAGAGTCACAATATAGTTAGCGCCAGTATCGCAGACAGAAACATAGAGAGAAGCCAGCACGGGATAGAGAGAGAGAGAGCAAGTAGTACGTCGGATTTCTCTGTCTAGTCATGGACCAGCAAATAAAGACGTACTACTTGCTCTCTCTCTTTTTATTCCGTGCTGGCTGTATCGGCCGACTCACGCATTCTATCTCTCATATCTCTATGGACAGAAACCGTCTGCTACACTAGCAGACGCGTGTTGTCATTTCATGCTTTTAAATCCCAAATAAGAGAAAGTACGAGCAATGCTTAATACAAAATTTGAACGTACAAAAACTAGTGAGTACCCACCAAAAGCCCACGGGTGCGAAAACCTTACGCCCAGTACATTCATGTGATAGTCACCAATAAAAATGTTTCGATATTGAAATTGAAATTTGAGACTTTGAGAAAATTATGAGCACACGCGTGCTCGTTGCTGTTGACGTTCCTCCTTATCGAGGGACTTCAGGCGGTATGAAATAGTACAAAACAACCGAGCGAGCATAGCGAGCGAGCACAATTATTAGGTGGTCAAACAAAATTTTACAAAAAGTAGTGAAATCAACCCCAAAAAGCACCTTTGGTGCAAAAACCTTTCGCCAAGTCCATTAATGTGTAGATCACTCCACCAAAAAATAATCAAAGGTTGTGCTCGTTCGCTCGCTGCGCTCGCTCACTCGATTGGTTGATGATTATCAATACACGAAACCATTGAAATCAGATACAACTGCCAAGTACCTGTAGAAGAATAAAAGTTTGGAATTGAAAAATTTGTTCAAACTAAATAACGTTGGACTTGTTCGCTCGCTGCGCTCGCTCACTCTATTGGCTTATGATTATTGGTTCGAAAAACAATTCGGATGAAGAAATTGAAGATGTCAACATTTATCTAAAAATATTCATAACGAAAAAATAATTTAAACAAAATTGTAAAAAAAAAATTTGGAGTCCGTGGTACGTTGGCGGGCCAATGTTTGAATATCTAAGAGATGACATTGACATGGTTTGCGATCGATATTTCATATTTCTTTTTCTACAAATGGCCCCCCAAGTACCACTACCTCCAATTTTTTTTTTTTACAATTTTATTTAAATTATTTTTTCGTTATGAATATTTTTAGATAAATGTTGACATCTTCAATTTCTTCATCCGAATTGTTTTTCCAACCAATAATCATAAGCCAATAGAGTGAGCGAGCGCAGCGAGCGAACGAGCACAACCTTTGATTATTTTTTGGTGGAGTCCATTAGACTATTGGTGAAATGACATGAATTCTTTGAAATCATTTGAAATTATGTAGCACCTTTCAAATTTTCGGAAAATCAACTGCAGTATTTAACCATTTAGGCAATTATGAGATATTTTTTGAGCTCATACATACACTATACATAATGAGTTGTTGACCAATCGCTTCAATCCGTACACCCTGGCCTATATCTGCATGAAAAACCTCCACGGTAAATCCAATCACTGGCTCAATATACCTATTGCATACTACATGTCATTCCTTGTTGGTGTAATATGCTAATCAACTGTAATTATTTAAGTCGACCTGTTGAAGCTGATACTAATGCTTTCTAAACTAAAACTATACATTACGTGTATAATGGATTAATAATAAACTATTATATTTATGCATACATTCACGAGCAAAGCTGTGTATAAATCCCTTGTTAGTTTGAACCTAGTCGTCGATTTAGTAACAACTACCCGATACAACAAATCATAAACGTGCAGAGTGCACTAACTTGAAAATAGCGATTTCAGAACCTTATAAGATTAAATACGAACTCTGTTCTACGAAACAATGGATTCATTGAGGTTGGCAATTGATAACATATATATATATATATATTGTACCGTGGCAAACGTTTAGACCTCCTCCGTACCAGCCTAAACGAGCGTATGTATCCCCGAGAGCCCAAAAGTCCCGTTAGCTAATTTGAATACTGCCGCCCTTCGTCCTAGCGACGCCTTATCGACCGTAGATCCTCGGATTGGTCTATCGATGACGGCTGGCGCTAGCAGGACGAACGGCGATAAGCAGCAATTAGCATTCCGGAAACGAAGAGCCACTCATTGTCTAGCCGTTGCGAATAAGACGTGCCATTATTTCAGTGAGCCGAGAGAGAGAGTTTTCGCAGAGTTTTAAGGAGTTAGATTTGTGTTGTGAGGTGATTTGATTAATTGTGACCCCTGCTATTGATACTTTGGACTTGATTTGGATTTTTGGACTTGACTGCTTTTGATTTTGGATATATACGACCCTCGCCTGCCCACGGACACGAGCCGAACACGAGGCCGAGCCAACGTATCAGATCAGGTAGGATCTATCCAGTCCAGATCTTTCCAGATCGCTTTCATTCTTCCCCTAGAGTCCCTAAGGTCCCTTTTGAGTCTCGAGTTAGAGTCAGGAAGCTCTTCGTTCCCTAGTACCGTCATTAGTATCGAGTCCCCCGAGTACCGCGTGTGAGCTGAGAGCCGGCAAGTTTGAACTTGTTGTTGTTCTCGGTGGCTGTCGATTCTGCGCGTAAGCGTTCCGGCTTGCATCGCCGCCGCGCAGAAATTCGCCTAGGCAGAGTTGACGCCATATTGCCCGAGTCTCTGACGTCACGCGTCACAGATCGTCTGCTGCGTGTCAGAGCACTCTCGTGGCCGAGTTCCGAGTGAGTACCGCTTCCCTTCCCCTCCCAGCTGTTGAGTGATCAGCTGTCAGTTAGAGACTAGAGGCAGCCGCCTCGAAATCAACTTGACAGCCAAGCCTCCAGCTGGTGGTAGCGAGGAAGGCTATTCCCCTACGCCTGTGATAACTGAACCGTACCTTTTCCTAGCTTTAGTATAATTGTTTTTTTTTGAGATTTATATAGGAGAGTAGAGTCATTTAGTTTATTGCATTGTCTAGTCTTTGATTTTATATAACTTAGGTTTCTTTATTTAGTCGTATTATAAAACATAAAGTAGCGGTGAGAAAAGCCGAAGCCAGGTGATAGGTTGTACAAAATAATATCACCTTTTTCTTTTTTTCTTCTTAATCGATAAATAATATTCAAACTTAAATCGTATTGTGTCGAGTGTTTTTATCTCTCGCCCCCACGAACTATCCCTCTACCGATAGCTAGCCGAAGCGAGAGAGAGAGAGAGAGAGAGGACTCTGAGCCCGGAGTCTGGCGCCCAACAACTACATCCGAGAGCTAGTCGGAGGAGGTAAAGCGTTGGTGCTAATTTGATAACTGATCGTAGTTCCTGCGGGTAGCACCCGAGCCCGTAGGAATCGCTGTTACAATATATATATATATATTGCCACGTTGGATGATTTATTGTAAATAATATCCACACACAAACCCTTGAAAATTAAAAAGCAAATTTAGAGTAGCTAGATCACCACTTCAGAATTAAAGTAAATAGAATTAAGTTCAATTTGAATTTTAATGTAATGAATGACCATGTGACATAAACTGAATTCTACTTTAGTCGTATAATAATAAATATCTGAAGATGAGAATTATAAAATAATAAAAAAAGAATTCATCACAAAGAACATATACGACTTGACCTGGTAGAATTACCCACAATATACATGGTAATCGCCTGCATCCAACTATGCATATAAAATAACATACATGTCAGGGAGTCGTTTACTAGGTCATGATCCATAAAAAAAAAACCATTGTTAATAGGAAAAATTGAGAAATGAACTGTAGAACAAGCTTCAAAATAAACTTTACAATATAGGTAACTCGACCCGATTACCAAACTAGTTCATCTTAATCATATTCCATGTAGGTCAAATGAGAACAAAACTTCGGTCCATATACATGATTGCAATTGCAAAAAAAAACAGACATAAACAAAAGCATGAAGGGAATCCAAATGAAAAGGAATTAAAATTATCCTCTAATATACTAGTACCGAGATGATGATAGATAAGGTAAGAATGAATCGTACACATCAGACTATGAAAAAATACTTTTATTCGAAAAATTCTTTATTTCTTTAAAAATTTAAAAATAAACTTGGACGGAGCCCCCTCGACCGCCCCGTCCTCTGCCTCTTCCGCCTCTTCCCCCTCTTTCTCGTCCAGCCCCCCCATCCCAACTCCTTCTTTCTCGTCCAGCCCCCCCATCCCAACTCCTTCTTCCTCGCCCAGCCCCCCCATCTCATCCCCCTCTTCCTCGTCCAGCCCCCCCATCCCATCCCCCTCTTTCTCGTCCAGCTCCCCCATCCCATCCCCCTCTTCCTCACCCAACGCTAAAATTCCACCACCCTCTGCCCCCTGTTCCTCGTCCGCCGCTCCAGCCCAATCCCCGTCCCCTTCCTTGCTTTTGTCCACTACGCCCTCTCCCTCTTCCTCTGCGTAAACCAGCCTCAATCTCTGCCTGTATTTCTTTCTTTATGTGTCTGTCTATTTCTCTTTCTTTTTCTCTTTCTCTTTCTTCTTGTCTGTCTAATTCTCTTTCTCTTAATTCTCTTTCTCTTCTTTCTCTTTCTCTCCTTTCTGTTTCTCTTCTTTCTCTTCCTCTGTCTCTTTGTTTTGCTCTGTCTCTTTCGCTTACTCTATCTTCATCTCCGTCTCCTTTTCCTTCTCTTCCTGATCTTGATCCTCTTCCTCCTCCTGTTATCATTATTGTACGTATTTTTCTTTCTAATCCCTCCTGTATTTCTTCGCTTTCGGTTTCTGTGTCTATTACTATTTCTCTTTCTCTTTCCCAATCTCTTTCTCTATCTCTATCTCCGTCCTCGCCGCTTGTTCTTCCTGTTTCGCTTCCTCTTCCTCTTTCTCCAGCCCCATCATCTAGGGCTGGTACATTGGACGATTGTTGCCCAATGTACCGCCCTAGCAAAGCATACAACTCTCTAATCTGTGAATTGAAACATCAACTATTAGTATCGTGAACGACAAGATTTGAATGGTTAAATAAATACTTCAACAAGCAGATCATAAAATGTTAATTTCTCAATAAAAAACAAGAATTCAAAAAAAAATATTGCACACAATTGATTGTCAGCTCAATGAAAAAAATTAAAAAAAAAAAAATTCATGCGCATAATCTTGTCTAATTTAAGAACTACTTCGCCAGGACCCAAGAAAACAGACATATTTAAATGGTCCGCCTAGAACAAATGTATCCTGCCAGGCAATCTAAAAAAAACATAACAATCACCAAAACGTTACAGCAAATATATACAGTCATTTATACACAGCCTCTAGAGTCGATCAGGATATAATATCTGTTCTAAACTGTCCAACAAAATACATCTGTTCTAAATGGCCCATCTGAATAGTCTATGGTTTTCCACAATCCGTTTACTTCATATTTTACTTTTCATTCAACGCAAGCCATCATCCGATTCAATACTGTACATACCATTGCCTCAGCTTGAGGTGGATCTAGTGGTGGCACTTCGCCATCACCCTCGGCCCCTCCCATCACAACGTCTTGATTCTCTGATATAAACCAAATAAAACACATTTTTAGTAAATGCACCATATCATGCCCACCATTAATATTAAAAACAAAACAATTCAATAGGATGATTATTCAATTAAATGAATATGAACGCATTACAAATATCTAAGGCTTGCTCCAAAACTCCAAAACTCCAAAACAACAGAATCAGACAAAATTATTGGCTATGCAAAGAATCAAGCTAAACAGAAAAATAAAATTCCGAAATTAAATCAGCTTACATTCTCAATTCTGGATTTGATTAAGTTCAATAAAATAGTAATACAAAATGGTGTCGGTAAGTGGGCTTTCAGCAGTTAGCTTAGAACACAGCCATACTTTAGATCCTACAATTTTTTTCGAATTAAATGAAATATAAAGATCACGTATAAGCAATGCCATAACCATAAAATACAATTGACAAAATGAGACCATGTCAGCTTGAAACAATCAACTAAACACGTGATAATACGAAAGGGAGTAAATAGCCGTAAAAAATTAGAACACGCATCTTTCTATTACTCGACTCATTGTTCGCATGTATATGCAATACTCGAATAATAGCTGAATCAGAATACTCCATTTGTTTGAGATTGAGAAATGTTATGGAATACACAATTAAAACAAAACAGACCGTAACACAATGTATGAAAACGTGTATGTATACTTACCCATGTTGCTGCCTCGAGATTCGAATACAGAATGAAGGATTGAAACCGTTGATCTAGTAGCATATACATTGACGAGATCTCATACTCACACATACAACCAAACGATTTGAAATAAATTGTGCAACTGCATAAAAATTTGTCCAGATGGCGATGTCCTGTGAGCACTACTGGACAAATTCAGTTTAACCAAAATTATCCATCCATTTCAGTATTGCAATTATTATCACAACAGAATTATATTAAGAAGACAACTAAGTAAGTAAATTAATTAAGAGGCAATCTTCGGAAAAATAGAACAACGAGTAATTAAATTAAAACGAGTGATGAATAAATTGTCCATTCAAAATACGCGTCAGTAGGACTGCACTCTATTGACAAATTTCAGAAATAACAAGTATAATACAGATGAGATCAACTCAAATAGATGACTTTAGGAACGTCATTTAGAAAAGTCAGCGAATAGGAAGTAGAACGTCCATTCCACTTGGAGATATTGCAAAGCGCGTATCGAAAGATAAATCTTACAATTATTCAACTAGTCAGTGATATTTCAGTGCATTTGAACATCGTTCGAATTCACACAAACACGTGACTTTTTTCATTTTCTTTACTGTAACAATAATATCAATAATTCTATAACATTGTCAGTACGCAATATATTGTTCTTAATCGACAAGTTCGAGGTTATTCGTGTCAGCGTACTGCAGTGCCGGCAAAAATTAATTTTCACACATCGTTTCTCAAACAGTATTAAAGATTGTGAAATCGACGTATGATTACGAGAATAGACATAGTGGATTTCTTTGATTTGCCAAACTCATGCATGAAAAATTTTATTGTATAATTGTGTATAAAATAGAATTCATGCAGCAGTTAAATCAGGAGACCCGAAAAAATCTATATGTGAGTACACTCAATAACAATTATTCATTCATAAATACATTCATAAATACAAGAAAGTTAGAATATATAACGATAAACAGACAAATCCTAAGTATAAGTTGAGTAGTATTTAATACAGGTAGTCCCATAAATAACAATGCCGAAAAGTAGGAAACGTAGCTGAAGCAAAATGCAGCAACAACAAAAAGAGGCGAAGCGATCCGCCAGAATAGGTAAAACTGACGCGCCACAACCCAATAAAACAGCTGACGTAAATTTGCCAATTATAATAGAAATTACAAACGACACGAACGAACAAATAGACGTTAATGCAATAGTCCGTGCGACTAGAGCACAGATCGCAGCTTGCATCATGAACATTGCACAGGAGCTACAGGACATGTGTATAAATGCATTTCTAAAGGTTTTAAGGTGCCACAGTACTCGATCCAAAATCTAGCATTCGGTACAGCGCCCTCTGGATAGTTTAGCCGGGATTCAAACCCATATGACACCAGTCAGACGTGCTACCACCTACCGGGAGCTAGCGAAACGCTCATGGAGACAAAAGGGGGTCGGTCAATCGTCTGGATATCGAATGATAACCTTACCAACGTTACCGACTCGAATTTTTTTACATGAATGGTAACGTGACACGTTCGGAATGAATAACGACGTGAATTTACATGGGGCATTCCACGCGAACTCGACCAGTGTCAAACCTCGACCATCTCGACATCATTTAATTTTTTTTTCAACATTCTACTCAATGAAAAATGCGTCTCACATTTATTTTTAGATTTTTTTATTCGGCTGTTCATTTTTTATGAATTTTTGAAGTTGATTGAGAAGGCCCATTTTTTCAGTTTTTCTCAATCAACTGAAAAAATTTATAGAAAACGAACGGCTGAATAAAAAAATCTAAAAATAAATCTGGACGCATTTTTCACGAAGTAGAATGTTGAATTACAAACTGAAATGATTTCAAGACGGTCGGGGGGGTTCAACACTGGTCAAGTTGGCATTGGCCCCACCTGTGTGTAATACTACGTAATGGTATTCAGAAATGATTGTTTGGATAATTGAATAACGGGCTAAATATAATCCCAAGTGGATAAACAAAAAATATATGTTCAGAAATATGTAACGAATATAATATAAAAAATACTTCATCTCACAACGTACGAAACCGGGAAACCATTAAAAACAAATACGTATCTAAATCTTGTAACACTTCGTTTATTTTCCGTATACATACACGAGTTGGTTATTGACATCGATTTGCGGATTACTTCTACTTTATGTTTTCTACGAGTTTTGTTACTTCGGTAGTTTACGAAACAATAATTATTTATGTCATATATTTTACTAACAATTTGACAAATTAAAAAAATAATTTCATGGCAAGATCCGATTACAGATCAATGATCAATGATCAATTACATATCGATCTGGTATTAGCAAGTCAAGGTATCCGCGAAGTCAGAGGTTGTATGTGATAATCATTTCCTCCGGAATACTGGACATCCTTCGTGAATCCGCAGATGGTTGACCATCTCGCATAATACGTGGTTCTGCAAATGACAAAGCAATTGTTAGATTATTCCAGCCAACTTTCCTGTAAACTAAATCCGTCTGTATTAGGCACTTGCAACGATACGAATATGAGTCGGGTAGCCTATGACACCCGTCATTTCTCAGCATCCATCCGCGACTTGTGATTCTAGAGTACTGCGCGAATACGACACTTCATTGAGGGGGGACGCGTCTCTTTCGACCGTCATTCCTGGATAGTCCTTTTTGGCGACATATGCACAGCGCTGATACTTGAAACAACCTAAGGCGTTGCGGGCTGCCCGATTCTTTCCTGATATTACATCTGAGAGTCATGCATAAATTACATTGCCCCCTTTTTTGTTTACTGACGTTTGATAAAGGTGCACTCGTCATCAAAGGTAAGTGAACAAAAATGTCTTCTAGATTATTAGGCACTGTTATCAAGTCTATGTTTTAAATTTGTTAAGTCCGAGTTATATGATATGTCCGTGATTATAATTGTTTGATATGTCCGTGATTATAATTGTTTGATATGTCTGTGATTCTAGTCTTCTTCTTTCTGGAGGCCAAGAGGATCACTGAAATCGAAGTGCGCGATGTATTCCGGTAGTTCTACTTCCTTCGGTGATGCTAGTGCTGGCATGTTATTTAGGAAATCTGGACATAACTGGTCCAGGTAGTCAAAATCCGGTAAGCCAAATACGTTCGCTTCTCCACATACATCTTCCATCGGTTCAGGTGAAGGAATATGCAGCATTCCTATGATGTCATCCCCTGTCATTGGATCGTCTGGATTAATCATCGGATCTGGTGTTTGATTTGATCTATCGTCATTAGAAGGTAAGTCTACTGTTCCGAATAATCTGAACAGATCCATTTTCTTCTTATACGCCTTTTTCTCCTCTTCCGTCCTCTCGTACAGATCAATTTTTATTAGTTTCCAGGGTACTCTGTGAGCTAGCTGCTCCCTATTACCCGCCTTTCTTTTTCGGAATTCTTCTTTCGCTACTTCAAAATTAATCCTTTTATCGGGTATTGTGATTACCATTTTAATTTTCTGTTTCGGTTTCTCAATATTTATCTTTTCAAAATTTGTATTTATTTTATTTAATGGTATCGAAACCTTTATTTGAGGATTACGCTTAACAACGTCTATTTGTTTTTTTGGCATAACTTTTGTTATTTTTATTTTTGGGTGATTGTCTATTTTCACTATTTTTGGTTTTTCTTTGGGTGTCTGGGTGCACTTGCCATTTCGGTATGACCCTTTCCCGCTTACAAACTTCCCCCTGCACTTCATTATTTTCTCGCGATTATTGTTCAAATCTTTAATGCACGGTAAGTTAATGTTTTCCGTTTGCGTATATTTTTCTTGGACACTAATATAGCCATAGCTAGGGTTATACATCTTGACTTCAACTGACTAATTCTTATGTCTACCCTGTCTTATATAGGATGATTATTTGCACTCGTTTTTGGCAATCTTTGAACGGGGATAATCCCTTCTGAGAATTTTTCTATGTTCTAAGGCTTCCTGAAAATTATTTCTATAGTACAAGTTTTTCTTATGTTGAGTCTACATACAGTTTGAACATATTTACATGGAATCTTCCACGTTCTACCTCTGTGTCAATCGTTTCCAAAATATACGTTGCTTCCCCTATTTGCCTTTTAATACGATACGGCCCCTCATATAATGCTAAGAACTTTGCCATCTTTTCATTAACAGTATCAGAAACGTTTAAAGCCTTAACTAATTTCCTTATCCTATTAACCTTATCTCCTATCTTAAATTTACTCATTTTGTGCGTGGTATTGAACCTATCGGCCCTTCTTTTACCATATCTTTTAATATTATTTTCTACTTAGCACAGCTTAGTTTCGTATTTGACGTCATTATCTGATTTAATAATCCAATCTTCCCAAAACCGCGTAGGATTTTGTTTAAGTTGGATTTCGCGAGGCGCGAATCCAGTGAAATCATGGGATTTTTCAATCAAAGATTCGAATACTGACTCGGGAATGCAAGACTTGAGGCTGCCCCCTGGACTTTGGTGGTAAAAAACTGCATTCTGAACAGTAAGAGCTTTGTTTGATTTGAATCTATCTCCTTTGAGATTTTGAATTAATTCGTCACCTATTTCCTCTGCTAATGGTGCTATGGATTTATACGACTTACTAATTGCTCTTTGTTTTCTGTTTCAGGTAGACACCTACTCGAAACGTCAGCTTTGCTGAGTTTTCTGTATCTATCTTCGAAATATGCCTGCTGTTCAGGCTTTGACAATACTAACTGTTCTACCGTATTATTGAAAGAAACAAAAGCCCTGTCAAATACCTCTTCGCGTCTTTCATAACTTTTCGCTAAGTCGTTTAATACCGACGCTATCCTGTCTAGATCGTTCATTTTATTTCCTGTTTCATCAGAAACCTAATCCTTGCCTTTCATTTCGTGTTATTGATTTCAATAAAGTGATTTGAAGCAAGATTTTACTGAAGTTAATTTTTTATAATGAAGTTAAGGGGACCAGTACAGCTTGAATTTTCGAAAAAATTGGTTTTTCGTTTTTTGCAGTTTATGTTACCTAAAGATCTTCTACGTCTGTGAAAAAATCGAGTTTGACGAAATCGTCACGGTTTAGAAGTTACGGTCAAAAGTTCGTTATTTGGCTATCGCGATTTGGCGCAAGTGGCGCTGGCGCTTGATTTCGATATTGATCACATGGTGTATGATCGCCATTACTTGTGCAATACTTTTCGAGGTTGCGTGAGCGTCTGCTCGATTTCCAGTGTTTCAGAATTGAAATAAATAAATAAAAACAGTACTTTTCAGTACTAAATAATTATAAATTTACCTAATATCTATAGCGCGTAATCGTTGTACGGGTGTTGTGACTTGGTGCTTCGAAAACTATAACCTAAAAGTAAGTATTCAATCAAAATAGTAATATCTACACTAAGCTTCTGCCGAACTGTGTGTGCGGTCGAAGTTTTTTTGCTTTTTGTTCACAGATTTTTTGATAAAACAGAAAGGAAATATATAAAATATATCCAATATATTCAATATGAAAAGAAGAGAGAGGAGTTCTGGTGTTGGCACAAAAGGATGCATTGGCCGGTCAAAGAAGAGGGCGAAAACATTTCCGCAGAAGCAAACAGCGGCTGATGGACAGAGCACTCATGTTTCAACAGCTTCGGATAGAAAAATCAGTGGCGACTACGAGGCTAGCGATTCTGCTGGCTATAGGCTGTTTCACGTGAAACACTATTCCGTGCTCTGCGGGAGCATTTATCTTGCAAGACATGTGGTGGGTCGATAGTTATGACTGAAGTTAGCTTGAGAGGACTGGGTGGAACATACGGTATCTCTTGTGAAAATTGTGTCCAGCTAAAAATCTTCAAAAGTAGCCCTATGATTGATGATACACGAAGCGCGTATGAAATCAATAGGCGATCCATACTAGCGATGCGTTGTATTGGGCAAGGCAATGAGTCTGCGGAGGATGCAGCAGGGCCCTCATATGCTGCTGGAGCTTTTTAAAGAAGTGAGTAAGAGAAAGAAGCATGTATGGAACAAAAAAATACATGGGAAAAAAAAGTTCTGAGAAAATAGTTTGCAGAAAAGAAAAAGGAAAAATTAAATTTCCAATAAAAAAAAAAATTCTTTTTGAAAATTGAAAATTAAAAAAAAAAAAATTTCATTCAACTTTGGTACAACAAACTTTTTAATGTATGAGCCTCCGGAGGAGTATATACCAATTTTTCTGCAAAAACTTCAAACTCGTTTATCTCAGAACTATGTTTTTGGAGCTGTGTCGTAAGGTTTTAGGAGCACCGTTGCTCCGATTGGGGTCTTTGACGGCTCATTTGGTTCGGGCGACAAATCCTCATGATATGAACGAGGGAATTTTTGAATGTGTCTATTTTGGCCAAGTTATTTGCAAATTAGTGGCTCAAATTTTGGAAATTTTAGATAAATGACTGTAAGTTTTCACATGTGTTTTTCTTTTCAGATCCCCGCGTTCATAAGATGTGGAACTCCTGTCTGAAGAAGTTGAGACGTCGAAACACTGGATTGGATCAACGGTGTGCCTGAAACCTTACGACACAGTTTTTTGCAGAAATATTCTTTTTGATGTAAAATAAACTTTGGTTGACAAATAAAGTGATTCTGGAGTACTTGAAATATCTTAAACCAAGCTGTACTGGTCCCCTTAAGTTGATAAAATTTCAAGTGAATTTAAATTTTATTTTGAGGAGCCTCACGTTGGGCGCCAAATGTAACTTTCTCTGCGTATGTCTCACGGCAGAAGGCCGCGAAATCACGCTAGCTCGCGTGAATTCTTTGTCACGGGTATGATTTGGAGCCCCTCCAAGGAAAAATGTGAAAAACCTATTGTTACCCTAATACAGACTTGGGATTGCACACTCTCAGACTCGGGTACCGATTAAAGCTATACCGTTGCTGCCTGAGTGTTACGCACCGAAGCTGCCTCCCTAATACAGACTTGGATAATCTTACACTCTCAGACTCGAGTACCAATTAAAGCTGTACCGTCGCTGCCTGAGTGTTAGACTACCGAAGCTGCCTTGTTTTAAGCTAGCTAAACACGATTTTATTTCCAAGTGATTTTAGCTGAAAGGAATTTATGTTAATTAAAGAAATGAATTAACACACGAAATGAAAGACAATTAGATTCGGATTGATTATTATATCTAATCGATTGATTATTTTATTTTATTGATTCGACTTCCTATAGTCTATTTCACTTGAAGCTACCATTTACAAGAATGAAATTAAATTAAAAATGTGGCTCGATATAATCAAATAATAAATTTTCTATTCTAATTGGCTTTGTTTCTGTTTCTGTTCTGTTTTTCTTTCTTCGTTCGTTTGTTCTGAATTGCTGCTTTAGCGAATCTATTTTTGTTTTGAGTTTAAGTTAAATTGCTATTTTAGCTCATTTACTTTCGTTTTCCTTTTTTGATTCTATAATTACTGTTTTAGCTAATTATATTTTTCTTTTGTTTTGAGTGTAATCTAAATTGCTGCTTTAGCCAATTTAATTTCTCGAGTTTTGATTCTATGTGAGGTAAGATCTCGCTTCGAGTAACTTCCTATATTTGAGGCTATGAGAGTTTATCTTTAATAGACGTGAGTCGATTGACTGCTTTAGTACGAATCGCTGTCTACTGCCTCAGCGTGCCAGCTTATATAGTAGTTCTCGTGACGTCACGTCAGGGTCTTCTGATCGGATCGGCGCGAGGCTATTTGCGCGGTCGTATGTAGCTTGTTCGGTCGATCTACCGGGTGGTATAGTTCGAACACGTTACAACATATAGTGTAACTTTATGGCAGTTTCGCGACTACGCGAACTGACAGTTATTGCCAGTCTTTTGCTCTAAATGTAATTTCGGGACCTCTCCATCTAATTTGTCTAATAACGGACTTTGAACGATAAGGGATCCAGCCTCAAATCTGAGACATCATGTTATACATAATAGAATTCATTCAATGTTTTAAACTCTATTCGCGGTTGCAACCAAATTAAACTAATATTCACAAGGTTTGCTTACTTACTAACTGATTCAGTTGAATGTGCGCATGAGACCTCTGGTCTCATGACTTTATGCAAGAATTTATATAATGTTTATATGATGATGATTTTAATAGTTTTATAATATTGTAAGAGAGATATGATTTGGAATTTAAGTAAGTTTCTGAATTTCTGAGTTTTCTAAGATTATATCGTTATATGGCTAGGCAGATCACCAGGCGCTTTGCCTATGGTATCTGATAAGAACGAGAGAAGCTATGAGTCAATCTAGCGCTTTGCCTGAGATTGCTGTACGAAGTATTGAGAAGCTAAATGCGTGGAGTCAACCTGGCGCTGTGTGATGACACGCCTTATATACCTGTTGTGACGTCACGCCAAGCCATCGACGTTCGTCGAACATGCGAGATCGTTCTCGAATATTCGTAACGGCTGATTCGTATGTAAACGTACCAGGCCTATGTCGCCTGATACGTTACATTGCCCCCTTCGTTCATCGGCTGGTCGGATGATTTTCTATCGGGTAGACGATGATCGACTCGTTGTTCGTTCGGTGATGTTCTTTCGTGGGTGATGATAAAAAAAAGTTTCATCAGTGCGTTGTGGTACAGTGCCGCTTGGTGCGCCTATGGTGATATTGTGCAGTATGAATGTGAGAAGTGGATTTCGTGTTATACCCTGGATTATGTGTGATGCATCTTGCTGATGTGCATCAACCTCGTCCTCAAAATTTCCCGATGCATCAGAAATACTCAGTCGATAAGTCTTCGGTGCTTAGAATATGGCATGTCATCGCATTAATCCACAGGTACGTCTCTCTTTCTCTCTTTACTTGATATCACCATCGTCTAAATTATGTTGTGGTTGATCTCGTTGTCGTTTGTATTATTGTTCCAGACATTCGTCATTTCTTTGGTGGTCTGACAGCTGATGCCTCGATGAATCGAACCGATCGCCGATACTGATAGAATGATGCAGCCGCCGAAAATATTGGTAGTGCCCCCTGCACTTTGGATAGTTGTATCTCTCGAATACCCCCCTGGCTCCACATGGTACAGCCAGTTTTCTACCAAGTTTTGATATTTTCGTAGTTTTATGGGGATTAGACCATTATTAGCCAGATTACTGACTAGATAATCTGCGTATGTTCTATCTCCATCTGTTTTGCTTAGTAGGTTCGTTATGTCCTGTGTCGTCCAAATTAATACTGAGTTTATTGATTCGTCATCTTTTTCCTTTTCAGGTATCGTCCAGCCGGGAATCTTCATCAGTGATGTGCGCGTGAAGTTCAGTGCAGTGCGCGTCTGGTTTTTACCGATTTCAACTACGTGACCTAAATTGTAGTTGACCAGGTATTTTCAATTAACCCGATTACTAGATTATCTGGATTTATCTTAACCTTAGATAAGCCAATAACTATTAATATTGGCGTTTAAATCGGTTTTAGAAATTGTCTGTTTTAAGTGAGATGAAGTGTTTTTATCTAATCCGATTAGTAGGTTACTCGGAATAATGTTAATCCTCTTTAATCCTTTCTCTACGTTCAAATTATTAATATCATCTGAATCTAATTTATTTACACTATTCACATTTCCTATGCTAGCTAGCTGATTGTTTCGTGTATTGTTTTCTAAGTTGATTAAACCCGTAGGGAAAAGTTACATTGGTTACCATTGGAGATTTCGCCATTGATTACCATTCCCAGGAGGATGAATGGTAAACGATTGGCGTTTTGCCAAAGGTAATATTTGCCATTCTAGTTTTTACCATTCAAATGGCTCTCTCCTGTCAATGGAACTGAATGGGTAGCCAATGGTGATATCCACCATTCAAATGGCATTCTTCTATTAATGGTGCTGAATGGGTTGCCAATGGTGATGTCCACCATTCAAATGGCAGTCTTTTATTAATGGTGCTGAATGGGTTGCCAATGGTGACATTCGCCATTCAAATGGCAGTTTTCTAATAATGGTGCTGAATGGGTTGCCAATGGTGTTATTCGCCATTCAAATGTCATTGTTTCATTAAAGGTACTGGAAGGTAGATCGAATAACTCTCCCAACAATCATTTATAATATTACTCATTTTATATCATGAAATATTTTTTCAACATAGCTTGATGCGTCATACAACTGGTTCATCATTTTTAACATATAAAAACTACTTGAACTATAAATATAGACTGTTACAAACAAAACAACCCTGCAGTATGATACATATGACAAATCGTAAGAACCCTCAAATATATATATAATAATATAATACTATATATACAGATAAATGAAGGCGGTTCATTACATACTTTATAAAGATAACGATATACTATATGAGTATACATAGTGAATACATAACGCCTAATGACTAATAGGAACCTAAAATCATTTATAGCTTCTTTGAGAACCTTGACTCTTGACGAATATACCTATAATATCTATGTACCAAATTTTATTCGGATTTGATACGTAGTAATGCACATTGATGCTGGTCCTTTACTTTGACGAAGTGAGTACGTACACTAGTACAGTGAAAGTAATTACTCAAGACAGCGAATAGACTGTGACAAACAGGATAACCTAACAGTCATATAAAAATAGTTAGATCACCTGAATAGTCGGCCAAAAAAAAAAAAAACCATATTTTAAACTCATGGAACGCAGATACGTTATAGTATATTGTAATAAATATATCCTCAATATATCGAACAGATTACTGCAAAAACTCTCTAAAAAAAAGTATACTAAAATGTTCTTCGTACTCTATAATAATGCAAACATTTACATTTTCAAGCCCTCCTGTATAAAACATATGAAATAAAACGAAATAGAATGTTACACGCGAAACAATATCTACTTTAAAGTACTATGAAAAAAAGGTGGTATACTCGAATACAAAAGGTAGGAATTCCTTGATCGAGCACTGAAATTCCGTTTCTCCCAGGTACCGGGGTCACAACTTCCTTATTTGTCAGCTTGTTTAGCTCTTTTGAATCCTACTCCTCCGTGAAGTTTCGTAGCCTCATATTTCAGTTTTAACTGAATGGCAGTAGTGATCTCCTTTTTAGTGCAGTTTGGCTTCTGATCGAGTATGTAATCTGTGAAAAAAAGTCAAATAACTTTTATTTCGGTTATATGCATAAAACAACTAGGAAATTTTCTTTATATATATATATAATCTCAAAATCTTCTTTATATATATATATATATATATATATATATATAAGTGGAAATCAAATTTTTAATGTACCGTAAAGCCCCTTTATCTTTGTTGGATCTAGTTGTTTTTTTTGCCTGATTTCTGAAGCACTACGCTTCAGATGAATGTTTGATACTTTTCCAGTTAGTGAGGAATTACCCATTTCTTCCGCAGTAAACAGAATGACCATTAACTCGTTGACTAGTTTCGAAATTTTAGAATCATTACACAGATCAATCCTTTTTTTATCTACAAGCTGTCCACCGATGCTGATGAAAGTTTTGCTTTCCTGTAAACAGTAGAAAAAAGTAGAACTGAATTTAATATCAAACCTGTAAAATCGCATCTATCTTGAGCTAGCACTCTAACTGCAGCTCACTCATGACTCTTATAGCAGATTATGAAAAAAAACATCCAACTACATTATATTCGAAATTTGAACTTCTTACATCTGTGAGATTCGTTGATGACTTAACCGTAGCCTGTGTAAGGATGGGATTCTTGACCAGCTTCGTTGTCTTCAGCTCATCCTCATCATCATCCAGATGCTTGTCGACGGTCTCGTTAACATCCTTGAACTCGAAAAGAGGGGCTGAGAATTCTGATTTGACAGAATGCAGATGAACGTAATCCCCAGGTTCCTCATTGAGTACATTGAGGTCCATTTCTATTATATCATAGGAGTTCACAACCTGAGGGCTATGGGATGATTGGCTACTGCTGCTATTATTATCCAAAGTTACTTCTGCAGATACACAGGTTTGGCTCATCTTCGGCGTAGCAAGTTCTTTAACTGACGCAGATAGGTCAGTGGTAGACTGGTTTTTCATGTCCAACTTTGGAGGCCTGCTCTTATTGGTACTTGTCTTAGAACTTTGTGTATCATTCCCAGCAAAGATTGGAGCTTGAGGAGCTGATTGGAGACTGCTGCTGGTATCAATCGGAGACAGTTTTTCAAGAACAGGACCTTCGCTCACTTTCTGCGCCTGAAGTTTTCTCATTGAAGAGTGTGATTTGGTCTCTGAACTCAAAACAAGAGAACTAGTTGACTTGTTATGGTCAATCAGTTTGCGAAGTTCACTCCCATCGACACAAGCGTTTGTGCTTTCCATAGCAGTTCCAGCAGATGGTCTCATTTTTCCCTCACAATTCATAGATGTGCCAGACATTAAGCAATCAATTTCGTTCCATAGAATGGTATCTTGTACTTGCAGGGACTGAATTTTATCTTCAATAGTAGCAAGTTTGTTGTCAAAGGTTTTGACTACATCTCGAATAGCAAAGAGCGTGTCCTCATATTCTTTGAATTTCTGAACAATATGAGACATTTTGTTTGCAATCGCAGTCTCAACTGTGGCTGGAAGTGTATCCATTAGCTTTTTCATTTTAGAGAGTTGATCGGAGACAATTTTTAGAGGATCGTCAGGAGATTTCGGCTGATCAGTAGAATTTTCATGCGATGGAGTAGTTTTGCTCTGATTGCTCACTTTGTTATGACGCAGTCTCTTCACTTGATCGCCAGAATCTGGGTTAACATCCAGTCGTTTTTTATTCTTAGCTTCATTTTTGACACGCCCCATTAACAACTGCTGCGACTCTCGTGTAGAAGCATCTTTTTTCTTTTTAGAAATCTTCTCCTACATTGATTTGAGAGTGTACGATAGCGTGACAACAGTCGAACAATGAAAACTGCCAGTATAAGCAACTTACCACTTGCGGTTTCACTTGCGAAGTCTTGCTTTCTGCTACGTCATCGTTGCTGCATCTGTCGCAAATACGCTTTCGATCATACTTGGAAGGATTCAACGTATCGTACTTATCAATGTTATCTCGTGAGCTGCACATGTCCTCCCATTCTTGATGTCAAAGAAGAACAGAAAGAAAATATATGATACACGTGATAGGACTTCTAAAAAAAAGGTCTATTAGCCTATATGTTTAGCTAATTTGCAGCCTATGTGGAATTCTCAGACAGCTGTAAGAAAACTCAGCTGCTAAGATCAGCTCGTCACTAAAACCTTATGCTAAATGGGAGGGATTCCAGGAAACGTTTCGGTTCATTATTACACCTCAAGAATTACATGGTCGTAAACTTTAGGAAGGGTTTAAATTATCAATACTCAATTGATCAGAAATGTTATAATACTCACTTCCTATTTTCAATAAAATAGCAGGAACTATGTTGACGGAGGCTTTGGTCTTTCCGTCTTTGATATTAGAAGGCCAGCGTACGTGGAGGACAGTCTTCTTGTCTATAGCCTCTTGTAAACAAGCTACATCCCCGTTTGCTTTTACCCAAAATTCCTCATCAATCCAGTCCAAATACCCTACTCCCACCTTAGCCTCATCGACGAAGTCGAAGAGACCCGCTTGCTTCTTCGATGGCATAATTTCTTGTACCTTATAAACAATTAGATTTATATGAATCTATCGCAGGTGAAATATTATGAAACCGCGTTTGAAGGGAATTTCCACGATCGTAGGTGGAGCAATATTTGTTTTCAGCCTCACTCTCTAAATCTGAATCAGCGAAATTTCGCTGATTGTCAGCGAAATTTCGCTGATTGTCAGCGAATAGTCGCTGATTGAAATAGCTATAAGTATACTACTGAGAATCAGCGACTAATCGCTGTTTCAATCAGTGAAAAATTATTTCACTGATTTAACCAGTGGAAGTTTCAATATTAGAATCAGTGAAACAATATTCCAGGTCTCGTATGGAATGATTTTCACGAGCGTCGTCTTCGTAGGGATCGTTCATAACGTCTTCGGGGCAGATTGTAGTAATTGTATCTTGAAAAAAGATAGGACTATTCAAGTAATGATGTCACAAGACTCGAGGCCACACGGAAGAACTCGGCTTCTCCAATTGATAGGGGTTATGTTTGCGTCAAAGATTTCAAACACTGGTGTGTGTATAAATCGTATATCAAGTAAATCGTACTGGAATCTGTATAAGGAATTTCGTTACCTAGCTTGTGCTGTTCTAATGTTGTAACAGAAAGTCCTCACTGACGCGACGAAAGAAGACCGAAGGACAAGAAATGAACAAATGTCACTGTCTCGAAATTGAAACAAATTCAAATCTGTGAGACTCGCTGATTCAAACAGCGAAGTTCGCTGATTCCCAGTGAAAATATCGTTCACTGATTAGAATAGCGGAATTTCCGCTGATTCAGATTTAGAGAGCAGATACGACAACCTAACCTCAATCACGCAGGGATATTCTCTCGGGCTTTATAACTTCAATTAGCTATTGAAATGTGTATGTAGATACGAATTTATGGGGAAGGTCGACTGGTGTATTATTTCTCTAGGTTTCAAGTAACATCGTTGCGTACTTACCTCGATATTATGCACTTAAATGAACGTCAGCCGGCGACACACTTCACACGCGTTTGTTGTAGGTTATCCGCTGGGCTGTCGGGCATCGGCGTCGGTTCCGTGCGCAGACGCGCATGCGCGCGGTTTGAATCCTACCAATCATGAATGAGCAATAAATGTGCGATTCGTTGGTGTAAACACAGTTGACCTTGAGTCAGACGCTTCTGTCAGGAGCACGACTTAAGACGCAGACAGTTGTTGCAGTCCATCCATCAGGAACGATATTGTTTTGAAACGTAAACAAAACTGAAAAAAAAGCTTGACTAGTACTCTATACATCGGGATGGCGAATTACAATCGAAAACGGTATAGAAAATATCTTTATGAAGATGTGCCAATGCCCAAGAGAACAGAAAACCGTAGGCAATTACTTGAAGAACGAGAACTAGAAGAACGTGACCGAGATGACGATTCAGATGCAGCGGTGACTGATGATAGTGATAATAATAACAGTAGCGATGCCGAAGAATCTGACGAAAGAAGTCATACTGCTTCCCAAACTTCAGATTATTCAGAAAACGAGTGTGTGAATAACGACTGCCCAGAAAATAACTCTTCTGCTTTGACAAGTGAGAACGCATCTGATAATGAGAATAACCATCAAAATCAGAGCAACGAACTGTCAAATGGAGAGACTGACGACGAATTGGCCTTCATACGGCCTGTAATTGAGGCTGCAGCCGAGATCGTAGAACATCATGAGGATATTGAGGCATGTATATCTCAAGTATTGTCATGATTTTTCAACCAAGAAATAGTAACACCACATAATAGTAATTCATAATTCATTGGTTCTTAATTCACTGTTGCAGGAAAATGAAATCGAAGAAAATATTCTTGATCAACATGTAGTGGCAGTAGAAAATCAGGTCAACGAAGATAACAATGTTCAGGTATACATACTTCTACATGATTATGCAATAAAATATGATATCACAATATTCATGTAATAATTTTCTTATCATACATGAAGGTAGATGAAGATGGCAACGATGAAAGTGATCCAGGTGAAAACCTAGATGACGAGGCTGTTGATGATCAAGATCAGACGCTACTATACGATGGTGCGAGAATCAGTCGACGTGAAAGCGAGCTCCTGATAATGTCTTTTCTGCTGCGATACTCTCTGCCTGATAAGAGTCTGGATGACCTTCTGCATTTAGTGAACTGCCACATGCCTCAAAAGGTTTACAGTTCCAAATATTTATTCAAGAAAAAGTTCCCTGAGGGATCAGTTCAGCAACATTTCTTCTGCAGCTCTTGTGATGAGTATTTAAACATTGAGAATGAACAAGAAGAAATCACCTGTGTTTGTGGGGTTACAACTAATAGAAATGAACTGAAACGGAGAGGCAAATATTTCCTGACCAACAACATATCGGAGAGAATCAAAGACATTTTGACCGATAATAACGTCGCTAGGCACCTTCGTCGAAGAGAGAATGAGACTAGTGATGTCACGTCAGGAAGACTGTATAAACGCCTGTTTGATAGTGCAATATTTGGAAACAATGATATAACCCTTCAGTGGAACACAGATGGTGCAAACGTTTTCAAATCTTCCAACAAGTCACTGTGGCCGATACAAATATCTATCAACGAGCTCCCATACACTGTTCGAAAGAACAATATGATTCTAGCAGGCCTTTGGATTGGTGAAGGCTCACCTCGCATGGATGTTGTTCTCGAACCATTTATAGAAGAATTGAACGATTTGCATGATGAAGGAATCACATGCTCTTTCCTCGGCCAAGACAATGTCACTGTAAAAGTACACTGTTTGATTGCTTCGGTGGACTCTGTTGCCAGGCCAAAGGTAAAGCACATGCGTTCACGGTATTTTACTCGTTAGATTATTATTCCAATTTAATTAACTGCGTGGTTTTGATTTCAATTTCAGCTACAAAATATGATCCAATTCAACGGCCGTTTTGGATGTCCGTATTGTCTCAATGAAGGTGAGACAGTTGAAAAAGGAAAGGGTTTTGTTCGAATATATAAGCCAATTATTGGCGAATTGCGGGATGCTAGACAACTTGAGGCGAACGCTGAAAGTGCTGTGCTGCAGAATAAGCCTGTCAATGGAGTAAAAGGATACTCTCTTTTACTGTTACTTCAAATTTTCGATATCATACGATCATTTGTTCCTGATTATATGCACGCCGTTCTTTTGGGAGTAGTTCGCGCTATATGCGAGCTTTGGTTCAACAGTAAATACTCTAATTCGCCGTGGTACATAGGTCTGAGGTCAAACGAAGTATCACAACGACTAATGAGCATGAAACCGACTTCAGAAATCAGAAGAACTCTTTCTAGTCTTGACAAACGAGCTTTATGGAAGGCTTCAGAATGGCGCACTTTTCTTCTTTATTACTCTCTGCCAGCTTTGCGAGGTATTCTACCAGAAAAGTATTTTCGACATTGGTTCTTGCTGGTTTTCGCGTTTCAGACACTATTAAAGAATAAAGTCACTTCATCGGAAATTGACGCTGCGAATTCAGCCCTGCAAACATTTGTGAAACAGGCTGAAATCTTGTACGGAAAAGAACATTTATCATTCAACATGCACTTATTATTGCATATGCCGAGGTACGTTAAAGATTGGGGTTCACCATGGGCAAGCTCGGCATTTATGTACGAACATGGCAACGGAGTGCTAGTTCGCCTCTTCAACGGAACACAATCTGTTGTAGATCAGATTTTTCGGGCATACGAACTCACGTGTTATCTTCAAAGGGTAGGGCCAAGAATTTTCAACGAAAATTCATTTGAACCTGCAGTAAAGCTTTTTGGCAAACTCATGGGTGATGAATATTGCGTTCAGAAATGTTCACGGGAATTAAATAACAACTTGGTAATTTTCGGAAGAGCAGAGCTCTTTACGGCATCCCCACAAGTATTGATAAGAATTGAGAACATTTTCGGACGTGATACATTCGGAGATATCCTTCGGAATCCAGCTGTTCAAGTAACAAGTTTCAAGCGATTTATATGGAAAAACATACTGTACCATTGTAGAACATACCAACGACTACAAAAGCGAGCGAATTGTGTCGCAAAATTGCTTGATGAAAGATTTATAGAGATTCATCGGTTATTATGTGTACAGCAGGCAGGGTTTGAAAAACATTTTGTTCTCTTCGGCCAAGAACTAATACGAAATAACGGAATGATAGTGAGGAACAGTTCTTTGAATATTTCTAGTACCACTTTCCTGGCATCAGTCGACAGAGGTCCAGATATCTATTGTTCGCTTGATCAAATCGTTGGCAAATGTATGTTAATGGCAGTTAATGGTAATATCTATGTGAGTCCCTTAGTTAATACTTTTGAAAGAGATTGAAGTGTGACACAGCTGCACTTGAGATAGAATTTTTGTCAAAAATACTATTCAGTACACTTGGATGTACTAACCCTTCAATCTTTGGAACAGCGTAATGAACTCTTTGTCCTAATCCACAGAAGTATTAATTATAGCATTGCAACAGCTATTTGGGGACTTGATGTGTATTCGAAGCTTTTTAAATCTGGCTACGATTTTCGTTTATATAAACCACGTATAACAATAATGCATCTGAAAAAATATAAGTATACAAACTTATGTATATATGGGGCTGTCCACGTCGATTCGCCATCCCTCAGATTTTCAAAAATGGTCCTTCTTTTTCGATTTTTATTATTATAAAAAATTATAACTGAGAAAGGGTTGGCCTAAAAAATCTGAAAAAATTCAGAAAAGTGTTTGAAAGCAAGGACAATCATACGAAAAATCACGGGGCAAATCGGAAATGTTGCGGTCTGGAGGGGTGGCGAATCAACGTGGACAGCCCCATATGTTGTAACACAATTGATACCTGTATTTATAATATAATCGTAGTGTACGTATATCGAGTATATATGATTTGAGGAAAATAAGCAATGAATGCAGTAATCTAGACATATTGAAGCTATGAGATAACTACCAATACCTAATGTGAGATTGATGGAATAAAGACAATATGTGATAGTAACTAACAATCCGATTTTTTCATTGCCAGTATTGGGATTATTCCAATTGCATGATTCTACGATTCGTTGGCTATACAATGGCACAATTATTTTTTCTAGGTATGTTACCAATTGACAATGCATAGAGATGATAAAACTCCCTCGAACTGCAGCAGCTGCGGAAAACGAATAGGAGAATTACTTCTATTAAATCTGTTATGACCACTCAATAATGATAGAGCTTATACATTAAACATCATTGCACTGGCAAACCACTGGCGCGATTATATTTATTAGATCCAAGACCATTACCGTTCATCAATGGAGTCAATTAACTCCATTGTACTATGGCAAACTAATGGCACGATTATTTCCATTAGGAAGTTCCATTCAGCAATGGCGTTCGAGCAGGTCCATTGCATTGGCAAACTAATGGCACAATTATTGCCATTAGGAAGTTCCATTCGGCAATGGCATTTGTGCAGATCCATTGCATTGGCAAACGAATGGCAGAATTAATTCCATTGGAAAGTTCCATTCAACAATGGCGTTTACATAATTCCATTCAAATGGTAATTGAATGGCGTGGCTTATGCCATTGTACTTTGCCATACATTGCCTTTGAGTGAAAGGTAAAAATGCCATTACGGTTCCACTTTGACATTCAGTACCATTGGTTTGGCTGATGTTACCATTGGAGTTCCATTGGAGTTCCATTGGAACGTCAATGGTAACCAATGTAACTTTTTCCTACGGGAATGTTCGAAAAATTTGATTTTAAATGGAACGGTTTCGCCTATGTTTGTTTGTGCTTGACAGGTGTTGTTATTCTCATCATTTTGAATGATATTATTTCGATTTTTAAACTCTAACGATTTTACCGGCTCTAGCGTATGTTTTTCGGAATCGGTTCGTTGACATTCGTCAGGCTTCTGCCTATCAATCTTTTCCACGTCTTTTAATTCTGGCTCTAATATCACTGGTTCCACTGAATCGAGTTTTTTGTCCACTTTTTTCGTTATTTTTTCTAAATCTGCTAATTGTTTTTTGTACAATAGAGATTTTGCTATCATTTTTTCCCTGAAGATAAGTTCTTGGTCTTGATATATTTTCTCATTGTCCATTTGATTTTTAAGCCTTCTTTGTTCCATCGACTCTAAATCAATGTCTAACTTTTTATTCCATTTATCTGGGTATGATGCAATGTCTGTCCAATCGGACTCTGAAACGTCGCTGTCGACCTTTTCAGATGACATTTTTCTGATAAAGATATTTTCTATGTTATCTTGTGTGTATTATTTTCTTATTTTACCTAGGCAAATCGTTGCCCTCTAATCCCTAATCTACAATGAGATTGATGCCGATACCCTTGCCTGCCAATTCCTGGTCGTGACTTTGGATTCTGACATAATCCGCAAAGTTGATTTTACTTGTGAAGAAGTTAAGTTGATTGAATGTAAAAGAAGTTAAATTTATTAAACAAATGACTCTAAATTCATATGCAAAGATTTTTAACAAAATTTTGATTACAGAGACCTCTAATCTCATGACTTTATGCAAGAATTTATACAATGTTTATATGATAATGATTTGAATAGTTTTATAATATTGTGAGAGATATGATTTGGAATTTGAGTAAGTTTCTGAATTTCTGAGTTTTCTGAAATCATATCGTTATATGGCTAGGCAGATCACCAGGCGCTTTGCCGATGGTGTTTGATAAGAACGACAGAAGCTATGAGTCAATCTAGAGCTTTGCCTGAGATTGCTGTACAAAGTATTGAGAAGCTAAATGCGTGGATTCAACCTGGCGCTTTGCCTAGGATTGCTGACTGCCTGTGTGATGACACGCTTTATATACCTGTTGTGACGTCACGCCAAGCCATCGACGTTCGTCGAACATTCGAGATCGTTCTCGAATATTCGTAACGGCTGATTCGTATGTAAACGTACCAGGCCTATGTCGCCTGATACGTTACAATACGAACACTCTAGATCGGTCTACAACCGTATGCGGTCAGTTTATCTCTCGCCGGTCACCTGTACATTCAGAGATACGTTACAGTCGCACCTGCCAAACACCAAATACGCGACGCATACTGTCATCAATACTACAGTTACCACCATTGAATGAAGTCATCTAACAAAAAGTACCAAACCCAATAAGAACCCTAAAATGTCCGAAATGCGATAAACGTGCGCCGGAGCGCAACGTTCGTACTCCACTAGCTTCGGTGAGGCATGTTCTGGAACCTGTCGGACTCCAGGTTTTCAGCCTTTACTTCGAAAGCAGTGAAGATTTCAACGAATGCGTTCATTGCTAATGCATACAGGTCGGCGAAAGAGAAGAAGTTGTGAGCAGATCACAAGCATCGGGCTTGCGTAGCGAATACTCCGGGTGAAACGCCGAGCGGGCGGTACGCAACGTACACAGGTATGACCGCGGTTCATTCATACAGTCTCATAGGGGTTGTTTGAAAATGACGTAAGGTGCCTTTCGCCGCGACTCCAAAATCATGGATTTTATATTTGACTTCGATTGGATACTTGAACTTCTGCGAATTTACTACGATTGGGTGCAGCTCGCGATACATATGATTCGAAAGGCACGAAAGTTCCGGCAAACCGGTTGACTAAGAATTGAAGATGGAGCACTAGTGTGTGAATTGAAAAAAAAAGTTACGTGAGGAGCATTGCAGCCTTCTGCCCCTCGCACATATAGAAGATAATAAGGATTGCGGGTAACCCCCCAAGGTACCTTACGGGATTTTCAAAATACCCTTTACATTACGAGATTCCGTCAGTCACTTGCGATCGTTTAATACCCATGTAGGTACGTCATAGTCGAAAGTTTTCGCAATAATTACTAGTTTCAGACAGTCTCAGATACATTAACTTATTACGGTTGCGTGGTCGGTCGCGTAGTCTTTCAGTTGTTCGAAGTCAGCCGAAGTAATTCAAGTCAGTTGAAATGCCCGTCCCATTGGCTAGAATCTAATTCACATATATACCATTCACACGAGTACTCAACGCATCGGATGCTCAACAATTTTGCAGACTGATAATACCGATGATATCGTGGGGTGTGTTTTGCTGCATAAAGTATACAATTTTGGAGAAATATCATCAATATCAAAGGCATTGTTCCATTCGCGGCACCATAAAAATCATATGAAAATATGTAAATACTGAAAACTCTATATTATAGCTGCGCGACGATTCGAAGCTCGACGAGCTCCATGAATGAAACTCGATCAGAATAAGTACAAATCAAACGTAAAATGCATGAATCCCTAATCGAAGCCCCCAAGCACGTATGTAATTGATGAATGGCCCCAAATATATTGACTGCCTGAAAAGATTGAAACACAGATTATGGTAAATACCTGAAAATAATGAGACACATGTACATGAGGGTGGTCATTAATTTCTAACACATACTTGCGACCCCTTGAATCGATAGATAATGACGCGAAACCAGTATCTGCATCTTTCAGACTCGTAACTTCATTGGAGAGGGTGCCGAAATGAATTTGAAATTGCAAAATTGCAAAAACCTAGGGATAACTTTCTTTTGTGAAACCGGGCAGTAGAGGAGTACAACAAATTGCATAGGAAAAATGAAAAATGAATGCAATTTATTATTCAAGGTGTAAGCGATCATCGAAGAAGGTTTCCTGATTGTAACAAAGGGAGTATTTTCAAACCGATCGATGACGTATGATATGTTATAACGTTCATACCATAGATGAGCATTTCATGTGAAATTATAAATATAGTCTGTATAAAGTGGTAATGCGATAAGAACACCATCGAATACTTTTTTGTCTGAGAATATTTATTTTTGTGTCATTCTAAGTTTGTTTCCCGTTTTTTTTGCTGACCAAATCATTGAGTCATCAACTCTTTTAACTTCATCATATGATTTTGCTGAAGTAAACAATAGTTGCCTTTTTTAGGTACTTGAAAATTGAGAGAAACCTTTTTTTCAATTTTTTCAATGTCAATTTGATTTCGGCACCCTTTCCAATCAAGCTCAGAATATGAAAAAGTCGGGCACTCATTTGCGTCATCATCTATCGATTCGAAGGGTGGCAAGTATATGTTAGAAATTAACGACCACCCCAATATGGGTACAATTATTCGACAATACTTTGGGACACATCTCATAATCATTCCTACGGTAGGCCTTGTATATATTTCGGGCGCTACACCTATATATATATTTCCATTTGTTATTACCGGCAAACCGTCGCGGTTTGACAGCAATCCGAATCACCATTGTGCGTAATCCCAATCGAGAGCGGGTGTCGTTCTGACTGGCAGTCGTATGACAGGATCGTTAAACGTCACCATAAGGTAGTTTAGAATTTTTCATATATCTCTTTTAGCCATCAATAATATTGCAATCATCTCCTTGAACACTTGTTACGTATCGTGGCATGCTCGGACGAATGTACAGGGTTATTCACTTTGCGCGCACCACCTGGTGAGGGCGGATACCTTGTGAAATTCTAAGACTAATTTTCCATTACCAAAAAGTCCTGGGACTAATGATTCTCGGGCTACGGAAGGTCTTAGTTTACCAATCACAAGGCCTCCAGCTGCTCAAGTTAGGGCCGGGTCTAAAGTATAAAACTAACAGTGCCCGTGGCAACTCGATTCCCAGTGAAATAAAAATAAATGATTCAATCTAGTGATAAATTGAAGTTACAGTTATTGTCGCCAGAGGTCGCCAGGAGTTGTCTCCATCCAACATACGGTTTCGTTATCTGTGACCAAGAACATCGCTACGTGGTCTCGTCGTCTAGGTCTACCGCCACGTAGTTTCCGTTCCCAGGTCGACCGCTACGTAGTTTCCGTCCACCAGGACCACCACTACGTAGTGTTAGTCCTCCAGGTCGACCGCTACGTAGTTTCCGCCCTGCAGGTCCACCGCTGGGTAGTTTCCATCCTCCATGTCCACCACTACGTAGTCTTAGTCCTGCAGGTCGACCGCTACGTAGTCTTTGTCCTCCAGGTCGACCGCTACGTAGTCTTAGTCCTCCAGGTCGACCGCTGCGTAGTTTCCGTCCTGCAGGTTCACCGCTACGTAGTTTTCGTCCTCTAGGTTCACCGCTACGTAGTTTTAGTCCTCTAGGTCCACCGCACCGTATTTCCGTCCTCCGGGTCGACTGATTGTAAGTCATTATTAATGAACAATTAATTTAATAGTGCTAAGTGCTGGTAGGCAATCAGTGCACCCATGCAGGCCGTAATAAAATAGGGCTCTGAGATCGAGTTAACCCCCAAAAATCGAGTCACGAGGTTACGTCTGCAGAGTACCCTCGATGAGCTCTTTCGCGAATAATTCTTTCGATAAAAACTAGAGGTGGACCTCCTTGACCTCCCTCCGATCAATTAATTAATCCTTGGACAGAAACAAGGATTAATTAATTGAACAAATATTTTTTCAGTCAATTTCAGAGATCGAGTTAACCCCCAAAAATCGGGTTACGAGGTTACGTCTGCAGAGTACCCTCGATGAGCTCTTTCGCGGATAATTCTTTAGATAAAAACTAGAGGTGATTGATCCTTGGACAGAAACAAGAATTAATTAACTGAATAAATATTTTTTCAGTCAATTTCAGAGATCGAGTTAACCCCCAAAAATCGGGTTACGAGGTTACGTCTGCAGAGTACCCTCGAAGAGCTCTTTCGCGGATAATTCTTTAGATAAAAACTAGAGGTGATTAATCCTTATTACTGTCTAGAACATACTGTTTCACAATCACGATTTTGAAAAATCGCTATTGTGATCCTTTAATCAGCTGGGAATATCAGGGCTGAAGTGAATGAACCAAGATTACGAAAATTATCAGATTTATTCGTCAAATAACTCAAGAAACAATTCAAAATGCCTAGAAAAGAATTTTGTGTTAGAGAGAAATTGATAATAATGTTTCTTTTTTTTTTTTTTTTTACGAGGGAGGAGAAATGCTTTTACGCACGGTGTGTGGGACTCCCATAGAAGGATGAACATGAGGACACACACTCATTTCCGAAGAGTGAAGACGTTACAACGTTATTATTATTATTATTATTGTTTATTATTGTTCCGTTATGTGTTTATTCAGCACTTGTTGTCGGGAGGAGTTTTAGTGGGTAGTCCATACTTATTTTATGGGAGTCCCACACACCGTGCGTAAAAGCATTTCTCCTCCCTCGTAAAAACAAAAAAAAAAAAGAAACATTATTATCAATTTCTCTGTAACACAAAATTCTTTTCTAGGCATTTTGAATTGTTTCTTGAGTTATTTGACGAATAAATCTGATAATTTTAGTAATCTTGGTTCATTCAATTCAGCCCTGATATTCCCAGCTGATTAAAGGATCACAATAGCGATTTTTCAAAATCGTGATTGTGATACAGTATGTTCTAGACAGTAATAAGGATTAATCACCTCTAGTTTTTATCTAAAGAATTATCCGCGAAAGAGCTCATCGAGGGTACTCTGCAGACGTAACCTCGTAACCCGATTTTTGGGGGTTAACTCGATCTCTGAAATTGACTGAAAAAATATTTGTTCAATTAATTAATCCTTGTTTCTGTCCAAGGATTAATTAATTGATCGGAGGGAGGTCAAGGAGGTCCACCTCTAGTTTTTATCGAAAGAATTATTCGCGAAAGAGCTCATCGAGGGTACTCTGCAGACGTAACCTCGTGACTCGATTTTTGGGGGTTAACTCGATCTCAGAGCCCTATTTTATTACGGCCTGCATGGGTGCACTGATTGCCTACTAGCACTTAGCACTATTAAATCAATTGTTCATTAATAATGACTTACAATCGGTCGACCCGGAAGATGGAAATACGGTGCGGTGGAACTAGAGGACTAAAACTACGTAGCGGTGAACCTAGAGGACGAAAACTACGTAGCGGTGAACCTGCAGGACGGAAACTACGCAGCGGTTGACCTGGAGGACTAAGACTACATAGCGGTCGACCTGGAGGACTAAGACTACGTAGCGGTGAACCTGGAGGACGGAAACTGCGTGGCGGTGCACCTGGAGGACGGAAACTACGGTGCGGTGGGCCTAGAGGACGAAAACTACGTAGCGGTGAACCTGCAGGACGGAAACTACGCAGCGGTCGACCTGGAGGACAAAGACTACGTAGCGGTCGACCTGGAGGACTAAGACTACGTAGTGGTGGACATGGAGGATGGAAACTACCCAGCGGTGGACCTGCAGGGCGGAAACTACGTAGCGGTCGACCTGGAGGACTAACACTACGTAGTGGTGGTCCTGGTGGACGGAAACTACGTAGCGGTCGACCTGGGAACGGAAACTACGTGGCGGTAGACCTAGACGACGAGACCACGTAGCGGTGTTCTTGGTCACAGATAACGAAAGCGTATGTTGGATGGAGACAACTTCTGGCGACCTCTGGCGACAATAACTGTAACTTAAATTTATCACTAGATTGAATCATTTATTTTTATTTCACTGGGAATCGAGTTTCCACGGGCACTGTTAGTTTTATACTTTAGACCCGGTTTAGGCTACCTTCTTAATCGGAGATAAGCCAAAAAGGCAAAAAAAAAAAAAAAACTTTAGACCCGGCCCTAACTTGAGCAGCTGGAGGCCTTGTGATTGGTAAACTAAGACCTTCCGTAGCCCGAGAATCATTAGTCCCAGGACTTTTTAATAAAGGAAAATTAGTCTCAGAATTTCACAAGGTATCCGCCCTTACCAGGTGGTGCGCGCAAAGTGAAAAACCCTGTATAATGGCCTAGTAATTAAATAATTCATGACTAACTACGTAATGTTCATCTTAGATATTTCATGACTAACTACGTAATGTTCATCTTAGATATTTCACAACTCTTCCGAGCTATACGTTCTACAGCATGCGATAACATAATTTATTTCTCAACGCACGTAAAATGGAGAGAATTTTTTTCGCGCACTATAGATAATCAATTTGGACTATTTTGGCTTCCTTCGTGCGAGTGTGGATTACAACAATTACTTGCAAAAGAATAAACGTACAACACAATTGATATCACGGGAGATTCGTCGTGAAATGTTTCAACCTGTCATACTACCGCCCGCCAGAACGGTGTAACCCGAGCTCTCGACTGAGATTACGGACACCCGTGACTAATTGAGGCTTGTACATTCATTCGATTCGTGCCGCTAACGTACAATTGAATGATTTTAAATGTATCAGAAAGATATGATACGTTTTTCGTATACTAATACTGTCATGTTACGTCGATATTGTATGATCCATACCACGCACGAAGAGAAGCTGACGAGTAAAGCGCTCCATACGATTTCTGTTACAATCGCGAACACCATTCAAGGCCCATCCGATAGTCCTAATTTTTTATTTCGGAAGTTTATTAACTTTTTTTATAGGTTTTTTTTTGTTAGTTTTCTTAGTGGCTTTTTCCTGACGAGCGTCTAAAATGTACTGCGGGTCCTTGATTTCCAGATTTCTCAATGAGCGGCTATCAACTATTTCAGGTACCATACAGCATTTATAGAATCTCGTCAAAAATGGTTCCATTTTTTGGGACCAAAACTCGTCGTTTCTTTGAACGAATATTCTTTTTATACCTGGTGCAGGCGTCCAAACAGCGAATATGCAGTACTTCCTACGGGTCACGTGCAGCTGACCTTGTACTTGATAGTAATATTCGTGTTTCTCGTTCATTTCTTCGCCGAGCTTGTCAAAGATACAATGCAAGTTTCCTATCTTCTGAGCAAGCGCCTGCTCTGGGGTGAAATTTCTAATGGCAAATGGGCATTTGATTTCCACAATCCCAACGTCGTCGATCAAACCGTCTGGCGAAGCGCCGATGTACGGTAGCTCCTCGTCAATAAACAGGCCACACTTCGTGATTAGAACATTGCTGTCAATTTCCAATGCTCGTCGCGCTTCTTCTTCGTACTGCTGACCGTGCTCGATAGCTGGGAGCCGCAACGGTGCAGGATACAGCAACGCTTTAACCTTCTTAGAACACGATGTGTCAGCACGCATGCGACACAATTCGATGCAGTCAGGATTTTCTTGCGTATTAACACCCAACGGTCGCTCCTGCCTTGTTGCCTCGTAGTACGCTCAATTTCGTTGCGGTCTGCCTGCCACTCCAGCAATAAATCGTTATGGAACTCCAATTTTTGCTGGAAGTTGTCCTCTGACAAGTCCGGATGTTGCGAATTAGGTCCGTAGTCTGCGGTCGCAGTGTCTGTACGTGGGACTTTGCTTCTCTGTTCGGACGGGTCGTTTCTTCCTTGAGTCTTCCGCTTTTCGACAGATCTGGTTCTGCTAGCTGTTTTATGATCGTTTCTCTTGATATGTCGATCCTCTATTTTCGTCAACGTCGCTGTTGGTTACTTGCCTATTTTTTCTCCCAACACGCTCAAGCCTTTATTGGTGTTGAATTGTACGACCGTGGCGGCGCATCTTCCGGTATATGAACCTCTGGCCCCGTAATTGATACGTTTTCCACCAATATATTTGGCAATGATGGAATTGTATCTTTCCACGCAGTTGCTATTGACGCGCAATATCAGGCTGTCTGAGTAACAGCTTAGATTGGCAAAGGCTTCCTTTATTCTATCATAGAGTCCAAAAGCGTTTAATGCGGGAGCTACATTTTCTTCTCCTTCCTTCGATGAACCGTCACAGAAGTAACCGATTTTAGCGCACTTTTTATGCTTGCCGAATACGTGGCTCCGCGCGTTTAAACTATCGCCCGCAAGCTTGCGAGCCTTCAGACTTGTGGGGCCTTCTTCCTTCGACCTAAATTCCACAGCCTTGGTCACGGCAGTTCGCAGCCTGAGTACGCTGCCTTCGATTACTTGACGTAACTTGCCAAGGCGACCTTTTGCTTTAGCGACCTCTTTGATTTTCGTAGCCAGATTACGCAACAAATGGTTTGTGCATTCGACTTTTTTGACAGGCATATTTAGGTACGGATTGCTGTCCAAGATCTTCTTGTAGACGCTACTGTCTCCGTCTGCGATTAAGGTGGAGTACATAAGTCCTTGCTCGTCGATGCTACGCTTGAATCCGTCCACGATAGCGTCACTTTCCATGCTGGTGGAACTGCGGTTTCGCTCCCAATTTTTATAACAAAAATGATCGCATGGTTCCTTCTCCGTGCGTGCCGCTCGTTCGCATGTAGCGCAAAATTTGTTGCGTACCCCGATGAAAAGGATCTTCTGCGTGTGGTAACCGACGATTGCGCCAACTCCAGACAGGGAATCGTACTTCCCGGTTCGGCACGATCTTTTCATCCAACTACCATCCGCTACAACGGGAATATGCGGAATGCCATCGATGATGTCACCGCGCTCGATAGCTAATTCCCTCTCAAGTTTACCAGCGGCTTGCATCTCTTGTGCTGCGGTACCCATAAATTCTTGAGTGATCTCGTTTTCATACTTTCGGTATGTATTTTCCGAAATGCTTGGCACATCAATCGCTGCGAACAGTTGTTCCATTTGTGAATGCCCAATTCCGCTGGTGATGCAACCGGCCACCGCGCTACGATGAATACCCATAGATTCGGGACCCGACGGATCAGTCCATATGCTGTCCTTGTGCATGCAAAATTGGCACTGAAAGAGGATTTGCGTTCGCAATCCCTGTTCACGCGACCCTACGACTTTTAGGGCTGACATCGGACAAGCTAGGCCAGGCGCGTGATTTCCGAATTTCTTGAAGAAATTGGAAAACAGGTGCTGTAGATTTACGATGCGACGACCTTTAATATTGGCCTCTTCCAGAGCGTACGCGTCGGAGGGGTTGTTGGATATTTCGAACTTGAAATCATCCAGATCGTCTTCTTCCGGCCAAGCCCATTTATCTGGCACCTGTTGTTTCGCCTCTGTACCGATTGTCTGTTCTTCAGTGTCGGTATCAGACACGTGATCCGGTTCGGGACTACGGACAGATCCAGCCACGTGTTCGCCGTCTGGTACGTCGTGATCATCCGAGGTCTTGTTGGATGTCGACTCAGAATTTTCGGCGTCGCTATCTGGTATGTCGCTGCGATACTCAGTGATGGAACTCGCATCTCGTGCTGCGAGATCTGCATCATCATCATCCGTCGAGATTTCAACTTCGTAAGTGATTTCCTCTATAATCACTTCTTCGTCGCTGTCATTTTCCGATTGCGAGATCTGTGATATTTCGGAGGTCGATGTGAAGTGTTGGGAAGTAAGTCCCGAACTTCCCGCAACACAGTGACCGAAGCCAGCTTTGGGCTGGCTAGCCCCCGCAAGACGCTGCTCGTCATGCTTTCACACGACCGTGGCCGCCGTGTTCGATGCCACTCCGGGTGCGGTATCTCGTATACTCTTTTCGCGGTTTCGTCGCCTATAAACAGAAAAACGATTACAAATTCAATAATAGTATGAAACAACAACGAAACATGTATGTGTACATTATACTACACGTGGTTTTTATATTACGACTCTTTTATTTTTTTATAGCCAATTAATTGACAAGCGTGCGAGAGAAAATATATTACGAAGTTTCTTATCATTTCTTCAATTCATTAGTGATTTCTGCATTTCATTTGATTGCTCTCAGACGCTAGTAATTCATTTATTTGTATTTGTTAATCAATAATATAATACGTTTATCAATAATAATATACTACGAAAGGAACTTCGTTCCAACCGAGTGTTCCACGCCACTCATTTTTAATTTTTACATGTGATTTGCTGAAAAATGAGATCTGCTTCGGAACGAGATCAAGCAAAGTACCCATCTCGAGGGGAAAATAACTCCTTGAATTGACGTGCCAATATTCGGTCAATGAATACAAAGTAATCGAAATCAAGGCGAATTAACGCGAATTAACTGGAAAGATTAATGCGAATTAATTCAAATTAAAAGATTAATGTGTCAATCCAGGTTTAAGTTATTTCCCCCTCGACCCATCTGACGAAATTTGTTTTTCCGAAAACCGCAATTCGTTGGGTTTGTTTCAAAAACGACAAAAAAAAATGTCCATTGAAATATGGAGCAGTCTCTGTCAACTCAGCCACCTATTCAACTTGAGATGTCTGAAAAGTGAAAATCGTGCAACTTTCAACAGAGTGACTTTTCACTTTTTCCAAAAAAAAGAAAAAAAATTATATCAAAAAAAAAAAAATTAATTAAAAAATATAATAATCAATTTAATTTATTTAATAATAATTTAATTTAATTTCAATTTCAGCTTCTTCAAATTTAGAGAGACAGCGTGCTAAATCGGGGAAGGATAGAAAACTCGTTGGGATTACATTTCTTTTTTTTTCAGCTTCTCGGTAAAAGAAAAAAAAAATGCGAAAAAATCCGATACCCCTTTTATCCAGAAAAACATTCCGAAATGTGCCTTTTCCCAATTTTCATCGTACTGATAATGATTTTTCGCTGGGAGAGAAACGAAGTCTCCACCGCAAATTGTTTTTGAAAAACTCTATGATGAATATCGTTCTGTAGATATTTACTCGAACTGTCGAGATTAGGTTTTTTTCTGATAAAAGGGGTCTAAATGTGTCGGATTTTTTGTTGGTTTTTTTCTGTTTCACCGAGAAGCTGGAAAAAAAGAAAAATAAATTTCATTCCAACAAGTTTTCTATCTTCTCCCGATTCAGTACGTGAAGAAGATTGAATAAAAATATTTCTGGAATGGAATGACCAAACAATCTGAAAAAATTTGCCAATTTTATTTTCATCCCCAATTTTTTTCGGAGACCTCAAGTTCAATGGGTGGCTGAGTTGACAGAGACTGCCTCATATTTGAAATTATGTGGAGCAGTTACTAAGAGGTCTAGTTGGAAATAAATTACTCGAACAAGAAGACGAACTCAGCAGAAGCAGACACCTGTGACTTCTCGTTACAATGTATGGTTACGCGGAGTTGTGGACTCAACCGAACACGCTCGCGACGGCCAGAAGTCATTGACTACAACTGCAATCTCATCGAAGTCGTCATGTGTCGGGCTAATACGACCCAAGCAAACCCCGCTACTCCCCCAACGTCAATCGTACCCCTATTGTATGAGGAGGTTGGCTAGTAAAATATGACTAGTTTTTCATGAATGTATTACGGCATAGTCACCACATTGAGGTAGCTTTCCATCTACAGATAAAAATCGACACAGTCAGACACACAGCAATACGATTGGTCCCTTCCGCTAGATCCAGCCAATCATAATACTATGTGTCTGACTGCGTCGAGTTTGTCTGAAGATGGAAAGCTCCCTCAAGTATCCATCGAATTATTATATTCGTAGACTGATGATTTCCCTGACATGTCCAGAAACAAAATAATACCCAAATTATGAACAAATGGCTAGATATCGATTTTTCATTTCCAATTGCTTTGAAATGTAGATGAATCTAGTATATTTTTAATCTACTCAGCTATTTTTTACTGTACTGCGTATGACAAGCCTAGGACAAGCCTATTCCCGATCTACGACTTCTGTCTTTGATAAATGTAAGAAAATTCTGCAGAACCGATTGAGCTCTATTAGACTAATATTTCATTAGCGACTATTCGAGATGCATTACTCCGACCGGTCTTTATTATTTATATAGGAATATAGCGTGTCATCGCGATGAAACCGAACGATGACCGCACTATAGATCGATTATCGCACGCTCGCGTTGCGTACGTGAGCTTTTACTCGCTGCCAGTGACTGCCAACTCGATTCGCCCGGCACCTGTCGCCTCGTCTTTTCATAAAATCACATTGGAGAAATTATCTACAGTTTCGTTGAACAGCTTCTTCCCATTTAAAGTACCGATCAATTTTTTTTATACATGATTCCTATCCTAGGAATTCTGCATACATCAATCCCAAGTTCATCGTGGTAAAACGATTATTTATTTTTTTTGTGTGTAATTTAAAAGCGAAAATATTTATTCACAATTTCGAACAATGAAACGTAAGTAGATATGGGCAGCTTGGGCAGACACAACAAACCCCCCTCTCCCCCCCTGCCCCCTCTTTCCCCTTCCCCCTTCCCCCTATGGTGGCTTTGGGAAATCCCCCCGCTCCCCGCTGCCCCTTCCCCTACCCTAGGGCAGCTTTGGGAAATCCCGCTCTTCCCGCTCCCCCCTGCCCCTCGGGTCGACTCTGGAGAAAACTGGGAATTCTAACCTAACCTCCCTCTCGCCCTTCGCACCCCTGCCTGCACTTATCTGATATTGGGACCATCTGGGCCGTGTGACGTCATCCAAGACTCTGTCCTCCGTCCCCGCCGTCCTCGCCCCTGGGCCCTACACCCCTGATTTTACATATATAGATATATATATATATGTGATGCTTATATACTTATCGAAGAATGGGTATGGTAAAGGTGTATAATTGAATGACGCGATAATTACGAAAAATCCGATAATTTCATTTATTCGTATACCTTATTTTCTAATACATGTTCTTATGCTAAGATGAAATATAGAATCTTACGACTACGAGTACAATTTTCTCATATTCTTAAAATAAAAAGCTGAGTAAATTATTTTCTGATACACGCAAGGAACGTTCTTATGCTAAGATAAAATACAGAATCTTACAACTACGAGTACAATTTTCTGATATTCTTAAAATTAAAAGGTAAGAAAACATAATCTTACGACTATAACGGTTACAAATTTCCAGGTATAAAAAGAGTGATTACGTACTGACTATATATTCTACAGCTTATTCTACGATTACAATTACACATTTATTTCTTTTTCTTTTTATTTATATTTCTATTCGAACCCGTCAGATTACATTTCTTCTTTGGTGTACAATACTGAACGCTATTACCGCGACAAGGGTAAGTGGGAACGGTGATTCCACTCCTAGACTGGAGGGAAATTAACCTCATGTAGAACGATTTCGCTATGTGGTCGTTTTCCTCATGATTATCAGTAAATATATCGAGAAACCGGCGCAAAGACAGACCAGCAGCCATATAATACACAAACATAATGCAAAAGTGTCCACATGCGTTGGAGGAAAAACTTTGTACCTGTCGGTCGTTCCAGTTGTATCGGCGGCAATTTCTTCGTAGCCATCGTTTGTGGTGAGGGATGAGCGGGGGTAACCCGAAGCTGTCAAAATAGGTACCGTGTCCGGACGAAGCGACGTAAAACGCCACCCAGTGCGTGCCGGGCCTGGTGTGGTCATCGGTGTTTGAGACAACAGCTGCCGGGGGTGTCCACACCAGGGGAACCCGGTCGGCTGGGAAAACCCGTCTCAAGTTGCTCGGGAATAATGTTGACAACGCATGCTGAATCTGAAGGCTGTCCATTTCTCGAAATTTCAGAAACAGCCGTACCAGTGGTCCCTTCTGAAGAAGAATCAGAGTCTGACGTAGTTGAGAGGTCAAGCGGTCCTATTCGGCCGAAATCGATGACGATTGCAGGTGTGAATTTAGCGGACTCTTTTTCCCTGCGCTGTGGCTTGGGTGGAGTAGGTGGTGGTGTGGGCAATTCCGTTGGAAAGGACTGCGTCGGTGATTTTATAGCAGGACAGGGTTCAGATCGCTGATGCTGTTGCCGTACTCGTGATGATTCCTCGTGATCGTTCCTACTGCTACCAGGTGTCGAATGGGTACAGCCCAACTCCCTCTTGCCATTAACTGACTCGACGTGCGCAGGATAGTCGTACACCCTGAGAAGTTTGCTCGTTTTGATCCATTTTTTCAACTTGACGACATTGTTGAGTGCACACGTGAAAAATTCCTCTTTTCTAACCCCGTGAAAGAAGCAATATTCCCTCGTCACGTCCAACTTGCCGAATGGTGGGCACCCGGAGTGTTCCAGATTTATAATCCTTCTCGATGTCACGGACTCCAGATATTTTGACTTCTCCTGCCCTCTCGTTAAAATGCGGTAGGCCGAGCCAGCGATCTCTTGAAGATTGCTGTGCAGCTTCTTCAGCGAGATGTCACCCTCGAACCAGTCGATACCGTGGTGATAACACGTCACGTAGTTGTTCGCTACGCGTTCTCCCTCGTTAAGTTCCGAGAATGCGTACGGAGCCTTGATCATCCAATGTGCGAAGAAATGATGGTCCACGGTAGTCACAGCCACTTCTTTTGGTAGAAATTGTTTGCCCGCAGCACGGAAACCTTGGATGTCTATTACGAAGTCCATGTTTGCTCGAAATCTCGCACTTGACTGATCTTGATCGGGGTCGGTGCGGTTCTTCTTATACCCGAGCATGTGCTTTACCCCCTTCCATCGTCGTCTGCTTCCATCCCTCGGAAAAGACGAAGACTTGCAGGTTTCAACTTGTCTGTATGTCGAGATATGTAAGCTCGTTAACTCAAACCCTTTCACGCCCCCAGCTACCGTGCTTTACACAAAAAAAAATGACACCGAGTCCTCTATAGATGTTGGGTATGCAGGTTCGAACTTTTTTTTTTTTTGCCAGATGTATGTGTACGGGCGGTTTGGGACTTCTCACAGCATGGGGTCTCGTCTAGCCACCGAAATCTGTAATGACTTGTCGCGCGGCATCGATCTCTATGAGGTTGTCAAACTCTGCGTAAACAATGCAATTTATGGTTTCTTTGAGAGCCTCGTCAAATCGTGCTTCTATCCTCAGAGTCCCGTGCTTGACGAGTGACCAGTGTGACGGACAGTTAGCGGATAGATCAGGTGTCAGGTCGAAGGCCATCAGACAATTTCCTTTAGCGTATTGCAGTCTATTGATACCGGTTCCCTCGTTGAGAAAATGTATACCAGTTCCAGAGAAGAGCGTGTGATACGCGTCAACGTACAAATGATCTTTGGAGAAATTCGGTAGCAGTGGTTTCGCAGGAACTTGTACGCCGTCCACGTACAGCGACAGGTAATTGATCATAAAGTGTTGGAAGTTAAACGGATTTTTCTGCCTGTCCCCGTTGAAGGCTTCGTTACTGACTATCCCGATTATCACACGTTTTGGTAACTGTCCCAGAATCACGTTGTCCAACATCTCTGATTGCACGCCCGCGTGAATGGTGAAGGCCTTCACCTCAACTCTCGTGACGGGATATTTAGCTGTACCTTTTGCCAACGTACGCGCGTGGGCCAGTAGAATACCGGGGCTGATCTTGACGCGGCGCACCAACAACGAAGTCTCGACTATGTGTATTCGGTGCTTAGGTGTAGCTTCCAATATACAAAAATTATCCCTGGATCTAACCAAGCGCAGTCGCAACTCTACCCCGTTGAGCAGAAACTTTTCCTGATTGAACACGTCGCAGTGTAGATGTCCGAGTAGATCGACCAATCGTCCATGCTTCGTAATTTTCTCGCGATTGATGAATCCGTCGTCGCCAGCTGTCTGAGCGGCGGCTATATCGTAGACATCAGATTCACCGTTCATGCTGCCGTACCAAAGCCCGGACGAAAGGTGCGACTGTTTGGCATGTGGCGCATAATTCAGTAGAGTCTCTATGTAGGCGCGGTAGGCGTAAGAATTGTTTGCCGGTGATACGAGCTTCTGATTGAAAAATATGTCCACCTGATTGAACATCGAGTGAAGAAGATTATTCACAGGTGATACGGATAATTCGGGTACAGGGCCCGCTGGCGGGGGGTTCGCTACGGGCTGAAGCGGTTGCACCCGTACGCGAACACTCAACATGGTGTGTGCCAGGTCTATGTACTCGTCCCCGTGTCCCGGTACAACGAATTCGATTGGTGAGTCATCGGTCAAAGAGGATACGGGTTTATAGTGTACCCACTGCCCAGCTTCGATGGATGTCTGTGTCGGCGGTAGAGCGAACAGGTCTAGTTCGGATTTCGTGCATTCTCCAGAGTGTGCGTGTAGGAAAGCCATTGTTATTATTACTCGGTTGTCTGGACGTCACTAGCGAGGTCCGAAAATATCGGTGATGGCTCGTTTTTTTCCACCCTTCTTACTCCTGCCGGTCTTTCCTCCCGTAGTCTTCGCAGTCTTCGTAGTCTTCTTCCTTTTCTTTTTCTTGTTTTCTCCCTTCTTCTTGGTTTTTCGTTTGTTGACTTTCCCTGTTCCAGCGGACTGTCGAGCGGCGATGAGTCTGTTGACACGCCCGAGTAACAACTGCCGACCCCGCTCCCCCGTCGTCCCTTTATATCCGGACCCCTTCATAAGTTTGACTACTTTATCTTTGGCCCTCTGCTGCAGGCTGCGACCCGACTCCATAGCTCGCGCTTTCAACGAATCCTTAAACGGTACGTTGCTCTCCATGTCCGATATAACATTCGCCCCCGTGCGTAGGACTTCTTTTCCAACGGCCCTGGCTCCGCTGGTCAATAGAGGTAATACCTTGCGAAATAATCCTCCCAAGAAATTTCCGATGCCGTGTCCGCGTTGGTACGGTGCCCCTCGATAAAAGTTTTCCATACCGCCACCCCCGAGTTGCGTCTCGTAATGCTCGGTGTATTGCGCCATGGTACGTGTAAGTTTTCTCCACCTTATTCGACACGCCTAAAGTGTAACGTAACCGTCAAAGTCCCGGACTCAAATGGTATCGGCCTCCCCAGATGATCTCTTATATTGATTTCAATGGTGCGAAAGTTTGTCAGCAAGAGCGGTATGTAGTGCGGCGGTGACAGGGTTTTCATTGCCGTTTCTCCGGGAATTGGGTTTGTTTTTCCACATGCTTGAATAACGCGTAACAACGGTGTGTAGACGTCTCCGACGATACGTGGCTCTATGATATCGCAGTAAACGAACATTTGACACGATAGGGTTCTTGGAAGGGTGGTCTCCATTCGGGTATCACCGTCGACTACCACGGTCCGCGCGGTTGCATCATATCTCATTCCTGGCAGATGACTCGGACCCGCATGATCTTGTGACTCGGATTTATCGGTGATTTCTTCGATCCGCACTGACGACAGCGACGACGATGCAAACGATACAGGATAAAGGATCTCGGCAAGCCCCACCTCCCATTCTCCGGTCAGCTCGATCGAGCGTGGTAACTGAGTGATGTAGCAGCAGGTTCGATTATCGGGGAAAAACTGCATCGAGCTGTTACTCGGTAGGGTGATGTAAAACTGGTCCTTCTCCATGACGCACGTACGTTTCGAGATGTTTCCTCGATGTGGTTCAAACACTCGGTTCAAACCGACTGACCGTTCGCTGTTCGAGTGTACGAATACCCTGGACTATGCGCACGCACAAAGACGTTACCAATCTTAAAATGTTGCTTGCTTCAATCTGTCCCGTACTTCCAGCCTTTTAATTCGAAGTGGTATCGCCTTGGTCAGATTGCCTCTCCTCTTCCTCGACTCGTTGAAGTTCTGCCTCGTAGAACGCGCCGTCGATTTCCTCACCCGCCATGTCCACTAATACATAGACAACAGGTGCGCGCGCGAGCACCTTGTCAATCTTGAAAAGTTCCTCGCTCCAATTGGCCTCGTAGCCTTTCTGGAACGTTCCCTTCGTCTTGCTGATCCGTACGGTGTCACCTTTACGAAATCTCGGCTTGCCGGCAATACGTGGTGGATATCGCCTTTGCAGGTTTGCTCGTGCTTGGGCGGCGTTCTCCAAAGTCACCTCAGACGGGGCCATTCCTATGCTTGAGTGACGCGCTGCGTTGTAGGCCTCTACGATTCGTGGTAAAACATCGACATAGCGTTTCGTGTTTCTGTGTGTGAAATAACGCCACAATCTCTCCTTGAGAGTGCGGTTGAATCTTTCGACGATAGCCGCTTTTATTTCAGGGTTACGGGTGACGCGATATCGTATTTCATTTGTTGTGAGCAGTTTCTGAAATTCACTGCCGACGAATTCTTTTCCCTTATCCGTTTGCAGCAGAACGGGTCTACGCTGTGTTATGCTCAACACGTGTTGGAATCCCTCGGCCACTGTAGCAGCTGTCTTACGCTTCAGGGGCACGACCCACCCGAATTTACTTGAAACATCGATAACAACCAGTAGATAACGATAACCGTTGTTGTGTCTTTTCATCGAACTCAAATCGGCCAGATCAGCCTCCCAAACGTCGTCGATGTTGGAAACGTTGTATCTGGCACGTGGAAATTTTCTTCGTACAGATTTGTGCAGAGTGTAGGCATCCTGTGTCGCGAGCCATTTCCTCACCGATTCGCCGGATTTCTCACCCTTCGTGGCCCTCTCCAGGTTTCGTGCCCCAACGTAACCAGCCGGGTGAGATGGATCGTAGTAGATTTTTTTAAACACCCTCATCACTTTAACAGTCGCAGTCTCCTCCAATTCCGTCTCTTTTCACTACTTTGGGCGTACGGTGTGCTTTTCAAGATCCGTCTGTTACTCGTGAGCGGTGTACCGAGTGCACTGAGGTCCGCGTCACCGATACCCGATCTACTGGTCTCCGCGCGTGACTATTTTCTCCGACCCGAACGCGATTCGCTGTGCTCTGCTGCAGACGTCGACAGCAAGGCACTCGTTGACGCGGCGTCTGCCAATTTATCGTTGTCGAACGCCCGTATATCTGTCCAAAAGACTTCGTTTCCCACGCACTCGTGTGGTATGTTGATCGCGTGGAGAAACCGAGCGAATTGCGACTGCCCTGATGGCATGGTTGACCAGATCGACTATGTTTGTACCAGGCACAGGTACACCATCAATAGAAATTACTTCACCCTTGTCCCAGACGAGCCGCGACGATGCCCCGGACAGTGAACGTAACAAAAGACCGGCCTTGTTGATGAATCTGGTGGGGACGGATGCCAATACATTTCTCATTTGTGACGTCATCTCACCCTCGTTCGCAACCCCCGTATCCTTGGTTTCTGTCACATCCGCCGCTTTTTCCGTGCTTTCCTCAGGTTTTGCAGCTGTTCTGTTGCCCCCCTCGCGAATCTCCAATTGCATAGGCTTTCGCGCATCGTTCGAGAAGTACAGATAACGTTGCAGGGCCTGCTGGTGAAGTTTCCACTTTTCTGCACTATCGTTGGTGCCCTCGTTCAAGATGTCGCTCATTTCACGGTCAAGACGTGAAACAGGGTCCCCGTGAACGGCGTCCGGACCCGATGACGCACTCACGACGTCACTCATTTGTCGTTGAAACCTCTTTAGACCTTCCGCCGGTATAAGTACCATTTTCTTGGCACGATCCATCTCCAACGTCTTTTCTTTCTATCTCTCTCTCGCTGTGTTTTCCTCTACTTAGAGAACAGTGCCGAGGCCAGACCTCCCAGAATCGGTGCCAGCAGTAGACCCAAAAAACCGTCCCCTCGTTGAACCAGGATTTTCTTCTTGCTTTTCCAACTTCCGCGATTACAGGCTGATTTTCGGAGCGTCTGCTTGTGTCGCGCCAGACGCGATTTATGCGCTCGAGACAAGACCACGTTACCTTCCAAGGTGTTCAGAGCACACTCACATATATCCCTCACCAGAGAGTCGTCGGCGGTACGTAGCAAGACGCGTCTCTGGGTTGCGTTTAATTTGTGCAACGCATGCAGGGCAAGGGCGTTTGTCTTACCGAAGGCAGCGCGACACCCGTGACGTACCTTTCGCGGCATTACAGCGGGACTACTGGTACTCTCTGCGCGCTGCTCAGTTTTATATCCTTTTTCGGCACGTAGACATACTGATGTCCGTCGCTGGGAAAAATGTTTGTACGGAAACGACAATTCTCCGGCGTCGATTGCTTCAGATCCAACAGTAAATACCCGTGCGGAACAGCTGTGGCGTCGTGGTATGCCTCCTGGAGAAATCGCGGATCCTCCGGGTGTACTTGACGCGCGAGATGTTGTATTTGGGCGCGATCTCGCGGATTTTTGAAGAAAACGATATAGTCTGCGTTGAGAGAAATATCTCGTTGACCGTGTCCCTGATGAAACAAATTTTGCGTAATGTAGAAGACGCTTAGATTCTTGTGATGGCAGACTTTGGTAAATAGATCGACGACAACGTGACTTGACGCTTCGCGCATCAAATCGTCAATCACCAACAGTTTCGGGGTCTTGTCGCCATCGTAGTCGGTGGGTTGTGGTAATCCTTCTCGGTACTCTATTCCCTTGCTCGACTCGTACAGCGGTTGCCACTCGTCGTAGTACCAGATTACACGAGTGAATTTCGTCTCGCACATGGCACTGCTGTACCGTAGAAATTTTTTTACAAAATTTGACTTCCCACAGCCCGATGGTCCAGCGACGATGGCTGAAAATGGGTGTTTCCAGCGAGTGTCCATCGTTGTTGTTGTTCTTTGCCGCAGGATTCTGCCAAATATAAAAAATTTATTTCTCAATATGTTTGGCGGAAAAAAGCAAAAGAATTATTTTTTCCCATCCCTCTTCCCCGCGATAAGCTCATATCGGTGGCGGCGGCGGCGGCGGCGGCGGCGGGCCCGGGGCGCGCTGACTACCAGCTGATATCAGCGCGCGTGCGTCGGGGTGGTGCCCGTTGCTACTAGCTCTCATTCCAATGGGCACCATCCGCGGTCGCCCGTTGGGCGAGGTGAACCCCCGCGGCGAGCGTACGCAATGAGCTGATTTGTACGCTCTGGCCTGCACGCTGACCGATGAGGTCAACCTCAGCGCACTCCGCTGTCGATACGAGCCGTTTGAAGTGACAGACCGGTCGCTCTGTCATGGATGTACGCAATTTTTTAGATTTCACAAATTTTATTATTGGACTCACCTCTGCAACGTGATGAATGCAGCTGACGTAGAATCGTCCGTGGAGGTGCGTGCGTGTGGGAGGATGGCCGGTGTCTCTGTAGCTACACTGCGTCGGGTTGTGACGTGTCACAGCGTGAACGTTGAATCGTTTACGTCAAGGTCCCGAGGGTATCACGACTCGTGGCAGAAAAGAGAAAGACACAAGAGTTAGAGAAAAGTGAAAACGGCAGAATAAATTTCATCATTTGACTTACTTCTGCAACGATCCGAACGGTTCTAACGTAGAATCGTCCATACCGGTGTGTGCGTGTCTGTGTGGATGACTGGTCGGTGTCCCTGTGGTTGTGCTGCGCTGGGTTGAACCGCACGTGTCAAGGCTCCGGAGGTCTCGTGTCTCGTGTCATGAGAGAGAGAGAGCGAGAAAGAGGCATGAGCCAGGGAAGAGCGAGATCCGTAAAATTCAAGGGTCCCCCGTCGAGGATGTGGCTGAGCGATAACCGTAGGGTAGGGTATCGAAACTATCTGTGCAGGGTTTTGGATTCGGCACGTGTTACTACCTCGTGCAGCTTGTCTCGACGAATAGCCCGGTACTGCAGCCTAATCAGACCCTCACCCTCTACTACCATTTGACGGATTGAATCATAATTTACTCTACTAGCTGTGGAGTGATTCAATGTCACCCCCTTTACCTTGCAGATTTCAACTTCGCTGCCGTCCGGACATCGAACGATGTACGCGTAAAATTTCGCTCCCCCCGAAACAAATGCCCGAATATAACTACCGCGACCGTACGTTTCGAGCTCGTCAGTTAAATCTCCCAAAAAGTTCCCTGTCGGTGGTACGTAATCCTGTGGCCATGCCGAGTCGTGAACATATATGACGGAGTCTGTGTCGTAATAAAGAACGCGTCGATCTAACTTCTCTAAATATTCGTACAATTTTAATCTAGCTTGCGCGGTGGTATATGCGGCTATCACTACGTTCGCTAATGGCGAGGGCGTGACACTCTGCTCGGCGTACGACCACCTCGCGTACAACACCTGGTCGTTGACAGGCAGCAACTCGCTCACCTCGACCTCGGGGTTGGTCAGTAGCTCCAACAGATGCTGACGCGTCTTTACCACCGTGGTTTTTGCCATATTGTCCCGCTGTCCGAACTTTCCCCAAAACGAGTCGAGGCAGAGCTTAGAGACCGAACGAAGTCCAGGATTTTTGGCAATCTTAGTTCTATCCAATATTATCCCCTCCACTTGCTCGTACTCTGCGAGATAACGGTCTCGCGAGGGCTCGTCGATGCAGTCGCCGGGCCAACCGCTGGCCTCCTGCTTGATTTTAAGAAATGTATCTATGTACCCTGTAAAGAGCCCCCCTTGACGAGTAGAGGGGTCGTATTTCGTCACCTCGTACTGCCAAATTTCCTGCACTTGGACGATCTCGTAGCCTTTCTCGACCGCTTTCTTCAGCTCGCACGACACCCAAGTGCCGTCGAACTGACGATCTCTCGCCTCGCTATGGGTGCACTCGTCTTGCTCCAATTGTTCGCAACAGGACCGACACAGTGCGAACATCAGTTTTCCGTGCATACGCAGCGGGAGCACGGGGTGGTAAAGATTTTGGGGCGGCAGTACGCTGCACTTGACCAACCCCTCAACGCGGGAGATGTCCCTGCCACTCACACCCGTCAGCGCCTTACACTCGTCACCGACGAGGACTTTTGGGTGGCCTAACGGGAAAGATGCATGCTTACAGATCTACGGGTACAGGGAGCAAACATCTACATATTTTATTTTTTCACTAATGCTTCCATCCTCCCCTTGGCGTATCTCGTAGCTGCGCGAAGTGTTCCCCGTTCGACCACCGTGAAAGGCATCGCGTGGATCCAAGGGGGTGCTGATCGCGAGGCTAGCCGTTATTGGGTGCCGAGCCAAGTATTTCCGCATTTCCTCGTTTTGCTCGAGAAGGCGATCGAACGCGCACTCCCATATCTCGGTGACTACGTATCCCATTTTCTTCATACACGACGTCTTCGATCGCGTTTCCTCGGCACGCTTGTCCATGGTGTCCCCGTTCACGGTACGTCGGTCACCGTTCACGTTGAAACACCGCCTACAACCGTGCCAGAAGCAACCGTGAAATTCAAAAATGTGACGCGTTCCGTCATCCGCCTCGTAATACCCGTCCACGACCCGACCTGTCTCAGGAATACGGAATTCGCGCGAACGGCCGGCGTGCGCGATCACAGCCCCTAACTCCCTCTCTTTCCAGACGAGCCACTCTATCGCCTTTTTGGACTGCCGATCAGCCAGCCCATAACCACCCGGCGGTAGAATATCTATACGGTCAGCTTGTAGAAAATTTTTTCTAAACACCGCTGAGCAGGCTGACGCAATAGTTGTGCTCTCGGTGAACGGACATACTTTCCCACACTCGATAAAGATATCTCGAAACGCGACGTATGCGCGACGTAGAATATTGCAACCTGCCGTATTATCGAGGTCTCTATAACGAGGGTGAAACCTCGATAACCGGGTGCACCGATGGCCTTGCGCTTATTTGGACGCCACCTAATTTGATAAATTAGGAAATATCTTTCTACTCTGATAACTATTTTTAGTTAACGGTTTTGCCAGGGAAGCTGGATGAGACCCTCAGGGTGAGGTTCGGGCACGTAGGCCCTCGTACCTATTTTCCGTTCTGACGCTGAGGCGTTCTTGTTTCTTTTATAATAAATCTTTACAATCTGTACTAATTAACTACGTCACCGGGTGAAGTTCTTGAAGATCCCTATGGTTCCGGGGAAGAATTTGGAGATCTCGAAGGTTGAATGATTCTTACTCGGTGAAATAGGATTAATAACTTGCTTTATTGGTAGCTGGTCTCTTTTCTCATGTATGATTCTCACACACACTCTGTATATTATTTCATATATATTGCACTCTCACACACTCACGCTGGGCCAGGATGTGACTCTACTTTAATAATCACTAGGGACTATTAAGTTAGCAAACTTCAATTATATTTTGAGCTATGCTTCTATTTAATTAGTACTCCATTCTGAGTAGGACGATGATTAGTCGTGATTTAAAACCCATCTGTCTCGTTAGAGAATCAGAGCTATACTTTATTTGACTATTCTTTACTGAATTCTGAGCTATGCTCTAAGTAATGAAATTACTTAATTCTGAGTAGGACAACGATTAGTCGCAGTGTAAACACCCATCTGTCTTCTTCAAGAAGAGACGCCATACTCTATATTGCAATTATGTTTAAATTAATAAACTCTGAGCAGGACGATTTGACTCGCGGTTAATACCCATCTATCTTGTTCAAGAGCAGACGCCATACTGACGAATTTGGTGAAATTCGTGTTAAACGCAGTGATGCGTGAGAATTGATAATATCGATTGTGATCTGAGGGATGGCGTTACTGGTATGACTATGTGTCAAATGTGAGCTAAGGAGCCTAGACTCGTATAGCCGCACGGCGGTAATTTGAATTAGGTAGAAATGTGCAGACACATTGTTACATATCCCCCCACTAGACGTCGGCTATATGGTTAGGGTTTCTCATTCGGCAATACATTCTCTCATACACACTTTCAGGGTATAAATTTGATAATCCAGAATAGAGTGGTATATAGTAAAGTATTTTTATTATATGAGTGAGCAGAGAGCGAGCGATTAACCGTATGGTTGGTTTAGTATTATTTAGTATAATAGGTATCAAAAGAAATAGTATAACAAAAGAAAATCTTTGGGAATTCACATCAGTAAGAGTACGTTACTCAAAACAAAAAAAAATATATTTCTTTTCTCTCTTTTCCCTTTCGGAATTTTATTAGATTATGTGATTAGGCTACGGAAAGAATATCGTGGCTCTTATAATGAAATATAAGGCTTTATTTCACTTAATTTCTACGTATGTTGAGAGTATATATACAGCTTAGATAGCTAGAACGATTAAGTACTCTCCGTTTTTTTTTTTTTTTTTTTTTTTTTTTTTTTGTGGGTTTTCTTTGATTGCTTAAGCCTAGGGTAATTAACAAAATTTAATGTAATAATTATTACTAATCAAACGCATGTAGCTATGTGTTTTGGGAAAGGTACCGTAGGTTTACGTTATGTTTTATCTGGTTGTTAGTGGAGGTAAGGAGGTTAACTCCACGACTAGTGGTTGTCACGTTTCGCAAACTTGCCTCTTTGATGGCGGCGAGGTTCGCGATGATAAGTCCGGGTGGATGTGGATGGTCTGAGGTTTACTTCGTCGTCGCTATCCTGGTATAGGTCCTTCAACGGGGTTCCAGTCATTGTGAAGGGGCTTTCGGTTTTTGTTTGAGTCGAGATAGAGGTTTGAAAGGTGGGAATAGGACCCTCATAGTGGTTTTTCCACGCTTCATGCTCGGGAAAGCGGTTCTGGCACTCCACGCAGTTCGAGTTGAGGAGATTCAGGTCTGTTCCGCACTTGTGGCACCGTCCTCTAAGGATTTCGGTTTCTTTATCATGAGCAAAAGGGCAGTTGCTCTTGTTATGATGGGGAGCACCGCACCCATGGCAAAATCCACTGCTGTATGGATGTGGGCACTGTTTAAATTTGTGCGTGGTGGATCGACAGTTTAGACATCCTTTTTCTAGAGTTTTTGGTCGGTGTGTCAAGAAAGTATTGGTGTTACTATTTCTGAGGTTGGTCTTTGCCGTTGGAAGGTTTTGATCTCGTACGTATTCGTTAACAATTTTCGACCAATCACTTCCAGAGATCCGCTTAGCGGTCGAGTCCTTGGTTTGGATTCTGATTATGTTTGCTTCATTCCTTGGGGCGTTAGGTATGTTTAGGAGCCGTTCTAGTAGAGATGGGTTTGCGCGTTTGACCGGTGGTAGTAGAGCGGCTGCGTAAGCATCGAAAGAACAGGGTAAGGAGATCTTCCTAGGTTCTTGGCTCTTAATCTCGTTTGGCTTGGCGTCCCATTCTCGGATGATCGTGCTTCTGTCAATCTGTACCGGCCCAGGGTTAGGTGGAGTTTGACCGGTGTGCTCCTGTAGGAGCGGAAAGAAAGGTTTTCGTAGTTCGTCGTTGGTAGAGTCGGACTCGGGTTCTGGTTTTGTCTGTGTTACTTTCTCGTCTAGGCTTCCTTCCGAGCTGTCCGAGTCTGGACTTTCGGTTGAAGGCGTGTGTGGTCGTTTGCGTGATGTCTCCTTTTCCAGGGTAACGTTGGTTACAGGTGTCGATTCCGGTTGGATTTTTGTCAGGTCTAGGGGTTGGTCTTGCACGCGGCATAGTGGTGTGTCAGTATTAGGTGGTTCACCACATAGCGTTAGGTCCAAAGGATGAGTTGGTGTTGCGTCGTGTATTGAGGTTTGAGGTCTTAGGTTTGAAATGCGAGCCAATACGCGCGCGTGGGTGATGTCTGAGTCGTGAAGCCGGACGAGCTGAACTATCGGTGAGCTCTCTCTGGAGCCGGGTAGTCGTGAGACTCCTCGTCGGGCGACTTGTCGTGTTCTTCTCATCTTCATGGGTTTGTGACTAGATCTTTCAGTGGGATGATATCGGTGTAGCTGACGCAGCGTGGTATTCTAGGTAAAACAGGACTGGGATATCAATTAGTGCGTCGAGGATTGCGGCGGGGAAATTTTAAATCTTTAATATCGTATTTTCCTATTACTTTCTTATTTTCATCTCCTATCTCTACAGTGGTAGGTGCGAAGTACTCTAGTACGTAAGCTGGTCCATCATACTTGGGAGCAAGCTTAGCGCTATAGTTTTTTCCTTTTTTACTTAACCTCTTCCGGGGGAAGTACACCTCGTCACCCTTTTTGATATCAGGAACAGTCGACGGGACGTTCGCGTTGTGACGGTTTACTTGCCGGAATTGAGCTTTAAGCAAGTGTCTTTCGGCCAGGTGCCATATGGTATCGAGAGTGATCAATCTGCGGGCCCACGGGTCTTGTGAATCTAATTTAGTTAGGTCTATGTCCTTATCGGGTGAGTTATTGCAGCGTGTCTCTCGGCCAAAGTTTAGAAAATGAGGAGAGTATTGAGTGGTAGCACTCTTAGTTGAGTTGCAGGCGAATTGCAAATCGGAGATGTAGACAGGCCAGTCGGTTTGCCTAGGTGAGGTAAACGCGGCTAACATTGGTTTGATAGTTCGGTTAAGGCGTTCTACAGGGTTCGCGCAGGGATGTGCTAACGCAGTAGTCTTGTGTTCTACTCGAAATTCAGAGTTTAAATGGTTTACCTGTTTATTAATAAATTCGGTTCCATTGTCGGTGATTAAGGTAATAGGGTTTCCCCAACGATTATAAATGCGTCGTAATTCTCGGGCTACTAATTTTCCGGATTGTTCGCGTAAGGGAATGAGTTCAACGTATTTTGAATATAAGTCTTGCACGACCAGGATGTACTGCATTCCATCAGTGGATCGTGTGAGTGGTCCGACAGTATCAGCGGATACGGCGGCCCAGGGAGCAATTGGTGGTCTTATATACATTTGATGTTGTACCTTGTGTTGATTAAACTTGACTAATCTGCACGTTTCGCAATTGGAAATGAATTGTCGGATCTCTTCATGCATACCGGGCCAATAGTGTTTTTGACGAATGCGGTCGCATGTTTTATCGGTACCGAGATGACCGGCTTGTGGAGTACAATGGTAATTTTTCAGGATATCAGTGATTTGATTGCGGGTTGGAACAAGTTTCCATGCGTCGGAATCGCCTATATCGGATTTTCCGGGATCAGGTCGGTAGTGGTATAATAGATCGTTTTCTAACTTCCAATCGGTTAAGACATCGGCATGTTTCTTAGTCATAGAGACTTTCTTTTTATACCATAGGGTATGTGAATCGGGAGGTGTAGTTGGGATTTCAATATTAAGGGATGGACTTGGTTCTGCCGCGGATTCGTATTGACGTGACAAAGCATCTGGGGCTTCGTTTTCCGTACCTTTGCGGTGGATTACCGTAATGTCATGAGACAATAGTTTCATAGACCATCTCGCCAGTCGGCTAGTTGGATCTTTATGTGTATACAACCAGGTTAGCGCGGCGTGATCGGTTACAACAGTGAAGGGTGCACCTTCTAGGTAGCATCGGAGTTTATCGACAGCCCACACTATCGCGAGACACTCTTTCTCAGAAGTAGTGTAGTTTTTCTCCGCAGGTAGTAGTGGTCGACTAAGGCATTGAATGAAATATTCGCGGTTATTATCAAGTCTATCGATTTGGGTGAGTACTGCACCTAATCCAGTATCACATGCATCGGTATACAGGACGTAGGGCAAGTTTGGATTCGGCGTATGTAGAGCCGGTGCATCTAAGACGCGTTGCTTAGTTTCTTGGAAAGCCTTCTCTTCTACCTCAGTCCATCGCCAGGGGACATTTGGACTAGAAAGTTTGTTAAGAGGACCTTGGACTCGGGCAATGTTTTTCATGTGCCTATGGTACCAGTTAACTAGACCATTGAAGCGGCGTAGTTCTTTTCGGTTAGTGGGTCTTCTAAGTTCGTGAATGGCTTTCAGCTTTTCTGGATCGGGTCTCAGTCCGTTTTTATCAATAATGTGACCGAGGAATTTTACTTCAGAGCGTGCAAATTTACTCTTGTCGCGGTTGATTGTTAAGTCGGCTTCGCGGATTACTTCGAAGACTAGTCCGAGCATCGCGAGGTGTTCATCTAAATTTCGGGAGACAATGACCCAATCATCGAGGTATGCAAAAATGCAATTTTCCCAATGACGAGGAAGTTTTCGGTCTCGGAGTTTTTGAACTAAATTACGCTTAAGTGCATCCATGAGCATTTGAAAAGTACTAGGAGCTCCAGTGAGTCCGTAAGGCATACGTTCCCATTGATATAAACCGCCATCTTCGAGGACGAAGGTGGTGTATTGTTTACTACTCTCTTCCATAGGAATCTGGTGGAACGCTTCGCTAAGATCGATTGTTGAAATTAAACAAGCTTCATGTAATGCAGAAAGGATTCGGTTCATGTTCGGTAATGGGTATGCCGGTTTCGCAGTTTGTTTGTTAACACGACAGAAATCTATACAGAACCGATATTTGCCGTTAGGTTTGAGAACCATGACTGGAGGACTGGCCCAGGTACTACCTTCGCTAATGGTGACGTACCCTTTGTCCAAGAGTCTTGTTACTTCTTCTTTCATTAATTGGTTTACGGTCGGACTTCGTCGATAAGGTTTGAGTCTAACGGGTGTCTCATCGATGAGGTCGATTTTATGTGTTATAAGTTGGGTACATCCTGGCGGATGTTCAGATTCTTTTGCAAATTCATTATCTAGAAATTCGGTTAATCGTTGCTGATCAGTCGGAGTTGCCTCATGAAGTGATAGCAAAGCTGAGACGGTGTCGCGAGGTTCGCATCGTTTATATCGGATGGGGTAGGTCATATCACTACCACTCATCTTCCATACTCGATTTCCCATATCGACACTGACAATGAAATTTATCCAAAAGTCCATGCCTAATAGGGCATCGGTAGCTAATCCGTCAAGGACAGTGAACCATTGTTCGCCATATTTATCTCCAACGTCAATTAAGAAAGGAGCACCGTATTTGGTTTTTAGGACTGTACCGTTGGCGAGTCGAACGCCAGTGGTTGAGGTGTTATCTGGTCGGGCGGATCCGAGACTTAGTTCGCGGACGCGTTTGAAAGCGGTTGGGCTGAGATATGAACGTTCGCTTCCACTATCAATGATTCCCGTTAATTCTTCACCGTAGATCCAAATTGTAATAGGTAATTTGGCTGTGACTTCCGGAGGGGAATCGCCAGTTCCTCGCGTATAGACGCGTCGGTTCTCAATTCGGTCGATTATGTCAGGATCGTCTAAACGAGTTTTCAATTTAGTCGGTAAGTGGTATTTACGTTGTAAAGCTCTAGGCACTTCGGAGTTTTCAGCGTAATTATTTGAGATGATTTCAGTGGATGTGAGGACGTATAGGTTAGCTAAGTCGTTTTCGGGATCAGTCTCGTCAGAGACGTTTTGTTGGTGGTTGTCCATGGGATTAGATTTGGGAATGCTCATTAAACGTTCAGTTGGATCGACTTCCGTGACATGGTATGAATCACAGATGAAATCAGAGATATTGTCGTAGTCGTCATCAGAATCATCATGTAAGTCAATGTCAGCATTTGGTTGGGAAGTGAATTCGGGTTCAGGAATCTGATCAGACAGTTCATTGAGTTTGGAAGCACTGTCGCTTCTTATGTTACTAGAGTCGCGAGTGAACGTTGGTATTTTTACTGGTTGTGCTATAGGAGTGATTTTGTTCGCGGGATTCGGATTGGTATCTTTGGCTCTTGGATTGTTACGAGGACACTCGGCATTATAATGACCAAGACCGCGGCACACATAACAAACAACTCGGTTGGGTTTCGTACAAGTACGAGAAAGATGTCCGTATCTTCCGCAGTTAGCGCAAAAGGAGGTGCTTAAATCTCTATTCGCGTTTGAGGTGAAATTGGAGTTAGGTCGACTATTATCAGAAGAAGTTTTCTTCGGAGGATAGTTATTGAAACGTTTGGGAGAATTTAAGTTATTGGTAACGGTATTGACTTTAGTATTCTTGTTTAGTCGTTCGAGTACGCGTTCTACGAGGATGTCGATGTGATCTTTCTTATCATTAGTACCTAGACTCTGACAATCGGTAGGGTTAGAGATTGAGATATCTTCGATATCGCAATCTTCATCATATTCGTGTTCAGCAGTGATTGAGCTCGCGGCGTTTAAACGTGATGCGCGCTGTGGAAAGTGACGTTTGTCAGGGTTGTTAGTACTGTGTCTCGCTTGTCGTCGATACAAGATAAGTTCGTCGTACTCGCGTGTGGCTTTTAAAAGATCAAGGAAGGTCTTGAACTTTCCTCTATGTGATAGGAATTCCTTGTAACGTGTGTTAAATTGCTTTTGAATCGTACGAATTTGTTCTTCCTCAGAAGGAGGATTACTCATTGTTGAGAATAACTCGGTTATCTTTGCTATGTAATCAAATCCGGTTTCAGAAGGTCCTTGATCGCAGAGGGCGATTTGTCGGAGGATTTCAGCATCGGTTCCTTCGATACCAAATGCAGCTGAGAATTCTTCAATGAATTGACTCCAAGTATACCACTTATGAAGTCTGGATTCTAACCAGATCAGAGCGGTGCCGGTGAAGCATTCGGTTAGAACTAGCAGTTTATCGTTGCCGACAATACCTTCCTGTTGACATTTTTGTTCGAGTGTTTTCAGAAAAGCACGGGGTTTCTTGTCAGTGGGGAATTTTAGTTTCCATTGCTGAATACGTTTAGTTAATCCGTACAAAGAAGGAGATCTCTGTGTAGAAGTTGGGCGAGGAAGATCATCAGGAGCTGTGAATGGATTGAATGATCTATTAGGTATATCTTGTCCGAATGAGTGTTGAGGAGGGATTTCACGCTGTTCGTTCTGAGAAGTATTAAATTCTAATGAGGTTAGAGGGTTACTCATGAACGGTGGAAAAGAATTCGCATGGAGTATACGATTTGGTGAATTACTCCTATTGTCGTTCGGTCGGTTATTACTAGTCGGTAAGGCAGTACTAGCAGTGGAAAGAGACCCAGGGGGTTGAGTAGCGGTTTGCTGCCTTGGTGCGGGTACTGAAACTGATTCAAAGGTATAGCCTTTCGCTTGGGCTTCTAATATAATTTTAGTAAGGTATTCGTTCATGTTAGCGGAGTGCTCGCTGACGTTAATGAAATCAGCCAGTTGGTTTGACCAAGGTTGTGATTGTGAACTACCGGTCAGTTGATTTGACGTTCGAGGAAACACGGTACGCGGTATCGTTCCAGTAGGTGGACGATATGAGTTAGACATTTGTGACGGCGGAGGGGAATTTTCGGCTATAATTCGTGTAGCGTTCAAAGCAGCTTGTCTAGCTATGCGATTACTTTGCCTTCGGTCAGCAGTAAGAAATGGTGTGTCTGGAGGGAATCCTAATAGTTCTAATAAACGAGCTCTATCAGTTTGATAGGCTGGAAGAATATCGTTAGTAGCCTGACCGGTACTATTAGTATTTGTATTTACTGGGTGATTCGCAGAATGATTCATCTCGTTTTCCTCGATATGAGTTTGTAAAGGCGGAGGGGTGGAGCGTCTTTCCGGATTTTCCCTTGCTCTTAAGTGTGGAAAGTCCCCAGAGAATTCAAGATTTGTTGGTAATGAGAACTGGTAAGTGTTCGCTGTATCGTGGTAAGGGCGAGGTGTACCTCCTTGGGAGTTTGGTTGGTCTTCCATTTGGAAGTTTTTCCAAATGACAGTTGGACCAGCCGGTACCGGGGTATTCCTCGAGACACCTGATAATATTTTAACTTATCAGTAATTTGAAATAGTAATTTCCAATAGCTTGCATAGATTGATAATAATTGTTATCTGAATTGATGATTGTTATTAATTTAATCAATTGGTGTTGAGCTCAAGAAGAAGATATAAGTCAGTATTTATTCCGAACCTGATTATGTTGAAGTTCGAATCAGCTGTTAAATAGAATATATAGGTCACGGCTATACTGTATTAGTATTAGCGAAATAGTGTACTCTATATAGTAATAGGTAAGCCTGTATTACGTTTGGACGAATTAGTATATGTCAGTGGTTATGTAGTTGTGTCTGTAAGAGACTAAGATAGAGTTCTACGTCTTTGTTGACGTTATTTCAATGGCTCTGCAATCTATGGCTACCACTGGACCTTGCACTTCTACCATGTATGGCTATAACGAATATGTGTGTCGTGGGTGAGCGTATAGCATGACACGACCAACACAGTGACACTATCGTATCCGTGTGTTCCTTTGTTTGAGAAGATAGAACTTTTATTCGTTGTAGGGATACTTGATGTAGCAATTATTTTATGAATGTTCCTAAATAATTATTAATTTTGTGTTTCGAAATAAATATTCACTTATAATAAATTAGTATCGGCAATTTAGCCTGTTGGATAAAGCCTTGTATATTGTGGACCACGTGTTGACTTTCAAGCACGGGCACGTGCAGCTAAATTTTTCAATTTAGTTGCTGTCAATTTAGAAGTCTTTATTCAAGAATATAATAAATTAATAATATTGGTTAGACAATAGATTATGCGATTCTTATTTGTTATTGTTCTTTAATAATTATATAGTAGATACGAGAAGTAGTTATACCTTGGTTGTTATATGGCGTGTAGCGTGCAATTGTGTGAATCCCAAGATGGATGGTCGCTTTGAGAAATCGATTCGCGAATCGACAAGTGAATCGAAAGTGACGATAGCGCGCCTGGTGGCAGCGTTCGTTACTCGCGTCGACTTTTCGCGGTAGGTTTGAATATGAGTTTAAACTTCAGGTTCTCGTATCTATTGTCTCGCTCTCGCTCTCTGTTTATCGCGCTATAGTTAGGACTAGGCGTTATAGATGTAGCTTAGTATACAACATATCTATAGTGCGTCAGAACGAAGAAAGCCTCAGCGACTAGAACTGTTATTGTTATGTCGTATAGGGAGGTTATCCTTTATTATTCGTTCTATTATATCTGGATGGCGTGATATCAGAAAAACTGAGCTAGAGGAGCGGATTAGGCTAATACCTAAGAACAATGATTATAACGGCTAGAAAATGTCCGTTATAACGGGAATTTTGAATTTTTAATTCGCGATATATACAATTGTATGAGAAAACTCAGAAAACAAGTTAAATGTGAGATATATAAATTAAACGGAACGATATAAATTAACATGCATTAATCCTAGTTTGAGTATGGCTACTCCCTATCCTACTTCTTATCCTAATTCTTATCCTAATTTTCGTTCGTGTGGGTTTTTCTCTTTTCTTTTCGCGCCTGCCCCACGTTGGGCGCCAAGAATGCAACCTGCCGTATTATCGAGGTCTCTATAACGAGGGTGAAACCTCGATAACCGGGTGCACCGATGGCCTTGCGCTTATTTGGACGCCACCTAATTTGATAAATTAGGAAATATCTTTCTACTCTGATAACTATTTTTAGTTAACGGTTTTGCCAGGGAAGCTGGATGAGACCCTCAGGGTGAGGTTCGGGCACGTAGGCCCTCGTACCTATTTTCCGTTCTGACGCTGAGGCGTTCTTGTTTCTTTTATAATAAATCTTTACAATCTGTACTAATTAACTACGTCACCGGGTGAAGTTCTTGAAGATCCCTATGGTTCCGGGGAAGAATTTGGAGATCTCGAAGGTTGAATGATTCTTACTCGGTGAAATAGGATTAATAACTTGCTTTATTGGTAGCTGGTCTCTTTTCTCATGTATGATTCTCACACACACTCTGTATATTATTTCATATATATTGCACTCTCACACACTCACGCTGGGCCAGGATGTGACTCTACTTTAATAATCACTAGGGACTATTAAGTTAGCAAACTTCAATTATATTTTGAGCTATGCTTCTATTTAATTAGTACTCCATTCTGAGTAGGACGATGATTAGTCGTGATTCAAAACCCATCTGTCTCGTTAGAGAATCAGAGCTATACTTTATTTGACTATTCTTTACTGAATTCTGAGCTATGCTCTAAGTAATGAAATTACTTAATTCTGAGTAGGACAACGATTAGTCGCAGTGTAAACACCCATCTGTCTTCTTCAAGAAGAGACGCCATACTCTATATTGCAATTATGTTTAAATTAATAAACTCTGAGCAGGACGATTTGACTCGCGGTTAATACCCATCTATCTTGTTCAAGAGGAGACGCCATACTGACGAATTTGGTGAAATTCGTGTTAAACGCAGTGATGCGTGAGAATTGATAATATCGATTGTGATCTGAGGGATGGCGTTACTGGTATGACTATGTGTCAAATGTGAGCTAAGGAGCCTAGACTCGTATAGCCGCACGGCGGTAATTTGAATTAGGTAGAAATGTGCAGACACATTGTTACAATATCCACATCGGATTTACAATAGGCCACCAATTCAGCGTCGAAATCGAACAGGTGATTTTTCGCCACGGCCGCATCATACCATTTGTAGAACTCCGCACGTGCGGAGGTACTCATAGTATCGGGCGAGTAGAATTTCGCCGCGGGTAGCGGACCTATGTAACCCGCATTCTCAGGCGTGTTGAAAAGGTGCGGGAAGACCCCTTTCACCGAGGCCTCTGGCAAACCGAAGGCTTTCGGCAGCGCTGACAACGCCATCGGCATGTAAGCTAGCGAGTCTAAAAATCGGGTATGCCCGGTTTCCAGCATGATGATTTTGCTTCCGTTCAATATTACCTGCGGTGGCTCGGTGTTTTGCTCGACCAGGTAACGTAAAATAAATTGCGCGTCAAAGCCCCGGGCATTGTGAGCGACGCAGATGATTTTTCTGAAACTGTGAATTGGCCGTGTGGCGAATTCGACCAGTTGTTTCACCGGATCTTTTTGAAACACGTACTCGCGCACGAGTCCGCAGGCTGGGCAACCGTCCTTAATGTCCAGATTATGCATACACTGGCTGCAAACCTGGTGCACCACGCATAGGTTGGGAACGTGGATATTTGTCGACATGTCACCGGGGATCGTTACGTTCTGCTGGGTCTCAAAATCATAAAATATGAATATGTATTTGGCGTTATTATTCTCGTGAGAATTGAGCGGAGCCATGAAACACTGATGGTTGTAAGGCCGAAGGGTGTTGCAAGTCTTACAATATCGAGTGTCACACGAGTGAGCACCCAACGAAAGATTCATGAGTCGCGTGCAGTTTGTACAGATTCGAAGCGTCGCACAGACGGAGCGACGCGGGCTAAACGAACCGACCTCACGATGCCTTCCCATACAGACCGCGCCACGAAACGCCCGTTTACAGTCAACGCACTCCAATTCCTTCGCCCTGTGGTCGCACGCCGGGGTGCCCAGACACTGCGGACACCGGCCCGAGCAGCGGTGCTCATGGCTGTTTTTATATTTTTTGTTACAGGTCTCGCAAAAGAACCTGCCTGCCGCGGCACCGGTAAGGTTCGTTATTGTGCAATAGTGGTGATCGCCTGGAAAATAGAGAATGTTCAAACGATAGGTCACGTCTCGCCCACTCTCGGTCACCACGCTGCATCCGTCGTAAAACGTCGCATCCCCAGTCCCCAATTTACCCGCCTCGTATACCACGATCGCCATCCCCTCGCGTGCCAGATAATGTTGAAATTGCAATATTTGCCATACCCCGCAGCCCGTCACCGGTATCTCGACTCCCGCTCTCTCCGTCAACTCTCTCGCCGCTTCGCGCTGCAACCGCGATCCCGATCCCCGTATCGCGTTATATGCCTCGTGAAGCTCTCCGCTACGGATCGACCCCCTCTCGGCGTGTGCTCTCGCGACGACTAGAGCCCGCGGTAAACAAAGACCATCCGTGTTGACAATCTGTATTATTGATTTCTTGGCTACTCCCGCGTGCGTGATGGGACGAGCTTTTCCGCGACCGGACGGCACTTTGACGCAGTGCACTATGACCGAGAATACCTTGTCAACCCCGAACTCCGCGTTACTCTGTGTCACGCTGGAGACTAGCTTCCACAGATCTGCATACTGAGAATCGCGGACCGGTCGAAAAGATAACCACGCAGAGCCCTGATTAAAACTTTCAGCGTGAAAAACAAAACCGATGTAGTCGCTCGGATGACACGTTGAGGTGACGTATGCGTGCAGATCTCTAAAAGCTCCCTCCAGCCACTCGATGGGGTTAACACCTGACTCCGGTATCCTAATTTTGATATCGAGTTCCCGCGCGTGAACTTCGAAGCGACGAATGTATTTGGATGACTCCCCGAGTATCGCGAAACGGTTACCAGGGGTCAGCGATTGCGAATCGTTATCCCTGACTGACTCTTCCTCGCTCTCACTCTCATCTGCCGTCTGCGTCTCCCTAGAATCTAAACTACTATCGGCTTGTTCAGAGTCGTCGTCAGAGTCATAGTTTTCGTTATTTATAGGGTTCACGTTAGACCCTGAACGTCCGATTCCCGAGGTACCAGCACCCTCGTTTACACGTGTTATGCGTCTATGGCCACCAATCTGTACGTCCGTGCTACCGCCATGTTCGTTGACACGGGGTAGTTTTTCGTATCCCTGGATGTTAGCCGATACTGGCTTCTCTGATAGGTGAACAAGAGAGAGAGAAAAATAAGATCCAAAAATTCGTTGCATATCGCCCCAGCATATTTATAAACACACGCACGTCTGTACGAGAACCCGTAAACCCAAGTCCACCCCACCCCTCTTTGTATATGAATTTCAATATTCCCTGGATGAGGACACCTCCTCGACGGTGCTAGGCATCGAAAATATCCCGCTCTCGGGCGAGGGTGGAGACACGGCAAACGGTGACCATATGGCACTATCAGGGGAGGACATGGACACGGTTTCATCCTCCTCCTCCTCCTCCTCCCCCTCATCTGTCTCATACTCATCCTCCTCATCCCTATTCTCAATCTCATCCTGTTCATCCTCTTCCTCCTCATCCTCCTCCTCCTCCTCCTCCTCCCCCTCATGCTCTTCTTCATCGTTATAATATTCCTCCGTATTTACAGAAGGAGCAGGAGAGATTTCTAAGAGATAAAATACTAAATTCCAGCAATAATACCTATAACCAGACGAGATAGACGGTATCCGTCTGCAAAAAGACTATTCCTATGTATAGACTCGAACCGGGTACTCTGCGACGTGCGTATGTAATGCAATACGCCGTATATTAAACTTTTTGTGACTTACCGCCAAGACTGCCCCGCGATGTTGATGCAATCGCTGGACCGGCAACCGAAAATCCGTTATCCGTAACTGGCACCACACGCTCACTATATCCAACTATCACAACGTCACTGTCACGGCTCACACAAATGTCTTGATTTTCACTTTCAGGGACTTTTTCACCGCCGTTGGGAGCGGACCCCGTGTTGTCGCTAACCACCTCCACTCCGGGGGTTAATTCTTCCTCGCTTACAATCAGAATAATCTCCTCGCAGGGATCCACCACCATCAGCATGGCATCGTTGACCTCGGGGTCCTCCAAGAGTGCGAGTAGTTCTGACACGAATAAAAAAACCCGTCGGTTAATTTATCACCGTTCCGGAAGCTTTGATTTACAATTTCTGAACGAAAAATTCTACTTACCACGGTGCGCGTTGTATTCGCGAATAAGGGGTGCCAGCACGGCAAAATGCGACCTTCCACGCCTGATCACCGTCTCAGCAGCGATGCACAAGCACTCCCGTAGATTGCGAAACATGTCGTTCGCGAATATTAGGGCGATCGCACGCTCACTGCATGCGGCAATCAGACGCCTGAATTGACGGAGCAAATCCGCTTCCGACATACGCGTCAGCGATCTCCTCCATCGCGTATCACATTCACGATCAATCACGGAATTGTTTTGCCTGGCGTAGAACACAGCCTTCAACACTGCGGCACGGTACAAATTCTTAACACCTGACATAATTACTTGAAAATCTCAGTGAGAAATGTGAAAGAATAAAGTATCGCAAAGTATGACGGAGCGAATAAGAGTACGTTATTCCACGGATCAGAGATCTATGAGAATGAGGATACGTCTTGAGAGGACACATCATATATAACCTCGATACATTGACACCGTACACGCAGATTTTTACGTGTGGGTGAACGTACGGACCTGAGAAAATCGTCGGAGAGGGGTGAACGATCCGAGACCGCTGAGGAAAGTCTAGTATGATTCCCACGAATTTTTCCAAATTCTGTCATCGCGCAATAACCATATTTCTGCGATAACGCAAGTAGGTCTACTTTGCTCACCAGTAGACTTCGGCTCTATCAGAGGACCGTTCCACCCTCAGACCGCTTTTTTCGGGGTAAGTGCAACCAGATGCGAAATAGACGAGTGTTGCTAGTCCCACAACTCCCGTACAGCGGTTATGGTCAAAGACCCGCCGATACACTACCCATCAACCTCCAACGGATTTTTATTTTTTCTTAGTCCTATACCCTTCTGAGTCGTGGATACATACCAATAATGAGGACGCTCGGGCCGCGGGGCCTGAGCACTCATCGCATTAGACCCTGTGGGAAACTGTGTATGATACCCATAAATTTTTCTCGATTCGTGAGAAAGTGTGATCTCGCGGTAACCATAATTCTGCGATAACGGTAGTCAGCCTACTCTGTGTAAGAGCGCGGGTCCGGTCTTCCCGATTTCTCACAAGGAGTCGGAAAACACTACCGACTACCCTTTTACGCACAAGTGCAAACAGATGTGAAATGTACGGTGGTTACAGGGCCCGTCACTCCCACAATGGTGGTGGTGGTCAAACACTTGTTGGGACTCCGCATGGGGTAGACCGTTAGGTTCGAACGGTTCCATTAGTCTAAAATCCTTTCAAGTCATAAATATAATTAGTAACAACGCGCGCTTCTCGGGAGTCACAGCACTTATCGTAAATTAGCGGAATAGATCCAACCCGTTAACGACACTCTATTTTTTCTAAATTCATAACCGTGCCAATGTGTGACACGATTGACGCATCCTCCAAGTCCTGTTGCAGCCTGTTGCAGTGACGGTTAAACCGTTTATCTGTCCGATCCCTCCTGTACGAGACAAAACGTGTGAGGCAAGCTGTGTAGGGGGTCGAAAAAAATTGGTGGGAATTATTTTGTAACGGTCGAAATCATATTCCATATATATAGGTATATACGCTTGACACGTTTGATGCTGACCGGTATGAAGCTGGTGCCACAGTCTGCTGTCTCCTTCTATTCTTCATGGTTACATAGAGAAGGAAAGAGACAGAAGACTGTGAGGTCGACCTCATACCGAACAGATTCGGACACACTTGGTGTACAAAAGGGAGGATGTCGTCGTAAGTCGCTTCAGTCTTCGGTTAACCGTGCGAGAATTAGTATCTAGCAATGGAAACTCCCAAATCATCCAGTGACACGATGGGTAACGCGAGTAGGGTATTCAAATCGTTTGCAAGTGCAGTGAAAAAATCTGATAAAAATTTATTACTGGCCACTACCTACGGATTAAACACATCGTTCACAAAGAAGATTGTCGTCGGCCTCGGTTTGCGAGGTGACGCAGAATTCGAACCGTTGATCAGATTGACCGGCAATTCACCGGACGGTATCTGTCTAGGTTTGAGTGCCTGGACTGCGCTGTCTAACGCATTAGAAACAATATCGGACTACTTCGACTTCGACGTGTACGCCGACGCCCAATGGTATCTCGACGAAATTGAGCTTGGCGAAGACAGCAAACTACGATTTACAACAGCGCATGGTGCGAGGGCCATCAGATTCGATGTCCAACAGAGCCCCGTCAAATGTATCGAACCTCTACGCAGTGCCGGATACGCCACGGAGCTAGTATCCGACGAAAACGACGGGAAAAATCGTGAAGACTGCACTCCGCTCCTGAAGCGACCGAGAATTCATCGACCGTCGATTGTTATGCAAAAAACTACATTCGACGGCTTAAAAACCGTATTCGTCTGTGTTGACGAGCAAGTTCGAAGACTTCAAAGACTGGCGGCTAGTATAAATCAGTGCAAAAAGCAATACGTTGAATACATGGTGTCAAGAATTAGACGTTACCCCTCCCAAGAACCTTCTCTTCATACCATCGCGCAGATGACCAAGAACGAATATGGAGTCGTCAAAGAGAGCATCAAGCCACAGTTCGACCCCGTCTTCAGCGAAAATTATGTCGATATTGTTCTACTCGAATTGACCAGACTGTTTTCTAATATCATCGCTGTTGAAGTCAAACAACAGCTTGAGACCGTGCCGAAGTCTAATTCACGAGAAAATTTGCATCTTGACTTGAAAACATCAAACTAATTACCACGGAGGAATACCAAACTGCTAGAGAGACAGAGAGACAGAGAGAGAGACATCGTTGGAGAAATGTGTTCATCAGCCTTCATTCAAAGTCACGACACCTCCGGACCCTACAGGGTGGGAATACCTAACACCGTGATTCGCTTTCGACCAAACGATATGATGGATGGCTTGGACAACCCTCCTCCTCCTGTTTGGTTCCGAATAGGTTTAGTTTTAATATTCGCAACAGCCTGTATTTTTACAATATGGGCATTAAAAGTGATCATCACAATGCCAAGACGCTTTATCACTGATTGCGAAGGAGTCTTAGCCGAACATTTGTGACATAAAACGATCAATCTTGTATAATTATAACCATAGCTGTAAGATTTACAAAGAAAATTGTACTCGTAGTCATAAGATTCTATATTTCATCTTAGCATAAGAACATGTATTAGTAAATAAGGTATACGAATAAATGAAATTATTGGATTTTTCGTAATTATCGCGTCATTCAATTATACACCTTTACCATACCCATTCTTCGATGAGTATATAAGCATCACATATATATATATATATATATATATATGTAAAATCAGGGGTATAGGGCCCAGGGGCGAGGACGGCGGGGACGGAGGACAGAGTCTTGGATGACGTCACACGGCCCAGATGGTCCCAATATCAGACAAGTGCCGGCAGGGGTGCGAGGGGCGAGGGGGAGGTTAGGTTAGAATTCCCAGTTTTCTCCAGAGTCGACCCGAGGGGCAGGGGGGAGCGGGAAGAGGGGGATTTCCCAAAGCTGCCCTAGGGTAGGGAAAGGGGCAGCGGGGAGCGGGGGGATTTCCCAAAGCCGCCATAGGGGGAAGGGGGAAGGGGAAAGAGGGGGGCGGGGGGGGGGTTGTTGTGTCTGCCCAAAGCTGCCCATATCTACTAACGTAGGTATCTATAAATAATAAGACGAGTGAATAATTTTTTTTACATCAAGCAACTACGTTATACCGCGCGAGAATTCAATGTGAACGTTTCAAGACCAAAATAAATTATCATCATGTAACCACAGCTCGTAGAATATTATACAAAAAGTGTAAGATTTTTGAGAACGATTTGATATGCCGATAGCGAAGGTTACAGCTAGCTATTCCGGAAATTTCAGATGGTTGAAATGTTAATTTTGAAAAAATGTATAACTCGACGACCACACGAGCTAAAAATCTATGGGGAATCGCAGACGTGTGTTTTTTAACATCCGTACTCGTAATTTTTCAAACTATTGAAACTTTTTTTCAAGTGAAATAGACATGAAAATAATCGTACGTATTTCGTTGCTTGTACGAAATTTTTTTTTACAAATTTATAAGTTATTGAGTTTTGTTGCAGAATTAGCGCTTCGGTAATTTTAAGAATTAATATCTCCGGTTTTATTTATCACGGAGAGATGAACCAGCGCTCTTTCGAGAGCTGAAAGGATAACCTAAGAGAAGAAATTTTTCAAGTTGTAAAAAATTGAGAATTTACATTTGTTATAAACAGTTAAAGTATTGATAGATTTTTCGGCGAAAATCGGCCGTTTTTAACATACTGAAAAGAATATGATGGGATTCTTCATTCAATTCTGCCTCATAAGGAATTTTCGTCCACGATAGAGGTTTCATGGAGTCTATTTTCTTTTGCTAATTTATAACATGGCGTTGCAGCGGTGCGCGCGTCCCAGGCCACCGCAGAGGCTCACGCATCGGCCCTACTAATGGCGTAGTGCGTCCAGCACTGCAGAATCATTTCATGTGGGAAGAATATATTATATCGCGCGTTCACGAGGGAATGAAACAGTCCGAACCGAACACAGGCGCACGTCGCACTCGTCCGACACACGGACGACACACGGACGAGTGCGACATGCGCCTGTGTTCGGTTCGGACTGTTTCACTTCCTCGTGATCGCACGGTATATAGTATATAGGAATAGTGTGTATTCCAAATTTCTGAAATGAAACGTTTATTTCTGTAAGTAAAATTTCATTTTTACAAAAATATGAAATAGATATATTTTAGAAATTTACAAAAACAAGATTTATAATTTTTATAAAAATGAAATTTTACTTCAATAAATAATCATTTCATTTTAAAAATGGGGGATACATAATATTTCTATATAGTATATAATATATCGATGGACCAATGCCATAAGGTCGTAATAAGCGCAAAAAAAAATTCTACACCTGTATAAAACGCATCTGTACATCAAAATTCGGCGAGGAAATGTATTTTTGAATCAATTTTTTTTTTCGCGCTTACGACTTACGGAATGAGTCCATCGATATAATATATTATTCCCCCAGAAAATGATTCTGAAGTGCTGGGCGTGCGCGCCTTGAGTAGGGCCAATGCGTGGGCCTCTGCCGTGGGTATACTGGGACGCGCGCACCGTTGCAACGCCATGTTAAAAATTAGAAAAAAAATAGACCCCATGAAACTTCCATCGTAAACAAAATCTTTTATGATACATAATTGAATGAAGAATTCCATCATATTTTTTCAGCATCTTGAAACGGGCTGATTTCTGCAGAAAAATCTTTCAATACTTTAACTGTTTATAACAAACAGAAATTCGCAATTTTTCATAAATTAAAAGAAATTTCTTGTAGGTTATTCTTTCAGCTTTCGAAAGATCGCTGGTTCATCTCTCCGTGATAAATGAAACCGGAGATATTAATTCTTGAAGTTGACCGAAGCGCTAATTTCGCAACGAAATACAACTTATGACTTGGCAAAAAAAAAAATTTTGTACAAACAACGGAATACGTATCGGTTTTTTCACGTCTATTTCACCTAAGCAAGAGTTTCAATAGATCTAAAAAATACGAGGTCAAAAAACGATCGAATCCGGCCGGTTTCTCCTGGAACTGCCCATATACAACAATAAAATTCTGGGACGTATACGGTTCCCGCGTCTTTGTATTCTGCTTCTGAATTGTGATAATGACCGTGCTCCAATTTTTATTAGCCGTTATTCCATGATAGTCCATAAATAAATTGTACCAAATACTTGTAGGTGTTTCATTGGCGAGAAAAATAAAACATTCGTAACAATTGTCAGTATAAAATAGTGCGTCGATGATGAATCTAATGATGCCTATAAAAAACATCAGAGCGGTTGATGGAAATAAGTGTCTCGATTCATAACGAATATCCCGTATGTGAAGTTCCATTCTATTCTATTCTATTATATCATATTATATTATATTATGTTGAATTATTTTTATAAATGGTCAACAATAATAGTCGAAAATAGAGTTCGCACAAGAATGAAAATGTCTTCGTCACCCCCGTAGTTACAAAGTATTGTAAATACGCACGCTGTTCGGAGGAAAGCAAATCAGAATCGAAGTTAGAGAAATAGTTCAATGTTTGATTAATTTTATGTTACATATAAAGCACACTTCGTCAGAACATATCGTACCCCTAAAACCACACTGTAACATCTCAAAAAATATTGTTTTTTCAAAATTGCCATAGGACTTCATGTAATAGCATTTACATTCATTTGAAAGAAAATCCGCTGAATACATATTTTTTGAGTTGTTACAGTGTTGTTCTGGGTATGCGATATAAACGCATTTCAGAACTCACGCGTTATTGTTTTATCGTGTGACAGCTTATTTCAGAAAAATAACAGGATCACGTACTGGAAATACAGCCTCAAAAGCATTGTCGCGAATTATATAAGAATTGTATCTATGATTGCTTACATGTAAAAAATAATGTAGCAGTGGGGAACACTTACCCTTCCAATGTACTACTCACTCTTCGGGCGGATGAATGCAGGTTTTTCTTATCATCATCCCTTCGACTTTGACAGTGCGTACGATCCATTTTTTCACTCACTAAACTGCCGGTGATTGCACGTAATAAACACACACGACTACGCGTCCAATTTTTATCGCTAACCGAATAACGAATACAAACGTTATTCCGGGGGATGCAGTTATAACGATGTGGAGCGTAGAAATCGAATCTTTATTTATTCACTCGCGTTAATTTCGCTTGCCGTGTCGATGAGTGTATACGGGACCGGCAGAAGTGACAACCACTGGGCCCAGCCACGGTGATTTAGTGCGCAGTCGCCGACGTCACGACAGCTTTGCGGAGCGGCAGTCGTTCACCGAGTGCCGAGGAGCATGAATCGTTAGTATTCAATTACTAAGTGATATTGCGCGTAACATATTATTCCCTCGTGAACGCGCGATATAATATATTCTTCCCACATGAAATGATTCTGCAGTGCTGGACGCACTACGCCATTAGTAGGGCCGATGCGTGAGCCTCTGCGGTGGCCTGGGACGCGCGCACCGCTGCAACGCCATGTTATAAATTAGCAAAAGAAAATAGACTCCATGAAACCTCTATCGTGGACGAAAATTCCTTATGAGGCAGAATTGAATGAAGAATCCCATCATATTCTTTTCAGTATGTTAAAAACGGCCGATTTTCGCCGAAAAATCTATCAATACTTTAACTGTTTATAACAAATGTAAATTCTCAATTTTTTACAACTTGAAAAATTTCTTCTCTTAGGTTATCCTTTCAGCTCTCGAAAGAGCGCTGGTTCATCTCTCCGTGATAAATAAAACCGGAGATATTAATTCTTAAAATTACCGAAGCGCTAATTCTGCAACAAAACTCAATAACTTATAAATTTGTAAAAAAAAATTTCGTACAAGCAACGAAATACGTACGATTATTTTCATGTCTATTTCACTTGAAAAAAAGTTTCAATAGTTTGAAAAATTACGAGTACGGATGTTAAAAAACACACGTCTGCGATTCCCCATAGATTTTTAGCTCGTGTGGTCGTCGAGTTATACATTTTTTCAAAATTAACATTTCAACCATCTGAAATTTCCGGAATAGCTAGCTGTAACCTTCGCTATCGGCATATCAAATCGTTCTCAAAAATCTTACACTTTTTGTATAATATTCTACGAGCTGTGGTTACATGATGATAATTTATTTTGGTCTTGAAACGTTCACATTGAATTCTCGCGCGGTATAACGTAGTTGCTTGATGTAAAAAAAATTATTCACTCGTCTTATTATTTATAGATACCTACGTTAGTAGATATGGGCAGCTTTGGGCAGACACAACAACCCCCCCCCGCCCCCCTCTTTCCCCTTCCCCCTTCCCCCTATGGCGGCTTTGGGAAATCCCCCCGCTCCCCGCTGCCCCTTTCCCTACCCTAGGGCAGCTTTGGGAAATCCCCCTCTTCCCGCTCCCCCCTGCCCGACGGGTCGACTCTGGAGAAAACTGGGAATTCTAACCTAACCTCCCCCTCGCCCCTCGCACCCCTGCCGGCACTTGTCTGATATTGGGACCATCTGGGCCGTGTGACGTCATCCAAGACTCTGTCCTCCGTCCCCGCCGTCCTCGCCCCTGGGCCCTACACCCCTGATTTTACATATTTTTTCATTTAATCATTTTACAGCCTTTGAAAGTTTGAAATTAAAAAGGGGATGACCAGCCTGCGAAAACGGACGAAAAACTTGGGTAATGCCGAGTAGGGAGTGACTGATTGTGATGTTTCAAGGAAACCACTTAGTAGACATGCGTCTATCAGTAAAAAAGTAAAAAATAGTGAAATAGCCTCTCGTTGAGTCTATATTTGCAGCTCGGAATCTGCGTCATATGATTGTTCCTCTCCCATAGCGTCAGAACTATCGTCACTACTTTGATCTGCAATCCTCTCTTCCAACGCATTGATCTTTCTACGTAAATAATCCTCATCTTCCTCATCACTAGGCTCGTTGGGCACTAGTTTCTTCTTCTGATTACGATATCTCTGTTTTGTAGTGCGAATAACCTCCTGCATCTCAGCTTTGAATTGTGCTTTATTTTCCGGGCCGTGAAACAACGGGCAATCTTTGGCTGCCTCTGGAAGGACACGGAACATTATTTCTATTGTGACAGAATTTTATTGCTCTGTCTTAAATTTGAATTTGAAAACTAGTTTCATACCGTGCGTTTGAGAAAAACTGCTCACCTACCCCCGATCTAGTATGCCCAACACACACAGAACCTTGTCCGTACGGGCCAACTAGTTGAGTCTTCCGCTACTGGGCCCTCACCCTGCAAGGGTCCTGTCTGTGTTGAGTATACTAGGTCAGGGGTAGGTAAGCTGTTTTTTTTTTCAAACGCACAGTACATAAATGATACGGACATTTATGGAAAAAAAAGCACTCACGATACAGAATATTAGAAACTCTAGTGTTGCCGAACTTTGCTGTCCCTTTTTGGTCTCCCCACGTAAACTGGCAAACTAGGTCATCCCGCATAGTTTCCTTCAGAGCACAATGCAGGAAATCTCGATGCTTGGTGCCGCCCAAACGAAGTAAATGGTAATACTGAAACACACAGATATGAGTTTTGAAACTGTATCTGGTGTACGTAAATGTTTATATTGTCTACAAGAAAATGTTCTGTTTCCAGCAGACCACCTCAAGTATTTGTTTTCAATATTCAATCACTAATGGAATGGCATATTTCCTCACTAGTTTCTTCCGTTTTTCTTTACTGTCAACATTGTCTAGTTCTTCAAATTCAGCAACTGTGCTCAGCGGGAAGCCCTTTAATGGTTCGTACAAACTTTCCTCTGCGGCTACTTTGCCAGAATTTTTATTTGACATTTCATCCAATATCTGTTTATTTTGTTTTATCAATTCGTTGTTCTGGGTTTCTATTGTTCTGCACATATTATTTTTGATATGAAACTAAGGTTACTTTAGAATTTGTAATACTTATAGCCGGTTGCATAAACGTAAGGTTCAAATATATTTCCCACGTGATAAATAAAACCCAATCGTCGATGTTTGATCTGCTCAATGCAGGCGTATCGCGTTTGCCTACCTTTTGGGCGCGTTATTATTCACAGAATCGCTTTGTATATATATGTTAAATATGTATGAATTTTTTTACTTACTCCAACCTTTTTTCAATTTTATCTAAACGGCTGTTCAAAGCAATATCCACTGCTCCCTGCTGCACATCCATTTCCATATTTTTACCGTCATCTATCAGCAGCTTTCGATTCACAGCATTAGTCCTATCAGTATTTTTCGTCGGCACAGAAACATCCGAACTTTTCATGCATTGAAATGACAGAGGAGTGGAATTGCTGAACAAGGATTCTGCACCCTTACTATAAATAAGAAAGTATAATCGAATGATTTTGAGCCAAGTTCAACTAAGAAATATGCAAAATATTCCAGTGTACATAAATCCTCAAATTTTTGGTCGGTATATGCTGTTCCATATGTTATATGCAATAACAGTGATATAGGCGACAAAATTAATTGAATGAATTTGGAGGTGATGTGATGTTTATACTTTGCACATTCATTACTTACGAGATGTGTTGAGAGGAATTCTCAGAGATGGACATATTTCTACATATTGATGGGTCATCGTCTGCCTCAAAGTTTATTTTCGCATTTGATGTAGCTCTGTTTTCTGTTCTTTTAGATGTATCGTTTACTTTCATTTTATTCTTTATCCGGATTTCACCGGCAAGTTTCTTCAGCCGCTCCAGTTCATCACCAATAGTTTCACTCGATGCGGATCTTTCACTTGGAAGAGTAATATCTTCTGATGATTTCTTACTGCAACCATTATTTTGTGATTGATCACATGAATTTTTCGAGTAGAGTATGACGTACAATATGCAACGGTAACAGTGAGTTGGGCAATGGAGTGTGACGTTAATTGAAATTCAAGATTTATACATCCGAGAATTTCATATTTACTTACGAATTATCTTGGGAACACTTCTCAGAGATGGACACATTAGACGGGTCATCTTCTGCCTTAGAGTATGATTTCGCATTAACTGAAGCTCTGTTCTCTGCAGTACTCTTCGATCTATCGTTCTCTTTTGTCTTATTCTTTTTCAGAATGACATCGGCGAGCCCCTTTAACCGCTCCAGTTCAGTGGATATAATTTTGCTGGACATACCCCTCTTACGTTGAGGGGCATCATCGGAAGATGTAGTCATTATTTTTCTCGGACGTTTAATCACTCGACCGCTACTGGATATACTGGTGTATTTAGTTGAGCTCGGCTTATTTGACACGCTTGATGTTTTGCGATACGCATCGTCCATGATACTGAAAATAAATTGAAAGTATAAAAAATTTTAATGTAAAATACATATCTCAATGTGAACCAAAACTTTCTTAGTTCAAAAATTTGTGTTGGTGCATTATCTGACAAAACAATGATAACTCGTGGACGTATAGCTCTTCAACTAGTATTAGACATTATTTTTGAGGTTTATAAAAATTTATTTCCAAACTTATCCTTGCACCAAGAACTTTCAAGCCTCTTTGCGATAGCAACATAGGAGTACTATTTTCTAAACATTCCTTTTTTTTCAGAAAGTTTAAACGAAGCGTGGAGCCTCGCCTTAAGGTATAAAGAGATATAATTCAATTTCAACTTGATATTCACAATTTATTTCCAAGAAGCTGTACTTCCGTGCACATTGCAAGGCTCTCACGCGGATGGTTGGTAGAGGAAAGTAAGGAATGTGTGATTTTTTTTCAAGTGAGCCAAAAGGGACTCAAGTGAGAAAAGTAAGTGAAAGTGAGAAAAGTGAGCAAGTAGGAGGCCTCACATTGTAAAGACACTTAATCCACACAGTACAAGGAACGTAATTTATCGATTACTTTAAGAATACTACGATTTCCATCAAAAGACAGTGAAGAAGTGATTGTGACAAGGTTTACTACCCAAGCAGACATCACATTGCAGTAGCCAAACACGGAAACTGAGTTATCCATAGAATACGATTTTTCGAAGTTTTTCGCCAATGGAAGTTATATGCAATCCCAACACTAAGGAATATCATGTGTTCTTGCTAACAAAGTGTCATTTACTTACACCTTCATCTTTCGAACAGACCCGCCAATCACCAGCATTCTAATATCGTTAATCTAATTCAGAGGCACGACTAATGGAGTCAGAAGAGTAACGCAGGTCCACTCATTGTTGACCACAATTTCTTCCTCTCCTTCTACGTCACTCCAATGTGGCATTCTGTAGCTCTTACTTTTGACATCGTTTAAGTTGACTGCTTGGAAAGTGTCTGATAAGTCAGTGCAATGATACACACCCACAGAGTCCGATGATACTCCGACATTATACATCTCAGTCGCCGTCTTAAATTATTGAACAATGAAGAAGATATCGTTTTCTATTTCAACTATGTTTTTTATGATACAGACTCGTGAATCTCGAAGAATACAGCAACTGTCACGTAATGCGGTTGAAAATGTGAATTTGTCAACTTGCAACTTGTGAAACTGCTGGCAGATACGAGCCGGAATATCTTCTGAAAGAGGCCCCGCAGCATGACTTCGTGACAGACGTACAAGATTATTATTTTCTTCTGGTGCTGAAGCAACATCGTTCATTTCTTGCATCCTTTTATAGATTTGTGCAAGTTTCAGGCCTGGTTTCCGAATTAATCTTCGCAGCTCTTGCATATTATTCTCAAAGCAGAATGCGCTGTACGTTTCAAAACTGCCTAACACTTCGACATCAGCTACTACATGCAATAGACAATGCACGTTATATGAGAGAAATTGCTGTCCGTAGAGCTGCTCGCACATCATGACGTAAGTTTCCAGAGTTTCTTGACAGAAGACATACATTTCACGTGGTGTTTCTTCGGAAATCAAAAGGCGCAAAACAGCGTGGAGGATCATAAAATGATTGTAATAATCAAGTTCGAAGACATTCTTCACAACAGATGGAGCGGTATACAACAGAAATTGTCTGAATTCTGTACCTTTGAAACTGTGATACATAGTCAATTCATTCGGTCGTCGATTGAACTGTGAAGGGCAGCAGTTTCTGAGCAATATCATTCTTGAATTAAGAATATTTAATTTTCTACCATTCAGTCTTTGATGTCCGTGCTTTCCTTCCACCTTTGCAGATAATACTTTTTGAACATTTCCCAGCCACACTAAGTGCAAACCTTCGAATGGAACACGTGTGACCAATCCCAACAACTCAACCAATGGACATCTACCCTTATGGTGATCTTCGTCGGTGAGATTACGATACTCTTCGTCAGTCCTTAGTTGGTGTCTAATACCTTCGAAGACCATCGTTCCCATAAAGCCTGGTACGGTGCAACGATGACCTTCAACTTTGCATTTAGAACACGCATTTGACGCCATGTGCCCGTAATGGTTTAAAACAAACGCTCGTGCAGGTGCGTCAGCAATGAAGCTACGTACGCTCAAAGAAAGTTGTTGATTTCCTATACGAATTCCGCCCTGGTCACGTACTTCAATGATTTCTTGAACTAATTGTTCATAGAAATCAAATGGGTTAGCCGGTTTATGTTTACCTTGGAATATACCCGCAATGATAGGTATTTGATCTGGGATATTGAAGATACGATATTGATGAGGCTCAAACTGATCCTTGCCCTTGTCTAGGGATGGGCGATGTTTACCGATTAATCGAAACCATCGATTCTTTTTTTTCAAATAATCGATTATTTTCGTCGATGTTTTTGTGGTTCGATCCATCGGTGTTCGATGTTTTTCATCAAACATCGACGGAAAACATCGACGAAAAAAAAAGCGCCCAACGCCGTCAAATTAGGCGCCAAATCCGCCGAAACGTTAAACGACGCCAAACTTATCAGTGGATTTTACCCAACATTTTTTTATATTTTTGGAAATCACCAAAAATAATGGATGAAGCTAAGAGTGAAGGTCAGATATAATTAATTACTGCATTTTCTGTTTAATTAGTAAATTTGAGGAGACATAACCTAATTTGTCGTAGTTTTTCACGATGCAACGTAATTCAACTTTATTCCGCAACAGTTTTCTCATGTTGATTGTATTGATACATAATTATTTTATAGATCAAAGACGTCATAGGATTTATTTCCAAATAAATGAACAAGAATCATATGGGTTTGGAAAACTAACAACTAGCCAGTACGTGAAATTGAAATGTACGTATATCCAATTCCCGGTTCCAATCAATATATTTTTACTTGCACTTTCATAGTACTATTGTATAATAAAGGTAGCCTGTGAGATAAAGAACATTATTATTCAGATTTGATTTTATAATTTCAGACAGTGACGAAGCGGCTTACGACTTCGATTGGGACCTATTTGAATCCAAGAAAATAAGCATTGCTGTGGGTAAAATTAACGCCTTATTCCGATCTATTGATGATGTTGACTAGTAAGTATTGAGTTTTTTGCTAGTTGCTTCTAAGTTAACAATACAGAAATTCTATAATCTTTTGAAACAGTAGATGTGGGAAGCTTGATAATGTATTTTGGGGGTTGAATTCTGTCATTGCATTTGAACGAGGAAGCAATGTATTCATCACGCTATTCATCATTGTTCATATTCTAAACGAAATCGATTTTATTCCTTTGAAGCACACCAGTTGTCCTGCAAAAAAAAACAACTTTAACATCGTCAAGTTCAGCTAAAGCTACAATTGTTTCATGCGATTCAAAAACCTCCGATGATGAAACACAACTTTTGACCGTGGAGCGAATATCTGACGAAACTCCAGCGAAGCCGAAGAGTGTGGAGACAGTAGATAGCGGTATTTAAATTACATTTATTGTTTAACATTTGATTTGATTTCAATTATTGTTTAACATCTGATTCTCATTATAAATTCTCACATTTCTCAATTTTTCAGATAATGAGGTTTGCGAATCAGTTGAAAGCAGCCAGCCATCACGGCAGCCATCACGGTGCGTACAATTGAGTATTATTCTTCAAATTATTTTACTACGTGTTCTGGATATTACTTTGGTCATAGATATAACCTTATATCTATGCTTTGGTACTCTGTTGTATCTATAGAAAATGTCAATAATATTAATTAGACAGATCAAACAATTTTGATCAGTTGTACTTCATTATTATAATTTGACTTTGTGTATATATTTTTTTATCGTTTATAGCTCTCAGAAAGTGAGCGGGGTTTGGAATCACTTCAAAAAACTGACCGAATCATCTGCTCAATGCTTGATTTGCAACAAAGTTTTAAAGCATTCTGGGAATACTACAAACTTAACGCAACATCTCAATCGAAAGCACGCGTTGTTGTGGCAATCAGTAGGAGAACGGAAGAGGAAGCTTGAGTCGTCTGAGTCAGGCAACGAGTCAGCTGATAATCCTTCAGAGATGAAGCAAATAAAACGTCAAAAAAAGGTAAACAAACACAATTATTTTTATTACTCAGCAATGAAATGGGAACATGTATTTTGTGAAACTGGTATTGAACTACATAAAAAAAGCAACGTTGAATGAGCGAACAAAATACCCATTGCTCAATAGAATAATAGTATAATTGATTGAGACTGGAAATAACATTTGTAAAAGATGTAAAAAATAACAAATACTAGAAATACTAAGACAGAAACATTCTTTTCGCAGGATAGTAGACTTTTTCCCATTGATGAGGCCTTCGAACGGGTGAGTTCCTTTGCAGGTAAGAATAAACAATCAAACATCATTCAGAGAAAATTTCCTTCATAATACCAGATTCATTCACATACCCTATTTGCAATTGTTTTTCAGATGGAGGTAAAAAATCAGACCAAATTACCAACGCGATTTTGTACATGGTTGCTGTTGATGAACTACCGTTTGAAACCGTCGAAAATGAAGGATTCAAGTAGCTGATGAAAACGGTAGCACCTCTCTACACCATCCCAAGCAGGAAGACACTAACAAAGCTTATTGATTCCCGATACCAGGTCCTTAAAGAACGGTTCAAACTCAATTTGCAAAAAGCTGTCTCCGTCTCGCTCACTTGTGATGTTTGGACTGACGTTAGTAGTCAAAGTTATTTGGGGGTGTCAGTTCACTACTTGTCAGGTTTGGCGATGAAAAATGGATGCTTAGGTGTAGTTCCACTCTACGAGAATCACACAGCTGACTACCTTGCAAAAGCTCTCAATTTTGTTGTAGACGATTTTGAGTGAGACCGAGCTAAAATCACGGCAGTTGTCTGTGATAACGGGGCAAACATAAAGAAAGCTGTTGTAAATGTCATGGGTAAGGAAAAGCAGCTCTCATGTTTTGCACACACGCTGTCTCATCTTGTACCCGATGCGATGGCTACTATGCCAGCTTTGACTGACATAATTGCTAAAGTAAAAAGTATCGTCACTTTAACTAGAAGAAGCGTTGTCGCAACTGATGAGTTGAAACGCTTACAGATTAGGGATGGGAAAACAGAAAGCACAGCTTTGAAATTCGTTCAAGATGTTGCTACGCGCTGGAATTCAACCTTATACATGTTAGAAAGGTTTCTTCTTTTGGAAGAATACGTCTATCCTGTTCTTTTGAAGTGTAGTAATTCCCCCGATATGCTCAAACGAGAGGAAATTCAAATTCTAACCGATATTATTCTTCTCATGAAACCAGTAGAAAACGTCATCAAAGAGGTTAGTGGTGAATCCTATCCAACATGTAGTATTATTATACCTATCATTCGGTGTATGGAAGCTACAGTTCAGCATATATCACCTAATACAGGATTGGGAATTGAATTCAAGACGAAGCTTCAAGTAGCGATTGGGTCTAGGTTTAAAGACTTTGAATCGATTCCTATCCTTGCAGTTTTAGCGGTACTGGATCCTAGATTCAAAAAAATTCACTTTCAGAGTGCTTTAGCTGCTTCTAGAGCTATAACTAGTATTACTCACAAAATTCAAAGGACACATCAAAAGCAATTACTAGATAAAGAAAATGAACCGGTCGAACAAATCAATTCTTGCGAGAGTATTTGGGAGATTCATGACAACCTGCTGTCAAAGAATTCTGGTGTAAGTACACATGATGAGAGTACAAATCTGGAAGTACGACAGTATTTAAGCCAGCCTGTCATATCTCGATTGAAGAATCCGTTTGAACATTGGAAATCACTTGAACAAGCGTTTCCAACACTGTTTAATATAGCAATACAGTACCTAAGCATTGTTGGGACATCGGTTCCGTCCGAAAGGATGTTTTCCCAAGCTGGACTGATCAAAACGGAAAATCGAAACAGACTCTCGGGTAAGCACTTGAACAAACTACTCTTTTTGAGTTCTCTCACACGTGAGGAATGGGGAATGATCTAAAAAATTTATTTTTTGGTATCTTGATTGGTTTTTATAGTTATGTGTTAGTTTTCGGTATCTTTATTGGTTTTTATAATTATATGTACATTATATGTATACTTGACGAGGTTGATTCTGGCCCGGAAGTGATCAGGTTAGCGTGTTAAATTATATACCAAACAGCCACTTCCGGGCCAGAATCAACCTCGTCATGTGTATATGACCTGCTATTTTAACCTTCCTCCACTGTAATTTATGATATTATTTGTCTCTACTAACAAATTAGTGTAAAATGCAATAATCCACACCACATTACCACAATGACTTTGATTTCCTCTTCATTAATACCTGAAACCCATCCTATCCATCCTGCAGTGTCAGTTCACAACAGGTATGATATACCTGTTTCTACTTTATTATGCATGCGCAAGAAAAAATTAATTACTTCGAATCTGCATGCAAGATTTCATAATTAAAGTTTCGCAATTTTTGCAGAAAATCCAGGAGCAGGCGATTCGAAACCAGACCTATCATCAGAACTATCGATTCCTTTGCCAACTTCAAACTAAAATTAGGAGTTTGCATTGAAATTTTTTTGAATTTTTATTTGTGTATTTTGTAGAGTAACTTGAAATAATTAGGTTATATTTTTTCTTCTTCGTTAAAGGATGAATCCCACCTTTGCGATGTGCGGCGAAACGAAGTTTCATTAACATGCTTTACTTATGTTTTCTTAGGAGTGTGCGTGCATACTTTCATAAGAAAAGCATGTTAATGAAACTTCGTTTCGCCGCGCATCGCAAAGGTGGGATTCATCCTTAAATTTGATAATTACAAGAGTTACAGGCAATTGAATTTCAGTGTTTTTTCTATAAATCGATATATCTTAGCATGGGTGATATCACATGGTTGTAATTTTAAATCCGTTGTATTGCCGTCAATTTTCGTTCGATTAAAAAAAGAAAAAACATGACCAAATTATTTTTTTTGTAAATTACTAAAATATGGAATTAAAAAAACCGATACAAACCCCCAATTGTATAATATTGATTGAATACGCATGAATTGTGAATTGCCTAATTAAAAAAACAAAAATTTACAATAAACATCGAAACATCGATGTATCGATTTTTTTTAAATAATCGACGAAAAAACATCGATGTTTTTTAAACATCGATTATTTTTACATCGATGTTTTTTTCCAACATCGCCCATCCCTACCCTTGTCCACCGCAGCACCGTCTGTACTCAAGTCGATTACTATACGGTTCGGCAGCGTATTTGCCGGAAGGCTCTTCAATTTTTTTGTGAGTGTCGATTTGAAGCCGATATGGAGATATTCTCCGCCTGCTATTTGTTGAATGAATGTTCTTGCAACAGCTGTAGGAGTCTGCAATAACGTCCTGGAATCCATGGGTAGAGAAATTAGGTTGAATGGGAATCGTCTCAATATTTTCAGTAGCAAATTGTCCTGCTTGTGATTTATATTAGCTGCTAGGAAGACATTCTTCAGTATCCTTCTCTGCAAATTCGCAGGATGTCGTTGAACATGAATAACGGCGTCGTCATCTTCTGAGGTGCCAGATTCACTCATGTCATGGCCCTCCTCTTCTTCATCTATATTCTCATCGGGATTATCACCGTCGAATACTTCTTGTTCTTGTCCATTTTCTTCTTCCTCTTCTATATCTCTATCTTCCCCACTGTCCTCCTCGTGAGAACTCTCAGTATCACAGTAATCATCCGAAGAGTGTGCTTCGTCGGAATTTTGTGAAGCTTGCAATACTTCCCTGTCTGATCTTTCATTCGATCCAGAACTCCTATTTTCAGAATCATACACATTATCCTCCAAGTTACGTGTCATAGTACGGATTGTAGCCAGTCGTCTTCTCTTTTGTCGCACACTAATATCCGAAAACGATTTATTTCTTTTGTCCATATTTTATCTCTCTGCTTTCTTCATCCACCAGTGTGTCAATTGAACATGAAAGTAAATTGATAATACCGTTAGATTTTTAGGGATGTCGTCGTGTTTCTAGCTTCTTCATAAATTTCACCAAAGTTGCTCCTTGAAAAGGTATTATGGTGAACCGTTGGAAGCTGGAGATTGAGCTATGCTTTTCTTCATTTAGTTTGGTCATTCAGTTCACGGTCACGGTGACCGTTATAAAAACAAACATTTAGGTTCAGCAAAGAAGCGGGCAAAAACGTCGACTTTACGCCCGATTTTTAGTTTAAAAAAAACGCGATGATCGTGCACGGAGAAAAAAAGATAGCTTATTTTCTTATGAAATATAGTAAAACGAAAACGGTTCCGCGGTTATGATATTTATTACTGCCCAGCATGGTAAAAATCGTCAAAAATGTAGTAACAAGTACTAAAATGCAGTAACAAGTACTAAAATGTAGTAAAAAGTTTCAAAAAAATTAATATTTTTTTACGAAACTGGTCCAGACGTTTTCGTTTTACTATATTTTACAAGACTTATTACTATATTTTTCCATCCATTTTTTTCCGTGTGCATATGTTACAAAATAGTATTTTTCGTATCAAGGGCGTAAAATTTTATACCCGCGTGTGATCGCCGTGCACGAGGATCGGTAAAACCGGCCCGAGTGATTACGGCATCACACGAGGGTATAAAGTATTACGCCCGTGTTACGAACGATATTTTTCGATGCAGTTGGCGTAAAATTCGATTTTATCTGAGCAGAAGAAGTCGTAAAATCGGATTTTACGCCCACTGCAACGAAAACAAATTTGTTCACATGATCGACTACTATAGTAACCCTCCTCTGTGTAATATTCATAAAATAAAAATGCCGGATTCTAGGTTATGATTACACGTTCGCACGCTCTTCGATATTAACTTTGTTATATAATATATACTTGCCAGGAGCTGTGAATTTAATAGCGTCTTTCGAACCAAAACAAAACACACAACAACTATAATTGTTTAATAAAATAAATGTAAACTACATTAATCTTAGCAGCGTGGCGCCAGGATGAAGTGAACAACGTGGGCGCAAAACAGTGGAAAACAGCTGCGGGCTAGCACGAGTATAGCACGCTGCACCGTATGGACTCGAACTATCTGTACTGACCGCGCATCGTGGAGCGCGCGCGATTTGAAATAGTTTTGTTCTGTATTAATAGTCGAAGTCGAGGCGCGCTAGACGATTAACGTTGAAATTTCGGAATACGCGGATCCGGCATGGATTTTGATGAAACTTTAGCAATCCCTTCGGAATCGAATTAGAATCAAAGTGTACCACCTGAAAACGCTTGCTTTTTTTCCTTTAAATTTCACGCATAAAAATGTGCATATTTCAGAATCTAACAATCTGAAATAATTCAGGGCTGTAGAATCAAATAAGACGAATGAAGAATTATGCTAACTTTTTCCTCTGCCGCGTTCCCTTCGAGAGATAAGCGCCGATACACAGAACACGACGTACGTTAACTATCGTCTACCGCGCCTGGACACTTATCGCTCGGATAGAACGCGGCGGAGAGAAAAGTTATCATAGTTTTCCATTTCTCTTCACTTACTCTACAGCCTTGAATTATTTCACATTTTTAGATTCTAAAAAAATTATTTCATTATTTTATTCGTATTTTGAATATCGGAATTTATCTCGCAAAGGATTCGTGGCAGAATGTAAAGTTATTAGAGTTGTTCTTGAGTTTTAATCTATTCTACAGCAGTGAATTATTTCAGATTTTTAGATTATGTAATATGCACATTTTTCTGCGTGAAATTTAGAAAAAAAAAGCCAGTGTTCTCAGGTGATAAACTTTGATTCTAATTCGATTTTGAAGGGATTGCCAAAGTTTCATCAAAATCCATGCAGGATCCACGTATTCCGAGGTGAATAATAGCGCACCTAGCTATAAACAACATCAAAATAATTCGTATGAACGTTATGTTTCCGTTTTTAAGTAATTTATCCACAACATCCTCCATAACAAAAATCCATCAATTTGATTTTTAGTTATCATCGATTAAAATCCGAGAGGGTGTGTGAAATACTGCTCACATGATGAACCGTGCGTCAGATGATCGGTCTGAATGCTGGCAAAAATGCAGCGTTCCGGCACGCACGCCGTGCGGATATGTGCTCAGCACGATTTTCATCTGATGCTGGCGAAAGTGCAGCGTTTTGGCACGCACGCCGTGCGGGGCACGTCGTGCGGATGACGTGCCGCGCACGATTGTTATCTGGGATCGTTAGTAAAGAAAATGAATGTTCCGCATAATTGTTGTTATCAACGTGAACAATTAATAGACTTTGCGAAAAATTATTGGTTCACTTGAATTTCTCCTAAAAAATGCCTGTCTGAACTCATTATAATCAAGTGAAAAGGTATAAGATATGAACGAAAAAAAAAAAACGATTTTTAAACGATTTTTGATTTCACGCACGATTATCAAAGTTCAAACTTGAGAGGGGCTTTTATTCAGAAAATACATGACAAAAGTACATGGAAAAGCGGCATTGTTTCGGAGTAATTCCATCAAAATCTTTGACTTATACATTGTCACGCATATTGTTTTTCATAAATTGTACCATTTTTAAACGATACTTTACTTTATTTCTCACTTTATTTTTCAGTAGACAATTACAAACAATACCCGTGGGGCATTCCGCTGAATGCCCACCAGCCACCACCTCCAGGCTTTGCGCCAATACCACCTGGAAACGGAGGTGATGGTCCAGCGAGATTCCCGATGCAGTACCCGGTGCATCCGGGAATCATGGGGGGCATTCAGCCGAATGTCCCACCGTACGTACGGACGGACTGGGGCTACCCACCCCAACGGCAGTGGCAGGAGTGGCGCCAACCACATCCCCAGCTGCTGTCTACGGTGAATAAATATATAATTTTTTTATACAATAACGCGTATTTTTCATGCTTTGTCTCTGCGTAGATTTCATACATGCCGCCATACGGCCAGGGGACGTTGGTGCCACCGCCACCGCCACCGCTGTCGCAACCGCCACCGCCACTGCCACCGACGCCGCCAACGAAACCAGCGACGTCGGCATCTGCGGCGAGTGCCGTCTTCGGTCCGCCGGCCCGACCCTCCAGGTTCGTAAATCAAGAGACTCGGTAGAGTCTCGCGCCAAGTACATTAAAAAAAAAAATTTCTCAAGCGCGAGACTCAACGAGTCTTTATACCCGAGAGGCAACTACCCTAACCTATACCGCGAACTAGTATCTTCGTTTTCTTTCACCTCACAACATACACAAATGAAACTAATTTAATCTAGGATGTGGGCATGAAAAGCTTTCATTTGAGCCTTAGATCGATTAAATCGGTGTCCGGAGTGCTGAGATATTATTAACTACAGATTCTGATACCCCGTTTTCACGTACAATGTTTGTTCTTCTCCTTAGTGTTCTTCAGACCAAGATTCAGCCAATTCAAACCATTCCCATATAAAATCACTAGACGGGAAACCACACAAAAGTTGTATAGAGTGACGTCAGTATACGAGATAGTTCCGACGTAGATAGCGCCAGTATGGCAGACAGAAACCGTCCGCTACACTAGCAGACGCGTGTTGTGATTTCATATTTTTAAGTCCAAATAAAGGAAATAAAAGAAAGTACGAGCAATGCTTAATGCAAAATTTGAACGTGCAAAAACTAGCGAATACCTCCCAAAAGCCACTTAGGTGCGAAAACCTCACACCAAGTACATTTAAGTGATAGCCGCCAACAAAAATGTCTCGATAGGTTAATTATCTTAAATCCTACGATCTTGAGCTTTTGAGGTTATGCGAATCGACTGACGTGTAAAATTCATAGTGATAAACAGAATAATAATTGTAAACGGATAATTTTACGATTAGGCTTACCTTGTATGACACAAGACTGTTAGATGACTATTAACTGACTATTACCTCTAAATTTTGTTCACTTATACATTGTAGATTTGGCTTATTTCCATTCATGAATGCAATTATCGGAGGAAACGGTTTTTTGGGGATTCAATTTTCTAGCAAGTCACCGCCTGAGAAAGTCTGACAATAGAAAATCAAGAAAAAATGTTGAAGTTGAAAAATATCAGGACAGCATGATTTGATATAAGGAACGGCAAGGAGCCCGACCAACAAAGCCGAGTTCAAGCGTTGGATTGCAACAAATTCCACTTCAAGCTCGATGTTAGGCTCATTTCTAGAGGCTCGTATGCTCGGACCTAAACTGCGAGCCAACGTTATGTGTAGGATTTCAATAAATTCTATATTTTATTTCGGTATCCTCTAGTTCAAACGAGACTGTAAGTCGACGTTGTGTGTTGGACTACGATAGGCTTTATTCTACACTCCACGTCAACGTAATGCCTTGACCTTCGGTGAAGATAATTTTTTAATCCATGTTTTACAATTAGCTTAGATTCTCCGCTCAGAAGCTCAATCAAATTCAGATTAGTGCTATCACGACAAATGGTGAGAATAAAAATACTTATTCGATATTCAAGAAATGATCGATCGACTTCCTCTTTCTCAGATGATAGAGATTCTGATTTATATTTATTTATTATTTGTAGACTCAGCGTATAATCATTCATAAATGGAATTATTGAAAAAAAATCTTTCTTATGGATTGTTTAATTTTGTAGCGGGTTGCCGTATAAGACGTGAGGATGATGAAAGAAAACGCTTGGGTTGCAAAGTATCGGTATAGTGTGATTCGATAGGAGAAACGGCAAGAGTCAGACGAAGAGAGCAGAATGCGAGTGTTTGACTTCATAAACTTCCATTTTATGCTCTACGCTAGTCTTGCATGAATAGGCTCAATTCCGAATATTTTGATACCTTCTGTTCAGACCCGAATTGGAAGTTGACGTTATGAGTCCGGGACGCGTACATGTTCTTTTTGCAGAGGTTGCAATACATATATCTGATATTCATATATATATTTAGTCATGAGCAGCAACTATAACCCTGCGTGCAAGTAACTCCGCCATTGCCGGTCCCAGGCCCAGATGAGACAGGAGGAGGGCTGCACGCAGGGTTAGATGTTGTAGGTATAAAAAATTATTGTAGTGGAACAATTTGTAAACGCTATGAAAGTACATTACGCGTCACTCTACAAATTTGAGACTTGGGGAAAATTATGAGCACACGCGTGCTCGTTGCTGTTGACGTTCCTGCTTATCGAGGGACTTCTGGCGGTATGAAATAGCACAAAACAACCGAGCGAGCGTAGCGAGCGAGCACAATTATTAGGTGGTCAAGCAAAATTTTACAAAAAGTAGTGAAATCAACCCCAAAAAGCACCTTCGGTGCAAAAACCTTCCGCCAAGTCCATTAATGTGTAGATCACTCCACCAAAAAATGATCAAAGGTTGTGCTCGCTCACTCGATTGGTTGATGATTATCAACATACAAAAGCATTGAAATCAAATTCAACTGCCAAGTACCTGTAGAATGATAAAAGTTTGGAATTGAAAAATTTGTTCAAACTAAATAACGTTGTACTCGTTCGCTCGCTGCGCTCGCTCACTCTATTGGCTTATGATTATGGGTTGAAGCAACAATTCGGATGAAGAAATTGAAGATGTCAACATTTATCAAAAAATATTCATAACGAAAAAATAATTTGAAAAAAATTTGAAAAAAAAATTTGGAGGTAGTGGTACTTGGGGGGCCTTTTGCAGAAAAAGAAATATAAAATATCGATCGCGAACCATGTCAATGTCATCTGATAGATATTCAAACATTGGCCCGCCAACGTACCACGGACTCCAAATTTTTTTTTCAAATTTTTTTCAAATTATTTTTTCGATATGAATATTTTTTGATGAATGTTGACATCTTCAATTTCTTCATGCGAATTGTTTTTTCAACCCAAAATCATAAGCCAATAGAGTGAGCGAGCGCAGCGAGCGAACGAGTACAACGTTATTTAGTTTGAACAAATTTTTCAATTCCAAACTTTTATCATTCTACAGGTACTTGGCAGTTGTATCTGATTTCAATGCTTTTGTATGTTGATAATCATCAACCAATCGAGTGAGCGAGCACAACCTTTGATTATTTTTTGGTGGAGTGATCTACACATTAATGGACTTGGCGGAAGGTTTTTGCACCGAAAGTACCTATATACCGAGTGAATGCCTTGAAAGTTATCACTCGGTCATTGCCAACTCGGCGGTCCCCAAGTTTTTCGTCTGTTTTTTCGCAGGCTGGCCATCCCCTTTTCAGGTTCAAACTTGTTAATTTTTTTCAATTTATTCAATTTTAATTCTCAATTTTCAATGTTTATTCTAATCATTGAGTGTTTTCGCGCATTAGCTGCGAATACTCAATAAAAAATCTGCTTGGAATTTTTGTTTTTATAAGAACAAAAATTGATTCACAAATTCATCGAATATGGAAAAAAAAGGCGGTTTCATAATAAATAAAAATAATCATAATAATAACAATAATAATGATGTGTTGATATGAAATATGAAAAATTATTATCATTAAATAAATCACTATTAATTAGACAAATTATTTTCTCTCATCTTCGTTGACGCACTTGTTTTACAACGTTTGACAGCTGCGGTAGTTTGATCCTAAAAAAGGCTGATCAGCCTGCGAAAAAAAGATGAAAAACTTAGGGAGGGCCGAGTTGGCTATGACTGAATGATAACTTTCACGGTATTCTCTCGGTATGTTATTTGATCAAAATTTTTTTCCCCTTGTTTCCTCGTCAAATAATTCATGCTAGAGAATACGGTGTAATCGTCATGTGCAGTTCTTTTTTAGAAGGAAAAACGTGTCTTTCAGACAATTTTTTTGGCGTACGAAGTTGACTTGTGACAAAGAGGCTCAGTACTCTGTTACTGTGGCCGATATTCATTATAACAATTGTTGTGTTGTCTATAGGAACGGATCGCAGCAGTCGTGCGGAAGATGCTGCCCGCTGCTGCGACAACCACTACTCGAGGGAAGGGCAGCCGCCGGGAGAGACACCGCCGCGGACGCGGCAGGGGTCGGGGCCGAAGGGGCGGGCGGGGGGGTGGGACCCATATTTTTATAAATAATTAAATAAAATAAAAAATAACTTTTTAAATTTGGCGTCGTCATTATTGTACAATTATACTGCTAGTTTCCATATAGTCCTGCTATTTGTAAAAATATCGGTAGTTTTTCACAAACTTGTGCATTCCTGAACGTTGGGGTGTACGATTTTGCTTCTAACTATATCTAATATCAAATTATATTATGTGATAAAATAATGCGTGGAATTTCGTCACATTTTTCAGCTCACCCGGTTTGATGTAGCACGCGTTTAAACTTTTTATTATATAAATTGAAATTCATCAATTGTACAACCTGCAGTGGGAAATTCTTAGCTACCCAATCAATACATGCAATATATTATTTCTCCACTTTATTATTGTTATCAATATCTTTTAAACAAGTAATAGTTATGTCGGGTTGTTCTGTGGGGAACTATTACTGGAGAGTTTTCAAACTTTGTTACTGAATAATTGAAACTAACGATAAACTGTAGAATAACTATTCAGATAATAAGGATTAAATTTGAGACATACCCACAACAATAACCTATAATGATATGGGGAAATAATAGAAAGGATGTTGTAATGAATGGAGATAGAGTTGCTACCAATGTAATGAATAGAGATCGTTGTTCTTGTGGGTAAGATAGAGCTATCGTTGAGTTCGTCCCTCGTTTTACACCTTAAGGTAACCGGATTTCATGTAATAGGAGATTGATGTGAATTTATATATAATAACAGAATAATGGTTCATTACTAGTGATTACAGAGATGGTAGAACCATCTGTACACGTTATTGAGTATAAGTGATGAGTGATTTTGAGTTAGCGTTTTATAATATCGAGAGCTAGTTAGGAGTGAGTGCTCTCTTTGACGATTTTGGTGCAAGTGCTGGAGCGACTGCTCTCGTTAATAATTCTGATCGAAGTGCCCGATGCAAGTGCAATGACAATAAATCGCTACTGATGAGCTGAATAATGAGATCATCTTTTCCATTGTCCCGGGCATGAGCGTGCTTATATGGTAGGGATGAAGTTCTGGGAATGTAAGGATGGAAGCTCTTTCTGGTTAGAGACAGTGAGACTGGATGCATGCAGGATGTTATGTCTTCGGTATTGATAGTGAGAGTATGAAGATGAGTATCGGGTAGGTATAGAGTAGGTATGGAATACGTAATACGCCTATCCCCGGGGGGAAAAAAATATTGCTCCTGTGAAGCAGGAGGAAATTTTTTTTTTTTCTTTGTAAAAGTAGAAATGTATATAATATTTTTTTTTAGGTATAGGGTTGTATATTTACGATAGTAAATATACTAGGTATACGTTCACGTTAGTGAGTGTATCTATGTGCATGGATCTACGGTAGTAGATTCATCCACGCGTATGTTTGCGCTAGCGAATATATCTGGGTGTATATTCACGTTAGTGAATGTGTCAAGGTGTATGATTTGAGTTGAAATTAGAATAAAGTTAGAATTGCTTATTCGCAGTAAGATCGGTTAGTTATAAATGTCTTATGCTGAGTTAGTGAATGGTTTATAATATAATGAGGGTTACTTATTTGCAATAGGATCAATTAGTTATAAATGTCTTATACTGAGTTAGTGAATATGTGATATGTTGAACATCCTTATTACAATGGTAAGGTAGGTATGTATTGAAATATTGAAATATTTGAATAACAGTTAAGTACATGTGGTATTGGCATTGTAGGTATAATAGATGATATATATGAAGTTTTTATTGAATTACAATATCACATTTTTATGCAGTATAGAAAGATGTTTGAGCTCTCTGAGCGGCTTCTATGTTTAGTGTACTTGGTGTAATTGGTGTAGTTGGTGTAATTGGTGCAGTTGATGAACATGTGATTGCTGGAGGATTATTTTGTTCGGTAGGGTCTTGGTTTCGGTTAGGGCTTCTGAATCTTCTTACTATTTTAAGTATTCTTTCTGCAGTTGCGAATTTTTGTGCTATATAGACCAGTGATACTGATCCGAATAGGGAGGAAATGTAGTAGAGTATGTTTTCGATGCGGTTATCGTTGTCTGTGGCTCTTTGATTTTGAGTTATTTCGTGTGTTCTTTTTATAATGTCATCTAACGTTAGTCCATTTGAGGATAGGTCTTTGGAAGTCAGGAATGGGGTTTTGTTTAGTGTAATTGTTGAGATGAACGGTAACTCTTTGGGTTCGTCGTAGATTTCTGAAATGTTCAAGTTAAATTTTGGTATGTAGGAGTGTGTTTCAATGGTTTGGTAGTATTTGGTTGTGGATAGTGAGATTGTGTGGGAATTTGCTGTGCATTTGTTATTGAGTTTTAGTATTCCAGAATTGTTTAGAGTTATTTGGATTGGTTCTTCGTCTCTGCAAACGATATGCATAATTTCTGGTTTGGTTAGGGAGTAGATCCAAGAGTTTGATGTAGTTAATTCGGTCCAGTATACTCCGTCAAAAGTTCCGAGTCTGACGTCGCATGTCTTTAAATCTGTTCCAGTTGGTTGAATGAATAGTCCTACTTCGCAGATAGCATGGTTGTTTGAATGGAATAGTGGTTGATTCTGTCTACATATGTATGTTTCCAGTGATTGCATGCATTTGTAGAATTTTAGTTCGGTTAGTTTGAAGTATAAACTTCTGTCCCGAGTTATTGCTATATAGTCGCTATTTGGTTTGATATATGCGAATTTGTCGTCTGTGGTGTCGTAATGTTGTTTTACCGGAATAGGTATTAATCGGTATATGTTGAAGGTGTCAGTGTTAAGTAACGGTATTGAGATGATGTAAATGATTTTGGTGGTTCGATGTTAATTATTGTGGTTCTCGTAAGGGTTCTTTTATTATTCTATGTATTTCTCCAGTGTTGAGAACTGAGTTGGCGGAGGCCGGGGTGGCATCGCGACTGTGGTGGTCGCTGAGGTCACTACAGGTGCCATATTTTGAAGGGTGGCGTGAGCGTGAAGCCGCGTTGTTCCTTGTGTGGCATCGTGAAGGCCGGTGCCTAACTTTTAGAGGATGGGTGCAGGAAAACACCGGGGTGCGGGTCTGTGAGGGATGTTACAGGCGTTATTTTTATAACTGTCCGACGTTTTCCGAGTCGCGGGCGCATCGGTGGGTGTTGTACTCGGATGGGATAGAGGCCTGCGAGAGGTGCTCGTCCTTTTTGGAAGTGGAAACGCGAGGGGAGTGCGAGAGCTGTAATCTAGATTACGCGACTTACTTGGATGTCGAGCGACGGGTGGCCTATCCAGGCGGGGTTTTGGTCCCGTTACTCAGTTAGTGCTATTTAATGGAGTTTCGAAATAAAGAGTTTTTATGCATTTGGGTGTTTGTGGTATTTTCGTTTTATTAGTGTTAGTTAGTTATTTAATTAGCTAATTTGATTTTATTTATATGTACGATTTTTGTTCTATGGTCATTTATTTCGATTTCCGCGTTAATGTCGTTAATTATACGGATTATTTTATAAGGACCTTTATAGTGATCGTCTAATTTCTTTTTAGTTTCATTTATCAAGTAGACATATCGATCTGGTTGAAAAGTGTGTGCGTTTATGTGTTTATCGTATCTTATTTTTGATTCTGATTTCGCGTTATTAAGGTTTTTTATCGCGTCTTGTCTAGTTTCTGTCAAGCGAGTTATTATTTCCTGTAAGTATTCTTCGTATTTATTTGAAATGTTTTTGTCTGAACGTATGTTTGATAATTGACGTGCTATTGTTCCGAAAATGAGTTCGTGTGGCGTGTAACCGGTGCTTTCGTGTACTGATGTCTTGTATGAGAATATCGCGAATCGGATCCATTTGTCCCAGTTATTTTTACTGTTAATATAATGTTTTAAGTATTCGATTAGGACTTGATGGCTGCGTTCGAGTGAGCCGTTGGATTGGGGATGGTAAGCTGTGGTTTTTATTTGTTTGATTCGGAAGATTTTAGCTAGTTGTTTCATGATAGGACTGAGAAAATTTGGACCTTGATCTGTTAAGATTGATTCGGGTGCTCCGTAGCGGCAAATAAAATTTTCTGCGAATGCTTTTGCGATTGTTGTTGATGTCTGATTTTTGAGTGTTATCGCGTCTGAATATTTAGTTAAATTATCTTGAATTGTGAGCGAATACTTATTTTGTGAATTTGAGGTTGGTAAGGGTCCGACAATGTCTAAGGTCACTTTTTCGAAAGCGGTTGTTGGTGTGTCTGTTATTACCATCGGGAGTTTGACTTTATTTCTGACAAGTTTTCGTCTTTGACAGCTTTCGCACGATTTTATAAATTTTTCTATATCTGTTTTCATACTTGGCCAGAAATATGTTGCTCGGATTCGCTTGAAAGTTTTAGTCATTCCTTTATGGCCGGCTATTACGGATTCATGATTATTTCTTGAATGAGTTCTGGTTGAGGAACATTGATCTCGTTTAAGCATATGTTAACTGTGATATCTGTGTAGTTAAAGATTTTTCTAAGAATGTTTTTTATCGCGAACCAATTTAATTTATCAAATCCGCTTCCTGATTTGGAAATTGAAAAAGATTTCATACGTTTTGCTTGTAATATATCGCGGAGGATAACTAGTGTATTATGTATTCTTTCTGTCGTTGATTTTTCGTAGTATTTCTTTCGTGTTATCAGACTGAAAATAAATTTTTTATTATTAAGTGTTATGATCACGCTATTTATTTCTGGATTTTGAGATTTTAGAAAATTTGTATCTAGAATTCCGATATCAATTAATCGTTTAGCAACTCCTTTTCTTATGACGCAATCGGCTGACATGCAGTGTACGTAGTTATCTTTTCTCATGAGAATATCGTCGTTTGTTTTTTTTATATTGGTTGCTATTGGTGTCGGGTCTGTGTGACTGAAATGTGGAATCGGGTTTTTAGGTGGGTTTTCTCGTAATATAGGGTTTTGAAATGGTGGGTTTTGTTCTGTTTCGGATTTTGAGGTAGTAGATTTAGAGGTGGATTTTGTTGTTCTTCGTCTAGATTGGTTTCTTCGATATTATGTAACTGTTGGTTTTCGTTAAATGGGAGCACATTATTTTCGGGGATATTGTCCGTATAGTTATTCTCGAGGTTTCTCGGTACGTCTGAGTAGTCAAGTTGTATGGGATTCTCGTTATTTGAGTTTGAGTTTGTAATGTTATCTTCTGGATTTTGTACAGTTATTGGGATTGGTTTGTAATCGCAAATAGTTATTTTTATATGAGAATTTTGGAAAATGAAATAAATCATTGATCGAACGGTTTTCGAGTTAAGTTTGTCTAGTCCACAACCGATTTTTGGGATTGATATTGACTGTACGTTTTCTAATTCTAATTGTCGTCTGAGTTTACATAAAATTTCGTACATAGTTTTATACGTTGGCTTGCCGTCGAATTCAGCTTTGGTGATAAGATTATATACTTTGATATTATTGTATGGTGTAACTATGATGTCACCTACTTGGGGGCTCTTTGATTCTAACACGTCGCGATTCATAATGTTGCGTTCAATCATTTTTTGTGCTATACCTTGTCCGATTAAGCAGTCGGCTGGAATGCAATGTGCTATATTGTCGTCTTGTGTAAATAGGTCTTCAGTTGTTTCTATTATGAGTTCGTTTGTCGGGTCTGGTAAAATTTGTAGGAGTTGTCGAAATTGTTTATAGGATGGTTTATGATAAATTGATTTAGTGATTGGAGGGCTATTGTATTGTGGTGGAATGGTAACTTTGGGTATTCTTACTTGTTCTGCTCTGATAGTGTCTGCGTATGCTTTTCTGGAATTAGGTTTAGGGATCTGTTGTTCACTGAAAGTCGGAATCATTTTTTTATCAGGGGGATCTTTGGAGTTCGATGTCCATGATTCGTTGGAGGTAGGAAGTTTTTGTTTGTAGTAAGGCACGTGGTCGTCGTCCGACGATGAGGAAGTAGGTAGTGGTGAGGGGGGTTTAGGCTTTCTTGGTCGTAGTTTGTATTTGTATGCGTGTGTGGGAGATTGCGCGCTTTTGCGTTCGCTGTACCCTGTTTTATTTTTATGTGTGCCACTTGAGTCTGAAATATCGCTCGGCTGATTTGAGATGAAGTTTGAATCGCGGTTTTGTTTTCAATTATTTTCAAATGAAGTTGGTGCCGAAGTGTTTATGAGTTTACGTGATGTTTTATTTACGGGCAGATTGTCTGGAGAGATATCGGTATATGTAGCGTTTCGTTTTTGGTCGATTCTTTTAGATAGTGGTAAGTCGTCGATAGACATGTCAGTAGGTGAATCAATTGTCATTGGTCTAACAGATTTTGAAACATTGATAGGATTCTTTGGCATTGGAAAACTGTCTGTTGTGTCGCCTGCGGATGGATCTTGTATCGAGTTATCTGAGAGGCTGTCCATTTCTGTATCGGTTAGTGAATTGATTTCTATATCTTCTTCTAGTGGGTCTCGGTGAATTAGTTTCTTTGTAGGTATTTCGTCGTCTGTAGAACTGTCGGTTAATGAATAGTTTGTCAAAGGTATATTTTGAAAGTGAATTGTTTCTTTTATTGTTGGTAAGCAATCCATAGGAATTTGGTTGGGTTCGTCTTTTTCAATATCTGAGTCGACGTCGTCTTCATATTTCTGTGTAGGAGCGGGGTTTGGTGAGTCATCTGTACTTTGTCGCGCGCGGGTTGGGAATTGGTGAGCTTCTTTCTTTTGTTTTGCGCTTGGTTTTGATATGCTATCTGAACTAGAGTTTTGGTTACGTTTTGCATTTATTGGTAATAATTTATCGGTTTCTACAGGTGGATTACGCGATAATGCATCTGCGTTACAATTGATTTGACCTTTCTTGTATACAACGTTATAGTCGTATTCTTCGAGTTTAAATCTCCATCTGAGTAATCGCGAGGTCGGATCTTTTACGCTGCTGACCCAGACAAGAGGTTTGTGATCGGTAACGAGTGTGAATTTATGTCCGTATAGATAGGGTCTGAAGTGATGGACTGAATATACGATTGCTAGTAATTCTTTTTCGATTACAGAGTAATTTAGTTCTGCTTTGTTTAGTGTGCGTGAGGTATAAGCTATCGGTAGGTCTTCTCCTATTTCGCCTTGGCTGAGTACGGCGCCAATCGCGTATCTAGATGCGTCAGTTGTTAGTATGAATGGTTGATCGAATTTAGGATATTGTAGTATAGGAGATGTGCATATCGAGTCTCGTAAAGTTTCGAAAGCCATTTGATGTTCAGATGTCCAAAGGAATTTAACGTCTTTTTTCAGTAGTGTAGTTAGTGGTCTTGATATTTTTGAAAAGTTTTCGATAAAACGTCTATAATAACCGATTAGACCGAGAAATTGTTTGATCTGTTTAACTGTTTTAGGAACTGGGTATGTTTTGACTGCTGTTATTTTCTTTGGGTCTGGTCTTACGCCGTTTTCTGTAATGATATGTCCTAAATAAGCAACTTCTTTTCTGAGGAATTCGCATTTGGCTACTTGTAAACTCAAATTTGCTGATTGTAGTCGATTAGCTAGTTTTCTGAATTTAATTTCGTGTTCTTCAAGAGAGTGTGCATAGATAACGATGTCGTCTAAATATACGAATGCTATGTTTCCTTCTAAACCGGATAAAACTTGGTCCATTAATCGTTGGAATGTTGCTGGAGCGTTCTTAAGTCCATATGGCATGTTATTAAATTCATAATGGCCGTGGGGGGTGGAAAATGCTGTTTTGTGTGCGGCAGTTGGGTCCATAGGGATTTGGTGGAAACCGGAAGCGAGATCGAAAGTTGAGAAGTATTTAGCGTTTCCTAGTTGATCGAGTATATCGTTTATGTTTGGTAGAGGGTACGCGTCACCTATAGTTTTGTCGTTTAGTTTTCTGAAATCTATGACCATTCTCCATCTTTTGTTGCCTTCTGCATCTGGTTTATTGGGTACGACCCAAACGGGGGAGTTGTAAGGTGAGGATGATGGTTTAATAATATTTTGGTCTAATAATTCGGAAACTTGTTTTTGTATCTCGTCTTTGTGAACAGTAGGGTATCGGTATTGTTTTACATTGATCGAATTATCATCTGTTGTTAAAATTGAGTGTTTTGTTAAGGATGTGTTCGATAATGTGTCACCTGGTAGGAAAAATGGGTGATTGAATTCCGTTGTAAGAGCGAGTATAGATTCTTTTTCTTCGTCGTTAAGATGGTCTAGGTGCATTGAGTTTTTAAGGACTGTTAATCTTTCGGAACGATTATTATTATTATTATCGACGGGTGTATTGGTTTCGATCGCGTCGTTTATTGTCAGCACGTTTGAATTAGTTTGTGTATTTTGATTTTGATTGTTGGATTTGATATCGTAGATTTGAATTGAGATGTTCGTGTTGTTGAAAGTTGAGGTTATTGAATGCAAGATTTTGTCTTATTTTTGTTTGCCTAGTTCATTGGATAGGTCAGGAATTGAGATTGATTTTGTGTTATTCGATTGTAGATGGTTTTTTAGAGAATTGAGTGTTTTAGTAACGATTGTATCATCTATGTCACTGGAATAAGTTTCCGTGATAATTAAGTGGTATATAACTTGCGAGCTGTTAGGGATTGTGTCTTTTATGATATCTCCGATTCTATCATTTTTCGCGTAAGCAATTAGTTCGTACTCGTTTAAATTCAAAGCTTTTAGTAATTCAACTGAGATTCCTCGTAATATTTGAATTTTTTTGTGGTATGAAATGAAGAATCGTGCCTGAACATTTTCGTATATCACCGTTAATTTTTGAAATTTGTAGAGTATCAGAACTTTTGGGGTCGAGTGTATTCAAAGGTTCGTTGACAGGTTCTAGGGTTACCGTCGGCACACTTATCTCAACAGCTGATTCGTTCGAGTTTATCGCGAGTATACATGCTTGACCGCTATTGTTTGTTACTAATGCTTTACCGCAATGGATATTGGGACCTAAATTAATCGTGTCTACGTAACCTTGGTCAATTTCTGAATTTGAAACTTTGAGAGGAATTACTTGGGCAGTACGGCCTGGTATTGTAATGATAGTAGCAATTTGTCGATTGTGTCTTTCGAGTTTGAAGGGAATCACCGTATCTGTCAAAGTTAATGTATTATTTTTGTAGGAAATTACAGCTTTTTCTTTATATAACAAGGGTTGTCCGATAATACCGTCTTGAGCTATTGGGAAATTTTCGCGGACAATTTCGAATTCGTGTTCTTTATTGTTAATTTGTAATTTAGTTTCCGTTGAGGTAGTGGTGAATCCGTCTGTTATTCCTGTCATTTTTCGCATTTTACTTCCGTCGCATTTAGTATCTTCTTTTAGGGAATTGATTTTAACGATGTTTATGTCTGCACCGGTGTCTACTACAAATTTTGATTTTGATTCTAATTCTTTTACATCAATTTCGATGACTGGCGATTTTCCATGTATCGATTCTGATTCTGTTTCAAAGATGTCATTGATTGGATCGTTGAACGCGGCTGAGTTTGTTCTCGGTCCGTTGGCACGTTCTCCCGGCGGACGTTGTTCGAGTTTGAAGAATCCTGAGTTTGTTGTCTCTGTGTGTTATTATAAGCGCGTTTTCGGCAGTTTTCGATCGTGTCACCTTGCCGTTTGCAATAATTACAGGATATGGAAGAATATTGTGTATTCTGTTGATTTGACTGTTGTGATTGGTTAGGTTGTTGATTTGACTATTGGGGTTGGTTTTGGGACTGTTGGGGCTGATTTTGGGACTGTTGTTGTTGGTTATTGTAGGCTCGTTGTCTGCAATTTTCTACTGTGTGTCCCTGGCGTTTACAATGTGTGCAAAATGTTGGAGGGTATAGTGCGTTCGGTCGATCAGGTGGTCGCCTGTTTGGGGGTTGTGGTAGGTTATTGCGAGCGCGCTGTCTACAATTGTCTATTACATGGCCCTGGCGTTTACAATAGTTACAAAAATTTGAATGGTTTGGTTGATTAGGTCGTCGAGGTTGGTTATTGTTTTGTGTATTTTGGGTTTTACGATTGAGGAATTCTCGTTCTTCTGTAAGGGCTATTTCGATTGCTTCTTCTGAAGTATTTGGGTGTGAACCGGCTACTCTAAATTCAATTTCTGGGATCAAGCCTCTAACCAAGCATTTGAGTACGTTGGTTTCGACTGCTGTTATCATTCCGGCAGCATCGTCTGTGCTTGAGTTATTGATAGCCTGTGTTGTGTTGTGTAATATATCTTCGACTCTCGCGCTATAATCTAAAACACGTTGGTCGCTTTTTCGTTTGACATTATTCAACTCTGCTTGCCATTCAAAAATTGATTTTTTAGGTAAGAAAGCTCGTTTTAAGACTGTTAGGATTTCATCGATACTGTTATATTCTTTGCTTCCTAAGTAGGATTCAGCTGTTCCATAGATTTTAGTTCTAATCATTCGCGTTAAGACTGGACGTTGAGCTGGTTTAACGAGAGGTTTAGCATTTTCACAGCTCCTTATGAAGTTATTTATGTTGAGGTTTTGTCCATTAAAGTATGGGATTGTATCTAATATGTCTTTAAGAGACCAGTATGAGGTTTCTGTTTCGTTTTCGGGTGGAGTAGGCATTTTGCGAGTTTGTGAGTTAGATTATTCCGTTTGAGATATGTGTATGTGCTTATTATAATTATAGATAACTTACAAGCTGGTGATGAGAATTATGAAAATTTTCATTCTAATACGGATCTTAGTTGATTTTGGAGATGAAGTTGTTGTGTTGGGCTGCGTCAGATGTCGGATGTCGAGAAGTCGTCGAGGAGAGTATAGATGTCACGGCTCAGGAATCTGGATTTGTTGTAGCGAGATCGCTAATAGTTGGATTCAGATGAATCTTTGTGGAGCTAGGTGCCTTTGAGGATGTTGTCGAACTTCTTTTCTTTTAACAACTTTGATTTTATTGCTGGGTTGTTTTCTTCGATTTTGTAGAGGTAGTTGAAGAACTATGTGTCACGTTCTCACTTTGATATCTTGTAGATTTGGTATATTCAGTAGATTTAGTGGATTTAGTAGATTTTGTTGATTTTGTAGATTTTGTTGATTTAGTAGATTTTGTTGATTTAGTGATTTAGTAGATTTTGTGATTTGGTGGATTTTGTTGATTTAGTAGATTTTGTTGATTTAGTAGATTTTGCTGATTTAGTGGATTTGTTCTTTATGACCTGTCACAAAGATTTAGGGTGTGGTAGATCTTCCACGAAGAGTTGCACGTTCGGAAATTTGTAATCACTTGTATCACGTGTATGTAAAGATGTAGAATTCACTTTTCGTCACTATATATTCCGGTAAACGAGGTAGTTCCGCTGCCACCAATGTAATGAATGGAGATAGAGTTGCTACCAATGTAATGAATAGAGATCGTTGTTCTTATGGGTAAAATAGAGCTATCGTTGAGTTTGTCCCTTGTTTTACACCTTAAGGTAACCGGATTTCAGGTAATAGGAGATTGATGTGAATTTATATATAATAACAGAATAATGGATTATTACTAGTGATTACAGAAATGGTAGAACCATCTGTACACGTTATTGAGTATAAGTGATGAGTGATTTTGAGTTAGCGTTTTATAATATCGAGAGCTAGTTAGGAGTGAGTGCTCTCTTTGACGATTTTGGTGCAAGTGCTGGAGCGACTGCTCTCGTTAATAATTCTGATCGAAGTGCCCGATGCAAGTGCAATGACAATAAATCGCTACTGATGAGCTGAATAATGAGATCATCTTTTCCATTGTCCCGGGCATGAGCGTGCTTATATGGTAGGGATGAAGTTCTGGGAATGTAAGGATGGAAGCTCTGTCTGGTTAGAGACAGTGAGACTGGATGCATGCAGGATGTTATGTCTTCGGTATTGATAGTGAGGGTATGAAGATGAGTATCGGGTTGGTATAGAGTAGATATGGAATACGTAACAATGTAGTCTTGTGGATGTAATAAAAGAATGAAATGGGCTAAAAATTGAATAGCCGATAGATAGATGAAATGCTTCGTATAGCATTTGAACAGACTTCGATATCACTAGGCCGAAAGACTCATACCCGACGTAAATAACACCAGGGAATTCAATAAAGAGATTTAATTTCATTGAAATGTGTGAACTTGGATGAAAAAGCTTATATTTGTTAAATCTTCATGCTTTGCGTGGTTCATCGGTGATAATTTCATTTCTAAAAAGGTTCTATGCTTGATGAATTTCGATATTTATTTGTACCGAGTCAGAAAAACGCTAATTTGTAAGAAGTGTAACGTGCGTGCCATATCAAACCGGGACGTATGCTTTCACATCATGTGTAATCACTCCATCCTCTTACTCTTCTTCTTCATATTTATCAAAAGGTTTATTCTGCGATCGGGTCCAGCCAATCATGTATAGTTACAAAAAAATCGGAGACCGCAACGTCCATAAGTGTAAGAGTTTGGAAAGAATTACCCATACATTACGGGTATTCTCATCTTCGTTGCAATAAAAGAGAAAGGCTGTGTTTGATCGGCACTGTGAATTGTTACCTTAGGAGTAGGTGCGCGAAATGTAGGATGAGTCGGTATTGACGCTTCACGCGACCGCAGCGTCCCTAGGTGCTGACTGGTGTACTAAATAATTACAGACTTCTTCTGCGTCGTGTTCTGCCTCGTGTCACCTGAAAATTTCGTCGCCAAATGCAGCCTTATTTACGGAAAGCAGACGGGTGAAATAAGTTTTCCTGAAAAGTGTGTGTATTTCTACCCTGCGCTTGCTTCTTGGATTAAGTGATAAATGTTCTAATCTCCTTAATGCGATCAAAATACGACAAGTCGATAATTGCAGGGATTCTGATGCCGCCATGTTGAATGTGTATGAATGTCATATAATTTTCGACTATTCGTAATACAAATTATTGGCTGATTTACATAAAAAATCAATAAGCAAGCGCGGTACAGTTTAATTTGAGCTTCTAGAAAAAAATCATTTCCGTGAAATTCGTCCACCCGTGTAGGCAGCATTTGGCGACGAAAATTTATCGCCTCTGACGTCACAAAACATATATAGGACATGCCAGTTCTGTGGCACCTTAACTGACACGACGACTTTCAAACCACAAGATCCGGTATTCTATCAAGTATTACATTGGTATCGATGTGTTACCGGCGATCGGGTTATTCAGATCCGCTACAGCGGGAACATTGGTCCAGACGAGATCGGTCACTGGACTTGCATATACTACGATGGGTCAGTAGTACACGTTTACGATACGTTGAAACACCGATTATCGCCGCTCCAACATGAAATATTAGATCGTCTGTATGAAAAATATTCGATCATATACGAAAATCTCCAAATACAACCGGATTTAAAATCATGCGGGGTGTTAGCGTGTGCAATCGCAACATCACTTGCACTGGGTAAGGACCCGGTGACCGAGCGCTATTACGTAGATAACGATGGGCCTAGAAGAACGACAGTGACGATAAGACAGCATTTACTACGCATACTCAATGAAAAGACAATAAGTGCGTTTCCTGCAATGGAAATTACCACAACAGCACGGTCGGATATCATTACAATCGTACAAGACCAAAATACAAACCGGTCGGAAATACAAGAATCGCCCGCGAAAACGTATGCATCGGTATGTCGAACAGTACCACGGCATACCATTTCACTTGCTGCACAAAGTACGACGGACGATAGTAGCAACAAAAGTAAACAACAATGGAATAGCAATAAAACAAACATAACTCTCCCAACACAGACAAAGCGCAAGAACAGATAATGGGCCACTCACAAGGACCAAATTAACAAAAAAAGACGCGAAGACTATTCAGAACAAAATATAACAACTGCTGTGGCTCGAAGAGAAAAATATAAAGCTAATGCTAAGATCTATCAGACACATGATAGACAAAAATATGCTGCCGATCCTGGAATCAAAAGAATACGTGAAAGGATAAAATACACAGCAAATCCTGAAATCGAAAGAACCCGTGAAAAGATAAAATACACATCAAATCCTGACATCGAACAGACACGTGAAAGAACAAGATATGCAGCCAATTCTGACATTAAACAGACACGTGAAAGAACAAGATATGCAGCCAATCCTGACACTGAACAGACACGTGAAAGAACAAGATATGCAGCCAATCCTGATGTCAAACAGACACGTGAAAGCATAAAATACACAGCAAATCCTGATATCAAACAGGCACGTGAAAGAACAAGATATGCAGCCAATCCTGAGATGAAAGCCAGAAAACAGAGAGTTGAATATTCTGCACATCCCGAAAACAAAAAAAAGTACGAATTTAATAAATATGCTCTCAATTCGGAAATGAAAAAAGCATATGAACGAAACAAGTATGCCATTAATCGCGATGTAAAAAAAGCAATACTCGACAAAGTCAGACGCGCTCGTAAAGAACTGAAAGGGCAACAGAAATTCATCAGAACTAAAAATATTCTGAAAAAAATATAGGCATTTAGGTAAGCGGAGCAATACGATAACACTGTTAGGATCGGTGGAAAAATATATCACCATCTTATCCGCAAAAATGAATTGTACATCAAAGCCACAGAAACAAATTGAGGCTGAAAAAATTATCAAATGGTGCATTCAAGCGAGAAAACGTATCGTACTAAGCGTGAGACGTACGCTGAATCATCTGAAGAATAAGATCGAGATCTGTTCGGTACGAGCGGCAGAATCGTCTGATATAGAATCGAAAATTGCAGCCTTTTGCGGGGAATCGAATCATACGGGCTCGTCCGACCCTTATTATACCGATACAGCTTATGATGAGATTCACATTGTAATAGACCCGCTTATCAGTACATCAACGGGAAAAATAACTAACGCTTTACCGGTAACTGCAAGCACACATGTACGGAAATCATGGATTTGCTCAGAACTGTGTGTCAAACCAAATTCAAATACCGTTAATAGGCTAGAATATGTGTTTCAGACTATACGCTCATGGAAAATAGCAAATATTCGTAATACATTGAAACACTGGAACCAATGTAGTGTCAATAAGTCACAGCACAAATTAGGACACGCACAAATTTGCTATACCAATCCTGTGTATTGCAATTCGAAATTCTTACCGCTTCAATCATTGCATCCGCACTTCCCACAGATGCGGTATTTCACGAGATACATTTACGAACTTATGAGACTAGTGGAGAAAATTAATTGTATACACAGTGCCTTAGTACGAGGAGATGAACTTCTTTAGCAAGAACTTTCCAGTGAAACAGCCGAGAAAGCTGCTATGTATCAACTGTCTTCTGAAGTAATAAATTTAAACGAAGATGAAATTGCGAACAAATGTAGGCGTGCATTCCATGAGCTAGTCCAACAATCAATGGACACACCACAATTGGCTTGCGTATCGTACGAAAAACTTTGTTACCGTAGAGACACGCGAGATATAAAAAAACTGAGAAAACCTATCACAGGGCACTATTGGTCACAGATGAAAACTCACATCGATGCGTCCGACAATGCGTCTGATTATATCTGTAAATACTGTTTAGGAAAGTTCCGTGATAATGAAATGCCATCAACGTGTTTATTGAATCAGCTAGCTATAGGCGACGTGCCGCCTGTTCTCTTCACGCCTAATGATTATGAAAAAATCCTCATACAAAGGGCAAAGGCTTTTCAAACGGTACTAAGGATGGGTACAGTAGCGAAAAAAAATCTGCCGAATAAGTTGCGAGTACAGAAAGTAAAGGGTCGAACGTTCCATTTACCGTTACCCGTTAGAAGAAACACTAAAAAAACTACCTGCACCGACTGACGCGCTGAATCTGAATCAAGAACTATTCGTGATGGTCTATGGACTACCGAATAAGTCGAAAGTCGTGTGAAGTAGTTTGGTGGACGTGAAAAAAATTTACGAGACACTCGTTTGGCTCAAAGAAAATAATCCTTCTTATGCTGAGATTGAATTACCCCTTGAGCCAGACTCGTTGTTAGATTTACTTGCGCAAGACGTGGAAATTCAGGTAGAGACAAAAGAACCCGGTTCGGAAGAACATGCGAATACAGTTATGGAGTGTAATGAGGAGACGAGTACTAAGCGTCGGGCGATATTGACACAAATAATGGATAGCGAAGATTACTACGAGCAGTATACCATCTATCCTATCAGTGCCGATAGGGAGAATAAAAACGCAACGGCTCTATATCAAATCCTCAGGGTAGAAGAAGCACCCTTAAGTCAATGGGATAAATATCTTGACGTCATGTGCTTCCCAGACTTGTATCCTTATGGTAACAACGGCCAGCATCAAGACCGCACGATTCCTCTGCGAGAATTCGACTACATAAAATGCAGGCTGATGTCCACTCGTTCTGTCTTCAGGTTAAATCAACAGTATTTGTTCTACCTGTTACACGACTCGAACATACGGCAGTTGAAGGGTGGTATATTTCACAAATTAAATGTCATTAATCCAAAGGAAAAATGAATGCCGGTCAATATTTGGAATTAATGTCAAAAGAACAGCTTGAAGGAAATCTGACCACTATCTTCGCCAAATGACGGAATACAGACCAGTATTGGCGCGAACCCAGAAATGACTTGGGATGTATGGTACAAAATTATGGTCCGGCAACGTGGTTTCTCACGCTGAGTCCCAGCGAGTGAATGTGGGATGATTTAGCTGAATATATCAGAAACGTTAACGGACCAAAAATGGCCGGTATGTCTACAAGTGACTTGGTAGCAAGGGACCCAGTTTCAGCCTCAAGATATCTAGACAATAAATTTCGGGCGATGCTGAAATTCATATGTTCCAATGATAATCCAATTGCAGAAATCAGCCATTACTTCTGGAGACGAGAGTACCAAGGCAGAGGAACACAGCACTTCCATTTGTTGGTCTGGATTGAGGATGCTCCTACAATCGGGGAATCATCTACGGAAGACATCGCCAACTTCATTTCCAAGCATATTACTTGCAGACTGCCCAATAAACATATATCGCCGACGTTGTATCGTCGAGTAGACACGCATTAGAGACACAAGCATAACTATTATTGTATGCGGAATAAGCAAACTAAAAAGGGATTTGCGAAAATATGCAGATTCGGATTCCGCAGACCAATGACAGACACGCTGGTAATAAAAGACGTGGCCATGTCCATTGCGGGTAGAAAACAGCTAAAATCAAAAAGTAGACTCGTCGACTTACCACGAAATACAGAGGAAGCCTCCATAAATGACTATAATCCGGCTGTCCTTAGTGCGTGGGAAGGAAACATGGACTTGCAGTTCATAGGCGTAAAATCGACAATACTTAATTGGTATTGTACTAGGTACAGTACTAAACCTGAAACTAGTCACACAGCCGACATGTTTCATGATATCAATTCCACCAAGTCGCTGAGCAACCGGCTGTGGAGTGTGGCAATGCGCAGTTTGAATAACAGAGAATGCGGGGCTCTGGAAGCTGCCGACACACTGTTAGGTATTCCGTTGTACGGAACTGATCCTGACACAACTATAAAATGGTTGGACGTAAATCAGCTTGGAAATAGAAGAGTTAAATCGTACAAGACTGTAGAAAAACTATTTCCGGGTTCGACGGATATTTTCTATCCGTCACTCAGTGACGATTACTATCCGAATAGACAAGAGGATTTAAAGTTGGTACATTTATACGACTACGCCAAATGGTACAAAATAACTAAAGTAATACCACAAAATAGTAATGCAGAGGTATACGATTTAGGCGGTGGTTTGTATTTGAAAAAAAGACAGCGCGGTTATTTAATAAATCACTACAAATATAATCCGAATGTAGAGCCTGAAAAGTATTTCCATGCGTTATTGCTACTTTTCAAACCGTGGCGTGATACTAGTAGATATAATGTGGCGGTTCTGGATATGACTTCTTTACCGGCCGAGTTGTGCTGGTAAGTTACCGACCGTGCGGGGTAAGTTACCGACAGTCGGATGGTAACGATTTGGGTACCGATCGTCGATCTTTGTTACTGACAATCGGATGGTTGCAATTATCCATCGTGCGATGGCGCCACTGCCGATTGTTACCGATATTCTGATGGTAACGATCGAGAATCCTGCATTGCCGATCTGCGCTGACCGACAATATGATGGTTGCGATTTTTCGCAATGCGATGGCGCCACTATGGATCGCCGATCTTCAGTTATCGATAGTCTGATGGTAACGATTCTGAATCATGCATGCCCGTTTCCCGATACCGGCAATCGGTCGGCTGCAATTTACCTGCAGATCGTTGATCTTCAGTTATCGATGATCTGATGGTAACGATTCTGAATCATGGTTGCCGATTTTCTGTTATCGACAATCGGACGGCTGCAATTTCGAATTCTTAGCTTATATACGAATTATACTAGCTGAAATGAGTGGCGTGGTGTTTAATTATGCAATCAATAACGCGAATCATCTGATAATGACATATCTGTTTATTTGTTACTACTTAAGTCTAACCTATTATAAAAGTGATAATTTTCTTAAAACTAACCTAAACTATATGTCTTACGTATAACCTATTCTAAAGTAACAATTTTCTTAAAACTAGCTTAAAACTATGCTTATTTTACAATTTTCTCAACCTCAACTCTAACTATATATATATATATATATATTTACAACTAGGTGGCGGTAAACGCACCGGGGTTTACACACGCGGATCTGAAACATACAGGTATTTCAATTGTCGAACGATATGTAATGACAATTACGGATACTTACCGGGTAATATGTGAATGTGTGGTTCGAGTGGAATCACTCTTGGCGGCGGAGGTATCCCCGGAGAAGATGATCTTGTCTATCGTCACTCGAAAACGCATGAATTTTGCAAACACAAAGACTGCGATGGTTAAAAGATTCCACCTGGGCCCATAAAAATCGGTAAGCCTCAAAGAATTAAGCAATATCGAAAACGCGTGCATTTTGCAAACACGCAAAGACTGCGATAATCAAAAGATTGCACCTGGGCCGATAAAAATCGGTAAGCCTCAAATAATTAAGCAATAAATATCATTCAAAAGTTTTTCATATCCTTCCACCACCTGAAAATGCTATAGAATTCTTGTAAACACAAAGATTGTAATAATCAAAAGATCCCACCTGAGCTCACGGAAATCGGGAATTCCCAAGGGTCGGGCAATAAATATCATTTCAGAATTTTTTTTCACACGTTATTCGCGGCTCGAAAACGCGAGAATTTTGGAAACGCAAAGATTGCAATAATCACAAGATCACACCTCAGCCTATGAAAATCGGCAAGTCTCAAAGGATAGAGCAATAAATATCATTCAGAAGTTTTTTTTTTTTTCACACATCGAAAATGTTAGAATTTCTTAAACATATATATTGTTTAGAACACCCGCATTTTTCCCACATTTTTCCGGCATTTTTATTTTTTTTTCACATGGTGCCATCTGCACACCTGCATGTGTACCGATCCCATGCAATAAATGCCCAGCTCAGTCAATTTCCGGCTTTGCTTGAGACCGCACATACAACTGTGAATATGGAGCTAATATTGGATCTACAAGGTTTTGGGCGATTCAGTGATAAATTTCTGATAAAAGAGCTGGCCGTAATAAACATTCGCACACATGAGGAATATCAGCAGGGTCTCACACGCATCCTCTTGAAGGCACCATGCTCCTGGGTGACTCTCTCAAGCGAGTTAAAAAATCTTTATTCGCTGCAAACATGGCATCATCATGGAATACCCTGGAGTGATGGAGGAATGCCGTATATAGATGCAGCGAAAATTGTGAGGAAATTTGCACAAGATGCGAGTCGCATTTATGTGAAGGGATTGGAGAAGAAACAATGGATCGAAACAATCCTCAATGACGACTCGAAATCGGTGATTGATTTGGATAAGCTGGGGTGTCCGAATCTTCGAATACTGCGATTGGAATCAAGTGTATTTCGTTGTCTTTCGTATGAAGACTGTCATAGAGCGTTGTACCTGAAGGCTACCATTGTGCCTTCGAGAACGTTCAGCGGTTGAAAAACTGGTATTTGGAGGAGGGCCGTAAAAAATCCTCCCCACATGTCTCGAGGGCGGGGATGATGGCTTAAAAGCCAAGGGTTCGCAGGGAGCTGCATTCGTGCATTTCGACATCCCACCATCGATACATCCTCCTAGTTCATTCGAACCAGCAAACTCTTTCGACATCCCACCACCAATACATCTTCCCAGTATATTCGAATCCGCAAACTCTTTCGATCAAGGTAAGAACTTTTTGACACGATAATCATATTCAATTATATATATATATAAAAACTAATTCCGAATTATTCATTTTTGTGCAGATGGACTTCAGCAGCCTGAACAACACCAGCCGTATGGATAATGATATGCAGATGAAATAGATGTCCGAGATGGAGATTGGACAAAAGTACGACATCTCAAAACTGAGGCTAGTGAAAACGAAATTCGGTCCTAGAATCATCGCTACGATTGCCGATGAATTCATCGTATTCCTACCTGCGAAAGTCGGAAAGGCTCTGGAGAACGACTCCAACCAACTGGATCAGTTGAACAACTAGGCGGATCAGAAACGTCTGCAGATACTTTATCTTGGAGGACCATACAATAAATTTGAATTCTGCGGAAAAATATCACACACACACACACACACACACACACACACACACACACACACACACACGCACACACACACACACACACACATACACACACACACATACGGATGTATATATATATGTTATTGGGAATGGGTGAGGTTTGAATAAATAACATTGAAATTGCAATCACATTTATTTATTTATTTATTGTTCCTTTAGAATAAGCTTAATCTATAGTTCTCAAACATGCAGAATCCTTAAAATGTGGCTAATTTTTCGACGGTACCGCTAATGGGTTTGTATTCAACAATGCGATCGTGTATAATCATACAATAGGCTGAAGTATTTGCTGGAAATGCAACACTAGTTTCGAATTCCAAACGAATATCCACCGGTCCACTCTTTAACGATTCATTCTGCTTGGAACAGTCTATAGTAATGAGTGGAGCTCTATCCAAAAAATCGCTCTTTGACAAAAGAGGTTCGGACTCCTTATCATAGTATGAAATTTGAAAGTTTGTATACATATTGTAGAGAATGGCGTATTGATTGCGAGCAATATCAAGATTCAAATTTCCATAGGGATAGCACTGCGCGTTTAGAAAAAGTTTCACATCTCTAATCATACAATGATCGAATTGACTGGCATGTTTCTTCGGATCGTTTCGTCGTGGGGTTTGGAATCCTAGTATGACGTGTCTTGGTTTCTCTAGCTGTGTAGATGTCTTCACAACCCATACATGTCTCGTTGTTGTAGGCAGCATCGGGTACTCGTACATTTCTCACGAGCGAAAACTCCTAGATACAGCCGGATCTTGGGCGATATAATCCATCGGTGTTGGCTAGTTTATTATTATTATCCACCAACCAACCAGTGTTCCCCAGGAGATGTTGTTGTCCAGGGGTGAATGATAAGTATCCCTTCATAATACTCGTGATGCCGACATTCTTATTCTGATCAATCTCGTGACCATTCAACTCGTAACGCATATCGCCAAACATGTGACACACGGCCATATTGACCAATTCCGTGCCTGCACTAACAGCGGTGCCATCCGATTTTGTGAGCCGACCGTAGATGTGGAGCAAACTTTTGCTGGGTAATACACACGCATCTTGATTCTGTACAGCTATGCGGACCTCATCGTTATTTTTGAAGGTGGACGCTGCGTACGGTTGATGCGCATGTATTTCACAGTGGGCAATCGACTCGTCGAAGGTCACGGGTGATTGGATTTTTATCATTTTCGCGATGGGCATATACAGAAATAGCAACGAATTCTTATTTTCCACCACAACGAAGTCGAAGTCCTAGGCTCTGGAGAAACTGAGCGTTCTGATGTGTCACTCGAATCGGAGCTGCTCGACGACTGATGATGCTTGGACATGTTATCGAGCTTTTATAACTACTAGCAGATTTTCTTGCCCTCTCAAACACAATGCACATTTTATGTCAAAGATTTCACATGTAATCGTATAGTTACAGTTTCACTGCGAAAATTGATCAATTTCCCGTCCTGATCGACTATTCTCAGTTGTATATCGTGTATTGACCGTACGGTGATTGGATGATAAATGACATTTGTCGGCACTTCCACAATCTTATATCCGGGTGGTACGGTCGGGAAAAATTGATGAATCGTATGTACTCGATGCTCGTTTATATAAGCACCCGTGGTAATATTACACTCAACTCGCAAGGCGTTAACTTTGAGTATGCGAACGGGTAACTCGGATTTATGAGTAATACCATCTTCGAGAATTTTGGAGGTAAACCCGAGCAATCGGCCAATCGAATCTTTTGATTTGAAGTCCACGGGATGATTGCATCTAATTTCACTGAGCAACTCATTGTTATTAGCTTTGAGACTGATATTTATATCCTTGGGCACTGCTCTTTCCAAATAATTTGCGATATCTTCGATTTCATAGCTCCCAGTGGGTATTGTAATCGTTGTGTTTGGTTTTATATGGAACTTATTACACCCCACATCTATATTGGGAATTGCATTGAATGTCAGGAGCTCTATGAGTCCGAGAACATACGTCTTTGTTGTTGATAACTCAATTGAAGGAAAATATTGAGTCCTCAATACCGACGATTCCCCGGAGAGTGTCAACGTGAACGAATCAGCCATGACTAATATTACATCAGCGATACACATACATTTTATAGTTGTCCGCTGAGAAACTTGAGACACAAGTGACCGCAAATTATCGTGTTATATTCTTGATATCTCTCATGATTATATTTTACGCTACCAACACCAAGATATTTCATTAGATCTCTAGGCGGTTGTGAATCGCCAAAACTGTCGAAATACACCGCATCGTTACCATTTTTCGTGTATGCAACCAAATATGTTCCCGGACCGTTTTTATCATCAAGATTGATGATTGCAGATTCACACTTTCTAGGCCCTGAACTAGGTAAATCATTCCGCATAAAAACACCTCGGAAATGTGGAATTTTCATAGCTTTTGCATAGTTAAGGGGGTATCCCCACCTTTAAATGGGTTAACATTCTGAGAAAGAGATTGATATTTTACAGCGAATTTGAGAGTCTGATCAAATCCAAAAAAATCATGAAGTTGAGGGAGGGTTTGACCCTCATTATCCATACTTCACATTGAATATTACTTTGAGTCTAATAGTAGTTACGCTGAATATAGAAAAATACAAAATTACTCGGTTGTCGCAAAGAATCAGTAGTACCGTTGGATCGATTCTCAAGTTTTTGGTCTTCAATTGTTCAGAAGAGATGCCTCTATCATATGAACATAGAACTTTTTGATATCGCGAAAATTGCCTGAGTCGCTAAGTTTTTACTGAGATTTTTCTAATTCTTCAATTTTTTTTTCTCTACTTTTTCTATTATCTCTACCAAAAATAGTCAAATCAAAAAGTTCTATGTTCATATGATGGAGGCATCTCTTCTGAACAATTAAAGACCAAAAATTCCAGAATCGATCCGACGGTACTACTGATTCTTTGCGACAACCGGGTAATTTTGTATTTTTCTATATTCAGCGTAACTACTATTAGACTCAAAGTAATATTCAATGTTAAGTATGGATAATGAGGGTCAAACCCTCCCTAAACTTCGTGATTTTTTTAGATTTGATCGGACTCTTAAATTCGCTGTAAAATATCAATCTCTTTCTCAGAATTTTAACCCATTTAAAGGTGGGGATACCCCCTTAAGTAAATCGACATCCATGAGGGCTCGGTGTGGTAGCTTTGTTAGTTTTTTGCCGGCTTCAAATACAATCCCATACCCTTTTTATACGGTTTCAGGTATAAGCTCTTCCCCAGGGCAATCGCCTCCATTGTCGCATTATGGCGCTTGGATTCTTGTAATTGATGTTTGTTCGCTTCAGCTTCATTGACAACCTTTGCTTTACCTGCAGCACCACCCGCTTAAGCACCTGTGGCACTAAGAGCCGCAAAGATTGGGATGAGAAACGGTAATAAACCACCAATTTTCTGGGGGACAGGTAAGATGCGAGGCACGCGCACTTTTCCTTTAGACACGGCTGAACGGGCACCTGCCAAAGCCGACTCAATAGCTTTAGGGCCAGACTTCATGGATTTCTTCGCCGCTTGTATAATAAATTTCAATGTTCTTTTCTTGTTCTTGGGTGACGTCTTCGTCTTGATTTCCCTCATACCCATACCCAGTTTGGATTTTGCTTTCATGGTGTTGGTGACCGTCCAGGCGACAGCTTTTTCAGCTACACTTGCGTCTTTAGCCAAAACCCGATTCCAAGCCCTCTCAGCAAGCACTTTATCCGCCTTATGACGCTCCGCAATATTATCGTGATTTTTGGAGTATGCGATATCGTGCTGCTTGCATGCAGCGTCTAGAGCGTTGATACCACGATCACCGCGCGCTAACCTCTTTACCAATTTTGTGCCAGGTCCGCAGTATTGATAGCCGGGGACATGCAATCCGACTGGGAGATTGTTGATGATTTTATTTATCAATCCACAACCGCTTCTTTGTCTACGTGTGTATCCAACCATGACTAATCATGAACTGACACAAATTCTATAAAAGCCTGTATTTTATACGTAAATATATTAGTTCTCATTCCGACGTTTGCCAAGCATCATGAAATTTCAAGATCAAACGATTAAACTACCCATCGCCAATTTCGATAATTTGGTCGAGCAAAAAAAGAAGAAGGGAAAACGACACGGGGCTCTACTACCAAATAGTGTGAGGGCTGTCTTTTGCGGACCTTCGAATTGTGGTAAAACTAATGCCCTTCTCACGCTACTGACCCATGCGAATGGACTACGGTTTGAGAATGTGTACGTCTATTCAAAATCCCTCAATCAGCCAAAGTATGAGTTCTTGAAGAGACTGTTGGAACCTGTTGAGGGGCTGGGTTATTTTACGTTTGATGAGCACAAGGAGGTTGTAGAACCGAAAGATGCGCATCCCAACTTGATTATGATTTTCGACGACGTGGCCTGTGAGAAGCAAGATAATATCAGAGCATATTTCTGTATGGGACGACACAAGGATGTCGATAGTTTTCATCTTTGTCAAACGTATGCCCGAATTCCGAAACATTTGGTGCGTGATAATGCAAACTTATTGGTTCTTTTCCGTCAAGATGAAATGAATTTGAAACACATCTATGCTGATCATGTGAACACCGATATGACCTATCAGCAATTCAAAGATTTGTGCTTGGCGTGCTGGAATGACGGTAGATATAGTTTCGTAACCATCGACAAAGACAGTGAGATTAACGCTGGACGATATAGGAGAGGTTTTGACTGCTTTATAAGGCTAAATCACGAATAAACGACGTACAGTTACAACACATCGATCAAACTAGCAGCATGGCGAGCTCCAAGATACGTAAGCAGAACGATGTGTTGCAAGAAATAGCCAGAGCTAGCGATATCATTCGACGTAAACACGAAATGATAAAAATGGGGAAAGACACTAGCGAGCAGGCTATCAGTGAAATCTTCAAACCTCTGCTTACACCGCTGCATCAGTTGGTAGATTCATCGAAACAGCAGCAGCGGCTACTAATGAAGCGAGAAGTAAAAACGGAGCCGAGTTCGATTAAAACAGAGAAGACGGCAGATTTTGTGAAAACAGAAGATTCTAAGAATGTTGCTGATGATGATAATGATGATGACGATAATGACGCATACAAAAGCGCGATTGAGGTAAGCTTGTCAACTAACATTGCTATTGGTAACAATACCACAACCGTGGCCGCTATGGATGATGCGAATGATACCCATGATGATGATGATGATGATGATAACCAGGATGACGCGGCTGCAATCACCTCTACAAGCACGCCGATGTCGAAAGAAGAAGTTAAGACGGCGCGCTATTTAAGCATGTTTACCTCGTACGATGAGCAGAAGAACTTGGATAGGAAATATGGTGTTCGAAAGTTGGCTGGCGGAATGAAGATTGGTGATTCGGATATCGTATTTGACGATGATCACATATATGTAGGCGATAAGAGCTATGAGAACACACCGGGATTGCTTGAATTGTTATTCAAAAAGTTACCCAATCCTACGATTGTGAATAAAAACGATAGATCAAATTATGTTAAAATCGTGAAAAAAACGAATTCACATCGACGATATTACAAAGCTGACAAAAGCTTCCATTATGACAGAGAAAAAAGTTCAAAATACAGAGATTTTATCGCCCCATACATCGACCTGCCGGTGAAAAACCCTAAGCAAAGATATGGTAAAGGTTTATTGCCCACCCATAAAATCGCGCAAGGACACAGCACGGATTATGTATATTGGGATGATCCTAATGAGCTCGTTGACCGTCTTCGACTACTCATGGCATTTCAAGCGGCTGGTAATACTAGCCACAACAATGAAATATCCTCCATCATTGAGGAGCTGCGCGAGGCGGAAATCATTTATTAGCATTAGATTAATCATAAAATAATCATTCGGCCACAGATCGTTGAACAATGAGCATAGACATATTTGGACGACCGCTGACGAGCAACAGCCGCGAAAAAAGTGTTATTCGAGGCCTTCAGGGTGTTGGATTCAAATTCACCGCTGATAAACAGTACGATCTGGACGACAAACGATTATGTAATATCGCGGATCCACAGGAGCCAAACGACGCTGTTTCTCTGGGTGTCCTCAATAGATGCATACAGGAGAGGCTTGACGATCTTCATAGCGTTTTCGTGAATATGATTTATCCCATCAACATCAAAATCGATAATAATGATAAGCAAATTCGTGAACTTATAACAAGCATTTCGAGGGATATTGCGCAATTGAAAAGCACAGTGGATTCGTTGAAAAAAACTTTCAGCAACACAAGATTGGTGTACGCTGATCCAAGGGTTGCTGAAGTAAAAACAAATAAAGTGTACATCAAACCTTGAACATTCGAATGGTAAGCAGCAGCAACAGCATGCAGAGAACAATAGCGGGTGAACTTCATAGACCCGCCCGGCGTAATTATCCTCGACGTTATGTCGATATACGCAGTTCGGATGAGACCTGGCAAGCCGATCTCGTCGATATGTCCGCATACTCATCAGTCAACAAGGGCTCAAAATTTTTGCTCACAGTGATTGATATATTTTCAAAATTTGCGTGGGCCGTACCGATCAAGAGTAAAAATGCCAAAGATGTGACTGCTGCGATGGAATCTGTGCTAACTCTGGGTCGCGTACCGAAACATCTACACGTTGATCAGGGCAAGGAATTTCACAACAAAGAATTCAAAACTCTTATGAGACATCACGGGATCAACATGTACTCGACATTTAGCAACTTGAAGGCGTCGATATGCGAACGCTTCAATCGTACACTGAAAAATAAAATGTGGAAGCAATTCACACTTCAAGGTTCTCATGAGTGGACCAACATTCTACCAAATTTAATTGCATCCCATAATAATACCAAGCATAGCACGATTAAAATGAAACCGAAACATGTAACTACAACTGATAAAAACAACTGTATCGTAGTGTGTATAAGCCGCGTCAAATCAAAAGAAGCAAACGAAAACGTAAATTTAAGGTCGGCGATAAAGTTCGAATTAGTAAATATAAGAATGTATTCGAAAAGGGTTATACGCCAAATTGGACAACAGAAATATTTACAATTGATGAGGTGAAGAATACCAACCCTCCAACTTACAAACTCACCGACTACCTGAATCAGCCCATTGCAGGCGGTTTTTATGAGCGGGAGCTCAGCAGGGTGCAATATCCCGATGGCTATCTTGTAGAAAAGGTCTTGCGAAGGCGTGGTGATCAACTCTATGTAAAATGGTTGGGATTCGATGGTTCACATAATAGTTGGATAAATAAATCGGATATGTGATATAATTTTCATGAATAAAATTTATTATCAACATATTTACATTTGTTTTTTCACTCTCCGCAATCTTAATGCTAGCTTACATGATCATCGAGGAAAAGAAATGTTTTCTCACATTTTCTCACATTTTCTCACATTTTCTGATATTTTCTCACATTTTCTCACATTTTCTCACATTTTCTCACATTCACATGTAAAGTAAATGGGAAAATATTTTATTCTATTTTAGGAAAATGTGAGAAAATGTGAGAAAATGTGAGAAAATGTGAGAAAATGTGAGAAATTTACAAGTTTGCAGAATCTTGGTAACCCCAAGGTAAAGTGTCAGTTTTACCAGATATCAACTTTCGCTTATCGTCACACCAGCTTAGAGCTAACTTATTCTGTATAATAGTGCTAACTGTGTGTCGACTACTTTTTATCATACACTGTTGTTCAACCAAATTTTGGTAGCCGAAAAGACATCGTTTGTAATCATCAAACGTGATAGATTTTGAAGTCGAACCCATCACACCCTTTGCACGTTTCTCATCAGTATCGCCACGAGTTCTGAATGTATAGAGTTTTGCCCGCAAGCCGATAAATTCAGTCATGATTTTTCCATTATTTTCATCCTTCATCAGACCAAGGCGTTTTTTATTCAACAAGGGAATGCTGTAGGTATTATCAGGCGGATAGTCTGATGTATCAAACATGGCCGCAACATCACGCTTGATGATTTCGTAGATATTTGGAACGGTAAATTGATATATCAGGCTATCTGTATCGGTATACATTAATTTCGATTCGATACTTGGAAAATTATTTTTCACATAATCATAGTGGAAGTTGTATAGAAATATTTTGGAAAGATCGAGAATAGCAGCACCAATGTAGATGGGTTTATTGAAATATACTTTAGTTCGACTTAGCTCAATAATTACCATATCTTCATCAAATATGGTGCAGCTATGAAATGTTGGCCTTGTAATGAGAGCTCGTGCACCACCCCTACCCTCCCATTTCGTGATAAGTTTCACGGTTATATGGTTACGCACATTCTCCATGGTCTTGCCGAATACAGCGTTATTCATGAGCTTGTAGAAATTTTTCTCAAACTCGTTTTTCGACTGCTTTCGCATATTTGTGTTGAGATCGATGTATGACTTTAACCATGACGATTGTGCGAACCTTAGAACTCTATGCACTTTCGTCAGCTTCAAACCAAATTTAATACATTGCTTCAAATTACGATAGTGCAGAACATATTTTTTCTTGGGTAGAAGCGTTGTCGCAAGTTTTCTAATTTTACTACCCGGCGGTGTGAAATGCTCGGGACAGAGAGGTAAGTCGGCATGTTGTTTATGGAGCTCTGTGGGATAATCTAAATCCACCTCTAGAATATAGCCGATTGGTGCGTCATCCGGATGGGACATCACATCAATGGCATCATTTTCCCACTCGAACAACCCACTCGGCAAATGCTCACTCATAGCTGCACCATAAAGATTATTTACATCGAAATACATTAAATATGACTCCGCTTTGCTTGGATCAAAATCTTCACCCATGAATCGATTATTTGCTCTAGCATAACGATTTGAGCACTGTGCCACACCACCCCTTATGCTTCTCTCAATAAATAATATCATTTCTGGATCGTCTAAAAGTTGGAGATTAATTTTCGTCTGTTTTAACATTGCATCAAAAGCAAGCCCTGGTGCGGTGTAATAATGCAGGGGATCCAAGTTGTACGTTTTGAAGCAGCTATCGCGAAAATTTTGGAATATATCGGCTAATAAAAGTACATCGGTTTTCAGATACAAATCGGAATACTCGCCTAACGTTTTCAAATCAAACTTGGCCCAAACATCTTTCGCGTGTTCGTAATCCGCATCGATAATACCCGCGGCACTGAGTTTCGAATAGAAATCTTTTTTATCGGGTAATTTTATTCCGTCCAGTTTCTCCCAAGAATCAATATACTCGTACGGAAAGACACCTTTACGAATCATCAAACTGAATTCATCTCGATCGCTGTCAAATTTTCGTGTTATTTGCTTATCGGCATCGTCGACGTACGATGCTAATTTCTCTATACTGCTAGCCATGAATCGGAGTGAATCTATGAACCTCAAACTAATCACAGTACCGTCGACTTTCTTTGTGAATGATATGTATTTTTCCTTATTGATGGGTAGCAGTGTAATATCACCGGGAAAAGTTGTAGGCAGAGATTTAATGATGAAGTGAGAATTGTAGCCTGATAAATTGTGAAATACCACCGGAATCGTGTGCGACTCTTGAAAATTCAGATTGCATCGATTGTGTGCGGCCCCGCGATATTTACCCGTGAAATGACAATGATCGCGACATTTTTTCTCCCCAGGTAAAAATGGCTTTTCACAGATGTAGCAATTTTTCGCGCGCATGTGACGATCGCGTTGTGCCTGATTCAACACCTCCATTGGAATCACATTTTTTATACGCGACTCTACTTTTACGGCTAATTCACGAAGCTCCTCGATCAACCATTTAATACAATCAGATCCACGGTGACCCTTGTATTCCGATAATGTATCATCGTAGACGCAGTGTGTATAATACGCGGCACTATGCGGAATATGCTCTTGAGATTCTTTCACCCCGGGTTTCATCATGCATTCAAGATCGGCATATACGACGAAGGGTACAGTGCTCTGATTTTCAAAATTGGAAAATCCCAAAGTGTTCTCCTTGGGAAATTCCATTTGCACTTTATTCAACCGCAGAAAATCTTGTCTATGATTTTCATAGGCATTTTGTACGCTGAAGTGACACAAACATCTATCGCACAAAAATTGTGCACATTTATGATTTGACAATTGCATGCTAACCAAACGTGAAAGATTCTTGATCCAAGCAAAGTGGAATCGTGGTTTGAAATTATCTAAATTACCATTATCTAGTTCGCTTCCACTTTCAATCATGAGCAGGTGGATTGTATTGTTCTCTGTTACATTTTCACTCAAATATAGCGGGGTAATTATACTATTATTCGAGTTTTTCTTGCCTTCAAAAAATTCCGACTCGATTCCATATACGTTCATACTCAAATTGTTCAACTTCTCGAATTTTTCTACACTATGCAGGGTTGCGGGTAATTTGATACCTGTACAATCTAGCTCTGATATGTACTGTCGATAGCTGCATGTCTTAGTTGCGTTGACGTCTACGGGGTGGAGGGCTGAGGTAACAGACCACAGCAAACGTCGATCGTGATTGTTTTTCAACCCCCACATTCACCTTAATACTTCTTTCTTCGCGAAGCACATTTTTTGAACGTTCCACTGTTACCACCCCAGCTTCAGTCAAAAATCTTGCCAAATCTTTATGTTGGAGATTTGTCACGGCTCCGGTGCGTTTACGACACTTGAAGGCACTCTCCATATCATCCCATCGAACACGTTCATGAATATCATCGCCGATATTACCTCCAACGATAGTCGCACGATGTTGTTCAAATTTCACCACCCACGATTGGAGGAGTGAAATTATATGTTGCAGTCGTTGTTTTTCACTTACACTCTGTTTAGATTGCGTTAAAATATTGTTCAAGAATTGAATATTTTCGAGGGCGATATCGCGCCAATGAATAAAAATATCTTCATTCGCTTGTTCTGGGGGTAGTGTACACAGTAACTTGTATGCATCCATCATCTCAACAAGATTCATATACACGGCGCTGTCCATTTTTTTTTCTTGGATGAATTTTACAACTGGGTAGTCAAACTGACACTCTACGAATGTTCACACCTACCGTGGGTTTTGGGGTTTTAGATGCACACGCCCCCCACCACACCGACGTTCAAATACCATGAAAATTCAAACGTTTCCAATGATCGGTCAGAGATTTTGTACCTGGGAGGCTTACATCTTTTGCACCTTTATGCGGAAAAAATATTACCCAAATGTGTCAATGGTTAGCCCCTCTAATATTGTAGGCGTATTTAGAGTTTCTAGTTGGGTATAAAAGTTCGAGTTTGCTTCGGGATTTTACACAGTCTGAAACTGGTAAACCCATAACAGCAAAATTAAAGAGCAACTGAACGAAGTGAAAATTCAAGAGCGAGCTCAAATTTTGAAAAAGAAAGAAGTAAGTATCATTATTCTTCGATATCATAGTTTTTCGTGATGGATATAGTTTGTAATTGATATTTCCTATTAAAACAGAAAATGGAGCATCGTCCGATTAATATAATCAAGCTGGTGGACGATGGATGGATGTCCGACGATGACGGTTATGCGAGTCATTGTGAGGAGATGGAAGTCAATGGAGTGGTTCATCAGACAAGACATTACATTGACGGTGAGCCTGTGTGGGTTGAAATTCCACCACCAAGGCAGGATGGGGAGGAGGAGCCGGAGGTGGTGGAGGAGGAGGAGCCCATGGTGGAGGAAAATTGGGATGAGGAGGAGGTGCCGGCGGTTGTGGAAAACGATGAGGAGGGGAAGGAAAATAATGCATGGTAAGTACACGTAATTTTCATTATATATCGTTCGCTTATTGAAATACCTATATGTTTCAGATCCGCGTGTGTGGAACGATGTAGAGGTGATCAGGGTATTTCGTGTGTGAACTTCGGCGTGGGAATTTACCACCACCTAGTTGTAAATATAGTTTGAGTTTAGGTTAAGAATAATGCACATGTATAGTTTGAGTTATTCTTGCAAGAAAATTGTAAAATAAGCATAGTTTTAAGCTAGTTTTAAGAAAATTATCACTTTTATAATAGGTTAGACTTAAGTAGTAACAAATAAACAGATATGTCATTATCAGATGATTCGCGTTATTGATTGCATAATTAAACACCATGCCACTCATTTCAGCTAGTATAATTCGTATATAAGCTAAGAGTTCGAAATTGCAGCCGTCCGATTGTCGATAGCAGAAAATCGGCAACCATGATTCAGAATCGTTACCATCAGACCATCGATAACTGAAGATCAACGATCTGCAGGTAAATTGCAGTCGACCGATTGCCAGTATCGGGAAATCGGAATGCATGATTCGGAATCGTTACTATCAGACTATCGATAACTGAAGATCGGCGATCCATAGTAGCGCCATCGCATTGCGAAAAATCGCAACCATCAGATTGTCGGTAAGCGCAGATCGGCAATGCAGGATTCTCGATCGTTACCATCAGAATATCGGTAACAATCGGCAGTGGCGCCATCGCACGACGGATAATTGCAACCGTCCGATTGTCGGTAACAAAGATCGACGATCGGTACCCAAATCGTTACCATCCGACTGTCGGTAACTTACCCCGCACGGTCGGTAACTTACCAGCACAACTCGGCCGGTGAAGAAGTCATATCCAGAACCCCCACATTATATCTACTGATACTGCTGAGTTGAAAAGTTACTGTAACTCGTACGCCGAGGCGTTCGAGAAAAGCAAGACAGACCTATCAGAATTAATAAGTTACCACGAGCGATTGTCCGATATTCAAAAAGGTTACTAATGGGTGATTTATTACAACTCCCGCCAGTGAATGCAGATTCAGCGTACCTGAATCTGTCGAAAGACGAAATACAGAAATATATTGGCTCAGTAGGTGCGGTCAATCTATGGACCGATCTATTTTCGTACGACGAGCTGTTGACAAACGTACGCCAACAGAATGATACGACTTACCAAGAAATATTAACTCGGGTTAGATTCGGAATTATGACCACTGCTAATCAACAGATTTTAGATTCTAGGAAAGTAAACCTTACCGGTACGTCGGTCGGAGCCAGACTCGACGAATTATGCAATTATATCAACCAATTATCGCTAGATACAGTCTGTCTTTTTCCGACTCGGAACCAATGTGATATTTTGAACACAGCCATGTTAACCGAAATTCCAGGCGACCAAATTGAACTCAACGCCAAAGACAGCATTGATTGCATACCGTATTTGAAAAAAAAAATAACAAAACTCTTGAATCAGGAACACGAAGACAGCACTCGCACGGCTGGACTCGCGAAAACAATAACGGTTAAGATTGGGGCCAAAATCATGATTAGACGAAACATCGACGTATCTACAGGCATTATAAACGGTACCATAGGTCATGTGATTTCCGTAAATCGAGATATCGACACACGCGAGGTACAATCATTAACGATTGCCCTAGCATCGGGAAAAGAGTATACCATCGAAAGAGTATCCACAAAATTCGAAATAATGAATGGTGCCTTTATATTCAGAAATCAACTTCCCCTGTCCCTTAGTTACGGAATCACGATACATAAAAGCCAGGGCTTAACTTTAAACAGCATAGTTATAGACATAGGCCAGACTGTATTCACTGCTGGACAAGCATACGTTGCAATGTCAAGAGTCAAATCTCTCGACGGATTACATTTGATAAATTTCAATCCGCAGGCAGTAAAAGTTCAGGAAGCTGCACTAGTCGAGTACAATCGACTCAGGGCACAATACTAACCTGAATTGGCGGAAATTAATATTACACGTGCGACTAAATTAACGGTCGAAGACACCGTATGGTCGGTTCCACCATTCACGCAAAATAAACGAATCGAAGTAGATGATAATACATTGCCAAATCCGTTGCGCACCATTGTTGGGATGGAAAATAAGGACAGTGTTTTATGTTACGCGAATGCCACTCTGCAGTGTATATTCCACTGCTCGTATATAGTTCAAGAATTGATTAAATTGAATAATAACGACCCATTAGAAAAATTAGCCTATTCTTACGTCACAAGTAGTGCAACATTAAATTCCTTTGCGGTTCGAGAATTAGCAGGCGAAAATTCCACAAAAAATCTACAACAAGACGCGGCTGAGTTTCTTACAGCTATTTGCGAGAAATCTAATGTAATTCAAAAAACGATTGAACATCAGTTGATCACGACGATCAGATGTAACGATTGCGGACTCAGCTCTGAGATCGCACAGCCAAATTACATTTCAGCCATACCCGTATCGTTTACACCAGGTATTAAGAGCCCCAAGAACCTACAAGATTTGTTAAATAACACTTTGTCACGATGGACAAGACTTGACAGTACGTGCGAGAATTGTCGAAACAGCAATAAGCTACGAAAAACTGTAATTGCTTCGGTAAAACATATCGCTGTCATGCAATTCATGATATTTACGTATTAGGATGGACAGGCATCTAAAATAACAAATTTCAAATTGAACGCAGTACCGACTACAAAGATTACCCTCGACAATGAGAAATTCAAGATAAATAGCGCGATATTTCATCACGGTGAAAGTATAGATAGTGGTCACTATACTGCAATGCTAAAAGATAAAGCAAATAATTGGCTGGGTGTAAACGATACGCAAGTACATAAACAGATCTGGCCACGGGGAGCCAAGGACATTTACATGATGATATTAGAAGCGATATCATGAAATTTCCGATTCATGTCGCCATGAATACTTTGCCAATTACATGTTTGTTTGATAATATATATATATCATGTATACCATCACAGGCTTACCAGCCCTATTCACAATTACAAATATAAATATATTTTATAGTACAATATGACTATTCGATCGATTATCCGAATAGGTCAGTAAGTAAGTACTGAACAAAAGTTTCCCACCGTGAAAAAAAAAAAAAAAAAAAATAAAGATAATTCTTTCACGAGTCAAACTACATGTATAATATATCAAAAATCAAACATTCATATTGGAGATTGTTTCTATTTGTCTCTAATTATTTGTAAATAATTGTACCTGAAAATGTAAAGAAAAAAAACAAAATAACTGGGAAATATGAACTCTGCAATTGAAAAAACAGTGTATATACATTGGTCTCAAATATTATAACCACAGCCTACATGCACAGGCATGCAATCGATAAATTAGCTGGTACTTCAAAATACATGTGGACAAAGAGTTGAGAATCGAAGAACTCTAAGATTTTATGAATCACTGAAAAAAATCAGACTGATTTCTTCGATATCAATATTAAATCACAGTCAATTATTGGTTTGGAATGCCTAACGCAGAAAATATGTACGCAATCATAATATACGCATAACCGGTCAGTGAGAGATCATAGTACATCGTTTCGGTGAATAGTTGTATTACAGAATGAGCTGTCATACTGATAACGTATAATAGACATAACTTATACACTTTACCAAGAAACAGCTGTGGACTTATACCAAATTTGGCTCCAGCATCTATCATATAACATGTACCATGAGTTTATAGAGACATGTACAATAACTGATATCCCTAACTTACAAAATATCAATTGCATATTGCTTACGCTTCGGTGGATTACGATTCGATACATATTATCTTGATGGATGCTGGACGAATTTGAATCAGTGTAACATCTGTTTTAATGGTATCAGTGTATGCAGTACTACGAAGTGACTTGCATCACAGGTGGAAAATTTCATTTGAAACGATCTCAGCTGACAGCTGCAAAATATATCGTATTATAATATGCCTGTTCACAAGTCGTCCGTCGTATCGTATAGTGTCGAAAACGATAACGAAAGAGAGTCTCATCGAACTATAGTCAATCTAGCCGTGAATTAAAAGAACAACAGTCGCATGAATATGTCTGCTGGCATAATTGAAGTTCATCTAGTCAAATTGCCCAGTAGAGCTGATTACAGGCAAAATATAGATATGTCTCATATACAAAATCAAAACAGACTCCTCTTTTTTATTCGAATATTCACTATACATGAAGTGGAAATCATTTGTTATGTCTATGCACAATTCCGAACCAATACGCCAAATTCATTGTTTCAAATCAAATCCGAAAATTGAATGTATGTGAGTACACGGAGAGAATTTTATGGTAAAGATTACTATGAAACATAGTACAAGCGTGTTGTCAATCAGTTGCTATACGATAAACAGTTGATTACAATGAAAAATACATTGTTATACGATGAACAGTTGATGCAAAAACTCGTGTACTATATTTTATAATAATTTCTACCATAAAATTTTCTCCGTGTAGTTATGTAAAACACGATATCTATACACCATGCTATTTCCTATCCGTAAAAACCCTAGCCTGTCGTTACCTGTCTCTTACTCTACCAGGCGTTCGCCTCATTCAGTTGGTTGAGATAGCGAAAGACATTGGTTCGCTGTTAGGAAAGTCGCTGCAAAATACATATATATGTAATAAAATGATATGAATAAGAATGGGCAAATGAATGTGATTTAAGCACCATACACAGGTTATATATATATATGGTTGCCAAAATACTATTACATCCGTTACACAATGTATACCAATGAAAATGGAAAAAAATCTGTACATAGTGCACAATCTATACCTACATACAAACCATTTGGCACAATGTTTGAAAGCTATAGTCAAAACGAAAAGTAACTATATAAGGGTATTTCTCCACTAACGGGAAAAACCGTGTCCACGGCAATTTAAACATAACAAACATCTTTTTTCGTGTTATATTCTTATCACACATGAAAATGTGTCACTAGTTCTAACTGAGCCACAATGTAAAACATAAAATGTTAAGAGAGAAAACGCTTTTTTCTCGTTCTAACCATGCCAAAAGTCAGTCCCCTGGCGTGTCCGCGACGCAAAATCGCCGTCACTGATAGAGTTTTATAATTACGTAATAGGAAACTTGACTTTTACTCTATTTGTTCAATTACTATGATAACGTAGGTACTCAATCCGCATAGCAGTTGATTTTTTATATATTACTAAATGTATAAAATGATCGAGCGAAAATTGTCCACGATTATTGGAGTCAGTCCCCTGTCCCAAGTTTAAAGTCAATTCTAATCTAATTGATCGATCTTGGTGCCATCTTCCTGTGCTGAAAGGGGCCTGAAAAATGTGCTCTAGGTAAAGAAATAAAAGTTGAGCCGTCAGTGGCATTTGTTTAGTGGCGATTCAGCTTTTGCCACTGCATGACGTATGTAAGACCCCTTCGTGCGTCAGTCCCCTGGTAAGTTGTTTTATGGTTAAATTTTTTGATTTAAATTATATTTTCGTGTGACTGAACATTGTGTCGAAAACGGGGGGTCAATAATATAACCAGTAGCTTTTTTATACATTGTTTAGTATTTATAAAATGTCCGGTTCCGTGAAATGTCAGTCCCCTGGGCGTCAGTCCCCTGGGCGTCAGTCCCCTGGGTTGTCTATCGTATCAACCACTTATACCACCACGTATCAACCACTTTTAGGTGATTCGATGCAACGATGGCGCCTAGGAATACAGGAAAATTTCACATTTTTTATTTTTTAGCCATTTTTCATATGACCGCAAAAAAAAAGGAAATTACTGAATAAATGAACCGGCCCTTTACAGCACACAGTTCAGGTCGCCTGTCTCCTCTTACTGAACAAGTTTTCTTAGCGATTTGAAGAAAAAAAGGTCGTGGACAAAATCGATAGGAAAATTTCCTGTTAGTGGAGAAATACCCATAATTTTGCCCATGACTATAGAATGATAATAGTAATACTTTCTGTTATTATTATTATTAATATTATGATTATGGTTTGCCGATAACACCAAATGAAACTACTGACCAAAACAATACATATATATGCCACTGTTAATGAAAAAATTTCACCATGGTATGGTTAAAGTTATGGTAAAAAGGAGGCAACTAAAATATATCCAATAATGTGAGAAATGAAAAACAATTAACCATGGTATAGCAAAGGTATAGTAAAAAGGAGGCAACTAAAGTATATCCAATAATGTGAAAAATGAAAAACAATTGACCATGGTATAGCAAAGGTATAGTAAAAAGGAGGCAACTAAAATATATCCAACAACGTAAAAAATAAAAATAATTTACCATGGTATGGCAAAGTTATAGTATAAAGGAGGCAACTGAAATATATCGAATATCAAAAAGAAAACAAAATTGAAACCAAAAAATAATTGCCACTAATTCACAAAATGATTACGTACAAACAATATAAGAATGGTCAAAAACGAAAGCAAATATAAAATATATCTATCAAATTATTGCCAATGAATTCACAAGATAATTACGTACAAACAATGTCAGAATGGTCATGAACAAAAGCAAATATCAAATATATTCAAACGTATATCTATACCTATGCACAAACAATTTGGCAATAAGTTCAGACAGACTGAACATGACACATACATTTTCAATGACAGATTCATTCTGTAATTCAACTATTCATCACGGCGATGTACTATGATCTCTCACAGTTAGTTTGAAATGTAAGGCCCAGTTCCACAAGTCGACTTTAAAACAAGTTTACAGTTTAAACTTGGCTGAGCGACGGATTTAGCCAACGTCAGGCAATCTTCAGCAGTTTAAACCTAGTACAAATTTTAACCTTCGATTGTGGAACTGGACCCAAGTCAAACACCGAAACAACAATACCTGGCTATGCAAAAAAAAAAAAATGAAACAAGAAACATGTTGCCACAATTCATTGGTGATTATCGGCAAAAACGATTATGAAATAATCGATCAACACGATAACATGTATTCTGCACTGATATCTCTACCTTTTTATGCATTCAGGTATGACAAAATTGTAATACACAATTTCGTTTGGTAAAATAGTTATTGAACCTACTTAGATTAAAAAACATTGATATCGAATATTGGCTGGAACACTACAGAGTTGCTGCTAGATCGGTAAAAATTACCAACGTTTCATTCAGCAGCTGACGATGGACGAAAAAATTCATATTTTCACCATACATCACGTAACTCAGTTAGAGTCCCACACAGCCATGCGCATACAAGTCATGCGGATTCACACTTCAACCTGAATGCATATAGGAGGATATAGTGCTACTAATCTACTAATCTCTTATTTTATCACAGGATTATCACAACCAAAACCATTCTTATGATACCATCCAGTGTTGGAACGTCGCATAGTATATACATTACGGAGTTTTGAGATTACTAAGGCAATTGTACGTTTTAATATACTAGTGTGATAGGATTTGTCTTAGACCGAGGGTGCACGAACAAATATAAATGAATAAGTAGTTAGTGCTTCCCAAACAAAGACACTTGATCTTAATAATGGCATGAAGAATCGACTTTATTTTCTATTCGCTTCACGACTCAATCATTCGTAATGCAATAACTTGGTTGGTTCAAATATGACTATTCCATCATTATACATTTTTATTATACAGTATTATTCAAAATGATTGAACTATTATCATGAACCATATTATCTAATTCGATTCTTCAAGCCTACACTAATATACACTACACACTACATCCACATATACCGACTAGTATGTGTATTCATATCAAACATAGTATAGCTATAGGGAAACTATTAAAATATTATAGTGTTTAAGAATTAGTCGTTAAATCCGTCCCAACACTGGATGGAACAATCGTGCGTATAATTGCATACGGAGATTGACTATCAATAATGTCTGTATATGTTGATAGAACATGACAGATTTCTTTGATTTGATAAGCGTTGTTACAGTAAATTTTCAATCTCAATGTGGCAAGAACTCGAATTTAATTCTATTCATTGAGCTGGCAACTGTTTGACATCATGCAGCATGATATTAATTCATTCGAATTCGACAGTGTTAACAGCAACATCACAATTACATGCATCGAGATTGGAAGTCTACTAAACGTTTCATGTATGTCTATGTACATTACTCGGAATCAGCGTTATCACTCCATTTCAATGGGGTTTATTACCAATGAATATAGCGTTATGTGAAATAATGAGTTTACTTTCAGAATGTTCTAGTCACATACTGTGAGTTTTTCTGGTTACGCCCTGAAACAACACTGCTTCTATTCCAAATATCGCAAGCCTATTCACCACGCAAGTAACAAAAGTTCGTTTGATTGTTCCATGTTGCATTCCCACAAAAACTCATAGTATACATTGCAGTCCATATACAACTTCAACTTTTGTTTCTATTGTATATAATTATCGATGTTGCATTTTTTATCACTTTATCAGAGTCCAGAATATTAAGTTCACTATGAGAATGTTATCATCACATACAAATTGCAGTCCATACACAACTCCAACTGTTATTGTTATCATACATGATCATTCATCACTATCCGGCTATTGCTTCATGAATCATGCGACACACACATATCATCTAGTCATATAATCTATTCATACTTGATCAACAGCTATGCCCGATATAATTGACACTATAATCAAGATTCGCGGCAGCGAATCGCCGTCAAGTGCCCGCAGGCAGGCGAGAGCTACCGCGAGTCTATTTTCTCGGGAGAACTCTTATACCTGTAAGCACGAGGTCATAACTTCGGAACGCGTGAATATTTTTCGATCAAATTCTCAAAACAGATATTCCCCCACCACACGACTTCGCTGTATAAATTTGATCGAAATCGGTACACTGGTTTTCGAGTTATTCGTCGCTAAAGTTGATGAAAAAAATTCTTCTTCTCCTTCTTCCCCCACATCTGACATCAGGTTTTGGGCAGACTGTCCGTACATTTCTGAACGAACGAGGACACAGATCGACTTGAACTTCGAAACGTGGTTACAAGTCATTGAATTCTCGCCCCCTATTGATTTTGGCATGAATCTGAATCCGCACTCGGTCGGTATGTGATAATCAAGTTACGAAGTGAGCTACGACGGTCGACGAAATCAAAATGGCCGTCGGATCGCTATCGGATCGTGTTAATGATGAATAATATATCATAATTCATATATCATATTATATAGTTATATATCTATATTATATAATTATATAAGGTGTTATCGGCCATGCTAATATAGTTTAATATCAGTGAATCAGTGAATCAGTGAATAATAATCAGTGAAATAGTGCGACGACCGTGGTTTCACGTCGATGACCGTTATTATTGATAATAATTAATTGACATCTGCATGATGGCCTCTTGTAATTGCACGGAACGGATCCTCTGAGCTGGGTTCAAATACTAAACGGAGCGAGTGAAAAAGAGGTTACAATGATTTTTACATCACAAACGGTATGTATTGTATGTACGTATTTTACTAGATTTTACATTTGTTCACACAATGTAATAGATAGATGAATAGAACAGCCTTAACCTCCTGATTTCCTCCTACCGAAATATATATTATAATAATACTGGAACGTGCGCCGACGGCTTATTATTCCGTTGAGCTAGACGAACATAAGACTTCGTTGAAACAGCGTTTCGAGACAAAGGTAGTCCACGCTCCAAACTGGAAACAATGCTAGGACAATTAGTACTAATATTCTGAAATCTTTCCTTCAATTCTTTGTTATTCTATATCTTTTGCAGCTACAATCACATGGACCATTCCTATCCTCTTATAAATCCATCGGAATAGACGGAGATAAGACTTTGACAAAACGACATCCCAGAATCCCAGAAGAAAGGTTCCGCTTATTAATCCGTTGAGCTAGACGAACATAAGACTTCGGTAAAACAGCGTTTTGAGACAAAGGTAGCCCACGCTCCAAACTGATAACAATGCTAGGACAATTAGTACTAATATTCTGAAATCTTTCCTTCAATTCTTTGTTATTCTATATCTTTCGCAGCTACAATCACATGGACCATTCCTATCCTCTTATCAATCCATCGGAATAGACGGAGATAAGACTTTGACAAAACGACATCCCAGAATCCCAGAAGAAAGGTTCCGCTTATTAATCCGTTGAGCTAGACGAACATAAGACTTCGGTAAAACAGCGTTTCGAGACAAAGGTAGCCCATGCTCCAAACTGATAACAAGGCTAGGACAATTAGTACCAATATTCTCAAATTTTTCCTTCAATTCTTCGTTATTTTATATATTTCGCAGCTACAGTCACCTGACCATTCCTATCCTCTCATGAATCCATTGGCATAGACGAAGATAACATTCTGGCAAGACGATGTCCCAAGACAGAGGTAGCACACAGCTGCTCCGAAGTTATAACACTACGTATCTTCTTCAAATGAACCTACCAGGCTACGAACCACCAAGTTCACCACCTATACATCAAAACTACAAACTGATTACCAAACAGACAAACATATTTAAAATTGCTGATCATTAAAAGTGTTTCAATAGTAAATTACGATACAAGTACAGGGTGTATAAAAAAATTGACCTCTACCGCGAAATTGAAGGTCAAATTTTTTTATTGTCTTCAAAAAATCTACTCGTCAAGAGAAACAAAAGTCTCTGAGAAACCAGGGGTGGCAAATGAGCCCTTCACCCCGAAAAAAATTAATAAATCCGAAGAAAATTATTAAATGTTATTTTGCCTTGAATGTTGATGAAAGAAGCTGAACAATATTAAAATTGAGCATAGTAAGGAAAGCCTCTATCTGTTACTATCATCGCATAAGGCTTCTGTTCGCCCGAATTCTAATCTTTTGTCTATTTAGTATAGCGGTGCTAAAGCAGCTTGCCTCATCGGTAAACACAACAAATATCTGCCCTGATATAATATAATTCAGAACGCCCGCGCCACTTGTGTGCGCTCGGGTGAACCCCCATGTCAGCACAACTCTTCGCGGCTAGCGACAAGCGCCCGACACCCTGAAAAACTTTCTCACAAGTAAAATCACCCCAAGACTGATATAGGAGCCCACGGCTCACGGCTGTTCGGAGAGAGATTCCTAGACTCTATTATTTGTCTACCATCGATCGGATAATGAATCATCGTGAACATCACTACCGTGGTCGCTTGCGAGATGGCCGAGATTAACGCCTTATGCTTCGCGCGATTGATCAGGCTTTTGGAAATTTTGTAAGAGCTCGCGAAATTTATAGGCAGTGGATGCTCCGTCGCGCCAATGGAAGACCACTGCGGCCTGGTATTATTCCCGATCGGCGTGAATTTCAACGTATGGAAGAGCGGTTTAATGACCAGGTGAGGTTTGAGGTGCAGGAGGCTGGACATCGCAGAGCAGGACGTCCTCGGGTTCATTGGAGGCTTGAGGAGCGTGTTATCGCTCTTGCGAGAGCTTTTCCTGTCATGGGATTACGCCGAATAGCGGCTAGAGTTGGTATAGCCCACATGACAGTGCGTCGCATAATTCGCGATGAGGGCCTGCGGCCTTACCGTGTTCAAAGCGTCCAGCAACTGCGCCCTGGGGATCATCGAGCTCGACGAGATTTCTGTCGCTGGATGCTCCGGCAACTGAGGAGGAACCCTCGTTTTCTTGAATGGGTTTTGTTTACCGATGAGGCAAGCTGCTCTAGCACCGCTTTACTGAATAGAAATAACGTTAGAATTTGGGCACACAGAAACCCTCATGCAATGATGGAACGAGTCAACCAGGGTCGTTTCGCGATTAATGTTTGGGCTGGAATCGTAGGAGATAATATTATCGGCCCGGTTTATCTCCCGTCGCGACTGAATAGCCCAAGATATCTAGCCTTTTTGCGAAGAGACCTGATGCATCGCTTATGGGAAATTATTCCCCAGCAAAATCGCAACCAGCTTTTTTTTATGCATGATGGCGCCCCGCCGCATTTTGGACTCCAAGTGCGAGCATTCCTTCGCGAAGCATTTGGAACACGGTGGATAGGACGTAGACCTGCCCCGCATTCATGGCCACCACGATCTCCAGATCTTAATCCTTTGGATTTTTTTTTTTGGGGGGCACTAAAGGCAATCGTGTATGAATCTGGGCAAGCGATTCGAACGCCAGCAGATTGAAGACGCCGGATAGATGATGGATTTATTAGATTAAGGCGCAACCGTCGAGTTCGGGCCAGAGTTCGGGCCAACTTGGAGGAACGACTACGAGCGTGCTTGCGCAATCGAGGCCGACATGTGGAAGCTGGAGAACAAGCTCACATGTTGCGATCCATCGGTGTGAATGGCTCAATTCTCTGGGTTCGTGGACATCAACAACGTCCTAATTCACCACGCAACGATTAAAAACACGGCAGAGAGGGTTTGGAGTCACAAAATACCGCAGAAGTGACGAACCGCGGAGACCTGATATCTGCGTGTGTGCCGAATTGCGCGGTCAATGCTCAATTTTACTATAATTCAACTTCTTTCATCACATTCAAGGCAAAATCACATTTAATAATTTTTTAGAATTTATTAATTTTTTTCGGGGTGAAGGGCTCATTTGCCACCCCTGGTTTCTCAGAGACTTTTGTTCCTCTTGACGAGTAGATTTTTTGAAGACAATAAAAAAATTTGACCTTCAATTTCGCGGTAGAGGTCAATTTTGCGGGGCCATGTTTTTACAGATCTCCATCGATCTCGAGCTGGAGAATCACCTGGCCGAGCCATGACACATAATTTTTATACACCCTGTACACACACCCGTGTCGTATACTATTTTCTTAAACTCAGTGTGCCAAACTCTTGACCTGTAAAGAACTCTAGAAAATAGGAAAGTGTAGTATATACATTGTGATACAAGTACGAGAGCCGGGTGTGGACGGGGTTCAGGGGCAGAGCCCCTACATCAACAACAAAATACTTTCAAAAATGATGTTCTCAAGCATTAAATTTTATTAGTCTTCGAAACTAAAGAAATGAGAAAATCAGAGACAAAAAAAACTCGTTTTTCAGATTCAAACTTTTATATATCCCTTTTCGTAGTGTATTGATGAAAACGCAAGTTCCAGATACAAGTTATATCAGAAAAGCAAGGCTCATTTGATTTCAATACAATTATTTCATATCATCTGTCGCACAATTTTTTATTATCCATAAATAATGTGTGATGTTAATTTGACATATTGGTAACGCGATTATTCAATCAGAAACTATCTGTCAACACAACTTGACACAAAATTGAGAAAGTTGAATAGAAGAAGAATATTTTAGAAATTATTATTTTCAAAATACGAGAACTTGATAATTTTTACCCATGGAAGTTTGTGAATCGGGCACTTCGCACACTGAGTTGAAAATAGTACAGTACGATAGGAGAGCGGTGAAACTTAATCTGACGAGTGTGAGGTTGCAGCACGAGCCAAAGGCGAGTGTTGCAACCACACAAGATCAGAAGAAGTTTTTCCATCGAGCATTCTACAAAATTTCACTCCAGGATGTGTGAAAATGGGTCTCACACACGCGAACCGTGCGTAAAACGTCCATTATCATACTGAGTGAAGTGATGGTGCATTATGATGCGAGTGCGGTAAAACTTTTTCTGACTAGTGTGAGTTGGCAACACCAGCCAAAGGCGATTGTGCAATCACACGAAATTAAAAAACGTTTTTCCTCTGGGTATCATACAAAATTTCACTTTATAGGAAGTGAAAACGTGGGTTCTACCCTCGCTTCGCGTGGTTCCATGAAATGAGTTGGAACATTTTACATCTTTAAAAATCTAGTCAAATCGTTTCAAACCTTGAAATATGCTATCCATTAGATTATAAGTGAAATGACGTTAATTCTTCGAAATCATTTGAAATTATGTAGCACCTTTCGAATTTCCGGAAACTCAACTGCAGTATTCAACCATCTTAGCAATTATGAGATCAACTGTTTTTTTTTACAGAAACCAGAACTGATATAAGAAACTGGTACAGGGACACAAACTCAGAAGAGCTACCATTTCAAGACTGACGATTAGCTTCCCACTGCTGAAATCTGAACGTCTCCATAGCTCCATAGATCACACTATCTATACTCAACGTTTCTGGTCGCTCACTTCATTTTCCACGTGGCCAAACATTGCATGAGAACACCCGCTATTGCGATAATCGTGCCAACTCGTACAGCCGCTATTCAACACGATTGGATAAATACATTGGAAGATTTTATATCAAAAGGTATGGTATGAAATTTGTGCTCGCAAGTCACCTTGATCAATAGAACACAAACCCAGAAAAACACCACTGAAGCATCAAAGTATTAATTTCGTGTATTTTTATGATTTGCAGGCGTGATGCGTCATAAGAGCCAATATTTCAGGATTACAGATGAGCCTGCAAAGATCACAATCTCCATTGATCTAAAGAACGATACGTCACTCTTCGGCACATTTAGCTCCTTACCATGCAGGAGCCTAGTCAATCATCCTTCATTAAAATTATTACATGGCCACAGACACGCACGCAAGCTCAGAGCGAGTGACCAGTGTTTCAAAACCAAACAACAGCCTGCTGTTACTACAAGGCTGTACGATCTCCGCAATTCTTTGGAATCTCACGCCACAGAGCGAGCGAAAGAATCAATCTGGATATCACATATTAGAAGGTATGCTATACGAGTCGATATTTCCCAGCTCACTTTCACCACAGTAACATGGGGTCTATTTTAGTAATCACTGTGACATTTATATCAGATGAAGAATCGTTTATTGATTTGTGTGATTCTCACAGCGACCTGAACTGGATTGCAGTAGACAAGCATGCAAGCTCCGAACAATCAACGTCACAAAACAGTTATGAGCCTGTTACTGCGTCAGGCAACACAGTATTCCAAGCTATGGCTGAAAAATTACTGATTAAGTGCTAAATTTAAGTTCAAACTGTATAATGAGGTTGGAGTTCGTGACGTTAACGTCACAGAATATTCGTTGAAGAAATGCGATATTTCGTGATTCAAATGTTGTTAGAATCATGAAATATGCGAGATAAACATGTTTCACACAATTTGAGGAATTAGGTTCTACTCAATAAATTATTCATGTTTGTCACAGTTGACAATTGAAGTTTGTCTTTCACTGAATGTTTCTCCCCATGCCCAAATTCCGAATGTATTTCTTGTGATGATTAAACTATAATAACGTATAACCCTGCTGAAATTGAATGAGCAATTCTTTTCCATTTTCGTACTTGCAAAAAGGAGTGAAATCCCACGGAAAACATCCAAAGATGTAAAAACAGCCGCCAAGTACCCACACGAAAATCACAATTGCTTTATAAGTAGGACGTTTCGCCAGTCTCTGTCGTGAAATCAAGAAAAAAGCCAAGCACCGAACGTACCCCTGCGATCTCTCAGCAAGTCTAAGTCGTGATGTCGGAGTTTCGTGTGAGGATATCGAAACATCATTCCAAGAGCTACGTACTTGGCGGGCACATTCGGTTTCTCAGAGCTATACGAACAAACGGCGTCGTTTTACGCGAGAATTGAGTTTTTGATGCAACAGCAAATAAATACACTGAAAAACTAGTTATTCCAACCAATAATCGTATGACAAATAAAAATCGTGGTCGTTCCACTGTCATTAAATTATCAGATCGGACTCGGAACTCTGGAATCACGTATACTTCAGTATGGAGCCAATGAGCGGTGTACTACAGTAGGTTCTTCAATGATAGGTGACATACCGTACAGATTAAGTGTATGGTAATAATTATGGACGAATTAACTCATTCACTTGCTAAACGGTTAAATCAAGAAAACTGAACTTCACTACTACTTTACGTATACTAAGTCATACAGTACTGCTCACGATTCATGCGTATGTAGAGGTGCACGAGCGTATACACCTAGCAGGAAGGATTAATTTCAATACTCAAAATCCATCCTCGCAACAGTTCGGCCTGACTTGAGTACAAACATATTTTGTTGCTCATCCGATTGTGAAGAATAATCATTTGCAACTACACATTCGTGGCAGTTGAAAGATTAGCGCGTGCGAGTTTACGGGAGTACTGTAGTGCGGGCGCCAAAGGCACTACAGTACTCCCGTAAACTCGCACGCGCTATTTTTCTAACTGCGACGACATAGTCGTCCCACCAGATCGGAAGATGCACTTTAAACAAGTGCATATGGAACCAATGTTATCCGCAAATCAGACATTCGTCAGTCGATGCAAAATTCATGACGTGTTTGTATCCAGCGACCGGAAACATAGTACTTTGAGACATCTATCAGCCGCCAAGTACCGATGGAAGTAACCTTAGACCATATAGGATGGATGGAGCATTGCCTATGCCGGAGTATAGGGGAATCTGTTGCCGAGGATGAAAAAGGGACGGAAGATGCTAAATCGTTTGTAAGAGAAGGAGGGAGATATCTCGTTTAGGATAAGAAGTTGCCAAGTCGTGTTGCTGCGTTGCCACGTTTATGTACCCCATAGCCTCTGTGGCATAACTCGCTCGATCATAACAAAACCTACTCGATTTCAAGAATTAGCATGAATGAGGCTTATTCGTGCGCATATATATATCGCTAAGGCTATCCTTGTCTTTATAGTCGGCATTACCCCCACCACTCGAATGCTCCGTCCATCCTATATGGTCTAAGGAAGTAACCGTTCACAGTTCGGAAGAACTGTAAGACAAACAGCCAAACGCAAAGTAAAACTGCAAGGTGTGGTGCCCTATCAATCGATGTATTATAGATGCCAGATTTGATGATTAAACAATATGGAAAACAGTCGGAAAAAAATGGTACGCAAAATACGATAAAGTACTATCAATCCAAAGCGGAAACAACCAACATAAAGAAAAAAAACAACCGAATGTGCCCGCCAAGTACGTAGCTCTTGGAATGATGTTTCGATATCCTCACACGAAACCCCGACTTCACGACATAGACTTGCTGAGAGATCGCAGGGGTACGTTCGGTGCTTGGCTTTTTTCTTGATTTCACGACAGAGACTGGCGAAACGTCTTGCTTATAAAGCAATTGTGATTTTCGTGTGGGTACTTGGCGGCTGTTTTTACATCTTTGTATGTTTTCCGTGGGTGTTATATACCGCTGTGTCTTAGGTTTGTAGAAATTTATTGTTCAAAGACTAGAATCTGGTAATTACCCCGTGCCTGGCACTAGGGGAATATATCCAACCTTAAAAAAGAAGAAAGAAAGACTATAATCCCGAAATTTCATTATTTTGTAAATTTTGTGAAATTTCATACGATAAGTATACATACGGCGATCAGAAGCTAGATATACCAGTAGGCATTTGTTGTATTTCTTAACTTTTCTTCTCCTGATCGAAGAAATTCTTTGAAGAACAAAGAAATACTTCAAGCACATAAATTTAATAGAGCCACGTTGAAAATCATGACAGATAAAACTTAGCTAGCTAGATTCTAACCTAAGTCCAGCCAAGCTCTACCGTGGTATCTACTGGTTGATTAAATGGAAACTTACTTTGCTCAGTAATAAAACAGCAGCTACCAGAATGGATCTCAGTAACACACGTTAGACGGTATGCTACAAAAATCAATACTTTTTAAATCGCTCCGTTGATAAAACATAAACCCGAGAACCCATGACTGGTGAGCTCCTACCGACTGACTAGTAATTATTACATAATCAATGTTTCGACTGTTTTTTACAGGAACCAGAATCAATATAAGAAACTGGTACAGGCACACAAGCTCGGAAGAGCTACCATTTCAAGACTGACGATTAGCTTCCAACCGCTAAAACCTGAAGTGTCCATAGATCCATAGATCACACTATCTATACTCAACATTTCTGGTCGCTCACTTCATTTTCCACCTGGCCAAACATTTCATCAGAACACAGCTATTGTGAGAATCATGCGAACTTGCACAGCCGCTATCCAACATGATTGGATAAATACATTGAAAGATTCTATATCAAAAGGTATGATATGAAATTGGTGCTCTCAAGTCACCTTGATCAATAAATCTCAAACCCAGAAAAACACCACTGCAGCATCCAAGTATTAATTTCGTGTATTTTTATGATTTGCAGACGCGACGCGTCATAAGATCATGAGAGTCAATATTTTAGGATTACAGATGAGCCTGCTAAGACCAGAATTTCCATTGATCTAGAGAACGATACATCGCTCTTCGGCACATTCAGCTACTTTAGTCAATCATCCTTCACTGGAATTATTACATGGTCACAAACACGCACGCAAGTTCAGAATGGCTAGTATTCCGAAACCAAACATCAGTCTACTATTACTTCAAGGCTGTACAATCTCCAGAATTATTCGAAATCTTACGCCACAGAGTGAGCAAAAGAATCAATCTGAATATCACATATTAGAAGGTATGCTATACGAGTCGATATTTCTCAGCTCACCTTCACCACGGCAACATGTGATATATTTTAGTAATTACTGTAACATTTAGATGATTGATCGTTTATTGATTTGTATGATTCGCACAGTGACCTGAATTGAATTGCAGTAGACAAGCATGCAAGCTCCGAACAATCAACGTTGCAGATCAGATATGAGCCTGTTACCGCGTCAGGCAACACTGTTTTCCAAACTATGGCTGAAAAATTACTAATTAAGTACTTGATTTAAGTTAGAACTGTATATTAAGGTTGAAGTTCGTAACGTTAACGTAACAGAATATTCGTTCAACAAATGCAATATTTCGTGATTCAAATGTTGTTAGAATTGCAAAATATGCTAGATTAACGTGTTCCACACAATTTGAGGAATTATACACCGTTCTTGATCCATTTGAAATTCGAGCCCTGAATTTGAGAATTGTTTGGCGAATATTTTATTGAAATAACATTACGAACTTTAACCTGATACTGTATAAGAGAAAATTAAGTTCTACCTAATAAATTATTTATGTTTGTCACAGTTGACAATTGAAGTAAATGTGTTTGGCTTTCGCTGAAAGTTTTCTCCCTTGTCGAAATTCCGAATGTATTTCTTGTGGTAATCAAACTATAATAACGTATAACCCTGTTGAAATTAGATGAGCAATCTTTCTCAGTTCTGGTACTTGCAAAAAGAAGTGAAATCCCACGAAAAACATCCAAAGATGTGAAAAAAGCCGCCAAGTACTCAGACGAAAATCACAATTGCTTATGAGAAAACGGTTCGCCAGTCTCTGTCGTGAAATCAAGAAAAACGCCAAGCACCGAACGTACAACAGCGATCTCTCAGCAATTTGTTAAAAAAAAATAAAAAAAACTCAAAATCAAACTCAAGTCTACGTCGTGAAGTCGGAGTTTCGTGTGAGGATATCGAAGCATCATTCCAAGAGCTACGTACTTGGCGGGCACATTCGGTTCCTTAGATCTATATGGACAACCCGCTTCGTTTCGAGCGAAAATTGAGTTTTCAATGCGACAGCAATTAAATACACTGAAAAACTAGCTATTCAAACCAATTATCGTTTCAGAATATACTTCTACGTGTCTTCAACTATGTGTATGACTTTACAGACATAAATACCTTGTATGATCAATAAAAATCGCGGTCGTTTCCACTGTCATTGAATTATCGAATCCGACTTAGAACTCTGGAATCACATACCTCACTATGTAGTATTAATTATGGAAAAATAAACTTATTCACTTGCAATATGGTCGAATCAAGAAGACTCTACTCTGCTATTTTGACATGAAACCTAAAACATGCATCTACGGATATACGTATATGCTGTAAGTAGCATAGAGTATGACAGTTTGATATAATGATAAATATAAAATTCAGTTGATGATTGCTTAGGTGTACCTATACTCTATCATACAATTCTGCTCACGATGCAGGCGTATGTGCAAGTGCACGTATACATGTAGTGGGGAGGATCAATTTCAATACCTAAAACCCATATTCGTAACAGTTCGGCCTCACTTGAGTGCAAAAATATTTTTCACCCGACTACGATAAAATGACTATACTCCATCCCTGCAATGCGGGCGAAAAGTAATCAATTTCTGATCATAGGGAAGAAAAAGTGAATTTCGCAGTCGAAAAAGTAAATTTTAAAGGCAGAAAAAACTCTAAGTTCAAGCGATTCTAAGTTTGATTGATTGAATTGCTGTATTTGACTAATGGATGCAATATGGACATTTCATCTAGTCGGGTATGAAGTGATATATGTCACACGGGAGGAGCGAATTTTCACCTCGTGCTCGTGCTGAACCTCGCACTCAGCAAAAACCACGCACTTTCCTCCCTAGTAGCATAATGTACTAAATTGTTGCTCATTCGCTTGTGGAGAATAATCATTTGCAACTACACAATCGTGGCAGTTGAAGGATTAGCGCTTGCGAGCCTTTGGCGGCCGCACTACCCACTCCCTTGAACTCGCAAGCACTGATCCTTCAACTGCCACGACATAGTCGTTCGACAAGATCGGAAGATGCATTTCAAATAATTTTGTATCTATAGAACCAATGTTATCTGCGAATCTAACATTCGTCAGTCGATGTAAAGTTCATGACATGTTTACAACCAGCGACCGGAAACACAGTACTTTGAGACTGGTTCGCAAAATACGATAAGGTCATATCAATTCAACGCGAGAACAACAAACACAAAGAAGAAGAAACTAATGTGCCCGCCAAGTACGTAGCTCTTGGAATGATGCTTCGATATCCTCACACGAAACTCCGACTTCACGACGTAGACTTGAGTTTGATTTTGAGTTTTTTTATTTTTTTTCAACAAATTGCTGAGAGATCGCAGTTGTACGTTCGGTGCTTGGATTTTTTCTTCATTTCACGACAGAGACTGGCGAACCGTTTTATTTATAAAGCAATTGTGATTTTCGTCTGAGTACTTGGCGGCTTTTTTTACATCTTTGGATGTTTTTCGTGGTATAGACTTTCTTCAAGTGGATCATAATGATCTACTTGCAGAATTACCTATATCTATAGAATAGTATATATGGGGCATTCCAGCTCAACTCAACCAACCATCGACACTCATGTCTTCGTATTTTCTTCGAAAAAACATATGTTAAAGTTCGAGTAAAAAGACAATGTTTCTGTGAGTTAGAAGTCTTGCATCCAATTTTTGACGGTCACAGATTTTTTTATAAATGTAAGCGGCGGATAATTCAATTTTTCATCAAATGTAAATGGAGAATCTCACAGGAAAATGTTGGATACACAAAACAACCGTTATCCTACCAATGTCAACTGAGATAAATTACAGAATTTTCGAATCATTCTTTGACCCAGTTTTGGTCGATAAACGTCGAAAATCTCGACTTTCTTAAATGTTGCCATGACCAATTTGTATGAATTTTTCACACGAAATTCTGCATCAAAAAACAAAATTTTCAAGACCTTAACCAAGATGCCTGGACTTCTGGTTCCAGAGATATGATTTTACAGAATCGAATATTGATTAAATCAATCGAAAACGCATTCGGGGTGAATTGGAAAAATATTCAAACTGCTTTATATGAAATATTGTTATCGCTATAATTCTTTTGGAGATATGTTTTACCAAAAATAGATGTTTCATTCAAGAGGGTGATTAGGTGAACGGTCTAACATTTACTTGTTAATTGAGTCATATGGATAACTTACATTCACTATCGAAATTATTGGAAAGTGAAAAATTGTTGAAAATAAAATCGTCTGCCGGAAAAAAATTATTTCTTTCAAAAATTACTGAGGAACTTTCACTCCCAATGTTGACAAGAATGAACCCCTCAAAAGATTCGTCACGAATTCTGAATCACCCTGTATACCTACGACTAACTATAAAAATATAATTATATTAATTCAGAAATAAATCTTCGTCCAATAATTTCAATAATGAATGTAAGTTATCCATATGACTCAATTGACAAGTAAATGTTGGACTGTTCACCTAATCACCCTATTGAATGAAACATCTATTTTTAGTCAAACATATCCCCAAAAGAATTATAACGATAACAATATTTCATATACCGTGAAGTTTTGAGGAAGCGGAACGATGGGCGTGCTATAGTTCGACCAACACACGCTCGCGTTGCGTACGTGAGCTGCCAGTGACTGCGAGTAGAAGCACACGTACGCAACGCGAGCGTGTGTTGGTCGAACTATAGCACGCCCATCGTTCCGCTTCCTTAAAACTTCACGGTATAGCAGTTTGAATATTTTTCCAATCCACCCCGAATGCGTTTTCAATTGATTTGGTCGATATTCGTTTTTGTAAAATTCATATCTCTGGAACCAGAAGTCCAGGCATCTTGGTTAAGGTCTTGAAAATTTTGTTTTTTGATCCAGTATTTTGTGTGAAAAATTCATACAAATTGGTCATGGCAACATTTAAGAAAGTCGAGATTTTCGACGTTTATCGACCAAAACTGGGTCAAAGAATGATTCGAAAATTCTGTAATTTATCTCAGTTGAAATTGGTAGGATAACGGTTGTTTTGTGTATCCAACATTTTCCTGTGAGATTCTCCATTTACATTTGATGAAAAATTGAATTATCCGCCGCTTACATTTATAAAAAAATCTGTGACCGTCAAAAATTGGATGCAAGACCTCTAACTCACAGAAACATTGTCTTTTTACTCGAACTTCAACATATGTTTTTTCGAAGAAAATACGAAGACATGAGTGTCGATGGTTGGTTGAGTTGAGCTGGAATGCCCCATATATTAGGGTGGCCGAAAAAAAAAACAAACGAGCTTGATATTTAGAGGTGCCTATTTTATTTTTTCCATTTGAAGATTTTTTTTTAAATGTTATTCAAATGGAGAATGGAGAAACTAAAATAAGCAGTTCTAAATATCAATATTAAGAGCTCATATTTGGCTGAAATATTCTATTTGCGATGCTCTACCGGAATTTTTATGCGAATATATATATCGGGGTGGCAATATTTTGTCGCCTTTTTTATTCAAGCCCACATTAAAATTTATTAGTGAGTTCCATGACGAGAGCCCTCTCCAAATTTTAGCTGACTTGAAGATTTTGTAGAGGTTGCTCAAGAATTTTGAAAATGTTAAGATTCAACGAAATCGGATTTTTTTCCTTTTTTTATTCTTCACTTGCTCACATACTAATCCAATCCTTCGTAGGTGGATTGTAGTGGGACAGACTAAAATTGCAAGTAAAAATATTAATATTAAAGGTCGCTCAAGAATTAAACAAAAAAATTCTTCGGAACTTTCAATGGTCTTGAGCGACCTCTAAATCTAAATATCAAGACTTGATCTTTCCACAATCACTAATTTGTAATGGAATGATTGAATTCTGATAGTGGGCATCATTGAAATCCAAAAATGAAAAAAAAAATACGCACAAATTAAATTTTTCTTGTTTTTTTTTTTTTCTTTAATATTTTTCACTTGCTCACTAATTCAATCCTTTCTAGGTGAATCGTAGAGAAACATACTGAAACTTCGAGTGAAAATATCAATATTCAAAGGTTGCTTAAGACCATTGATGGTTTATTTGAATTATTGTATTCATCAGTATGTTCCTTTACAATTCACCTCCGGAGGATTGGATAAGTGAGCAAGTGAAGAACAAGAAAAAATCGATCTCGTAGAATTTTAACATTCTGAAAATTCTTGAGCGACCTCAGCAAAATTTTTGATTTAGCTAAAATTTGGAGATGTCTCTTAGAATAGATCAAACTAACAAATTTCAATCTAGACTTGATGTGGACTTGAAGAAAAAAAAGGCGAAAAAATATTACCTCCCTGATATATGAAATATATGATAGATGTAAGCAATATGAAAAGTTAAAGTTACTTGAAGACAATTGAGTTAATATCATTACTGTCGTTACTATTATCATTACTATTACAATGAGAATTGCAATTTTTCGTGCCATCAGATTTTAATTTTCTGATGTTCATATTTTCAGATACAATAATTCCAGTTGTTTGAATTGAAATTTATCATTAGTCTATCAGTTATAAATTCTACAGAAAGAATTCTTTATTTTTCAACTATAATACAACTTTCAAATTACGAAAAAGTTGATAATAATCGAGTTGAAAACATAAATCTCAAAGTAATTGGAAAATGGAAAATGGAGAATTTGTTTGTGGCGATCTCTGTGGCGTGGAGAGAGCCTTGCCGCTTTGTCTACACGCTCGCGTTTTCAGTCATGACAGCTGACATTCAAGATGCAGTGGATTTTTACAGCAATAATGTTGATCCGGTTATCGGACGCAGAACAAGGTTTCCTCAGACTGCACAGGGTGCTGGGGACACGGATCACAGACTCTTCCAACAGGGTTTCGCAGACTGTCGATTCTCTCTGGACTCCTGTTTGGGAGGACACACTGCTTTCGCCTCCGAAAAGCACAGTTAACATTAGTCACTGTGACAACAGACTGTGTGCAAAAAACGGCTATAATTCAGCCTGTCTTAGGTCTGACGTGTCAACGACACGCGTACACACATGCCTGTACACCAGGGTCAGCGGATAAGCTGTCGTAGACTGCAAGCGCAGCGTAGCTCATTCTTGATGTTAGTTTTACATCAAGAATTTCTGGGAGACAGTTGTCACTAGCTTGAAAATTGCTTTCGATGATGAACTTCGTACGGGCAAAGTTTTGGAAACTAAGTGAATTCTGGTGAAGCTGTGGAATATTAGAAACAACGTTTGGATGAATAAAAATAATAATAATAATACTGCATTGCATTCTTGAGTAGCATTTGAATGAAATTGGAACATGTACGCGAATGGAAAAGCGTCGAGGCAAATGTCTTCGACAGAAGAAAACAGTAGAAATTGGCGATCCGGATTTCACACGGTGCTTCCTTGTGAAAAACCGAATTTAAATGCCATTTGCCATCTTTACTGTCATATTGTTCTTCGATTGGGTTTTTTGCAAGGAACCACCAGTTTAGGATTTTGATTTTCATCCAATATTATTTTTGGCGATTTACTTAATTCAAATTTTTTTGTGAATATGGAAATTTAATTTTTGGAGCACGAGTCTAAATTATTACCGAAAAAGAGATGTGCGTTACCGTTTCTTCAAAAAAATAAAAAAAGGCAATAATAGTGAAAAGAGTTACTTACTACCGGCCCTGTTGGATAGTCTACTCGATGGCGCTTCTTACCTCGAAAACAGTGATTCGTGCTTTAGTAACGTCTCACACTATCAACCGCGAATCGTTGACCTCGGATGCGAGAGATCATCAAGGAATCTTGGAGTCGCAAGATTCAGCAGCTAGTGAAATTGCCAACAGAGTCAGATTGGGGTAAGATTTGAAAAAGAAACGGTAACTTTGACAATTGACTTACTCTCAGACAAGTTGGTGTAGAAGCAGCATGACTGTCCGTTCGGTTGGATGACGTCAGATTACCGGCCAGCTAGGACTTAACGTCTCCGTTGTAAACAGCTGCGTTGTACTTGTCAAACGACACGCATAAACGTTACAGACATCCTCAAAGTATAAGTCTACGGTTATTTATAACTCAATGTCATGATACAAAATGACACCAGTATCCTGAAACGATTCGTGGACGTATATTTACGCTGTCAGTTTCTTTTTTTCTATGAATTTTTAATTTTCTCCAGACCTCGCATCGATACGTCGTGTTGATGAGAATATTGCGAACCTTTAACCAACAAATCCTGCAAATTTTCTTCTTTGCCGTATATGTGCAATCCTCCCGTGTCACTTGCGCTTCAATTCTTTGAAATGTGCCAGGAACGGTCCGTCACGTCGCCGGCGATGACACTGCTAATATAAAACGGGGATTTACAGCTCACGCGGGCTTCGTGGCCGCCATGCTACGCCGGGAGGTTAGGTTGGACAGAAGTCTCACTTGTTGCATCTAGGTAGACGCCTCGAGTGTGTTTCGCTCAAGGCCCGGTCTGTGTACCGGTGTACACACACACACGCGCGCTCATATGTGTATTCAAAACTGTGTAAATAATAAACAGCAACAAAAATAAAAATGGAATAGGTAAAACTATTATATATCGGAAGGATGTAAAATCGTTCTGAAAGGTACCGTGACTGAAGTGAAAGGCTATAATCTAAAACTACCGTCGAACAAAGGTCGATCACATCTAATTCGTAACAATTACGGCAATTGGAATGGCTGATTTTTTTGTGCCGTTTATGGTGATATCGGGAAGTGAATTGTGTTGGGAATATATATAAGTATTACATTTAGTCGAAGAAAGAACGGATCTAGTGAGGAGATGTCTCTGGATTGAGATTAAAATGATTTGGTCGGGGAGGGCTACATGTGCTGATTTTGGAGAAGGCTTAAGGGGATACATACACCTTGAAAATAATTTTTTTTCTCAAATCACTGCTAAGCTCTGAGAAAATATTCTAGCGACTCAGTTTTTCTACAGTTGATGAGTGCTATTTTCATACACGGTTCATGATTTTTCCAGATTTCATGTTCTACGCTGAACATAATTAGTTCAGTCCATCGAATAAAAAGCAACTGTCGTGGGGTACATGTCGCCGTGTTGGATGAAATTTCTTCAACTTTGAAGGAAATATTCTATATGAATGTAATTTAGGGCCAAACCAATAATATTTCATGAATTTCAGTTTCAGACGTATAAATTTTTCATTGTAAGACTTTATTTTCCATCGTTTTGGAAAAAATGTTTAAAGACCGGAAATTTAAATGTCTACAAATTAAATTTATCAACTATTATCGGTTTATGACCCTAACGTACATGCATTTGCATACAGAATATATCCTCCAAAGTTGAAAAATTTCATCCAACGCAGCGACCTGTACCCTACGACAACTGCTTTTTCTTCGATCGACTGAATCTATGTTTACCGGAGGACATAAAATCTGGAAAAATCGTGAATTATGTATCAAAATAGCAGTAATCAACTGTAGAAAAACTGAGTCAGTAGAATATTTTCTCAGAGCGTAGCAGTGATTTGAAAAAAATTATGCCAAAGGTACTACCATAATACCGAATATAAGTCGAGTTCAGTGCTACCCAGATTAAAAACGTTGACATGGAAATTTATCATAGGCATTGCCGGGTATTGCACTGTTTTTACTAAGAGGTTTCTTTTTTTTCCAGTCAGCAAGGTAAATTTCCTAAAAATCCGCAATATTAGTCGACCCCGTATATAAGTCGAGGATGATTTTTGCTGGTGATAGTAGCAACAAAAAACCTCGTATTATATTGGGAGCATTACGGTAATCAACGACTCACTTACATCGTATCAGTGTTCGAAGGTTGGGAGCAGGGATGGGAGTCATTTTCATTCATTATTCGATTTTTTAGCATTTTCGCCAGTCATCCACTCGACGAGATGGCCAACATACGAGGTCATTCTCGCAAACTCCACTCTAAATTTTTGTAATTCTTCGTTCGAGTCTTTTTGCATTTCTAATCTCTTGGCCTCATTCTCTGCCTGCAATAGCTGAGCCTTCGCCATCATCTGAGAGGGACAATATTATGATAATGGGTCCGATGAGATTTCGGGTGGTATTCTTTACATGATTGAAATCCTATGAGATTTTTATCAGTAATTAATAATTCTACAACAGGAAAATGATTCTTCGAATCAAATCAGAATATATTCTATTTAGCATGAGTATTTTTATGTCAAATCGGAATTGGTCACCGTATGGATTACTAATAGGATAAATAGGATTTCTTGAGAACAATCAATAGTCATCATTGAATCGCACTCAAATGAAGGTTTGTACAATGTAAGATACATCAATTGACCATGTTATCGAAAGTGAATTATGTTTACCGTTATCGCCTCAACTTGTTTTGCTTGCATTTTTGCAAAGTGCGATGTCCTATCCTCATAGTTCAATCTGTGTTCCATTGCGTCTGTACCAGAATTCTTCTTTTTCAGTTTGAGAGCGCGTCGACCAGAAGCCGAATTCAACGGTTTTCCGATGCAAGTCGAAGTTACCAGACGGACTTTATTCTCCTTATCTTCTGTATCAGCTACTGGAATGATTTGATTGCAGCATATCACTTTTAATTTTCGTACAAGCTTTTAACGTATTCGTTTGTTAGAATAAAGCGATAAAGACACTTGTGTAATCACAAACAAGCGACAGTGAAAAATGACTGTAATGATGTGAACACCTGTGTTACAACATCCCGGCCAACCAAATCGAATTAAGAATGTCGAAGTCTGAATTGACAATTTTGTGCCATTCTTCTCAATTATATTCAATTCTCTCAAATAAATTTTGTTCAGATAGTCAATATATTTCAATTTATTTTGGTTTACTGGGATATTCAATTCAACATGCAATTTATATTCACGTATTACTTTATAACCCTGGTGTTCACCTTGCATACCATCGGACTCGCTAGACATATCAAGCGGGTTGCTGGCACCACATCCAACTACTGCTTCCTCCTCTCTAGCACCGCTCCGGTCCCCATTCATTAGCTTCATCATTGCTTCCGAGTTGGGAATTTATTTTACAGTATATATTCATATATATACCTCGATTATTATCACTGTTATTATGTAATTCAGTACAAGGTGACGTAGTCATTCTGTACGGATAACTTATTCTATATTGTTGATTGCTATTCGAATAATTACATGTGTTATACTAACAGAATGCGACTTTCATTTATGCGGGCGGGGGGGGGGGGGGGAGGGGGGTCGTCAGGTAAAGGTCAATTCCAAAGAGGGTATGATTCACAAATACAGGAATAAGTAAATGAGGGTTCGATTATTTGCATTTGAAGCCTCATTTTTTTAGAATCTCAACTATAACGTCACGTCACGTATATTAATATGCTTCAATGGCACATACATTGAATGAAGTTCTGATGATAATATTGACCTGAGATTCCGGTAGGCTGTCCCGACTCCCGGGAATCCCCTCAACCGTTACCGGCCCAGCACCTCGAGCACCTTCAGGTCTCCATCGTCCAGCTCCATCCCTTTTTTAATGGCTACATTACCTGTACGCCTCTGTGCGTCTTTAAGCGCGGCAAATTTTGACTTGCTTCGCTGCTGAATGTCCATCCACGACTGCAAACAACATGCAGTGAAAGGTCTTGTTGGATCACAGAACATTTTTGTTCTTATATTGTCAACTTAATTTTTTATTCAGTCTACGAAAAATTTGTTGTACCAACAAGAGGGATTGTTAGTACTACCAAATGATTGTTAAATCTTCATGTTTTTCTCAACCACCAAAAAAATAGATTGACCGTATAATAACAAAACTTTGGCAATCACAGATTCCAAGTGACATTACGTAGGAGTAGATGTCGATACTCGAGCATATTTTACAGTAGAAATAGAGATATAGATAAAAAATAATAGTGTACATGAAATGTAAGGAAACGGGAGACTCGTTACCCCAAGGGGATCAATAAATAAATACATACACACTGTATGAAATTAATACTTAATTGGGGTATTCTATTTATTGTTTTTATAAGCTTTTTTTTTTTTTTTTTCAAACTTCAGATTTTCATGTATCAGTTTTCATTCATTTCAATAACTTGGCATGATATATGGCTCAAAATCACCAAGGTGGTAAATTTCAAGTTTGGAATTTCTTGAAAAAATTTATTATATTTTTGTTCTGCAAACCATTGACCAACTTATCTTGAATTGATATCCAAACGGTGCAAGCTGGAAATTAAAAATTACGTGAATAAAAAAGTAATTATGTAAAACAAGTCATGAGCCACCGGCATTTCGGGAACGCTTCAAAAAGTAATATTTACATAATTTTGGACATTCAATTTAGTATAAAAGCAAAGAAATAAATGTAGATTTCCAATTGATCAGTGATTTGATGAAAAAACAAATGATTTTTGCTCAATAATTGACTTTTAGTAGCGTTCCCGGAATTGACGAATCGTTCCCGAAATGACGAAGCGTTCCCGAAATGACGATATTATAATATATTATTTTCATAAAAAAACACCAAAAGCAAAATAAATATTCTATAATAACGCCTTTATAGACGTTAAGGTAGTATGGTCGTCAAAAATGACTAGTTTTTCATGAATTTATTACGGCATTGGCAATGAAAACTACCACCGCGGGTCGAGCGGTGCTAGTGTCGCGACAACAATATGGCCGATGCAACAGTACAACTTTGCATGTGTTTATATGAGAGTGCTGCACAAAACCGAAAATAATTAATAATCAGACGGATGAATAATGCCGTTTTTAAAATTAGACGCACTTTGTACCTTTACCAAGGCTACGCCGTCGTCACAGTATATGATTGAAGGACAGTACGTATGTTTTTTTGTGTTTTTCAGATTGTTTATCAACTATCTCTATGTTTCCGAACGAATTTCTCCGAGTTATTTTGACTCCACTTTGAATATATTTGACTGTTACTAATTATTATTGTAGAACTAGTTCGTTCAGGTAGAAAAACATTGACGTTTGTACTGTTTGTACTGTTACACCCGCCATTACAATTGGTTCACAAAGCGACCACCAGGTCTCACATTGCAATTTTAAACTGCCAATAGTCGCCACATTGAGTATTCATCGAATTATTATATTCATAAACTGATGATTTCCCTGACATGTCCAGAAATAGTATAATACCCAAAAAAAATCTAGTAGATTGGTTTGATTACAGTCTACGACGGCTTATTTTCTTCAGGAAACTATTCTCTATAATCCGACCGTGATACTTTTTTTTTCATCATGTTGGTGCGGTGAATATTCAATTTTACAAGACTGCACGTATATAGATTTCAATAAACAAATAACCATATTGAATTGCCGATTAACAGAGAAAATAATCTACCGCAGTGAATTTGTGGGAAATAGTTTTCTGGATAAAATGAGCCATCGCACACTGCAATCTACTAGATTTTTCTAGAATTTGAAGCAATTAAAAATGAAAAATCGATATCTGGCCATTTGTTCATAATTTGGGTAGTATTTTGTTCTTGGACATGTCAGGGAAATCATCAGTTTATGAATATAATAATTCGATGAATACTCAATGTGGCGACTATGCCATAATAAATTTATGAAAAACTAGTCAATTTTGACGACCATACTACTTCAAACCATCATTAACAATACAATGATCATTCCGGGAACCCAATGATTATTCCGAGAATTCATGTCATCCGGGACCGTTCCCAGAATGACCGTTCCCGGAATGACGTTTATACATAAAGATACGCGTAAAATAAGTATTGGCCACTTAAACGGGATAATTCAAGGTTAATATAAAGCATATCACATCAATCTTCAAGAAATATCGTATCAAAAAGCATTCGCTTGTTTGTTTCCTACAATTATTGGCGTTCCCGGAATGACACTGAATTGATGTACGGTGCCAAAAGTTCAAGCAAAACTATGCTTACCTCGTATATTTCTCACATTTTCACAAAAAACCACGCTGGTCAACCGTACTTGAGTGTTTGATATGATAACCCACTATAGAGCTATCAGTTGCGTTTTGCTGAAAATTAATATATACAAAATGTCTGCGTTCCCGGAAATGATGCACAAATTGTCAGACAAACTTTGTATTCAATTTTCGGACGAAATAATATTGTGTCGAATCGGGAACTTATAAATATCTTTTTATAATAAAATTAACTAAGTTGACAAGTACCTTTAAAACATTGAAAAAAAATTTTACCATGTATTTTAGCTGTTGTTGTCCGTGGATTACTACTTAGGGACGCGTTCCCGGAATGATTTTTCGGGCGTATTTCATGAAAAAAGTATATTCTATGAATAAATTGCGAAAAATTTTTCTGATGCACTGCTTGAATGAGTTGATGTGAATAATTTGTGCTACATTATTTTAATGAAAACAAATAAATTTGATGATTTAAATGTCTCAGGCACGAATTTACTACCTTGGTGATTTTGAGCCATATATGTCGGTGTATGACTATTTTGATGTACAGTACTGGCAGAGACGGATTGAGTTGTATCGCAAGATCTCATTCGAACGAAGTATGTTTGTTTCTGGATGTGATTAAAAAGAATAAACGGTTGCTGAGCAGCATTGAGCTGTTTGGATATTTGAAATAGAAAAGAAGAAGCATGCTTCGGAAGTGATTCAAAAAGGAAAGCACGAAATCATTTACGTCTCTTGCAGTCACTCTTTAATTCTTTGTGAAAAACCTATGAGTTTAATAAATGCGTTCTTGCTGTTTCATTAATTAACGAGTGCATTGGTTATTTTATTCAATAAATATGAATCGTCGAACAAGAAATCAGAGAGCAACTGAACAACCGCCCGGACCGTCGACTTCAGAAGTGGGATCGGAAGAATCTTTGCCGATAATTCCCGATAGACCACAGCAAAGGCCTGTAGACCAAAATGATGAATCTGCACGATGGCGAGCATTAATAGAATCACAAAGCCGGAACATGATTGATCTGATTAAGGCAATAAGTAATCCACCATCTTCGACCTCTAATGTATCTTTGGCACACACATCTGTAAAGTTGCCATAATTTGACCCTGATAATGGAGACGTAGACGCACAAGCTTGGTGCTTCACGGCAGAAATCTGCATGCAGGGAGAGATACTTCAGGAAAGTTCTTTGGTCATTGCTTTGAGTCGAGCCATGAAAGGATCTGCAGGTTCCTGGTTTCCGCAAGTGAGCTTCGCTGGAATGACTTGGGGGCAATTTAAAGATATTTTTCTTGCAAGATATGATACAGTTGAAACTCTTGCTGCGATTTTCATGCGAATAAATTCTGGAAAACCCAAAGAAGGAGAGTGTTTAGCTGCTTACGCTAGCAGACTCCTCAGTTCACTGATGTCTCGCTAGCAGACTATGACGGTAGAACAAATTGCTGTTTCATATGTGCTTGCACGCGCAACGCGGATAGATCCCCGATTACAACGGCTAGCTTTTACGTCAGAAGTGAACTCGCGAGCGAAACTCCAACAAGAATTGATGGCAATGGATTATCGGAAAAAACCATCATCTAGTTCTGAGGACAAAGATGTTTCAGACCCGAAGAAATCGAAATTGACTATGCTGAAATGTTTTGGATGTGGCAAAACTGGTCACAAGATTGCAGCGTGTCGCAGTCCACAAGTTCAAGGCAAGACTGATCCTAACAAGACTTCAACCATCAGTACGCAGAAGAGTATGCTACAGATGTGGAGAACCTGGCCACATTGCAACCCGTTGTACGAAACCTGATGCGACTACTTCCCGAACAGTACGTCGTGTAGAAATTTGTACAATTAAGCCGATAGATGGACATTTGTTACATTCCGGTGAGCAATTCCTGTTTTATTTCCATTCTGGCGCTGAGTGTTCTTTGATTAAAGAAAGCATTGCAAATAAATTCCCAGGAAAACGAGAAAGTAAATTGGTTACCTTAGTGGGTATTGGAAAGACAAATCTTTATAGTACCAGTCAAATTTTAACAGAAGTGGTTATCAATGATCACTACATAGAGATTTTGCTTCACGTGATACCTGATGATTACCTGAAAGTTGGTATTTTGATAGGACGAGAAATATTAGAACAAGGTTTGGCTGTGGAAATAACAAGTGGTAGTGTAATTTTTAAAAGACTAGCAACTGTGAACATTAGGGTGTGTCAGAAAAAAATAATTTTTTTTGCTACCTTCTGAACGGATAGTTCTCGTCAAGACGGAGAGATTCCCCGCTGGAAAATGTCCTATGTCAACGCTAAGTGGTTCCGAAACTTTTTTTTAGTTTTCCATTTTCTTATGGAAGATTCCAATTCCTATGTAAAACGGAAACCTAAAAAAAAGTTTCGGAACCACTTAGCCTTGACATAGGACATTTTCCAGCGGGGAATCTCTCTGTCTTGACGAGAACTATCCGTTCAGAAGGTAGCAAAAAAATTTTTTTTTTTCTGACACACCCTAGTGAACATCTGTGGTATAGTAACAAAACCTACAAATTTTGACAGCATTGATACAGATATCTCGGATTCAGATAAGGATTTACTTCATTCGTTGTTGAGTGATTTTTCTTCAACTTTTGTTGAAGGTACACCTAAATGTAAAGTTACTACCGGACAATTGGAAATTCGCCTCATAGATCCGAATCGAACTGTACAACGACGACCTTATCGTCTCAGCCCTAACGAACGGCAAGTCGTCCGTGATAAAATCAAAGAATTAATCGAAGCAAGTATTATTAGACCTAGTTGTTCTCCGTTTGCCAGTCCAATAATTTTGGTAAAAAAGAAAGATGGTTCAGACCGTACGTGTGTTGATTATCGCGAACTCAATAATAACACAGTACCAGATAGATATCCGTTGCCATTAATTGCTGATCAAATTGAAAGGTTAGAAGGTGCACATTATTTTACGTCTCTTGATATGGCTAGTGGCTTTCATCAAATTCCTGTGCATCCAAATTCCATCGAACGAACCGCTTTTGTGACACCTGACGGACAGTATGAATATCTTTCTATGCCATTCGGTTTACGAAATGCACCATCTGTTTTTCAACGAGCAATAAATAAAGGACTTGGTGATCTTGTAAATACTTTCGCAATTTGTTACACGGATGACGTGCTAATTCCGTCACATACTGTCGAAGAAGGCATTGAAAGACTTAAAGTTGTTTTAACAACTTTAACTTTGGCTGGGTTTTCAATAAATTTGAAGAAATGTTCGTTTTTGAAAACGAAAATAGAATATCTTGGTTATGAAATTTCCTCTGGTGAAATTAGGCCGAATCCAGGTAGAATAAAGGCGCTAACTGAGCTTCCACCTCCTGGAACCGTTACACAACTCAGACAATTTATCGGACTTGCTTCTTATTTTCGGCAATTCATCTCTAGATTATCTCAAATTGTAGCTCCGTTGTATAAATTAACTTCTGGACAAGGCAAAATTGATTGGAAACTAGAACATGAAGAGATTCGTCAATGTCTAATATCTCGGTTGACGAGTACCCCTGTATTGATGATTTTTGACCCGACTTTTTCGATTGAATTACACACGGATGCGAGTGCTATTGGCTATGGTGCGCTCTTTATTCAAAGGGTTGATGGAAAATCACACGTAGTGGCCTATTTTAGCAAAAGAACAACTGATGCAGAATCTCGTTATCACTCGTATGAATTAGAAACTCTTGCAGTTGTAAATGCTGTGAAACATTTCCGTCATTTTCTGCAGGGAAGAAGTTTTATTGTTATTACCGATTGTCGTTCTCTTAGAGATTCTCGTGAGGAAATAGATTTAACTCCCAGAGTCCATCGTTGGTGGGCTTTTCTGCAATCATTCGACTTTGATATTGTTTACCGAGAAGGAAAGCATATGTCTCATGCGGATTTCATTTCTCGAAATCCTTTGCCTGAAGCATCAAATGATTCTCATATTGAAATTATTGAGCAGAAAGAAATAAATTTAACGGAAATTTCTGATAATTGGTTACAAGCCGAGCAACAGAAGGATAAGGAACTTGTTGATATTATTACTAAATTTTCAGATCCTCATTCAAGTCATGACCTTTTGGGTTAATACGAATTGCGCTCTGGAATCTTATATCGAATAATTCAAAGAAATAATCGAACTTTTTCTTTACCGATAGTTCCAAGAGCTTTTCGTTGGTCTTTGATCAATCATTTGCATGAGTCGTTGATGCATTTAGGATGGCATAAAACTTTGGAAAAAGCGTATGAACATTATTGGTTCCCCAAAATGTCTAAGTATGTTAGAAAATTTACTGAAAATTGTATTACGTGTCGACTTTCTAAATCAACCTCGGGAAAAATTCAAGCTGAATTGCATCCGATTCCTAAAGTAACTATTTCTTGGCACACCTTACACATTGATGTTACAGGTAGACTTAGTGGAAAAACAAAGAATACATTTTTGTTTTAATTGACGCGTTTACCAAATTTGTTCTCCTTGATCATTCTCATCATATTGATGCCACTTCTGATATAAAAGCTCTTAAAACTGCGGTTACATTATTTGGTGCTCCAGTTCGCATAATAACAGATCAAGGTAGATGTTTCGCTAGCACAGATTTTCGCGAGTTTTGTAGTTCGCATAATATCATGCTTCATTTAACTGCTACTGGTACCAGCCGAGGTAATGGTCAGGTCGAGCGAGTTATGAGTACTCTAAAGAATATGCTTACGTCTGTTGAAGCTAGTGATGATAAATCCTGGTAAGATGCTTTGAAAGATATTCAATTAGCGATTAATTGTTCTATACACAGGGTGACGAAGGCTCGTCCTTTAGAGTTATTAATTGGTAGAGTAGCTAGACCATTAAGCTTGATTTATTTCGATGACGATGAAAGAGAAGTTCCTTTGTCAGAGGTCAGAGAGCACGCATCAGAATTAATTCAAAACAGTGCTCTTTTAGAAAAGTCTAGGTTTGATGAGAATAAAGCTAAGGTTTTGAAATTTTCTGTGGGGGATTACGTTCTTATCAAAAACCACGAGAGAAACCAACTGAAGTTGGATCCGAAGTTGAGAGGTCCTTTCAAAATTTTGGAGTTGTTGGAAGGTGATAGATACCTTCTGAAAGCTTCTAATTGCAAGAGGACTTATAAGTATGCTCATGATCGCTTGCGAGCGATGCCGGAATGTTCTGTTCCCGCAGATTTGGATAACTTTGAGTAACCAGGGGTATGCCAGTGTTGAGTGAATGTGTTGAGTGGAGTATTGGGTCGGTGTGTTGTGTGACATAAAGTAAAGCACTGGTTATGAAACTGAGATTCGCCTGTGTGGCAAGGACCTGATGGTCATGAGTGTTCGCCTGTGTGGCAAGGACCTGATGGTCATGAGTGTTCGCCTGAGTGGCAAGGACCTGATGGTCATGAGTATTCGCCTGTGTGGCAAGGACCTAATGGTCATGAGTGTTCGCCTGTGTGGCAAGGGCCTTGTTGGTCAGTCGTTTATGCCTTGGTGGCAAGAGTTTGTACTCGATAGAGAATTTTATGGCAGAGAACATACGGGAATAGAGCATTTTTGTTTCAATAGTTGACGAGTTTTAATAGTCGGTCAGGAAGACCGAGCGATAAGATTAAATACTTGAAGAAATGTATATTGTTTCAGATTGCTAAGTGAGGCACACGAGGGCGTGTGATAAGTCAGTATGGCCGTGTCGGTGTATGACTATTTTGATGTACAGTACTGGCAGAGACGGAATGAGTTGTATCGCAAGATCTCATTCGAACGAAGTATGTTTGTTTCTGGATTTGATTGAAAAGAATAAACGGTTGCTGAGCAGCATTGAGCTATTTGGATATTTAAAATAGAAAAGAAGAAGCATGCTTCGGAAGTGATTCAAAAAGGAAAGCACGAAATCATTTACGTCTCTTGCAGTCACTATTTAATTCTTTGTGAAAAACCTATGAGTTTAATAAATGTGTTCTTGCTGTTTCATTAACTAACGAGTGCCTTAGTTATTTTATTCAATAAATATGAATCGTCGAACAAGAAATCAGAGAGCAACTGAACAACCGCCCGGACCGTCGACTTATATGTATTAGAGTGGTTCATTTTGAACTTGTATTTTTTTTTCGTCTTCCGCCTGTAAACTTGGTACCAAATTCTGAAAAAAAATTGTCGTTAAAGCGCATAGCTTGAAATAGTACATTGTGTATCAAGTGCGCAAAGAACTACATTGCGAGTGTGCAATATGTGGCACGAGCCGAAGGCGAGTGTGCTGCATGCACACTCGTCAAAATAGCTTTGCGTCCGTGATGCACACGATATTTTTCCTAACGCCTGCTCTGCATAAATGCCTCTTTGCGACCTTTTGAGCGGGCGCAAAGCTGGACTTTGCGCCCGAGGGCCAAAAAGTCCTGCTTCGCGCCCGCTCAAAAGGTCGCAAAGAGGCATTTTCGGAGCAGGTGTGAAGAAATAGTACATTGTGTATCAAGGGCGCAAAGAACTACATTGCGAGTGTGCAATATGTGGCACGAGCCGAAGTCGAGTGTGCTGCATGCACACTCGTCAAAATAGCTTTGCGTCCGTGATGCACACGATATTTTTCCCAACGCCTGCTCTGCATAAACGCCTCTGCTGAGACCGAGTGAGTGGGCGCAAAACTGGACTTTGCGCCCGAGGGCGGACAAGGAGTCTCTTTCGCATATCTGTGGGACGAACACATGAATGAAAATAATTCAAGCGATGTGTTCCATCATTGACGATAGAATGAAATTCAGCATCAACTGACTATTTGTGTGTTGATGGAGTGGTAGCCGTGGTGGTTCACGTAAGCCACCTCGTCCACAGCAGGCGTCGCGATGCGGATGTGGGTGCAGTCTATAAGACCGATAGCACCAGGAAAGGGTTGGGGAGCGAGTCTGAATTTTTAACGAGCCGCCTCTCGCTCCGCCGGTGTTGCAGGCATCTTGATGACCTGCCTGAAGAAACGATCCTGGATCGCATTCGCCACGGCGTGGACGCAGCGACTGACCGAAGTCTGGCTCATTGCGACGTAGAAGTCCTGTCCGATAGCCCGCTGGTACGACCCTACGGCGAAGAACCTCAAGGCGCAGAGTACCTGAAGAGTGCGAAGTCGATATTCGGTATGTCCAAAATGGATTTTGCTTACTTCGATTCGTCGTTATTAACTGTCATGCAACAGGAAAGGTACTCGAGTCGAAGTAAAGACCTCGAATGTGTGTACGTAGGGACGCCTACCTGAGAATGAGGTGAAAGCCCGGTGGATCTTCTTCTCTCGAGTCGGGGGGTGAACTCGACGATGAGATCCATCGCCAGCCGACGTGAAACACGGAACCGTTCGATGAATCGCGGTTCCGGTATATCGAACGGGTCCTGCGTGTCACGCAAGCGCCGGCGGACTTCCCTTATGTGGTTCACCCCTTGGTCAGCCTGCTGGCCGGCTGAGAGGCATTTTCGGAGCAGGTGTGAAGAAAACAATATTTGTAGGTCGCTCCCGCAGGTCAAAGGTAAATGAGTCAATCAACTTTTTGAGCGTAGTCCATTTAGAATGATTCTCCTTGTTCTTTTTCTCCCACCCGACGCAACGATGCCTAATGGTCAGAATGGAATTCTCTCGAAAAACTAGGCTATAAACAGCTTATTCAAAGGTCGCTACCGATGGTCAAATATAAATAGGGAGCCATTAATTCTAGCGATTTTGGGTCCGATGGTTTATATAGAAATTGAATTTTATTTTTGTCTTCCATCAGAGTTAGTGCTACAAAATACTTGAGAAAATTTTTTTTTTTCCAAATTCAAGAAATCAATTTATCCCTATTGATATTTAAGCATCGGTAGCGACCTCTAAATAAGCTGTTCATAGCCTGGTCTTTCGATAGAATTTCATTCTGACCATTAGGCATCGTTGTGTCGGATGGAAGAAAAAAAAAACAACTTATTCCAAATGAACTACCATAAAAAAGGTAATTGACTCATTTACTGAAATTATTAACACTTTTTCCTCTTTTGACCTTCGGTAGCGACCTCTAAATATTTTATTTACGCTCTGCGCTTCAACGACAATTTTTTTTATGAATTCGGCACAAAGTTTTCACGTGGAAGAACAAAAAAAAAATGCCAGTTCAAAATGAACCACCCGAATATGTATAATAGTTATTTAGGGTATTCTATTTATTGTTTCTATAAGTTATTGTGGATTCGTTTTTTTAGTTTTTTCTCATTACTTTATTAGATTTTTATATATTAGTTTACATTCATTTCAATAATTTGTTATTTAGGGTATTTTATTTATTGTGTTTTTGAATAATTCTGTACTTTTTTTTCCATTACTTTATCAGATTATTATAATATATTAGTATGTATTTATCAATTTGGTATAACATAATTACAGCTCATCGAAGTATTACTCAACATGAAAAGAATTAAATAAAATTCTGAATAAAAAGAATTCTCACTCTCTGCCACTGTTCTGCTGTTTTTTCACACCCTGGCATTTGATTTAGGCTGCGCGTCAAGTCATTCCACTTGAGAGTGGTGCGCTCTCGCTCTAATCTCCCATGCGCGAAATCGCGATTAGCGTGCATGTAGCTGACTATCGCGGTCTTCTGTTCTGAAGACGAGCGCGATCCACGTTGCACTTTTCCTTTAGATCTATAGATATTATTTACAATTGAAGAATTTAACAACAGTCCGCATGTAAAGGAATAATGCCCGGTTTCACCAACGACGAAGAACTTTTTATTCGTTGAACAAGATTTATTCAACAACAATATTTATGGAATATTTATGTTATTATTTTAATTTATGCGTTATATGTGTAATTATTAATTATATGTTTTGCATGTAATTATTCTAATTATTTATAATATTTATTGATATATCTGCGGCAATTTTACATATGGTGTAGTCGCATTTTCTTCTGCAAATAAATTGTGAATTCTATGAATAAAATTTATTTCGTCATTGGTGAAACGGGGAATGTATATTCATGATATTTATAAATTCGATGCTCACCCCATTTTTACGACACAGACGCAACAAGCAACACGAATAAAATATGTACAGATATTATGAAAGCGTATTAAAAATAAAAAGGTAAAGCGTATTTGAAAAAAAAAAAAGAAAAAAAAGTAATATAATGCGAAAATTGGAGATATCAAACCAACACAGAAACACGCACCACAATATACGCGAATGATCACACGAATAACAATGATCGCGAAAAGCACAATTTATTTAAAAATGCACGATTGACCAGAGAATGACTCGTTTTCGGTATGCTTTATAATAATGGACGTGTTTTAGACGCTATTAATTCAGTTGTGTGATGCTTTTATCCTTTGTTCTCTACGCCCGTCAGTTTTATCGGTGAAAATAAATGAAAGTTGAAGTTTGCAATGATAAAACTTATAGATCACAGCAACCCGTGGATAGCCGTCATCCGCGCGATAGCGAATTATACATCGCAGTTTATTGACTATATACGCATATTGTATTTGTGATTGATTCATCGATTAATATTATTTGAATTTCGAGAAAAAGGCCTAAAATAGATACACCTTAAGTGTATTTGTTACCGTATTTGCAGGTTCATACGAAATGGGGTACGCATTAATTTTAATATTAATCTACACTTCCCGAAAAAGATATTTGAAATCTATGCGCATCAAATTTGGTATTAAAAATACCTATACTACCTAGATGAATTTGTGGATACTTCAATCTAAATTTCCGAACTGCGTAACTAATTTATCATACGATTTTTCATATTAAATTTCAAAAAGTGTATGTATAATGTATATATATATATGACTTCTGTGTTTTTTAATTTGAAATTATTGATACATAATATGGGTAATTCCATATCAAAACTAACTAGAAAATGAAATTTTTTTTGCTCTCACCCTTTCTGTTCCTTGAAACTTTTTACAGCCAAAGTACCACTACGAAAAATCACTCATGATAACTTTCGGATTTTTCCGAAGAGTAATACGTTACTTCTGTGAACTACCTGTGGGCCCAGTCTGCAATTGATAGACAATTTTTGACATAAAAGGACGCATATCGTGCGCAAATTTGATTTCAATAGATTCACCCTAAACTTCATATATATACCTTTTTTTTTGTACGTGAACTTTCAAATTGCGAGGAAACACGCATAATAACAAAACACATCAATACATAATTTTCATAGATCCAGGGAACCTGAACAGCGTCGTTCTCGTGCAACGCAGGAACAGAGAGCTTTTATCATCAATTATATGTATGCTCACCGTCGTTTTGCACACGGAAAGTTTGATGGTCCACTAGGTGCTGGTGGGCTCAAGAAACAGTGGAAGCGCTTAGTCGCAGGGGCAAATCACATCGCAGGCGGGAATGCAAAAACGGTGGTGCAATATTAGAGGGTGAGAAATATGAAATAAATATTGGATGCATCCACTGAATTATAAATAATGCTATGAGTGATTTCTATTCACACTCGGCTTATTATATTTATGATGATGCATTATCCGTAGTCGTGGGCGGATATTAAAAAGCGTGCGAAGGCGAAGGCCGCCGCACTATTAAGATCAAGAAATGATACCGGACATTTTGACAAAGAAATCGTTTTGGAAATATTAAATAGGAAGGTCCTTGCGGTGATGGGCAGAGCTGCGGTGGAGGAAATTCCAAACACCCAAGATAGCCTACCCGAGTCGGAAGTGAGGATAATATTGAATGAAAATTAATCAACTCCCAATGGTCATTTTCATTCATTCAATACTACATTTATATTCAGACGATTGAAGTTTTGGTGGTTCCTCGCAGAGATGGAACCAATAAAAATCATTCGTACGGTTAGCATGAAATGTCATGAAGATGTTTGAAGAATACAAAACAATTATCAAACAATTGATCAATTTTTTCATTACAGTGAATGATTTACGTGTGAATTTAAAATAAAGTCTTTATTGATTGTATATTCATTTTTCAACTTTTAATAATATAAATGAAAATCAATTATTCAGTTTTTATCACAATCATGACAATGAGTAAATATTTTTTCGATATATTATGCGTAAAATTGCATTTTACGCACACTGTAGCGAAAAATATCGTATGAAACTCGTGCGTAAAATTTTTACGCACTTGTTGCATAATATACTATTTGTTGATTTAATAAGTTTGACGTTGACTAACAGGCTGACGTCTACATAATTGAAATAATAAATGTTCGATGATCACTAGGCTGCGCTGCTTAGATTGATGGCTGGAGATCGGAGCATTGTGAATGCAGGTGAGACAATCAGCTTCTTTGATACATATGGTATCGGCCAGGACCCTGTAGATCCACCGACACGTGACACCGGTAAGTATTTCTAGGATACACATAGTTCAATAAATTATACAATAGGCTAGTATCATTATAAAAGTATACATTCGTTTGTAAAATAACTCTGAATACCATTTTAGCGCTAATAGATGAGAACCATAGGATGGCAAAGAATAAGCGTAGAATAGCCAAAGAGCGTCAGGATATAGCTGCAGAATTTCGAGATACAGCCGAATGGGACGCCATGTCTTTTCTTTCGATTGAAAAATTCTCTGTTTCAAAATTCAAAATTCGAATTCGAAAGTGATTTAAGAATTAATAGATGGAATATTTAGGCAAGATCGTTGGCTGGATTACAAAAAATAGAAATCAAATGAATAAACGGCAATTCTTTAACGTACATGTATGCTGTGTGCATTTCTCGCTGATCCTCGGTCGTGGCGTCCCTCAATGATATCCCTCAGAGCGCACTGCGAATCGGTCGGTTGGCAATCTGCAAATGTATGCATTTACGAAAGTATGGGGCCAAGGTAGGTGGGTTGGGCATGAGAAAGCAATTTTATGCAAATTATAGACATTATAGAAATTAAAAAAATCAAAAATACCATGATAATAAAAAGTGAATATTGTCTGTGAATACTAATCTTTTTGCGGCGTCTCCGTGGTTGGTCTCTCATTGTAGTGATGGATCCGTCCTAAAATCAGCATCGAAATCTAAAAATAGGAACAAAGGTGTGTGGTATACGCATACGGCAAAACAAGCAATTGAGAATTAATATTTAGAAAGTTGACTTAGCTGTATTCTTTGTCTCTGCGAATATATTTTATATATTTTTTCTGCTTCTGTTTCTGTTTCATTATTGACCTATCTTCAGGAAACGTGTGTATAATCAACCTAGTTCTTAGCTATCTTTAGTAATTACTGCTCACACTGTCTACTGTATAGTCTTATCTCTAAGTTTACATATTTATAGTAATGACATTGAACTTTGCATTGATGGAACACAACGAAAATCAACGTAAATTTAAAAAAAAATATACATAGCATACAAATGATCCTACTAGGTTTATTAACATTTTCAAGTTATTGCTAGTCGTTTTCACTTTTCGAACATAGCAGGATCATTTTTGGTAAATTAATATATTTAAATTAATTTTTTTCGGATTCGTTGCGTTCCAACGATGCAGACTTCAATGTCATTTATGGTATTATCTCTAGGTTTACATATTCATAGCATTATTATATTATTAGGGCATAAATAAATCGCTATGTATCTATCTATCTATCTATCTATCTATTATTCAATGAAGTGATCTCGCACTATCTGCTCGCGGACGAGCCTGCCTTGGGCGAGTCGCTCTCTATCTTCCAGTTGATCCGCAAGCACCAAATCAGCTACATCGGCGACGGCGTCTTCAGGAACTTCATCCAGATTTCCGTCGATTTTGTACGTCAGACGCAGGTTGTGCAAGACCGCACATGCGTTGATGATCAGGCTTGCGGTCTCCGGCGGGTATTTGGGATATTTCTCCTTTTCGACAAGAACAAATGAAACTGATAGCTCGGCATTTACGCATCACTGGTGGTGAACCACAGCATCATGCAACGCATGACACATATATATATATCCAGCCTGCAAGTTCATCGTTTCAAAATCAATAATTCAACCAACCGATGACAAGCACCTGAAGATATTCTTAAACCTGCTGTTGCACCGTTCAACGACTGAGCGTGCGCTGCAGTGGCGAGTCGTGTACCGGAACTCGGGTGTTCCATCCTCGGCGTGAAGAATCGGCGCCATGAGCTAGGGCTCGAGCGGATAACCGGAATCCCCTGTAAAGTACGTCATTCTCACAAAACGTTTATATACAAATGCGAGCACGCATCAACATAATTCTTTGTAATTGCGATCATTTACCCAGCAACCAGGTTCCTCGTTCGCCCTGTCTGTAGCACAGCTCCATCAGCAACCTCGCAGGTGACTGTGCCCAAATATCTGCGTCGTGTCGTGCCCCTCCGAACCTTGCGGTTATATTCAGGATGAACATGTCCGGACCGCATATCTGTGGGACGAACACATGAATGAAAATAATTCGAACGATGTGTTTCATCATTGACGATAGAATGAAATTCAGCATCAACTGACTATTTGTGTGTTGATGGAGTGGTAGCCGTGGTGGTTCACGTAAGCCACCTCGTCCACAGCAGGCGTCGCGATGCGGATGTGGGTGCAGTCTATAAGACCGATTGCACCAGGAAAGGGTTGGGGAGCGAGTCTGAATTTTTAACGAGCCGCCTCTCGCTCCGCCGGTGTTGCAGGCATCTTGATGACCTGCCTGAAGAAACGATCCTGGATCGCATTCGCCACGGCGTGGACGCAGCGGCTGACCGAAGTCTGGCTCATTGCGACGTAGAAGTCCTGTCCGATAGCCCGCTGGTACGACCCTACGGCGAAGAACCTCAAGGCGCGGAGTACCTGAAGAGTGCGAAGTCGATATTCGGTATGTCCAAAATGGATTTTGCTTACTTCGATTCGTCGTTATTAACTGTCATGCAACAGGAAAGGTACTCGAGTCGAAGTAAAGACCTCGAATGTGTGTACGTAGGGACGCCTACCTGAGAATGAGGTGAGAGCCCGGTGGATCTTCTTCTCTCGAGTCGGGGGGTGAACTCGACGATGAGATCAATCGCCAGCCGACGTGAAACACGGAACCGTTCGATGAATCGCGGTTCCGGTATATCGAACGGGTCCTGCGTGTCACGCAAGCGCCGGCGGACTTCCCTCATGTGGTTCACCCCTTGGTCAGCCTGCTCATCCACCTGGTCTTCCGGCTCCTGCACCTAGTCTTCCTGCACTTGTATCCCGTCTTGAGCGTCGAGCAGCATCCACGCGTCAGCCATCTGAAAATTCACAAGCCTTTGTAATGCTATGTTATCATGACGTTGAATCTTACTAAAATATATGACTTTACAAATATTTAATTTTAATTGGTATAATTTTTCTTCTTATTTTTCCGTCTTTGGCGAACCACAATCAACGAATAAATGAGTATAAAAGTGTCGATAAAAGTGAGAAATAAAAAAGGTTCAATGACAAAGAATCACGCATATGCTCAACAATGGAGGTAACAAACATTCAGCGTTTCAAGGCAAACGCGCGCAAATCTCGTAAACTAATTTCCATACGTAACGCCTATTACATTCTACTTATATGTAAAGATATATAGGATGTATGAACCAACCTTGATGTAACACCTCTGTGGAAAAGCTGAAGCTAAAAAGAAATTATTAGTGAAGGCGAAGACGCGGGTGATTGAATGATATTATCGTTAATTATTTTAATAGATATCACAAGAAATTGGGCGAAATTTGAGAAAGCTGGAATATAAAACGTATAGAGGGCACTTTGAAATGTAAATCAAGGTATTTTCCACTTGAAAAAGTCGGTTTTTTTTATGGTTTTTTAAGCCTTTGAGATTTTCGAACGCAAGTATGATCTTTCGATAGCAACAAAACGGACCGAAGAAAGACAGTCGAAAGTTGGGGGGAAATCTTCGCATTCCCGCGCGATTTTGATTTCTTTCATGCGTTGCCATATTTAATACAGTGTTGTCGATACTAACCTCATGGTAAGCGTATCACTCATGGCTTTGACTATATGGTCAAAGACTCACGATAACCTCGCGAAACGATTTTGAATTTTAAATGGACCCCCCTGTTTATCGGAAGTGTGCAAAATCGTTTCGCGAGGTTATCGTGAGTCTTTGACTATATAGTCAAAGCCGTGAGTGATACGCTTACCATGAGGTTAGTATCGACAACACTGTATTAAATATGGCAACGCATGAAAGAAATTAAAATCGCGCGGGAATGCGAAGATTTCCCCCCAACTTTCGACTGTCTTTCTTCGGTCCGTTTTGTTGCTATCCAAAGATCATACTTGCGTTCGAAAATCTCAAAGGCTTAAAAAACCATAAAAAAAACCGACTTTTTTAAGTCGAAATTACCTTGATTTACATTTCAAAGTGCCCTCTATACGTTTTATATTCCAGCTTTCTCAAATTTCGCCCAATTTCTTGTGATATCTATTAAAATAATTAACGATAATATCATTTAATCACCCGCGTCTTCGCCTTCACTAATAATTTCTTTTTAGCTTCAGCTTTTCCACAGAGGTGTTACATCAAGGTTGGTTTATACATCCTATATACCTATTGTAACATTGCATTTTGCAACGCGTGTTACAAGTGACTCCCGAACCCTTAGACGACCGTAGTTACGAAGGGTGGATGCATGACAGAAGCATGAATGCGTTTTGGTTAGCCCCGAGGCTATAAACTCTCCGAGAGGCGACCGTGACCGATCTAAGACTGTAGAATTTAGTTCTTATTCTTTTTGTTTTTTTTTTACCTTTTCTCTATTATGTGGGAGACGAGGCCCCGACGACGGCTAAAAATTGCAACGGAGACCCGATCAGACGAACGTACGACGCCAAATATCGACTGTTGGGATCCTTTTCGACGAACGCCACCTAAAAGCTGCGGAGGATAGTACTGGCCAGACTACCTCCAACGATTAAACGAGAGGACACGGGGAAGTGCCAAGGGCATTCTGCAACGTGGGATATCGGTGGTGGAAGAGATTCCCGCCACCAAGAAGAATCTGCAGCCCGTGATCCTCCGATTTAGCGAGCTACAAACACCGTGGTGAACTTCGAATTTTGCGCGCCGTGACGATAGGTCGCCATATTTAAAGATCTCGCAGTGGATTTGCAAAATCGATAATCGATCGCCTATTCAGGGCGCTAAGTACCGGCACCATGCCGTCTGATCACTCTGCCGTAGGCCTGCCTCGCAGGTAGAGCCCCGAGCTCTAGTGCTCGCGCTAATTGTAGAAATTACCTTTTGTAGTAGCCACGAGGCTGATTTTTTTTGGTGTGAATTTCCTGCGGGAAAGCGTTTGAGTCTGTTGAGTTCAAGTTGGTGCATCCGGGGGCTCGTAGTCGAGCCGCCACGAGGCCTTGCATTTTGGCTGGAAAACGGTAAGCGTTAGCCAATTTGACTCATACTAATTTGAATTCGGCAAACGGCCATCAGCCATCTTGCCGTATTTTCCGAGCCACGAGGCTTTTAGAGATTTTTGGAAATCAAATTAAGACGACCTCCGAGTCGGTAGGCCGTCACCAGTGTCTCACGCCATAATAGAGTTTTGAGTTTTGAGTCTTGATTTTTGAGTAAGATTTTTGAGTTTTGTGTCACGTAATAGTGCTTTTTGTAGAGCCGTAGGTTTTCGCACGTGAGTGCGAGAAAGATAGTCTGACTACGTCACTGTCGCGCTCTCTTCCTCTCACGGAGAGATTCAGATCGTTATTATATTTTGAATTTGGTTTACTTTTTTTTTGTTTCGCCTACAAAGGCAGAGTTAGTTTAAGTTAATTTTAAGTAATAATTTTGTGGATTAGTTATTGTGCCTTGCGGGCCTATTCCAGTCTTTAATTTGTAATTTTTGTTCCACGAGGACCGAGTTTGTCGAGTTATTTATTTTTGCATTATTTTGTTTTGTTATCGCTCTCCTACGTGAAAGCTAGTAGTTTATTAATTATTGTAAAACTCGTCAAGCGTGGCCAGGTCGCCTGTATACGACCTGTGGCCGTCCTATATTCGAGGGGAAGTATCCCCGATTGCTCAATTTATTATTTTTATTATTTTTTTTTTATACTATTTTTATTGAATAAATGCTATTTTTCTTTGTTAAATTCAAAGTTACGAGTCGTTAGTCAACGCCCTGCTAATCCTTCACTTAATCCCGACCCCTCTCCGCGGTACTGTAGCTAGCCGACGGTTATTATTTTGTTTAGATTTTTGAAATCGGCGGTTATCCGCCTGGCGCCCAACTTTCGCTATTTCTTTGTTTTTTTTTGGCCAATTGTCGAGTGGATGGTTCTCGGAGACTGGCTATCCGGTCCAGATCCGAGGATCAAATAAAATCCACGTTACACTATACATATAAGTAGAATGTAATAGTCGTTACGTATGGAAATTAGTTTACAAGATTTGCGCGCGTTTGCCTTGAAACGCTGAATGTTTGTTACCTCCATTGTTGAGCATATGCGTGATTCTTTGTCATTGAACCTTTTTTATTTCTTACTTTTATCGACACTTTTATACTTATTTATTCGTTGATTGTGGTTCGCCAAAGACGGAAAAATAAGAAGAAAAATTATACCAATTAAAATTAAATATTTGTAAAGTCATATATTTTAGTAAGATTCAACGTCATGATAACATAGCATTACAAAGGCTTGTGAATTTTCAGATGGCTGACGCGTGGATGCTGCTCGACGCTCAAGACGGGATACATGTGCAGGAAGACTAGGTGCAGGAGCAGGAAGACCAGGTGGATGAGCAGGCTGACCAAGGGGTGAACCACATAAGGGAAATCCGCCGGCGCTTGCGTGACACGCAGGACCCGTTCGATATACCGGAACCGCGATTCATCGAACGGTTCCGTGTTTCACGTCGGCTGGCGATGGATCTCATCGTCGAGTTCACCCCCCGACTCGAGAGAAGAAGATCCACCGGGCTTTCACCTCATTCTCAGGTAGGCGTCCCTACGTACACACATTCGAGGTCTTTACTTCGACTCGAGTACCTTTCCTGTTGCATGACAGTTGATAACGACGAATCGAAGTAAGCAAAATCCATTTTGGACATACCGAATATCGACTTCGCACTCTTCAGGTACTCTGCGCCTTGAGGTTCTTCGCCGTAGGGTCGTACCAGCGGGCTATCGGACAGGACTTCTACGTCGCAATGAGCCAGACTTCGGTCAGTCGCTGCGTCCACGCCGTGGCGAATGCGATCCAGGATCGTTTCTTCAGGCAGGTCATCAAGATGCCTGCAACACCGGCGGAGCGAGAGGCGGCTCGTTAAAAATTCAGACTCGCTCCCCAACCCTTTCCTGGTGCTATCGGTCTTATAGACTGCACCCACATCCGCATCGCGACGCCTGCTGTGGACGAGGTGGCTTACGTGAACCACCACGGCTACCACTCCATCAACACACAAATAGTCAGTTGATGCTGAATTTCATTCTATCGTCAATGATGGAACACATCGCTTGAATTATTTTCATTCATGTGTTCGTCCCACAGATATGCGAAAGAGACTCCTTGTCCGCCCTCGGGCGCAAAGTCCAGTTTTGCGCCCACTCACTCGGTCTCAGCAGAGGCGTTTATGCAGAGCAGGCGTTGGGAAAAATATCGTGTGCATCACGGACGCAAAGCTATTTTGACGAGTGTGCATGCAGCACACTCGACTTCGGCTCGTGCCACATATTGCACACTCGCAATGTAGTTCTTTGCGCCCTTGATACACAATGTACTATTTCTTCACACCTGCTCCGAAAATGCCTCTTTGCGACCTTTTGAGCGGGCGCGAAGCAGGACTTTTTGGCCCTCGGGCGCAAAGTCCAGCTTTGCGCCCGCTCAAAAGGTCGCAAAGAGGCATTTATGCAGAGCAGGCGTTAGGAAAAATATCGTGTGCATCACGGACGCAAAGCTATTTTGACGAGTGTGCATGCAGCACACTCGCCTTCGGCTCGTGCCACATATTGCACACTCGCAATGTAGTTCTTTGCGCACTTGATACACAATGTACTATTTCAAGCTATGCGCTTTAACGACAATTTTTTTTCAGAATTTGGTACCAAGTTTACAGGCGGAAGACGAAAAAAAAATACAAGTTCAAAATGAACCACTCTAATACATATAAGTCGACGGTCCGGGCGGTTGTTCAGTTGCTCTCTGATTTCTTGTTCGACGATTCATATTTATTGAATAAAATAACTAAGGCACTCGTTAGTTAATGAAACAGCAAGAACACATTTATTAAACTCATAGGTTTTTCACAAAGAATTAAATAGTGACTGCAAGAGACGTAAATGATTTCGTGCTTTCCTTTTTGAATCACTTCCGAAGCATGCTTCTTCTTTTCTATTTTAAATATCCAAATAGCTCAATGCTGCTCAGCAACCGTTTATTCTTTTCAATCAAATCCAGAAACAAACATACTTCGTTCGAATGAGATCTTGCGATACAACTCATTCCGTCTCTGCCAGTACTGTACATCAAAATAGTCATACACCGACACGGCCATACTGACTTATCACACGCCCTCGTGTGCCTCACTTAGCAATCTGAAACAATATACATTTCTTCAAGTATTTAATCTTATCGCTCGGTCTTCCTGACCGACTATTAAAACTCGTCAACTATTGAAACAAAAATGCTCTATTCCCGTATGTTCTCTGCCATAAAATTCTCTATCGAGTACAAACTCTTGCCACCAAGGCATAAACGACTGACCAACAAGGCCCTTGCCACACAGGCGAACACTCATGACCATTAGGTCCTTGCCACACAGGCGAATACTCATGACCATCAGGTCCTTGCCACTCAGGCGAACACTCATGACCATCAGGTCCTTGCCACACAGGCGAACACTCATGACCATCAGGTCCTTGCCACACAGGCGAATCTCAGTTTCATAACCAGTGCTTTACTTTATGTCACACAACACACCGACCCAATACTCCACTCAACACATTCACTCAACACTGGCATACCCCTGGTTACTCAAAGTTATCCAAATCTGCGGGAACAGAACATTCCGGCATCGCTCGCAAGCGATCATGAGCATACTTATAAGTCCTCTTGCAATTAGAAGCTTTCAGAAGGTATCTATCACCTTCCAACAACTCCAAAATTTTGAAAGGACCTCTCAACTTCGGATCCAACTTCAGTTGGTTTCTCTCGTGGTTTTTGATAAGAACGTAATCCCCCACAGAAAATTTCAAAACCTTAGCTTTATTCTCATCAAACCTAGACTTTTCTAAAAGAGCACTGTTTTGAATTAATTCTGATGCGTGCTCTCTGACCTCTGACAAAGGAACTTCTCTTTCATCGTCATCGAAATAAATCAAGCTTAATGGTCTAGCTACTCTACCAATTAATAACTCTAAAGGACGAGCCTTCGTCACCCTGTGTATAGAACAATTAATCGCTAATTGAATATCTTTCAAAGCATCTTACCAGGATTTATCATCACTAGCTTCAACAGACGTAAGCATATTCTTTAGAGTACTCATAACTCGCTCGACCTGACCATTACCTCGGCTGGTACCAGTAGCAGTTAAATGAAGCATGATATTATGCGAACTACAAAACTCGCGAAAATCTGTGCTAGCGAAACATCTACCTTGATCTGTTATTATGCGAACTGGAGCACCAAATAATGTAACCGCAGTTTTAAGAGCTTTTATATCAGAAGTGGCATCAATATGATGAGAATGATCAAGGAGAACAAATTTGGTAAACGCGTCAATTAAAACAAAAATGTATTCTTTGTTTTTCCACTAAGTCTACCTGTAACATCAATGTGTAAGGTGTGCCAAGAAATAGTTACTTTAGGAATCGGATGCAATTCAGCTTGAATTTTTCCCGAGGTTGATTTAGAAAGTCGACACGTAATACAATTTTCAGTAAATTTTCTAACATACTGTAACGTTTTATGATAAACGTTGAGTTAATAATTTATTATGTAGGTTCTCCAAGAGAAATAAAGTGAATCGTAGAGGAATAATATATGTTTTGCAATGAGATTATGTATTCAGAAAATACAGGTCTGCTTCAGTGGCAAGCTAAAGACAGACTAACTTGTTTTACAATAATCGTTGTTGACGCAGCAACCGAGTTTCTTATATTTTAAAGGATGTCATTTATCATATGGGCTACTAGATGGTGTATATGAAATTAATAGGATATGGGTGATTTTACCCAATGTAACACTACCCCCCCCTTAGTAAAAGAGTCGTCCCGACTCTCGAGGTGAGTACAATAAAATTTGTATGTGTGTAAAATCATCATAAGGATCAACAAGTAGTAAAATCAATGTGTTCTATTTGGGAGAATTGGAGCTGTGACTCAAGAAGTTAAAAGTTTCCCCAAATACTATCCGGCATTCGCCCTCTGCCTCAAGGTAAACCACAGAAAACCTTGAGGAGATAGTGAATCTAATCGAACCAAAAGTGTATAATGTGATAAGTGTGAAATATTCTTCGGATCTTAAATGGAGAATCAGGAACCAGGAACCAGGAACCAGGAAGGATGATCCGGAATAAGAAGAAGAATTCCTTAGTTACCGCGTAGAGAGTCCTGCATATTGGAAGTGGTTGGAGGGGTAAAGGACCAGGATAGAAGGACTCAAGGATTCCCAAGAAGTCCAAAAGGGGTCCAACTCCGTACCTCTTCGAAATAAATCAAAACGACCTAGACAGGAGGACAAATATTATTCTCTCGAAATATTAGGTCATAAATTAGAGTTTTTCAAAACTCTTTCGAATTCTAGATTTCTTTATGAATCTTTTTGAATTATAATAATAAATTAATCCTTTTGGAAATAAACTGAATAGTTTTTGAAATGAATAAATTAAATTATTATATTGAATAAATGTAAGGAATATAAATTGGAGCAGCCTTATCTGGGAGGAAGTAGGGAAACCGGATTAACAGGTCAGGATGGGATGGGTCAGGCTTCCTTCGTTTCGTCTCAGAACATCATTTGTATTATTTTATTAGAAAATTCTACTATCAGAATAGCGGGAGCTGAAAAACTTAGGTTATTATTTGTTTACTTAAAACATAACCTATATTTAAAGTTTTCCGCTCGGATCCCTTTCGATCTATTCCCCATTATAAATCGATTATACTGCAGCGACACCTAGTGAGATTTTTTTGTAACATTTTCGGCGGGAATCGATATTGAAATAAAAGAGGATCAATCAAACGACATTTATCGAATATTAATAAAATAATCTCTAGACCAATGGAAATTGTTTAAACAAATGAAAGAAACAATTACTCGAAGAAGAAGCGTAAGAATAGCGTCATTCGTCATTATGTCTTCCTCAGAAGTAGTTAAATTATGGGAAAAGAAAATAATAACACAACTTGACTGGAACGATGTGGAAAATCTAGAAACTGACCTGTGGTTCGCTAGAGAATGGGGGAAAATTAAATGTTTTCGTGGAAAAGGTTTTCTTTTGATCAATAATGAGCGACTTATTTGTCTAAATTGTCGCCTTTACCCGTGAGTATATTTAATTATCAATAAGAAGGAAAATATTAATGACGTAAAAGAAACGTTGAAACTACAAAATTGAATAATAAATATCGTTCATTTTATTTTTTTTTTTTTTTTTTTTTTTTTATTCCAGTTTTAATACGGTTGTACCGACGTTCGGGCGTACGGACATTTATTCCAATTTAATATCGATCCACCATGCACGCGTAAATCCACCCTACTTTTTTGACGAGATGATGGAGTGCTTTGAATGCCAGGTCTCTCTCATTAATGAGAGGCCAAAAGAAGAGTGTGATGAATGTTTGAGGCTTAACGGTCTCATCCGCCGCGTCGTAGGAGAGCGGATATCGAACCTCGCCCAAATTGGATAGCTTGTATACTATTATTTATTATCGTTTTTTTTTTTTTTTTTTTTTGTTTTGTTTAATAAATTTGAATATGTTCCAATTCATTCTCGCATCATTATTTATTTCTCTTTAATATCTCTTCGTTGGTGTTTATTTCCGAATCTTTCCGCGCTTAATGAAGCCATCTTTGATTTGACCGAGTCGTTCCGAGTTTATCCGAATGGTTCCGAGTTATCCCGTATCGTTCCGAGTTACCTCCGAGTCTATACTAGAAATCGTAAGGTTTCATAACCTCACAAAAACTCATATAAACGTCGTCTGCGGAAGCTTCGGCGTCTAAGATCAAGACTGGTGCTGGAAGAGTCGCAAATTTCTTTTTAACCAACCAATCTTCGTGAACCTCGTGAAGAACTTTCAAGTAATCTAAAGGAATACCGTCTTCCTCGGAACGAGCGCGTGAATTTACTCGCGAAAACGACTCTTCCGGAGATAACCTCAAATAAACAATGAGATCTACTTCATACGCCGGAGACTCGTTGGTTGAAACCCTAACATTTTCCATTAATAAGTGAGCTTCGAGATTCTCAAAATCTCCCATCCTCCGACGCGTCTCTACAAAGCAATTACAGCTATAAATGGACCTCTCCATTATTTTATTAGGTAACGCGGTTTTGATCAAATGTCTATTTCTCATTATCATTGCGGCGTGATGTTGGAAATGGTACGCGTATTTATGAGGATCTTTATACATCATCTCCAGGAGATTCTCGCCAGCGACATTACGATATTCGTCTAAGGGTTCAAGTAAAGTGAGGATATTCTTATCATTTAAAAATCTTTTAGTGAAAGTCGTTTTACCACATCCGATATTCCCTTCCATGATTATCGTTAAAGGTCTATAATTTCTTCGTTTAATCCCGTAAGGCAGTTCCTCGGACCACCTGGAAGAATCCAATGAAAAGGTTTGATCATCCCTTTGGAGAAAGAAGTCATTATCAATAGGTTGACTTTTATCTAGATTTAAAGAACGAAGGTTTTTGATTTTATTATCATGGGTAAGTCCTTTTGATTCATAAGGGGCCAGGCGATCCAAGTGAACCACCTTAGGGCTAGTGCGTGTAGAGCGTTGGATGCGATAAACCACGCTATTTATTTTATCAATTATTGTGTAAGGGCCCTCCCAATTTGATTGTAATTTCGGACATCGTCCTTTTTCCCTTCTGGGTTGAAAGAGCCAGACTAAATCTCCTGTATCAAATGCAAGATCCCTAGCTCTAATATCATAATGAGCCTTTGTCCTATCTGAAATAACTTGTATCCTTCCCCGTGCGAAATTATGTATTTGTTCCAATCTGTCCCTTAGAGTAGAAACGAAATTGGTTTGAAGAGGATCTGGCGAAGGAATAGGTCCCTTATCTAGATCTGAAGGTAAACGAAGATCTCTTCCCATAAGCATAGAAGCTGGAGACTGTTTCGTCGTCTCGTGTACAGCTGATCTATAAGAAAGAAGAAATAGAGGAATCCACTCGTCCCAATCTCGTTGACTTTTGTCTACGAAAGAAGCTAAATAACTCAAAAGGGTTCTGTTCAATCGTTCTACCATTCCATCAGACTGAGGATGAAGAGGGGTTGTATGAGTCTTTCTTATTCCTAGAACCTTAGATATTTCTGTCATTAAAATCGACTCAAAGTTTCGACCCTGATCCGTATGCAATTCAAGAGGAGCCCCATATCTACAAACAAAGTCTCTCACAAATATTTCGGCAACAGTCTTTGCCTCCTGATTAGGTATGGGAATGACCTCGGGCCATTTAGTAAAATAATCAGCAATAACTAGGGCATATTTATTTCCAGATCTAGAAAGAGGCAACGGCCCAAGGACATCCATAGCCACTCTCTCGAAGGGTGCTCCGACGTTGTATATTTGTAGGGGACTTCGACCCTTGTTGCGTGGACCCTTTTTCGCTATGCAGACCTTACATAACCTACACCAATCATCCACGTCCATCCTACTACGAGCCCAGAAGAATCGTTCTCTAATCCGATTTAAGGTTTTATTAGAAGCGAAATGACCACCCGAAGGAGTATCATGATACTGTTTGAGAATTTCTTCCGTCCTGCTCTTTGGTACTAGTAATTGCCATCTGATTTCTTTCATATCTGGAGATTCCCATTTTCGATACAATATCCCATTCATCAAAAAGAGGGAATCCCATTGAGTCCAATAAATTTTTAATTCTTGACTCTTGGCAGAAACATCTTGCCACTCAGGGCGTAATCCTGACTCTTTCCAAGTCTTTATTTGTAATAGAATCTCATCCTCTTGTTGAGCCTTTCTCCATGGCTCCAAATTTCCTTCAAAAGTAATCGAACGGATCCTAAAGGGTTCGTCTAGTTGTTTATCCAACCTGGTGCATTGCCTACATTCTATAGGTCCTTCGCAGGGTCTTCTGGATAAAGCGTCTGCGTTTCCATGAAGTAATCCTGCGCGATGTTGGATGTCAAAGTCATATTGGCCCAGTCTCTCCATCCACCTAGCTACCTGTCCTTCTGGAGATTTGAAAGAAAGCAACCATTTGAGAGAAGCATGATCTGTCCTAATCAAAAACTTTCTCCCGTATAAATAATGATGGAAATGTGTTACTGTTTTTACCACAGCAAGAAGTTCCCTACGAGTAACGCAGTAGTTCCTTTCTGTTTTACTAAGAACACGACTGAAATAGCTAACTACCCTTTCGTTCCCATCCTGGATCTGAGATAATACTCCACCTATTCCCGAGAGAGAAGCGTCTGAATCCAGAATGAAAGGATGTTCTACTTGGGGATAAGCGAGAATAGGAGAAGATGTTAAGTAATTTTTTAATTGGATAAAAGCATCCTCGCATTCCTGAGACCATTCGAATTGAACCTTACTGCCTGTCAAATGATGAAGAGGTCTAGCTATGGTGGCGAACCCTTTAACAAAACGACGATAATAAGTGCAGAGCCCTATAAAACTTTGAATTCCTTCTTTATCTACAGGACGGGGCCAATCTGACACTTTCTCTATTTTTGCAGGGTCCGTCTTCACCCCTTCTGCGGAGACTATATGTCCAAGGAAGTGAACCTCGCGCTGTAACAGATGACACTTCTTCGGACTCATTTTGAGTCCAGCTTGTTGTAGGCGAGAGAAGACTTCTTTAAGGTTTTCAAGTTGTTCGTCGAACGTCTTTCCATAAACGATTATATCGTCCAAATACACCAGGCACTTCTTTTCTGTTATTCCTCGTAGAATGGTTTCCATTGTTCTTTCGAAAGTCGCAGGGGCGTTACATAACCCAAAAGGCATAACCTTAAAATGCCATAATCCTCCTAAACCGGTTACAAAAGCGGTCTTTTCTTTATCTCTTTCGTCCATTTCTACTTGCCAATACCCACTCTGTAGGTCAATAGTGCTGAACCATTCTGCTCCAGCTATCAAATCGAGAGTCTCTTCAATTCTCGGCAAGGGGTACGAATCTTTCTTGGTTATGTCGTTTAGCCTCCTATAGTCGATGCAAAATCTTTTGGTACCATCCTTCTTAGAAACCAGTACGATAGGTGAAGCCCAAGGACTTGAAGATGGTTCTATTACGTTGATGGCGAGCATCTCATCTACCATCTTCTCTACCTCTTTTCGACCGTTTAATGGCAGTCTTCTAGCTGCTTGTTTAATCGGAGCATTATCTCCTACATCTATGGTATGAGTTGTTAAGGTACTTCTCCCTTTATCGCTACTATTTTTAGCAAAAGTATCCTGATACCCCTCAATCAAAGTTTTAAATTTTTCCTTTTGAATGGAATCTAAGCACGAAGAAGATCTTTCTAAAAGATTCTGTAAGTGTATAGGAAATGATTCTACTTCGTCGCTAGAAAGGTCAATTATCTGAACCTGAGGAAATTGAGAAGTCTTTTTTTCTGTTAGTAAGAAGAGTTATCTCGTGTCGACCCGATGTTAATAAATTCCCTTCAGTTGAAATTACACAATTATGCGCGGAAAGAAAGTCAATCCCTAAGATCCCTTCATCCTCAATATCTGCTACATAGACTTTATGTGAAGAATCGATACACCCTATCACATTAATTTGTACTAATACTTCTTTTAAAACTGGAGTTATTTCTCCTGTAGCAGTGCGTAGAGAGGTAAATGGTTGAATAGGGTCAATAGATTTTAAGAGATCCGAACGGACCACTGTAACTTCTGCCCCAGTGTCTATGACCCAGAGGCAGTTAATTCCGTTGACAGTCCCACGCGCATATAAGCCTGTTTGTCTTAGACTTCTTAAAAGAAAATGAGTTAAAATAGGGCTTTCGTTGGGTCGAACACTTGATGACTTTCGCCCTTCTAAATCATCAAAAACTAGTTTTTTTGGTTAGAAGTAGCTTGTTGAGTTTCTGAGGATTTTGGAGAATTATTAGTTTTATTTTCGCTATCTTTCCTCCAAGAGGTTTGACTATTCTGAGAATTACCGTCTTTAGATTGAATTAATTTTTCTAGAGAAAAGCAACGATTGGCGTCGTGCCCGATTTTTTTACAATATTTGCATATTAGCGGGGGTCTGTCTCCGTAATTCTTATTATAACTATTATTCTTGTTATAATTATTATTGTTACTCCTATTATTATTATTATTTCTACTATTATTATTATTATTTGTCTGCTGCCTGGGAGTAGTTTTCTGGGTAACGGAAGTTTTAGTTGGGTCAGTGAAAGGTGTTTCTGTCTCGATTTGACGAACTTTCCCTACCCCTAAATGATGCTTTGTTAAGGCCTCGATTTCCATCCCTTTAGTTACGGCTTCATGGACTGAAGAAGGTCCTGTTAAGCTCAGAGTATGTCTTAGGTCTGGATCCGTTAAGGCGTTAATAAATTTGTCGCAAGCTAACATGTCCCTAGTGGACTCATCACAATTTGGCAAAGCTATTCTCGCTAGTCTTTCTATTTCTACACCGAGCGAAGGAAGACCTTCTTCTTTGCCTTGTTTCCTAAGTCCCAATTGAGTTAAAGATAATTTAGAAATCAGTTGATTACCGAATCTTAGACGTAAGGCTCCGCTGAGTTTATCGTAATTTTCAATATCGGAATCAGCAAGAGTCGATAGGACGGCTAAGGCAGGGCCTCTCAAACTTCCGGCTAGTTGCCCGGCTTTAGTAATTGAAGACCAAGAATTAACTTTAGCTATTATTTGGAATTGTCTTTCGTAATCTGCCCACGGTATTGTCCCGTCAAAGAAGTTCACTTTTAGGTTAGACGATTTGGATACAGTCTCGTTATTTATGACAGTCGTGTTGTTTAATTGTTTGTCGCGACTACTCCCGGCGCAAGACAAATTAAGAGGCACAGTGTTATTAATTCTATTTTCAAAAGTGTTATCGCCAGCCATGTGGTCAGCATGGTGTACATTACTTGCGTCCCGAATTGATCGCTCAATTCGGTCGCTTTGAGGGATGGTACGAGTGTGCGGCGTGACAGTCGCCGCTCCACCCGTACGTGGTCTACGAATAGTTGGGGAGGGTTCTTCCTCCCCATAATTATGTACAGACCGAATGACTGCAGGCTCAACGACTTCTTCGATCCTCATCGGGGAACGTCTGGGAGTCGAAGTCTGCGAGATCGTTTGCTCCTGCGGCTCAAGGCGTCTCATGAGAAGGGAAAGGGTAGCCTGTTGGGCTGCTTGGTTTGCCTCGCGTTCCTCACGAAGGCGAATAGTCTCCCGTTCTTCACGCTCGCGTTGAGCCGCCAAGTTTGCCTCACGTTCTTCACGACGTTCTTCCCGCTCTTCACGATGGCGTCTATCCTCTCGTTCTTCGCGTTCTCTCTGTGCTAATAGGTTGGCCTCTCGTTCTTCTCGTCGAAGTTGGGCTTCTCGCTCTTGTTGAGCGGTTTGAGCAGCAAGGCTTGCTTGTTGTTGAGCGGCCAAAGCTTGAAAGAGTCGCTCCATCATGTCGACTTGAGGTGGTATTTGCTGGTTTTCAGCGGGTTCGTCAATAGAAGCAGTAGCTCGTCGACGAGACATTTCGTTTTTCGTTTATAGTAGATTCCACAAAATATTCACTCTATCGGTCTCGGAAATTCCCGATTCTGACACCAATGTAACGTTTTATGATAAACGTTGAGTTAATAATTTATTATGTAGGTTCTCCAAGAGAAATAAAGTGAATCGTAGAGGAATAATATATGTTTTGCAATGAGATTATGTATTCAGAAAATACAGGTCTGCTTCAGTGGCAAGCTAAAGACAGACTAACTTGTTTTACAATAATCGTTGTTGACGCAGCAACCGAGTTTCTTATATTTTAAAGGATGTCATTTATCATATGGGCTACTAGATGGTGTATATGAAATTAATAGGATATGGGTGATTTTACCCAATGTAACAATACTTAGACATTTTGGGGAACCAATAATGTTCATACGCTTTTTCCAAAGTTTTATGCCATCCTAAATGCATCAACGACTCATGCAAATGATTGATCAAAGACCAACGAAAAGCTCTTGGAACTATCGGTAAAGAAAAAGTTCGATTATTTCTTTGAATTATTCGATATAAGATTCCAGAGCGCAATTCGTATTAACCCAAAAGGTCATGACTTGAATGAGGATCTGAAAATTTAGTAATAATATCAACAAGTTCCTTATCCTTCTGTTGCTCGGCTTGTAACCAATTATCAGAAATTTCCGTTAAATTTATTTCTTTCTGCTCAATAATTTCAATATGAGAATCATTTGATGCTTCAGGCAAAGGATTTCGAGAAATGAAATCCGCATGAGACATATGCTTTCCTTCTCGGTAAACAATATCAAAGTCGAATGATTGCAGAAAAGCCCACCAACGATGGACTCTGGGAGTTAAATCTATTTCCTCACGAGAATCTCTAAGAGAACGACAATCGGTAATAACAATAAAACTTCTTCCCTGCAGAAAATGACGGAAATGTTTCACAGCATTTACAACTGCAAGAGTTTCTAATTCATACGAGTGATAACGAGATTCTGCATCAGTTGTTCTTTTGCTAAAATAGGCCACTACGTGTGATTTTCCATCAACCCTTTGAATAAAGAGCGCACCATAGCCAATAGCACTCGCATCCGTGTGTAATTCAATCGAAAAAGTCGGGTCAAAAATCATCAATACAGGGGTACTCGTCAACCGAGATATTAGACATTGACGAATCTCTTCATGTTCTAGTTTCCAATCAATTTTGCCTTGTCCAGAAGTTAATTTATACAACGGAGCTACAATTTGAGATAATCTAGAGATGAATTGCCGAAAATAAGAAGCAAGTCCGATAAATTGTCTGAGTTGTGTAACGGTTCCAGGAGGTGGAAGCTCAGTTAGCGCCTTTATTCTACCTGGATTCGGCCTAATTTCACCAGAGGAAATTTCATAACCAAGATATTCTATTTTCGTTTTCAAAAACGAACATTTCTTCAAATTTATTGAAAACCCAGCCAAAGTTAAAGTTGTTAAAACAACTTTAAGTCTTTCAATGCCTTCTTCGACAGTATGTGACGGAATTAGCACGTCATCCGTGTAACAAATTGCGAAAGTATTTACAAGATCACCAAGTCCTTTATTTATTGCTCGTTGAAAAACAGATGGTGCATTTCGTAAACCGAATGGCATAGAAAGATATTCATACTGTCCGTCAGGTGTCACAAAAGCGGTTCGTTCGATGGAATTTGGATGCACAGGAATTTGATGAAAGCCACTAGCCATATCAAGAGACGTAAAATAATGTGCACCTTCTAACCTTTCAATTTGATCAGCAATTAATGGCAACGGATATCTATCTGGTACTGTGTTATTATTGAGTTCGCGATAATCAACACACGTACGGTCTGAACCATCTTTCTTTTTTACCAAAATTATTGGACTGGCAAACGGAGAACAACTAGGTCTAATAATACTTGCTTCGATTAATTCTTTGATTTTATCACGGACGACTTGCCGTTCGTTAGGGCTGAGACGATAAGGTCGTCGTTGTACAGTTCGATTCGGATCTATGAGGCGAATTTCCAATTGTCCGGTAGTAACTTTACATTTAGGTGTACCTTCAACAAAAGTTGAAGAAAAATCACTCAACAACGAATGAAGTAAATCCTTATCTGAATCCGAGATATCTGTATCAATGCTGTCAAAATTTGTAGGTTTTGTTACTATACCACAGATGTTCACTAGGGTGTGTCAGAAAAAAAAAAGTTTCGGAACCACTTAGCGTTGACATAGGACATTTTCCAGCGGGGAATCTCTCCGTCTTGACGAGAACTATCCGTTCAGAAGGTAGCAAAAAAAATTATTTTTTTCTGACACACCCTAATGTTCACAGTTGCTAGTCTTTTAAAAATTACACTACCACTTGTTATTTCCACAGCCAAACCTTGTTCTAATATTTCTCGTCCTATCAAAATACCAACTTTCAGGTAATCATCAGGTATCACGTGAAGCAAAATCTCTATGTAGTGATCATTGATAACCACTTCTGTTAAAATTTGACTGGTACTATAAAGATTTGTCTTTCCAATACCCACTAAGGTAACCAATTTACTTTCTCGTTTTCCTGGGAATTTATTTGCAATGCTTTCTTTAATCAAAGAACACTCAGCGCCAGAATGGAAATAAAACAGGAATTGCTCACCGGAATGTAACAAATGTCCATCTATCGGCTTAATTGTACAAATTTCTACACGACGTACTGTTCGGGAAGTAGTCGCATCAGGTTTCGTACAACGGGTTGCAATGTGGCCAGGTTCTCCACATCTGTAGCATACTCTTCTGCGTACTGATGGTTGAAGTCTTGTTAGGATCAGTCTTGCCTTGAACTTGTGGACTGCGACACGCTGCAATCTTGTGACCAGTTTTGCCACATCCAAAACATTTCAGCATAGTCAATTTCGATTTCTTCGGGTCTGAAACATCTTTGTCCTCAGAACTAGATGATGGTTTTTTCCGATAATCCATTGCCATCAATTCTTGTTGGAGTTTCGCTCGCGAGTTCACTTCTGACGTAAAAGCTAGCCGTTGTAATCGGGGATCTATCCGCGTTGCGCGTGCAAGCACATATGAAACAGCAATTTGTTCTACCGTCATAGTCTGCTAGCGAGACATCAGTGAACTGAGGAGTCTGCTAGCGTAAGCAGCTAAACACTCTCCTTCTTTGGGTTTTCCAGAATTTATTCGCATGAAAATCGCAGCAAGAGTTTCAACTGTATCATATCTTGCAAGAAAAATATCTTTAAATTGCCCCCAAGTCATTCCAGCGAAGCTCACTTGCGGAAACCAGGAACCTGCAGATCCTTTCATGGCTCGACTCAAAGCAATGACCAAAGAACTTTCCTGAAGTATCTCTCCCTGCATGCAGATTTCTGCCGTGAAGCACCAAGCTTGTGCGTCTACGTCTCCATTATCAGGGTCAAATTTTGGCAACTTTACAGATGTGTGTGCCAAAGATACATTAGAGGTCGAAGATGGTGGATTACTTATTGCCTTAATCAGATCAATCATGTTCCGGCTTTGTGATTCTATTAATGCTCGCCATCGTGCAGATTCATCATTTTGGTCTACAGGCCTTTGCTGTGGTCTATCGGGAATTATCGGCAAAGATTCTTCCGATCCCACTTCTGAAGTCGACGGTCCGGGCGGTTGTTCAGTTGCTCTCTGATTTCTTGTTCGACGATTCATATTTATTGAATAAAATAACCAATGCACTCGTTAATTAATGAAACAGCAAGAACGCATTTATTAAACTCATAGGTTTTTCACAAAGAATTAAAGAGTGACTGCAAGAGACGTAAATGATTTCGTGCTTTCCTTTTTGAATCACTTCCGAAGCATGCTTCTTCTTTTCTATTTCAAATATCCAAACAGCTCAATGCTGCTCAGCAACCGTTTATTCTTTTTAATCACATCCAGAAACAAACATACTTCGTTCGAATGAGATCTTGCGATACAACTCAATCCGTCTCTGCCAGTACTGTACATCAAAATAGTCATACACCGACATATATGGCTCAAAATCACCAAGGTAGTAAATTCGTGCCTGAGACATTTAAATCATCAAATTTATTTGTTTTCATTAAAATAATGTAGCACAAATTATTCACATCAACTCATTCAAGCAGTGCATCAGAAAAATTTTTCGCAATTTATTCATAGAATATACTTTTTTCATGAAATACGCCCGAAAAATCATTCCGGGAACGCGTCCCTAAGTAGTAATCCACGGACAACAACAGCTAAAATACATGGTAAAATTTTTTTTCAATGTTTTAAAGGTACTTGTCAACTTAGTTAATTTTATTATAAAAAGATATTTATAAGTTCCCGATTCGACACAATATTATTTCGTCCGAAAATTGAATACAAAGTTTGTCTGACAATTTGTGCATCATTTCCGGGAACGCAGACATTTTGTATATATTAATTTTCAGCAAAACGCAACTGATAGCTCTATAGTGGGTTATCATATCAAACACTCAAGTACGGTTGACCAGCGTGGTTTTTTGTGAAAATGTGAGAAATATACGAGGTAAGCATAGTTTTGCTTGAACTTTTGGCACCGTACATCAATTCAGTGTCATTCCGGGAACGCCAATAATTGTAGGAAACAAACAAGCGAATGCTTTTTGATACGATATTTCTTGAAGATTGATGTGATATGCTTTATATTAACCTTGAATTATCCCGTTTAAGTGGCCAATACTTATTTTACGCGTATCTTTATGTATAAACGTCATTCCGGGAACGGTCATTCTGGGAACGGTCCCGGATGACATGAATTCTCGGAATAATCATTGGGTTCCCGGAATGATCATTGTATTGTTAATGATGGTTTGAAGTAGTATGGTCGTCAAAATTGACTAGTTTTTCATAAATTTATTATGGCATAGTCGCCACATTGAGTATTCATCGAATTATTATATTCATAAACTGATGATTTCCCTGACATGTCCAAGAACAAAATACTACCCAAATTATGAACAAATGGCCAGATATCGATTTTTCATTTTTAATTGCTTCAAATTCTAGAAAAATCTAGTAGATTGCAGTGTGCGATGGCTCATTTTATCCAGAAAACTATTTCCCACAAATTCACTGCGGTAGATTATTTTCTCTGTTAATCGGCAATTCAATATGGTTATTTGTTTATTGAAATCTATATACGTGCAGTCTTGTAAAATTGAATATTCACCGCACCAACATGATGAAAAAAAAAGTATCACGGTCGGATTATAGAGAATAGTTTCCTGAAGAAAATAAGCCGTCGTAGACTGTAATCAAACCAATCTACTAGATTTTTTTTGGGTATTATACTATTTCTGGACATGTCAGGGAAATCATCAGTTTATGAATATAATAATTCGATGAATACTCAATGTGGCGACTATTGGCAGTTTAAAATTGCAATGTGAGACCTGGTGGTCGCTTTGTGAACCAATTGTAATGGCGGGTGTAACAGTACAAACAGTACAAACGTCAATGTTTTTCTACCTGAACGAACTAGTTCTACAATAATAATTAGTAACAGTCAAATATATTCAAAGTGGAGTCAAAATAACTCGGAGAAATTCGTTCGGAAACATAGAGATAGTTGATAAACAATCTGAAAAACACAAAAAAACATACGTACTGTCCTTCAATCATATACTGTGACGACGGCGTAGCCTTGGTAAAGGTACAAAGTGCGTCTAATTTTAAAAACGGCATTATTCATCCGTCTGATTATTAATTATTTTCGGTTTTGTGCAGCACTCTCATATAAACACATGCAAAGTTGTACTGTTGCATCGGCCATATTGTTGTCGCGACACTAGCACCGCTCGACCCGCGGTGGTAGTTTTCATTGCCAATGCCGTAATAAATTCATGAAAAACTAGTCATTTTTGACGACCATACTACCTTAACGTCTATAAAGGCGTTATTATAGAATATTTATTTTGCTTTTGGTGTTTTTTTATGAAAATAATATATTATAATATCGTCATTTCGGGAACGCTTCGTCATTTCGGGAACGATTCGTCATTTCCGGGAACGCTACTAAAAGTCAATTATTGAGCAAAAATCATTTGTTTTTTCATCAAATCACTGATCAATTGGAAATCTACATTTATTTCTTTGCTTTTATACTAAATTGAATGTCCAAAATTATGTAAATATTACTTTTTGAAGCGTTCCCGAAATGCCGGTGGCTCATGACTTGTTTTACATAATTACTTTTTTATTCACGTAATTTTTAATTTCCAGCTTGCACCGTTTGGATATCAATTCAAGATAAGTTGGTCAATGGTTTGCAGAACAAAAATATAATAAATTTTTTCAAGAAATTCCAAACTTGAAATTTACCACCTTGGTGATTTTGAGCCATATATCATGCCAAGTTATTGAAATAAATGAAAACTGATACATGAAAATCTGAAGTTTGAAAAAAAAAAAAAAAAAGCTTATAAAAACAATAAATAGAATACCCCAATTAAGTATTAATTTCATACAGTGTGTATGTATTTATTTATTGATCCCCTTGGGGTAACGAGTCTCCCGTTTCCTTACATTTCATGTACACTATTATTTTTTATCTATATCTCTATTTCTACTGTAAAATATGCTCGAGTATCGACATCTACTCCTACGTAATGTCACTTGGAATCTGTGATTGCCAAAGTTTTGTTATTATACGGTCAATCTATTTTTTTGGTGGTTGAGAAAAACATGAAGATTTAACAATCATTTGGAAGTACTAACAATCCCTCTTGTTGGTACAACAAATTTTTCGTAGACTGAATAAAAAATTAAGTTGACAATATAAGAACAAAAATGTTCTGTGATCCAACAAGACCTTTCACTGCATGTTGTTTGCAGTCGTGGATGGACATTCAGCAGCGAAGCAAGTCAAAATTTGCCGCGCTTAAAGACGCACAGAGGCGTACAGGTAATGTAGCCATTAAAAAAGGGATGGAGCTGGACGATGGAGACCTGAAGGTGCTCGAGGTGCTGGGCCGGTAACGGTTGAGGGGATTCCCGGGAGTCGGGACAGCCTACCGGAATCTCAGGTCAATATTATCATCAGAACTTCATTCAATGTATGTGCCATTGAAGCATATTAATATACGTGACGTGACGTTATAGTTGAGATTCTAAAAAAATGAGGCTTCAAATGCAAATAATCGAACCCTCATTTACTTATTCCTGTATTTGTGAATCATACCCTCTTTGGAATTGACCTTTACCTGACGACCCCCCTCCCCCCCCCCCCCCCGCCCGCATAAATGAAAGTCGCATTCTGTTAGTATAACACATGTAATTATTCGAATAGCAATCAACAATATAGAATAAGTTATCCGTACAGAATGACTACGTCACCTTGTACTGAATTACATAATAACAGTGATAATAATCGAGGTATATATATGAATATATACTGTAAAATAAATTCCCAACTCGGAAGCAATGATGAAGCTAATGAATGGGGACCGGAGCGGTGCTAGAGAGGAGGAAGCAGTAGTTGGATGTGGTGCCAGCAACCCGCTTGATATGTCTAGCGAGTCCGATGGTATGCAAGGTGAACACCAGGGTTATAAAGTAATACGTGAATATAAATTGCATGTTGAATTGAATATCCCAGTAAACCAAAATAAATTGAAATATATTGACTATCTGAACAAAATTTATTTGAGAGAATTGAATATAATTGAGAAGAATGGCACAAAATTGTCAATTCAGACTTCGACATTCTTAATTCGATTTGGTTGGCCGGGATGTTGTAACACAGGTGTTCACATCATTACAGTCATTTTTCACTGTCGCTTGTTTGTGATTACACAAGTGTCTTTATCGCTTTATTCTAACAAACGAATAAGTTAAAAGCTTGTACGAAAATTAAAAGTGATATGCTGCAATCAAATCATTCCAGTAGCTGATACAGAAGATAAGGAGAATAAAGTCCGTCTGGTAACTTCGACTTGCATCGGAAAACCGTTGAATTCGGCTTCTGGTCGACGCGCTCTCAAACTGAAAAATAAGAATTCTGGTACAGACGCAATGGAACACAGATTGAACTATGAGGATAGGACATCGCACTTTGCAAAAATGCAAGCAAAACAAGTTGAGGCGATAACGGTAAACATAATTCACTTTCGATAACATGGTCAATTGATGTATCTTACATTGTACAAACCTTCATTTGAGTGCGATTCAATGATGACTATTGATTGTTCTCAAGAAATCCTATTTATCCTATTAGTAATCCATACGGTGACCAATTCCGATTTGACATAAAAATACTCATGCTAAATAGAATATATTCTGATTTGATTCGAAGAATCATTTTCCTGTTGTAGAATTATTAATTACTGATAAAAATCTCATAGGATTTCAATCATGTAAAGAATACCACCCGAAATCTCATCGGACCCATTATCATAATATTGTCCCTCTCAGATGATGGCGAAGGCTCAGCTATTGCAGGCAGAGAATGAGGCCAAGAGATTAGAAATGCAAAAAGACTCGAACGAAGAATTACAAAAATTTAGAGTGGAGTTTGCGAGAATGACCTCGTATGTTGGCCATCTCGTCGAGTGGATGACTGGCGAAAATGCTAAAAAATCGAATAATGAATGAAAATGACTCCCATCCCTGCTCCCAACCTTCGAACACTGATACGATGTAAGTGAGTCGTTGATTACCGTAATGCTCCCAATATAATACGAGGTTTTTTGTTGCTACTATCACCAGCAAAAATCATCCTCGACTTATATACGGGGTCGACTAATATTGCGGATTTTTAGGAAATTTACCTTGCTGACTGGAAAAAAAAGAAACCTCTTAGTAAAAACAGTGCAATACCCGGCAATGCCTATGATAAATTTCCATGTCAACGTTTTTAATCTGGGTAGCACTGAACTCGACTTATATTCGGTATTATGGTAGTACCTTTGGCATAATTTTTTTCAAATCACTGCTACGCTCTGAGAAAATATTCTACTGACTCAGTTTTTCTACAGTTGATTACTGCTATTTTGATACATAATTCACGATTTTTCCAGATTTTATGTCCTCCGGTAAACATAGATTCAGTCGATCGAAGAAAAAGCAGTTGTCGTAGGGTACAGGTCGCTGCGTTGGATGAAATTTTTCAACTTTGGAGGATATATTCTGTATGCAAATGCATGTACGTTAGGGTCATAAACCGATAATAGTTGATAAATTTAATTTGTAGACATTTAAATTTCCGGTCTTTAAACATTTTTTCCAAAACGATGGAAAATAAAGTCTTACAATGAAAAATTTATACGTCTGAAACTGAAATTCATGAAATATTATTGGTTTGGCCCTAAATTACATTCATATAGAATATTTCCTTCAAAGTTGAAGAAATTTCATCCAACACGGCGACATGTACCCCACGACAGTTGCTTTTTATTCGATGGACTGAACTAATTATGTTCAGCGTAGAACATGAAATCTGGAAAAATCATGAACCGTGTATGAAAATAGCACTCATCAACTGTAGAAAAACTGAGTCGCTAGAATATTTTCTCAGAGCTTAGCAGTGATTTGAGAAAAAAAATTATTTTCAAGGTGTATGTATCCCCTTAAGCCTTCTCCAAAATCAGCACATGTAGCCCTCCCCGACCAAATCATTTTAATCTCAATCCAGAGACATCTCCTCACTAGATCCGTTCTTTCTTCGACTAAATGTAATACTTATATATATTCCCAACACAATTCACTTCCCGATATCACCATAAACGGCACAAAAAAATCAGCCATTCCAATTGCCGTAATTGTTACGAATTAGATGTGATCGACCTTTGTTCGACGGTAGTTTTAGATTATAGCCTTTCACTTCAGTCACGGTACCTTTCAGAACGATTTTACATCCTTCCGATATATAATAGTTTTACCTATTCCATTTTTATTTTTGTTGCTGTTTATTATTTACACAGTTTTGAATACACATATGAGCGCGCGTGTGTGTGTGTACACCGGTACACAGACCGGGCCTTGAGCGAAACACACTCGAGGCGTCTACCTAGATGCAACAAGTGAGACTTCTGTCCAACCTAACCTCCCGGCGTAGCATGGCGGCCACGAAGCCCGCGTGAGCTGTAAATCCCCGTTTTATATTAGCAGTGTCATCGCCGGCGACGTGACGGACCGTTCCTGGCACATTTCAAAGAATTGAAGCGCAAGTGACACGGGAGGATTGCACATATACGGCAAAGAAGAAAATTTGCAGGATTTGTTGGTTAAAGGTTCGCAATATTCTCATCAACACGACGTATCGATGCGAGGTCTGGAGAAAATTAAAAATTCATAGAAAAAAAGAAACTGACAGCGTAAATATACGTCCACGAATCGTTTCAGGATACTGGTGTCATTTTGTATCATGACATTGAGTTATAAATAACCGTAGACTTATACTTTGAGGATGTCTGTAACGTTTATGCGTGTCGTTTGACAAGTACAACGCAGCTGTTTACAACGGAGACGTTAAGTCCTAGCTGGCCGGTAATCTGACGTCATCCAACCGAACGGACAGTCATGCTGCTTCTACACCAACTTGTCTGAGAGTAAGTCAATTGTCAAAGTTACCGTTTCTTTTTCAAATCTTACCCCAATCTGACTCTGTTGGCAATTTCACTAGCTGCTGAATCTTGCGACTCCAAGATTCCTTGATGATCTCTCGCATCCGAGGTCAACGATTCGCGGTTGATAGTGTGAGACGTTACTAAAGCACGAATCACTGTTTTCGAGGTAAGAAGCGCCATCGAGTAGACTATCCAACAGGGCCGGTAGTAAGTAACTCTTTTCACTATTATTGCCTTTTTTTATTTTTTTGAAGAAACGGTAACGCACATCTCTTTTTCGGTAATAATTTAGACTCGTGCTCCAAAAATTAAATTTCCATATTCACAAAAAAATTTGAATTAAGTAAATCGCCAAAAATAATATTGGATGAAAATCAAAATCCTAAACTGGAGGTTCCTTGCAAAAAACCCAATCGAAGAACAATATGACAGTAAAGATGGCAAATGGCATTTAAATTCGGTTTTTCACAAGGAAGCACCGTGTGAAATCCGGATCGCCAATTTCTACTGTTTTCTTCTGTCGAAGACATTTGCCTCGACGCTTTTCCATTCGCGTACATGTTCCAATTTCATTCAAATGCTACTCAAGAATGCAATGCAGTATTATTATTATTATTTTTATTCATCCAAACGTTGTTTCTAATATTCCACAGCTTCACCAGAATTCACTTAGTTTCCAAAACTTTGCCCGTACGAAGTTCATCATCGAAAGCAATTTTCAAGCTAGTGACAACTGTCTCCAAGAAATTCTTGATGTAAAACTAACATCAAGAATGAGCTACGCTGCGCTTGCAGTCTACGACAGCTTATCCGCTGACCCTGGTGTACAGGCATGTGTGTACGCGTGTCGTTGACACGTCAGACCTAAGACAGGCTGAATTATAGCCGTTTTTTGCACACAGTCTGTTGTCACAGTGACTAATGTTAACTGTGCTTTTCGGAGGCGAAAGCAGTGTGTCCTCCCAAACAGGAGTCCAGAGAGAATCGACAGTCTGCGAAACCCTGTTGGAAGAGTCTGTGATCCGTGTCCCCAGCACCCTGTGCAGTCTGAGGAAACCTTGTTCTGCGTCCGATAACCGGATCAACATTATTGCTGTAAAAATCCACTGCATCTTGAATGTCAGCTGTCATGACTGAAAACGCGAGCGTGTAGACAAAGCGGCAAGGCTCTCTCCACGCCACAGAGATCGCCACAAACAAATTCTCCATTTTCCATTTTCCAATTACTTTGAGATTTATGTTTTCAACTCGATTATTATCAACTTTTTCGTAATTTGAAAGTTGTATTATAGTTGAAAAATAAAGAATTCTTTCTGTAGAATTTATAACTGATAGACTAATGATAAATTTCAATTCAAACAACTGGAATTATTGTATCTGAAAATATGAACATCAGAAAATTAAAATCTGATGGCACGAAAAATTGCAATTCTCATTGTAATAGTAATGATAATAGTAACGACAGTAATGATATTAACTCAATTGTCTTCAAGTAACTTTAACTTTTCATATTGCTTACATCTATCATATATTTCATATATCAGGGAGGTAATATTTTTTCGCCTTTTTTTTCTTCAAGTCCACATCAAGTCTAGATTGAAATTTGTTAGTTTGATCTATTCTAAGAGACATCTCCAAATTTTAGCTAAATCAAAAATTTTGCTGAGGTCGCTCAAGAATTTTCAGAATGTTAAAATTCTACGAGATCGATTTTTTCTTGTTCTTCACTTGCTCACTTATCCAATCCTCCGGAGGTGAATTGTAAAGGAACATACTGATGAATACAATAATTCAAATAAACCATCAATGGTCTTAAGCAACCTTTGAATATTGATATTTTCACTCGAAGTTTCAGTATGTTTCTCTACGATCCACCTAGAAAGGATTGAATTAGTGAGCAAGTGAAAAATATTAAAGAAAAAAAAAAAAACAAGAAAAATTTAATTTGTGCGTATTTTTTTTTTCATTTTTGGATTTCAATGATGCCCACTATCAGAATTCAATCATTCCATTACAAATTAGTGATTGTGGAAAGATCAAGTCTTGATATTTAGATTGAGAGGTCGCTCAAGACCATTGAAAGTTCAGAAGAATTTTTTTGTTTAATTCTTGAGCGACCTTTAATATTAATATTTTTACTTGCAATTTCAGTCTGTCCCACTACAATCCACCTACGAAGGATTGGATTAGTATGTGAGCAAGTAAAGAATAAAAAAAGGAAAAAAAATCGATTTCGTTGAATTTTAACATTTCCAAAATTCTTGAGCAACCTCTACAAAATCTTCAAGTCAGCTAAAATTTGCAGAGGGCTCTCGTAATGGAACTCACTAATAAATTTTAATGTGGGCTTGAATAAAAAAGGCGACAAAATATTGCCACCCCGATATATATATTCGCATAAAAATTTCGGTAGAGCATCGCAAATAGAATATTTCAGCCAAATATCAGCTCTTAATATTAATATTTAGAACTGCCTATTTTAGTTTTTCCATTCTCCATTTGAATAACATTTAAAAAAAATTTTCAAATGGAAAAAATAAAATAGGCACCTCTAAATATCAAGCTCGTTTGATTTTTTTTTTTCGGCCACCCTAATATATATACTATTCTATAGATATAGGTAATTCTGCAAGTAGATCATTATTATCTACTTGAAGAAAGTCTATATCTATCATAGATATATTCGATTCGATAATGCAGAAAGTATAATTCATTTTAATGAAATTGGCGATAAGTAATGCTGTATAATATAATTGATTGTATAATAATTTTTACTATAATCATTATTCGATTCCACGCACTTTCGTCGTTTCTATAGCGAATGATGAGACGTCAAAAAAATGTATGACCTTTTAGCACCTAGGACTTCATGGCATTAGTCATGCGACTTGTGTTTTTGGCATTATTTTACACGCGGGCTTATTCTCTAATCGGCTCTCTTGCTGTCTCAATTTTTTTTCACCATCTATAAGCGAGTTCAATATGACTATTTGTCATTGATAACTGTCATTACAAATGTGATTCTAAATGTAAAGACTGAATGTAAAGTCGCATCTACCTGTGATATCTCGATTCCATTCTTTTCAAAGGAAATTGTAACTCTGTAAAATAATTGATTACCCATAATGACGCTGTAGTTTATCGACTGATCATCGTGAGTGTTCCACTGACATAGTCTTGGGTGGGAGGTCAGAACATTTGGGAAGTAGACGAAACGGTGAAGATGGACTAATATTATATTTATTGTTAACACAGACTCGCCCCTATTCTTTGGCTCCTTGATTGTATGTAGAATTAATGATTTATAAACGATGTAAATGAATTAATATTACATGATAATGTATCATACTTTTACGCTGTACGTTCATAGAAGGTGAAATAAATATTATAATACATACCTCTGTGTGATTCATTGTGGAAATATTCAGCTAACTCTGTAACACAACGAAAAGCATGTACGGGACAGAAATTCATCATAGATAAAATCGTATTCATCCGCTTTATATTTAGGGAAACGTTCAATAGATTCAATTGGTAGGAGAAAATTATCATCGATAGCCTACAAGTCAACAGTTAAGTTCATAATCTTATACAAGCAGTTTTACCGCAATCAAATAATTATTTTGATTCATTCATTCGTTCTATTTCTTTCTTTTCATCTACTCGATTTATCCTTGTGGTACATGTGGTACACATGCATCAATGCGCGTATATCAAGTGTAAGTGAGCCTCGCGTTTGTTACGACTAGCGGCCGGCAAACCCCACGGTGCCACCGTACGACCGACCCGTAACGATCTCCGATTGGACGCTCCTCAGCCAACCAACGGTCTTAGCGAAAAGTTAGCGATTTAGCGAGTTAGCGAGTTAGCGGAATGTTACAGAATCCCTAGACAGAGGCTGTGCCGGCGGGAGCTCGTCTTCTGTGGGGTCCAACCAAGTCGGAGTGGCTCTGGGGAAGAAGCCAGACTAAATTCAGACCACGTCTAAAGCTACGGTGTTAGATCACGTGCTTATGGCTGTATGACCGCAGGGACGTTAAATGGTGCGGTCGCGAACGTTGACCCGGGGTACCAGCCGACACCCCGTTTTATTTTGCATGCCGGCTTACCTTTGCACGGCGGCTCTGCGTAGGTGGACCTCTCTTCCGACCTATTCGTGGGAACACAAAATGAATAACTCTAAAAAAACAAACTCAAACAAAAAACCAACAAACCAAAAGAACTTACCCAGCCAGCAGGAGCCAGACGAAAGTTTTGACTTCGTTAAGATGGAAGAAATGCTACGGGAGTCGACCGCGGGTGGGATGAGCCGTCCTCTCTCATCGTCGTCGTCTATAGTTCCGGCTTTGAAGAGGGTCGTCCCGATTGGACATACACCTGAAAGAAAAAAAGCATGTACGTAGTAACTATGACGCAAGTGAAATAGAGGACGAGCTTGACGCGCTTGGAGAGTTTCGCGGAGAAAGATCTAGCCTCGAGAGCTATCTGTTTGATGAGAACAACAAAATCAACACGGCAGCAATCAGATTCATATTAGAAAAATGGAATAAAATAGAAGCAAGACTACAAGATAAGTACATAGCGTATGAAAAACTGGAAGCCGCTTACCAACAGCGAAGTTCTACACCCAACAGAATGACGTATGCCCAGACTGCGGGCGGTCCTGCTGCTCCTGTATCTTCTTCCACTGGTGGAGCTCCAGCCCCGCGAAGAAAGTTCGAAATCCTTCTGCTGAAGCCGACATCTGAAACAGAAAAAAGGGGTAATGACGAGATTAAGAAGGACGTTGGCGCGCTCTTGGGGCCTATTCAGAACAAACTCAAGATTGTTATCGTTCGACAAATCAGAAATCCAGGCCGGGTCATTGAGCTGGATGGGCTCGGGACGTGGCAGCCATTGAAAGCTGTGACCTTAGTAAAATTGGCCTAAAAATAGACGAACCCAAGAATAAGGAGCCGTCTATAATCATATATGACGTTGAAAAAGACTATGACAAAGAAGAGTTTAAAGCGGACATGATCGCGAAGAATTTTCACAAATGTACTGAGGAGGAACGTTCAGGCCTTGGGGAGCGCATTAGCTTCAGAACTTGCTTGAAGCGCCAGGACGATAGGGTGAACTGGGTGATGCAGATGCCGGGCAAATATGCCAATGAACTACAAAATCGAGGTCGCATTTTCATGCGGTGGCGTACTTACAATATTCAAGAATATATTAACGTAGTCCGCTGCTATAAGTGCAATGCCTCCGGGCATATTGCCAGGGTATGTACCGTGAAAGACCCTGCCTGTGGATATTGTGGACGAGAGGGCCACGTAGCATCTGAGTGTAAACATGACGACCAGAGATGTTCGAACTTCATCTGATCAAGAAGAAAGGAGGTTGACCATGCGATGTCGTCCAAGGACTGCCCGGAGTACATCAGACAGGTCCAAATCTATAAAAACAAAATAGACTGGGGATAAAAATAGGACAAATAACCGCACAAAGAGCTTACGCGGCTTCGGCAGACTTGGAAGTATATTTCAACGATACAGGCCTTGATATACTATTAATACAGGAGCCATATGCCAGGAGGGGTAGGGTGACTGGGTACACGGCGGGTGGAATGGGGGTTGTACAGCCAAACGTTTCGACCCCTTGGGTTGCAGCCGTTATAAGAAGAGACACCGTTGAGGTGTTCCAAAACACCCATGATGAGACGGAGCACATTATATGCCTCCAAATTAGAACTTCCACCCAGTCAGTCTACATCATTAACGTATATTGCCAATACTCGCTGGAGATTCAACCAATCCTACGCCACCTTGAGGCAATTACCGGTGGGCTGGGCGGCGCCAACGTCCTCATTACGATGGATGCTAATGCCAGATCTCGATCCTGGTTCTCCGCCGAAACAGATGCGCGAGAAGAGGCACTGGAAGAATTTATAATGGTGAACAACATGTATGTCCTGAACGAACCATGCGATGTTACCACGTTCGAAACAATGAATTCGGAGTCTAACATTGACGTTACGCTGTGTACCGCTGATTTGCTTCGGAGAATTGTAGACTGATCCGTGAACAACGGCATAGCCAGTGATCATAATCTAATCACGTTCGAGATCAACGACGATGGCTATACTGACAAACCCAGTAACAGGGTGGGGGGCTTCGATCTGAAAAGAGCTGACTGAAAGAAGCTCAAGGCATTAGGTAAAGAAAAATTTGATGAGAACACGATGAACCAAATAGCCCGACTAAAACCAGATCAAGCGGTCGCTGCATTTAATAAAATAGTAAAAGATATCTGTGCAGAATCCATACCTGTCTGGCGTCCGAGGCCCAACACGGTTCATTGGTGGAGTGACAATCTGAAAAAGAAAAGAAAATTAATGAAAAAAGCAAATAAGCAATTACGTAGAGCGAAACGCATGCAGCTGCCAGTGTTAAATGACACTAAGGACTTGTACAAAAATGCAAGAAACGATGATGTCCTCTCGATAAGGCAGGCTAAAAACGATTCGTGGCAAAACTTCGTGAGGGTCGAGGCCAACAGGGATCCATGGGGCTTGCCCTTCAAAATCGCTAGGGAAAAAGTAAAAGATTTACCACACATGTGCTCGCTTGTTTGCCCAAACGGGCGAGTCACTGTGAGCTGGGAGGACTCCAGTCGCGAACTGCTGGAAAAATGTGTTCCGACTGACACTGTACCCAGTACAGACTACCAAAACAACATGAAAGCATTGCTCGCTTGCTATGCCTGCTTGAACCTCGAGCCGGAAATTAGCGAGGCGGAAGTGTACGCAGCAGTAAAGAGACTAAAGACAGGCACGGCCCCTGGCCTAGACGGTATCAAAAAAGAAGTCATAAAAAAGCTATGGAACTGCCCTGAGACCGCTCAGGCTATAACCAACCTACTCAAGAACTGCTGGCGAAACGGAAGTTTTCGGAAGGCCTGGAAAGAAGCCAAGCTAATAATAATGCTAAAAGATCTCTCGCGCGATAGATCGAGACTGAATACATATCGACCGATTTCCCTGATTCAGTCAATGACCAAGGTCTTTGAGAATATCCTGATAGCACGTATACAAGCATACTGCGACGATAGTGGTCTTGCTTCGAAAAATCAATATGGTTTCAAAAAAGGTAAGTCGACGGAAGACGCGATTCTCCACCTAATAGACTCAGTACAAAAATCGGAGAAGAAGCACGTTATGGCACTGTTCCTGGATATCGAGGGAGCCTTTGATAATCTGTGCTGGACGTCTATCCTGACCAGACTAACCGACGCTGGCTGCTGTAGTCATCTTCTGTCCCTTATGAGGAGTTATTTTTCCGACGGAAGGATCTTAGTATCTTCGAAATTCGACAGTATTGATAGGTATATGGAGAGGGGATGCCCACAGGGCTCGGTCATGGGCCCTAATGCGTGGGTATGGCGCATGGACAAGTTACTGAACACTGTAGAATCTGAGCTTGACGCAACAGAATTCGCGGCTATTGCCTACGCGGACGATTTAGTTTTTATTATCAAAGCGGATTCATGCGTGAAACTGGAGCAGTTAAGTGGAACAGGCATTAACTACCTAGAGCAATGGTGTTCAAACCATAAATTGAAAATAGCGCACTCCAGAACGACAGCGATGATGTTCAGTGCAAACTTGTCGGTAACGAGACACCCAAGTATTAATATTGGGCAGAACGGTATAAAATTTACAAGTAAGTGCAGATACCTGGGTGTTGTTCTGGATTCGAAGCTCACGTTCCTCCCGCATGTCCGCAACCTGAGGAGTAAGATCACGGCATATATAATGCAAATGAATCGCATAGCCAAGAAAGAATGGGGCATAAACACATATACTAGACAGCTCCTTTACAAAGCGATCGCGATTCCAATAATCACCTATTGTCCATCTGTGTGGTTTCACAGGGCGATGATCACATCTGTCCGAAAACAGCTTATCGCAACGCAGCGTGGCCTCATGCTACAATGCACAGAGGCCTGCAGAACCAACTCAACAGCGTCCATGCAGGTGGTGAATGGCTCTTTGCCTATGGATCTGGAGCTGACCATGCGTGGGCTGTATGGGAAAATAGAAATAAATTAAAGCGTGAAATGAAGGAATTATACATACGAACGTATCGATGCGCACAACGATATGACAATGATAACAGAAAAAGAGAAAATGAAGCGCGAAATACTAAGCACATGGCAACAAAGGTGGGTGAAGGACGTGCACGATCGTGACACGTTCAGGTTCATCGGAGGTGCCGACTTTGCACAGCAGAATCAATGGTTCAAACTAGGACGAATCTGTACATATTGTTACATTGGGTAAAATCACCCATATCCTATTAATTTCATGAACACCATCTAGTAGCCTATATGATAAATGACATCCTTTAAAATATAAGAAACTCGGTTGCTGCGTCAACAACGATTATTGTAAAACAAATCAGTCTGTCTTTAGCTCATTACTTAAGCAGACCTGTATTTTCTCAATACACAAACTTATTGCGAACTCATATTATTTCCTCAACGTGTCACTTTATTTCTCTTGGAGAACCTACATAATAACTCATTATCCCAACGATGATGAAAATCGTTACATTGGTGTCAGAATCGGAAATTTCCTAGACCGATAAAGTGAATATTTTGTGGAATCAACTATAAACGAAAAACGAAATGTCTCACCGACGGGCTACTGCTCCTACCGACGAACCAGCTGGAAGCCAGCAAATACCACCATCTCAAGTCGACATGATGGAGCGACTTTTTCAATTCCGCTCAACGACAGGCCGCTCAACAACAGGCAAGCCTAGCTGCTCAAACAGCTCAACAGCAGCAGGCAAGTTTAGCTGCTCAAGCAGCACAACAAGAAGCCAATTTAATTGCCAAAAGAGAAGAGCGGGAGGCCGCTTTATTAGCACAAAAAGAGCGCGAAGAGTGAGGAGATCGACGAATACGAGAACGTGAAGAGCGGGAAGAAAGACGTCATCGTGAGGATCGGGAGGAACGCCGAGCTGAACGCAAGGATAATTTGACAGCTCAACGAGCTGATAGAGAGGCGAACCACGCAGCCCAACAAGCTACCCTATCCCTCGTCATGAGACGCCTGGAACCCCAGGAAACAATCTCACAGACCTCGACTCCCAGACGATCCCCGATGAAGATCGAGGAAGTCATTGAGCCAGGAAACATTCGGTCTGTACAAAACTATGGGGGGGAAGAACCCTCCTCAACTATTCGTAGACCACGTACGGATGGAGCGGCAACTTTTACGCGGCACACTCGTACTATTCCTCAAAGCGACCGAATTGAACATTTAATTCGGGACGAACATAATGAACACCATGCTGACCACATGGCTGGTGATAATACCGTAGAAAATGGAACTATCAATAACACTGTGCCTCTTCATTTGTCGTGCGCCGGGAGTAGTCGCGACAAACAAATAAATAACACAACGATAAACACCTGTAAAGAAGGTTGTACGGGACAGACACAAAAATCCTCTAATTTGGCAGTAAATTTCTTCGACGGATCTATATCATGGGCCGATTATGAAGGACAATTTTTAATCATAGCTGAAATAAATTCTTGGTCTCCCATAGTTAAGGCCGGACAACTTGCTGGTAGTTTAAGAGGTCCTGCCTTGGCTGTTCTTTCATCTCTTTCTAATTCTGATATTAAAAACTATGATAAACTCAGCACAGCCTTACGATTAAGATTCGGAAATCAACTCATATCAAAACTGTCCCTAACACAATTAGACCTTAAAAGACAGACTAAAGAGGAGGGTCTTGCCTCACTTGGAGTAGGAATAGAAAGATTAGCTAGGATAGCATTGCCCAGTTGCGACGAACCAACTAGAAACTTGTTGGCTTGTAATAAATTCATCAACGTGATAACAGATCCAGAGTTAAGACATACTCTCAGTCTGACAGGACCTTCCTCTGTTCAGGAAGCGGTCATTAAGGGTCGGGAAATCGAAGCCTTAACAAAGCATCATTTGGGGGTAGGGAAAGTTCGTCAAATCGAGACAGAGACGCCTCCTACTGACTCAACTGAGACTACCGACACACAAAAAACTACTCCCAGGCAGCAGACAAATAACAATAATAATAATAATATCAATAATAATAATAATAGAAATAATAGAAATAATAATTATAATAAAAATAACAATAACAGCTTTAACCGAAGTCATAATAATAGGGGATAAAATTACGGAGACAGACCCCCGCTTAAATGCAAATATTGTGATAAAATTGGACACGACGCGAATCGTTGTTATTCTTTAGAGGAACTAATCCAATCTAACAAATCGAATTCTCAATATAGTCAAACCTCTTGGAGGAAAGATAGCAAAAATAAAACCGATAATTCTCAGAAATTTTCAAAAGCTCAACAAGGTTCTTCTAACCAAAAAAACTAGTTTTTGATGATTCAGAAGGGCGAAAGTCATCAAGTGTTCGACCCAACGAAAGCCCTATTTTAACTAATTTTCTTTTAAGGAGTCCAGGACAAACAGGCTTATATGCGCGTGGGACTGTCAACGGAATTGACTGCCTCTGGGTCATAGACACTGGGGCAGAAGTTACAGTGGTCCGTTCGGATCTCTTAAAATCTATTGACCCTATTCAACCATTCACTTTCCTCCGAACTGCTACAGGAGAAATAACTCCAGTTTTGAAAGAAGTATTAGTCTAGATTAACGTGATAGGGTGTATCGATTCTTCAGAAAAAGTTTACGTAGCAGATATTGAGGATGAAGGGATGTTAGGGATAGATTTTTTTTCGGCACATAATTGTGTAATTCCAACTGAATCGAACTTATTAACATCGGGTCGACACGAGATCACTCTTCTAACTAACAGAAAGAAGTGCCTGGTGTATTTGGACAATATAATCCTTTTTGGAAAGACGTTCGATGAACTGCTTGAAAACCTTAAGGAAGTCTTCTCTAGCCTAAAACAAGCTGGACTCAAAATAAGTCGAAAGAAGTGTCATCTATTACAACGAGAGGTTCATTTCCTTGGACGAATAGTCTCCGCAGAAGGGGTGAAGACGGACCCTGCAAAAATAGAGGAAGTGTCAGATTGGCCCCGTCCTGTAGATGAAGAGGGAATTTAAAGTCTTATAGGGCTCTGCACTTATTATCGTCGTTTTGTTGAAGGGTTCGCCACTATAGCTAGGCCTCTTCATCATCTGACAGGCAGTAAAGTTTAATTCGAATGGTCTCAGGAATGCGAGGATGCTTTTATCCAATTAAAAATTTACCTAACATCTTCTCCTATTCTCGCTTATCCCCAAGTAGAACATCCTTCCATTCTGGATTCAGACGCTTCTCTCTCAGGAATAGGTGGAGTATTATCTTAGATTCAAGATGGGAACGAAAGGGTGGTTAGCTATTTCAGTCGTGTTCTTAGTAAAACAGAAAGAAGCTACTGCGTTACTCGGAGGAAACTTCTGGCTGTGGTAAAGACAGTAACACATTTCCATCATTATTTGTACGGTGGAAAGTTTTCGATTCGGACAGATTATGCTTCTCTCAAGTGGTTGCTTTCTTTCAAATCTCCAGAAAGACAGGTAGCTAGGTGGATAGAAAAACTGGGCCAATATGACTTTGACATCCAACACCGCGCAGGATCACTTCATGGAAACGCAGATGCTTTATCCAGAAGACCCTGCGGAGGACCTTTAGAATGTAGACAATGCACCAGGTTAGATAAACGACTAGACGAACCATTTAAGGGGACCAGTACAGCTTGGTTTAAGATATTTCGAGTACTCCAGAATGACTTTATTTGTTAACCAAAGTTTATTTTACATCAAAAAAAATGTTTCTTAAAAAAACTGTGTCGTGAGGTTTTAGTCACACCGTTGATCTGATTCATCGTCTCGACGTCTCACTTTCTTCAGACAGCGGTCCTACATCTTATGAATGCGGGGATCTGAAAAGAAAAAAACATGTGAAAACTTACAGTCAATTATCCAAAATTTCAAAAATTTGAGCCACTAATTTGCAAATAACTTGGCCAAAAAAAAAACATTCAAAAATTCCCTTATTCATATCATGAGGATTCATTTTCTGAAGAAAATGAGCCATTAAAGACCCAGATCGGACCATCGGTGCTCCAAAAACCTTACGACACAGCGCCAAAAACATAGTTCTGAGATAAACGAGTTTGAAGTTTTTGCAGAAAAATTGGTATATACTCCTCCGGAGGCTCATACATCAAAAAGTTTGTTGTACCAAAGTTGAATGAAATTTTTTTTTTTTTAATTTTCAATTTTCAAAAAGAATTTTTTTTTTTATTGAAAATTTAATTTTTCCTTTTTCTTTTCTGCAAACTATTTTCTCAGAACTTTTTTTTCCCATGTATTTTTTTGTTCCATACATGCTTCTTTCTCTTACTCACTTCTTTAAAAAGCTCCAGCAGCATATGAGGGCCCTGCTGCATCCTCCGCAGACTCATTGTCCGCAAGCCGCAGCCTTCTCATGGCGATCCGTGTCTCGCGGGAACTTCTAGCTGCTTGTTGCTCAGCTTGCTCGAGGCGTGTTTTATCTGCCTGAATTGAGTGAGCCCTTGCGTTGGTTCCTGGAGTGACTTTGAGCGCAGTCATGATCTTCAAAATTCCTGTGGCTCCTTCGGAAAAAGTTACAGCTCCCATGTTAGCTGCGATGCACACCAGATTGTGTCCAGTGTAAGTCCTCTTTGGGCAGAATTTCCAGATGACGTTGTTGACGGACTCGTTTGCATTTTGAGTCTTACCTCCGATGCAGCGCGTAAGTAGTTGTGGAGACGTCAAGTTATGAAAAACAGGCTTGATCGTCTTCATTACAGCCTCTGGCAGCGAACTCCTATGTTTGTATTCCGCCACTGTTCCTTTTGCAACCGCCTTATTATATTGGCACCAAGAATTTTCCCCGCTTGGGCACAAATGATGCTGAGGCTTGTCATCTGTGGAACACTTATGGTGCCAGATTGCCCATATTGCCTTGCTCATATCTTCAACGGAGCCTGCATTGTTACGGATAGCGTTGCCGTAATATGACTGCATTCGATCTATGATCACATCGGTCAACCTACCCTTTCCAGCCAAGAGTCTGCCGTCAGAAAGCTTTTGCCCCCGCAGTTTCACTTTCAGCTTGCGCATTTGGGTTCCGAATCTCTTCTGGACGTATCCGCAGCATTCAACTTTGTTGATCTTCACGTCGGGTCCGTAAGGCTCTGCTTTCACTACGGCAGCGTAACTTTTGGTATCGCCATCCCCAATGTAGCTGACGTACTTCGCATTATGTTTCCCTTCGGAGCGCTGGAATATCCTGACCATACCACGTACCTCCATTGCCGCGGCACAGCCAGTGTGATTAGCCTGGCAGTGTGGCTTATGTTGCTCGTACCAAGTCTGCCATTCTTCACCAGTCTGCTTTCCTTCCCATCGTATGCATGCATTGCAGTGCGATGAAAGCACCACGACGTCTACCACCTTTCCTGTTTCGCTGCCAATGACGGTACAAACACCGTTGAGTGATTTGAAACCTCGTTTCTGCCATGTCCCATCGCACTGCACAGTGATCGCTCGAGCTTCAGGTGTCACTGAAGTCTCTATTTCTTCTTCGACAGCTTGTTGGAAAACTGTATCAGCAACTTGCGACGAAGCTTCCACTAGACGTCCTACAATTGCATTGTATGTTGGCCGTTTTACAGGTGGTGGCAGGTCCATGACTCCGCAAAATGTGGCTAAACTGTCCAAGCCTTGCCCAATACAACGCATCGCTAGTATGGATCGCCTATTGATTTCATACGCGCTTCGTGTATCATCAATCATAGGGCTACTTTTGAAGGTTTTTAGCTGGACACAATTTTCACAAGAGATACCGTATGTTCCACCCAGTCCTCTTAAGCTAACTTCAGTCATAACTATCGACCCACCACATGTCTTGCAAGATAAATGCTCCCGCAGAGCACGGAATAGTGTTTCAACGTGAAACAGCCTATAGCCAGCAGAATCGCAAGCCTCGTAGTCGCCACTGATTTCTCTATCCGAAGCTGTTGAAACATGAGTGCTCTGTCCATCAGCCGCTGTTTGCTTCTGCGGAAATGTTTTCGCCCTCTTCTTTGACCGGCCAATGCATCCTTTTGTGCCAACACCAGAACTTCTCTCTCTTCTTTTCATATTGAATATATTGGATATATTTTATATATTTCCTTTCTGTTTTATCAAAAAATCTGTGAACAAAAAGCAAAAAAACTTCGACCGCACACACAGTTCGGCAGAAGCTTAGTGTAGATATTACTATTTTGATTGAATACTTACTTTTAGGTTATAGTTTTTGAAGCACCAAGTCACAACACCCGTACAACGATTACGCGCTATAGATATTAGGTAAATTTATAATTATTTAGTACTGAAAAGTACTGTTTTTATTTATTTATTTCAATTCTGAAACACTGGAAATCGAGCAGACGCTCACGCAACCTCGAAAAGTATTGCACAAGTAATGGCGATCATACACCATGTGATCAATATCGAAATCAAGCGCCAGCGCCACTTGCGCCAAATCGCGATAGCCAAATAACGAACTTTCGACCGTAACTTCTAAACCGTGACGATTTCGTCAAACTCGATTTTTTCACAGACGTAGAAGATCTTTAGGTAACATAAACTGCACAAAACGAAAAACCAATTTTTTCGAAAATTCAAGCTGTACTGGTCCCCTTAAGATCCGTTCGATTACTTTTGAACGAAATTTGGAGCCATGGAGAAAGGCTCAACAAGAAGATGAGGTTCTGTTACAAATTAAGACTTGGAAAGAGTCTGGATTACGCCCTGAGTGGCAAGATGTTTCTGCTAAGAGTGAAGATTTGAAAATTTATTGGACTCAATGGGATTCCCTCTTTTTAATGAATGGGATATTACATCGAAAATGGGAATCTCCAGATATGAAAGAAATTAGATGACAATTATTAGTACCAAAGAGCAGGACGGAAGAGATCCTCGAACAATATCATGATACTCCTTCAGGTGGTCATTTCGCTTCTAATAAAACCTCAAATCGGATTAGAGAACGATTCTTCTGGGCTCGTAGTAGGATGGACGTGGATGATTGGTGTAGGTTATGCAAGGTCTGCATAGCGAAAAAAGGTCCACGCAGTAAGGGTCGAAGTCCCCTACAAATATACAACGTCGGAGCACCCTTCGAGAGAGTGGATATGGATGTCCTTGGGCCGTTGCCTCTTTCTAGATCTGGAAATAAATACGCCCTGGTTATTGCTGATTATTTTACTAAATGGCCCGAGGTCATTCCCATACCTCTAATCCTAATCAGGAGACAAAGACTGTTGCCGAAACATTTGTTAGAGATTTTGTTTGTAGATATGGGACTCCCCTTGAATTGCATACGGATCAGGGTCGAAACTTTGAGTCGATTTTAATGGCGGAAATATTTCAGATTCTAGGAATAAAAAAGAAGCATACGACCCCCCTTCAGCCTCGGTCTGACGGAATGTTGGAATGGTGGAACGTTTAAACAGAACCCTTTTGAGTTATTCAGCTCCTTTCATTGACAAAAGTCAACGAGATTGGGATAAGTGGATTCCGCTTTTTCTTATTTCTTATAGATCAGCTGTACACGAGACGACAAAGCAGTCTCCAGCTTCTATGCTGATGGAGAGAGATCTTCGTTTACCTTCAGATTTAGATGAGGGACCCATTACATCGCCAGATCCTCTTCAAACTGATTTCGTATCTACTTTAAGAGACAGATTGGAACAAATACACAATTTTGCACGAGAAAGAATACAAGTTATTTCACATAGAACAAAGGCCCATTATGATATTAGAGCTAGGGATCTTGCATTTGATACAGGAGATTTGGTTTGGCTCTTTCAACCAAGGAGAGAAAAAGGACGATGTCCGAAACTTCAATCAAATTGGGAGGGTCCCTACACATTAATCAATAGAATAAATAACGTGGTATATCGTATTCAACGTTCAACACGTACAAGTCCTAGGGTGGTTCACTTGGATCGCCTGGCCCCATATGAATCAAATGAACTTACCCAAAATAATAAAATTAAAAATCTTCGCTCTTTAAATATAGATAAAAGTCAGTCTATAGATAATGAATTCTCTCTTCAAGGGGATGATCAAACCTTTTCATTGGATTCTTCCAGGTGGTCCGAGGAACTGCCTTATGGAATTAAACGAAGAGATTATAGACCCTTAACGATAATCATAGAGGGAAATATCGGATGTGGTAAAACGACTTTCACTAAAAGATTTTGGAATGATAAAAATATTCTCACTTTACTCGAACCTTCAGATGAATATCGAAACGTTGCAGGAGAAAACCTCTTAGAGATGATGTATAAAGATCCTAGTAAATACGCATATCATTTCCAACACCACGCCGCGATGACAATAAGACATAGACATTTGATTCAAACCGCGTTACCTAATAAAATAATGGAGAGGTTCATTTATAGTTGTAATTGCTTCGTAGAGACACGTCGGATAATGGGAGATTTCGAAAATCTCGAGGCTTATTTATTAATGGAAAATGTTATGGTTTCAACTAACGAGTCTCCGGCATACGGAGTAGACCTCATCGTTTATTCGAGGTTATCCCCAGAAGAGTCATTTTCGCGAGTAAATTCATGCGCTCGCTCCGAGGAAGACGGTATTCCCTTAGATTATTTGAAAGTCCTTCACGAGGTTCACGAAGATTGGTTGGTTGGAAAGAAATTTGCGACTCCTCCAGCACCAGTCTTGATCTTAGACGCTGAAGTTTCCGCAGACGATGTCTTTATGAGCTTTTGTGAGGTTATGAAGCCATATGACTTCTAGTTCAGACTCAGAGGGAGCTCGGAGCGGTACGGAATGACTCGAGACGATTCGATTAAAGTCGGAATGATTCGGTACCGGGCTAACTAAAACAAATGAAAGACGATAAATATTACACATAGCGTCTAATAAACGAAACCCAATCTCAGAAAAATAAAAGAAACATTTATTCTCACGATCAATACAATTTAAAAGATAATGAAGAAGAATTAAGATTTGTTGGAGATGGTTTTCTCCGCTATATGTTTTGAATAATTCTTGATTTCATCGCATTCGGTACAGTGATCCTTCTCACTCGGGAAAATGAGCGGGCTTTGGCTGCTCAGACAGACGATTGAAGGCCCCTGGATTCTCAGGTAGCCGACATAAGTCCTGTGCAGGGAGCGTGGACCCATCACTCGTTCTATCGGGATACTAAAAAAAAATATATGTATATAAATATTGATTAAATAATAAACCCGAGTCGAATACGAAATATATAAAAAAAAGGGGCGGGGGGTGGGGGGGGGGTTTCTTACCTGAATACGTAGCAGTTGAGACATACGAGTTGAGTACTCGGAATTTAGGATTTTAATGCTATCTCTTCTCCTTTGGCGCCGACAAATAGACCGGTTCGTCCAGATAGTCCACAAGCCCGAACATATTGAACGCACTGCGCCCGGCCCTTTGAACACCTACAGGGCCGGGCTTCGAACTAACACGCGCCAACCCAGAAAAGCACACGCTAATTCGGCGAGGCAGAAAAAGTACGCCTTCGCCAAATACCAGATGCTGTGGGAACAGTGTCCCAAAAAGCTCGCCGAGATGGTCATTGCTAACGACACCTCCCTCCTTCAGCAACAGCAGCCACCTTGCTGCGCTGACATAAGGAAGCTCTACAATGAGTTATGGGAACAGGAGGGCCCGGACGTGAAACCTTATTCGAACCCCGAGGAACCCGTCCGGATCGAAGACATATACGCCCCTGTCCTCCCGAGGGAGATCGAAATGAAGTTAGCAAGAATGGCCAACAACTCGGCAGCAGGGCCTGACGGTGTCGTGAAGGGCGATCTTACACAACGAGGCATTAGCACAGCCCTGGCCACACTCTTTAATGCGTTGCTCCAGGCCCAATACTATCCAAAGGCCTAGAGACGCAATAGAACCACTTTGATCCCCAAAGCCGATCAAGATTTGAACGATGTCAAGAACTGGAGGCCAATCACCATAGGCTCAATGATCAGCAGACTCTTCTCGGGTCTGCTCGATCGGAGACTACGGTCCTCAATAAGGCAACACGACCGGCAGAAGGGTTTCACAGCGGACAATGGCTGCTATTTGAACGCACACATCTTGGATGCAGCCATGTCTCACGCCAAAGAGGTTGGGGGGACCTTCGCAGTGTTGGATGTATCCAAGGCATTCGACACGGTTTCTCACTCCTCCGTCAAAGAGTGTCTGGCAAGAAAGGGTATTCCGGCAACAGTTGCTGCCTATATCGCCGGAATGTATTCCGACTGCGAAACGGTCATAAAGGGGGGAGATGGCGAGGAGGTCAACATCCGCCTGAAAAGAGGAGTTAAGCAAGGGGACCCACTATCCTCCTTGCTCTTCAACCTTGCCATCAAGCCCCTTATCAAACGGCTGCAAAGCACGACCGTAGGCTTAGACGTGGAGGGACAAAACCTTGCGGTCTTGCCTTTGCGGACGACATTGTCACAATCGCCGCTAACCCGTCTACTGCGAAAAAGCAACTCTCGACAACAGCCGAAAACCTTGATCGAATGGGCATGAAGTTGTCCACGTGCAAGTGCTCCACCTTTGAGTATGTCCCCCAGAGGAAGAGCTGGCGCTCCCGCAATCCGGGGCTGGTACTTCACAACACCCCTGTAACTTACGCCGAGCCGGACAAGGGTCTTTAAGTACCTGAGTGCCAAGCTCTCCCCATGGCGCAGGCTGCTCAAAGGTTTCGAACCAGACTGCTTCGAAGAGGTGATCAAGCGCGTCCGAGCACTGCCACTAAAGCCGATGCAAACGGTCGACCTGCTGGGGACATACATATTCCCCAGGTACACTTACGGCCTTATCATCAGCCCACCAGCAGTGACAGTGCTCAAGAGAATAGACACGGTCATTTGAACGCATATACGTGAGATGTTGCATCTCCCGCACACGGTATGTACAAGTTTTCTGTACACACCAAGGCGTGCGGGGGGCTTGGGGCTACTAGACTTGGAGAAAAGCGTGCTGATAGCTGCACTACGAAATGGGCTTAAGGCACGCATCTCCAAAGACCGTGTCGCTAGGTCAGCCGCAAACACGGGTAAGGCGCATGGCAACTTTGAATCCTATGCCACCGCCTTGGGTCTACCCTGGCCGACCACCCTAAAACATCTTTACCGAGCCAAGGCAAGGATACGCGACAGACACCACCTCGAATAGTCGCGCCTGCCGTGACAGGGCCAGGGTGCCGTTAAATGGAAAAACCCTGTTTGCAACGAATGGCTGGCCCGCGGTGATCTGCTGACGGCGTCTAGGGTAACGGATGCAATAAAATTACGCGCCAAAACGTTCCCGACACGCGCGAATGCATAAATCATCGACGGACGCGTGAACTCAGCTTGCCGAAAATGCGGAAGGACAAGCGAGACCCTTAGTCATATCCTGGGCCAATGTCAGGCAACCAAGGGCAGGCGAATCCTGAGGCATATCGAGATCAAAGACCTCCTCAAGCACCGTCTAGCCAAACAACACCAAGTGCTAGACGAGTTGGAAGTCGTGGCTAATGGGGAGACGTTCAGACCCGACCTCATGGTCAAAACGAATGAGGGAGGGCTACTCGTCATAGACGTAACTGTTCGATACGAGAACAGAAACTATCTCGCCCAAGGCCACGCCGAAAAGATCCAGAAATACTCTCGAACCTTGAACAAGCTGAGGGAGGATCTGAACTCGAACGCAGCACGGGTCGTACCTATTTTGTTCGGCTCAAGAGTCGCTCTACCTTATAGAACCGTGAGAGCGCTCTCTGATCTCGGTTTCGGCAAGTCAGACCAACTTACGATATCGCTGATCGCCCTTCGGAGCTCAATCGAGATGGCGAACGAGTTCGTCGATCTCCGAAACGACTCTTGACAAATTGAACAGAGGCTATATGTGCCTACCTCGGAAGAGACTAAAGGTGTCTACCCAAGCGACTGCTTGAATCGAACTAAGCCGAGGCCGCCTGGCCTGCACTCGAATATATTGGACGACCTCAGCCCGTGCGATCCGCTATCGGTATCGGGAGTTGGGCCACCCATGCAACGAGGGAAGCGGAGGTGAGTCCCGCCACCGCTGCGAACCAGATACCGGTGAAAAACGGATTAATCGGTGCAAGTCGTATGACGATCTTCGGATCTGTCACGGCGGCGGAGCCAGCCAGCCATCAAGGGCTGGGGTGGGCGCCTCCACGTGGTATCCCTGGACATCACGAGAGGTAATGACTGGAGTCCACCTTCCTACCGAGCTATTTCTCTGCCAACTATGCCCGGTAGAACTCCGTTCGTCTAATTTTTCCAAATCCCCGCAGGCACCTTGGCGTGACACTTCTGAACCTACTTTGACTCCGATGACTAGGGTGCACACGCGTCCCAGACAATTAGCCCACTTCGAGCAGCGGTATATACCGCTTGTTAAGTTTAACCGTTCATGTAAATCAAGATTCGCGGCAGCGAATCGCCGCCAAGTACCCGTACCCGTATATATACCCGTATAGGTACCCGTAGGGAGGCGAGCGCTAGCCGGGATCTATTTTTTCGGGGGAATTCTTCATACCTGTAAACACGAGGTCATAACTTCGGAACGCGTTAATATTTTTCGATCAAATTCACAGAACAGATATTTCCCCGCCACACGACTTCGCTGTATAAATTTGATCGGAATCGGTACACTGGTTTCTGATATATCAGTCACGAAAAATGATGAAAAAGCATCTTCTTCTTCTTCTTCTTCTTCTACTTCTTCTTTCCGGTCAGATTTTCGCTAGACGCTTGATTGTCCTAACGATTCTAAACGAACGGTGGAACGGATCGACTTGAAATTTGAAACGTGGGTACAAGCCATTGAAATCTCGCCCCTGATTGATTTGGGCATGAATCTGAATCCGCACTCGGTCAATATGTGATAATGAAGTTACTAAGTGAGCTACAGAGGGTCGACGGAATCAAAATGGCCGTCGGACAGCTGTCGGATCGCGCTATTGACATTTAAAATATTTATAATTCATATATAATGATATTATATGGTTATATATTTATGTTATATAATTATATAAGGTGTTATCGGTCATGCTCATGGTTTCATATCAGTGAATCAGTGATGCAGTGAATCAGTCAACAATAATCACAGTGAAATAGTGCGACGTCCGTGGTTTCACGCCGATGACCGTTATTATTCAATGAATCTGCATGATGGCCTGTTGTAATTGCACGGAACAGATCCTCCAAGCTGGGTTCAAATATAGATAAAGAATAAACCAACGAACCTGGCGAAACATTATTTCACTTCAAACCGAAGCAAGTGAAAAGAAGGTTATGATGACTTACATTAAACGGTATGTCCGTACGTTGATTTCCACTAGATTTTACATATAATAGATGAATAGACCAGCCTCAACTTCTTTATTTCCACTAAATTCATGACTCGTTATTTGTTTATTGATTTGTATGTTTCCTACCATCACTTGCGATGCAATTCTGGATCTCTTGGCGTTAACATACCGCCGACGTTGACTTTCAGCGCCCATGCCATCTTCGAATTTACCTGCTTCACCTGTTCAACGAAGGTAGCCTACAATTCATAGCTCCAACGTCATGAGAATGTTAGGAAAATTAGTCGTGATATGAAACCTCTCATTTAATCTATTGTCATTTTCTATGTTTCACAGTCGGCTGGACATTTCCTATTCTATCATCGATCTATTGAAACAGTCAAAGATAATGCTTCGACAAAACGACGTCCTAAAAAAAGGTTGCGATCACCAATCAGATGAAATAGATGAAGATAACATTTCGGCGAAACATCGTACCAAAACGAAGGTAGCCTACAACCCATAGCTCCAACGTCATAACAATGTTATGAAAATTAGTACTGATACGAAACCTCTCATTGAATCCTTTGTCATTTTCTATGTTTCACAGTCACCTGGCCTTTTCCTATCCGATCATCGATCCATTGGAATAGTCGGAGATAATGCTTTGACAAAACGACGTCCCGAACGAAGGTTCCGATTATCAATCCGTTGAGATAGACGAACATAACACTTTGGCAAAACAGCGTCCCAAGACAAAGGTAGCCCACGGTTCATGGCTCCGAAATGATAACAAGCCTAGGAAAATTATTACTAACATACTAAAATCTTTTCTTCAATTCTTTGTTATTTTATATCTTTCACAGTCACCTGGACCATTCCTATCCCATTATTAATCCTTCGCAACAGAAGAGCATAACATTTCGGCAAGACGATGTCCCATAACAGAAGTAGCCCACAGCTGCTGCAAAGTTATAACACTCTACGTATCTTCTTCAAATGAACTAACTTCGACCAGCCTACCAATCACTAACTTCACCTACTTATACATCAGCACCACAAACTAATTATCAAACAGACTGATATATTTGGAATTGCTGATCATTAGAAGTGTTATAATAGTACAGTACGATAAAAGTAGGTACACACATGCCGTATACTATTTTGTTCAACTTAGTGTCCGAAATTCTTTACCTGTCAAAAACTCTAAAAAATAGAAAAGTATAGTATATATTGAAATAGAAGTGACAGCGGCCGGGTGAGGACAGGGTCCAAGGGCAGAGCGCTTGGTCAGGGTGCAGGGGGCAAAGCCCCCGCTGGGGATGCCAGAGGCAGAGCCCCTGCTGGGGATGCAAGGGGTGAAGCCCCTGCTAGGGGTGCAGGGGGCGAAGCCCCCGCTGGGGGGTTGTGGGGGCGAAGTCCCCTCATTAAAAACAAAATACTCTCAAAAATGATTCTCAATAGCATAAAATTCTATTAGTCTTTAAAACTGTGAAATAAGGAAATCAAAGATAAACAATAGTATATTGTGCAGCAAGGGAGCAAACAACATCTTCGCTCCCCGAGTGTCTAGCTTGCTGCCCGAGCGATAGCGAGGACTCGGCGAGCCGGAGCCGGAGGCTCGCCGAGACGAGCGGAAGCGAGGGCGGCAAACTAGACCGAGGGGAACGAAGACGTTGCTCCCGTGGTACACACGATATTTTTTTTTACACATGAACGGAGGCCGATTTTGCTATCTGTTTGAGGAAAAATCGGTTTTACCGATCAATTTTCAATAAATCAATTGAAGTTATGATTTATTTATTTGGCTGCTGCTTCAAACAAAACAGTATAGGTATGAAGTTGGTCCCACCGTCGTATGTTCTTTTCATGAAAGAAAAAAGAGGATTGATAAATCTAGTGCAACTTCATATCGGGGAGCAAAGACAACGTCTCTAGGGAGCAAAGATTTTCAGGGAGGAAAAGCCGGGAGCAAAGACTTTCGGGGAGGAAAGACTTTTCGAGCGGCAAAACCGCTCTTTGCTCCCCGAAAACAGAGAGCAAAATCGGCCTTTGCGTTCATGTGTGAAAAAAAATCTTTTTCTTCCACTTCAAAATATCCCTTTTCGTAGTCTATCGATGGAAACACAAATTCGAGATACAAGTCATCGTTATCAGATAAGCGAGGCTCATTCAATTTTGATAGAATTATATTATGTTCTGCATAAATTTCATTTTATTTATAAATAACATGTAATGGTAATTTGAAATATTGGCAACGCTATTATTCAATCAGTAAATATGTATATGTCAACACAACTTGACACAAAATTGAGAAAGTTGAAGAAGAGCAAAAAATTTTTGAAATTATTATTTTCAAACGGAGAGAACTTAATTATTTTTACATATGGAAGTGTGAATCGGGCATTTCGCACACTACCAACAGGCATAAGAAATCGAGTATCACACACTGAGTTGAAAATAGTACAATACTATACAACAGTGGTGAAACTTTTTCTGACGAGTGTGAGATTGCAGCACGAGCCGAAGGCGAGTGATGCAATCACACAAGGTCAGAAAAAGTCTTTCCGTCAAGTATTATATAAAATTTTACTTTATGATGTGTGAAAATGGAGCGTGCGTAAAACATCCATTATCATACTGAGTGAAGTAATGGTATACTGTGATGCGTGTGTGGTGAATCTTTTTATGACTAGTGTTAGTTGGCAACACGAGCCAAAGGCGAGTGTGCATTTAATGTCTTTACAAATCTAGTTAAATTGTTTAATACCTTGAAATATGCTATCCATTAGATTATTAGTGAAATGACAGGAATTCAAAATCAAACACCCTTTGTAACGTGGCCAAAATCAAACCTAATTATTTATAGTAATACTATTAATATTAAATATATAACTTAAATATTAGTCACGTAGGATGGGATTCCCGTGCGCGCCATCTCTTAGCGGCGGCGCGCCCCCGAATCTCGGCCCAGCGCCCGCGAAAACCTTTCTCGCTAACAAAGTAACTATCAGTCCGATATAAGTACCCGGCCCGCGGACGGTCCGAGCAGACTCTACTTCTTAGAGATCTCGTCCCTTGTTTTTTGATGAATGTAGGCACTGGTAGTTTGTTTCGACTTCTGCTCCTGTCCTGGCTTCGTCTTCGCTTCTCGTATAACGGAGCTACCTCGTCTGCTTCGGCATTTCTGTCTGTCTTCTCGTTATACAAAAAGCCAGCTTATAATTCAGATCACTTCGCTTTCTTTTATTTAACGTAGAATCCTTCATTTATTCGCTTCAATGAATAGCGCCTTCCTCATTTTATGAGTGTGAATATTAAAATTAAAGTATCATTTCGGCACCTCCCCTTTGCTTTCTATAATATATCCTACGATATATATATATATATATATATATATATATATATATATATATATGTATATCATATATGTATGTTATTTAGCCATTTCGATGACATTTTTGAATATAATTTGTACATTTCCGTGACTTCACGACCTTTCCGTGACGTCACGGAAATGTTTTTCGGTTAATTTGTACACTTCGATGACAGTCATCAAAATGTACAATATACATATTCATCTATACATGACATTTGTACATTTCCGTGACATTATTCGAATTTCAATTTTTACACAATTTTACACAATATTTACTAATAACTTGATAGCTCGATCACTCTAATATCAGAAATTGAATCAGAGGTGTTAGTCTGAATGATCATGATGAGAAATAGGTCTCGCTTACATGTATCAGTGCGAATCGCATACAGTCACCAAAATGTCCAAACAATGATTTATGAATTCATTTCAGTGACTATCATATGAACATGAATTGTACATTTCGGTGACGTCACCGAAATATTCTTTCTTCTCGAAATATGTTTACATACATTTATAACGCCTGATTATTGTTTGAGCATACGGCCGTCCGGATATGTGGTATGGATTCTGCGATTGTGAATGAACGTTGTTGCGTACAATTTTCCACTTTCACCGATGAAAATAACTGAAATCGGATTATGTCTACGATTAGCTTAGTGATTGCATGAATCACTATCAAACACGCAGGACGGGACGTGGACACAGCGGAATAACTGATATCAGAAATTGAATGAGAGGTGTTAGTCTGAATGATCATGATGAGAAATAGGTCTCGCTTACATGTATCAGTGCGAATCGCATACAGTCACCAAAATGTCCAAACAATGATTTATGAATTCATTTCAGTGACTATCATATGAACATAAATTGTACATTTCGGTGACGTCACCGAAATGTTCTTTCTTCTCAAAATATGTCTACATACATTTATAACGCCTGATTATTGTTTGAGCATACGGCCGTCCGGATATGTGGTATGGATTCTGCGATAGTAAATGAATGTTGTTGCGTACAATTTTCCACTTTCACCGATGAAAATAACTGAAATCGGATGATGTCTACGATTAGCTTAGTGATTGCGTGGATCACTATCAAACACCCAAGACGGGACGTGGATACAGCGGAATAACATCGGACCCTTCAGCTGCATTTCAATTTACGATTTCAGACAGTTGAGCGTAGAATGAGAATCTCAGGTGGTAAGCGGAATTATGATAATGCTCGAGCTCTGAATCAGCACAGCTTATTGTAAGATAAAGATATGTGTCACCGAAATGTCCAATCACTAGTGGAGTCATTTCGGTGACCTTTTGGATAATGAATTGTACATTTTCGTGACGTCACCGAAATACTTCTGCTCTGAAATATGTATACATACACAAGGTGATTCAGGTTGAACGCACCATATCAGGTCAGTGTATTCCTCCCGAAAATCTGAGACTAAAGTTCCTTTAGCAAAACGTCCAGGGTCTAAGAGTTGAGGAGCTACAGAAGATCTTAGTCTACCAATCAAACGGCTTATGAGTGACCAAGGCAGGGCCGGTCAAGAGTGTACGTTGAGCGGTGCCCGCGTCGGATTGCTTCTCATCGATCGACGTTTTAATCCGTTTTCTGGATAAGTATGATGGCGTCGTCACTTGGAGATGTCTTCGTACACCTCCGTGAAGCTAGCAGAGCGAAGTCGCCAAAATGAATTTACTATACGCCAAAATTTGGTACTTTTTATGTGCTCATTTTGTGTGATAATCAGAATTTTTGTGCTCTCACCGTTTAGCAATTAATTGAAAATTGAAAGTGGTTTGCTAGCTTATAATCAAGTCAGCAGAGCATCAGTTATTTTTTCTAAATCGAGGAATCGAAAATCACATTATTTATGTGCTTTTTATGTGCTTTCCGAATATCCAACAGCCGAAATCCTAACTTTCCTATTTTCGAAGATACCGCCCCTGGAAGATCCTACACCTACCCTACGATCGGAACATGGGAACATTTCCCGACATCGCGTAATCCTAGGATACAAGAATTACGTGCTTTTCATGTGCTCTCCGAATATTCAAGAGCCGAACCCTTCACTTCCAAATTTTTGAAGATACCGCCCCTGGAAGAATCCTATACCTACCCTACGATCGGAACATGGGCCATTTCCCGACATCGCGTAATCCCAGGATACAAGAATTACGTGCCTTTTATGTGCTCTCCGAATATTCAAGAGCCGAACCCTTCACTTCCAAATTTTTAGAGATACCGCCCCTAGAAGAATCCTACACCTACCCTACGATCGGAACATGGGCCATTTCCCGACATCGCGTAACCCTAGGATACAAGAATTACGTGCTTTTTATGTGCTCTCCGAATATTCAAGAGCCGAACCCTTCACTTCCAAATTTTTGAAGATACCGCCCCTGGAAGAATCCTATACCTACCCTACGATCGGAACATGGGAACACTTCCCGACATCGCGTAATCCCAGGGTACAAGAATTACGTGCTTTTTATGTGCTCTCCGAATATTCAAGAGCCGAACCCTTCACTTTCCAATTTTCAGAGATACCGCCCCTAGAAGATCGCATAGATACAATACGATCGTAGCCCGGGATATTTCGTCGACATCATGGAATCCGATAAAGGGAAAAACATGGCTTAAACATGTAGTATCTATAAGAAAATTCTGAATCACCTACTAGACTGTGTCAAAAAACAACGACATCTTCTTCTTGTTCGGGCTTTTACTAAAGTAGTAAGTGCTTGATATAAAACAAATTGTCCCAAAGCTCAGCTATTTAGCTTGAACACAGAATCAGTGCATTTGAAAATAAGATTTCCCATGTATTTCAAATGGCAAAATTTGTTTATCTTAGTTTTATTTTTATAACTCTTTTTAGTTAACCGACAAGAATAAAGTCGATGTACGGTTTTGTAGAGAGAAAAATTTCTCAGAAAATTTACGAAGAAAATAATTCAAAATAATTTGCCGAAAAGTAAGTATAGTAATCAGATATACATATGACTTTTAAATCACTGTAGCTCGTTAACGATTTATTCGAGCAGCTTGGGCCAAAGGACCATTTTTGTAGATCATAAAATTCTCTACAATACCGTATATCTACTGTTTTCTCATGAGTTGAATGAAGAGAGTTATAAACATAAAACTACGATAAACAAATTCTGCCATTTGAAATACATGGGAAATCTTATTTTTAAATGCGCTAATTTCGTGTTTAAGCTACATAGCTGAGCTTTGGCGACAATTTTTGTTATATCCAGCACTTACTATTTTCGAAAAAGCCCGAACAAAAAGAAGATGTTATTTTTCATTTTTTTTTTGACACAGTCTAATCATCCACACAAAATTTACGGCTAATAATCTTGTTATAAATCACCCTACTTCTAGCTGTTATTTTGTCATTGAACGCTAGCACACAACGCTGATGTCTGAGGCATTCTGTGGACACTCGAAACTCGCGCTATTTCAATAATCGAACTATTGATGGTCTGCAACGCTCTGAAAAGTTTACGGTTTTTTCATGACAGCTTAGGTCGGTTGTTTCGACAATCTCATTTATAGAATGAACGAATTATTATGATGGAATTCGATTATTGCCTTCCGCATAGACACTTGGGACATATTTTGTCTTTGTTCAGTCAACAATAATAAAAAACAGCTGTTGACTCACTTGTACTATAGTCTGTAACATTTGCAATTGTTAATTTGGAGGAAGCAGACAAACATGCCCCTAGTATTTTCAGCTTACCTACCAAATACACGTAGATTGCACAGATGTTGTTGGAGATCCCCTAATTCGAACACCGCAACATTGAAATCAAGAAAACAAAAATCTCTGATGAACATTTAGAAATACGGGCGTTCTGCATTATCAGAATTCGGTGGATCTTATAAACCCATAGTAGCTATCTCTAAGAATAGGTAGAATCTTTGATGACAGTAGTAAGCTAGCGTCAACGTGTGTATTTGCATTAGATGCTTTGTCTTCGCTTGTAATCTATCGCGTAGAAAACTTACATTTTAATGTTAAATATTCCAGCTAAGTTTGAATATTATCTGGTGTATAGTAAGTGTCGTTTGCGCTGTTTAACAAATCTTACCCCTTCGCGTATAAAAGGCTCGGTCGAGTTAGCCGCCAGTGAACCCGCACAAGACTCTACTGACTCCGATGATTCGAAGGGTGGCACGGCAGAACGGTGTAAGTGCCATCATTCTGATTTTACAGGAGAGCAAAAAAACTGTCCCAAAATTCAATTAATTGATTTAAAAAAAAAAATGACGAATTACTTTCCAGAGTTTTTCTAGCTCTTTCAAATGGTCTATTGCCCGGTCTACACGCTGTATTCAAACGCACTTGAACATGATGTATTTATCTTCGCATTGGCCCTTGCGACTAGGCTCGAGCTGGGATTGGATAAACAGACCCACTTCAACATAGCGTGTAGACCGGGCATATACCCCGATTCAATATAGCAATCCGACTTCGATAAAATGAAGCACGAAAGTCGATTTTTTCCGTGCCAGTGTAAGTGCCCGGTTCGTGCCAACTCCTTTTTTCACTTTGGTTGCTGACTGAGTACACAATCACGTTATTAAAATTACGAAACAGATATAAATCGAAAGCTCAAACCATAACGAATAAGATCCGGTTGTGGATTTTCAAATTCGTAAAAATTTGAGAATATTACGGGGCAGAACGGCGGACTAGGGAGAGATCGAAAATGGTGTAAGTGCCAAGATGAACATAATTTGCTAACAAAATCGTGAAATTTGAATGAAAAAAGAGTGAAAAAAAAGTATATCAATACTATATCAATGAAAGTATATTAATATATTAAGTATATTGATAAAGATGAATCAGCATCCCAAGTCGGGAAAAAAAGTTTGCACCAAACCGCGGGCTTACATTCGCACGGAAAAAAATAAATTTTTGCGGGTTATTTTCTCGAAGACGGATTGCTTTATTGAATCGGGGTTTGGACCATTCAGAAGAGCTTCAAAAATTGAAGAAAGTACTTTTTAATTTCAGAAAAAATTAATTCATCAAATTTTGGGACAGTTTTTTGCTCTCCTGTAAAATTATAATGATGGCACTTAGACCGTTTCGCCCTGCCAACTTATGATAACTTTGCAAATAAATTTTGGTCAGCCATATCGTTTGGCAAAGACGTGCGTATGGATTTTTAAAAATTTTTCAAAATAAAATAAAAAACATGTTTTGGATTTTTTGGCACTTACACCGTTTTGCCGTGCCACCCTTCAATTTTCATAGTTCTTGTAGGAACAGAGGATGTGAGAGGAGAATTAGTTCTAACAAAATTCTTTGGAAATATTATTTTATCAACTCTTTACAATGACATTCACACTGATGATCAAGGGGTTATTATTTTGAAACATCACAAGTTGCAGCGATACATTGCAAGCTGCAGAACGTGGCTTTATCTTTCTGTCGAATTGAACCCATTTACCGTTACGCAAGCAAAACGCTGTGTAATGACCTATCGGATCATCGAGCATTGTACTCTGGGCGTTCCTCAAGTTTCGAGGTATTGCAGGTTCATCGAAATGGATGATGCCTCTGAGATGAAATTCTTCGACCATGAAAGAGAGTTTCAATTTTTGCGGAATCTGCTTCAATTGCACCTTGTCGTCATCGTTTGACATAACTTCGAATGTTATGAAGTCACCTATGACATAAAAATACAAAATACATCTGTGCTTTCCGGACTCTTATGCTATCAATTAACCTGTTATGCTCAAGTCCGTGTTTAATTCGCCAATACAATTTTCAGACGAACATTGCCTGACGCGGTCTACAATAATTTCGTCCTCAATATTTGCGTTGTGTGTAGAAGCTGTTAATGCACTCAAACTTATGGTGAGAAGTGGAAAGTGTCTCACCAGTGGTGGACACTCAGCCTTGCACACCGATATTTCTCTGAAGCATGGAAGATTTTTCAACAATCTACGACACATCCCCGCTACAGTTGATCGACAATCGACAAGCAGACAATTTACTTCTGGATGGCCTTGTTTCACAAAGAACTCGCACAGGATATCTGCTCGTGTGCGATATATAGCGGGTGTCACTTTCTTTTCGTGAACGTCGTGGATCATTTTGACGAATCGGTCGATAGCGACATTGGCTATAATGGTATTGTGGACGAAGATTTTAGAATCGAACGTTGTGGTCAGCATCAGTTGAAAGAAACTATCAAAAGCACATGTGTTCGTTAGGTCAATTAGCTGTTCCCGATATCGAATCGGTTTTAATTGTGTCTCTTTTCCACTCTTCAGTATCGGCACCGTAGATGGCTCGCCGGTTAAAAGGAACTCCTGTGGAGGGTAAGTTTCCTGAAGACATTTGCCTCGTGGCCTCGCTCCTTCCTGAATTTTTGTTAAATTAATGGCAACTTTGCAGGACCGTGAAATGGCTGGTTTCCTTTTATGCTGTTTTTCACGGCAATTGCCGCAAATACGCTGTTGCCCGTCTCCCTCCCCCACTCTATGTACTGGCAGAGAGCAAGAATCGAAAGCATGGACCGGTCGTTTACAAGTCTGTAGAAGGAGTGAATAGAATAATCATGATTCATAAGCACACATTAGATGCATTTAGTACGATATACACAACGTTCTTTACCTTACAACGATGTACTCCTTCAGGTAAATCACCATTTCGGCATGCTGGACAATCTGTAATAACTGGTACCATCTCGCTCGGTAGACTGTCGGATTCTTGATTCATCAACGAATCGCCGCTTGCACCATCTTCATTAGTTTTCTGATTGCTTTCTCGAGTAGCTTCCTCAGGCCCTTGCGTCATGAACGCATTTCGGTTTTCGAAACGAGAGTTCTTATCGTCAAGCTTTTCAATGCGAGACTCTTGTTCTTGTCGACGTGCAGTTCGAGATCTTTCAGTCCAAAGAGGTCTAGAAGCTCGTTTCTCTTGGAATTTCTCCGTCTGGTTACGCCAATTCTCATATGCGTGAGACTCGATCAATTGTGGAGCATTCGGCTTTTGCATGCAGTCAGTGCAAATGCGTTTTTCTCCATATCCCTCTTCCCTTTTTTTGATTGGCAATTAGCACGTATCAAAAATATGTACGGCTTTTTTACAAACCTGCAATAAACGACGTATACAGGGTGATTCAAAATGCGTGACGAATCTCTAGAGGGGTTAATCCTTGTCAAAATTGGGATCAGAGCAAAAGTTCCCCAGCCATTTTTCCAACAAATTATTTATTCGTTGTTAAAATAATTTTTCGACAGACGTTTTTTGTCAACAATTTTTTTTTTTTTGCATTTGTCAATTTTAAAGAATCCCAAACGATGTCAATGAGTTGTTTTCTTCAATATTGGAAAGATTTCTCGGTGAAAGTTTGATTTGGTGGAAGATGATACAAAATATGTTATGGTTCAAAAGAAAATGGCTGAGGAACTTTGGATCCTAATTTTGACAAGGATTAACCCGTCAAGAGATTCGTCATGAAATCTGATTCACCATACAAACTGTTAATACTCACTACCATGCACTTAGTACGATTAATAGAAAAATATGTACCATACAAAGGTGCGCCCCGGCTGGGAAATCCCCGTTTCGACACGCTGGACAATTCGTCCCCGATGGTGTACTGTCTATTCGTGAACTATTTGATACTGGATGGCTCACGTTTAGATCTTCACTTGATACTATAAAATCTTCCGTCGGAGGCAACATTTCTATCGATGAACTGTGTAGAACTGGATGGCCGAATTCACTACCCTGCTGAAAACAGTTCATAATAAGGGGTATAGCGGTGACAAATTAATAATTTATAATATGATACTATTCCATAGATTCACGGATCAAAATCCGTATTCAAAGCAATAGAATTTTTGTAAATCGTTTTCAATCAAATATCTACCAAAGTAAGGTCGACATCGGTGAGTCTAGCCTCATTTCCTGAATGTTCGAAATTCACGGGTGAGGAATTGTTATTTTGGTCCACAGTGACGAGCGATTCATTATTGGCGGTGTCTTTTGTGAAATCGTCTCCACTTTGGTTCTGCTTTCTCCTACGTCGCTGCCTTTCGATGGCCATTTTAGCCTCGTCCAATTTGCATATTCCATCGATATAATTTTTGTGTTTCTGAATGAACACGTCTGGGCGAAGTCGCCCGTTCATATCCTTGAGAAGAAGATCTTTTATTATCCGGAATTCGGCTTCGACGCGGGCACTGGACGGGCTGGGCATCGTCCGTATCCATATTTATCTCGGATAATGCAGCTCCACAAGGGCAGCCATTTCAAATTTTCGACGAGGCGATTCGCAAAAGTTGGCAACCAGTGAGCATTTATATCTGTTCCCGGATCCTGTCTTATGTCTTCTAGAACCATAGCATCGATTTTTCGACCCCATTCACGCCACTCGCTCGGTTCAGCTCTACTTCGGATAGATTTCGCCTGGCAATCGTCCACTTCTTCTGCCTCTGCAACAGTTTCCTCAGTCCATTCGTCATCGAGATCAAGTTCCTCTAGAATGTTTGTTGTTATGACTTGCTTCATGTAGGATTTTTTTCTGTCGCAGGCCGACATTCTGCCGTGATCGGTTTCACCGCAATGGTTGCTGCGAGCGATCGTCAATAAGGCCCGTACAATCCGTTCCGCGTCCTCGATGTTCCTGCACATTATTAATTTTCCGATTCCGACTTTATAAAACTTTCCTACTTCGGATCGAACGGCACGCATACAATCGACCCACGTCTTGATAAAATGGGCAACGTCAATCCTTATATAACATGCCGGTAAATCATTTGTAAAGAATTGATCCGCATACTGATTTATCGTAGTGTTCGTAGTGAAGGCTCGAACTGCTGCAGACAGAAGAGCTGTCGATGCATCGCAAATTATTTCTTCAGGAGGCGTTAATCCCCACTGCTCAATCCACTGAGTTAACCAAAAATGTATTGCTCCCGTTGTTTGCCGTTCGCTTAGCATCTGTGCAACGGACAAGGGAATGGCATAAGTGGTAAGAACAGCGATATATAAAAATATCGGTGCTGAGTTCGTTTTATTAACTCGTTTAATTGGGATAATTATTGACCCTGTGGCAACGATAGCGAGACTAACGTGTTGTCTTTTGCTTGCAGTTGTGTATATTGTCCTCTGATGCATTGTCGAATAATGTACGAAAAAAGGCTTGTGTCCGATCCACGGAATTTCTCCTTTCATGTTGTACGTACTTAATACTTCGAGTGCTACAATTGGATCTGGATGTAGATAGTGACATGCAGCCGTTTGCGATTTTATTGTGCGCATGACATCCGTTGAAGGCAAATGTGGTGGCTCGACATCACCATCGTTCATCATTTCATTCGCCATTTCGCACCGAACCACATGTGCAGACTTTCCTTGCAATTTCTTGCCAAGCTCTTCTCTGGCAGATCCTCGTACATATCGCTTTCCACATTCTTGCTCGCCTATTGGAGGAGTGGTGGAGCAATTTATTGACACGACATCGTTTTCGTCGCGTTCTACGATGCAATTTAGCTGAGAACCGCAACGGCACTGACCAGTGATGATTCCGGACGTACATTCACTATTGAGATAATGGTAGTGGAAATTAAATGCACACTTTAACCGCGTACACTTCCAGATCTTTTGAGTGATGAATTCTTGCCACATCCCTGAAAAACGATGGTGACAACAGTGTTGGCCAATTTTTGATCAATTACATACTAATTACAAATTGATTTTTGCCATTAAAAAAAAAATTGCTAATGACAATTGTATAATATGCGCCCCCGGATCATGAAAGGGATCGCACGAACGAAATCACATAGAAGTATTGTCACTTCTGGACATATGCCGATCGGGAAAAAAGAAAAAGAAAAGGTCAATTAAGAAGTAGTGACTATTTTTTGTTGCAGTGAGCGTAAAATCCGATTTTAAAACGTGTTCTGCTTAGATAAAATAAAATTTCGCGCCAACCGCATCGAAAAATATCGTTCGCAACACGGGCGTAATACTTTATACCCTCGTGTGATGCCGTAGTCACTCGAGCCGGCTTCGCTGACCCTCGTGCACGGCGATCACACGTGGGTACAAAATGTTACGCCCTTCATACGAAATATACTATTTTAATTCATGAACTTTTTTTTCCCGATCGGCATATGTTCAGAAGTGACAATACTTCTATGTGATTTCGGCCGCGCGATCCCTTTTATGATCCGGGGCCTCAATTTGTAATGAGAAGAAAAAAATACCACTTGCAAATGTAACAAGTAATTTGAAAAAATCGAATTACAAATTTCAAATGACGGGTACAAATAGTAATTTTAATGTAATTAATTACAAAAAGTAGTAGGCGGTGTCAAACTCAGGATGAAAAATAGTATTGTAGAAATTATGGATGATTACTGCACGGTGGTGCTGCGCCAGAATTCGCTATTTTTCGCTAGCACACGACTGAGTCTGGTGCAGAACACGAACTATTCGGGTTCTAATCTTTCCGTGTGGATAAACTTGATCACATGTCAGATATTCAGGGGGGGAGTCCATCGAAAAATCTAGCTACAAATAAGGGGCCGTTCAAATATTACGTAACGCTGTTTTTAGCTATTTCGACCCCCCCCCCCCCCCCCCCCGCCCCACAGTAACGTTCCGTAACGTTCGTGAAGACCCCCCCCCCCCCCCCCGTTACGTAACATTACGAAATAAAGCATTTTTCGAAAAATACATTGAAAATATAACTTTCATTCAATTTGTACAACACAAAAGACGGTACGGATAATATGAGAATATCCTTTTTCTGCTGGTTCGATGTAAACTTAGTTAAATTATTAGCTCTTTTCTACTATACTTACAAATGTAACGTTCGACTCCCCCCCCCCCCCCCCCCCCCAAGCGTTACGTAATATTTGAACGGCCCCTAGGAGTGCGGCGCCCCATTTCGCAAGACGTCTCCATTTGGCCCTGACTGATAGGCCGAAACAAACGCAAAATCCATAATGATATATTACGAAAAAATATGGCGTGCACCAAGGGTGAGAGGACTTTCTTGCCCTCGTGTGTTAGTATTACCCGTCTCTGGTTCGCAATACGCACACGGCTTCGACTCGTGCTTACTCGCTTCGACTCGTACGACAAACTCCACACTCGGGCGAAAAAAAACCATTTCTCGCCCTGGGTACACAATATACCTATTATCTTTGTTTGAATGGTATGTTATTTCAATTTTAATTTGATGCCTAAATAAAAATTGACAACCCTGTGGTGAAATCCCCTCCCTCCTCGCACACACACACACACACACACACAATTATGTTGCAAAAAAAATAGAAGACCTTTCTTAAATTTCTTCACGTTTCGTGGCTTCTTACGGTGATACATAATGCGCGTTTCCACTAAATTGTCAAATTGACTTGCCGGTACGTGGATTTGAAAATTGAAAGGCGATTCATTTTCGCTGATAGACTCTATTGTCGAATGTTCCAGTATACTTTCGACAATATCGACGTCATCATCCTCACTGCGACAATCACTCGGTGCGAAAGACCACAGGCGACTCCTCACACGATCGTGATTGCAAACCACGTATGTGTACAAAGCCTCTTCGCTCTTGACATAGTTGAGTTCCTTGGCAATATCTTTCCATACTTGGCTACTTTTTGATACAATCTGCCCGTCGTTGTTTGGACTAATTGTATCTTTAAATTTCGTCAGAGCATTCAGCACCACATTCTCGTCGATTGTTCGAGGCCTGCCACGCTTTCTCATATTCTTTCCCAATTTTTCCACTAGGTGAGCTTTTTCGGCCATTGGCGATCAATTTTTTTTTATATAGTTTTATAACAGTACACTGACACAAGATAGATGGAAGAGCTATGACAAAGTAAACGCACCAAATACTTGCCGAAGCCGGGAAACCCCCTTATGGGGATGATCTGAGCGAACGTTGTATTACGATGAACACGTTAGCCAACTTGACAGACGCAAATAACAGTAGAGACCAAGAACCGTGCCGCTTCCGATTTCTATGTATAAACATGTTAGCCGGCAATGCTTGAGAACGGCGCACCGCGGCGCTTCGAGTTGAGAACGGCGCACCGCAGCGCTTCGAGTTGAGGCGGCGGGCCGACAAAGCTCGACTCGTGAGTAACTGTCGTGCCGCCCCAACCTCAAACTATTCAAATCATACTCGAATCGAAACGAATCGAAAAACTTCTAGCGGAATAGAAAGAGAAAGCTGCATATGGAGTCCCTCTGTCCGTGTCAAACGCGCATGCGCCGATCACGCGGCAGAAGCACTCTGTGAAGTTTATGCTGGCATAACGATGTATCCAGTAAAACAAAGCCTGAAATCGTTGTTTTTATCTGCCAGGCTGCTTTTTTGTGACACGTTGTATTTTGGTCCCCGGAAACTCCCCGTTAAGCGTGAAAGTACTACCCTTCCGAGAGGGGCTAAAAAAAATTGAAAACTACCCCAAAAACGCATTTTTCCAAATAACTCGAGAACAACGCGAGATATGGAAAAAAGTATAGAGTACAAAATTGTCGAGCGTAAAATCTTTTACCGGATAGGTCCGGAACACTTTGCCCTCACTTACCACGGTTGATCCCTTAGAGCCACCTCAATATTTATGGTAAGAACAAATTCATAAAAAATCCAAAAATCAGTATTCTTCAATTTTTTTTTCTTTTTAATTAGCTCAAAAATTCCCAACTTTTTCCCTCAACTGATATTTTTTATTTATATTCGTTTTTTCAAAAAATACTAAACAAAATCGACGATATATTTTTATATAGAATATTCGTTTTTTTTATTTGTTATTTTTACCTAAAGTGGGCTTTTTTAGACCGTGTGTAGAGTTCACAGTACGAGTCGAAGACGAGTGCATCTGCGAGCCGAAGACGAGTACTGTAACCACACAAGGTCAAAAAGCCCACTTAGCCCTTGGTGCACACCATATTTTTTGTTACAGCACGATTTTCGCGTTTTATCTTCGTTATTGATAACTTTCTTGCAAATATTGAAAAATATTTGAGCGGGTGATTTCAGGTTATTAGCGCCCGCTTATGCTCGAGTAGCGGGCGCTAATAACCCAAAAACGCCCGCTCGTCTGAAAACTGTCACTTTAGGCCCGGTTGATGGGTCAAAAAAAGCGAAAATCGTGCATGTGTTAAATAAAAAAATTTACGTGCCAAATACTTGCTCTCCCAGTTGAAAAAATATTATTATTTTCATTTATTTTTTTATCAAAAAAATGAATAAACATATTCATTCATTATATAAAAAGACATCGTTGATTTTGATTGGTATTTTTTGAAAAAATGAATTTGAAGAAATAATATCATTTTAGGAAAAAAGTTGGGAATTTTTAAGCAAATTGAAAAATACTGATTTTTGGATTTTTTATGAATTTTTCCTCACCATAAATATTTGGGTGGCCCTAGAGGATGAACTGTGGGGGCTGGGGGCGAAGTGTTTCGGTCCTTTTCAGTTGAAGATTTTACGCTCGACAAATTTGTGCTGTATACTTTTTTCCATATCTCGCGTTGTTCTCGAGATATTTGGAAAAATGCGTTTTTGGGGTAGTTTTAAATTTTTTTCAGCCCTTCTCGGAAGAGTAGCACTTTCACGCTCAACGGGGAGTTTCAGGGGACCAAAATACAATGTGTCACATAAAAGCAGCCTGGCAGACAAAAACAACGATTTCAGGCTTTATTTTACTGGACTATTTCTATTCCTCCATTGCAGCCACTTATACGGCAACCCATGACTCGCGCGGTCTATCTTTCGTATGTCTATGAATGGAATAAAATGATCTGATTGTTAGGTAGTGTTGAAATCGATAAAATAGTACATTTTGATACAAGGGCGAAATGTGCGGCGTTTATAGGGGAGTACGATGTTTTCAGCACGAACCGTAGTCGAGGCGGAAGCTAGGCGCCGCGCGTAGCTGTAGCCGAGACGAAGGTGAGTGCTGAAAACATCGTACGAACCTAAACGCCTCATTTCGCCCGAGTATCGAACACTATTTTTTATAACAAATGCATGAAAAAGTTTCGCAAAAGCTAACCACCAAAGATCTCTGAAAAGCCGACTTTTAACAGACTACTGCGCTTCCCGGCGGGGTCGAGGGGCGAAGCCCCTCGTGGGGTCGAGGGGCGAAGCCCCCGTGGGGGGGTTCGGGGGGGCAAAGGCCCCCCGACATAAAACATAACCAAAATTTTTATTGCAAAAAAAAAGATTACAATTTTATTGACGCAAAACTTCTCTATTATCCCTCTCTACAGGTATAGTAGAGTACTTATATAAAAATTTAAATAATAATTATTAAATAGTGAAAATAGTACATTTGATTTGAGAACGATCAAAACACGTGCGAACGGATCGGTGTTACATTAGGTGTATTCTTTTGACTCTGTGATCACTGATCAAAGTGATCATGATCACGTGATAGTTGTTCTTTTGATCGTATCACTTCTCCCACCACAAGCACGAAGTAATCATGATCACTTCCGAAGTGATCGCATATTTTATGGGATCACTTGGTATGTGATCTGAATTTGGACCGCGCAACCGTTCAAATTTCAAATGTTGCTTCCAAATCAGGTTCCGTCGTAATAAAAAAATCGCCCGCTGCATTATTCTAAGGTTATGATCTACTTTGTTTCGTGAATTCCCCTTAAGCGCTACTATCGCAAAAGCAGGTTGTTCTTTTCAACTGATCATGATCACATGTGATCGCTAATCACAGTGATCACTGATCCACTGATCACAGAGTCAAAAGAATACACCTAATGTCAACAACTGAAATGGCTGATTCACGTGGAACGGCGAGCGCCGAGAACGAAGTGTACGACCCGTACCAAAAACATCGAGTTGATTCAGGATGCCAAGCAATACGCACGGAGGTGGCGCGTCATGAAGGATAAATGACTCTTGTTTGCACGCCGTGCGCGACAAGAATCTTGTTGAGCACGCTGAATGTGCGCAGATCGTTGTGCGCACGTTCGGCATGCAACATTGTTTCATGTTGGCATCGCTTACGGAAACGTCAGAAAAGTGCCACAATATGACCGCTACAGAGCCCCAAACAAGCGACTTTTTCATGCATGCGTTATGAAAAAAAATGTATTTTGTAAAATCGAGAAACTTTCGATATTAGTACTTTTCGGTCCTAGGCCCTAAAGTCGGACTTTACGGACCGGGTGGGGATTGGACGTCCTCGGACCGGTGCAGCCGGTGCGAGGATGCGAAATCCCCCATTCGGTCAAGTAGGTCCGATTTTAGGGCCGTGGAGCGAACACTATTTTTGGTACCTGTGTCCGTAAAGTGGTACTGTACTGGACTATTTTGGGTCCCTGAAATGAAACTTTAGAGAACAGTCACTAAGTACGTACTTCACGGACACGGGTACCAAAAAAGCATTTTGACGATGAATCTCAATTATTCAATCATTCATCTATTTTTTTAGTGCGATGCAAGAGAAAAATGACGCGAGATTAGGAAGATACATTTTTTTTCTGGGTTGATTTTATTTAAATAATTGTTTCCAATTCAAATTAATTTTTTTAATTCAAGTTAAGGAAAATTTGGCTGCGTTATAGAAAATATCGTGTGTGTGTTATATGGGGTATGGGGAAGCGGACTTTCTACGCCTCGCGTATTTGCTATACTCGTGTTTGGCTCGTTTACGCACTCGCTCACGACTCGCAAAGCAAACGTATGCTTGGCGTATGAAGTCCCATTTCTTGCCCGTGATACAAAATATGGGAAAGAGTGTGACACAACGAACCTATGGAGCACAACAGCACTCCCTGAATCAATTTGTAATTTTATGAGAAATCAATCAATTTTTGAGAGTCGTCAAAATCAGGACATTTCCTTGAGCAGTCCGTTGTGCCTCACCCTCCCCTACCATAATTAAATAGTATATTATGCATCTAGGTAAGGAACCACGAGTTTTTCGTCGAGCGCGACTCTCGCAGAACGAGTCGTAAGGCGAGTGCGCAGAAAGCACGCGAGACCTAAGACAAGTTCTGTCGTCAATCATTATGGAAAGTTATCAAAAACGACACAAAAAACGAAAACATAAAACGCAGTAATCGATACTGTATGCGTTACAGAAAATATGGTGTGCACCAAGGGCTAAGTGGGCTTTTGACCTGATGTGGTTGCAGTACGAGTCGGAGGCGAGGTAGCACAAGTCGAAGACGAGTGCGTTTGCGAGCCGAAAACTCAACACTCGGTCTAAAAGAGCCAACTTTACGCCCTTGCTACACAATAGATTAATTCAAATTTTCGTATCAATTACAAAGTAAGAACCGAAAATTTGATTACGCGATGTCGGGAAATGGCCCATGTTCCGATCGTAGGGTGGATGTAGGATTCTTCCAGGGGCGGTATCTTCAAAAATTTGGAAGTGAAGGGTTCGGCTCTTAAATATTCGGAGAGCACATGAAAAGCACGTAATTCTTGTATCCTGGGATTACGCGATGTCGGGAAATGTTCCCATGTTCCGATCGTCGGGTAGGTGTAGGATTCTTCCAGGGGCGGTATCTCTAAAAATTTGGAAGTGAAGGGTTCGGCTGTTGAATATCCGGAGAGCACATGAAAAGCACGTAATTCTTGTACCCTGGGATTATGCGATGTCGGGAAGTGTTCTCATGTTCCGATCGTAGGGTAGGTATAGGATTCTTCCAGGGGCGGTATCTTCAAAAATTTGCAAGTGAAGGGTTCGGCTCTTGAATATTCGGAGAGCACATAAAAAGCACGTAATTCTTGTATCCTAGGGTTACGCGATGTCGGGAAATGGCCCATGTTCCGATCGTAGGGTAGGTGTAGGATTCTTCTAGGGGCGGTATCTCTAAAAATTTGGAAGTGAAGGGTTCGGCTCTTGAATATTCGGAGAGCACATAAAAAGCACGTAATTCTTGTACCCTGGGATTACGCGATGTCGGGAAGTGTTCCCATGTTCCGATCGTAGGGTAGGTGTAGGTTTCTTCCAGGGGCGGTATCTTCAAAAATTTGGAAGTGAAGGGTTCGGCTCTTGAATATTCGCAGAGCACATGAAAAGCATGTAATTCTTGTATCCTAGGGTTACGCGATGTCGGGAAATGGCCCACGTTCCGATCGTAGGGTAGGTGTAGGATTCTTCTAGGGGCGGTATCTCTAAAAATTTGGAAGTGAAGGGTTCGGCTCTCGAATATTCGGAGAGCACATAAAAAGCACGTAATTCTTGTATCCTGGGATTACGCGATGTCGGGAAATGTTTCCATGTTCCGATCGTAGGGTAGGTGTAGGATTCTTCCAGGGGCGGTATCTCTAAAAATTTGGAAGTGAAGGGTTCGGCTGTTGAATATTCGGAGAGCACATAAAAAGCACGTAATTCTTGTACCCTGGGATTACGCGATGTCGGGAAGTGTTCCCATGTTCCGATCGTAGGGTAGGTATAGGATTCTTCCAGGGGCGGTATCTTCAAAAATTTGGAAGTGAAGGGTTCGGCTCTTGAATATTCGGAGAGCACATAAAAAGCACGTAATTCTTGTATCCTAGGGTTACGCGATGTCGGGAAATGGCCCATGTTCCGATCGTAGGGTAGGTGTAGGATTCTTCTAGGGGCGGTATCTTTAAAAATTTGGAAGTGAAGGGTTCGGCTCTTCAATATTCGGAGAGCACATAAAAGGCACGTAATTCTTGTATCCTGGGATTACGCGATGTCGGGAAATGGCCCATGTTCCGATCGTAGGGTAGGTATAGGATTCTTCCAGGGGCGGTATCTTCAAAAATTTGGAAGTGAAGGGTTCGGCTCTTGAATATTCGGAGAGCACATAAAAAGCACGTAATTCTTGTATCCTAGGATTACGCGATGTCGGGAAATGTTCCCATGTTCAGATCGTAGGGTAGGTGTAGGATCTTCCAGGGGCGGTATCTTCGAAAATAGGAAAGTTAGGATTTCGGCTGTTGGATATTCGGAAAGCACATAAAAAGCACATAAATAATGTGATTTTCGATTCCTCGATTTAGAAAAAATAACTGATGCTCTGCTGACTTGATTATAAGCTAGCAGACCACTTTCAATTTTCAATTCATTGCTAAAAGGTGAGAGCACAAAAATTCTGATTATCACACAAAATTAGCACATAAAAAGCACTAAATTTTGGCGTATAGTAAATTCATTTTGGCGACTTTGCTCTGCTAGCTTTACGGAGGTTCTTCGTACGGCATACGCATCCGTTCTCGTTGTCCAGGTATTTCGATATGCATTTCTCGTAGTCCAGGTCCTCGGTTTCGTCGTTCTCGTAGTTCAGGTCCTCGGCTTCGTGGTTCTCGTAGTACAGGTCCTCGGCTTCGTGGTTCTCGTAGTCCAGGTCCTCGGCTTCGTGGTTCTCGTGGTCCAGGTCCTCGGCTTCGTAGTTCTCGTAGTCCAGGTCCTCCGCTCTTGTAGTCCAGCTTCATAAGTAATTATTCCTGAACAATTGTAGAACCAAAGCGCAGGACCTGGACTACGAGAAACGCAAATCGAAGTACCTGGACTTTGAGAACAACCAAGCCCAGAAACCTGGACTACGAAAGAACCGAGGCGAGGTAACTGGACTACGAGAACTACGGAGCCAGGACCTAAACTACGAGAAATACGAAGCCGAGGACCTGGACTGTGAGAACTACGAAGCCGAGGACCTGGACTACGAGAAATACAAAAACGGGTACCTGGACTACGAGAAGTACGAAGCACAGGACCTGGACTACGAGAACTACAAAGCGGAGGACTCGGACCACGAGTACGGATGCGTATGCCGTACGGAGACATCTCCAGGTAACGACGCCATCATACTCATCCAGAAATCGGACACAAACGTTGATCGATGAAAATCGATCCGACGCGGGCACTGCTCAACTTACACTCTTGAACCGGTCCTGTCTTGGTCACCTATAAGCCCTCTGATTGGTAGACTAAGATCTTCTGTGGTTACTAGACTATCAGACCCTGGAAGTTTTGGTAACGGAACTTTAGTCCTCGATTTTCGGGAGAAATACACTCACCTGATATGGTGCATCCAACCTGAATCACCCTGAATAGATATGTGTCACCGAAACGTACAAATAATCATTAGTATAATCATTTCGGTGACCCTTTGGAGTATGAAATTGTACATTTCCGTGACGTCACCAAAATGATTTTGCTCTGAAATATATATACATAGATATATTTATGACAGGTGATTGTTGTTCGACAACCGTCGTCCAAATAGGTGGTGGTTCAAATTTCCCAAGTGATAATGAACGTTTTTGCGTACAATTTTCCACTTTCACCGATGAAAATAACTGGAATCGGATGATGTCCACGATCGGCTTAGTGATTGTATAAATCACCATCAAACACTCGAGACGGAACGCGGATACAGCGAAATAACATCGGTCCCTTCAGCTGCATTCTAATCTACGATTTCAGACAGTTGAGCGTAGGGTGAGAATCTAAGGTGGTCAGCGGAATTATAATAATGAGCGAGCTCTGGATCAGCACAGCTGATTGTATATATAGATATGTGTCACCGAAATGTACAAACAATCATTAGTAGAATCATTTCGGTGACCCGTTGCGGCATGTTTGTACATTTCCGTGAAGTCGCCAAAATGTTTTTGCTCTGAAATATATATATATAGATATATTTATGACGGCTGATTATTGTTTGACCATACGGCCGTCCGGATATGTGGTATGGATTCTGCGATAGTGAATGAACGTTGTTGCGTACAATTTTCCACTTCCACCGATGAAAATAACTGAAATCGGATGATGTCTACGATTAGCTAAGTGATTGCATAAATCACTATCAAACACCCAAGACGGAACGTGAATACAACGGAATAACATCGGACCCTTCAGCTGCATTTTAATCTACGATTTCAGACAGTTGAGCGTAGGGTGAGAATCTCAGGTGGTTAGCGGAATTATAATAATGCTCGAGCTCTGGATCAGCACAGCTTATTGTAAGATATGGATATGTGTCACCGAAATGTACAATCACTAGTGGAGTCATTTCGGTGACCTTTTGGATAATGAATTGTACATTTTCGTGACGTCACCGAAATGCTTTTGCTCTGAAATATGTATACATACTGTGACGTTGCAGATTAGCTGCCGTCACAAAGGTTCCGAAAATCACATATTTTATTAGCTATATCGCGAGAGAGAGTTTTTACCGCCGTCTAGACCCTCGGGATACAAGTGACACACCTAGAATAAGCAATGGAGCCAGACTAATTTGAAGTGTTTTTCTGTTAATGTACCGCGAGAGAGAGAGAGAGAGAAAGAAGGCAAAGAAGACGACGATTTCGAGCTTCCGCATCGAGAACTTCCGCTTCAGAGATGACAACGACGGTATAACGTCCGGTACAGGATCCAGTACTACGGATAGTATCGCAACATCTACAAGGAGGGATGTTGACCTTGGTCGAATATCGCTAGTTGGCATATGGGGCTGTTACGCAGTCCTGCCAGCCGACGCATCTTACTGCCGATGCATCTGGGTACGACCATGGTGGACAGGGTGGCATGTTTAGACACCGCCATCCCCCCATGACAACTCCAGCCTACATCACCCGCTCCACATACCATCAGTTGACGTCATTCAAAGTCTGGCATAAAGACGAGTGCGTGACGTATCGCTGAAGGACGTACTACGTGAGAATGGACGAGGATAGCGTCCCGCGTGATCTGCCAGGGCGCTAACAGGTGGTGACTCAGTGAGACACCTGAGCCTGATAAGAGCTGCAGTCGTGTACGCTAGAAGAAGGCCCACCGCTTTGGAGTATATCCCGAAGGATTGGTATCGCTTGGACGGAACCGCTCAGTAAGCGACAAGGTCACACCCTCTCGCCATCATCTCGCCGCTGAAATAACGCAGAACGGCTGATCTAACGCAACGGAGCTCAGAGACCTACCGCCTCACGTCAGGCAACAAGATGACGCCTTGGGCCGAGCAGCTGACGAGCTGCTCGTTCATGGAACGTTTTTCGCAGGGCCAATCAGCTCATTAGTTGGTCCTGATAGGCTCTTGATTTTCAAAATCAGGAAGGATCGTCGAGACGTGCCGAAATATCGCCTAGCCTCATCACTTCTACGTTTCGCTTTGAAGCCACCGGACACGCTCTCTCTCGCCTAGTCTCTCGCATAGTTTTCGTTAAAGTTCATAAAGTTAGTTAAGTGTGTGCTATTAGCCGTACATCGCTAAGGTAAGGTCTTTATGATCTGTAATTGCTAGAAAAACCATAAGCTACCGCTGGATTTCAATTATTGTTAGTTATCGTTGAACTTTTGGATAGAAAGTCTATCTCTTCGGACCATTTATTCGCAGTTTAATTAGTTATCTTAGTAGTTGATACGCTTTATTTGTGTAGCGTACGGCCTACGGGCCACGCGATTCGGTTGATAGTTTCAAGAAACGAAATCCAGCGAAAGCACTTTATAAATTAGCTGTAGTAATTTAGAATATCTTTTGGCTTGATAATTTTCCGCTTATCAGTCTGATTTCTACGCTTCATTTGATCTTGATTTGTTAAGATTATTTCAGAGCTTGTTCTTGCTTAAATTCTCGCTTTGAGAATATCTAACGCTTTGATTTATTTGCTATCTCTAATTTAGTAATTTATTAGTAATTAATTAGTATAATATCGCATGGTGTGTCACTTGTAATTCCAACTCCCCGAGGTTGGCTGAACGTAGTTAGTCATAGTTTTGAGTTGTTCATTTATTAATCTGCTTCATTATTTTCTCATTCTGTTTGATATCTATTATTCTGTTTGATTTCTCTTATTCTGTTATTCTATCTGATTTCTTTGATTCTATGTGATATATCTGACTTGTGCGATTTATTTGTGCTATCTAATATTCCGACTTTCGCTATATTACATTATAATAAGATTACTACCGCTAAGTAGTATCTTTGATCTGATATCTTAATTATTCTAATATAAATCTGTTATTAATTTAGCTTATCGCATCTCTTAGCTACTTCTGAAATTATTTATTGAGTCATTATATCGTCTAATACTTAATTAATAACGCTAGTGTGCTGCATTAGAAAAGTTGGTATTGAGTATCGTATCGCTCGGTGATACGTAGCCTGAAAAGTAGTGTAGCTTGCATTATATCGCTTCTACGGCACAGCTAGCTAACCGGCGTGTTTACGTTCTTTTGTACCGCTGCGTCGCGGTAAGGCTCAATAATACAATATTCATTCCTTTGTTAAATTCAGTATTTTTCTAAGCATTATTCTAAACGTTATTATTCGAGTATTATTTGTAACTATTATTTTGATAACTAATTCTGCGTAATTTAACACTTCCGATTATAGTCGAATCTTTAGTTATCGCTAATCAATTTGTTACCGCTAAGACCTGTTATCACATTTACTTGAAGAACAATATACGAAATCGCAGATTTCACTGAAGGAATTATTATCTGGCATTTTATATTTCATTTAATTAGTTAAAAAGGTGAATGCACCCACTCTACCACTACTTTAGCAAATCTGAGCTAACCTAGCTTCAAGGCCGTCGTTCCGGCAATTTATTAGTTTGTTGAATATCGCTATAGTTGATTTGATTTCTTTGAAAACGACACTTATGTGTCTGGCGCCCAACACTCTCTTAGATTTTTATTAATTAGTCTGTTATCGAAGGAACGCCGTAGGGTGCGGAGTTATACTCTGAAACTCCGTTACAATACACAGGGTGGTTCAGGTTGGACGCAACATATCAGGTGAGTGTATTTCTCCTGAAAATCTAGGACTAAAGTTTCTTCATCAAAACTTCTAGGGTCTAAGAGTTGAGGAGCTACAGAAGATCTTAGTCTTCCAATCAAATGGCTTATGAGTGACTAAGGCAGGGCCGGTCAATAGTGTAAGATGCGCAGTGCCGGCGTCGGATTGCTTGTCATCGATCGACGTTCCAGTCCGTTTTCTGGATAAGTATGATGGCGTCGTCACTTAAAGATGTCTTCGTACGGCATACGCATCCGTTCTCGTTGTCCAGGTACTTCGATTCGCATTTCTCGTAGTCCAGGTCCTCCGCTTCGTGGTTCTCGTTGTACAGGTCCTCGGCTTCGTGGTTCTCGTAGTCCAGGTCCTTCACATCGTAGTTCTCGTAGTCCAGGTCCTCCGCTCTTGTAGTCCAGCTTTATAAGTAATTATCACTGAACAATTGTAGAAACGAAGCGCAGGACCTGGGCTACGAGAAACGCGAATCGAAGTACCTGGACTATGAGACCTACCAAGCCCAGAACCTGGACTACGAAAGAAACGAGGCGAGGTAACTGGACTACGAGAACTATGGACCCGAGGACCTGAACTACGAGAAATACGAAGCCGAGGACCTGGACTACAAGAAATACTTAGCGAACGACCTGGACTACGAAAACTACGAGGCCGAGGACCTGGACTACGAGAAATACTCAGCGAACGATCTGGACTACGAGAAATACTTAGCGAACGACCTGGACTACGAGAACTACGAAGCCGAGGATCTGGACTACGAGAAATACTTAGCGAACGACCTGGACTACGAGAACTACGAAGCCGAGCATCTGGACTACGAGAAATACTTAGCGAACGACCTGGACTACGAGAACTACGAAGCCGAGGACCTGGACTACGAGAAATACTTAGCGAACGACCTGGACTACGAGAACTACGAGGCCCAGGACCTGGACTACGAGAAATACTTAGCGAACGACCTGGACTACGAGAACTACGAAGCCGAGGACCTGGACTACGAGAAATACTTATCGAACGACCTGGACTACGAGAACTACGAACCCGAGGATCTGGACTACGAGAAATACTTAGCGAACGACCTGGACTACGAGAACTACGAAGCTGAGGACCTGGACTACGAGAAATACTTAGCGAACGACCTGGACTCGAGAACTACTTGTCATATTGTTTTTTGACGAAAAAAAACATATGAGGAAGTTAGATTTTGCGGGGAAAATAAACAGTATACTGTAACTTTCTCTGCGTATGTCTCACGGCAGAAGGCCGCGAAATTACGCTAGCTCGCGTTAATTCTTTGTCACGGGTATTATTTGGAGCCCCTCCAAGGCAAAATGTGAAAAACCTATTGTTACCTTAATACAGACTTGGGATTGCACACTCTCAGACTCGGGTACCGATTAAAGCTGTACCGTCGCTGCCTGAGTGTTAGACTACCGAAGCTGCCTTCTTTTAAGCTAGCTAAACACGATTTTATTTCTAAGTGATTTTAGCTGAAAGGAATTTATGTTAATTAAAGAAATGAATTAACACACGAAATGAAAGACAATTAGATTCGGATTGATTATTATATCTAATCGATGGATTATTTTACTTTATTGTTTCGATTCTATTTTTCTAATCGATTCCTTATTCTACTATTTACAAAAATGAAATAAACTAACGCGAGAGAGAGTTTTACCGCCGTCTTGACCCTCGGGATACAAGTGACACACCTAGAATAAGCAATAGAGCCAGACTAATTTGAAGTGTTTTTCTGTTAATGTACCGCGAGAGAGAGAGAGAGAAAGAAGGCAAAGAAGTCGACGATTCCGAGCTTCCGCATCGAGAACTTCCGGTTTAGAGATGACAACGACGGTATGACGTCCGGTACAGGATCCAGTACTACAGATAGTATCGCAACATCTACGAGGAGGGATGTTGACCTTGGTCGAATATCGCTAGTTGGCATATGGGGCTGTTACGCAGTCCTGCCAACCGACGCATCTTACTGCCGAAGCATCTGGGTACGACCATGGTGGACAGGGTGGCATGTTTAGACACCGCCACCCCCCCATGACAACTCCAGCCTACATCACCCGCTCCACATATCATCAGTCGACGTCATTCAAAGTCTGGCATAAAGACGGGTGCGTAACGTATCGCTGAAGGACGTACTACGTGAGAATGGACGAGGATAGCGTTCCGCGTGATCTTCCAGGTCACTAACAGGTGGTGACTCAGTGAGACACCTGGGCCTGATAAGAGTCTGAGGTCGTGTACGCTAGGAGAGGGCCTACCGCTGCGAAGTATATCCCGAAGGATTGGTATCGCTTGGACGGAACCGCTCAGTAAGCGCCAAGGTCACACCCTCCCGCCATCATCTCGCCGCTGAAATAACGCAGAACGGCTGATCTAACGCAACGAAGCTCTGAGACCTAACGCCTAACGTCAGGCAACAAGTTGACGCCTTGGGCCGAGCTGCTGACGAGCTGCTCGTTCATGGAACGTTTTTCGCAGGGCCAATCAGCTCATTAGCTGGTCCTGATAGGCTCTTGATTTTCAAAATCAGGAAGGAACGTCGAGACGTACCAAGGTATCGCCTAGCCTCATCACTTCTACGCTTCACCTGGTCTGAACTAGACGTTATAAATCTCCTCTCTCGCTGAATAAGTAGTATCCAATTGAGTTAGAGTTGAAAATTAGTTAAGTGTGTGCTTCAAGCAGCTTAGCTAAAGGTAAGGTCTTTATGATCTGTAAACTGCTAGTAAAGCCACAAAAACTAGATCTGAATTTCTATTTGTTCATTTATCGTAGATTTTCTTTGTACCGCGTGCCGCCTACGGGCCACGTAGTCGCTTATTATTGTATTTACAGAAAGTCAGTGAAAGCACTTTATAGTTGGCTGTTGTAATTAAGAGTATCTTTTGGCTTGATAATTTTCCGCTTATTAGTCTGATTTCTTTGCTATCTTTGCTTTTGATTTGTTAAGATTATTTGAGAGCTTGTTCTTGCTTTAATTCTCGCTTTGAGAATATCTAACGCTTTGATTTATCTGTTATCTCTGATTTAGTAACTTATTAGTAATTAATTAGTATAATATCGCATGGTGTGTCGCTTGTAATTCCAACTCCCCGGGGTTGGCTGAACGTAGTTAGTCATAGTTTTAAGTTGTTCATTCATTAATCTGCTTTATTATTTTCTCATTCTGTTTGATATCTATTATTCTGTTTGATTTCTATTATTCTGTTCATTCTATCTGATTCTGTGTTCTATATGATATATCTGATTTATGCGATTTACTTGTGCTATGTGATGTTCTGATTTTCGCTATATTACGTTATAATAAGATTACTACCGCTAAGTAGTATCTGTGATTTGATATCTTGATTATTCTAGTGTAAATCTGTTATTAGTTTAGCTGATCGCATCTCTTAGCTTTTCTGAATTTATTTATTGAGTCATTATATCGTCTGATTAATAATTAATAACGCTAGCTTGCCGCATTAGAAACTTTGCTATAGAGTATCGTATCGCTCGGTGATACGTAACCTGGAAAGTAGTGTAGTTTGAATTATATCGCTTCTACGGCACAGCTAGCTAGCCGGCGTGTTTACGTTTTTTTATATACCGCTGCGTCGCGGTAAGGCTCAATAATATAATATTCATTCTTTGGTTAAATTCAGTATTTTCCTAAGCATTATTCCAAACGTTATTATTCGAGTATTAATTGTGACTATTATTTTGATAACTAATTCTGCGTAGCTTAGCATTCTCGCTTATAGTCGACTCTCCTGTTATCGCTAAATCTGTTATCGTATCTCTTTTTTTTGCATTAAGAACAATATACGAAATCACCGATTTCACTGAAGGAAATTTATATCTGGTGTCTTATATTTTATTCATTCAATTAAAAAGGTGAATCCACCCACTCTACCCTTATCTTTGTAAATCTGAGCTAACCGAAGCTTTAAGGCCGTCGTTCCGGCAATTTATCATTTTGTTGAGTACCGCTGTATTTTATTAGATTTCTGTGAAAACGACACTTACGTGTCTGGCGCCCAACACTCTCTTAGTTTTTATTAATTAGTAAACTTATTGAAGGAACGCCGTAGGGTGCGGAGTTGCACTCTGAAACTCCGTTACAATATATTGTGACATCAGAATCGTGAAATACGAGGAATTTCGTCGCGATATTGAGCCTAAACGAGGAGACGAATTTCACGGGTATTATTTTTCTATTGAAGCTTAAATTAATCTGTACTGCGCTTGCTTAGTGATTTTCGGCGTAGATTACCCAGTGATGTCCATGGTGAATAAATAAAAGTGACAGGTCGTTTAATACATATCCAACATGGCGGCATCAGAATCCGGCCATCACCGTCTTGTCGTATTTACGCTGCATCCAGGAGATCAATACGTCCATCACTAAATACAGGGAGCAAGCGCAGGGTAGAAATACACACTTGTTTTGGGAAAACTTATTTCGACCATCTGCATCCCGTAAATCAGGCTCGATTTGACGACGAAATTCCTCGTATTTCACGATTTTGACGTCACAAATATATATAGGACATGTCAGTACTGTGGCACCTTAAGAGGTGGCGTTTAGTGATTATCGATTTACCATTTAAATAACACAGGAAATTTTTTTTTTTTTTCATTTGGAATTTTATTCCGTTTCAACAAATCAGCGTGTGATAAAAATCAAAACATATTCTTGTAGGAAATTGAACGATCTCCAAAAAAGGTCGTATATGATTTTTCGCTAAGTCCACTCGTTTGAAAGTTATTCAAGGTTAAAGTTCAACCTCAAATGTTATATGATGACTTTGACTGCCTTTTTTTTTCGACTTAGCGAAAAATCATATCAGACCTTTTTTGTAGATCGCTCAATTCCCTAGAAGTATATGTATTCAATTCCACTGGCTGATAATTCGTTAGAGCGCAATCAAGTTACAAATAAAAAAAAAAAAATTTCCTATGTTATTCAAATGGGAAATCAAAAATCACGATGAGCGACCTCTTAATATTAATATTAAGAGCTCAAACTTTCAGAGAATTTTTTTTTCGACATCTTGGACGATATTTTCATGGTAGCTGAAGAAAAAAAAATTAAAAGTTTTTTTTGGCCCACCCTAATACATATATATTAGCTGGGTGGTTCATTTTAAACTTTTATTTTTTTTTGTCTCCCACCTGATAATTCGGTGCCGAATTCTACAAAAAAATGCGTTTTCAGGTGGAAGATAAAAAAAAATACAACTTTAAAATAAACCACCGCCAGCTGCTATACATTTGATATATTATGTATTATATATATAATGATATATCACAATTTTTTGGCGTACAGAATGTCCGTGGGATGTCTTTTTCCGGACCATCCCAGTTCGGACATTGAATGGACATCCATAAGATGTACCGATTTGAATATCCGCTCAATGTCCAAACCCGGATGTCCAATGGATATCCAATGCTGGATATCCACTGTATGTCCAGAACCGAATGTCCATGGGATGTCCTTTTCCGGACCACCCCAGTTCGGACATTGCATGGACGTCCATGGGATGTCTCGATTTCAATATCCGTTAAATGTCCAAAACCGTATGTCCAATGGATATCCGATACTGGATATCCACTGTATGTCCCGAACCGAATGTCCATGGGATGTCCTTTTCCGGACCATCCCAGTGCGGACATCAAATGGACATCCATAGGATATCCCATATCGAATATCCGTTGAACGTCCGTTACCGGATGTCCGATGGATATCCGTTTCAAGTCCATAGACGTTGGGACGTGTAGTGGACGTTATTTGGACATCCATGGGATATCCTGTGCTGTCTGGGTAAAGTGCCAGCGCTTGAGGGGATCCGTCCCAGAGCGCTCAATAAATATTCTATTCTATTCCATTCTATTCTCTGAACGGGGACGTTTTCCTTCCATAGGTAAGGCTTGAATAGTATTGGGAGGGGGATTTCTTGATAAAGCGTCCGCGTTAAGGTTTGCTTTACCTTTTTTATAGACTACGTCATAAGTGTATTCATCGAGTGTTAGTCTCCAGCGTAATAGTCGTGATGTCGGGTCTTTGACGCTGTTCAGCCAAACCAATGGCCTATGATCTGTTACCAGTGTGAAAGCTCGTCCGTATAAATATGGTCTAAAATGTTTGACTGCGAAAACCATAGCTGGTAGTTCTTTATCTATAGTTGAGTAATTAGTTTCTGCTTGATTTAATGCCCTAGATGCGTAGGCGATGGGTAGATCTTTTCCGATCTCTCCTTGACTGAGTATGGCTTCTAATGCTTGATTTGAAGCGTCAGTTGTGACTATAAACGGTTTTTTGAAATCTGGATAGCGGAGGATCGGTTCGTTACAAAGGCAGTCGCGTAAATTTTCAAAAGCTCGCTGGTGTTCTGATGTCCAGACGAATGGAGTATTCTTTTTCAGTAGATTATTGATTGGTTTAGCGATTTTCGACATATTAGGAATGAATCTTCGATAATAACCGATAAGGCCTAACAATTGTTCAATTTGTTTCGGATTCTTGGGAATTGGGTATTTTCTCATGGCGGTTATCTTATCTGGGTTTGGTTTCACTCCGTTTTGGGTTATTATGTGTCCTAGATATGCGACCTCTTTGCGTAAAAACTCGCATTTATCTGGTTGCCGAGTTAATCCTGCTTTACTAAGTCTGTCCATCAATTTCCTGAATTTCATCGAGTGGTCTTCTAATGATTCTGCATAGATAACTATGTCGTCTAAGTATACAAAAGCTTCGTTAACTTGTAATCCTGAGAGTGCTTGATCCATCAATCGTTGGAATGTCAATGATGCATTTTTAAGACCGAATGGCATCTGATTGAATTCAAAATGACCGTGAGGGGTTGAAAAAGCGGTTTTTGAGCTATGGCCAGGGTGCATTGTGATTTGATGGAACCCTGATGCCAAGTCGAACATTGAAAAATGTTTTGCAGAACCTAACTGATCTAGTATGTCTGTTATGTTTGGTAGTGGATAAGCATCACCAACAGTTTTTTCGTTTAATTTCCTAAAGTCAATTACCATACGCCACTTTTTAATGCCTCGAGCGTCATCTTTCTTCGGTACTATCCAAACTTGGGAGTTGTACGGGGACGAAGAGTGTTTAATAATGTTTTGTTCGAGAAGTGGTAGGAATCATCTATGGTAGGAATTGTATGGCTGACTAGTTGTGTACAGCCTAGTTTGTCACCTGGTAGAAAAAAGCGATTATTGTATTCTGTCACCAGCTCGATTATCGATTGTTTTTCTTCATTATTGAGATGTTCAAGCCTTAAGTTTTGTTCTAAAATTTCGAGTCGATTTGCATCATGATTCGGAGATATGTTTAGCGTATGTGGATCGTCACTCGGGTCTGTTTTTTGGCTATGTGTCAGTAGTATTTGTGAGCTGTTAACAGTTTGTGTGTCAGTCAGTTCAACAACTTCTTTTATGTAACGAAAGCATGTTTTCCTCGCTTTTTGATGCGTCTGTATGAGACCTAAAGTAGTACTTCTAAGTCCTAGGACTTAAAAGTACTACTTTAGATCCTATACAGAAACATCAAGAAGTCGCTAAACATGGCTTTGTTATATAAAATATGGTGTGTGTCAAGGCTAAGTGGGCTTTTTGACCTTGTGTGGTTGCAGTACTCGTCTTCGGCTCGCAACGCACTCGTCTTCGACTCGTGCTAGCTCGCCTCTGACTCGTACTGCAAACTCCACACTCGGTCTAAAAAAAGCCCACTTTACGCCCATGGTACACAATATACTATTAATGTAGCTGTGGGTCTTTTTATTCGTGCTACCGATTCTCCTGAGTTTATTGCGTAAGTGTATGCAGAACCGTCTCTGTTAGTGACTAGGGCTTTACCGGAAAAGATATTGGGGCCTAGATGACGTTCTTCTAGTAATAAGGCTCCTGAATTTGTTATTGGTGGATTAGTTACTTTTACCCTTATCACTTGTGCTGTTCGAGAGGGGATTAAGATGATGTTTTTGTCTAATATCTTCAATTCTTGTGAGTCGTCGAAAACTACTGTATTTGTTCTGAAAGAAATCGTGGCATTTGCGTCACGTAGAAATTTTAAGCTTAAGGTGAAGTGAAACGTTTCAAGGCCACGGCCGGGTGCCTTTCACCGCGGTAAGGCAGATTACCAAACGTTAGTATCTTTGCCCACCGCTAGATAGTGCAGACACCGGAACGTTTGGTACCTCTGCCTACCGCTAGATGGCGTAGCGCGCATCTTCCGATGCGCGCCACGTCAGTATATATATACGTACACTAATGATCGCGATTATTTTGCGGCAGTGTCTATAAACACAGCAAGGCATATTGCAAATGATTGCACTGAATAACAACCCGAACAAATCGAGAATTATTTAGGTACATCACGTGAACCAACACTGTGTTGGACAAACGTCGCAGTGTCAAGCAACAAAAGTGGCTTATATTCTCGCTCTGGTGCAGAGCGATTGATAAAAGTTGAAACTAATCAACTATGACATTTCCAACTTAGAGGTTAAACATGATAAATTCAGAGAAAATCCCTGTTTGAAAACCACATCGGTATGACGAGCAAACCTTGGTTTTCTCCCTCGCTCTTGTGCAGAGCGATAGATATGCGTGAAAACTAATTCACTATAATGTATCTGATCCGTTAGGATTCCTTCGACAATCAGTCGAGTGGCTCTCCGTTGGAGAGACTTATTCTCGCTCTTGTGCAGAGCGGTTCATAAGAGTGAAACTAGTTCACAATGATATTTCTAACTTATAATTAGACATGATTAATGAACACAAAGAAAATCCCTGTTTGGAAACCCCATCGGTATGACAAGCAAACCTTGGTTGTTCCCCTCGCTCTTGTGCAGAGCGGTTGATATAAGTGAAATTATTTCACAATGATATTTCTAACTTGTAATTAGACATAATTAATAAACACAGAGAAAATCCCTGTTCAGAATCCCCATTGGTTTTACAACCAACCTTTGTATCCCTCGCTCTTGTGCAGAGCGGTTGATATGAGTGAGACTAATTCACTATAATGTACTTAATCCGTTAGGATTCTATCAACAATTAGTCGAGTCGCTCTCCATTGGAGAAACTGATGAAGAAACATTAATTTATGCAGGTTCTATGACTAGATTGTAACGAGCAGTTTTCTACGGGGAAATACGCGATAGAACAACTAATCTCGCACAAAGCGTCCCAACGTCACGAACGATACCTAGAAAAATCAAAAAGGTTGGGCGCCAGGCACGAAACCGTGCCGAGGTAACGGAAACTGAAAAAAAAGAAAACGAGAGACGGTATTGGCCGGCTAGGCCAGGGAGAGGGGAACGTGGGGGCGACGAAATAAACACAATCAAGTACGGTATTTAGCAGTCAAATACTTAGCGCAGATTTATTATGCCTTCGGCAGCGAGACCGTACGGACGTACGGGATAGATGTACAAAAAAAATATAAAAGAAATCTCTGTGAATCAAACAAAATCGCTAGATTAGTCGGTACGGAATATAAGCGGGCTTGATAGCCGCAACTCATGCATACAATCGCAACGGAACCTAATAAAACTATACAGTGGCTATAAGAAACCCAAAAGGCACGATATTAAAGAAAAAGTGAAAATTATAAAGGTAGTTTAACAGATCAAAGAAAATAGAAAAGAAAAAAAAAGGTTTAGCTCCGGTGGAACGCGGCAGGCTTGAACCTGCGACGCGTCGATATACAGGACGGCAGAATAGACAGCTGATCCGGAGCTAGGCGTCAGGCTCGCCGTAGAGAACGGCCGACGTTCGCGACGAGACGGCAGGAGGGGGAGGGAACACACAGACGACACACTAAGCCGTTGCTAGAGCAGCTGAGGCGTTGCGCACACCGCTGCGCCGTCACTACTACTCTAGCCGGTTGTCACACACGCACTCAAGGCTCACTCGTAATTAGTCCGGCCGTATGCCAGCTTCGCGTTTGCGAAGAGTGAGCCGATTATATCTCAGGTAACTTATAAAAGAAACTATCGCAGTAGTAAAGAACGCTTAATAAAGCTAAACGGGTGAAGAAAGATTCCGCAATTTAGATATTTGCAGGTAACCCCAAGGCAAGGACGAACAGTCAACAAGTACAGTTAGTTATCTATGAAAAGCAATCAGCAACAAAATATTGACGGAGAATCAATATAGAAATATAAATTAATATAGGTAAGGTAATAAGCAAATAAGCAATATTTGAAGTTAACAGAAATCACATCTGATAAAATTGAGGCTACCTATAGTATTTCACACCCTATACTAGTAGTATTGGTGACTGCGACAACCCGTCAACACGAGATATTGGCCAAGCGAAGTCTCGCAGCACTAGTGAATGACCAGAAAATATATCGCACAACTAGGCTGGGTAGAGAAAATCACGCAGACGGGTGGTCGTAGCCTAGGCGAAAAAGCCTACCTTTATCTGGCTCGATACGGGACGGCAGGATCCACACACGCACGCACACACTATAGATAGTCGCCGGTAACGTTCAAGGCACAGGCCCCAAGAAGCCGGCACCAACTTATTAGATACTATTTTAAAGCACTCAGGCAGTAATTAAGCACTACGGTACTATTTTACACAGAGTAGGCAAGGCACTCTAGAAGATATAGGCAATCTTAAAGCTAGCAAAGCAAATAAAGATAAGTTATAGGTAGCTGAAGGCAAAGCGAACAGAAGCGTAAAAGCTGCGAAAAATGGCGATAAGATAATGGGAGGAAACCGGTCATTCCGGAAACGTCCTGGAAGCTCGGCATGATCAGATGGCGCCTCAAGAGTTGGGGGAGGTAGCCTTTCCATACACGACGAGTTCACTGTACCGACACCTGTCAGGCGGTTGACGATGACCGTTGCGGGAGGTACGGGGACGGGAGGCAGCGTCAGACCGGGAGGTGCGGCCCTCTCCCGATCGGTAGACAGATTTCGGCTAGCAATTAGCGTCGGTACAGATACTACCGTCGTGACTTCACGGGCGTACCCCCCCGTACGGCGCTCCCTCGGCGTCCCTCGACGATCTTGGCGTGCGGTGGGTACCTGTAAACGTACAAAAGCTTACGGCAGACAGTGGCTTAAACTAAATAATGAACCTTTTGCCTTGGGGTCGGTAAAAAGAATAGACGCACACAACACTAAACGGATATTCGGACGCTCCGCGGGGAGGAAGGAGCTGGTCAGTGGCGGATCTAAATCCACCACGTTACAAGATATATGTTCTATAAATCAATAATCTAAATCCGTTTGGATTCTATCGACCATCAGTCGAGTGGCTCTCCGCTGGAGAGACTGAAAGCAAAACATTTCTGTATGCCATTTCTATGACTAGTTTGATATTCTCTAGATCATTATTCTAAATCCGTTTGGATTCTATCGACAATCAGTCGAGTGGCTCTCCGCTGGAGAGACTGAAAGCAAAACATTTCTGTATGCCATTTCTATGACTAGTTTGATATTCTCTAGATCATTATTCTAAATCCGTTTGGATTCTATCGACAATCAGTCGAGTGGCTCTCCACTGGAGAGACTTATTCTCGCTCCTGTGCAGAGCGGTTCATAAGAGTGAAACTAGTTCACAATGATATTTCTAGCTTATAATTAGACATGATTAATAAACACTGTGACGTGGCAAACGTTTAGACCTCCTCCGTACTAGCCTAAACGAGCGTATCTATCCCCGAGAGCCCAAAAGTCGCGTTAGCTGATTTGAATACTGCCGCCCTTCGTCCTAGCGACGCCTTATCGACCGTAGATCCTCGGATTGGTATATCGATGACGGCTGGCGCTAGCAGGACGAACGGCGATAAGCAGCAATTAGCATCCCGGAAACAAAGAGCCATTCATTGCCTAGCCGCTGAGTAAAATCCACGTGCCATCCTTGCGATTGAATCGAGAGAGTGTTTTGTAGAGTTTTTGAGGTGTTCGAGTCCGTTTGTGAGGTGATTTTTGTGTATTACGACCCCTGCTATTTCTTTGGACTATTGCTTTTGGATTTTGGACTGGTTTACTGCTGATATTCTGTATACACGACCCTCGCCTATCCCCGTACTACGAGCCGACACGAGGCAGAGAAGCGTGGGAGATCAGGTAGGATCTATCCAATCAATCCGACCAGGTTTAGTTTCAATTATTCCCCTAGAGTCCCTCACTTCCTTTGGAGTCTCGAGATTAGAGTCAGGAAGCTCTTCGTTCCCCCAGTACCGTCTTTAGTCCCGAGTCCCCGAATACCACGTGTCGGTTGAGAACCGGCACGTTCGAACTTGTTGTTGTTCGCTAAGTGGCCGTCGATTCTGCGCGACAGCGTTCCGGCTTGCATCGCCGCTGCGCAGAAATTCGCCAGAGTAGAGCCGCCGCCATATTGCCCGGGTCTCTGACGTCACGCGTCGCAGATAGTCTGCCGCGTGTCAGAGCACTCTCGTGGCCGAGTCCCCAAGATAGTACCGATTCCCTTCCCCTCCCAGCGGTTGAGTGATCCGCTGTCTGTTAGAGACTAGAAGCGTAGACTTCGAAATCAACGTGACAGCTAAGCCTCCTGCTGGTCGCAGCGAGGAAGGCTACCCCCTTTACGTCTGTGATAACCGTCAACAATACTGTTCCTAGCTGTATTTTAATAATTCCATACTAATTGAGAGTCGAGTCGTGATTGTGATATTTGAGATTTATATAGTAGAGTAGAGTCATTTAGTTTATTTCAGTTTCTAGTCGATTATTTTATCTAATTTAGTTTATCGTTTATTTAGATTGTACAACATAAAATAGCGGTGAGAAAAGCCGAAGCCAGGCGATAGGCTGTACAAATTAATATCACCTTTTTCTTTTTTTCTTTTTAATTAATAAATAATATTCCAATTTAATTCGTATTGTGTCAAGTGTTTTTATTTCTCGCCCCCACGAACTATCCCTCTACCGATAGCTAGCCGAAGCAAGAGAGAGAGAGAGAGAGAGGACTCTGAGCCCGGAGTCTGGCGCCCAACAACTACCTCCTAGAGCTAGTCGGAGGAGGTAAAGCGTTGGTGCTAATTTGATAACCGATCGTAGTTCCTGCGGGTAGCACCCGAGCCCGTAGGAATTGCTGTTACAAAATTGGCGCCCAACGTGGGGCCCGAAATAAAAACACTTCGGGTATTGGCCGAACTCACCCCTATTTTGTGTTAATTTTAATTATTTTGAGTACTGTTGACTTTATCACGGGTGTATTTGAGTAAACCCCCCCCCCCCTACTTATGGTTTGGTTCTTGCCGATCTGGTCCCGTTCCGACGTTCCGATGTCTACCACACGAGAGCCCCCAGAAACGAGTGAAACTGGAGCCGCGACTCCAGGGACAGCCCGATTTCCACGTCTGGGAATCCATCCCGACGATTTTAGCGGCGTCATACGATGGGTTTGCGACCTATCGGACGATGCGTTGACTACGCTTCTCCTGAGATATCACCTAAATCCGGCAGGTTCGGGCCAGGAAAGGCGTTGGAGGTTGGTGCGATACCATGAGTGTTCTCGCAATCGAAATGTGACCTGGGTACCGGAGGAAGATGAATTACCTACTGGTCCGACCCGGTCACTCGGATATTCATCACAATCGACGGGAGTAGCAACCCGTATGCGTCCGAGAGCGCCACCCCCAATTCTGTCGCCAAATCGAGAGCCTCCCACCCCTTCACCTAGGAGACTGACTCCCCAGGATCAAGTACCGACACCCCCAGTCCCCTCACCACGTCGTAGAATAACGACTCCGATTCAAGGCCCAGTTCCTAGCACATCCACGCATAATAGCACGCCGTTAGGTTCTAGAGCCGCACCCACACCGAATTGGGAATCGACTGGTCGTACGTTAGCTACAGGTCGTTCTCGCGTAAGGTTCATGGAAGAACTTAGTCGAGGTGAAACCGGAAGAGCCGCGTCTCTTCCTGAACGAACCGGTCATCCCCTGAGCACCCCTGGAAACCCTCCCTACCCCAGTTCCACAGAAATGCCCCGTTTTGATCCTAGGAATTTTATTGAGCTACCCACTGATCCTCAACCTGGAGAACAGACGCAAAGGCTTAGTGCCTTCGTTCCCATCCAACGAGTACCCCAGTCCCACTCTGCACTAACACCAGTCCACTGTCCCACCCCCCAATCACACCGTACTCCCCAGAGTAGCCCCCACCCAGTGAGAATCACTGAGATCGTCTCCCCGGCCCCCGAGGGTAATTCCCGTCCACCCCCAGTCCCTGAGACCGTTCACATTCAACCCTCTGTCTCTGAGAACACTACCCATGTACCCCCAGTCATTGAGACAATCCCCTTCCAACACCCGGTCCCAGAGAGTAATACCCATCCACCCCCTACCCCTGAGAGTATTCCCCCTCAAAACCCGGTCCCCGAGAGTACTTCCACGTCAACCCCATACCCCGAGAGTACCCCGTGCCAAACTGTGGCCATACCCCAACCTACCCCGCAACCTATGGCTCAACTGAGTCTTGTACAATCCCGAACAACCCCGGAGCCCCCGAATCCATTTTCTGGCCGAGTCAAGGACCCTAACGAAATCGTTCAACGATGGAAAATATCGTTTTCGGGCGAAGGCGAAGCTAGCGGAGAAGAATTCCTGAGACGAATAGCAGAAAGCCGTAGAGGAAGCCGCCTGAGTGATCACGACATCCTCGGCGCCCTCCCTTTCTTGCTGACGGATATCGCGCTACAATGGCATCGTCTAACGTATCACGAGTGGCATACCTGGTCCGACTTCACGGCGGCGTTCCGACGCGAGTTTGGAGTCGTCAATCAAGAGATCAGGGTGCTAGATGAAGCTCGACGACGTACCCAAGCCCCCACGGAGCGGATTACGAGCTACTTAACCTGTTTACGAATGATTTTGAGGAGCCTCCCTACCCCTTGGCCCGAAAAGCAACAATTAGATTTGGCCTATATTAACCTGCACCCGAACTACCGAGCAAAGATAGCTCGTTCCGACGTCTCTACGTTAGCGGAGTTGCAGGAAGCCGGCCGACAGCTCGAGGCTGTCCAGGCACTAGACCGAGTCTATGCACCCCCTCCCACCCGCGATACCGCCTTATACCCGGAATTTGCCTTCAAACTCCCCGCCGCGAGGGCAAAAGTCACCCAACCTGCTGCCTTCGGAGACAAAGCTGCTCCTGTAGCTGGTGTTACCCCCACTGCAGCTTTAGAGAAGCCTCAGCAAAGGTCGCGCCCTAGAAACAGGGGCAACAAGAAAAGGGAATCTGCTTCCCATTCTGGCCAAAATGCGACGCAGGCTAACGCCATCCCTTCACTGCTATCCCTATCCCTATCAAACCCAGCTAGATCCGCCGAGGCCGACGCCAGTTCAACCCGCGGCCCCCAGACCGCCTCTGCTGCACGAAACGCGGCGACAGGTTGGTCAGCCAGTTGTTTCAGGTGTTATGCCCCGGGACATTTCGTCAGAGAGTGCCCCCACCCCCCGTCCTACATTGCATGCTCAAGCTGCAAGACCCCGGCAGTTACGTACGCGCGCTGCAGCCGCTGTTCAGGAACTGCACCGGGAAACGCCAACGGGAATCGGTAGGCTGGGTCCCTACCAATTCCTCCGTTCAGCGTGGACCCAATCCTCCCTCAGAGATCTCGAGTAACCATACCCGCCCCCCTAACTTGAGAGATCCGCGATACTATGTCGATATCGAGATAGCTGGAAAACCCCTGAAAGCTTTATTTGATCCCGGTTCTAGCCGAACATACATCGGTGGACACGCCATTGAGCAATTCCGCGATTTAGAGTCTAGTTTCATCCCGCTTACCGGATGCCAAGTGATGTATCCAAATGGCGCGGTAGGAGCAGTCACGGGAGAACTAGAATTACCCGTATGTATCGGTACCACGACTCTTCCAATCTTGGTCCGAGTCGCACCCTCCTTTCAGTACGCGTGCATCCTCGGAATCGACGCTCTTGAAGCCTTCGGCTTCGTAGTCGACTTTCGAAAGCGACAATGGCAAACCCATATTATAGTACCGGCGGAATCAAACAACCCAGAGAGAAACACCCCCCTAGAGAACATCCCGATAAGCGAATGTGCTGGTCTAACCGAACTCACTCGTCCCGAAAAATCCCAATTAGAAAAACTTCTAGCCCGGATTTTACCCCCGCCGAACCCTCATCCCGGAACTACCGACCTTGCTATCCATCGAATAGATGTTCAAGGCCATCCCCCGATTTAGCAAAGGTACTATCAAGTATCGCCGAAGGTACGCGAGTACATGTACGCGGAGGTAGATGCCATGCTGGCTGGCGACATCATCGAACCCTCGAATAGCGAATGGTCGAACCCTATAGTCATGATCCGTAAACCTACTGGAAAGTATCGCTTTTGTCTCGACTTTCGTAAGGTCAATCAGGTAGCTAAAAAGGATGCGTACCCCTTGCCTCATATGAATAGCATTCTAGATAAGCTTCGCGAAGCGAAGTATATCACTACCTTAGATTTGAGTCAGGCATACTTCCAGGTCCCGTTAGAGAGAGAGAGTCGGGAAATAACCGCGTTTACAGTCCCCGGTCGCGGTTTGTTCCAATTCAAACGAATGCCGTATGGCTTATCAGGCGCCCCCGCGACGTTCCAACGCCTGATGGATCGCTTAATTGGACCCGAAATGGAACCTCACGTCTTCGTCTACCTAGACGACGTAATAATCGTGAACGAAACGTTCGAGGACCATCTGAGATGGTTGTCGCGAGTCCTAGGTAAAATCTCGGAAGCAGGACTCACTATAAATCCGGATAAGTGTGAGTTTTGCCGGTCAGAAGTAAAATACTTAGGGTTCCGAGTCAACCGAGACGGCCTACAAGCCGACCCCGAGAAGGTCGAAGCGATCGTCAATTACCCGGTTCCGAGTACCGTCAAACAAGTTCGGAGATTCCTCGGTATGGCATCTTGGTACCGACGCTTTATTGACGATTTCGCGACGAAGGCCGAGCCTCTGAATAGCCTCCTAAAGAAAAGCCGCCGCTGGCAATGGGAGAACGAACAGCAGCGAGCCTTTGAAGCTCTTCAGAACGCTTTAATCACACCCCCTACCCTAGCGTGTCCCGATTTTACCCAACCCTTCACCCTTCAGACCGACGCAAGCGATTATGGCATCGGTGCTGTTCTTACACAAACCGTACAGGACGTAGAGCACGTGATAGCTTACGCGAGTAGGTCGTTGACGGACGCCGAACGGAAATACACGGTCACGGAACGCGAATGCCTCGCGGTTCTATGGTCAGTCCGAAAGTTCCGTCCTTATCTCGAAGGATATCACTTCACAGTGATCACCGATCACAGTAGCCTACGGTGGCTATACAACCTTCACAATCCTACAGTTAGACTTGCTCGGTGGGCGTTGGAGTTGCTCGAGTACGATTTTGAGATCGTACATCGTAAAGGAGCCTTGCACCACGTCCCCGACGCGTTAAGTCGAATACCTGAGCCTACCCCTATTCCCGTAGCTGCCGTAGAGGAAATCCTCGATCCCTGGTATCAAAAGAGAGTAAAGTTAGTCCAGAGAATGCCAGTCCAGTATCCGAACTGGAAGGTGGAAGAAGGCCGATTGTATCGACACCGAGTCGATCCTTTGGCTGACCCCCTTCTACCGGATTTGGATCCCTGGAAGCTGGTATTACCCCTAGAGAAGCGCGAGGCAGCCCTCAGAGAAGCCCATTCCCTCCCCACCTCAGGTCATCTTGGAGTTGAGAAATCGTACGCGCGCGTGGCTCTCCTCTATTATTGGCCTGGGCTTTATCGAGACGTAGTGCAGTTTATTCGTGCCTGTGAGGGATGCCAACGGTGCAAGGTAGACCAGACCGGACCACGGGGTCTGATGGGTCGCCGAGTGACTGAAGCACCGTTCACCGCGATAGCCGCGGATGTCATGGGTCCATTTCCTCCGAGCCGACAAGGATTTGTCTACGTCTTGGTGATCCAGGATCTCTTCACAAAGTGGGTGGAATGCGTACCCCTGCGTAAAGCAAACGGTCCCGCAATCCTCAAGGCGTTAGAGGAGCTGGTCTTCTATCGCTGGGGAATTCCAGAGGTCCTTCTGACCGACAACGGTACCGAATTTTCAAATAAAATAATAACTGCCGCTTGTCAGGACCTAGGCATTTTCCACACCACGATTCCGCCCTACCATGCCCAAGCCAACCCTGTCGAGCGAGTGAATCGAGTCATAAAGACGATGATAACCACCTTCTTGGAAGGCGATCATCGCGAGTGGGACAAACACCTGCCTGAGTTCCGTTTCGCCGTGAACTCGGCAATTCACAGCTCGACAAAAGTCTCACCAGCCTTTTTGAATTTTGGGAGAGAGCTAAGGCCTCCCAAAACGGTGAGACGGGAGGTAGAAGGCCCCCCGATTATTAATTTTCAGACATCCGAAGAATGGGAGAGCCGAGTGAGAAGGCTCGACGCCTTGAGAGATCTCGTCGCCCAGAATCTCGAAGATGCCACCGAGCGTCAATCACGTTATTACAACCGTGGGCGTCGAGACATCGAGTTCAAACCGGGCGACCTGGTACTTCGCAGACAACATGTACTGTCGTCAGCTGCGAACTACATCGCCTCCAAGCTGTCTGCTAAATTCAGCGGTCCCTTCGTCGTCAAACGACGAAAGAGTCCCACGGTTTACATAATTACGGACCCTGAAGGTAATCCGGCGGGCAAGGTTCATATCAAGGACCTTAAACCGTATCACCCCGCGCAAGCGGACTTAACAGAGATCCGAGACACCTCGAGACTATCCCCAGAGATCATTCCCGATATTCCTGAGCCCCAGCCCTCCCGTATTGTCGATACCTCGCTAATACCTGACATTTCACAGAGAGACGAGAGAGATAGAGAGTCGTCCGGAGACGAGGAGAGCAGCGACGAGAGCGTCGACGATGCGGAGGAGCCGCAGTCAGGGCCCTCCCAGGCGCCTGATCCACCAGGGGACGGATCCCCTAGACTGGAGGGGCGCTCTGCGGGCACCGGACCTAGAGGACCGACACCCGGGACTCGAGTGCCTTCGCCACGAGCCCTTCAGCCGCGGGTCGACGCTATCCCTGGAGATGGAGCGGACAAACGAGCTCCTCCGGGCAGTCCCGTCACCGGTCCCGGAGAACCCTCCCGAGCCGATGGAGCAGGAGGAGGCTCCACAGCCTCCAGGAGGCCTCGAGGTAGGCCCCCCAGAGCCCGTGGCACCCGTGGTCGTCCCGGCCACGGTCGTAGCCACCCCCCCGGTACCGCAGGAGAACCCCGGCCCTCAGCCAGAGGCGGGCTCCACCCTCCTGACCCCATTCCGTCGACGAGTGCCGGTACGCGCTCCGACGCCACCCCCCGTCCCTACTACCTCCGGCGAAGAGCGCCGTAGTCGTCGACGTCGTCGACGCAACCGGCCGCGCAACAGGCGTCGCCGCACCACCCGACCGATCTCGCCATCGGTCCTCAGCCAGGACGGGTCCACGGAGACGGAACCAGGGCCACCAGTCAGGGAGCTGACTACCCCTCGGGAATTCGTTCCCGAGGACTTTATACGACCGGACATTTCGCCAGTCCGGCACTCAACGGGCCCCACCAGACCCACAGCGAGGCTGCCTGGATTGATGGACCGACCGTATCCCTCGCCAGCCTCCTTCGTGGCACCCATAAGCGAGCCTCGGCCAGGCCCCTCGACCTTACCGCCCGGCGCGGAGTATTACTGGGGCCCGGAGCTAGGAGCGACGGCTGCCGGAATCACGGGGAATCAGCAGCGCCCCATTCCGCCGCTGCTACCGACCTCATTCGAGGGACCACCCCCACCCGACAGCCAAAGATGTTGGGCTTGTGGCCTAGAGGGTCACCGGTACTCCCGGTGCCCTAGGCCGAGATGGGCCCATTGCTTCATCTGCGGATGGAAGGGCTACACCGCCCGAACGTGCCCTAACCACCGCCGAACATGGGAGCTGGCCTATGCGGCCCACCGAATGTCGACGCCAACTCCCCCGCCACGAAGAGGGGTCCACGAGAGGCTGACACTTCGAGGACAAGCCTCCACCTCAGCTACCACGAGAGAGAGACCAGCGGCCGGAGGTAGCACGACGAGGAGCCCCGTGAGAGCTCCGGCGTCGAGTGACCCTGACCCCAAGCTAATAGCGGCGGTCATTGCGGTCCTCCGCCGGTTGCAATAAACCCCTTTCCCTCCCTTTCTTTTTTTTTTTAACCCCTTTGCAGCACCCAAAGAGTACCGAAATGAGTCCCGAGTACCGTTACAGTCCCGTTTCCAGTCCCGCTAAGTACCGTACCCCCCCGTGAGCCCTAATACCCCGTGACAACCCGCCCCTCCTCCCAGCCTCACCTAGAGTACAAAGAACCATAAGTCTGATTAAATTAAGAGAGAGTAACGAGGCTGGTAGAGTCGGAGGTTGCGGAAGCGTCCGGTATCCCGTACGTTCCGTTTGGCGGAGGAGTGTTGTAACGTGGCAAACGTTTATGGCCAGTCCACAATCAGCTCTACCGTACCGTACCGTACCGTACCGTAAAACGGGCGCATGCGCACACCGACAGCGCACGCGTAGATTGACAATATCATTGATGTTCGGCTATTGCGCGTGCGCCCGTTTTACGGTACGGTACGGTACGGTACGGTAGAGCTGATTGTGGACTGGCCATTAGACCTCCTCCGTACCAGCCTAAACGAGCGTATGTATCCCCGAGAGCCCAAAAGTCCCGTTAGCTAATTTGAATACTGCCGCCCTTCGTCCTAGCGACGCCTTATCGACCGTAGATCCTCGGATTGGTCTATCGATGACGGCTGGCGCTAGCAGGACGAACGGCGATAAGCAGCAATTAGCATCCCGGAAACGAAGAGCCATTCATTGCCTAGCCGCTGAGTAAAATCCACGTGCCATCATTGCAATTGAATCGAGAGAGTGTTTTGTAGAGTTTTTGAGGTGTTCGAATCCGTTTGTGAGGTGGTTTTTGTGTATTACGACCCCTGCTATTTCTTTGGACTATTGCTTTTGGATTTTGGACTGGTTTACTGCTGATATTCTGTATACACGACCCTCGTCTATCCCCGGACTACGAGCCGACACGAGGCAGAGATGCGTGGGAGATCAGGTAGGATCTATCCAATCAATCCGACCAGGTTTAGTTTCAATTATTCCCCTAGAGTCCCTAACTTCCTTTGGAGTCTCGAGATTAGAGTCAGGAAGCTCTTCGTTCCCCCAGTACCGTCTTTAGTCCCGAGTCCCCGAATACCACGTGTCGGTTGAGAACCGGCACGTTCGAACTTGTTGTTGTCCGCTAAGTGGCCGTCGATTCTGCGCGACAGCGTTCCGGCTTGCATCGCCGCTGCGCAGAAATTCGCCAGAGTAGAGCCGCCGCCATATTGCCCGGGTCTCTGACGTCACGCGTCGCAGATAGTCTGCCGCGTGTCAGAGCACTCTCGTGGCCGAGTCCCCAAGATAGTACCGATTCCCTTCCCCTCCCAGCGGTCGAGTGATCCGCTGTCTGTTAGAGACTAGAAGCGTACACGGAGAGAAATTTAGCACGCGGTTCGTATCAGTACTAGTGGCGCTGCCGTACATCGCATGTGGTAGGTGAGGCGTGCGCTTTTGGTACGGTAGGCATACCAAAACTTGGATCACTGGACGTCGTAATGACATGAGGCGGAGAGAGTATTGGAAAGTATCAAGGACTCCCGTTTTGGTACGCCAGGCTCCCCAAATTCGGAACGCTCTGAGCACGCTACAATTGGAAGAGCGGATGTCTCTTTTAGTACGGTGGCGCTACCAGCATGCGACACGGAAGATACCAAGTCGACCGAAGTCTGTCGTACCAGAAAAAGTACGGCATGCGTCTCACGTGGTACGTCCAGCGTGCTAAATTTCTCTCCGTGTAGACTTCGGAATCAACGTGACAGCTAAGCCTCCTGCTGGTCGCAGCGAGGAAGGCTACCCCCTTTACGTCTGTGATAACCGTCAACAATACTGTTCCTAGCTGTATTATAATAATTCCATACTAATTGAGAGTCGAGTCGTGATTGTGATATTTGAGATTTATATAGTAGAGTAGAGTCATTTAGTTTATTTCAGTTTCTAGTCGATTATTTTATTTAATTTAGTTTATCGTTTATTTAGATTGTACAACATAAAATAGCGGTGAGAAAAGCCAAAGCCAGGTGATAGGCTGTACAAATTAATATCACCTTTTTCGTTTTTTCTTTTTAATTAATAAATAATATTCCAATTTAATTCGTATTGCGTCAAGTGTTTTTATTTCTCGCCCCCACGAACTATCCCTCTACCGATAGCTAGCCGAAGCAAGAGAGAGAGAGAGAGAGAGGACTCTGAGCCCGGAGTCTGGCGCCCAACAACTACCTCCTAGAGCTAGTCGGAGGAGGTAAAGCGTTGGTGCTAATTTGATAACCGATCGTAGTTCCTGCGGGTAGCACCCGAGCCCGTAGGAATCGCTGTTACAACACAAAGAAAATCCCTGTGTGGAAACTCCATCGGTATGACAAGCAAACCTTGGTTGTTCCCCTCGCTCTTGTGCAGAGTGGTTGATATGAGTGATATCGGAATTCCCTGAATTATTACTCAGAGCAAATTAAAATAGTAAAATTTAATGAGTAAGTATAGCTAATGCACTGTGTCTACTGTCTGATTTCACAAACACTTAGTCGAGCTGTATAGCAACAAGAGTTGAGTCAAAGTTAGTAAGGGATAAATTCGTAAATATGAGTTACTGACAGGTCGGGATCTAGCGGAATGATAGGAGGAAAATGTTTACTTCTGTCTTTCGTTGAATACATACCAGCACGGTTGTTCATAACCCTACTTGCAATGAGTAAGAAGCACATGCGCGCAAAAAGATTTTGAGGTTAGCTTGAGATGTGGCAGAATAAGCACTTTCACACGCGTAGACACTGGAAATAAACTCAGTACGAATAGTAATGAGGTAAACTAACATATTAGCACACGCTTTGTTCAGAAACTTAGTATCCAATTATTTTTTCATTATCATCTTTCACTACAAGCTCTGACCGCTCTGACTGATCTTTGAAGCTCACGTGTTTCCATGTCTCCTAGCGTCGGCTAGTGCGAACTGGTGCGAACGATAACGAAGGCGGGCAAAATGCGTTTATTGCAACTGGTAGAGACTCTCGCTATTTGTTCTTATCGTATTTTTAATTTCCCTAGATCTGTCGGAAGACAATAAAAATAATGAAAGTTAATTGGAATGACGGATACGACGGATACAAGCAGACAACATGACCTCAGACTTTTGACAGCTAGCCTAACAGCCGAACCATGGAGTAGAAGGAGACCTATTTTCGAATTGAAAATGGGTTTAGGCAATAGGTGGCACTGTTGTGAGTGACCAGTCCCGAACTTCCTGCAAACGCTTGCGCGCGCACTCCAAGATATATTATGACGTCACTAACTGTATGGTCAATTTTCCCACTCACAGGAAGTCCGCGTTGGCTCGCTGGTAACAGCGCCATCCATTATGTGCAGAATTCGTGCCACTTTTTCAATACAGCGTGTATAGGGAGATATGTCTTCTTCTACTCCATGAGCCGAACATATAGGACTTTATTTCAGATTTGAGGTTAAGGGAGAGATCGATTCGTTGGACAAAAATCCAAACAACACAAGCATACGGCATAACCTCACTAGTCAGACAGTTAGCCAAACATAGGGACTCTATTTCAGGATCAAGTCGTTGGACAAAAATCTCCAAATTCCCATACTACAAGCAGACGACATAACCTCACTAGACTGACAGTTAGCCAAACATAGGGACTCTCTTTCAGAATCGATTCGTTAGACAAAAATCTCCAATTCCCCATACTACGAGCAGACGACATAACCTCACTAGACTGACCGTTAGCCAAACATAGGGAGTCTATTTCAGAATCGATTCGTTGGACAAAAATCTCCAATTCCCCATACTACAAGCAGACGACATAATCTCACTAGACTGACAGTTAGCCAAACATAGGGACTCTATTTCAGAATCGATTCGTTAGACAAAAATCTCCAATTCCCCATACTACGAGCAGACGACATAACCTCACTAGACTGACAGTTAGCCAAACATAGGAACTCTATTTCAGGATCAAGTCGTTGGACAAAAATCAGAATAATGAAAATAAATTCGAATGATTATCTACATTTCAGTGGACGGATACAACCATAGGATACAACTAGCAGACGAGACATAACCTCACATTTCTGACAGATAGCCTAGCATAGGACTTCATCTCAGATTTGTGGTTACGGAGAGAATCTTGCTGGTATATCTATTCCATGTGTTCGACTTCATTTTTATTATTTCGATTTTCGTCCAACGAATTGATCTCTCCGCTAACCTTAAATCTGAAAGTCCTATGCTCGGCTAACTGTTAGTCGAGTGAGGTTATGTCGTCTGCTTGTATTATGTGGATTGTTGTCGAACAAATTGATCCTCCATAACCTCAAATCTGAAATGAACTTCTAGGTTAGACTAGCTGTCAAAAGAGTGAGGTTATGTCTCGTCTGCTTGTATACGTCATTTGAATATACTTTTATTCTTTTGATCTTCGACCACGAAATCGATTCATAACCTCAAATCTGAAATCAACTTCTAGGTTAGACTAGCTGTCAAAAGAGTGAGGTTATGTCTCGTCTGCTTGTATACGTCATTTGAATATACTTTTATTCTTTTGATCTTCGACCACGAAATCGATTCTTCCATAACCTCAAATCTGAAATGAACCTCTAGGTTAGACTAGCTGTCGAAAGTGCGAGGTTATGTCTCGTCTGCATGCATACGTCATTTGAATGTATTTACATTATTTCGATTGTTGTCTCACAAATCGATCCCTCCATAACCTCAACTCTGAAATAAACTCCTGAGTTAGACTAGCTGTCAAAAAAGTGAGGTTATAACCTCTGGGATCTTGTATCTGTTATTCGAATTTATTTTCAGTATATGCATATGTTTTCAACAAATTCAGCGTAATGAAAAATACGCATGAAATAAATCAACGATGAATACAATTTTCTCTATCCTATATTCGAGTCTCAGGTTAGCTGTGGGACGAGTGAGGTTATGACGTCTGGGATCCGATATCGATTGTTCATATACGTTACTCATTTTTAGACACATTAGTACGAAAGAAAGGAGTAGATTGAATAAACGAGCAATAATATTTTCTCGTAACGCAAATTTCGAACACGATTTTAACTATCGTTTGTTCGTATTTTAGGTTAGCTGTCAGTCAGGTGAGGTTAGTCGTGTGCGATCCGATATTCAATATTTGTGTTCCTTCCCAAGCGCCGTCAAGCGGGAGCAGCAGGAACCAACATCTTATGCGTAGGGTGGCATAGGAAACCTTCACTAGCGCTGCTGCTCGGCTTGCAAGTAAACTGGCTACAATTTCGGTACAGCTGTTGTGATCTCAACTAAATGTCGATACGGGTAATGATCTCAACTGAATGTCGGTTCTTTTAGTTTTGAGTAACGGAGAATCGTCAATTCTCAGCCATTTCTCCATCAAATGACACGGGATTGGGCTCAAAGTGTGTGGTTTTTCATTGCGGAGTGGCTAAATGTCAGGAAAATGCGATTATCTACGGCAACAGTGAATAATCTCGCGATTTATGTGGTCGGTACGTCAATCTGTAGAAATTTTTGTCGAATTTTGGAAAAGTGAAATAATCAGCCACTTTCTGCCACAATTGTGTGTAATCCCTCAAAATTTCATTGAGATCGATTCAGTAGTTCCGGAGAATTCACGATTCCCGTTTTCGAGGTTCTGACAAACGTTTCACTTCACCTTAAAATACCATCTTCTTTTATAGGGAGCGAGTTATCAACTATATAAAATTTGTGCAATTTTTCGCCGATTTGGACATCAAAACTTCCTAATGTTTCTAGGGTTCCGTCGGTTACACCAGTTATTTGGATTCTGTCTGTTTTTGTATAACGGGTGTCTGGGTAGGGTGGTTCATTTTAAAGTTGTATTGTTTTTTTCTTATCTGCCACCTGAAAACTCGGTGCCAAATTCGGAAAAAAAATTCTCATCAAATCGCAGAGCATGGAAAAAAATATTCAGAGGTCGCTACCGAGGAATGAAAAAAACAATAATCATTTTCATTATCATTGAAAGAAGGTATCAGCCGATACACTCAGTGAAATTATTACTGTAAAATTATTAACTGTGTGACTTTTTGCCACCTCAAGGAAATAACTACAGTTAACTCCAATTATTCTCGTTGCTTCATTTTCAGTCATATTTTGATGAATAATAACATATTTCATTCATTAAAATAATCATTTTCGATCTAACATTCATGATTGACTTATGAGCGAAAAAAAAAATTTCTTTTCAAAAAACGAAAAAAAATTTAATAAAAATGAAAAAATACCATGCTCATTTGAAAAAACTCGCTGCCGGTAGCGACCTCTAAATATTTTTTTTCATGCTCTGCGATTTAGGGAGATTTTTTTTTCCCCATTTTGCACCAAATTATCAGGTGGGAGACGAAAAAAAAAATACAAGTTCAAAATGAACCACCCTAGTGTCTGGGTTAATTGCATCAAGTTTCATCATATTTACATCGGCTCCGGTATCGATTAAAAGTAAAGCTGTTTGTTTTTGGACTTGTGGTGTCCGTAGGTTAGTTTTAGGAGTTTCTATCGTCGATGTTGCGAGTATGCGTGCAGTGTTTATAGCATAGTAGGAGGGTCGGTATGAAAGAGGTAGAACACCTGTATTTCGTGAAAAGATTTGATTATTTTTGAAGCAGATTGTCGCGCTTTCCGTTCGAAGAAATGCTGCGCTTGAAATACTGTCCTCTGTTATTGGGCATAAATTGTCGACCAAGTGAAATTCGTGACGCGTATCAGCAAATTCTAAATCGATGCTACCCATTGTTTCTGTGAATCCTTCTATAATACCTGTAATACGGCGTATATCATTTGGCGTGCGACGAGTATCGCGAATAATTACTTCGATTTTAATTACGTTTATATTTGCGCCAGTATTAATTAGTAGTGTTGCCGTCTCACCGAGGATTTGTGTTGACTTTATTTCAATTATCGGAGATCCTAAAATGATTCTCTTATTGTGTTCGGACGCTCTTCCGACGTTTGGGCTACCGGTACGTCCGCACGATAGTCCCGCGACTCGTTTAAATCGTTCTGTCTATTATGTGTTTGGCTTGTGTTATTATCTGTTGCACTATTAACAGCTGCAGTGTAGTTTTGACGTTCGGAGTTTTGCCTATCATTATTTCGCGGATAGTTCGACCGCTCCCGAAAATTATTATTATTCGGACGATTAGTGAATTGAGTTTGTCGGTAGTTTTGGTTAAGGTTTCCATAATTGGGATGATTTGGTTGTCTGTTGTAATTGTTCGAGTATTGACGGTTGTAGCGTTGATAATTTTGTCGATTATGAGTATCATTTTGGGATTGGTTGGTTGTGGAGTTTGGGCGAGTTTGCTGATTTCCGAGGTTTCTCGTACGACATTCATCATAAACGTGTCCAGGACGTTGACAACGCGTACAGTACTTACTATTACGCTGTTCGTCTCACAATTTTCGATCGAATGCCCTCGTTTTTCACAATATCTACAATTTAGTGACGATTGATCTACTGGGCTTGACCTTTTTTTGAGACAGTATTTATCTATGTGATCTGTTTGTTTACAAATCTTACATTTTATTTCGGTTTGACTCGATGATGCTACGTCGCGAAATGATTCTAACAGCTTTCTTTCCGATATAAGTTTCTCGACACGAGTAGCTACATCTATTGCTTCGTGTAGTGTGCAAGGTTTTTTATTACCTACTCTGTATTCTAAATTATTTGTTAGACCCTTTATGAATGATCGCGTGGCTGTGTCTTTAATGAATTTATTGATTATGGCAGCTTGCTCGACATTAGAAGTTGAGGACACTTCACACGCCGTTTCGACAAGCTTTTCTATTCTTATACCGAATTCTAGCGCGCTCTCGTTCTGTTTTTGCACGGATTGTGAGATTTGAGTCTGTATATCCGGTAAAAGTTGCTTTGGAGAATAGGCGAGCTTCAAATCCTCGAATAACTTGGGTAATGAATCTGAACTTCCTCTTTGTATATAGTTTTTCGCTGGACCTGCAATTTTTGTGGACACTAAAGTAGTGAACAATGGTATGTCTCATGCATGAATCGCGCTTTTCATTTGTTCTATTTTTTTCATGAACGATGTTATTGGTATATTCGTGCCATTGAACATGGGCACTAGATTGATCGCTGCTTGCAGCTGTAAATATGGACTGCTTGCAGAATCGGTTCCGTCTGAACCTGGCATTTTATATGATAATGATTCTCAATTTATGTGCTCAGAATAATGAAGACTGACAATATGATTGATGTTGTTGAGATTATCCGCACTGACTGCATATCGGGTTTACGATGCACGACTTCACTTCACTTTCATCACATATTATGGGATAAGTGAAGTGGCGTGATTCCCAGGGTGTTGGTAGTCCAGGAGTTAGGTGAGGAGCGAGAAAAGATAAGAGCAGGTTAAAGGTCATATTACATGGGAATAGAAAGATTGTCAGTGAGGCAAGGAGGTACGCTCGGGGGTCGAGGCCCAGACGTAACATATACAAAAAATTTTGTTTTCGAAAAAAAAAAATTGTTACAATTTTTTTTTGTCGTTTTTATTTTTTAATTTCGCTGCCGTTCCCGCGGAACTTACAGGAATACATGCAGATAATTTTTTGTGGATAGCCGATTCCTTCCCCTTCAACTATGAGAAAAAAATTTATGGAGAACCTACCTGGGCCGGAGAAAAAAAATAAAACGTCCAGTCGTGCGTCGCCGCGCACGCCGATCCACGTCTGCGTGCGGCGTTCTCGGTTCGAAAACTGCCGCAAAACAAAATTACAAACACGGTTGTCGATCGAAAATTTTCTGAATTTTCCAAAAATGACGACCATTTTTTTTTCACTTGTCATTTTCAATGCGTAATTCAAAAAATGAAACCTAAAAGGTCGATTTCGCCACATTTCCCATCGTTTTTTGCAAATCTCATTATTTTTCAGAAATTTCAGGAAATTTCATGTCCAAAAGTTTTCCGCTCGTTCACCTCCAAGGCACTCCCAGATAACAATCGTGCGACGCACGTTATTTGCACGACGTGAAGGTACACGTCTGCGTGCGAAAATGCATCAATTTTGCCGGCATGATGTGGCAGGCACTCAGTGCGAGTGCAATGTGTCGCATCCAGCCGTCACACGTGTAAACACGCAATGCAAGACCGTGCGACGTGCACTACGTGCTCGGACTATGCTTGCACGATGCCTGCACGCCGTGCTGATCGCACGCGTGCGGGCATAATGTCCATCAATGGCGCGCGCATCTCCCTGACGGATCACTTGAGCGGGGGATCAACCTGTGCACTCAGTTGATCATGAGTTGAGTTCCGGTCGATCCCATTACACCATCAACCAAAACTGAGCTCATGACCAACTCATGATCAACTCGTGACCAACTCACGACCAACTCATGACCAACTGAGTGCACAAGTTGATCACCCGATCAAATGTCGATCAAGTGGGAATCGAACGATCCGTAAGGGCTGTCTGCTTAACTGCATGCAGTCGTGCGGTTCATCCACACGCGTGCGTGCATAATGTATCGCATACTGCACGCATTTTGTTATCTGGGCAGTTACGGTTTAAATAAGGTTTAAGGGTTTCGCGTCATTATTCGTGCATTTCGATATCAAGAATGAAATCATCTCGATGATGATAACTTGGAAGTAAACGAGGGAAAAACTGTTGGAAATGATTTTCATCGTCAATTTCCTGAACTTTCTGAAGAAAAAAATAAGATTTTCAAAAAACGATGGGAAACGTGGTGAAATCGACATTATAGGTTTCATTTTTTGAATTACGCATTGAAAATGATCAGTGAAAAAAAAAATGTTCATCATTTTTGGGAAATTCAGAAAATTTCCGATCGACAATCGTGTTTGTAATTTTGTTTTGAGGCTATTTTTGAACCGAGAACACCGCACGCAGACGTGGATCGGCGTGCACGGCGACGCACGACTGGACGTTTTTTGTTATCTCCGGCCCAAGTAGGTTCTCCATGAATTTTTTTGTCAAGGTTGAAGGGGAAGGGTTCGGCTATCCACGAAAAATTATTTGCATGGATTGCTGTGAGTCCCGCGGAAATGGCAGCGAAATTAGAGAAAAAGACAACGAAAAAAAATTGTAAGAATTTTTTTTGATGGAAACAAAATTTTTGTATGAAAGCGCATTCTATTACGAACAAAATGATTTCAGGTTCAGTCCGCTCCGGTAAATACTTTCGGAGATATGAATTTTCAAACAGCGGTGCAACAGCGACTTACCAAAATTCAAATAGCTCTAACTCCGCCATTTGTGAAAAATTTCCAAAATCCCTGAAGTTGTATTTTTTTCCCCGTAGTACTAAAGATATGTCGAATGACGCAAAGATCCGTGACTTGACGGTTTTATTTTGAGTGAAGTGACGTGGATCCGCTCATATAACGTATAAATTTAAGTGTTGCATACAAATAATTTTGCATACATGTGCAAATATTATACGTCCGGGTGCATGAAGCTAAAGTTTCTAAATGTCATGGTGTAAATTCTCAGATCTGATCAGATCCGAAAGAGGTCCTGTCCGATCATGCATGATCATATATGATCATATGAGGGTGTGGCAAAATTCGCGCACCATCTACATACCGGCGGATTCCTTGCGAAAAATTAAGACGAAAGTTACCTATGGAAGAAAGTCCGCGGGGACTTGATTCTCCCGTAGAAACGACTTAATAACGGACCAATTAATGTTCGTCTATAGGAAATACTGTCTAAAATCCGCAAGAATCCGTATCGCCGTCCGCCTTATGAGGGAGAACGAGACAATAATGTGTGGTGTTCCCCGCTCCGCCCGCCGCGCTCGCAACCAACGTAAGCGCCTGACATTAGACAGTCGATTTGCGTGATGAGAATTCCAGAGTATCGTTTTGAAAATTGATAAATAATTTTAAACGAATCGTAGAATGATGAAATAAAAAGCTAATTCAAGCTCCTTTGATACGGTGTCTTTTAGAATTGATTTTATAAGTCGATTAAAATCGGTTAGCCAGATATCGTCCGAAGAACGAAAGAGAACGTGAATTTCCGTATCGTATTTTCGGTGTCTTAATCTCACGGGTTGTCATCGCGTCTAAAAGTGCCGAAAATATCAATATTGATCTTTTGTCATGCAGCCAACAGGTTCGGTAGTACTCTAGTCCAAAAGTTGAAGTTACCATCAGCGGTTAGTTGATCGGTCAGTATCAAAGAATACACTGGCGTTTTCAAAATAGTCGTCATTCCGAAACAAACGATCGGGATTCGTAGGGTTCCATCAACAATGCGCGGATAATCACGAACATAAATTCTGCGTCACACATTGTCGATTCTCTGAGAAATAATTGTACGAAAAGCTGTTTTACATTCATAGCTGGTACGTCAATTTTCAATCCGCAATATTTCCAATAACGTATACAGTTTGATAAATTATTACAGTTATAGATAATATGTTGTAACGTATTCGGCCTATAGCCGAATAGCCGAAACGTTACCATGGTATAGGCCAGTAGGCAGTACACACATACGTCCACATGTCATCGTATAGAGCAGCGTCGTAGCGCGCAAGCTAGCTCACGCATAGCAAGAACATCAGATGTGACGTCATCACGAATATAAAAGGCGACCGTCACACGGCTCATCAGCGGACTTGTGCCAAAGCGGCCTACCATCTCACAAGCATATTTCTTATACTCTCATTCTCGTAGCAAGAGCCAAAGCGGATTCGTGCCATAGCGGCCTGCCGTCTCATACGTTCACTTAGCTTCATATTCAATATAACCTCACTTTCATTCTCGTAGCAAGAGCCAAAGCGGCCACGTATAAAAATTAAATATTTCTTTTCCGGATAATTGCCAAAACGGCATTTATACCTTCGAGTAAACTCACAATTCAAATAAAATAGTCTTAGCCAAAGCGGCATTTCTATTAATTCAGAAAAATCAAAATAAAGCAAACAAATCACAAAGTCCGGCATATTAATGCCAGCGCGCGTAATCTTAAGTTAGGTTAGGTTTTCAAAAAAGCAAGTTATTCGCATTACTTTATATTCAGCATTTTCTTTGAGTTATAAAATTTTTGTTTATTATTTTTGTAAAATAGCAATTTTCCTTGCACTATCATATTTGAATAGAATAAAAGAATAAATGTTCTGATGAACATTAAAAAGTTATCAGGAATCTGATTTTTGTTCTATTTTCTTATTAATTGATTTTGTTTATTAATTTCTTTTTCTTTCAGTTAATTTAGAGTCATTGATAGCTAGATATCAGTATCGGTGCGTTGAACTCATCCAGCACGGTAGCTCTATAGCATCTACCCTAGTCTGGTGAGTGATACATATCCCAGATCTGATCAAAACGGTATCGGTGAGTCAAATTCAATAGCACGGTAGCTCTATAGCACCTATCGCTGTCTGGCGAATTTGACATATCCCAGATCCGTAGGGAGGCAGCTCTGGTAGTGAAAAATCTATCCGAGTCTGTATTAGGGTAAATTAAGGGTTTTTTCAACTTTTCCCAGAGGAGCTCCAAATATCATAACCCGTGACAAAGTACTCACGCGAACTAGCATAATTTCACTAGCCTTCTGCTAGTAAAACATATGCAGAAAGTTACAATGTATAGAGCCTTCACTTCAACATCTATGAACTATAATTTTTTTTTCTCATGGTTGGACAACATTCTACTAGAGTCTGCAGAATCATTCAGTTGTACCCCGAGAATTGCCAAACATGATTATCGAATATCCATCGATTTTGTTGTTCTACTTCAGTAATCGTGACTACCTACTGACCATGCTCATTCATGCACTTTCAACAAGGTGAGGGAGAGTGGAGCGCAACGGACACCGCTAAAAGCATTCGTCATTTTGGAAAAATAGATAAATTTTTAAAAATATACTATTCATCAGGTACTCAGTCACGTAGTTGTATACTTGATTGAGAATAACATGTCATAAATCATCGTATTTTTATTGAATTAGAATTTGTTTCAGAGTCGTCCGTTGTGCCTCACTCTCAACTTCTTCAGAATATTTTCTAGAAATATTGCGGTTTACTTGCGCACAGTGCGAGCTTGACAACTTCATGCAATCATTTTTTGAGGTGTATTCCGTTCCGCTTACTTGGCAGTCAACCATATAAAAATTAGCTAATTTCTCTACTTCTATAAATCGTGATAGCTATGCGGAGGCACCCTTTTTTCTAGCGTCACTGATCCATGCAAAACTTTCACACGGATACAGCAAGTTTGATTGAGACGATTTTCTGCGCGGAGCTGATGGCAAAATTCAAGCCTCAGAGCATAGTCGTCATACTTCAGCTACTTTACTTTTGTGTATCTGAAAGAATTGAACACGTCTTTTCCGAAGGTTCCTACGTTTCAAGGAATGATCTCGTCCAGATTCTAGCCTTACAGATCTTGGGCTGCGAGTTGGATCGTCCTGCACAGCATCCAGCAAAGACTCATCAATGCGCTACGTTCGCGTAGATCGTGGCTATACCGCATCGTTACCAACAGTGACGATGTTTCCAGTGTTCTTTCACCGATCATCGATTCTTGAAATGACATTTCTTTCGGGATGCACGGTAAATGTTTTTGCGTCATTTTTAACACAAAGACTTGATGTTAAAAATGACGCAAAAATTTTTACTGTGTGACGACAATTATTCAAACGCCCGGTATATTCTCTGGCTGCAACTCCAGCTCTTCCATGGCATGCGACGAGCACTAATTGCAATATTTATCATTTCTTAAAACAAATTCGTTGATGGGTAACAATAGTTGCTAAGAGAAACGATGATCGATTGTACAATACTATTCCGAATGACCAGTTTGCCTCATTAGTACGCGTCCATTAGAAGTGATAATAACCCAAATTTATAACATTCGATAAAAAAAATGGCCTATACGGTCAGAGAGTACTGCGACATGCACTTAATGCTCGGTGCATGCCATGGGAATACGACATCCGCAGCCCGATCATATGCTGTACGTTATCCGGACCGTCGTCATCCGGATAAGAATGTTATCGCGAGACTGGGTGATCGGTTGAGGAATAATGGGAACATCATCCCTGTTCGTCAGGATGCGGGACGGCCGCGGACTACTAGAACGGTACGGTTCGATGAATCCGTGCTGGATGCGATAGAAGAAGACCCGACGCGTAGCACGCGATCAATTGGTCGAGAATTGGGAAAAGACCACTCTTTGGTAGCCCGCACCATAGCGGACGACGGACGTCACCCCTTCCATTACACGAAAGTCCACGAGCTAAGACCTGACGATTATGCGCCAAGACTGGAATTTTGTCACTGGCTTCTAGCAGAAAATCGCATCAACCCTCACGTAGCAAGGAGAATTTTATTCACGGTCGAGTCCTTATTTCCATGCGAAGGGGTTTTTAACCAACATAACAGTCATTACTGGGCCAACGAAAACCCGCACGTGAAGAGAGTAAGGAGCTTCCAGAACCAATGGAGCTCAAATATCTGGGCCGGTGTGATCGATAAATATTTGGTGAGTTGATTTCATCTGTGTTCGAGGTTTCCAAGGCCCGCTATAATAATTTTGCGTTCAAAAACTTGCTGTATCCGTGTAAAAGTTTTGCATGGAACAGTGACGCCAGAAAAAGGGTGCCTCCGCATAGATATCACGATTTATAAGAGGATAGAAATTTGTTAATATTGATATGGTTTACTGCCCAGTCTGTGAGCCGTATAAACTGAACGGAATACACCTGACAAATATATTTTCTCAAGTTATCGAGCTCGCACTGTCCGAAAGTAAACCGCAATATTTCAGAAAATTATTATGGAGAAGGGGAGGGTGGGGCACATCCTACAACTCTGAAAAAATCTTAGTTCATGGAAAATACGTCAATTTATGAAATTTTATTTTCAATCAGGTATATAACTACGTGACTGAGTAACTGATATAAAATAGATTTACAAAAATTTATTTCCTTTCATAAAATTACAAATGTTTTGAGGGGTTTTTGAGAGTCCGTTGTGCTCCACTCTTCCTTACCTTGATGAAGTTCATTAATGAGCATAGTCAGTAGGTAGTAGAGGTGCGCGGTATTTCGGTATACCGAAAATTTTCGGTATCCGTTCTCTCCAAATGATTCGGTATGGAGATCGACTGTGAGTACCGATACCGGAATATTGAAAACTCGGTATGTACCGAATTATTGAAAATTCGGTATATACCGGAATACCGAAATTTGGGTAGACAAAATTCAATATTCGCTGGATACCGAAATACCCAACTATACCCTAAAGCCTGGTGAGTATCTTGATTTTTTCTATTTCTTCCCGTTTTTTTTTACCCGAGAATTCGATATTGCAGAATATCAGGGTCCATCAAAATTTCGGGTTTCAAGTATTTCGATATCTACCGGTATTTTGGTGTTTCAGTCAACACTGCAATTTCAATTTTTCGGTATTCACCGATATTTCGGTTTTTCGATACTCATCGAAATTTCGGTTTTTCGGTATTCACCGAAGTTTCGATATTTCGGTGAACCGAAACTACCGATCAAAAAACCTTTGCCGAAAATCGGTATCAGATTCTCAATACCGCGCACCTCTAGTAGGTAGTCACGATATCTTACGTGTAACAACAATAATTCAACGACATTCAATAATAATCTCGGGCAATTTTCGGCAAAGAGCTGGATCATTCTGCAGGTTCTGGTAGAATGTTATCCAACGATTGAAAAAAAAAACGTTCATTAATGTTGAGTTAAAGGTTCCAACTTCTAGAATATCGATAACTGTGTTAATTTATTATACTGTATACGTTACTGAAAATATTGTGGATTCAAAATTAACGTACCAGCTATATGTATGTGCAACGGTTTTTCATTAATTAATTCTCGAAAATCGACAATGTGTAATGTCAGATTTATGTTCGCGATTATCGTTTTGTAGATGGGACCCTACATATTGCCCGATAGGCTGAACGGTGATGGGTACCTGGAAGTTTTGACCGAAACTCTACCGGTGCTGATGGCCGAAGTACCACCGGAGGTAACCGAAAATATCTATTTCCAACAGGACGGTGCACCCCCGCATTTTGCCGTACGTCCGCGTCGGTGGCTCGACAATAATTTCCAGGGCAGATGGATCGGTCGCGGAGGGCCAATAAGATGGCCGCCGCGCTCTCCTGACCTAAATCCGCTGGACTACGGCATATGGGGGTGCGTCAAAACCTTCGTATACCAGGACCCGCCGGCTACATTAGAAATGCTGGAAGGGAAACTCCACGAGGCAACGGCGATCATGTCGGAGAAAAGTCTCCGAAGATGCGTAGACAATTTAATACATCGCGCAAACCTGTGTATCCATGCAGGTGGTGCACAATTCGAGCACCTTTTGTAGTATTTTTTCAATGACTATAGATATCTAGCATTTTTTAACAATACACTTATACACTGTAAATAATAATTGTTAATTTACAACACATTTGTTTAAATTTTTTCAAAATTACAAATATGGCGTAGTAAAGTAAACTGCGAAGCTTTTTTTTTTTTTTTTTATTCAACTTTTGTATAGTGAATGAGTTGTAAATTGACAGTTATTTTTCACATTATTCGTTTCAAATTACTGACTTGTTCCTTCCATTGATTCAATTTTAGTTTATTAACATGATGTTATTCTTTTCATTTTTGCGTTGATTAATTATTATCAAACTTGTTTCGTTAAACTTATACTCATGCAAATGAAAACATGTCAAATATGACTGATGTTGATTCGAAAAGTGACTCCCACCGTTATACGCCGCATCAAAGTTCACATAACATTCGAATTTATTTCGGTATACAGGATTGATTTTTTATTTTCTCTGAATCTATCGTGTGATCTTCAATACTTCACTCCTTTATGTTACGTTGTGTACCTTATTGTATTTGCATTCACTTTTTTCGTTTTTTTTTTATTCCTAATCGCGTCTACGAACGGATTACGAGTCTCCCGGCTGAATAGGATGACCTCGCTTCGTCGTATCCATGTTTTTCGTAAAACTGTTGCACTTTTGGACGCGATGACAACCCGTGAGATCAAGACACCGGAAATACGATACGGAAATTCACGTTCTCTTTCGTTCTTCGGACGATATCTGGCCAAGAGATTCTAATCGTTTGATAAAATTAATTCTAAAAGACGTCGTATCGAAGGAGCTTGAATAAGCTTTTTATTTCATCATTCTACGATTCGTTTGAAATTATTTATCAATTTTTAAAACGAGACTCTGGATTCCTTATCCCGTCCACGAACGGATTACGACTCTCCCGGCTGAATAGGATTACCTTGCTCTGTCGTTTGAATGATTTTCGGAAATTTGTGTAACTCTAGCCCGGCCCTACAACAGGTAATGATCAAAGGGACCTGGGATCGATGTTTGTAATTTATTCGGCATTTTTGGACGCGATGACAACCCGTGAGATCATGACACCGGTAATACGATACGGAAATTCACGTTCTCTTTCGTTCTTCGGACGATATCTGGCCAACCGATTCTGATCGTTTTATAAAATGAATTCTAAAAGACGTCGTATCGACGGAGCTTGAATTAGCCTTTTATTTCATCATTCTACGATTCGTTTGAGATTATTTATCAATTTTTGAAACGAGACTCTGGAATTCTCATCACGCAAACCAACTGTCTAATGTCGGACGCTCACGTTGGTGGCGAGCGCGGCGGTCGGAGCGGGGAACACCACACATTATTGTATTGTTCTCCCTCATAAGGCGGATGGCCATGCGGATTCTTGCGGATTTTAGACAGTATTTCCTATAGACGAACGTTAATTGGTCCGTTATTAATAACTTCGAAAACTTTTTCTGAACATTCAAACCGTGTATTCAGTAGACTGATAAGCTACGGATTTACACTCAAACTATCCAAAAGTTTTTTCTGTCGGACTGAGATCTCTTTCGTAGGATACATTCTATCAACAACGGGCGTCAGCCAAAACCCAGAGAAAATCGCGTCGATAAGCGAATTTTCTCGACTTAAGGTGAAGTGGAACGTTTCAAGGCCACGGCCGGGTGCCTTTCACCGCGGTAAGGCAGATTACCAAACGTTAGTATCTTTGCCCACCGCTAGATGGCGCAGACACCGGAACGTTTGGTACCTCTGCCTACCGCTAGATGGCGCAGCGCGCATGTTTCGATGCGCGCTACGTCAGTATATATATACGTACACTAATGATCGCGATTATTTCGCGGCAGTGTCTATAAACACAGCAAGACATATTGCAAATGATTGCACTGAATAACAACCCGATCAAATCGAGAATTATTTAGGTACATCACGTGTACCAACACTGTGTTGGACAAACGTTGCAGTGTCAAGCAGCAAAAGTCGCTTATATTCTCGCTCTGGTGCAGAGCGATTGATAACAGTTGAAACTAATCAACTATGATATTTCTAACTTAGAGGTTAGACGTGATAAATTCAGAGAAAATCCCTGTATGAAAACCACATCGGTATGACGAGCAAACGTTGGTTTTTTCCCTCGCTCTTGTGCAGAGCGATAGATATGCGTGAAAACTAATTCACTATAATATATTTTATCCGTTAGGATTCCTTCGACATCAGTCGAGTGGCTCTCCGTTGGAGAGACTTATTCTCGCTCTTGTGCAGAGCAGTTCATGAGAGTGAAACTAGTTCACAATGATATTTCTAACTTATAATTAGACATGATTAATAAACACAAAGAAAATCCCTGTTTGGAAACCCCATCGGTATGACAAGCAAACCTTGGTTGTTCCCCTCGCTCTTGTGCAGAGCGGTTGATATAAGTGAAATTACTTCACTATAATATTTCTAACTTATAATTCAACATGTTTGATAAATACATAGAAAATTCCTGTTCAGAATCCCCATTCGTTTTACAAGCAACCTTTGTTCCTCTCGCTCCTGTGCAGAGCGGTTGATATAAGTGAAAACTGATTCACTATAATGTACTTAAGGGGGTGTATACACCTTTAAATGGGTTGAATTTCTGAAAAACAATTTTTCTTTTTTTTTCAACTTGAAGACTCTGATAAAATTGAAAAAAATCATCATGTTTGGGGAGGGTTTGACCTTCATTATCCATATCTTACATCATGTATTACTTCCAGTCTAATAGTGGCTGCGCTGAAGACAGGAAAATACAAAATCACTCGGTTGCCGTAAAGAATCAGACCGAGCGTTGGATCAATCTTGGAATTTTTGGTTCTCAATTGTTCATAAGACATGTCTCTATCAGATGAACATAGAACTTTTTGATATTGCAAGAATTACTTGAGTTATTGAATTTTTTCGATTTTTTTTCTGAATTTGAAAAAAAATTTTGCTTATTTTTCTAATATTTCAACTAGAAATGGGTTTATCAAGAAGTTCTATGTTCATCTGATAGAGGTTTTGATTCTACAAATTTGAAGACCACAAACACCAGAATCGGTCCAGTGATGCTCCTGATTCTTTACGACAACCGTTCAAAATATTCATTCTCCAGAAATTAACTTTTAAACTTTTTTATCAGAAATTTTTTTTTTATTTCATACTTTTCGAAGAAAAGAAAATGTAGTTACAGGAAATTAAGTTTTAAGATTTTGCTTATGACTAATATGCTGGATCCGCCGCTGCTCTCGTATCGATGAGTTATGAGTCGAGTCGAGTCTAGACACATGTGCCAGGGGGAGGTTCGTAGTGATTTTTGACCTGTTCTGCACAACAACAGTGTCCGTTAGGTGTCCGGTGAGGCTGTTAGAAAAATAATTAATTGCTTTAGAAAAAATCTGATTGAAATTTTTCAACATAAAAATTCTCTAAAAATTTTTGATCTTCAATATTTTTGAGATTCAGAAGATGCTAGCACAATTTTTGTCAATACTACGAAAATTCTTTCATCTTTCATCAATCATACCTTTTTTCTTATAATATTTATTAAACTCTTGCAATTAATATATGTATTGTAGAAATACTCATCTTTTTAGAAATCCAAATGTGTAGTTTCCTGGCATCGATTTCAAACGCACTTTTTGATGGATCATCTTCTTTCGATTCCGAAGTCTCATGTCAGATATAAAAACACTGTGTTTATTCGATAATGGAAATTACCAGTAGTTTGAATTCGTAATGAAAGCACGATAATATTTACAAACAAGTGGACACCTAACCTCGAAAAAATGTAGATCGCAGCCATGTGTTCTGTCAATGATCACAATTCAAAAGAATATTGAAAATTAAATATGTGTAAGAATGATAATTACGAAGAATTAAAAGATCACAGAATCAAATTCAAAATCGACATATATAAAAACGTCATAAAATTAAGCAGTGGTGTAAGTGGTGTTGGCGGTGTTGTACAATACTTATGGCACCAATCTGAGGGCTCGCGCGCCGCGCCGCGGCGCTTTTTCGCAATCTGGCACTGTCATGGCTGTAACTTTTCAAATCCTCTAGATATTTTGACACCGATTTATTTGCAGGTAGAGTAGGTCACTAGCATTCCAAATAAATTATAAAAAAAAAAACGACTTTTTGAAAATTCAAAGGTGTAGATACCCCCTTGATCAGTTAGGATTCCTTCGACAATCAGTCGAGTCGCTCTCGATTAGAGAGACAAAGGAAAATATTTCTTTATGCAGGTTCTACGACGAGATATATTTTTTATAAATCAATATTCTAAATCCGTTTGGATTCCATCGACAAATAGTCGAGTGACTCTCCTATTGGAGACAGAGAAAAAACGTTTCTCTTCAAAGTTCTTATGACTAGATATATTTTCTATAAATCAATATTCCGAATCCTTTTGGATTTCATCGACAATCAGTCGATTGATTGATTGATTGATACAGGTTTATTCAGCCTTTTCGGCTATTATATAGTGATATACATTATTTGGTAGTTTCTCTATACATCCATATTTTTCTTATCCTAATAATATAATATTCTATCATACAATATTTGTTAAATAAATTATCTTTTTCCTAATATATGTCGAGTCTCTCTACGATGGAGAGACTGAAAGAAAAATATTCCTTTATGCAGATTCTATTACTAGATATACATTCTATAAATCAATATTTTAAATTCATTTGAATTCTATCGACAAATAGTCGAGTCGCTCTTCATTGGAGAGACTGAGAAAAAACATTTCTCAATGTAGTTTGCATAAAATGACAACTCAAACGATTCGAGTGTCATGAACTCACATCCTGTGGGCCAACACTGTGTCCGCCAAACGTCGCAGTATCTAGCAGCCGAATCGGCTGATTCCCACTCTTGTGAAGAGCGGTTGATAAGAGTGAAACTATTTCACAACGATATTTCTAACTTATAATTAGACATGATTAATAAACACAAAGAAAATCCCTGTTCAGAATACCCATTGGTTTTACAAGCAACCTTTGTTCCCCTTGCTCTTGTTCAGAGCGGTTGATATAAGTCAGACTAGTTCACTATAATCATTGATATTAAATCAATTAGTGTTAGCAATAAAATACTTGGCTGTAGTTTAATTAATTAACGGGATGTGATAGGCACAGGTCGATAAGGTAGGGGGTGTTTTTACCAATTTTTTTTTGTTTCACTTGGTATTCCGCGACGAAGGCACAGAATGGATTGTCGCAAAAGCATTCCACGTATTATATGGTCAAGTATTGCCGTAGACGATCGAACGTATTGAAATCGAAAAATAGTTTGTTTTCGTAAATTGCGATCTGTAAAATAGGATAAAAAAACGGCCGCTCGGGGCTCGACTCTCATATCCTGACCTTATTATTCAAGTTCGCGCGGTATTCAGCACTGAAATGTATAGCTGCGTCAATTCTACGACCTCACACGAAGCAATCTTGAATAATAAGGTCAGTATATGAGACTCGAGCCCCGAGTGGCCATTTTTTTACCCTATTTTACAGATCGTAATTTACGAAAACAAACTATTTTCGGATTTCAATACGTTTATTCGTCTACGGCAATACTTTACCATATAATACGTAGAATGCGTTTGCAAAAATCTATTCTGTGCCTTCGTCGCGAAATGCCGAGTAAAACAAAAAAAAAAATGGTAAGAGCACCCCCTACTTTATCGACCTCTGAAGAACTATCTTCTAAAGCTCGATGTTCTGAAGATTACATAAAACAACTAACTATCTGTTTATAAAACAGTAGACTTATATATCCATAATTTAAATATTTCATATATATAGTCACTACGTTCTAATACTTCCTGACAAAGCGACTATCTCAGTCAAGAAATCAAATAAGATGTAAAAAACGCCGCCAAGTACTCAGACGAAAATCACAATTTCTTTATAAATAAAACGGTTCGCCAGTTTCTGTCGTGAAATTAAGAAAAAAGCCAAGCACCGAACGTACAACTGCGATCTCTCAGCAATTTGTTAAAAAAAAAAAAAAAATTAAAATCAAACTCAAGTCTACGTCGTGAAGTCGGAGTTTCGTGTGAGGATATCGAAGCATCATTCCAAGAGCTACGTACTTGGCGGGCACATTCGTTTCTTCTTCTTAGTGTTTGTTGTTCTCGCGTTGAATTAATATGACCTTATCGTATTTTGCGAACCAGTCTCAGAGTACTGTGTTTTCGGTCGCTGGTTGTAAACATGTCATGAAATTTACATCGACTGACCAATGTTAGATTCGCAGATAACATTGGTTCTATAGATTCAAAATTATTTGAAATGCATCTTCCGATTTTGTCGAACGACTATGTCGTGGCAGTTGCAAATGATTATTCTCCACAAGCGAATGAGCAACAATTTAGTACATTATGCTACTAGGGAGGAAAGTTCGTTCTTTTTGCTGAGTGCGAGGTTCAGCACGAGCACGAGGTGAAAATTCGCTCCTCCCGTGTGGCATATATCACTTTTTACCCGACTAGATGAAATGTGCATATTGCATCCATTAGTCAAATACAGCAATTCAATCAATCAAACTTAGAATCGCTCAAACTTAGAGTCTTTTCTGCCTTAAAAATTTACTTTTTCGACTGCAAAATTCACTTTTCCTTCCCTCTGGTCAGAAATTGATTACTTTCCGCCCGCATTGCAGGGATGGAGTAAAGTAATTTTATCGTAGTCGGGTGAAAAATATTTTTGCACTCAAGTGAGGCCGAACTGTTACGAATATGGGTTTTAGGTATTGAAATTGATCCTCCCCACTACATGTATACGTGCACTTGCACATACGCCTGCATCGTGAGCAGGATTGTATGATATAGTATAGGTACACCAAAGCAATCATCAACTGAATTTTATATTTATCATTATATCAAACTGTCATACTCTATGCTACTTACAGCATATACGTATATCCGTAGATGCATGTCTTAGGTTTCATATCAAAATAGCAGAGTAGAGTTTTCTTGATTCGACCATATTGCAAGTGAATAAGTTTATTCTTCCATAATTAATACTACAGAGTGAGGTATGTGATTCCAGAGTTCTGAGTCTGATTCGATAATTCAATGACAGTGGAAACGACCACGATTTTTATTGATTATACAAGGTATTTATGTCTGTAAAGTCATACACATAGTTGAAGACACGTAGAAGTATATTCTGAAACGATAATTGGTTTGAATAGCTGGTTTTTCAGTGTATTTAATTGCTGTCGCATTGAAAACTCAATTTTCGCGCAAAACGAAGTGGGTTGTCCATATAGCTCTAAGGAACCGAATGTGCCCGCCAAGTACGTAGCTCTTGGAATGATGCTTCGATATCCTCACACGAAACTCCGACTTCACGACGTAGACTTGAGTTTGATTTTGAGTTTTTTTATTTTTTTTTTACCAAATTGCTGAGAGATCGCAGTTGTACGTTCGGTGCTTGGCTTTTTTCTTGATTTCACGACAGAAACTGGCGAACCGTTTTATTTATGAAGAAATTGTGATTTTCGTCTGAGTACTTGGCGGCGTTTTTTACATCTTTGGATGTTTTTCGTGGGATTTCACTTCTTTTTGCAAGTACCAGAACTGAGAAAGATTGCTCATTTAATTTCAGCAGGGTTATATGTTATTATAGTTCGATCACCACAAGAAATACATTCGGAATTGGGACAAGGGAAAAAACATTCAGCGAAAGACGAACACATTTACTCCAATTGTCAACTGTGACAAACATAAATAATTCATTAGGTAGAACCTAATTTTCTCTTATACAGTATCAGGTTAAAGTTCGTAATGTTATTTCAACAAAATATTCGCCAAACAATTCTCAAATGCAAGGCTCGAATTTCAAATGCATCAAGAACGGTGTGTAATTCCTCAAATTGTGTGAAACACGTTAATCTAGCATATTTTGCAATTCTAACAACATTTGAATCACGAAATATTGCATTTTTTGAACGAATATTCTGTTACGTTAACGTTACGAACTTCAACCTTAATATACAGTTCTAACTTAAATCAAGCACTTAATTAGTAATTTTTCAGCCATAGTTTGGAAAACAGTGTTGCCTGACGCGGTAACAGGCTCATATGTGATCTGCAACGTTGATTGTTCGGAGCTTGCATGCTTGTCTACTGCAATTCAATTCAGGTCACTGTGCGAATCATACAAATCAATAAACGATCAATCATCTAAATGTTACAGTAATTACTAACATATATCACATGTTGCCGTGGTGAAGGTGAGCTGAGAAATATCGACTCGTATAGCATACCTTCTAATATGTGATATCCAGATTGATTCTTTCGCTCACTCTGTGGCGTAAGATTTCGAATAATTCTGGAGATTGTACAGCCTTGAAGTAATAGTAGACTGATGTTTGGTTTCGGAATACTAGCCATTCTGAACTTGCGTGCGTGTTTGTGACCATGTAATAATTCCAGTGAAGGATGATTGACTCAAGTAGCTGAATGTGCCGAAGAGCGATGTATCGTTCTCTGGATCAATGGAAATTCTGGTCTTTGCAGGATCATCTGTAATCCTGAAATATTGACTCTCATGATCTCATGACGCGTCACGTCTGCAAATCATAAAAATATACGAAATTAATACTTGGATGATGCAGTGGTGTTTTTCTGGGTTTGAGATTTATTGATCAAGGTGACTTGAGAGCACCAATTTCATACCATACCTTCTGATATAGAATCTTTCAATATATTTATTCAATCATGTTGGATAGCGGCTGTGCAAGTTTGGATGATTCTCACAATAGCTGTGTTCTGATGAAATGTTTGGCCAGGTGGAAAATGAAGTGAGCGACCTGAAATGTTGAGTATAGATAGTGTGATCTATGGATCTATGGACACTTCAGGTTTTAGCGGTTGGAAGCTAATCGTCAGTCTTGAAATGGTAGCTCTTCCGAGCTTGTGTGCCTGTACCAGTTTCTTATATTGATTCTGGTTCCTGTAAAAAACAGTCGAAACATTAATTATGTAATAATTACTAGTCAGTTGGTAGGAGCTCACCAGTTATGGGTTCTCGGGTTTATGTTTTATCAACGGAGCGATTTAAAAAGTATTGATTTTTGTAGCATACCGTCTAACGTGTGTTACTGAGATCCATTCTGGTAGCTGCTGTTTTATTACTGAGCAAAGTAAGTTTTCATTCAATCAACCAGTAGATACCACGGTAGAGCTTGGCTGGACTTAGGTTAGAATCTAGCTAGCTAAGTTTTATCTGTCATGATTTTCAACGTGGCTCTATTAAATTTATGTGCTTGAAGTATTTCTTTGTTCTCCGAAAAATTTCTTTGATCAGGAGAAGAAAAGTTAAGAAATACAACAAATTCCTACTGGTATATCTAGCTTTTGATCGCCGTATACATACTTATCCTATGAAATTTCACAAAATTTACAAAATAATGAAATTTCGGTATTATAGTCTTTCTTTCTTCGTTTTTAAGGTTGGATATATCCCCTAGTGCCAGGCACGGGGTAATTACCAGATTATAGTCTTTGAACAATAAATTTCTACAAACGTAGAACACAGAGGTATATAACATTATAGTGTCAATTATATCGGGCATAGCTGTTAATTAAGTATGAATAGATTATATGACTAGATGATATGTGTGTGTCGCATGATTCATGAAGCAATAGCCGTGATAGTGATGAATGATCATGTATGATAACAATAACAGTTGGAGTTGTGTATGGACTGCAATTTGTATGTGATGATAACATTCTCATAGTGAATTCAATATTCTAGACTCTGATATAGTGATAAAAAATGCAACATTGATAGTTATATACAATAGAAACAAAAGTTGAAGTTGTATATGGACTGCAATGTATACTATGAGTTTTTGTGGAAATGCAACATGGAACAATCAAACGAACTTTTGTTACTTGCGTGGTTAATTGGCTTGCGATATTTGTAATATAAGCAGTGTTGTTTCAGGGCGCAACCAGAAAAACTCACAGTATGTGACTAGAACATTCTGATAGTAAACTCATTATTTCACATAACGCTATATTCATTGGTAATAAACCCCATTGAAATGGAGTGAATCGCTGATTCCGAGTAATGTACATAGACATACATGAAACGTTTAGTATACTTCCAATCTCAATGCATGTAATTGTGATGTTGCTGTTAACACTGTCGAATTCGAATGAATTAATATCATGCTGCATGATGTCAAACAGTTGCTAGCTCAATGAATAGAATTGAATTCGAGTTCTTGCCACATTGAGATTGAAAATTTACTGTAACAACGCTTATCAAATCAAAGAAATCTGTCATGTTCTATCAACATATTCAGACATTATTGATAGTCAATCTTCGTATGCAATTATACGCACGATTGTTCCATCCAGTGTTGGGACGGATTTAACGACTAATTCTCAACCACTATAATATTTTAATAGTTTCCTTATAGCTATACTATGTTTGATGTGAATACACATACTAGTCGGTATATGTGGATGTAGTGTGTAGTGTATATTAGTGTAGGCTTGAAGAATCGAATTAGATAATAGGGTTCATGATAATAGTTCAATCATTTTGAATAATACTGTATAATAAAAATGTATAATGATGGAATAGTCATATTTGAACCAACCAAGTTATTGCATTACGAATGATTGAGTCGTGAAGCGAATAGGAAATAAAGTCGATTCTTCATGCCATTATTAAAATCAAGTGTCTCTGTTTGGGAAGCACTAACTACTTATTCATTTATATTTGTTCGTGCACCCTCGGTCTCAGACAAATCCTATCACACTATCATATTAAAACGTACAATTGCCTTAGGAATCTCAAAACTCCGTAATGTATATACTATGCGACGTTTCAACACTGGATGGTATCATAAAAATGGTTTTGGTTGTAATAATCCTGTAATAAAATAAGAGATTGGTAGATTAGTAGCACTATATCTTCCTATATGCATTCAAGTGAATTAATCAAACTCAAATTGACAAGAAAAATTATCAGGCAGGCCGGGAATCGAACCCGGATCTCTGGAAGCCTAACCGGGGACTCAATCCACTAGACCACTAGATGTTTCATTTCTACACAGTACATGGGACATTCGCTCATGCTGTGGAGTTTTTCATTAATATATAGATATATGTGTTGCAGCCGAAGATAATGAATCTATATATGCATTCAGGTTGAAGTGTGAATCCGCATGACTTGTATGCGCATGGCTGTGTGGGACTCTAACTGAGTTACGTGATGTATGGTGAAAATATGAATTTTTTCATCCATCGTCAGCTGCTGAATGAAACGTTGGTAATTTTGACCGATCTAGCAGTAACTCTGTAGTGTTCCAGCCAATATTCGATATCAATGTTTTTTAATCCAAGTAGGTTCAATAACTATTTTACCAAACGAAATTGTGTATTACAATTTTGTCATACCTGAATGCATAAACAGGTAGAGATATCAGTGCATAATACATGTTATCGTGTTGATCGATTATTTCATAATCATTTTTGCCGATAATCACCAATGAATTGTGGCAACATGTTTCTTGTTTCAAACTTTTTTTTTTTGCATAGCCAGGTATTGTTGTTTCGGTGTTTGACTTGGGTCCAGTTCCACAATCGAAGGTTGAAATTTGTACTAGGTTTAAACTGCTGAAGATTGCCTGGCGTTGGCTAAATCCGTCGCTAAGCGAAGTTTAAACTGTAAACTTGTTTTAAAGTCAAGTTGTGGAACTGGGCCTTACATTTCAAACTGACTGTGAGAGATCATAGTACATCGCCGTGATGAATAGTTGAATTACAGAATAAATCTGTCATTGAAAATGTATGTGTCATGTTCAGTCTGTCTGAACTTATTGCCAAATTGTTTGTGGATAGGTATAGATATACGTTTGAATATATTTTATATTTGCTTTTGTTCATGACCATTCTTACATTGTTTGTACGTAATTATCTCGTGAATTCATTGGCAATAATTTGATAGATCAAGATTCGCGGCAGCGAATCGCCGCCAAGTACCCGTACCCGTATATATATATATAGGTATACCCGTAGGAAGGCGAGCGCAGCCGGGACTCTATTTTCTCGGGGGAACTCTTTATACCTGTAAACACGAGGTCATAACTTCGGAACGCGTGAATATTTTTCGATCAAATTCACAGAACAGATATTCCCCCACCACACGACTTCGCTGTATAAATTTGATCGAAATCGTTACACCGGTTTCCGAGATATCAGTCACGAAAGTTGTTAAAAAAGCATCTTCTTCTTTTTTTTCTTCTTCTTCTTCTTCTTCTACCCGGTCGCTAGACGCTTGCTTGTCCTCACATTTCCGAACGAACGGTGACACAGATCGACTTGAACTTTGAAACGTAGTTATAAGCCATTGAAATCTCGCCCCCTATTGATTTTGGCATGAATCTGAATCCGCACTCGGTCGGTATGTGATGATCAAGTAACGAAGTGAGCTACCGAGGGTCGACGAATCAAAATGGCCGTCGAATAGCTCTCGGATCGGAGATCGCGTTGTTGACAGTTAAAATATTCATAATTATCATATATAATCGTATTATATATATATATATAAATTGATATTATATAATTATATAAGGTGTTATCGGCCATGCTAATAGTTTTATAACAGTAATTCAGTGAATCAGTGAATAATAATCAGTGAAATAGTGCGCCGACCGTGGTTTCACGCCGATGACCGTTATTATTATTTAATAAATCTGCATGGTGGCCTGTTGTAATTGCACGGAACAGATCCTCTAAGCTGGGTTTAAATATAGATAAAGAATGAACCAACGAATCTGGAAAAATATTATTTCACTTCGAACCGAAGCAAGTGAAAAGAAGGTTATGATAACTTACATTAAACGGTATGTACGTACATTGATTTTCACTAGATTTTACATATAATAGATGAATAGACCAGCCTCAACTTCTTTATTTCCACTAAATTCATGACTCGTTATTTGTTCATTGATTTGTATGTTTCCTACCATCACTTGCGATGCAATTCAGGATCTCTGGGCGTTAAGGAGGTTCGGTGATTGAAGCGACTCCAAGATAGAAGTCCAAATTTTTTTTCAAGCATTGTCGAGACTTTCGTACGTGCGTATGCGAAGTTTCCACGAGATTTACCGTGTAGTTTCCGAGATAATAATTATCAAAGTTGGTGAATTAATCATCACGTGGACGACAAAATCTGCCCGTTTTCTCATATATCGATTTTATTATGCTACTTAGAGCCAAGACACGCGTGAAAATAACTGTCGGTTGCGGTCGTTGAATCTTTGTGATCAATAAGATAGCTTGAATTGGAAACCTTACCGCGATAATAAGCCATAAATTCGGAAATGAAGTCGAAAAAATGCGAAATATTCGGAGAGCGAGACTTCTCGTGACGTAAGAGCAACCATCTTGATCGAGGTGCGGCAACGCCGGATACCCGCGCAAATTTGAATCGTCTATCGGATATTTTCAACGCGAATTAAAAATATGATTGTGCGAAACCGTACATTTTTTAATGGATTCTGAAGGGCTTTTTGTCAATATTTACTTAAAGTTCTTTTATGTATAGCCAAAGCACCTCAATTTTTCTGCCGACATGTATACAACGCATCTATATAGAATTCATAATGAAAGAATTGTCATATAAAATAAACGTTTTATTATCTCCATGTTTACCGATATTGTGTAACAAGTGATGAAACAAGGTGAATGCAGGAACGAAAGGCCTTCGGCTTCGGGCAGACAACTTCACCCTGACCTGCATTCACCTTGTTTCATCCCGTGTCATACACTATGTTTTTCATAGGCCGTGTTCCTGTGATTGAAAATATAGAGGGACAGAGACAGAGCTCGGGGAAAATCAACAACGCAGTATTTTCTCATTGCAATCCAAGGGGTGTCATAGGCTACTCATTACATCCCAAGGGATTGCAAAACATCATTGCATCCCGCTGATGCATTAGCCTGAAATCAGCCTCTTTCGACTAACAAAACAGGCAACAAAAGTTGCAGTTCAGACCAGTTGCTATGAAAACAATAATTCGACGATGCCAAACGTCGACGATATGCCGTACTACTGAAGTCGAGTAATAGATCATTATGTTTTTTCGATATTATAAGAATAATAAGAAGTTCAAAATTCAATACCTAAAAAACATTTCTCGAAAATTAGGCCATATACATGTATTTAAACCGTCGCGGCATCGCGGCGCAAAATAGACTCCAAGTTTACTAGCATGGTCATCACCGAACCTCCTTAACATACCGCCGACGTTAACTTTCAACGCCCATGCCATCTTTGCGTTTACCTGCTTCACCTGTTCAACGAAGGTCGCCTACAATTCATAGCTCCAACGTAATAAGAATGTTAGGGAAATTAGTCGTGATATGAAACCTCTCATTAAATCCTTTGTCATTTTCTATGTTCCACAGTCGGCTGGACTTTTCCTATCCTATCATAGATCTATTGAAATAGTCGAAGATAATGCTTGGAAAAAACGACATCCTAAAAAAAAGGTTGCGATCATCAATCAGTTGAAATAGACGAACATAACACTTCGGCGAAGCAGCGTCCCACGACACAGGTAGCCCACAGCGTATACCTTCTGAATGATAACAACACTCAGAAAATTAGTAGTAAAATACTGGAATCTCTCCTTCAATCCTTTGTTATTTCATATCTTTCAGTCAGCTGGACCATTCCCTATCCTCTATCAAGCTATTGGGATATACGAAGATAATACTTTGACAAGACGACGTCTCAAAACCACGGTTACGACTATCACTCCGTTGAAATAGACGAACATAACACTTCGGCCAAGCAGCATCCCACGACACAGGTAGCCCACGGCTCATAGCTACTAACTGATAACAACGCTAGGAAAATTAATACCAATATACTAAAATCTCTCCTTTAATTCTTTGTTATTTTATATCTTTTACAGTCACCTGGACCATTCCTATCCTATTATTGATCCATTGGAACAGAAGAGCATTACATTTCGGCAAGACAATGTCCCATAACAGAAGTAGTTCACAGTTGCTCCAAAGTTATAACATTCTACATATGTTCTTCAAATGAACTTCGACCAGCCTACCAACCACTAACATCACCGACCTATACATCAGCACCACAAACTAATTATCAAACAGACTGATATATTTAAAATTACTGACCATGAAAAGTGTTATAATAGTACAGCACGATACAGGTAGCACACACATGTCATATACTATTCTGTTTAACTCAGTGTGAGAAACTCTTTACCTGTAAAAAAAACTCTAAAAAATAGCGAAGTATCAGTATATATTGGAATATTAGTGAGAGCGTCCGGGCGGTGACAGGGTCCAAGGGGTGCAGGGGGCGAAGCCCCCGCTGGGGATGCAAGGGGCAAAGCCCCTGCTGGGGATGCAAGGGGCGAAGCCCCTGCTGGGGGTGCAGGGGGCGAAGCCCCTGCTGGGGATGCAAGGGGCGAAGCCCCTGCTAGTGGTGCAGGGGGCGAAGCCCCCGTTGGGGGGTTGGGGGGGCGAAGCCCCCCCATTAAAAACAAAATACTTCCAAATATGATTTTCAATAGCATAAAATTTGATTAGTCTTCGAAACAAAAGAAATGAGGAAATCAAAGACAAAAACAACTCTTTTGCTTTCACTTCTATATATCCCTTTTCGTAGTCTATCGATAGAAACGCAAATTCGAGTTGAAAGTTATCTTGATCAAAAAAGTAAGGCTCATTGGATTTTGATGGAATTATATTATGTTATACATGAATTTTGTTTTATTTATGAATAACATAATGGCTGGTATGCATAACACGATGTACATGCTAATGCTCCGAGTAGTAGCATCTACTACCAAACAAAATGTATGTATGTATACATAGTATTAACCCTAAATGTTTGGTAGTAGATGCCACTACTCGAAGCATTAGCATGTATTTCGTTTTATACATACTAGCCAATGTTGATTTGACATATTGGTAACACTATTATTCAATCAGTAAATATGTATGTCAACACAATTTAAGGGGGCCAGTACAGCGAGTTTTCGAGAAATTGTCATAGTCCGAAATCAATTTATTTCATACCCAAAGTTCATTTCACATCAAAATATTTTTCTTTTTCCAAATTATGTGTCGTAAGGATTTTGGCACACCGTTGGTCCAATTCAATCTCTTGACATCTCATTTTCTCCGGTGAACCATTCCCCATCTTGTGAATGTAGGGATTTTGAAATAAAAAATTATGTCATAAGTTAGGATTAATTTACCAAATTTGCAAAAATTATTATCACTCATTTCTTAAATAATTTGGCCAAAACGCAAAATTTTCAAAATTTCTACATTCACATGATGAGGATTTGTTTTCTGAAGAAAATGAATCCAAGATGACCTGAAATGGTCCAACGGTGCTCTAAAACCCTTACGACACATGATTTGGAGAACTAAAGACATGTTGATGTGAAATGAACTTTGGTGATGAAATGAATTGATTTCGGACTATGATAATTTCTCGAAAAGTCGCTGTACTGGTCCCCTTAACACAAAATTAAGAAAGTTGAATGGAAGAAAAATATTTTAGAAATTATTATTTTTAAACGGAAAGAAATTAATTATTTTTACATATGGAAGTGTATGAATCGGACACTTCACACACTACCAACAGGCATAAGAAGTCGAGTATCACACACTGAGTTGAAAATAGTACAGTATGATATGAGAGTGATGAAACTTTTTCTGACGAGTGTTGCAATCACACAAGGTCAGGAAAAGATTTTCCGTCGAGTATTATACAAAATTTTACTTTATGATGTATGAAATTCTCACACATGCGGAGCGTGCGTAAAACATCCATTATCATACTGAATAAAGTAATGGTACATTATGATGTGAGTGCGATGAAATTTTTTATGACTAGTTCGAGTTGGCAACACAAGTCGAAGGCGAGTGTGCAATCACACAAAATCAAAAAAAGTTTTTCCGTTGGATATTCTACAAAATTTTACTCCATTAGGAATGAGAAAGTGGGTTCTACCTACGCTTCACGTGGTCCATGAAATGAGTTGGAACATTTAATATCTTTAAAAATCTAGTTAAATCGTTTGATACCTCGAAATATGCTATCCATTAGACTATTAGTGAAATGACATGAATTCTTTGAAATCATTTGAAATTATGTAGCACCTTTCAAATTTCCGGAAAATCAACTGCAGTATTTAACCATTTAGGCAATTATGAGATATTTTTTAAGCTCATACATACACTATACGTAATAAGTTGTTGACCAATCGCTTCAAACCGTACACCCTGGCCTATATCTGCATGAAAAACCTCCACTGTAAATCCAATCACTGACTCAATATACCTATTGCATACTACATGTCATTCCTTGTTGGTGTAATATGCTACTCAACTGTAATTATTTAAGTCGACCTGTTAAAGCTGATACTAATGCTTTCTAAACTAAAACTATACATTACGTGTATAATGGATTAATAATAAACTATTATTAGAGTCCGGGTCCGACCACCGAGCAGTGTACACGCGTCGTAGATACGCTCCTCAGTGAATATACAGTGTATACAAACAGTGAACAGTATGACAACCCTGGAAGATCTGAAAAGTCTGATCGAAAATCTCACAGTTTTGCACAGTGAGACAAAGAGGGAAGTTAACGAAACGAACAATAATGTGAAAAAGATAGAGACCTCAACAAACCTGATCTCTAAGGAGATAAACAGCATAAAACAACAACAAAGGTCGCTGGAAAAGTCATACACTGAACAAAGCACGAAGATACGGCAGCTGGAAAACCAAGTGTCCTCCTTACTATCTCGTGAGAGGATGAAAAACTTGATGGTCTTTAAAATCGAGGACTCACCGGAGTTCAACCGGAATATCCAAGAGGAGACCGTGGCCTATTTCGCAAACATTGGCGTTTCTTTACTGGAGGAGAACATCGATCGTGTCGTCAGATTGGGGAAAATAGCCGGTAATCGACCGATAAAGATAGAATTCACCAGTGTGAAACACAAGCAACGAGTGTTCAAAGAAATAATAAACCTACAAACTGACAAAGTTGCTGTAGGTAATGATTTAACGAAGGAAGAGAGGGAGCGACGCTCGAAGCTCGTCATGCTAAAGAAGAAACTGACAGAAATTGAAGGACTCGAAAGCGCAACCATAAGATCTGAAAAGATCTTCGTCAATAATCGGTACTATAGCTACAATGAGGCAGTGGAAAGATGGCTCAACCCCGGCACCCAGGAAGAAGACAACGACTCTGACAGCTCAACTGCATCGAAAATCTCTACAAGTAGCGTCAAAAGTTTGAAGCGAGTTCGTGTCAAAGAAGGAGGTCGACAGTCCAAGCTGACCAAGCAGCAGCCCCGCAATCCGCTAATACGAGGCAAAGCCAGGCGAGATTCAAAACATCCAACGAGCGATTAGCAGTTGAACGTCGACAGGAGGAAGGCAACGAGGATTTTCTTCTGGAACATAAACGGGTTCAAGAATATAAACGACCTGCAAGGAGAATTAGGCGAGCACGATGTCGTCTGTGTCTGCGAGACCTGGCTACGTGACGAGCCAAACATTCAACTCTACCCAGTAAACAGAGCCAACCAGCAAATATTCCACAGTCCGGCAGTCAGGTTGGCAGAGAAGGGAAGAGCGCGAGGGAGATTGTGTATCTTCGTCAACTCTACAAGGGTATCCTCTCTCCTTATTTGTAAATGTTCGGAATTCATGTTTATACAATTAAAACTAGACTATATATCGGTCATATTAGCATTTGTTTACGTTAGCCCGCTCTCAGACCTGCAAAAAGTATTAGAAAAGTTGAAAGAGGACCTCGTATGTATTAAAATCAAATATCAAAACCAGCCTATTTTTATCGGAGGGGACTTCAATGGTAGAATAGGTGAAAAAAATAACTTCGACGACTCCGACCTCTTCGATTTCACATTACTGAATTCAAACCGTACATCCTCAGACCAAGAAATTAATAAACGAGGTAGAATTCTGTGCAGTGAAATGGAAGACCAGGGTCTCTCCGTTCTTAACGGACGGTCAAGAAGCGATACCCCTGCTAGCTTTACCTTCGCGAGCAAGGTGGGAAACTCAACTATCGACTTGGTCTGGGCGGATCCGTCCGCTCTAAATTATGTGTTAGACCTACAGGTATTGTCGATACCGACAACTTCCGATCACTTCCCAGTTGTCTTGACACTCGATGTCACACTTCCACCATCAACCCCGGAGAAGACTCTAAAATGGGTAGATAGAGATTCTCACTTATTCACCGAGAGAATGCAATGGTCTCAGAACGTAGGCAATATCTTCAACTCGGCAGATGGTTTAAACGCCACCCTCACAAAAACTATTAAGGGGGTATATACACCTTTGAATTTTCAAAAATACGTTTTTTTTTTATAATTTATTTGGAATGCTAGTGACCTACTCTACCTGCAAATAAATCGGTGTCAAAATATCTAGAGGATTTGAAAAGTTACAGCCATGACAGTCCCACATTGCGAAAAAGCGCCGCGGCGCGGCGCGCGAGCCCTCAGATTGGTGCCATAAGTATTGTAAAATACCGCCAACACCACTGCTTACTTTTATGACGTTTTTATATACCTCGATTTTGAATTTGATTTTGTGATCTTTTAATTCTTTGTGATTATCATTCTTACACATATTTAATTTTCAATATTCTTTTGAATTGTGATCATTGACAGAACACATGGCTGCGATCTACATTTTTTCGAGGTTAGGTGTCCACTTGTTTGTAAATATTATCGTGCTTTTATTACGAATTCAAACCAATAGTAATTGCCATTATCGGATAAACACAGTGTATATATATATCTAAGATGAGACTTCGGAATCGAAAAAAGATGATCCATTAAAAAGTGCGTTTGAAATCGATGCCAGGAGACTACACATTTGGATTTCTAAACAGATGAGTATTTCTATAATACATATATTAATTGCAAGAGTTTCATAAATGATATAAGAAAAAAGGTATGATTGATGGAAGATGCAAGAATTTTCGTAGTATTGACAAAAATTGTGCTAGCATCTTCTGAATCTCAAAAATATTGAAGATCAAAAATTTTAGAGAACTTCATGTTTTGAAAAATTTTGATCAGATTTTTTCTAAAGCAATTCATTATTTTTCTAACAGCCTCACCAGACACCTAACGGACACAGTTGTTGTACAGAACAGGTCAAAACTCACTACAAACCTCCGCCTGGCACATGTGTCTAGACTCGACTCGACTCATAACTCATCGATACGAGAGCAGCTGCGGATCCAGCATATTAGTCATAAGCAAAATCTCAAAACTTGATTTCCTGTAACTACATTTTCCTCTCTGGGAAAAGTAGGAAATAAAAAAAAAATTTAATCAAAAAGTTTAAAAGTTGATTTCTGGAGAATGAATATTTTGACCGGTTGTCGTAAAGAATCAGGAGCATCGTTGGACCGATTCTGGCGTTTGTGGTCTTCAAATTTGTAGAATTGAAACCTCTATCAGATGAACATAGAACTTTTTGATGAACCCATTTTTAGTTGAAATATTAGAGAAATAAGCAAAATTTTTTTTCAAATCCAGAAAAAAAATCGAAAAAATTCAATAACTCAAGTAATTCTTGCAATATCAAAAAGTTCTATGTTCATCTGATAGAGGCATGTCTTTTGAACAATTGAGAACCAAAAATTCCAAGATTGGTCCAACGCTGGGTCTGATTCTTTACGGCAACCGAGTGATTTTGTATTTTCCTGTCTTCAGCGCAGCCCCTCATAGACTGGAAGTAATACATGATGTAAGATATGGATAATGAAGGTCAAACCCTCCCCAAACATGATGATTTTTTTGAATTTTATCAGAGTCTTCAAGTTGAAAAAAAAAGGAAAATTGTTTTTCAGAAATTCAACCCATTTAAAGGTGTATATACCCCCTTAAAGAAACCGCTATTGAGATAGGTATGGTAAAAAAAGAGATCAAAATTAGGACGCGGCCGTGGTTTTCTGAGACCTGCGCACTTCTTAAGAAAGAGATGACCGAGAATCTGCATTTGGCAAGAAAAAATAACTTTGAAAATCCATTCTCCGATATTTACCACGAATCTAAGAGCATGTTCGCAGCCGCCATAAAATCCAGCTTTAAAAACTACAAAGAAAATTTAATAGACTCTATACGAAATGCTCATAACTCAACGGAATTTTGGAACACGATAAGGCCTTTTAGAATAAAGTCTATACTAAACCCGAATCTAGTAGCTATGGAAGAATGGTACACCTTTATTAGTAAAGACTTCGTAGGAATAGAAAGGGTGACACAACAGGTACCCGAGACAGGCTTCAATGAATTTCTCGACCACCCCATCGACGCCAATGAAGTTTACTCCTCTCTAAAAAAATGCAAGAAGGGCAAAGCCGCGGGGGAAAACCAAATATCCTACGAGTTTCTCAAAAACCTGCCACCTAATTGGATACTGTTCCTATGCATCCTGTTCAATAAAATCATGGTGACGGAAATAACCCCTACCCATTGGTCACGCATAGTAGTTAAAATGCTGTACAAGAATAAGGGGGAAAAGTCAGATCCGTCTAACTACAGACCTATTGCTCTCATTAATTGCATAGTCAAAGTATTCACGCAAATCCTCTGTTCCCGCTTAACAAAATTCTGTAAAGATTTCAAAGTATTACCTGAATGGCAAGCCGGGTTCAGAGCAAACCGCTCCTGCCTTGACAATATTTTCACCCTCACCTCCATTACCCAATTGAAACTAACTAAACCCGGAGGCAAATTATATGCAGGCTTTGTTGATCTTAAGGGCGTTGACTAGGCTTCGCCGAGTGCGCGTAAATAAACTTTCGGCATTTACCTTCTCATTTCCTCATTTTTCAAGATAACGGAGTTTTCGATGAAAATTCTTAAAGATAAATGATGTATCCGTGTCATGGCTTTGGCCGAATTCGCGATTTCACTTTAAGCTTTGCAAAAAATAATCTTGAAAGTGAGCCATCTTTGCGATGATGTACACGGAGAAACTTTTCCTGGTAAAGATTCCAATAACTGCGAGTAAATCTGGGATATATCAGCTGATTTGGCAATATTTCTTACGGTATCGGAAAAATCTATTATTCGGATAATGCATTCTGATATTCTGTGAGAGTAACACCTAAATAAGCGAATAGCAAAAATTACTGTCCGCGTATAGGAGAACGGAGAGTAGTAAAAGATGGCATAGATACTAGTAGGTATTCCTAGAGGGATTGGAATAATAGACTACTATCGGGCCGTAAAGTCGGGGCACCTGGTTTTGAGACACTATGTCCAAGTGAAAAAAAATCGCACAGGCTTCGGATAAGAATCATTTTCGAGCTTGTCCTATTCCCCGTTAGATCAGCCATAGACAATTGTTGTACGAGAATCAGGAGGGGAGTTATCGTTCAATGTATATAAAAAAAACGTAGTTTTTACACATTGTTTTTCGTAGCTTAACTTCAACTCATCGCCATTCTTCCAAAGTGGCCGGAAAAAATATTTAAAAAATCATGCGCAATCTTTGAAGCCTCCTGAATGCAACGCTCTTTGAATTCTAGAGAAATTTCTAAAATTATGGTCACGGCAATGGAAAATAGCCCAAGTGGTGATCTCGGAGACGGGTAACAACAGAAGGTTCATCGATGGCTGAAAATTTAGAGAAAAATTATGGCAAGCAATTGCCATTGCGATTCAATATGTTCGATGTGTTGTTCAACAGTTATTGCAAAGTATTCATATCGGTGCGCGGCGCCCATGGCTGCAGAAGCAATAACTTTGCTATCACTGTTTAACAACACATCGAACATATTAAATCGCAATGGCAATTGCTTGCCATAATTTTTCTCTAAATTTTCAGCCATCGAGGAACCTTCTGTTGTTACCCGTCTCCGAGATCACCACTTGGGCTATTTTACACTGCCGTGACCATAATTTTAGAAATTTCTCTAGAATTCAAAGAGCGTTGCATTCAGGAGGCTTCAAAGATGGCGTATGATTTTTTAAATATTTTTTCCGGCCACTTTGGAAGAATGGCGATGAGTTGAAGTTAAGCTACGAAAAACAATGTGTAAAAACTACGTCTTTTTACATACATTGAACGATAACTCCACTCCTGATTGTTATACAACAATGGTCTATGGTTGATCTAATGGGGAATAGGACAAGCTTGAAAATGATTCATATCCGGATACTGTCCGATTTTTTTTCACGTAGATATAGTGTGTCGAACCCAAGTGCCCCGACTTTACGGCCCGATAGTAGTCGAATAAGACGTTTTGCTACACACGTGAGAATGATTACCAGCGAGTATGGTAAATTTCGTCGCTGCGAATTGACGAACAAGTTCGGCGGGTCTCACTTCGTCGATAGATGGCGAAACATCAGAATATTTCTCTCACTAGTGCCAAATAGTTATATCCGTTCGTATATAAGGAAAGCTGAAAACTACACTATAACATATATCTGCGATGCGTGCGAAATTGCGAGCGTTGAGTTGAGGTTATGTTGAGTAGGTGAAGTTAGGCTAGTGGTTTAAGACGACGACTAGACTTCCGGAACAATTGCGCCAGCCCCTAGAGTGCGGACGAATACACACATGTAATAAACTCTGTACAACAAAGACCACACCAGTGAAGCCACACAATGTAAGATCCAGAAACTGCCAAATAGCCTATCACCTCCTTCCAGCTTTTTAATTTTTGACGTGGAATTTTTCCTAAGATGACTGGTAAAATTTCCAAGCCAGTATGGTAAATTCCCATTGCGCCGCGATCACGACTTTAACATACTGACTTGGAAGAGGTACTGCTCGCTTTAGGTATAAGTATAAGATTTGCTAGACTTATTACCATCCTGACTAGTAAACTTTCTCATTTGTATAAGAGTTTGTACAAACATCTTAGGTTATATTCCAATGGGGATAGTAACTTACAGAATTACTAGGCAAACTGGTAATAAGTGCTAAAATGCTGATATATCCCCAAATCGCATCGAAAATAGTAAATTCTGGTAGGAATTTTAAGAAATATTACTAGGAAAAGTCTCTCCGTGTACAACGAGGAGCGATTTTTTTTCAAATATTCGGCGAAAGCCATAACATAGCTACATCCTTCACCTCCTAATCAAGATCATGATCGATACTATCGGATCAATGACTAAGGAGTAATCAGGAAAGACCTGAAGCATTTAACAGTGATTTTTGGCGCAAAATTGGGCGATTTCTAGCGCAGCCGAGGAGTGGGAGCTTACCGTCTTCAGCCTAGCCAACCACAGTTCAGTTAGGATGCTCTGTCTTTCTTAAGTTTGTCTGCTGTCTCACTCATCACAGTTAACGCGGGAAGCGGAGTAGCCCGCGCTTTTCAGCTAGTCAACGCCCTTAAGAGCGCCTTCCCTTCCGTAAACCACGATTTATTATGGGCAAAATTACTAGAACAGGGAGTAAGTTCAAAAATACTAAACATCTTCATAAGTCTATACAGTAACGCGACTATGCAAATAAAAAATAACTCTCAATATTCCGACCCGATTGATGTAAAAAGAGGAGTGCTTCAAGGAGAAACCGCGTCGCCCCTACTGTTCGCAATGTTTCTAGCTGATATGGAAAAATACCTCGTGGACAGAGGTGTAAGAGGCGTCTCGGTAAATCATAGGACTGAGGTCCTAATGCTCGCATACGCAGATGACATTGTTTTCCTCGCTGACTCTTACATAGAAATGAAAAAGACCTTTAGATATTTACACCAATACTGCTCGGATAACAAGCTCGAAGTCAATACAAACAAAACAAATGTCGTACTTTTCCAGAAGGGGGGGCACGGCCACAAATTGAAGCACGCCCCTTTCCCGTACGGAGATGCGCATATCTCCTATACAGGAGAATACTTATACTTGGGAATTTGGTTCTCACAAAGTTCCAACTTCAACAAAGCAGTATCACAGAGAACCCTTAAGGCTAAAGCTGCCAAAGCATCGACTGTTTCCCTAATTAACACTCTAAAAATCAACTCCTTGAAAACCCAGAGCCAGCTTCTCGACTCCTTAGTCAATTCCATTATTTTATATGCTGCACCGGTGTACTCGATCAATAATCTAGAGGAGTTGGAAAAAATCCAGGTACAATTTTTCAAAAGCATATACAACCTACCCCAATGTACACCTAGTTATAGCGTAAGAATAGAAATGGGTACTCCCCACATCGCTTGTAAAATCCTCGAACATACGATTAATTGGATATGTAAAATCCTACACATGGAAGAATGCCGGTACCCCAGAATTTGCTTTATGCAACAATGCACGGTAGCTCGTACTCTGGGCAATGACAGAGCCAAGTATAACTGGGTCAAAACCCTACAGAATGTCTTCTTCGACCCAATTAACAAATTAGAAATGTGGGATAATCTAAACGCGGTTTACTGGTGCGCCAGGAAAGCTGAAGTTGTGGCTTCATACAAAGAGTATTGTCATAAAACCGACCTCGAAAAATGCCGAGAGTCGACGTCGTTAATAATATATCCTGAACTGAACTACCAAACACCCCCTGAAAACCCCCAAAAGTACCTCAAGCTGAACATCCCTACCCACCTCCTCCGCTTAATAGCTCAAATGCGCCTCTTGAATGCTTACAACACTAGAATCATACTCGACTCCAAGATTTTCAAACTCAAGAGCAATGAACCATCACACTGTTATCTTCGCAGCGAGGAAAACACTTTCGCGCATGTTCTCATCAAGTGCAATTACCTACTCGAAAAAAGGCTAGAACTCGATCTCCCTCTTGTCGAAGACAAAAGCTTAGATTTATTTAGGATATTGGATAATCCAACCTGCAAAAGTGCAAAAAACCTCTGTAAATTCCTATCTTATGTGTTATGTAATCATAATTTTAGCGTGTAAGATACTAGGATTCGTATGTCAATTCGTACTCCTATTGTAAGATTCTGTAAACAAAAGAATGAAACAATAAAACCTATTACTACTACTATGTATAGATACCTATATATGCATATATGGGTATTATATGTAAATAGTAGAAGAAGCGTTTCGCAAATACCAAAATAATAAACTATTATATTGATGCATACATTCACGAGCAAAGCTGTGTATAAATTCCTTGTTAGTTTGAACCTAGTCGTCGATTTAGTAACAACTACCCAATACAACAAATCATAAACGTGCAGAGTGCACAAACTTGAAGATAGCGATTTCAGAACCTTATAAGATTGAATACGAAATCTGTTCTACGAAACAATGGATTCATTAGGGTAAGCAATTGATAACATATATATATATATATTGCCACGTTGGATAATTTATTGTGAACAACTGTTGTTAGAATTGCAAAATATGCTAGATTAACGTGTTTCACACAATTTGAGGAATTATACACCGTTCTTGATCCATTTGAAATTCGAGCCTTGAATTTGAGAATTGTTTGGCGAATATTTTGTTGAAATAACATTACGAACTTTAACCTGATACTGTATAAGAGAAAATTAAGTTCTACCTAATAAATTATTTATGTTTGTCACAGTTGACAATTGAAGTAAATGTGTTTGTCTTCCGCTGAATGTTTTTTCCCTTGTCCAAATTCCGAATGTATTTCTTGTGGTGATCAAACTATAATAACATATAACCCTGCTGAAATTAAATGAGCAATCTTTCTCAGTTCTGGTACTTGCAAAAAGAAGTGAAATCCCACGAAAAACATCCAAAGATGTAAAAAACGCCGCCAAGTACTCAGACGAAAATCACAATTTCTTTATAAATAAAACGGTTCGCCAGTTTCTGTCGTGAAATCAAGAAAAAAGCCAAGCACCGAACGTACAACTGCGATCTCTCAGCAATTTGGTAAAAAAAAATAAAAAAACTCAAAATCAAACTCAAGTCTACGTCGTGAAGTCGGAGTTTCGTGTGAGGATATCGAAGCATCATTCCAAGAGCTACGTACTTGGCGGGCACATTCGGTTCCTTAGAGCTATATGGACAACCCACTTCGTTTTGCGCGAAAATTGAGTTTTCAATGCGACAGCAATTAAATACACTGAAAAACCAGCTATTCAAACCAATTATCGTTTCAGAATATACTTCTACGTGTCTTCAACTATGTGTATGACTTTACAGACATAAATACCTTGTATAATCAATAAAAATCGTGGTCGTTTCCACTGTCATTGAATTATCGAATCAGACTCAGAACTCTGGAATCACATACCTCACTCTGTAGTATTAATTATGGAAGAATAAACTTATTCACTTGCAATATGGTCGAATCAAGAAAACTCTACTCTGCTATTTTGACATGAAACCTAAGACATGCATCTACGGATATACGTATATGCTGTAAGTAGCATAGAGTATGACAGTTTGATATAATGATAAATATAAAATTCAGTTGATGATTGCTTTGGTGTACCTATACTATATCATACAATCTTGCTCACGATGCAGGCGTATGTGCAAGTGCACGTATACATGTAGTGGGGAGGATCAATTTCAATACCTCAAACCCATATTCGTAACAGTTCGGCCTCACTTGAGTGCAAAAATATTTTTCACCCGACTACGATAAAATTACTTTACTCCATCCCTGCAATGCGGGCGGAAAGTAATCAATTTCTGACCAGAGGGAAGAAAAAGTGAATTTTGCAGTCGAAAAAATAAATTTTTAAGGCAGAAAAAACTCTAAGTTTGAGCGATTCTAAGTTTGATTGATTGAATTGCTGTATTTGACTAATGGATGCAATATGGACATTTCATCTAGTCGGGTAAAAAGTGATATATGCCACACGGGAGGAGCGAATTTTCACCTCGTGCTCGTGCTGAACCTCGCACTCAGCAAAAAGAACGAACTTTCCTCCCTAGTAGCATAATGTACTAAATTGTTGCTCATTCGCTTGTGGAGAATAATCATTTGCAACTGCCACGACATAGTCGTTCGACAAGATCGGAAGATGCATTTCAAATAATTTTGTATCTATAGAACCAATGTTATCTGCGAATCTAACATTCGTCAGTCGATGTAAAGTTCATGACATGTTTACAACCAGCGACCGAAAACACAGTACTTTGAGACTGGTTCGCAAAATACGATAAGGTCATATCAATTCAACGCGAGAACAACAAACACAAAGAAGAAGAAACGAATGTGCCCGCCAAGTACGTAGCTCTTGGAATGATGCTTCGATATCCTCACACGAAACTCCGACTTCACGACGTAGACTTGAGTTTGATTTTGAGTTTTTTTTATTTTTTTTCAACAAATTGCTGAGAGATCGCAGTTGTACGTTCGGTGCTTGGCTTTTTTCTTGAATTCACGACAGAGACTGGCGAACCGTTCTATTTGTAAAGCAATTGTGATTTTCGTCTGAGTACTTGGCGGCTTTTTTTACATCTTTGGATGTTTTTCGTGGGATATATTTTATATTTGCTTTCGTTTTTGACCATTCTTATATTGTTTGTACGTAATCATTTTGTGAATTATTGGCAATTATTTTTAGGTTTCAATTTTGTTTTCTTTTTGATATTCGATGTATTTCAGTTGCCTCCTTTATACTATAACTTTGCCATACCATGGTTAATTGTTTTTTATTTTTTACGTTGTTGGATATATTTTAGTTGCCTCCTTTTTACTATACCTTTGCTATACCATGGTCAATTGTTTTTCATTTTTCACATTATTGGATATACTTGAGTTGCCTCCTTTTTACTATACCTTTGCTATACCATGGTTAATTGTTTTTCATTTCTCACATTATTGGATATATTTTAGTTGCCTCCTTTTTATCATAACTTTAACCATACCATGGTCAAATTTTTCCATTAACAGTGGCATATATATGTGTTGTTTTGGTCAGTAGTTTCATTTGGTGTTATCGGCACACGATAATCATAATATCAATAATAATAATAACAGAAAGTATTACTATTATCATTCTATAGTCATGGGCAAAATTATATAGTTACTTTTCGTTTTGACTATAGCTTTCAAACATTATGCCAAATGGTTTGTATGTAGGTATAGATTGTGCACTATGTACAGATTTTTTTCCATTTCCATTGGTATACATTGTGTAACGGATGTAATAGTATTTTGGCAACCATATATATATAACCTGTGTATGGTGCTTAAATCACAGTCATTTGCCTATTTTTATTCATATCATTTTATTACATATATATGTATTTTGCAGCGACTTTCCTCACAGCGAACCAATGTCTTCCGCTATCTCAACCAACTGAATGAGATGAACGCCTGGTAGAGTAAGAGACAGGTGACGAAAGGCTATGGTTTTCGCGGATAGGAAATAGCATGGTGTATAGATATCGTGTTTTACATAACTACACGGAGAGAATTTTATGGTAGAAATTACTATAAAATATAGTACAAGAGTTTTTGCATCAACTGTTCATCGTATAACAATATATTTTTCATTGTAATCAACTGTTTTTCGTATAGCAACTGATTGACAACACGCTCGTACTACGTTTTATAGTAATCTTTACCATAAAATTCTCTCCGTGTACTAACATACATTTAATTTTCGAAATTGATTCGAAACAATGAATTTGGCGTATTGGTTCGGAATTGTGCATAGGCATAACAAATGATTTTCACTTCATGTATAGTGAATATTCGAATAAAAAAGAGGAGTCTGTTTTGATTTTGTATATGAGACATATCTATATTTTGCCTGTAATCAGCTCTACTGGGTAATTTTACTAGATAAACTTCAATTATGCCAGCAGGCATATTCATGCGACTGTTGTTCTTTCAATTCACGGCTAGATTGACTATAGTTGGATGAGACTCTCTTTCGTTATCGTCCTCGACACTATACGATACGACGGACGACTTGTGCACAGGCATATTATATCCGTTAACGTTTCTGATATATTCAGCTAAATCATCCCACATCCACTGGCTGGGACTCAGCGTGAGAAACCACGTTGCCGGACCATAATTTTGTACCATACATCCCAAGTCATTTCTGGGTTTGCGCCAATACTGGTCTGTATTCCGTAATTTGTCGAAAATAGTGGTCAGATTTCCTTCAAGCTGTTCTTTTGACATTAATTCCAAATATTGACCGGCATTCATTTTTTCCTTTGGATTAATGACATTTAATTTGTGAAATATATCACCCTTCAACTGCCGTATGTTCGAGTCGTGTAACAGGTAGAACAAATACTGTTGATTCAACCTGAAGACGGAACGAGTGGACATCAGCCTGCATTTTATGTAGTCGAATTCTCGCAGAGGAATCGTGCGGTCTTGATGCTGGCCGTTGTTACCGTAAGGATACAAGTCTGGGAAGCACATGACGTCAAGATATTTATCCCATTGACTTAAGGGTGCTTCTTCTACCTTAAGCATTTGATATAGAGCCGTTGCGTATTTATTCTCCCTATCGGCACTGATAGGATAGATGGTATACTGCTCGTAGTAATCTTCGCTATCCATTATTTGTGTCAATATCGCCCGACGCTTAGTACTCGTCTCGTCATTACACTCCATAACTGTATCCGCATGTTCTTCCGAACCGGGCTCTTTTGTCTCTACCTGAATTTCCACGTCTCGCGCAAGTAAATCTAACAACGAGTCTGGCTCAGCGGGTAATTCAATCTCAGCATAAAAAGGATTATTTTCTTTGAGCCAAACGAGTGTCTCGCAAATTTTTTTCACGTCCACCAAACTACTCCACACGACTTTCGACTTATTCGGTAGACCATAGACCATCACGAATAGTTCTTGATTTAAATTCAGCGCGTCAGTCGGTGCAGGTAATTTTTTTAGTGTTTCTTCTAACGGTAACGGTAAATGGAACGTTCGACCCTTTACTTTCTGTACTCGCAACTTATTCGGAAGATTTTTTTTCGCTACTGTACCTATCCTTAGTACCGTTTGAAAAGCCTTTGCCCTTTGTATGAGGATTTTTTCATAATCATTAAGCGTGAAGAGAACAGGTGGCACGTCGCCTATAGCTAGCTGATTCAATAAACACGTTGGTGGCATTTCATTATCACGGAACTTTCCTAAACAGTATTTACAGATATAATCAGACGCATTATCGGACGCATCGATGTGAGTTTTCATCTGTCACCAATAGTGCCCTGTGATAGGTTTTCTAAGTTTTTTTATATCTCGCGTGTCTCTACGGTAACAAAGTTTTTCGCACGATACGCAAGCCAATTGTGGTGTGTCCATTGATTGTTGGACTAGCTCATGGAATGCACGCCTATATTTGTTCGCAATTTCATCTTCGTTTAAATTTATTACTTCAGAACACAGTTGATACATAGCAGCTTTCTCGGCTGTTTCGCTGGAAAGTTCTTGCAAAAGAAGTACATCTCCTCGTACTAAGGCACTGTCTATACAATTAATTTTCTCCACTAGTCTCATAAGTTCGTAAATGTATCTCGTGAAATACCGAATCTGTGGGAAGTGCGGATGCAATAATTGAAGCGGTAAGAATTTTGAATTGCAATACACAGGATTGGTATAGCAAATTTGTGCGTGTACTAATTTGTGCTGTGACTTATTGACACTACATTTGTTCCAGTGTTTCAATGTATTACGAATATTCGCTATTTTCCATGAGCGTATAATCTGAAACACATATTCTAGCCTATTAACGGTATTTGAATTTGGTTTGACACACAGTTCTGAGCAAATCCATGATTTTCGTACATGTGTGCTTGCAGTTACCGGCAAAACGTTAGTTATTTTTCCCGTTCATGTACTGATAAGCGGGTCTATTACAATGTGAAGCTCATCATAAGCTGTATCGGTATAATAAGGGTCGGACGAGCCCGTATGTTTCGATTCCCCGCAAAAGGCTGCAATTTTCGATTCTATTTCAGACGATTCTGCCGCTCGTACCGAACAGATCTCGATCTTATTCTTCAGATGATTCAGCGTACGTCTCACGCTTAGTACGATACGTTTTCTCGCTTGAATGCACCATTTTATAATTTTTTCAGCCTCAATTTGTTTCTGTGGCTTTGATGTACAATTCATTTTTGCGGATAAGATGGTGATATATTTTTCTACCGATCCTAACAGTGTTATCGTATTGCTCCGCTTACCTAAATGCCTATATTTTTTCAGAATATTTTTAGTTCTGATAAATTTCTGTTGCCCTTTCAGTTCTTTACGAGCGCGTCTGACTTTGTCGAGTATTGTGTTATAATCAACCTCGTGCAAAATTTAACTTCAATAAACTAAAACCAATAAACTAAATTTACAGACAAGATCGGGATGTTTCGCCTTCTACCGAAGACAAAACATCGCGATACCAATAATTCTCCATTTCATATTCTTATTAATCTATAGCTTCTGGGAACTACAGTGGAGAGTAGTTCAAGATTAAACACCTTGCCTTTTGCGCTCATGCCTTTGAGACACTTCAACGGCGTCCTATACGCCTATGCTAAATTACCCTGCGTCAGCACCCTGCTGACTTGAGGATAGCAACTGAGTTGCAATACTCGGACCTTCACTCTTCTTCTAATTGCCAACAACGTAACACTGTTTTAATAAAGCCTTACATTGGCAAACTGCCCTAATATTGGTCAATCATAATTCAAACACCCAATTTTCACTCCTAGTTATAAATCACTTATAACAAATGGTGTCAGAAATACGGATTTTGGATTGAAGACAATCCAAACTATCATTAAACAGTGAAACGTGAAATAAGAAAACAGAGACCGTTGTAGTCAACCAACGATATCAAAACAAAAATCACTGTGCGTGAATTAACATATAATTCACCGTCGTAATACATTAACGTAAACAAAAATCACTGTGCGTAAATTAACACACAATTCACCGTTGTAATACATCAACGTCAACAAAAATCACTGTGCGTGAATCAACACATAATTTACCGTTGTAATACATCAACGTAAACAAAAATCACTGTGCGTCGATTAACACCCTCACCGTTGTACGAGATCAACGTAAACAAAACCCTGGTAAACAAGTTACATTACGTGCCCTATACGAAGAGGCGCTGAAGAAACCTCAAGATCCGTCAAGATTCTCCAGTGGACGAACACCAAAACAGCCAACCACGGATCCGACGGTACGGCGAAATCAAGCTCTCAACACTGATAACGTTATGCATTGGACCATTCTACTGTTACTGTAAGTCTTACGAACTAGCAATATATAGTAAAAGTTGGAAATTGTAATTGAAATCCTCGAAAATGCCAGTATCAGCTGAAAAATTAGCCAAACTCCTTCCCGTATTTACCGGAAAGGATATTAGCGTCAGAGAATTTATTGACAAATGCGACCGTGCGATCAAACAATGTATCAATACAGAATTAGAAGAACTTCACGAGTATATACGTATCAAAATCACTGGTAAAGCATATGAAAGGATTCAAAATAGGGAAATTCAAGACGACAATACTCTGAAAAAGGAGCTATTACTGTTTTATGGAGCTAAAGGAACAAACAGACAATGGGAATTAGAATTAAGCATTTGTAGGCAACGCCCCGGCGAATCTGTCGATTCTTCCTATCAGAGAATAGAACACCTGTGCATAAGAGTAGTAGAGTCTGGGCCGATAAGATTTAGAGAAGAGACTGTATTTTACGAGAAAAACATCACGACAAAAGCACGAGACTGTTTCATTTACGGACTTAACGAAAAACTACGCGACATCCTAAGATTAAAAGACCCTAAAGACTTACTTCAAGCTTACAATTGGGCCATAGAGGCAGAAAAATTAAGGGAAACTGAAAATCAAATTACGCATCTTGCGAAAACCACTGCTGCTAATAGAAGTTATCTTGTTTGTCAAAATTGCAATAAAATCGGGCACACGGCAGAAACTTGTTTTAGGAAACAGAGATTCGAACCAATAAATACCCTCGAAGCAGGTTCTAGTTCAGAACCTGATCAGTACGCAGACAAAACTGTTCCGAAATAGTAAATGGCTATGACTCAATAACAGAGGAAATTACATGCGACGAATGCCAGCGGATCTATCCCATCGATAGTTCCAGAATCAGGTGCTTCTTTTGTAAAAAACCCGGCCATATGGAAAACAAATGTTTCAAAAAGAAAGCTATGTTAGCCGCGAAAACTAATCAAAACCATGTAGGTACCTCGAATTTTGGGGAACGGACTGCGTCGACGAGCGGAACGACGTCCGTCATAGAAAACCGCTCAACACAAACGGCGGAAAAATAGAAATACCAGAACATAAAATAAATCTAATCGGCTCACCAAATAACGTAATTTTCTCAATACCCGAGTTGAACCAACCTAAAAGCTTGTTGATGCTAGACACCGGAGCCTACCCATGTTTGATCGAAAAGAAATTTATCCTAAATCTATCACAGATAAACCCACAAGAGCGCATTAAATTAAAAGGTCTAGCTAGCGACTCACAAGCACACACATTAGGAACTATTGAACTTACGTTCAATGGCGGAGACGAAGTTAGGCCGATCAAATTTCACGTAGTAGACGATTCCTTAGACATAACGCAAGATGGTGTAATAGGTAACCACCTCCTAACCCAATTCAATAATCTGCTGATCAGTTATAGATGCAGAGGTACAGATAAGGCCGAGTTGCTATTAGGTAGCCGCAAATACAAATTGCAAAATCAAAAACAATTCACTATTCCCGCCAGGACAGAAATTTTAGCAGACGTCCCAACCCTCGCCGAAGATTCCTTGAAAGAAGGGTCGTTATACAGGGTTGAGTTACAACCGGGAGTCGTAATAAGCGAAAGCTACGTGACGATTAGACCCGATAACACAGCTATCACAAGCATCATCAATCTAACCGACATAGATCATACTATCTATATCGAACCACAAAGAGTTTACAGAATTCTAGACTCCGAAACTGACAAGATACAATCAGTTAATTGCATAAACGAAAATAATTCAGCTGACAGAATCAAAAGATTAAAAGACGCATAAAGATTAGACCATTTAAACCTAGAAGAAAAAGAAAGTATAGTAGAAGCTTGTACCAAATTTAACGAACTCTTCTATTTAGACGGGGACGCATTACCAGGTACACAAGCCTGTACCCACAAAATTAAAACTACCGACGAGACACCGGTTCATGTTAGACAATACCGGTATCCAGAAATCCACAAAACAGAAATAGATAGACAAGTGGAAGATCTCCTTAATAAAGGAACAATTCGAAATTCAAACTCACCATGGAACTCACCCATCTGGGTGGTGCCAAAGAAATTAGACTCATCAGGGACTAAGAAGTGGAGAATAGTCATAGACTACCGAAAACTGAATGATGAAACAATAGTGGATGCTTACCCGCTGCCGAATATAGTAGATATCCTGGACCAGCTAGGAAGCTCTCAATACTTTACCGTACTCGACATGGCCAGCGGGTTTCACCAAATCCCAATGAATCCCGACGATATGCATAAAACTGCGTTTTCCACCCATAAGGGACATTTCGAATTCGCATTCATGCCATTTGGGCTTAAAAATGCCCCAGCCACATTTCAGAGACTAGCGAATACCGTTCTATCGGGGTTACAGGGATTGAAATGTTTAGTGTACCTAGATGACCTTATAATTTACGCCGACTCACTCCAAACCCATACAGAAAAACTTTGGGCGCTATTAAGGAAATTGAAGGAATATAACTTACGATTGCAACCTAATAAATGTGAATTCTTGAGAAAGGAGGTTGGTTACTGAGGACACATTATATCAAGGGACGGAGTTAGACCTGATCCAGACAAAGCCAGAGCAGTCAAAGAATTCCCTACACCTAACACACCTACGAAAATAAAATCATTTCTCGGGCTTGCAGGTTACTATAGACGTTTTATGAATAATTTCTCGATGATAGCTAAACCATTGACAGAACTTTTACGGAAAAACATACCATTCGAATGGACGTCATTACAGCAAAATTCTTTCGAGGAATTAAAAAATGCCCTAATATCCGACTCAGTCTTGATATACCCTGACTATACACAGACGTTTAATCTGACTACGGATGCCAGTAACACTGCTCTAGGGGCCGTCTTATCTCAAGGTGTTCCAGGTGACGACAAGCCTGTCGCATACGCCTCGCGAACCCTAAACAAGGCAGAAAGTAACTACTCCACAATCGAACGCGAGCTGCTAGCCATAGTATGGGCGACCCAACACTTCAGACCATACCTGTTCGGGAGGAAGTTTAAGATTTTTACCGATCATAGGCCCCTGACTTGGTAATTTAACATCAAGGATCCAAATAGTAAATTAGTCAGATGGCAATTAAAAATTTCTGAATTCGACTACGAGATTTGTTTCAAACCTGGAATAAAGAACCAGAACGCAGATGCGCTTAGTAGGAATCCTGTCGATCCACCAGCTGATCATAGACTCAAAATCTTTCCGATCAGAGCAACGGACTCTCTTCCACCATACCCTGAATACCTTAAACTCATAAAAACAACGATACTACAAAACTCAGACATCGTAGAAATCCACGATGACCTTTTCAATCGAGTTGATAACTACGCCCACACTGTCTCCACCGATCTGGAAATGAGTCAAGGAATAGCACTAGAATTCAAAACTAGGTACGGCAATGTTGAGAACTTGAGGGAATCAGCTGAACTATACGCGACTGCTAGGCTTACCTTACAAGACCGTAACGTTTATTACATAATGACAAAGCAAAACTGCTGGGATAAACCTACATACGAAGATTTATACATAAGTTTGATAAAATTTAAAGAAAAATTGGAAATAGACTCAATCAAGACAATTTCTATACCCAGGATCGGTTGCGGGATCGATAAATTAAAATGGCATAAAGTTCGGACGATGTTACGATTTATATTTAAAGGATCTGGAATTAAAATAACTGTCTGTACGAACATAAAGACCGATCTCAATCAAAACCACATTCGTGACGTTATCAAAGAATTCCACGATAGTCCTTCAGGTGGACACCAAGGGGTTAGTCGTACTATTACGCGACTCAAAGAAAGATACCACTGGGATTCAATGAAAAACGATGTAAAAACGTATATTCGTAATTGCACGACTTGCCAAAAGAATAAAACCGATCGACAAAAGACCAAAATGCCAATGAAGATTACGACCAGCAGTAGCAAACCGTTTGAAAAGGTTTTCTCAGACATAGTTGGGCCCCTACCGACTACCAAGTCAGGTCATAGCTACATACTGACGTTACAAGACGACCTAACCAAGTATTCCCAAGCCTATCCACTCTGAGCTGCCACCGACGAACATACCGCAGAAGCGTTCATACGAAATTTCATATCTAACTACGGAGTACCACTATCAATCCTTACAGACCAAGGCACAAATTTTATGAGTGACCTGTTCACCCAAGTCACAAAAATACTAAAAATAAAAAAGTTGAACAGTACCGCATACCACCCACAAACCAACGGGGCACTCGAACGGAGTCACGGCACGTTAAAAGATTACCTTAGGTGTATGTCGACTACAGACGACTGGAACGAAACACTCCCGATTTACATCCTTGCGTATAATACAACACCTCACACTACCACTAAAATATCACCTTACGAACTCATATTCGGACAAGTAGCCAGAGTACCTTGTAGTGTGCCTCACGAACCTAGAGACGAAACATATAAGGAATACGCTCAGAGACTCTCCGAAAAACTGATGAACAGTCAAGCCCTCGCGAAACAAAACATAGATAAATCCAAGGAAAAATCCAAGGCTTTTTACGACCAAATTACTCGACCACAAAATTTCGAAATCGGGGACTTAGTGCTAATGAGTAATGAAACTGCCGGACCGTTAGATCCGAAATTTCTAGGGCCATACCCCGTTACCGATCAAATTAACGAAGTAAATTATGAGGTAAAAATCAAAGGGAAGAATAGAATAGTGCATGCAAACAGATTGAAGCCATACCACAAGTCAACTGAACCAATACAACCGACTCAATCAGAATGAGCGACGACTTGATAAGTAGGGTAAGAAAAGGGACTAAGGGGTTTGAGAATGTATAAATGAATTGATTGCAGACCATTTGTATGGGGAGCCGATGACTACAAGAACGAACTATACGAAAACACTGCTGGGCTTCACTACGAACAAATCGGAACCGTGAAGTTATTCCCCACAGACTGGCGAATAATAACATTCCTCGATCTGAACGACTTTTTTCAACAGCTACAACGGATTTCTACCCTAGCAGATAAAATTAAGGTATCATGTCAAACAGATAGTAGAATGCTAATATGCAGGAAATATTTGGGTTCCCTCGACAGTGTAATAGATGGGCTAAGAGACAAACAAACTGACTTACAAGACCTGCTTGGGATCTATGACGAAAACGATTCCAATAATAGAAGGTTCAAAAGAGGTTGGTTCAATGGAATAGGACACGTATTCAAAGAAATTTTTGGATTGATCGATAATGCTGATGGAGAAAAGTTCGATGCAGAGATAGATAAATTAACCAAAGGAGAAAGGAAAACCCTAGAATGAGTTAAAGAACAAGCGACAATCGTCTCATCAACGATTCAAAATTTTAATGACACAATCCATCAGTTGAATAAGAATGAGGATATAATAAACCGAAATTTAAGAAGAATTTCTAAAAGCGTATATATATATATTTTAACAAAACAGATACTATATGGGCCCATCAATTGATTGATGAAAGTTTTATGATACTCAACGTTATGATAGAAACCTTTTTAATCGACATTAGCAACGTAATGGATGCCGTATTATTCGCTAAACAGAATATACTACACCCGGCCGTGTTAAGACCAAATCAACTTCTCGCCGAATTACAAGCGATAAGTAACAATATACCCAACGATGCTGACTTTCCACTCACTCCAAATATCCAAAATATCCACTACATTATGAGATCCGTTAAGCTGGCAAGGCCAATACAGCACAACGGATTGAAACTAATTTATTAATTAATCGCTTTTTAATCGCTATTTAATTGCGCAGAAGAAAATTTTTTCGCTCGAGCCATTTTCGAAAAAATCGCGGCAGATCCAGCTTAACATTAAGCTGGCCAGGCCATTTCAATTAAACCGAAATAATTCAGCAGGAGAAAAAAATTGGCGACGCAAGATTTATTCGCTTATTAATCGCTGTCGATTGGCACCCCAAACACTTTTCCAAAATCATCCCCTAGCCAGATATTCCACCCCCAGGGATAAAAACGTAATACATCTTTCAAATGTGCAAAATTTCGAAATATCATCGACCTAGGAATTATTCGCTAATTAATCGCATCCGATTAGGACCAGTCAACTTTTTTCAAAGTCATCCACCCTCCGGAGATTCCACCCCCTCAGACCCAAACGCAACACGCCACGTGGGGACTTCAAATTTTCAAGTTTTCATACTCTAAGAATAGGTCGCTAATTAAACGCTACCGATTAGACTCAATAAATTTTTTTCGGAGATAACTTCCTGGCCGGATAATCCAATCCCCGTGTCCCTGATCTAACACGCCACGAGGATACTTGGAATTTCAGAATTTTGACACTGCTGGAATTAGTCGCTAATTAAACGCTACCGATTCGACTGAATCAATTTTTTTCGGAGATAACTTCCTGGCCGGATAATCCAATCCCCGTGTCCCTGATCTAACACGCCACGAGGATACTTGGAATTTCAGAATTTTGACACTGCTGGAATTAATCGCTAATTAAACGCTACCGATTCGACTGAATCAATTTTTTTCGGAGATAACTTCCTGGCCGGATAATCCACCCCCCGTGTCCCTGATCTAACACGCCACGAGGATACTTGGAATTTCAGAATTTTGACACTGCTGGAATTAGTCGCCAATTAAACGCTACCGATTCGACTCAATCAATTTTTTTCGGAGATAACTTCCTGGCCGGATAATCCAATCCCCGTGTCCCTGATCTAACACGCCACGAGGATACTTGGAATTTCAGAATTTTGACACTGCTGGAATTAGTCGCTAATTAAACGCTACCGATTCGACTGAATCAATTTTTTTCGGAGATAACTTCCTGGCCGGATAATCCAATCCCCGTGTCCCTGATCTAACACGCCACGAGGATACTTGGAATTTCAGAATTTTGACACTGCTGGAATTAGTCGCTAATTAAACGCTACCGATTCGACTAAATCAATTTCTTTCGGAGATAACTTCCTGGCCGGATAATCCACCCCCCGTGTCGCTGATCTAACACGCCACGAGGATACTTGGAATTTCGGAATTGTGACGCTGCTAGAATTAGAAGAAGAAAAATTACCTGTAAAATATATTCTGAAAAATTCAATTAACAGAGTTGGTTTTGTTGGTAAATCATGTACATCTTTCGAGGAATAGTGTTACAGTATCTGGAATCGAAAATGACTGGAATATGTTTCGGTAGATGACAATGTAACGTGCGGCACATAATTCTTAGAACTATAGAAATCTCGCTCTTTCCACTATTGCGGCATGCCCAAGTTCAGTCGCTCATCGTCAGTTCACCGGTACACGTTGTTGCATGAAGAGCTTTTCAGTTTAAAAAAAAACTACAAAATTATAAAATGCAATCAGCACGTGGTCGTGGACGACCAACGCAAGTTGATAAGCACTCGGTAGTAGCGAAAGTGATCGAACATGCGAGCGATATTCTTTTGCCCCACGGGAAAATAGTTTCAAAACGCGACCAAATTTGGGAGCGAATTTCTTCTGAATTGGACCGCAAGATCACAGGAAGTTCGTTGCATTCAATGGTTTGTAACAATAAGTACAAGTTGCGTGAAAAAATTAGTTTCAGTCTTCATAATGATTCGGGTAATACGAATGAACCTGCAAGTAATACGCTAGAAAGTGACGGCAATAATAACAGCAGAGCTTCACAATTATAAGAAGATAGCTTGTGCTCAAACGTACATGAAGATGTTTCACGGACATATTCTGTCAAAATATCGAGAGAAGCATTTCAAGCGTTAACTACAACGAAAAAATATAAACGAGCGAACAATAAATCCTGTAGAACGAACACAGTATTGATGGCGGGAGTCTGGGAAGACGTGATTATGGACGAAATTGTTAAGCAGACTCCCGTTGGATGTGGATATAATTTCCACAATCACTACGTTTCCAACGATATGAGATCAGGATACATAAATGGTATGTTCTTGAATTATGAGACTAAAGTTCATAACGTTACTATAATACGAGATTTTAAAAACAAATGAGGCTTGGCCACTGTCGAAGTTTACCCACCCCTGACGGCGATAGTTGATATATTTTGATATAAAAAATTAATAACTGGTGAACGGATAGTTAGATAATTCCGAGACTTCAGTACAGTCTGTCTGTGACCCCAACCCCCTCGTAAAAAAATCGCGTTCGAAATCTAATTCCCGGAAGCCACCCTTAACAGTGATAGTTGATAGATTTTAACCTTAAAAATGAATAACTACTGAACGGAGAGTTAGATACTTCAGAAACTTTGGCATCGTCTTTCTGTAACCCCTTCCCCTTCGTAAAAAAATCGCGATCGAAATCGAATTCACCAGTTATTATTTTTTTCAGATCAAAATAAAGAAACTATCACCGTTACGGTGGGTTCCGGGAATTCGATTTCGATCGCGATTTCTTTACTAGGGGGTTGGGGTCACAGAAAGACTGTGCCAAAGTTTCTGAATTATCTAACTCTCCGTTCACCAGTTAATAATTATTTAGATCAAAATATTTCAACTATCACCGTCAGGGGTGGGTAAACTTTCACAGTGGCCCAGCTTCATTTGTTTTTAAAATCTCGTGTTACATTAACGTTATGAACGTCAGCCTCATCTTGAATTGAAGAAATTAGTATCATAGTATCAGGCACGGGCCCGCGCCCGAGGCCCCAGTATCAGACATTGATTGTTGTTTGAATGAATTGGGGATGATTGACAACTCAATTACTCGAAGAATAATTAGTATGAAACAAAAAAATTCAGAAAACGAGGGGCCTTGAAGATCCGCGCTAGGCCTTGGGTTTCGTAGCACGTAAAGACAGCACTAAGGCATGACCCGGAAGATTTCGTTATCTGCAAATTGTTGTATATGTATTGTCAGCTGTATATTTTTATAGAAGCACCGAATCCAAAAGTGTCTCTCGACTTTTTTGTTCATTCATCGATTTCCTTGAGGGGGTATATACACCTTTAAATGGGTTGAATTTCTGAAAAACAATTTTCCTTTTTTTTTCAACTTGAAGACTCTGATAAAATTTTAAAAAATCATTATGTTTGGGAAGGGTTTGACCTTCATTATCCATATCTTACATCATGTATCACTTCCAGGCTAATAGTGGCTGCGCTGAACACAGGAAAATACAAAATCACTCGATTGCCGCAAAGAATCAGACCCAGCGTTGGACCGATCTTGGAATTTTTGGTTCTCAATTGTTCATAACACATGCCTCTATCAGATGAACATAGAACTTTTTGATATTGCAAGAATTACTTGAGTTATTGAATTTTTTCGATTTTTTTTCTGAATTTGAAAAAAAAATTTGCTTATTTTTCTAATATTTCAACTAAAAATGGGTTTGTCAAAAAGTTCTATGTTCATCTGATAAAGGCATGTCTTATGAACAATTGAGAACCAAAAATTCCAAGATCGGTCAAACGCTGGGTCTGATTCTTTGCGGCAACCGAGTGATTTTGTATTTTCCTGTCTTCAGCGCAGCCACTATTAAACTGGAAGTAATACATGATGTAAGATATGGATAATGAAGGTCAAACCCTCCCCAAACATGATGATTTTTTTAAATTTGATCAGAGTCTTCAAGTTGAAAAAAAAAGGAAAATTGTTTTTCAGAAATTCAACCCATTTAAAGGTGTATATACCCCCTTAAGGCTGTATTTTTGATTTTTTTTGATTTTACATTTCAAGGATCTTTGAGCTGTTTTTTTCCCAATTTTGCCGATAATGTCACCCGTAGCTGCCTCCTCGCGGATCCAACCGTAAGATGTCCCGGGACCTTTTAATTCCGTTTTTTATTCACGAATAGCGGTTAATTTTTTTTTTTTTTCGTTTTTCAATGTAATTTTTCTTTTATTATTTTTGTACATGTTTTGAATTTTTTTTAAACCAAACGCACTTTGAGCCATTTTTTTTCAGTATCTTAACCCTCCGCGGTCACACCTCCCTACAATAACGGGACGGTCACATGGGGTCGAATGGACCCCAGCTGATTTCAAACGCTTGCCATATGAAAATTATCTGTCCTTCAGGGACCAAAAAATTATGGAACGTACTTTGAACATTGTAGAATGTGTAGCCAAAGTTAATATATAAGAAACTGAATCACAACACACCTTAAAAAAATGTGTAAAATGCTTGAAATGTGGACTTAGACCAAAAACGACGAAAATCACTTGCTTATTTTCTCTCTTTTCACTTTGTTATGATTTTTTAACTATAATAATCGGTAATTATATCATCAAGATACTAAAAAAAAAAAATGGCTTATAGTGCTTTCGGTTGAAAAAATTAGAAACATGTACGAAAATGAGAAAAAAAAATTACATCAAATAGAAAAAAGAACACCATTAAAAAATCAAAACATTGGTGACATTATCGGCAAAACCGAAAAAAATGGCTCAAAAAGCTTCCAGATGAAAAAAAAATAACAATCAACCGCCATTCGTAAATAAAAAACGGAATTGAAAAGTTCCGGGACATCTTTCAGTTGGATCCGCGGGGAGGCAGCTACAGGTGACATTATCGGCAAAATCGGGGAAAAACGGCTCCAAGTTCCTTAAAATGTAAATTTAAAAAAAAAAAAAAAAAATACACGCCTTAAGAAAATCGATCAATTAACAAAAAAGTCCTCAGACACTTTTGGATTCGGTACTTCTATAAAAATATACAGCTGACAATATACAACCATTTGCAGATGGAGAAATCTTCAGGGTCCTACTAAGACCCTGACATTACTTGTAATGGTGATTTTGCTCATTATTCGACTTTCAGCAACTTTTCCCCATAGTCAATATTTTTTTTCCAACCTCTTGCAATACCCGACGGTATTTTAAAACTAACGAATCCTCACTTGTAATTACAACATTGTTTTCATGTAAAACTGCTTCACAGGTAAGATGAAGTTTCGTTAATACAATTTTGATTTTCTTGATGATACATAGCTTCATGCAAATGTGGGGGAACCTTGCGGATTATAATAAAGGACGAAGACGTCAAGTCATGTGATATTCTTCTTACTTGCATCTGTACAAAAGGCCCAAGAAAGTGCGGAAAGCGGTGGCTCCGAGGTGCGAAAAGAGCTGCTGTATCCAAAGAGATTTCTACGCAATCCGTACACGTTTATCGTGCGCAAAATGCTCAAGAAATGATGCAGGAAAACGAAACTGAACCCCCCAATTTATTCTCGTCTCCTGTACTCAGAGTAGCCAAGCATGAGTATATAACCAAACAGTATTTGGATCGTGACCCTGTTAAAGCGGTGCAACTGCAGAAAGCAACGATTGGAGCTAATATCATTCACAACATTGGGTTAGACCCATTTTACGTTTATTATTGGACCAACTATCAAGTCGACATTTACCGCAGGTATTCGTCCAAAAATAAAACCACATTGTTTATCGACGCAACCGGAAGCATTATCAGGAAAATCATAAAACCAGAAGGTGGTAATGCGGGTCCAATTTTTCTGTATCAAATTGTACTAAACATCGAACAAGGGCAATTTTCTGTATCGCACATGTTAAGCGAAAGTCACAACACAAACGCGATACAATTTTGGCTGTTGGAATGGGTGCGATCTGGAGCACCACGTCCAGACGAAGTGGTGACCGACTCATCCAAAGCTCTGTTGAATGCTGTGATTCGAGCTTTCACATCGTGCAATACAATTGATGAATATTGCGATACCTGTTTTCGAGGAAATATGCCACAATGCTTTGTTAGAGTTGACGTCGCACATTTTATAAAACTTTACGCCGATTTTTGTAAAGTTCTTCCACACCGAGTCAAGGTTTTTTACCTCGCAGTAATTGGACAATTAATACTGTGCCGATCCTTGCAAGATGCCGAGAAAGTATTGGAATCTATCTTTGTTGTAAACTTGTCCGAAACAGAAGGGTTATTACCAAATGGCGAGCAATGTGATAGTGAAACAGCTAAAATATTCCTTAAAAAGTTGATCACAGAAGATGATGTAAGTCCACCAATTCATTTTCTACATGTAGTTCCTTCGCTGTAAGACGTTGAGCTCTGAAAGAACATTTTTCAAATTCTTCTAATATACTCTATAATTTGACATCTCATTTTCTTCAAAATTATTGATTGCACACCAAAAACATCTCAGTTACAAATTAGTGAAAGGCAAATTTTGCATTCAAAAATGGTTTCAGTTATAAGTTTTTTATTGACAAAATATTTTACTACAATTGTTACGTCCAGTTTTTTAGTGTAAGTATCATTTAGCATATGGGAAATTTCAGACTGAATCGACAGGGTCGTGACCCTCGTTTTTCCCCATTTAGTATGTTGCAGTGCGGTATAAAAAAAAAAATACCCTGCGCCAATTTACAGATCATTTCGAAAATTGGCTTGGTCACAATCAGCTATGATATGAATCACTAAAAATTACGTCATCGATTATCTTGAAATTTACACAATAAATTTTATGTTGAAAACACAAATTTTTGAGACAACTTCAAATGTGGGCGTGAAACTATAGGAAAGCAGCTAGAAAGAGATTGAGAACAAAATTCAACGTCCCATACAGTGCGATTCTGTCGAAAATCACGCGCCTAAGAGGTAGGCTAACGGAAAACTAAATTAAGCAGATGAAACATCGACGATTGGGTTTATAATTCAGTTCGTGGGAAATAAAAACCAATCGTCGATGTTCGATCTGCTCATTTTAGGCGTTTCCCGTTAGCTTATTCTTAGGTCTCCCACAGAATCGCACTGTATATACTATACATGAGAATGTTCATTTCCTAAGGTATTTCATACTATTTCACAGGCAAAAATACATGACATAGACGGTGAATTGGATTCTGATTTAACAGACTTTAGAGTTCGCAACTCAGATGATGATGAGTTCGAATCAGAATCTGAAGGCGTCCATGCCTATATGACCGACTGGAAAAGATGGGCACAACAAATTTATGAGCGCGTGAACCTGGTTATTAAGAGCCAAATTGGTGACCGAGAGAATGCCCAATATTTTCCTGATCTGTCAAAAAAGTTGCTGAAGGATATTGCCCATTTTCCGGTTTGGGCATGCGTGGTCCAGAATAAGTTTGGCCATGGACGTGTTCCAGCTTCGAGTGCCCCTGTGGAAAGCGAATTTAATAAAATAAAGACACACCTGCTGAAGAATGAGACATTACCGATGAGAGTTGACGCGTTTTTGAAGCTACATATCAATTATATGAGCGGGCGTACGAAATTAATTGGAGCAAAACTTGTTGAAAATGATGACAATTTGAGTTTGGATGACGACCTGCAGGGTCATAATAACTTTGATAGTTCTGATACTTGCACACGAGAAGTATTGGAAAGCCATGCCACTCAAATCGGAGATGAGTTTATTGATCTTCCCAGAAACGATCGTACCGAAATTCAAAACGACGCATCCATCGAACCTTCGACGGAAGTCGAATGCCCTGCTTGCCGAAATAATGACATGCCAGCTGGAGGTCATAAGTGCGTCGTATGCGAAACACCTGTGCATGCACTCGAAGCGTGTTCCATCGCATTGGATAATTCGGACGAAGGCTATGGCCAAAAACGAGTCTGCGTATCGTGTCACACAACACAAAGCGTCCCATTGGTACTTGCGACTCGGGAAGAAGAAAATTGGCGCGGCCTTACTCTTAAAAATGACAATAAAAAGAAGAAACCAAAGACATCAAAATACTTAGGAGACCAGAAGCATAAAGTGAATGAACAACTTAAATTTGGCAAGAACAAGAAACTTCTGATCATGAGAAATGGAAGCCACAAATCTTTACATTCACTCAATGTGAATGGAAAAAAAATATACGTAACTTTTACGTGTCCGTTCGACAGCCTTTATCAAATTATGCTAGCCGCTTTTTGCGACAGGACAGACCTGCGAAAGATGGTATGAAGTTTTTCAGTTGAAAATTACATTTTGGTGGCTGACGAGTCAGTGCAACAAATCGCTCACGAGTACGCGTCACGTGCCTGTGTAGTGTGTACATTATAGCTCCTACACGTACTCGCTCGTATATTGACAATAGATATGTAATTGTCAATTTACCTGTACTTATTTTCCAGATCGAAGAAGCAGATACTGAACTTGATATTTTCAAGATGATCTTTGACGTCTTGGATAATGGTTTAAGAGCTTCATCATATCAGAATCGCGCAAAAATTCTGTATGACATGTTTTCGTCTAAAACTCAACTTGATGGATCATATATTGTTGATTGCAGCATAGTCGTTCCAACATTAGCTCGAAACATTTTCAAAAGCATCCCAAGTTTTACGGAAGTCGTATCGTGTGACAAAGGATGTAAACCAAAAGAAAATACTCGTCTAATACCCGTAATCAGTAAAGCTGATCTGTTTGCGGATGAACTAGATGTTTTGGACATTTTGACACTACCAAGACTACCAATATGTGACGAACCGCGATGTAATGGATCTACGTCCACCAATCTTGTAAAAATTGGTAACATAATTTACCAATAGAGCGAACTGTGTTACTGAAATTTCCAGAACATTTTACGTATGAACTTTGTATGATGTTTCAGGGGATATTGTGATTTTTGAGGTATTCTCCGATTTGGGCGGTACACGAATAAGACTGCAAGATTTGCCGAAGCAATTCCACAGTCCGTTGTGCTCGGATCATACCTATGAACTTGTCGGAGTTGTACATGAAGAGGTTTCACCACATACTAGGCACTCGGACACTTCGGCGCTAAATCATTACGTCGCTTTCTGCCTACGAGGCGGTGGTACTTGGGAAGAGTATGACGATAACAAGAAAAATGAAAAAAAAAAAACGAAAAGACTGTGATTAACCCAACGTTACTGATTTACGTTAAATCAAACACCAGGATGTGATATGATATTCAATAACAATAAAAATACGATACTTTTTTTTCTACGGATTCTTACTCCTCTAAAACCCGAGAGGCAGAGTCGTCTTCTTGACATTCTCGCGGAGCCTTACGTTCGGGTTCGAATACTTTGAGCGGTTGGCAAACTAATAAATTTGACAGCTGATTATGAGTGACTAATTCCAGCAGTGTCAAAATTCCGAAATTCCAAGTATTCTCGTGGCGTGTTAGATCAGGGACACGGGGGGTGGATTATCCGGCCAGGAAGTTATCTCCGAAAAAAATTGATTGAGTCGAATCGGTAGCGTTTAATTAGCGACTAATTCCAGAAGTGTCAAAATTCTGAAGTTCCAAGTATCCTCGTGGCGTGTTAGATCAGGGACACGGGGATTGGATTATCCGGCCAGGAAGTTATCTCCGAAAAAAATTGATTCAGTCGAATCGGTAGCGTTTAATTAGCGATTAATTCCAGCAGTGTCAAAATTCTGAAATTCCAAGTATCCTCGTGGCGTGTTAGATCAGGGACACGGGGATTGGATTATCCGGCCAGGAAGTTATCTCCGAAAAAAATTGATTCAGTCGAATCGGTAGCGTTTAATTAGCGATTAATTCCAGCAGTGTCAAAATTCTGAAATTCCAAGTATCCTCGTGGCGTGTTAGATCAGGGACACGGGGATTGGATTATCCGGCCAGGAAGTTATCTCCGAAAAAAATTGATTCAGTCAAATCGGTAGCGTTTAATTAGCGACTAATTCCAGCAGTGTCAAAATTCTGAAATTCCAAGTATCCTCGTGGCGTGTTAGATCAGGGACACGGGGATTGGATTATCCGGCCAGGAAGTTATCTCCGAAAAAAATTGATTGAGTCGAATCGGTAGCGTTTAATTAGCGACTAATTCCAGCAGTGTCAAAATTCTGAAATTCCAAGTATCCTCGTGGCGTGTTAGATCAGGGACACGGGGGGTGGATTATCCGGCCAGGAAGTTATCTCCGAAAAAAATTGATTCAGTCGAATCGGTAGCGTTTAATTAGCGATTAATTCCAGCAGTGTCAAAATTCTGAAATTCCAAGTATCCTCGTGGCGTGTTAGATCAGGGACACGGGGATTGGATTATCCGGCCAGGAAGTTATCTCCGAAAAAAATTGATTCAGTCGAATCGGTAGCGTTTAATTAGCGACCAATTCCAGCAGTGTCAAAATTCTGAAATTCCAAGTATCCTCGTGGCGTGTTAGATCAGGGACACGGGGATTGGATTATCCGGCCAGGAAGTTATCTCCGAAAAAAATTGATTCAGTCGAATCGGTAGCGTTTAATTAGCGATTAATTCCAGCAGTGTCAAAATTTTGAAATTCCAAGTATCCTCGTGGCGTGTTAGATCAGGGACACGGGGATTGGATTATCCGGCCAGGAAGTTATCTCCGAAAAAAATTGATTCAGTCGAATCGGTAGCGTTTAATTAGCGATTAATTCCAGCAGTGTCAAAATTCTGAAATTCCAAGTATCCTCGTGGCGTGTTAGATCAGGGACACGGGGATTGGATTATCCGGCCAGGAAGTTATCTCCGAAAAAAATTGATTGAGTCGAATCGGTAGCGTTTAATTAGCGACTAATTCCAGCAGTGTCAAAATTCTGAAATTCCAAGTATCCTCGTGGCGTGTTAGATCAGGGACACGGGGGGTGGATTATCCGGCCAGGAAATTATCTCCGAAAAAAATTGATTCAGTCGAATCGGTAGCGTTTAATTAGCGATTAATTCCAGCAGTGTCAAAATTCTGAAATTCCAAGTATCCTCGTGGCGTGTTAGATCAGGGACACGGGGATTGGATTATCCGGCCAGGAAGTTATCTCCGAAAAAAATTGATTCAGTCAAATCGGTAGCGTTTAATTAGCGACTAATTCCAGCAGTGTCAAAATTCTGAAATTCCAAGTATCCTCGTGGCGTGTTAGATCAGGGACACGGGGATTGGATTATCCGGCCAGGAAGTTATCTCCGAAAAAAATTGATTGAGTCGAATCGGTAGCGTTTAATTAGCGACTAATTCCAGCAGTGTAAAAATTCTGAAATTCCAAGTATCCTCGTGGCGTGTTAGATCAGGGACACGGGGGGTGGATTATCCGGCCAGGAAGTTATCTCCGAAAAAAATTGATTCAGTCGAATCGGTAGCGTTTAATTAGCGATTAATTCCAGCAGTGTCAAAATTCTGAAATTCCAAGTATCCTCGTGGCGTGTTAGATCAGGGACACGGGGATTGGATTATCCGGCCAGGAAGTTATCTCCGAAAAAAATTGATTCAGTCGAATCGGTAGCGTTTAATTAGCGATTAATTCCAGCAGTGTCAAAATTCTGAAATTCCAAGTATCCTCGTGGCGTGTTAGATCAGGGACACGGGGATTGGATTATCCGGCCAGGAAGTTATCTCCGAAAAAAATTGATTCAGTCGAATCGGTAGCGTTTAATTAGCGATTAATTCCAGCAGTGTCAAAATTCTGAAATTCCAAGTATCCTCGTGGCGTGTTAGATCAGGGACACGGGGATTGGATTATCCGGCCAGGAAGTTATCTCCGAAAAAAATTGATTCAGTCGAATCGGTAGCGTTTAATTAGCGATTAATTCCAGCAGTGTCAAAATTCTGAAATTCCAAGTATCCTCGTGGCGTGTTAGATCAGGGACACGGGGGGTGGATTATCCGGCCAGGAAGTTATCTCCGAAAAAAATTGATTCAGTCGAATCGGTAGCGTTTAATTAGCGATTAATTCCAGCAGTGTCAAAATTCTGAAATTCCAAGTATCCTCGTGGCGTGTTAGATCAGGGACACGGGGATTGGATTATCCGGCCAGGAAGTTATCTCCGAAAAAAATTTATTGAGTCTAATCGGTAGCGTTTAATTAGCGACCTATTCTTAGAGTATGAAAACTTGAAAATTTGAAGTCCCCACGTGGCGTGTTGCGTTTGGGTCTGAGGGGGTGGAATCTCCGGAGGGTGGATGACTTTGAAAAAAGTTGACTGGTCCTAATCGGATGCGATTAATTAGCGAATAATTCCTAGGTCGATGATATTTCGAAATTTTGCACATTTGAAAGATGTATTACGTTTTTATCCCTGGGGGTGGAATATCTGGCTAGGGGATGATTTTGGAAAAGTGTTTGGGGTGCCAATCGACAGCGATTAATAAGCGAATAAATCTTGCGTCGCCAATTTTTTTCTCCTGCTGAATTATTTCGGTTTAATTGAAATGGCCTGGCCAGCTTAATGTTAAGCTGGATCTGCCGCGATTTTTTCGAAAATGGCTCGAGCGAAAAAATTTTTTTTTGCGCAATTAAATAGCGAATAAAAAGCGATTAATTAATAAATTAGTTTCAATCCGTTGTGCTGTATTGGCCTTGCCAGCTTAACGGATCTTACATTATGGACGGGATAACTCTAGAAACTTTCAAAACCGAGCTGAAATTAGTCTTTGTGATCCATGTCCCTTTAATTCAAGACAGAGAATTCAAAATCTACTTAGTCAAACCGATGCCAGTCATACAAGAAGATGAAAAATCCATGTGGTAACGTGTCCGCTGCTGCAGTTGGGTCTATAATTGTCCGGGTTGTTGCGTCCACCATCTTCTCTCCACACTCTGAATCTGCTATCCTTATCGGATGAGAACACTTTCTCATCCATGAATATAACGGTGGACCACTCCTCAGCGGTCATCGGGAGGCATTCCAAGGCGAAGCCAACTCGTTGTTCACAATGCCGTTCGGTGCGATGAATAGTTTTTAGCGAACGCCGGCATTGGAAGTCGTTCTCCCTCAATCTCTTACGGACTATATAGGCTGATACGTCTGCTCCCACGCGACCTGGAACGAGTGATGCCGGACGATGCTTATTTAATAAAGCATCGGCCACCAACACGATGTCCTCATCTTCCGTCGTTGATCTGGCCGGTCCATTCTCAGCCCGTCTATCTACCACCGCACCTATCCCGCCGTCTCTAAACTTTTCGACATACCTCACACATGTGGCTTTTGAGAGGCCCGTTTCTGCTGCAATCGACAAATACATGAAATTAATTGTCAATTTATATTTTTTATTGGAACATGATTATCCATTTAAATTAATCGCGTTTTGAATGTGAGTTTTTCATAGACATTTCTTCAAATCAATCCAAGATGAGGGTATCCTTTCATTTCAGTTGTCTGATCTATCGATATAATTGAGTTCATGAGCCCTTTTTCGAAAGGATGGCTCATGAAACCTGATTATTTTTGAATATATTTTACATATTTTAAATGTTTTTTCAGCTATAACATTGGGATTACGCATGAATCCATGAAAGATGTTTTAATATATGTATATTAATATATGTTAAAGTATAAAATATATTAAAAAATAATCAGGTTTCATGAGCCATCCTTTCAAAAAAGGGCTCATGAACTCAATTATATTGATAGATCAGACGACTGAAATAAAGGGATACCCTCAACTTAGATTGATTTAAAGAAATATGTATGAAAAACTCACATTCAAAACGCGATTCATTGAAATGGATAATCATGTTCTAATAAAACAAAGAAATTGAGAGTTAATTTCATGTATACGTCGATTGCAGCACAAATGGGCCTCTCAAAATCCACATGTGTGAGATATGTGGAAAAGTTTACAGACGGCGGGATACGTGCAGTGGTAGACAGATGGGCAGACAATGGACTAGCCAGATCGACGACGGAAGATGAGGACATTATGTTGATGGCCGGGGCTTTATTGACTTAGCATCGTCCGGCATCACTCGTTTGACTCTCATTTTCAAGGACGAGAAAGTCTTCTCTTCTGACAAGGATAGTCGATACAGGGTGTATATAGCCATTGCAATTATAGATAATAATTATGCTTCTCCGCCTAGTCGTTTCATGGCTCAGAATTTGTACTGTATCCTACGTCTGAAATAAAAATATACAAATATATTTCCATCAGAACCTTATCTACGTTGTTCACTATCTTCATTTTAATTTCATACCCTCATAATAAATGACTGTTAATTAAAAGAAAAATAACGTATTTTAATTCAAATCTGGGAAACAACTCGTTTTCAGCCAGGTGATATGTCTTTTTCATTCTCATCTAAATAGTTCTTCCAGAGTGGCATGGGGGAAACAGGTAAAACCTGGAGGAGTCCTGTGATCTGTGCCTCGGCTGAGGTTTGAAAATATACGTTGAAATCGTAAAGATTCCGTAGAAATCGGGGGATTTTTGCGTCAGTCAGGAAAAAGTCGTCATGGGTTTCGCAGGTAAGTTCTAGAGCCACCCTGCTTATCGCTCAGACACCATTCACCTACGTCCACCCCGAGAGGACCTTCCTCAGCTGCTATCCTATATAAGAACAGTGAATAACCTACAAAGAATCTTGTTCCACAAGCAGATTTTCGTTATTAAAATTATATATTCACAAGAGAATTCTCACCGCAAGACTTCCGATATTATTTCCGTTTTTTTCCGCAATGTTTGACAATAAGTTGAGAGAATCATCTATAGGGAACCTCACGGGCACTGCTATTTCACTCCGCGGTCGCATTTCAGGGTTACGTGTCATCTTCTTCTTCTTCGTCCTTTGAATGATTTAACGCCCGTTAGGGCATGTAATCGCTATCCTCAATAATGCGTATAGTTAATTTTCTTTTTTATAATATCCGTATCAATTTTAAATTTCTTTATCAGTAATTAAAGTTCTTTATTTGAACCTTATGAGTTTTAGTTATCCTTAAGGTTACGTGTCATCTTATTCTTATTGCTCCTTCAATGACTCAACGCTCGTTAGAGCATGTAGTCGAACCTTAAATTTTTCGTATATTTAACTTTATTCACTTGGTTTGTTTAATATATTTCATTCACTATATTTGTTTATTATTTTATTCTATTATGTAAGGTTACGTGTCATCGTCGTATATTCACGTGATTTTCGATTTTCGACATAGACTATGTTGAGTTTGCATAGACAGCCGACTCTGTAGGGCGCTGGCGATTATTTCAATTACCAACATAATTGATTTGTCCAACGAACGCTTCCGGATCAGAATCCATTACGCTTAGTGTACATAGGCACCGAGAGTTACAATTTGGTTCCTGAGTTGCCAGCACTTTGACGCGGAAAGACGATTCAACCTCAAACTTTCGAAACAAAATAACCTTATTATCACGAAGCGTTGAAAAGTTATTATTTTTATTGATTATTGATAAATATCATCATAATTTGTTGATTCATTTAGGTCTCAGTCTTGAATCTTAATGCTCGCAATCTTCACCTCAAGTTTCAGCGGAGAGCCTATGGTCTCCGTCTTGAGTCTCGATGCTTCGAATCCTCACTTCAAGCTTCAGCGCAGAGCCTGAAACTTAAGGCGAGGATTTCGACCTCCAAAACTCAAGACGGAGACCGAAGGCTCTCCGCTTAATCTTGAGGCGAGGATTCGAAGCATCGACAGTCAAGACGGAAACCCTGAAACTTCAGGCGAGGATTCCAAGCATCGAGATTCAAGACTGAGACCTGAATAAATAAATGAATTATGATGATATTCATCAGTAATTATTGAAAGTAATAACTTTTCGACGCTTCCTGATGATGAGGTTATTTTATTTCGGAAGTTTGAGGTTGAGTCGTCTTTTCACGTCAAAAAGCTGCCAACTCAAGAACGAAATTGTCACTCCAGTTGCCTATGTACCTGGCACCGAGCTGGCAACTTTCCAGGAATAAGCACGATATTTCGTTTCGGATTACAGACTAGGTTAGGTTTGGTCACAAAACAACAAACGGTTGTCGGGTATAAGTATAATCAGTATAATTATATTCAACCTTACTTTACGTTAAATTCAGCAATAATAGTCTATAAAGGGGATACGGTCGAACGTCTGATAGAAATAAGTAGGTTGAAAAGCACTTCGATCAGTGTAGCACTAGTATAGATAATCTCTATGCAATGGCGTGTTGTTTTCAGACTGAACTTCCAGCAGTTGAGAGGCGCGTGTCACGTTATTCCCCAGTGTTTCCCGCCTAATGCTCCCGTCGCACATCATCGCACATGCGCGGAAGTGAAAACACTACTTGCGCATGCGCATGACTCTAGCATCGATGCGAATATCGATTCTGATGATAAAATCACCACAAGGTATGGTAATACCCACGTGTCTTGCCATTGCCGACAGTTGTTATTATCCAGCTGCTTTGTTCGGATATTCTGCAGCTATCAACAAATTTCCATCAAGGTATGTATACTCTTCAATACTTAGATTTCCCTATTAATTATAACCACATGTTTTCAACAGTGATGAATATAACCTCCCAAGTATACATTTTTAACTATACTCATGTGCAGAAGCTTAGTTTTACCTGTTTAACCTCACTCGTACATAATAGTACATTACGATGCAATGGCGAAAGGTTTGTTTTGACACGAGTGGGAGACTTGTCGCCCGAGCGAAGCGAGTGTCAAAACAACTTTCGCACGTGTATCGAACGAAATTTTTCATCACGGCGTGCGGAAAGTACGACTTCACGCACGCCCCGACGTAATGAAAATGAAATTTCGGACAAATTGAATGAGTTATTAATTGATAAGTGGTTGCTATAAGTCTGGCCTCTGCAATTTTAGATTGACTAATTGTTTTAATTTATAGGTCAAAATGACTAGAAAGAAATTTGCGTTGATAACCTTTAACGACACCGGCACAAGTCAGATTGTTCCAAGTAGCTACATTTTCTTCAAAAATGAACACAACAAATATCGTCCAATCACAAACTCAACAGAATCCTTCGACAACGTCGTAATTTTCAACGAAAACAAGAAACTTCGGTTAATAAAAATTACCTGTTTTGGTGGTACGATTCCAATTCAATCATACTTTATTTATACCTGTTGATACATATTACCATACCAACTATACTGTATGCAACGATGATGGATGAATAATTCAATAATTCAATAATTCATAATAAATTAAAGTGTGCAGAAATAGAAAGCGATGAAAAATAATTAATGAATACGTACAAAATGATACAAAAGACATTTGTTGTCTGACATTTTTTTCATTAATTATAATTAGGATTAAATGTGAACATGATATTTACGATGCTTCACATTAAATATTCAGATCCGCAATATGGGATTACGAGTCGTTCATTAAGAACTTGAACATTCCGGCCAGAATATTACTGGAATGAACAAGCACTGAGTAAGTTAAATTTATACATTACAGGATGTTCGACGAGATGATACTGAGGAAGATAGAGGTCAATGTTCTCCAGCGCATTTATCGCTTTCACCAACTCCTCCACCCCAGCTTTATCTGCAGTCACAACAACACTCATCTTCTCGATCCCCTAGTTCGGCAGCTCCTCCGTCACCAAAATCAAACTTACCCGCTCAATCTCCAGGACATTCTCCATCGCCTGCTTCGTCGACTCCTCCGTCGCCAAAATCAAACTTACCTGCTCAATCTCCAGGACCTTCTCCATCGCCTGCTTCGTCCACTCCTCCGTCGCCAAAATCAAACTCACCTGCTCAAACTCCAGAACATTCTCCATCGCCCGCTTCGTCAACTCCTCCATCACCAAAACCAAACTCACCTGCTCAATCTCCAGAACATTCTCCATCACCCGCTTCGTCAACTCCTACATCACCAACATCAAACTCACCTGCTCAAACTCCAGAACATTCTGCATCGCCCGCTTCGTCGACTCCTCCATCACCAAAATCAAACTCACCTGCTCAAACTCCAGAACATTCTTCATCGCCCGCTTCGTCGACTCCTCCGTCGCCAAAATCAAACTCACCTGCTCAAACTCCAGAACATTCTTCATCGCCCGCTTCGTCGACTCCTCCGTCGCCAAAATCAAACTCACCTGCTCAATCTCCAGGACAATCGCCATCGCCAGCTTCGTCGACTCCTCCGTCACCAAAATTAAACTCACCTGCTCAAACTCCAGAACATTCTCTATCGCCCGCTTCGTCGACTCCTCCATCACCAAAATCAAACTCACCTGCTCAAACTCCAGAAGAACCTTCTTTCAAGCTACGCAATTCATCAAAAATTTCACAACCATCACATCAATCACGCCATTCATCTGATGATGACAGTGAGGGTGAGTTTGTTACGAGAAAAGGGCTCAGACAAGATCTAATAGCGTCTGGAAAGTATATCATCAAGAAAATAATCGCAAAATTGGAAACACCAGGCCTCAATCGCGATAATTCCATTGCAGAGAGAAGAGGTCTTCCACCGATTGAGAATAATATGGTGAATATCATGGTATCATTTACCCTTTTGTCTACTATCCGAAAGACTGGTGCATATTTTTCTCGTATAGTTCTTTATTTCGTAGTGCCCACTTTCATGTGGAATATTTTTATTCGTTTATTCATTGAGGCAATGTTTACATAAATAATAATAATCTGGGGTTGAATGATTAGCACCATTTTCATAAATTGATAAGTAGATAATACTATATAATATATGGTTTATTGATTGTTTCAGGTTGAGGTCTCACGAGGAATATTCATTGATTCAACAGAATTAATGAAAGCTATCTATGCAACAAGTATGCGAATGCGTGGTAATCACATCATACGAGGTTTTTGGCCAGCCGAAGTGAGGAAATATTCAGTTGCGAAACGAAGAAGCAATCAGCCTCAGATGAGGGAAATAACAGCGGCCGAATATTATAGTATAAAGAGTACGAATTTTCGTAAATTATTTATTATTTTTCAACGTTTTTAATTGAGTTTGGATGAAAGCAAACTCCATAGATTTTTGTGCTCATATTTATTAGTAAAAAAATTCACGAGGCAGATATAATGATCTTCAGGGTGATCGATAATTGATGGACAGAGATCATCGAATCGCTAAAATATCAGCATTTTTTTTTACTTGACTGCATTAACCACCTTGGAGATTACGTTATATAAAGAGATAATTATTATAATCATAAACAGATATGCTAACCCGGGGGAAAAAAATTTTATATGATCATATATAATCATATATAATTATGTATAAGTTTATATGATTGAATATAGTTTTATATAGTGTAACTTACTGCACCAATATCTCAGCTGAAGGCTGGAGATATGGTGCTAGTCCGCGTGAGTGTCTTTGTCACGGGTGATGTCTTTGGAGCTCCTCCTGAGGGAAAAGTGAAAAACCTCTAAATACCCAAATGATAGACTCGGATTAGGTTTCCCTAAACAGAGCTGTGAATTGCAGAGCTGGATATATCACGCTTGCCAAGCCTGGTAAGTAGTTCGAAAACACTCTCAGATCAAGCATGCGGATACGGGTTTGTTAGACCAGTACCGCCAGCCTGAGAGCAAACTCAGAACTACAAATCGACAGAGCTGGGCGAGCCACACACACCAAGCCTACCTTGAAGCGAATGATGATGATGATTTATGAAGGCTGAAATGTGGTAACAAAAAAATAGAAAGAAAGGAAAATGAAAGAAAAGGATGCAGTTTAACATGAATAGATTTAATGTTAATCATCTAAAGTTGCATAGCATGAAAAGAAAAGAACATAGTGTAGCAGGTTTTAACCTAGCGTTGTTATAAAAGAAAAATCGTAACGAAATAAAATAAAGCGTCAAACTAAAGAGTCAATAAGCAATAAATTAAAGTTAAACTAAATATAATCCTCTAAATTAAATCAATGTTTACGATCAGGTTTTTATTAGTAATTAAATTTGTTAATCCGGTGATTCGCGGAGTTTCAATCCGCGAATTGAATAAATTGCGCAGTTAATCGAGTTAATGCGACTTTTAAGCTTGCTGTCTAATTTTTTAAAGTGCATACAAAAATTAGTAAAACTATTATGTGAATGTGAGATTTATTAGACTTATTTTTTCAATATCAAAAATCGTGATTCTAATCCTTCAATTTTAGTAAGTCCGAATACGATTTCTGAGCAAGAGCGGTCACGCACTATTTTAGCTACGTGCCTAATTGATTTGATTAAACGATGTGACTCGACGGGCGCTTTGCCACACAATCGGTAGCAGTTGTTCCGGTACCCCCTTTTTATAGCGAAATCCGCGACACCCGCGGATCTGCGGTGCGGTTGCACGGAACTCGCGATATGCACGGAATTTTGGCTCACTCACGGTCGCTCCTGCGCGTCGCGGTTGCGCGGTGGTCATTTGCCGACTGCACTGGCTAGGCGGCGGCCGTGCCAGCACAGCCGGAACGTTACAATAGTTATGTATAATGTCAATATAAAATTATATATATTTATATATAAATATGTATAAATATATGCAAGTTTATATGATGATATTAAACTATATGAAATTTTATATAACAGCGTATCGCATGGCTTTAAATTACTATATAAAATTATATATATTTATATATAAATATGTATTAATATATATAAGTTCATATAATTATATAAAACTGTATAAAATTTTATATAATAGCGTATCGCATGGCTTTATGTTACTATAAAAAATTATATATATATTTATATATAAATATGTATAAATATGTATAAATATATATAAGTTTATATGATTATGTAGAACTATATGAAATTTTATATAAAGGCGTATCGCATGGCTTTATATTACTGTATACAACAATACATTATTATACATTAAAATATATAATGATTATTGTCATATGATCATATAGTTTTTTGTCATTACATATAAATACTTGCAGTATATGAACGTGAATGGTGACAGATAATCGATGATTGCCAAGTCATCTTTTACTTTAGTGTATATTCTTTCTCTAATTTTGACGCAAAAATGTGCACTTTGTAAATAAATGCATTCAATAAATATTACAATTCGGAAATATTGAGTAAACTTGATCGATTTTCAAACTCAACTTTCATATATTTATTCAAAATTTGTAAAAAAATGAAAAGTCACGCGTTGATCATTGAAGGTATACTTCATATTTATGATCATAGAAAAAGTAAATATATAATTTGAAAATTCAATCATAGAAGAACGTTTCTCCATGATTGTTTTGATTACTCGATTAATTTTCAGGTTCTAATGAAGGAAATCGAAGTTAACAAATATTGAATAATTTTGACATCGTTTCAATTGATAATTGTTACAGAAAATTTTTCTTCGAAATAATGCACTCCCAGGAGATCAAAAAAATTACTGCTGCATTTTTGTCATATTTTTTTGTTTTATTAACATAATTGATGATCAGCATTCATGTAAATTAACTCTGAATTCATCAAATTACTTAAATGCTTATTTAATAGATTTAATTTCGCCAACTCAATTTATATTCCACACAGTATATCATTTAATGATAACTGCGTGTTTGTTGCATTTAATTACCATAAAATTGATAATTAATACGTCAGATGTAAAATTTTGTTCAATAAGAATTGGAATATATGACATTTGGATATTTGATATTCGCTTAAGCTCATCATTTCAATAACAGATCTTGGGTCAGTCGGTAGCGGGCATAGTTGGCGAGCGCACGGTTCACGGATCGATCCCCGGCCGGGACTGGTTTTTTTTTTTTTTTCTTCTCTGGGCCGATACCAGTATATATAATTATATAAAACTATATATAATTATATGAAACTATATAAAATTATATATGGCTAAAACTCATATATAATTTTATAAAGTAATTTATATATAATTTTATATAATTATATAAAAAAATTTTCTCCCGGGAATTTCATTATCAAATGATTGCAGAGGTCTGCCAAACTCTACAGAACAAGCATCCTTTGAAGGTCAGAAAAGGCCAGGGACCGACGACGAAAAATCTAAAAAAATGGGCTATCGATTTATTAAAAATCGACCGTCGTAAAAAAGATGAACAAACATTTCAGAAACAGCGACAAAGAGCTGCACAGCGAAGACAAAAACATGCCAAGGCAAGACAAGCTGCAAGGCAGCTGCGAGAACACGCTGGAGGGCAGGAGAAAAACCAACCTGAAGACGAACGACGAGAGCAATGAAAATACCTATATATTATTACCTAGTTGAAGTTTGGAACGTTCTTCGAACGATTCTTAAAAACCATTATTTTGAAAGTTACAAATTTTTTTCGAGAAAAATTGAGTCTAAAAATAGTTCAGGAGGGATAAATTGACCGAAAAAGAAGCCCTATGGATTTGAAATTCACCCCTAAACACAAATATTCACGGAAATGAATTCTCACGACCGCAATAATCGAATGTGGAACTTTAGATTCACAGGGCGGTTTTCTTTTGGCATCCGAAGTCTGTAGAAAAATTGGCGAAAATTAGAAAAAATAGGACACCACCGTTAGGGGGTGAAAATCGAAAAAAAAAATTGAAAATAAATTCTCACGACCAGAATAATCGAGTGTGGAACTTTAGATTCACAGGACGGTTTTCTTTTGGTATCCCAAGTCTGTAGGAAAATTGGCAAAAATGAGAAAAAATAGGACACCACCGTTCGGGGGTGAAAATCAAAAAAAAAAGTAAAAAATAAATTCTCACGACCGGAATAATCGAGTGTGGAACTTTAGATTCACAGGGCGGTTTTCTTTTAGTATCCGAAGTCTGTAGGAAAATTGGCAAAAATTATAAAAAATAGGACACCACCGTTCGGGGGTGAAAATCAAAAAAAAAAGTTGAAAATAAATTCTCACGACCGGAATAATCGAGTGTGGAACTTTAGATTCACAGGGCGGTTTTCTTTTGGTATCGTAAGTCTGCAGGAAAATTGGCGAAAATTAGAAAAAATAGGACACCACCGTTCGGGGGTGAAAATCAAAAAAAAAAGTTGAAAATAAATTCTCACGACCGGAATAATCGAGTGTGGAACTTTAGATTCACAGGGCGGTTTTCTTTTGGTATCGTAAGTCTGCAGGAAAATTGGCGAAAATCAAAAAAAATAGGACACCACCGTTCGGGGGTGAAAATCAAAAAAAAAGGTTGAAAATAAATTCTCACGACCGGAATAATCGAGTGTGGAACTTTAGATTCACAGGGCGGTTTTCTTTTGGTATCCAAAGTCTGTAGGAAAATTGGCAAAAATCAGAAAAAATAGGACACCACCGTTCGGGGGTGAAAATCAAAAAAAAAAGTTGAAAATAAATTCTCACGACCGGAATAATCGAGTGTGGAACTTTAGATTCACAGGGCGGTTTTCTTTTGGCATCCGAAGTCTGTAGAAAAATTGGCGAAAATTAGAAAAAATAGGACACCACCGTTAGGGGGTGAAAATCGAAAAAAAAAATTGAAAATAAATTCTCACGACCAGAATAATCGAGTGTGGAACTTTAGATTCACAGGACGGTTTTCTTTTGGTATCCCAAGTCTGTAGGAAAATTGGCAAAAATAAGAAAAAATAGGACACCACCGTTCGGGGGTGAAAATCAAAAAAAAAAGTTAAAAATAAATTCTCACGACCGGAATAATCGAGTGTGGAACTTTAGATTCACAGGGCGGTTTTCTTTTGGTATCCAAAGTCTGTAGGAAAATTGGCAAAAATCAGAAAAAATAGGACACCACCGTTCGGGGGTGAAAATAAAAAAAAAAAGTTGAAAATAAATTCTCACGACCGTAATAATCGAGTGTGGAACTTTAGATTCACAGGGCGGTTTTCTTTTGGTATCGTAAGTCTGCAGGAAGATTGGCGAAAATTAGAAAAAATAGGACACCACCGTTCGGGGGTGAAAATCAAAAAAAAAGGTTGAAAATAAATTCTCACGACCGGAATAATCGAGTGTGGAACTTTAGATTCACAGGGCGGTTTTCTTTTGGTATCGTAAGTCTGTAGGAAAATTGGCAAACATCAGAAAAAATAGGACACCACCGTTCGGGGGTGAAAATCAAAAAAAAAAGTTGAAAATAAATTCTCACGACCGGAATAATCGAGTGTGGAACTTTAGATTCACAGGGCGGTTTTCTTTTGGTATCTGAAGTCTGTAGGAAAATTGGCGAAAATCAAAAAAAATAGGACACCACCGTTCGGGGGTGAAAATCAAAAAAAAAGGTTGAAAATAAATTCTCACGACCGGAATAATCGAGTGTGGAACTTTAGATTCACAGGGCGGTTTTCTTTTGGTATCCAAAGTCTGTAGGAAAATTGGCAAAAATCAGAAAAAATAGGACACCACCGTTCGGGGGTGAAAATCAAAAAAAAAAGTTGAAAATAAATTCTCACGACCGTAATAATCGAGTGTGGAACTTTAGATTCACAGGGCGGTTTTCTTTTAGTATCCGAAGTCTGTAGGAAAATTGGCAAAAATCAGAAAAAATAGGACACCACCGTTCGGGGGTGAAAATCAAAAAAAAAGTTGAAAATAAATTCTCACGACCGGAATAATCGAGTGTGGAACTTTAGATTCACAGGGCGGTTTTCTTTTGGTATCCCAAGTCTGTAGGAAAATTGGCAAAAATAAGAAAAAATAGGACACCACCGTTCGGGGGTGAAAATCAAAAAAAAAAGTTAAAAATAAATTCTCACGACCGGAATAATCGAGTGTGGAACTTTAGATTCACAGGGCGGTTTTCTTTTGGTGTCTAAGGTCTGCAGGAAAATTGGCGGAAATTAGAAAAAATAGGACACCACCGTTAGGGGGTGAAAATCAAAAAAAAAAATGAAAAATAAATTCTCACGACCGGAATAATAAGATTAGGCGGGAATCGTAATGAATTTTTCAAGTCCTAGAATCTAGGACATATACGCTAACGTTTTATAAGGTAGCTTGTAAGAAAAAATATATGTATATTCTTGATCAACACAACCGAATGTACATACACGCATAACCGTATACTTACCTTGGGTATCGTATCATTGAGTTATTTGTCTAGTTGGCGTAGGTATATCGTTGTGTAATACGGCATTATATTACATTTGTTATGCTATCTAAATGGATCATACATGTACATGTAGTGTACATCTTATCAACGTTTTTAACGGCAAGCGTTGACATCTCCATCATCCGAAAATGGGTTATTTTCTCCGTGCAGTGACAAGGTAAATATTCAGCTGATGGCTTCTTTGCAACCGTACCTAGTACTGTTACAATCGAATCCTCAAACTCAATGTTTAAGTGTGTCGAAAACTGTACGTCAAATCTTATGAAGTTTTATGTGTGCGTTCTGAGCGAAGCGAACGTGAACTAGATTATAATGGTGTTGATCTCCGATGAATGCTGCGTGTACGTCGTATTAACACTGGATCAGACTTATTGCTAATAATCTTATTCACATACGTGGGAAGGGTTGTTGCGACGAAATAACAGCGACAAGTAAATGGTTGTATGGTATGCTTTATTAATCATATTGGATCAAATGCTAGAAGTATCATAGGTTCGTACACGTTCACTTACCATTTCGCATAATAATATTATGCATGAAATTTCGGCCTTCTGAATGTTCGCGCTGTTATTCTGAATAACGTTTGTTTCAAACAAGCATCATTTAATCGAAATGTGTACAGTGGTTATACGTACACTATTGAATGAGTTGTGAATTATGAGTGTGCGTCCGAGATTCTGCACGAAACAAATAGCATAATAACTAGCTCGATAGAATATCAGACGGCAGATGGTTACGTCATCATGACTATAGGTCTATTATTGATGCAAGATAGAAAAATGACCGTAGCTTATCTACATACATTCAATCAAGATTAACATCACTGTTGAATCAAGCTGCCACGGCAGATAGTGTTCAAATTTCTATAACAATTAGACCAATTACTTTGAAACAACATCGAGGATGTTCAGCGATTCGATCGTACAAATATCATTGTCAACTTTTGTGAGTGACTTCAGTAATACTCGTGTGTAAACGAAAGTAGCAATTGGAACATGTAATTGGTGTGACTTTATTTATCGCACGTGCTTGCATATTCTTTTCGTTCAACTACAGGACGCACTGATCTCAATTGTGTCACTCGAGACGTGTGATCGCCATTCACCCTTCTACCGTACTTTTATACACTGTGTTACACAAGACACTTTCAAGTGCCCACATGTATCACATGTAGCTGAATCTATAGAATCATGCGATATGCACAAAGAGCAAAGATCGATACGTTGAGTATCGATACATCGATTTGTAAAATATATGTCTTTCAACACAAACGTAACGCCCTGTCTACACACGCACTTCAAGATCGAATATATTCAAGAAAACTGGCAACTGTTTGCTCACTTCTGTTGTGGAAATTCAGTGATTGGCCAAGACCCTAAATATACCCAATCTTAAAGTGCGTGTGTGGACCGGGCAATAGGTGAACCAACTTTTGTTCGAAGTTGTATGAACATCAATATGCAACAGAATGTTATCATTGAACTGCAATTCTGTCCGGCAAACATGTAACATTACATAATCGTGCGGTAGAAGGTTGATACACTACACATGTGGTCGTTTGATTAGGCGATTGAAATTAGTGTTGAGAAATTCTCGACCTTGGTTTTATGAAACCTCCGATTCATATTCTATCTCAACACCAGTTTCAACCATTAAATCAGCGAACAAATGCATGACGTGCAACGCAAGATCTCACAATTCTCTTGAGACGTGCGAACGAGATAACGCTCATTGGTGACCGGTTGATTTTACAACTTGACGTTATGATTCCAGTTGACGAACCTGCGTCATTCATTCATGTCTGCTACGCAGCCTTCGAAAAATCTGATCCGAATTCATGGCATCGCACGTGTTGGAACAATACGATAGTACTTGAGATATTTCTAGCCAAAAGGGGATTTTTTGTTTCATTATCGACGGCAAACAACATGTTTTGGACTATAAAAAGATTCATGATTTTTAAAACCATCTCTTGTGTTGCGTTTGGTGAGATTTCGGTTTCCCTAGGGGCGGTGATAAAACCATGTACATCACAGAACGGACGAAAGTTATCTACTCTTGAAATAAGCACTGAGACTAAAGTACATATGCTTTTACAAATCATCAAGATCCTAACTCCAGGCATGATACAAGACTCTGTATCGACTGTATATTATACTCCATCATTTACTCATCATTCATACATTTCTCACTTTTCACAAATCATGTTGAGGGCACAGTGGGTGCTTTATTCTGGCCTTCAGTCAAATTTCTGTCCATTTTCTAGACACCACTCACGTTTATAAAATGATGTGTAGTTCGATACATTAATTCACAAACACTTTATTAGTCAATAATTGTATACCGATGCCCAACGGATTCACTTGGAATTGGTCACACCGAAAAGCTTGAAGACTGCTGCGTAATTCTTTTATGTTGTAAGGTGTCCCACTTATTGTCAGCTTGAAATTGCGTTCCCAGAATCAATACAAATGAATGTTCTTCTGTATGTGATAAAAGAACCATGTCAGAATTAAATACTCATCTCCACAGAGTGCCTGTCATTTCACGACACATAATTGCGGCTGGCTAGTTTTTCCCTCCTATAGAAGTTTCAAATTCATCTTTCGTGGAGTAACCCTCTGTCCTCGCCTCCGCAGCAGACTCCGGAAGCTGACTCGAAGATGCCACAGCACTGCAGTAACGGCTGGACTAGCGTTCGTCAAATGATATTTAATTATCACATTTCTTCGAATACTTTATAGTTGCGCGTTCACAGAAATGTCAGACGGAGAACATATGTAGTTTCGAGTTCGAATAGGAAGGTGTATCATCAGCTACACTTATTATAACACTTTTTCGAATTGTTAACGTTGTGGAATATTAGAACCCACTTGAACGAAACAAAATCAACAGATACGATTAGGCGCCATTCAAGTATTATGTAACTAGATTAGACGGAATGGCTTACTCTGACTTGCCAGGGTAAAAGGCAGGTATCGACAGTGCCGAAGACATATATTCATGACAGTTTGGAGTGAAGAATCGAAAACTTTTGAAAATAGACGTAGTTGAGCGCCAAATGTCAACAGTGGGAGGGAGGATACTATAAGAATATATTTACGTGATATTCAAATGGTACGTTATTTTTAATTTTATATTATTTTTATCTATTTCGTTAATAGATAAGATAATTCAATAATTTTAATTATTTTTAAAATTTAAAATATATTTTTATGTCTCTTTTATCATATATAGATGCGATAATTTTAATTCCTGAGGATATGGAATTACACTCATGAGCATTCCATCCATTCAGAGAATAATCACTATTCACTGTATTCCGAAAGTAACACTTCGTTTATCGCTCTCACAGGCATACGCTCGCATTCGTACACACTTGCACGCGCGTGAAAAGTCTACAGCTAAATTATGACTCGATTCATGACGATTTCAATTCCATGAGAATTGATGACACGCATTTTTCCAATGCCTACCTGTTGTGTATGAAGTAAGAGTACAACTCTATCGTATTTCGCAATCAGCCTCAAACACTAGTTTGCAAAAATTTTAAACAGAAGTCCACATCCACCCAAACAAAAGTCATAAGAATCGCAACACCACGATATTGTTCCTACCTTTGATACGCCATTCTTGCAAAACAAGATCAAAACATTCTGGGAAACTATTATATACTCTATACGAGTGAAATATCAACGTAGAATTATCTCAAGTATCAACGCCTTCAGATTTCCCCCGTCAAGTTATAGATCAACCGAGCACTTATGGTACGTACTACTCAAGGTCGCACAATTCTCGTTTTATTTTCAATAGATGATTGAAACTCTATCGCAAAATCGTCTATCAAACTGCAATGCGAATTCCAATTAGAATTTTACTTATATACATACGTACATATTTTTACCTTCGATGACACTAAGGTGAATGTGATTAATACACCATCCATGTTCTTACTCCGTGTGCGCACAGCGCACATCTGTAGCGGGCTGTAGGCTCGTTCCATTCTTCTATAGTTTTTTTGGGCCCCAATAGATTCAAACACCCCAGATGAGCCCAGCGTCTGCAAGTATTGCACATGATTAACTCACGAGGCCTTGTACCGAAGCAGTATTGGCATACTTCGTTCATGTCGCGTGATAATCTCAATAAGGATTCTGCGACTTCTATTCTGTACGTGTCGGGCTGAAAGTTAATGTCCATTTCCACACCCCTGGCCAAGCACTCGATATAGTACAGGACATATATTCCACAATTGAACGAGTCTTTTTGCATAGGACGATCTCTTTTGTAAGAAACCGTAGTCCATTTAATGTCGCAGAGCACATTCGGTCGTATTCTTTCGCACTCTTTAACGTACTTTTCGAAGTATTGTACGGTCGACTTGGCTCTAGGACTGCGCTTAAACATCGGGTCTAAGTGCATCAAAGTTTTCGCATCGACGTCGACTACCAGGAGACACCAATGATTTACATGCACGTAGGGCATGAAAATTTTACCCGCGAATGCATCAGCAACGTTATACATTCTAAACTCTTCAGGCTTATCTTTCTCACGGCCTTCCCCTAGCAAATAGTAGGTGTAGATCGTGGGGACGTAGACCACGTTCCTTTGAAAATCTATCATGGTAGCCACAGTATAAGCGTCTATAACCGCGCCATCCAACTCCCGTTTCTCTCCCAGGGTTTGAAATTGCCCAGAGAACAATTGGAAGTGATCGAACCCTATAATCGGAGCACGCGTACTGGAGTGATAGTATCCGATTGTGAATTCGACAGCTTCGATTTCAAGCATATAATACTCGACGTCCATAAACAACCCGTTAGGCAATGCATTCGCGTGGGTTGAACTGTCACTAAGGTTCAACAGGGATTGCTCGAGATCTGGCTGTTTTGGAGTACTTGTTCGAAAATCAGCGGTTTTAACCTTTTTTGTGATTTTCCCTAGTAGACGACCTTCTAGGTGGCTGTACCGTGATTTCCGTTTGCGGTGCCACATCTCCTGTACTAAAGGATTCGTCGGACTGTCTAATTTCTGCACAAGACGAGTATTCTTAAATGATCGCTTTTTCGTCGCGTCTGACCTAGATCGACGACCCTTCAACGGTGTACTAATGGCTGCCTCTGCACACAAACAGCTTTTATAATTCTTCATTTTTTCTATGAACCGCCCAATCTTCAAATTCACCTTACCCTCCAAGACATCGCGTTTCACGAGATTGAAATAGCACTCTACGTTAGCATTGCTAAGTCTTGCGCGATCTGGTACTACGTGCTTTAAGAGGAGAGCCGACCACATTGGCGCATACGGCATAAGGCTTTGCGTTATATAATCTGCGACTTCGGGTGCGAAATATTCGTTATCATTCTCGGTCTCGTTTAAGTTACTTTTGATACTTAACAGTTTAGCATAATAGCGATGGAAAAAAGGAGAGTCCGCATAAATTCTGCCCTCGGGCTTATCATCTGGTATAAATTCTACCTGATCTTCGTCGCTTTCTATGTCACTCGGTGCATCTGAATTTTTTGTTAAATGAAGCAGCTCGTGAAGCTGAACTACACTGCGCTGAGCCTGCTCACGATTCGTAGTCAGAAGGACGGTCACGAATTGTTCAAACACTTCGTCTAAAGTTTCTATACTACGACAATGAATCATTAATCCGACACATTCAAGAATAAAGTTCTTGACGTGCAAGTATTTCGCAAATTTTTTGTGAATATTTGTCGATACGCGTTTTTGAAAGTGTGCGCAACAGCTGTGAACAATGATAAAATCGAAATTCGGTTGTGTTTCGCAAGTCAAATAGATGAAAGCTTGTTTCAAGTAATCCGTCACGGTCATCATATTCCATTCGATCATTACGGAGTTAATTAGTGCCCAACTCCAGTCCACGACTACCACCCGAAACAATGGCCACCTAACATGCTTAGTATTCAAAAAGTAGCGATATCTTTTCAAAAACGTACCGATGGATGCAACGTCATGCTCGGAACTCACCATTTCTGCAATAGGTATGATCGAACTATTTTGGTTTATTACCATAGCGTAATACATAATTCGTTTACACCTGACATCCATTGGTTTACGGACAACATTACCCGTGGCATCCAGATGAACAACAACGTCCTCTGCGCGGATAACATTGAGCTGCTCCTCCGAATACATATGCGCGTATAGAGGCAGGCCCGTATGTCTGATATACTGGTCACTGCATTGTGTGTCTAAGATGTGTTGCTGAAACAAATCTGACAAATCATTAGAACGGAGGATTTTATCGTTCTTGCAGTTTTCTTCAGATCGGGCCTTCTGGTATGTTGTAAGACGCATCAGATCTTGCATGTGACCATCGTCGGAAATTTCTCGATCGATTGTCTTAGCCGTCTCCAACTGCAAGATTCTAGGGGCTACTTTCATTAATTGAGCCTTAACTTTAGTTCTAGCCTCGCCTTTAAGGGTACAGTGTATTTTGGGCCCCTCGTGTACTATTTCTGCACACTCAGTTGCCTTAAAATAAATGGTCGAAACGGGCGTTTTAAAATCAGTGATATCAAATCTGAAACTCTGAGTATGGCTCGGATACCTGCACTTCGCGTATGTTACCAGAATTTCTAGATTAGGGCGAATACCACCATAAAAACTCAGGGGACAACTGTACCGCAAGTCATGTAACATACATTTTGATATTGTATCCCTTACTTTATCATTATCCACATTACCATCGTTATCCAATAATTGTACTGATGGAATTTGAATTCTACCCAAAGAAGAAGTGAATTTTTTCCGTATAGACGGCGATTGTGGAGGTACAACGTATTGAGATACGCTTTCATTTGACACACCGCTCGAATCAGTCATAGACGATTCGCTCCCGATAGTCGACTCATTATCGGTCACACTCTCGCCTATGGTCTGATTTATAAAATTGATGTGAGACTTACTTGACTTAGGAGTCTGGCAGGACGAAATTTCTGTAAATTTAGGTGGCGACGGTGGCGGTGAATTACTAACCGTTTCGAAAGTCTCTGGTCCATCATATGGGTTTTCGACGTAGTCGTCGAAATCCTGGCCCCAATCTAAAGGACGAGCTTCTTCACTCGCAACAGAGTGGTGCGACGAATCCCGCGAGTCAACTTGCTCTTTCTTATTGAACCTCTTGTTCAACTTTTCCTGCACGCGGTCTCGAACGCCATATTTATTTCCTGCCCAAGCTCTTTGAATTTGAAGATGCAATTTGCAGCTGCTTTTCATCTTCAATGCTGTGCAAATCTTTAAAGAAATCCAGAGTAAGCACGAAAAATATATTTGTGATAATTTGTGCTTATTTGCATGAATTTAATCCTCCGTCTGTACACTGGGTCTTTTAGGAAACAGTCTATTTGAAGACAATCCCAATTTCCTCTGCATTTTCGCTTCGATTTCAATTTTTATTACCAAAAGTTCCAGTCTTTCGACTTCGCCAACCTTGGAATAGTGTAGTAAACACTTTGAGGAGTAACCCTGTAATTATTCCGATATCTTCAAGACCCGGAATACTCTGAAAACCTGGCTGTTCCTTAAAAGGTCCAGTGTGCAGCCGGAAGCGGACCGAGGAGCATTTTCTCTTCAGAATAGTGTCTTTTTTTCAGAATCTCTTAAAATATGTATTCAAGTCTCTATAAAAATATGTGTGAGTCGTTTGGATTTGTTTAATGGTTTGTGAGCTACAAAATTCTAATAAAAAAATAAAAAATTCCTATGCTATTCGAATGGAAAATAGAAATCTGCGATGAGCCACCTCTTAATATTAATATTAAGAGCTTAAACTTCCAGAGAATTTTTTTCGTCATATATATATAGGGTAAAGTCGGGAGAGATGCCCCAGTGGGAGAGATGGCCGATATTCGATATCTAATAAAATAATAGTCAGATACCGCCACTGATTTTTTTTACTGTTCCTCGTATCTGAAATGACAGAAGGCACGCACGAATGCTCGAAAAAAACCGATTATTTTCATAAAAATTGTAGTTTACTGGTGAGTACTCGGACCATTTTCGTTGCTGTAACTTTGTATATTATTTACGCGGTAGGTCTGACTATTTAACAATAACTAAAAGGTACTATGGGCATGGGGATACTCAGATAGGTACTTGAAGGTCATGTAGTGTCAACGGTACCTTCAGAACGCCTACTACGAGGGAGGTGACTACAAAGAGGCCATCTCTCCCCAATCGGGAGTGATGCCCCACATAATTGCGGGATAGATGCCCCACCAAACTTACTGCAGTATTTCGTCTTTATGGTGATATTTATTTGTGGGTCGATGTACAGTCGTCAGTACAATATCACTTGTACTTCCAGACATGCCCCGAAAGTATACAAAGGAATACATTGCAGCCGCTAGTACAGAAAAAAGAGAAAATGCCACTAGACGAAAGAGATTCTGAAGAAAAATCTTCGGATTCTTTAAGTTCTTATGAAGATTACGGTATCGAATGCCTTGAAAATTACCGTGATACAAAGGAGGATGTAGACTGGCTGCAGTGAATTGGTTGTGAGAATTAGATGCACGAAAACTGCAGTACCATATATGTATGCACAGTAATGTTCATTAATGGGTTCGCGGTGGCTAACTTTCTTTTCTGACTGTTTCGGAAACGAGACTCCATTCTAGTCGTAATTCATGTGCCGATGGCCGAAATTATTATAATAATAATTATGACTCCTTATAAAAATGATATAATATGATTTTATTGGATTGTATGCGAAAAAGTCCGAAAAAAAAACAGTTAGCCACTGCGAATCCATTAATGAACATTATTGTACTTGATAGGTGCAAAATAAATTGCTGAAAAAAATAAAAGCATGCTCAAAGAGGCGTAACAGGAAAATGAAACCATGTTTTCAATCATCTTTTACGTAAATTTTCAGTAGAGGCCATCTCTCCCTCGTGGGGCATCTCACCCACATACGTGGGGCGTCTCACCCATACCCTTGGGGTGGGATGGCCGAAACATTATATTTGTTTATCGCAATTTTCATTAGGATAGAGTGAAAAAAAAAAATTGTCTTTGTATCCAAATATTACCAAAGGTTTATAAAGTAACTTGGTGCAATGCAAATATTTTTTCATGGAACACGTAATTTTTTAAAAAACATTTCCCTTAGGTGGGGCATCTCTCCCGACTTTACCCTATATCTATTCTCTATTCTAAATTATTCTCAAATTTTTTCAGATTTTTATTTTGACTTTCTATAGGCCCTATTTTCACATGAACTTTTTTTAATTCTAAAAATCCTAATTTGAGTTGGGGCTCATTGAAATCAGCGAAATTGCATCAGATACGTTTTATTATTGTATATTACACACAGCTCGCGTAAAAAAAGTTAAAAATATTATTCTACATATTTTATTATACCTATCGATTAGTTAATTATTTTCTATTGATTTTTCATTCGTTAAAGATTTAATTTTATCATTTTATCATTTTTTGATAAAGCTCATTTTCTTGTATTAGTAAATTTGATATTACATTGGGCCTCCGCTTCAGGTCTTTCACATGGGTGCTTAATATTACAATGCCATAGTTCTGCAACTGATTCTGTCATTCATTTTTTTCGTAAATAATTTGAAATTCTTGTGAAAAAAAATTGAAGTCATCGCTGGAGATTCAATCAACGTGTATGTTGTACTTGAATTCATATTGTTCAATTCGAATCTAGGCTTCTTAGCACCAAGCTTAAATAGTTATATTACTGAAAAAAATGGATAGAAAATATTTCACTGAATTAAAACACCCACGACTCGTATGAAATAACCCATACATGATTTTTGACTATGTTTTACAGAAATATGAATATTATCGTTCATTATTTGATTCAGCTTTGTAGATTAGAATTTTAATCTCAACATTACTTAAATTAGGATTTTTACGAATTAAAAAAAGTTCATGTGAAAATAGGGCCTGTAGGAAGTCAAAATAAAAATCTGAAAAAATTAGAGAATTATTTTTTCCACATTCAGAACCGATTGTCGCCCATCCTAGATAACTTTTTTTTTTAACAACCACTCTAATATCTACATACTTATCTATGAGGTGTTCAACGTGGAAACGAGAGTGATCTGATCTTGAGTATAAATCGGAGACGCATGCTTTGGGTAAAAATATGATCAGACCTCAGATGTTCGTCTTGAATCGAACTTTTCGAAAGAATTCTGTTTTGAACTTCCATCATTGACGATGGTGGGAGAAATCGAGTTTAAACACTAAATTTGAGATTTCCAAAATACACGATTTTTTTTTATTCTAGCAAAAAAGCAGATAAAAAACGAAACTTTTAAGCCCATAACCAGGATGGGGCGAATTCTCCCATTTTGTCGGGTTGTAATCTACAACTGGATCTCGAACTGGATCGTCGGATTGGATCCCAAATTGCTTTTTCCGGATGATTTTTTTTTTTTGTTGCCAGAAACTTTTTTTAAATTTTGATTTAAAAAAAAGTTATAATGATTGAGCGAGGTCGATAGACTACTTATAGAAAAAATTGAATGGTTGAATTTTTTACTCACTAATACAAGCTTCACACTCCCGAAAAAATTCGAAGGAAATTTAGTCGTATGGTTACGGGCTTCAAAGTTTCGTTTTTTGGTCTAATTTTTTAAGGAAAAAAAATGACAATGAAAAATTGTACTTTTTTGGAGATCTCAAATTTAGTGTTTAAACTCGAATATCTCCCGTCATCGTTAATGATGGAAGTCTAAGAAAAACCTCTTTCGAGAAGTTCAATTCAAATTTAACATCTTAGGTCTGTTCATTTTTACCCGTAAGTACGCGTCTCGGATTTAAAAAAATGCAAAGATTAGTCAAATAATAATTTTTTTATGAACTCTGGTAATTAATTAATCGAAATGAAGTGCTATCAATCTCGGATAAGAACAATGTGAAAATTCGTCAAATGATAACTTCTTGACATTTTCAGCAATAATTCATTAATCAAAATAAATAAGTGCTATTAAAAAATTCTTCGGGGTATGGTTTCAGCTTTCGATCGCAATCGAAAAGCGTAAGGTCGGCTGACTCTCGTTTTCACGTTAACCACTTCATATATAGTGTATGTATCTATAAAATTTTTACAATATATCCGGTATAGTGAAAAACTCAACCAGGATGATCAAGGGCGATCATGACGAGTATAGTATCGGTATAGTATCACCGCGTAAGAACGACCGTAATACTAAGTTGCAGCCAACGCGATACATAAGCGTTTAGAAACGCGGCTACAAATTATCTATTCCAAGCATTACAGCAACTCTGCTATTGATTTCGAGATCGGATCCGAGATTCTCCGATTTTATTTGAATATATTTACGATTAAACTAGGTAACAATGTGCAGGAACTAGACTAGATTTTCAAATTACAGTCAGGCCTTGAGTTTGTCATCCCTTTCGCGAAGTACATGTACAACTTGTATGTCTATGCAAATCTGTATCACGCTGATAAAGGGGCCGGTAGCTTTTTTGGAATGAGATAATTTTTTCAGCTTGGTAGAAATTATTTTGCGGCTTTCGTTACATGATGGGTATAGCCCCCCCTTGAACCTTCAGGAGAATATTAAATTGTTTAGACACACATTTTAAATATGCATACAATCTAAGCAAACAAATAAAAATTAGGCTGACTCAAACGAATCATTATGAATGCAGTTCAAGTTTAAATCTACTGTGCACATTATTTCTAAAATTATTTTTTATCAGCCGCCGTGTATCACCGAGTATAATAACTGGTCAGCATCATAACACTAAACTGTTCGCCTATGCATGAAATCCAACGAGCGTTCTACCAATTGTTGTTGAAAAACTCATTCACCACACATATTTATAAAACAGTAAACGAACTTTTCAGAATAAATTTGATACTTACCGGAATGATTCAGCTTGTACTCGGAGTCGCCGTTAGAACGACGTCTTTGATGTCAACAATTAAGTCAGCTATAATGTCTGCCAACCGGTGGACGGAGGCTTCACTTTTGATACAATTTGACATCGTGTATCAGAATTGTAATTAATCGACGAGTAGAATCAGAAAATCAACAATACTGAAGATTGCACAGTCGAAAGTGGTTAAGAACTGTTATCACTCGTCTGTAACCACGAGAAGTGTCACACAAGCAAGCCGTAACAGCGCTAGCCGTGAACTGCTAGATCACGATCGAAGTGTCGGCGAACGCTTGGGGGATGTAGTCTAGTCGAGAAGTGAGTTTCGTGAGAAAAATTGTTCGAATGGTCTTAAAAATATGAGCGATAGCTCATTCGATTCGGAATGCGATCCTGAAAAAGATGTATTTTTGTTTTTTTTGCGGAAACAAACATTGTTATTGTTATTAACAAAAAACAAAAAAAAAAAAAGACGTCTCCGGTTTTTGACTATAACTAAAAAACTTTGAGAGATAACGAAAATCGGAAAAAGCATCTTAAAGAGGAGGAAATTTCCAATCAAAAAGTCTCGACTCCCGGAACTCTATCTCCATTATTTATAATTTTAAGTTGACGCTGAAAATAGGGTTCCGCGCGGCCGTTTCTGCACTGACGCGTCGCCGCTGAACAGAGAGTGCGATAGAAATAATTTTTTTTTTACTATTAAATATTAATTTAAAAATTGAAAAAAATTATGCTATCATCAGAACACTCCAAAGAATCTAGCCCCGCAGAGAAAAAATTTTTAACTTCATTTTTCTAAAAGCTGTACAATTGTTAATTAACCCATTTTTTTCCGACTTCTGTTTTCATAAATGGCGACATAAAAGTTTAAATAATTGGCCTAAAATTTTTTTACTTCTTGGGAGCCCTTCTTATATGTATACTTAACAAGATTACGTAATAAAAGATTAAGAAAGTTTTTTCATTTGTTTATAATAAATTTATTAAGTTCCGAAAAAATGATAAATAAAGAATGTCAAAGACTGTATCTTTAATAGTTGAAAAGTTACAGCAATTTATAAGTTGACAAATCAGGTAACCGCTTCAACTTTGATACCACGATATTTTTTAAAAGCAATAAAAAATAGACAAAAAATTATTGTTACACTTTGTTATACATCGTTGTTTTCGTGATGTTTAATAGTTTAATAAAAAAAATAAACTGAAAATCAGAATTTGTTTATAACAAATTGGTAACTCAATAAACAATCAAATTGTTGCTAAAAAAAAATTTGTTTTTGTTACTATATAGAGAACTGCCGAATATGATTTTAGAAAAAGAAATTATTCCTTAACTAATAATTTAAATGTTAGATAAATGAAAAAAAAACGATTATAAACAATTAAAAAAATTTTGAAAGATTATTTTTAGCACTCGGATTCTGGCCAATCAGAGTGCGGTATTTGATGATGTGAAGGACATCCCAATTCAGAATTATACTGACAATTGCATCTTAGCTTTGATAATTGCATCCTAGCTTCTGATAATTGCACTCTAGCTTTGCGATTGTTCTTATAACCCAATATCTGTCAAACATCAGAATCAAAAGTTAATATAATATAATTATACCTCATTATATCTGCCGTTCTCTGCTTGGCCAGATCCGAATGCGAAAAATAATCCATCGAATACCACTCGACCTTCAAAATGAATCGGTTATTTCCCTCATGTTTTGATCCTGCGTAGCAACGAACGGACCAAGTTTTGCACAAAAATCATTCGCGCTGCGCGCTCGTGATTTTTGATCTGCCAAACTTAGCCCTCTCGATGCCACGCAGCAGAACAATCGGGAAATATCCGATAATTTTGAAGGTCTTGGGGTATTACTACAGAAATTTTTTTTCTATTTTAAATCATAGTTGACTTTTCTCAATATAAAAACAAACGATTTTTTTTGGAAAATATTCAATTTGACCATTTGTTTATGAAAAATTTTTCAACAAATGAAGTAAAAAATTTTGCTTCAACATTTATTAATGTCATTGTTAGATGCGAAAACAGCCATAACATAATTTTCCGTAAAAAAAATTTTTTTTACCATAATTTTTTTTATTTATCATTTTTTCGGAACTTAATAAATTTATTATAAACAAATGAAAAAACTTTCTCAATCTTTTATTACGTAATCTTGTTAAGTATACATATAAGAAGGGCTCCCAAGAAGTAAAAAAATTTTAGGCCAATTATTTAAACTTTTATGTCGCCATTTATGAAAACAGAAGTCGGAACAAAATAAGTTAATTAACAATTGTATAGCTTTTGTAAAATGAAGTTGAAAAATTTTTTTTCGGCATAGGCATTGAAAAGTCACTTTTTGACGCCTGTTTTCGATCCGTAAAGTAGCACTTTATACGGCTCATTTCAGAATTGCCATAAAAAGTCTTTTTATGGCAGTTTTGATGCGTAGTCCGAAGTGCGCAATCCGAAGCTGCCATATAAAGTCTTTTCATGGCAGTTTCGGTGCGCAGCCGGAGTGCGCGACAGATCGCGCCCGCCATAACCTCACTCTTCGTTGTATCAAGTGCGAATCTCAACAGGCGTCAAAGTGACTTTTCATGCCTATGTCGAAAAAAATATCGTATGGGGCGCGCCCGTAAACCGTTTTTGACTCGAATAATGATTTCAGAACTCGCTTCCGGCTCGCCTTCGGCTCGCCTTTAGCTCGTACTGAAATCATTATCCTCGCCAAAAACACTTGGTTTACGGCCATGCCACATAAAATACTATTCTCTGCGGGGCTAGATTCTTTGGAGGGTTCTGATGATAGCATAATTTTTGTCAAATTTTTAAATTAATATTTATTAGTAAAAAAAAAAATTATTTCTATCGCACTCTCTGTTCAGCGGCGACGCGTCAGTGCTGAAACGGCCGCGCGGAACCCTATTTTCAGCGTCAAATTAAAATTATAAATAATGGAGATAGAGTTCCGGAAGTCGAGACTTTTTTATTGGAAATTTCCTCCTCTTTAGGATGCTTTTTTCCGATTTCCGTTGTCTCTTAAAGTTTTTTAGTTATAGTCAAAAACCGGAGACGTCTTTTTTTTTTTTTGTTTTTTGTTAATAACAATTACAATTTTTGTTTCCGCAAAAAAAAAAAAAAAAAAAATACATCTTTTTCAGGATCGCATTCCGAGTCGAATGGGCTATCGCTCATATTTTTAAGACCATTCGAACTATTTTTCTCAGGAAACTCACTTCTCGACTAGACTACATCCCCCAAACTGAAAAACTTGACTCCTTCATTTGTTTGCAACGAACCTATCGGGAAATACCCGATAATTTTGGAGCTCTTGTGGTATTATATGTGAAAATTGCACCTGAACAGTTTTGAGACCTACAAGATTGTTCAGGTGCAATTTTTCTCTATCTGGCACGGTTCTCGCAGCCGTCCACAGTTAAAGCTGGCGGCACGAAATTTTTCGGTCATTTGTGACAGATCTTCTCATTTCTGACAAACTTGGTTTTGCGATCAGTACACACTCTGATCATCCCCTAAATACCTCTATTCGACGGCCGTAGGGGGGGGGGGGGAAGACCTACATTTAACGCCCAAAATTGGTCAAATTCGACTGGCCTTGTAATAACGCGTTACATAAGAGTACTCGGCCAGTCGAGTTACGAGCTGTTTTGAAAGATGTGAATTGATGCGGAGTGAATAACTAGATCGGGATTTCAAGTCAAATGATGGATGTGTAGATGAACCTGTCTCTTATCTACGTCTCGAGGTATGTGTATTGAATATACACAGTGAACTACATTATTGATAAGTTATATTATAGGTTATAGTACAATTTTTGTAACTCGGCGATTCAGCTGTTAGCGCTCTTTGCGTTCTTTTGGCCGCTTTGACCGCCGCCCTCTTCCGGATTCGGCAGTTTCGCCGCGAACGCGCTAAAGCTTCCTTGCCCGGGTTTCCGCGTGTTGCGGGATCTCGCTCTAGCAATAAATAATATCTCAATGATTACGACTTTACATAAGGCCTATGAGATGAGGTATACAGAGTATAATGAAATCCGTGCCCGTCAATTACCAGAGCCATTTTTCATCAGGAATAGGATCGGAATTTGATATGAAATATAACATGAACATCGAAACGGGCTTGTAATTCCGATCCAATTGTTGGTATAGAAAATAGCCCTGTTTTATGCGGGTGTGAATTTTGTCACACTCTGTATGCATGAAGTTTCTGTTTATTGGACGATTAAGGGGGAAGGTGACAGTTAATCATTTTATTTTTAGTCGATATTCACAGGGCTGGGTGATAATATGAGTGAATGATAAAATGTTGAATGTTTCAAGGGAGAATAGGTATAGTTTATTGTTAAATTCGGGTATCTTAAAATTTCAGTTAGGTGACATATAGTCGAGATCGCGTCGAGTCCACGTAACCAAGCTCTTTTGCCAGAGTCCTATACGGTGGAAGATGCCTTATCCAAAGCAACGGTCCGAAGAGACTGCAATCTTGTGGGTATAGTGAGAGATGATGTATCTACAGAAAGAACCACCAATATTAGAGATGGGACCAGATGAAAATAATTTTTTTCCGAAAATTATTGTGCATGATCAATCGTTGATAATGCAAAATAATTTTCGGAACACGTGAAAAATTATTTTTTTTTGGTCCCATTTCTAATATTGGTGGTTCTTTCTGTAGATACTTCATCTCCAACCACTCTCACAAACTTGCAGTCTCTTCGGACAATTTCTTTGCATGGGACATCTTCCACCGTAGGATTCTGTCAGAAAAGCTGTGTTACGTGGACTCTACGCTATATTGACTATATGTCACCTGACTGAAGTTTTAACATGCCCGAATTTAACAATAAACTATACCCATTCTTCTTCGAAACAGTCAACATTCTTATGATTCACTCATATTATCACCCAGCCCTGTGAATATCGACTAAAAAGATAAGGATTAACTGTCATCTTCCCCCTTAATGCGTTTGGTGATTTGTACACAAGAAATTGTTCGAGGGCGTGCAAGATGCCAAAATGCTTGTTGCAATTTCATCCGATTAGCAACAGACTCACTTTTTTTATCACCCGGCGTATCGTCCACTACGACCGCATTGGCTGCGTCGGTAAATGGTGAAGCTTCGGATGTAGATGGCGATATGTCGTCTGTATAGGTAATAATTATCGATGGTAAGTGTACTTCAAAATATAATTCGAATAGTCAGTTATTAAATGTCACTAGGTATAATGTCGCTTTCGGGCAGGTTGTGTAAGAGTGCATTGTCAAAGCTTTCACATTATTCATTTTATACAGAGCGATTCTGTGGAAAATCACGCACCTAAAAGGTAGGCTAACGGAAAACGCCTGAATTGAGCAGATCAAACATCGATGATTGGGTTTTATTTCCCACGAAATAAATAAAACCCAATCGTCGATATTTGATCTGCTCAATTCAGGCGTTTCCCGTTAGCCTATACCTTTTAGGCGCGCGATTTTCCACAGAATCGCTCTGTATAACGCAAGCATATTTTTCTCGCTTTTTGTCTTTTGAAGTCCTAGTACTTAAGGTAGTAGTCTCGCGAAATCATCAGCCAAGAGTTTTGAGGGCGCGTAGTGGTAGTTGCTCGGCCATTTGCCGGGATCTACTCAAAAACTTTTGATAGTTATTATGATTTTATTATGAGCATTTTTACCATCATTATTATTATTATTATTATTATTATTATTATCATTATTATTATTATTATTATTATTTTATTAATTATATTCATAATTTTCAAGCTTCTATTTCTTGTTTGGAACGGTGAAAACAGATCAATTTTTTTTTTTAACTATGTGGAAAGGATTATTCTACCATTTGGCACAGTTTTTTCAAACTCTATCTCGTCGTTTTTTTTTTTTTTTTTATAGCTAATATTCGATTTCGGCCATAAGAGCGCGTGTAAAAAAACGATTTTTTAATAATTAATATCTTTACTTCTGAACGGCACAGTTCCTCCAAACTCAGGCAATGTTTTTATAGCACTAAAAAGATCATCTATAAAAATTCGCATGGAAATCTATCTCAAAAAGTTTCACGAGACTACTACCTCAAGGTCCCTAGACTTGAAAGTGCTGTATACTAAGACTTAATTTTTTTTTTCGTTATTTTTTTTTTCTTCTTCACGACCCCCGGGTGACAGTAGCAAACAGCTTCCGTGTGCATGGCAGCTTCCTAATAAAAAAGCTCGACAAACATGGCTTCGTTATATAAAGTATATCATCTGCACCATGGAAATAGGCCTTTTAACGCCTTGGTGCACAATGTACTATCATTTCATTCTCAACTGTGATGGCCACTTTATTGACCTGAAAAGCGGGACTAAAGTAGCATATTATATTATACCTCTCGTACTTTTTTTCCCGCAAATTGACGCTTTTCCCCACTTGCGGAAAATCATGTATGTACTATTTCAGTTATTTTCCATTATTATTATTTTGTTTTCAACTTTTTCTTTCTATATTAATCTGAATTTTCAATAAATACTAATTTCTCTGCGTAGGACCCACTCTTCAGGTCAATAAAATGACCACAGTTGAATCAGAAATGTAACATCATCTGCAACACAGGAATAAAGGCCATTATTCCCTTATTACATAATGTACTATAGCAGTTCTTTCCGTACGATGTACAGCTGTAACATAAAGTTCATACTCACTGTCATAAACCAAGGGGTGATCTTTGGAATTCTCAACGTCAATCTCATCAGTTTTTGGATTATTATCCATAGCTACGGACATAAGCGTAGAAACTAAAAACAGATCTGAAGCAACGATGTCGAGCGAAAACGGTCCGTGAATTCTCTCTGCTATAGCCTATAGCCATACGCTCCGCTCTTCGAAGAGTCGACGGTCATGCGCAGCTCACGTGTCTGAGCCAGTCGAGACTCAGCCGTTGGAGCGACAAGTCAAACAGCAAGAGCAAGAGGAAGATGGAGCAAAATATCGAAGGTAAGAATAACTACCAATGTTAAGTAATCCCATTGTTGCTTTGAAATAATAACGCCATCGTGGAATGCATATCTCGTAATATGTGCATTGCAGGGTCGTGAAAATTGTAATCAAATTTTTTAAAATTATTTCTTACTTTCGTGATGTGTAATTGAATTTTTATTTAATTTAATTATCAAAGTAATGGGTAAATAAATAGAAATTCAACTATACATCACGATTATTACATGTATATGATATACATCATTCAATGTATAATTGTGTAAATAGTATGTACATATTATGTACACAATATACACAATTATATTCAGGCGCGTAACTAGAAACCAGTCCTTGGGTGGGGGGTCAATCTACCGCCGTACTTACTAGTTTTTACGGAGGTATAAAAAACGAGTTAGTTGTATTAGACCAATTGAAGAAAAAAAGATTTTTTTGTTGTACTAGTGATTAAATAGATGAAAAATATGAGTTCAAAGTCGACATTATATTTTGTTTGGGGGGGGGGGGGGGGGGGGGGCTCCCTCCTGGTTACGCCACTGATTATATTATGTACGTATAATAATAGTAATATTATATACATATTATGTACAGAATTTACACAGGGAAGACGGAAATTGCAAAAGTTATAAACAATTTAGTGAAAAAAAGAGGGGGAGTTCGGTTTTTTGCGAATATCTCAAAAACTATTTGAGATATTCAAAATCGCAAAAAAGATTCTAGAAGAGCAGAAAATTTCCTACAAAAAAGTCCCAGCTCCCCAAACTCTACAACCAATATTTATAATTTTAATTGTGCGATGAAAAAAGGATTGAAAATGGGTTATGCGACGGCCGCGTGCGCGTTTTTAGTCCTTTTTTCACCGCACAATTAAAATTATAAATATTGGTTGTAGAGTTTGGGGAGCTGGGACTTTTTTGTAGGAAATTTTTTGCTCTTTTAGGATCTTTTTTGCGATTTCGAATATTTCAAATAGTTTTTGAGATATTCGCAAAAAACCGAACTCCCCCTCTTTTTTTTCACTAAATTGATTATAACTTTTGCAATTTCCGTCTTCCCTTTCTGGGACCCTTCCGAAAAGTTTCTAAATGCCTTTCCGAACCAAATGACACCTTGCCCATCATTTTTGGTGAATATACATAAAAGTTATGAATAAAAGTCTGTTGACCAATGTATTAAAATGAATGAAAATCGTCGATACCATACAGTATGGCCTTCACGCCCATACTGGCATAGTGATATACGCGATGCATTTCTTTCCGTGTATACATTGAATGATGTATATATCATATACATGTAATAATTGTGATGTATAATTAAATTTTTATTCAATTACCCATTACTTCAGCAATGTGTAATTAAACTTCATTTAATTACCCATTACTTTGGTAATGTGTAATTGAACTTCAATTATAGTTGTCGCACCAAAGTATGGGTAATTAAATGAGTAATTCAATTGAAAGTGTAATTAGTGACTCGCACATTGGTGTATTGTGTATGTGTAACAATCTGCTACAAAACCGTTTTTCAGAGGAAAGTAAAAAAGAGGCAGAAGCCAAGGCTGCGACAGGGGACTCGCGTAAATCGAGTACAAACATGAGTAAGTACCTATGACGTGTGAAGCAGTGATGCAAATGAAACATTTTTTTAGGTTGATCATTTTTCATAATTTTATATCAATTATAAGTATCTATTTTTCACGGACGCACTTGATATTGCTGAATGAAGTAACTTCCTCATTGTTGCCAGCGTGACTGTTAGCAATTAGTTATTGTGAAAATTACGTGTCATGTTAAAACTGTACAATCTCCCCACAGATCCTAAGCCGGCCAAGGCGAATGATGAGCCGAAAAAAATCGGGGTAGCTTCAAGTAAGTAATCTTCCTGACTGGCCTGATTTGTTATACAGCTACCTACGTTGTAAGCAGAGCATCTAGTCTAGGGTTGGGTTGGGTGATATCAGCCAAAATATCGATATTACGTATCGATAATTATCAACACCGTTGTATAGATATTGACAGATATCGAATACTGAATATCGATATTATCAATATCGATATTTCATTACAGTTTAGCATTTTGAATTAATGCGAGCTAATGAAAATATGAATTAGATACCTTATAGACTGGCCGTTAAAAAAATGTTCATGCTCCAAGTTGAAAGATCTTAAGTTTACCTTGAAAAAGAAGATCCTAAAAGTTTTAATGCTTTATCTTACTATACCTCGAACGCCACGGCCGCCACGCTGCACGCTTGCAACAACGAGTTTTGGCAAATTCGCAAGCGAATTTCACTTTTCATATATGAACATATCGAGGTTCGATATTTGCGAGACAAGTATCAGTATTGAGATATATCAATAATGCCCTGTCTACACACGCACTTCAAGATCGGGAATATTTAAGAAATCTGTCAACTGTTTGCTCACTTCTGTTGTGGAAATTCAGTGATTGGCCAAGACCCTAAATATACCCGATCTTGAAGTGCGTGTGTAGACAGGGCATATGTAAAATATTGATAAAAATATCGATAAATCGGCTGCTAAATATCGATATTCGAGAATATCGATAAATATCGCCCAAACCTAATCTAGTCCGGGAGCTTGCCTTTTGGATCCGTATGCAACGGTGCCAGAGAAAATTAACCTGCGCCAGTTACAAATTCAACCTCACAGAATACTCATTTTTTTATACAAAAACTTTAAATATGATTTTCAATGTCTTATGAAATAAAATAGCGATGAAAAGTTATAAAAGAAGGTAATCGGCAATCGTAAAAATAATGAATCTGTATTTGGAACAACACTTTTATTCCTAAATATTTTTGTTTTACTTTTGTTGTAGTTTAATTATTATAATTACTATTGTAATCATATTTACAGTTTTTTTACGGAAAAAAAATGTTTTTGATAATTTTGAAAAATTCGGAGAAATAGCAAGAATCGTTTTCCCACGATGGGACCAGGGCCCCTATTCATTAACTTTTCGCTAACGAAACGATCGGATCAGCTTCTTTTGTCTTCTTTTCTATTGGGTAGATTTTCTTTCTTGAAACCTTATCGGTCGCTGACGTCACACTCGATAGTAGTATTATCAATACGATCGTAATCGAGGTTACTGAATGGGGTCAGGGGTCCAGGCTTAAAATTTGGGAAATAGAAAGTAGTTTGTTTGAGAACTGAGAATAAATAAACCGTAGGATACAAACAGTTTTCAAAATCAGATTTTGATCTAGGAATTGAACAAACCTATTGAATAATTTTTTTTTTGCATCAATTTTTCGGAAAATTCATTGAAAAATACACAATTTGAAAGGAAAAAAAATGTAAATTGATGCATTTTTGGGAAAATTAGGAGCACTAAAAGAAACAAAAATTTTTGAAAAATCTCATCTCATGAACGGCTTGATAAAGGAATTCGAAATAAATCATGGAGCTCTGTTTCACAGAGTACAAAAAGAAAAAAAAAAATTGAGGCCAAATTAAAATTGTCGATTTCGATGGTTGTTTCGGTTGTCGTGGAAAGCCCCATATACAGGGTGTCTTTCAATTAGTCATACAAACATACATAGGGCGATTCCTCTTTGAAGTAGAAAACGATTTTTCGCAAAAAAACTGAAAAATAAAAATCAAGATAGATACTAAGATAAAAGCGCATTCCTTTACGAACAAAATTATTCCAAGATCAGTAAGCTCTGATGAATACTTTCGGAGATATGAATTTTCAAACATAGCGGTGCAACAGCGGTTTACCAAAATTCATAGCTCTAACTCCGCCATTTTTGAAAAAATTCCAAAATCCTTGAAGTTGTATTTTTTTTTTTCCGTAGTACTAAAGATATTTTGAATGGCGGAAAGATCCGTGACTTGACGGGTTTTTTTTTTGAGTGAAGTGACGTGGATCCGCTTATATACCTATGTGTCATGACTATTTTTCAAAAACGAATTGATTTCGATATGCTAATTTCTAAAGATGAGGTATAACCGTTAGTGATCGTTGCAGACGCTCCACCAAATTTTGAAAGATCAATGATTCGAAATCTATACGTTTTGGAAACGAACGTCACGAAATGTTTTTTCTTAACCCTAGACGGGGCAACTTATTTTTTTTCACCTTCTATCGGGCAACTGGGGTACCGGAGTACCCCAAGAGTTTCCGAATGAAGCACGCCTTTCTAGTTGCAATAAGATACGATTCTTGTACGTCATTTGCTTCGTTATTGAATCAGGAAGACGATGGTATGTATTCAAAGCCCTTTCCTTCAAGAGAAATTCGAGAAAAACTTGTTTAAAGTAACGAAAAGTGCGGTGAAGAGCTAAAAATGACTTTTTTCGAAGTTGGCTTGGGGTACCTCGAGACCCCAGTTATCCCGTCTAGGGTTAAAAATGAATGAGCGATTGAACATAATATAAAGTCGTAATTTCTTAGATTTGCTTTAGACAGTTGGTGACAATTTATACAATTTCTTTCGGATTTAAACAAACATATCCGCATTCCGTGGATAGGAATCTAAAACTAACACAGGTTGTACTCCGTCAGTATCTTATTGCTTGCGCGATCAGAAGCAGGCTCCTTGACTAACCATGCAGGTGAGCAGAGGAAGCAGTCTCATTTCATGTCATTTTTGTTTGTCCCCATTAAGCTAGCGGAGAAAAGTCGGCACCACGTTCTGTCAAAAATTCCGGTGCCTCAGGGAAAGGTGAAGGTGGAGGAGCTTCCACAAGTGGCACTGCCCTTCGCTATCGGTCTCGCGGAGGCCGTAGCGGTCCAGGTATTTCGATATTATTTATTATATATAATAGAATAGATAGAATACGTAATTTATTTGACTCTAGGAGCAAGTCCCCCAACAGCCGCAGCATTTTATCCATTTCGTAGTTACTGAATCTTACGCAGCAGCGCAGTAACTATACTTCGTCTTCTGGTTTGTATCTACAGATAGTGGCAAAACCGCTCCACAACGGGGCCGACCGAAAGACTCTGCACCTGGACCAAACGATGAAATGACGGTCAATCGTACGAATCCAGTGGAACGTCGAAATTCGTACGATGGTGGTGCCAGGGCAGGAGGAGGAAACAAATTCCGCGGATACCGCGGCTATCGGGGAAGAGGGTACCAGCGACCCTACACAGCGCCGCGGTATATGAATAATCATATAACTTATAATTATTATGGGTCGCAGCCTCCTCCGCCACCACATGACTGAATAATGTATATCCCCAATAAACCATAACGTAGATAAAATAGGGCTGATGTCCGGCTAAAACACGTGTATTAAACGTGATTACGTTTAATACACGTGATTTAGCCGGACATCAGCCCTATTTTATCTACGTTATGGTTTATTGGGTCATGAGTATTAGGGTGATTCAAAAAAAAAATTTAATTTCTTACTAACAGGCTCAAAAGTTGCCTTTGGGTATAAAATGATGCCTGTTGAAATATGAGCTCTTAATATTAATAATCAGATGCTGCGCATCGCACTTCTCGTTTTTCCATAAGAATAACGTGATGAATTATTTTTGCTTCTTCTGATTTTTATAACTAGCGAATGATACGTCACACAGAGAATCAGCTAAAAAGTTCTCAATTATTTTCTAATAACTCCACTCGTTAAAGTTATTCAAGGTCAAAGTTTAATGTAATTAATCAATTAATCAATTAATCAATTAATTAATTAATTAATTTTTTTTTCATTCAATTCTGTACACAAATATGTCTGTAGATTCTTTGTGTGACGTATCATTTGCTAGTTATGAAAATCAGAAGAAGCAAAAATAATTTATCCCATGTGATTCTTACGGAAAATCGAAAAGTGCGATGCGGAGCAACTTAATATTAATATTAAGAGCTCATATTTTAACAGGCATCATTTTATACCTAAATGAAACTTTGAGCCTGTTGGTAAGAAAAAAGAAAAAAATTTTTGAATCACCTTAATAAGCATCCCCTCTCAAAGCGCCCTGGCCAAAACCCTCACCATTTTTAATTCCTTTATCCTACTATAGTATGTTGTTCGTCATCACAAAAAAGCCCGCTCTAGCAAGTTTTAGATTTTTGGAAAAATTGGTCTGGTCGTTATCATTTACAATCGCAAACAATGAGGGTTTTGGCCAGGTCGCTTTGGGAGGCAATGCCCCACTATATAGTATACTCTTTGGTGTAAGACTTAATAAAAAAAAAACATTTATATTTCACCAGAGTGGATTTGACAGTTCGTTTTATATTGTGTACCTCCAGTCATTCTAGTGAGCCTTTTTATTATCCTTGTCTCGATATAATCCCAGTACCGTCCATAAGTTGGATATGACTTAGAGAATTTAGAGGTGCAATGGAAAGTGTAATATCTCGGCGAAAAACAGCGTGAAAAGAAAAATTTTAAAACGCATTTTGAGGTATGAAATCTTGGATCTTTCGTTTTTTATATAATAAATTATTATTAATTAATAACAATTTTTTTTTCAATTTTTTTTTTTCGATTTTTTTTCGATTTTTTTTTTTTAATTTTTAAAAAAAAAATTTATTTTTTTCAATTTTTTTTTTTAATTTTTTTTGTTTTTAATTTTTTTTTCATTTTTTTGTTAATTTTATTTTTAAGTTGAAAAATATCTATAAGTGTGTGGTGCACGACTCAACACGCGCTATCCCCGATCCGATCGACGCGCATCAAAGTCGGCCCATTCCGTGCCCTTATTATAAAAAGTACAGTGTGCATCTAGGGAGGGATGGCCATTTTACCTCGGGTGGGACGTTTTTAGCACTCGTCTTTGTCTCGGGCGCCTTCGGCGCCCTCGACTACGACTCGCGCTAAAAACGTCTCACCCTCGCTGGAAATGGCCATTTTCCCTCCCTAGATACACAATATACTATTTTCTAACCTTCGCCAATTCTTCTACAGACTTGAGATACCAAAAGAAAACCGCCCTGTGAATCTAAAGTTCCACACTCGATTATTCCGGTCGTGAGAATTTATTTTCAACCTTTTTTTTCGATTTTCACCCCCGAACGGTGGTGTCCTATTTTTTTTGATTTTCGCCAATTTTCCTACAGACTTCAGATACCAAAAGAAAACCGCCCTGTGAATCTAAAGTTCCACACTCGATTATTCCGGTCGTGAGAATTTATTTTTAACTTTTTTTTTTGATTTTCACCCCCGAACGGTGGTGTCCTATTTTTTCTTATTTTTGCCAATTTTCCTACAGACTTGGGATACCAAAAGAAAACCGTCCTATGAATCTAAAGTTCCACACTCGATTATTCTGGTCGTGAGAATTTATTATTAATTTTTTTTTTCGATTTTCACCCCCGAACGGTGGTGTCCTATTTTTTCTTATTTTTGCCAATTTTCCTACAGACTTGGGATACCAAAAGAAAACCGTCCTATGAATCTAAAGTTCCACACTCGATTATTCTGGTCGTGAGAATTTATTTTTAATTTTTTTTTTCGATTTTCACCCCCTAACGGTGGTGTCCTATTTTTTCTAATTTTCGCCAATTTTCCTGCAGACTTACGATACCAAAAGAAAACCGCCCTGTGAATCTAAAGTTCCACACTCGATTATTCCGGTCGTGAGAATTTATTTTCAACTTTTTTTTTTGATTTTCACCCCCGAACGGTGGTGTCCTATTTTTTCTAATTTTTGCCAATTTTCCTACAGACTTCGGATACTAAAAGAAAACCGCCCTGTGAATCTAAAGTTCCACACTCGATTATTCCGGTCGTGAGAATTTATTTTCAACCTTTTTTTTTTATTTTCACCCCCGAACGGTGGTGTCCTATTTTTTCTAATTTTCGCCAATTTTCCTGCAGACTTACGATACCAAAAGAAAACCGCCCTGTGAATCTAAAGTTCCACACTCGATTATTCTGGTCGTGAGAATTTATTTTCAACTTTTTTTTTGATTTTCACCCCCGAACGGTGGTGTCCTATTTTTTCTGATTTTTGCCAATTTTCCTACAGACTTTGGATACCAAAAGAAAACCGCCCTGTGAATCTAAAGTTCCACACTCGATTATTCCGGTCGTGAGAATTTATTTCCAACCTTTTTTTTCGATTTTCACCCCCGAACGGTGGTGTCCTATTTTTTTTGATTTTCGCCAATTTTCCTACAGACTTCAGATACCAAAAGAAAACCGCCCTGTGAATCTAAAGTTCCACACTCGATTATTCCGGTCGTGAGAATTTATTTTTAACTTTTTTTTTTGATTTTCACCCCCGAACGGTGGTGTCCTATTTTTTCTTATTTTTACCAATTTTCCTACAGACTTGGGATACCAAAAGAAAACCGCCCTGTGAATCTAAAGTTCCACACTCGATTATTCCGGTCGTGAGAATTTATTTTTAACTTTTTTTTTTGATTTTCACCCCCGAACGGTGGTGTCCTATTTTTTCTTATTTTTACCAATTTTCCTACAGACTTGGGATACCAAAAGAAAACCGTCCTATGAATCTAAAGTTCCACACTCGATTATTCTGGTCGTGAGAATTTATTTTTAATTTTTTTTTTCGATTTTCACCCCCTAACGGTGGTGTCCTATTTTTTCTAATTTTCGCCAATTTTCCTGCAGACTTACGATACCAAAAGAAAACCGCCCTGTGAATCTAAAGTTCCACACTCGATTATTCCGGTCGTGAGAATTTATTTTCAACCTTTTTTTTCGATTTTCACCCCCGAACGGTGGTGTCCTATTTTTTTTGATTTTCGCCAATTTTCCTACAGACTTCAGATACCAAAAGAAAACCGCCCTGTGAATCTAAAGTTCCACACTCGATTATTCCGGTCGTGAGAATTTATTTTTAACTTTTTTTTTTGATTTTCACCCCCGAACGGTGGTGTCCTATTTTTTCTTATTTTTGCCAATTTTCCTACAGACTTGGGATACCAAAAGAAAACCGTCCTATGAATCTAAAGTTCCACACTCGATTATTCTAGTCGTGAGAATTTATTTTTAATTTTTTTTTTCGATTTTCACCCCCGAACGGTGGTGTCCTATTTTTTCTTATTTTTGCCAATTTTCCTACAGACTTGGGATACCAAAAGAAAACCGTCCTATGAATCTAAAGTTCCACACTCGATTATTCTGGTCGTGAGAATTTATTTTTAATTTTTTTTTTCGATTTTCACCCCCTAACGGTGGTGTCCTATTTTTTCTAATTTTCGCCAATTTTCCTGCAGACTTACGATACCAAAAGAAAACCGCCCTGTGAATCTAAAGTTCCACACTCGATTATTCCGGTCGTGAGAATTTATTTTCAACTTTTTTTTTTGATTTTCACCCCCGAACGGTGGTGTCCTATTTTTTCTAATTTCTGCCAATTTTCCTACAGACTTCGGATACTAAAAGAAAACCGCCCTGTGAATCTAAAGTTCCACACTCGATTATTCCGGTCGTGAGAATTTATTTTCAACCTTTTTTTTTTATTTTCACCCCCGAACGGTGGTGTCCTATTTTTTCTAATTTTTGCCAATTTTCCTGCAGACTTACGATACCAAAAGAAAACCGCCCTGTGAATCTAAAGTTCCACACTCGATTATTCTGGTCGTGAGAATTTATTTTCAATTTTTTTTTTCGATTTTCACCCCCTAACGGTGGTGTCCTATTTTTTCTCATTTTCGCCAATTTTTCTACAGACTTCGGATACCAAAAGAAAACCGCCCCGTGAATCTAAAGTTCCACATTCGATTATTCCGGTCGTGAGAATTCATTTCCGTGAATATTTGTGTTTAGGGGTGAATTTCAAATCCCTACGGCTTCTTTTTCGGTCAATTTATCCCTCCTGAACTATTTTTAGACTCAATTTTTCTCGAAAAAAATTTGTAACTTTCAAAATAATGGTTTTTAAGAATCGTTCGAAGAACGTTCCAAACTTCAACTAGGTATATTATTTTCATTTTTTTTTTCTGCAATATAGTATTTAAGGTTCTCTTGAAATAAAAAACTTGATATAATCATTGTTGTATGAGATTTTATATACCGATCAATTTGATTGTTCTTTTCATCGATAAAAAATGTCACTTGCACCCTTAATTTCAAGTACCGTTTAAAGATAAAAATTGCACTTTTGTTCACTTCATTGCGCCTGTAGTATAAATCATACTATTTTCTCTACTTCAGTATAAATTCAGTGTAGATTCGGTGTACATTGCCAGTATACTAGAAATTTTGACTTCGGTATAAATTCGGTGTAAATTCGGTGTAACTTTCGTGTACGTTGGATGCTATAACGAAGATTTTATTTTTTGGTATGGGTTTGGTGTAACTGTAGTATGATCTCGGTGCAGTTTTCGGTGTCAATTTTGGTGTGAACTTGGGTGTAAAAAATTCTCAAATACACGGTGTCGTTTGGGTGAGAATTCAGTAGATTTTCGGTAAAATACTGAATTTACACTAAATTTACACCTAATTCACACTAACACCAAATTTACATCGTAAAAATACTGAAAAATTACCGTGAAGACAGATCCGCCAGGGTATGCATTTGTCGAAAAGGGTTTATTAGTATCCATATTGTAACTTTACGGCAGTTTCGCGGAACCGCGGAACTGACAGTTATTGTGAGTTCTTTGCTCTGTAGGAAAATTCGGGACCTCTCTATCTAATTTATCTAATTATGCCTACTTACGGACTTTGAACGTCGTGCGTTCGCAGCCGTCTCTCCGATTCACGGACCTTGTGCACCGAGTGCACGCCGCCGTAATCTAGTCCTACCTTATCACGGACCTTGAACGCAAGGCGTTCGCAGCCGTATTTCTAATCTGAATAAGAATTTATTAGGACTGGGAAATGGCGGACTAGGGAACCAGCATCAAATCTTAGCTATAATATTTTAACATTAGGCAATTTATTTATTAATTCAAACTCTATTCACGGTTGCAACCGACTTAAAACTATATTTACAAAGTTACTTACTCGCTATTTGATACGTCAGTTTAGGTGCAGGAGACCCTCTGTCTTATGACTTTATTTTGACGTTTTATATTGATGATGACTATAATAATGTTATATTATTGTAGGAGATTTGATTTGAAAATAGAGTAATATTCTAAAATTCCAAATTTAATGGGACTATATCATAATGTGGCTAGGCAGATCGCTAGGCCCTTTGCCTTTAGCGTCTGATAACAAGAGATATGTGAGTCAACTCGGTCGCTATGCCTGAGATTGCTATACGAAGTATCTGTGAGAAGTTATACGCGTTGAGTCAACCTGGCGCTTTGCCTAAGATTGCTGACTGTCCGTGCGGCGACACGCTTTTTCGTCATTGAGGCCCGATAAGAGGCGTTTACGGGTCTATTTGCGGACCGATAGATGGCGGTTTGCAGTTTTGTCCCATAAAGTGAGGCCTAGTCCCGGTAAATACATTCAGCAGGTCTAGGCCTGATAAAAACCCCACTTCTCGGGCCTTCATGACGAAAAATAGTATATGGCATTAGGCCGGCTGCGTTGGTTTGCAAGTCGTGTGAAGTTTTCAGCACTCTCCTCGCAAACCTCCGCTTACCGGCCTCATGACATAATATACTATTATACAAGTTGTGGCGTCACGCCGAGCACCGTAGCTCGTCTAACGTTCTAGTCTCTACTCGAATGTTCGCAGCTTACTCGTAACGGCTCGTTTGAATGTAAACGATCAAGCCTATGCCGCCTGATACGTTACAATATTGATTTTGTTTTCAAAAACACTGGTGCATCCGGGCTTATTACTGAAAGCGCGTTCATTTTTCATGATGACCGCGGGTAACTGTTCTCTTTGGGAGTTATTTAAGGTTTCAATTTGACTGACCAGTTGTTGGACTTAAAGCTGAAAGTCGTTGTCTTCATTTTTTCTGGTCTCTGACGGAGATTGATTATTGAAATTTTGTTCGTATGTTAATGCATTTATAAAAGAAGTTTCTTGAGGGACTTCCTTTTTACTTCAAATTTGAGACAACCCTTTGAATGGTGATCTCATTTTAAATTCTTCTGATAAAATTTCTAAGCTCTGACTGTTACGTTCTTGACTCTTTCTTTTGAAGCTAACTTCTGGTTCTTGTACTGTAAAGTCTTTGAATCAGATCGCTCGGATATTTAAGTCAATTATTACACGATGCTGGTGGATCCAATCGATCACCAGTGTAACGTCTTCGAACGGATGGGTAGGACGTAGCACGGAGTTTCGACCTGATATGGTCGAATTTCGATCTTAATTAGCACTTGCCTTTTTATGGTAGGTGACTTATGAATAAACGGTTCTCGTAGCTTCATATTTTGTACGGGTAATGTCGGAATCTTTCCTCCTTTTGCTAAACGTTGAAAGAACGCCTCAGAAATACCGGTTATTTGACTCGCAGTGTCCATGAGCGCAAGAATCGGAATATTGTTGATTTTAAGTTCTGAATGTGGAAAATCTAGTTATTCTGTCTCTACTTTCGAATTGATAGGAATTTCCTCGACTTCCCTAATTAGCTCTTCGTACATGGAATTCATGACGTTCCCTGAACCTAGGCATCGACCTCTGTCTAGATTCGGTTCTAGTTTAAACTTGACCCTGCGTTATTTTCTGGGTTTGTTTTTCTGTATAGAACCGGTTGGTCGGTACGCGGCGTACTTGGTGTTTTTGGTATTGCACCTCGGCTTTGATTATTTTGTCTATTAAGGTTCGGTACATCATTTCCGTGATTTCGCATTGGTTCGTTATATTGAGGTTGTTCGTGAAAATGTGGCTGGTTGTAGAAACGCTGTTGATCGTGGAAACGCGGTTGATTATGAAATTGCGGTTGATCAAGCAGCATAGGATTCTCTATGAGATTAAGTCGCTCTATTATTGAGTTTACGTTATTGCAGTCAGTAATACCGATTGATGAATATACGCATTCAGTCGAAAATTGTCTGCTTATATTATAACATATCTAGAAAGTGGACATTCTATCATCAATTCGGGTTGCCCGGTGCAACTGATCGTAGAAGTATTCCGTTAACGACAATTCACCCCATCGATTAAATCGTCTGCTCACCCATTCGCTTCTCTTTCGCAACCGCATCGGTTCACTCCAATGCGTACAAAGAAATTCCTCCTTGAATTTCGCTTACGTATTCAATTCCAACTTTATCGCCGCAAACCAGAGTTTGGCGCTACCATGATAGATATTACTATTTATTTTCAATCCATCTAATTGCGTATTCGGCTGGGCGCTCCATTTCCTAAACCAGTTTTCGAGTTCCTCTAAGAATTCTCACGGAAAGACTGTATCGTTATTATAAAATGTTGATGGTTTTTCCTTGATCATATGGGTAAGCATGGGTAGCTGACTGTTCGTGATCGCGCGAAGCTGTGCTAATTCTATCTCAATTTGAGTTGTGAATGAAGTTGACTGATTTGAGTTTGGCCTTAAGGCTCGTCTTTCTAATGCTTGGAATCGGTTGTCAAACCTATCCACGATTTGTTAAACGTAATCGCTCGTTTCTAATCGCATCTCTTGCCTGGTTGTTTCTAGCTCGTTGGAAAAGGTGGTACGAATTCTATCAATTTTGTCTTGAACTTTCTTTGAATCTGAGTTTTGATTTTGAATAAGTCCGCTCTAGCTTCGGATCGAGACTCAGTCATAGGGGGTCTGAGATTGTCTAATAAATTGCCCGACGGAAAAATATTTTGCCTAATCATGTATAATCATGGATGATTATATGTAGATTTATACCGAGAATATTCGGTGAAGGTAAACGATCCCCTTCCTACGGAACAACCAGCACAGGCGCGCACCGCGTACGTGAGACTCGAGGGGCGGGGCTAGGCAGCCAGTGGTGCTTCTACCGAATGTTCCGCGCTAGGCCGAATCCGTATAGCCCACCTTGATACTTAACCTAGAAAGCAACCATCGCACTGAACACGGAAAAGAATGAACGCGAATGAAATGAATTCGCCTGATGTGAACATTTATTTTTGAAATTTATGAACGAATTTGAAATCAAATATCAATTAATTGGAATTAAGTATTGATTATCAGTGTTTAGGATCGATACTTGAGACGGAGTGAAACAGGTAAGTAAAGGGTAAGCTATTGAAGACAACATGGTCAAAAATTAGTTTATTCATTGATTTATTTATTTATCAACAGAAAAGTGAAATTTATCAACGATTATTGGTTAATCGAGGGATCCATTGATGTTGAATTATGGTGTACGCACAAACTTATCGGAGATTGAATGCTTGGGAATCGATGAGCCACTGTCGAACGTGGTACAATTTTACTCAAACCATTTTCGACTCTCAACGACTACTTCTATCGGAGGCCCGAGTGCTGAGATGTACCTCAACGAGGCTTCGTAGCGTGCGGAGCGGCTTTGTCGTAGGAGTTTGTAGTGCTATGAGGTAGCGTGCGAGCAGCTTATTTGCAAGAGTTCGTGGCCCGTCGACGATATCCATCGAACATTCCTTACTCTAACGAGCATTCAACGTTCATGTCTCGTAGCAGGCGGAGAAGCTTTGTCGCAGATGTTCGAGGTGCGATGAGGCAGCGTACGAGGAGCTTTGTTGCAAGGGTTCGTAGCACGCCGACGATATGGGCTATTCCGCGTCAACCGGATTAGTCATCTCTCAGATATTTTTTTAGTTTGAAAAACGGAATAGAACAACGGTGAAAAACACATTCTTGAAACTTCACTTATCGCTTCGAGCAGGCCTTGTGAAGGTACAGTATTTTTTTCAGATTGTTTAATCATGTCCCACATCGTGAAAATGACTAAACTTACGCTGCGACGCCACCGCGGAGTAGCGGTGGACGGCAACCGGCCGCCCGCCATTACGTAGAGCCTCGGCGCGCCGCAATTTCATGCGCATCGACACCTTCAATGATTTTTTACTCGGAAACGAAGAAGAACACATCTCTGGAATTGATTCACAGGTTGTAGTATAGTTCAAGGAACATGTCAGAATTGAAAAAGACATTTTTTGATCGTGTTGCTCACTGTTTCAAAAATCTTTGAAGAATTAATTGTTGAATAAACAATTGATAACAACTTTTCTTTAACATTTTGTATTTTTTCCTAAATTCTATGGAGCTTTCCGCGTAATTAAAAAAAAAAAATTTTTGTATCTCATTTTTTGCCGAAGTCATCAATTTTTGAAAAAAATGGGGGTCTAATTTGTTATGGTTAATAAAAAATCGAATTTTGTATTATGATATTTGCGCTTCGGCACAAAAATCTAACTACCCTTACACGATCCACATGCCGAATTAAAAAAATATCTGAGAGATGACTGATCCGGTTGACGCGGAATAGCCCATATGCAGTCCTTCTCTTGACTCTGGCGAAGCCTTGCCGCACAAAAATTCAATGGAAAATGCTCGCCGATGCACTGCAAACTCTCACACGAAGCTCCACTGTACGCTACCAACACAGTACAAACACCTGTGATGGAGTTCCTCCGCAAGATGCGAAACATGAACGTTGAATGCTCCTTGGACGAGTAAGAAATGTTCGGTGAATATCGTCGACGTGCGACGAACCCTCGCAACGAAGCTCCTCGTCCGCTGCCTCGTCGCACTGGAAACATCTGCGACGAGGCATCTTCGCCTGCTACGAGACATGAACGTTGAATGGTCGTTGGACGAGTAAGAAATGTTCGATGAATATCGTCGACGGGCTACGAACCCTTGCAACGAAGCTAATCGGTACGCTGCCAAGCCTCGCCGACGTTGTTGCTAGCTCTCGTTCCATCGATCCCTGCTTGGTTCTCGATCACTCTTCGCAGTCTGTTGCCTGAGGTCAGCTTGGACAACGACGCCGGTGATATTTCTCCTCAAGAGTTAGCGGGCGATCAGTCATTGGGTACGTAGGATACAAAGTTAACGGATATCGAAAAGACTGACAAGACTTATAAATTCTCATGGTAGTCAGTTATACTCTCACCTTGCTGTTTCAGAGAAAGTAACGATGTCCTGAGATGGCAACATCTTCTTCAACTAGTATGAATTCATTCTCCTCCGACACCTGATTGTCGACGTACCACAAACTCCTGCGACAAATCCCCTCCGCACGCTATAAAGCCTCGCTGAGGTGCATTTCAGCACTCGGATCTCCGATAGAAGTAGTCGTTGAGAGACGAAAATGGTTTGAGTAAAATTGTACTACGTTCGACAGTGGCTCATCGGTAGCCTCTCTTCGATACCCAAGCATTCAATCTCCGATGAGTTTGTGCGTACACCATAATTCAACAGCAATGGATCCTTCGATTAACCAATAATCGTTGATAAATTCCACTTTCCTGTTAATAAATGAATAAATCAATAAATAAACCAATTTTCGACCATGTTGTCTTCAATGATTTACCCTCCACTTACCTATTCCACTTCGTCTCAAATATCGATCCTAAACACTGATAATAATCAATACTTAAATCCAATTAATTGATATTTGATTTTAAGGGAGTATGTACACCTTTGGAGGAGTTGAAATTTCTAAAAAGAAATTACTCTTTTTCTGCGACTTGTGGACTCTGACAAAATGCAAAAAAATAATGATGCCCAAGGAGGGTTCAACCCTCATTACGCATATTTTACATCATGTATTACTTCCAGTCTGAAGGTGGCTACGCTGAAGGGGAAAAAATACTAAATGGCTCGGATGTCGTAAAGAATCAGGACCACCATTGGATCAATCTTGAAACGTTTGGTCCTTGATTGTTCGTGGAAGATGCCTCTATGGTATGAACGTAGGGATTTTTGATATTGCAAAAATTACTCGATTTATTCAATTTTTTTGATTTTTTTTTTGCATTTGTCAAATTCTTCTTACTTTTTTTGCCAGTATCTGAATCAAAAACGGGTTTATCAGAAAATCCCACGTTCATACCATAGAGGGAAGTCTTGTGAATAATTGGAGACCAAAAATTCCAGAATCGATCGAACGGTGCTACTGATTCTTTACGACAACCGGTCAAAATATACATTCTCCAGAAATCAACTTTTAAACTTGTTCATTGAAATTTTTTTTTTATTTCCTACTTTTCCCAGAGAAGAAAATGTAGTTACAGGAAATTAAGTTTTAAGATTTTGCTTATGATTAAGGGGGTATATACACCTTTAAATGGGTTGAATTTCTGAAAAACAATTTTTCTTTTTTTTTCAACTTGAAGACTCTGATAAAATTGAAAAAAATTATCATGTTTGGGGAGGGTTTGACCTTCATTATCCATATCTTACATCATGTATTACTTCCAGTCTAATAGTGGCTGCGCTGAAGACAGGAAAATACAAAATCACTCGGTTGCGGTAAAGAATCAGACCCAGCGTTGGACCAATCTTGGAATTTTTGGTTCTCAATTGTTCATAAGACATCCCTCTATTAGATGAACATAGAACTTTTTGATATTGCAAGAATTACTTGAGTTATTGGATTTTTTCGATTTTTTTTCTGAATTTGAAACAAAATTTTGCTTATTTTTGTAATATTTCAACTAAAAATGGGTTTATCAAAAAGATCTATGTTCATCTGATAGAGGTTTTGATTCTACAAATTTGGAGACCACAAACGCGAGAATCGGTCCAGCGATGCTCCTGATTCTTTACGACAACCGTTCAAAATATTCATTCTCCAGAAATCCACTTTTAAACTTTTTTATCAAAATTTTTTTTTTTATTTCATAGTTTTCCAAGAGAAGAAGATGTAGTTACAGGAAATTAAGTTTAAAGATTTTGCTTATGACTAATATGCTGGATCCGCAGCTGCTCTCGTATCGATGAGTTATGAGTCGAGTCGAGTCTAGACACATGTGCCAGGGGGAGGTTCGTAGTGAGTTTTGACCTGTTCTGTACAACAACAGTGTCCGTTAGGTGTCCGGTGAGGCTGTTAGAAAAATAATGAATTGCTTTAGCAAAAATCTGATCAAAATTTTTCAACATAAAAATTCTCTAAAATTTTTGATCTTCAATATTTTTGAGATTCAGAACACGCTAGCACAATTTTTGTCAATACTACGAAAATTCTTTCATCTTTCATCAATCATACCTTTTTTCTTATAATATTGTTAAGGACAACACCCCCACCCTTTCTCGGAAACTCCGAATAGAGGGGGATTAGGATTAAGTAACGAGGCGATCGGGAGGACAGTCAGTCTTAATCCCGACCTCAAGAGAAGAATACATTTTTCTGTTATAGAGCCTAGTGGCTGAGTCTTCTCTGATAAATTACTTTGCTTTTGAACTTGAATTACCTTACTTTCATTTCTTCCTAGTCCATTCCTAACATCAGAAGTGGGATACGATCCCACGCCCACAAAGTGGCAGCATATTGGCATAAGCCCATGAATATGGCAGCATACGGTAGTAAGCCCAGCATGTGGCAGCCCGAGAATACATAAAAAAAAAAAAAATTATTGAGAATTTGTTCCAATATCGTACTGGCAGCACCAGATCAGCTGCCAGGTGATTTTGTTTCAGATGCAGATTCTCGAAGCACATAGAAGACACGCTCGGGGACGATCGTAGTATCAGGATTGGCCGTGTTAAGGATAACACCCCCACCCTATCTCGGAAACTCCGAATAGAGGGGGATTAGGATTAAGTACCGAGGCGATCGGGAGGACAGTCAGTCTTAATCCCGACCTCAAGAAAAGAATACATTTTTCTGTTATAGAGCCTAGTGGCTGAGTCTTCTCTGATAAATTAATTTGCTTTTGAACTTGAATTACCTTACTTTCATTTCTTCCTAGTCCATTCCTAACAATATTTATTAAACTCTTGCAATTAATATATGTATTGTAGACATACTCATCTTTTTAGAAATCCAAATGTGTAGTTTCCTGGCATCGATTTCAAACACACTTTTTGATGGATCATCTTCTTTCGATTCCGAAGTCTCATCTCAGATATATAAACACTGTGTTTATTCGATAATGGAAATTACTAGTGGTTTGAATTCGTAATGAAAGCACGATAATATTTACAAACAAGTGGACACCTAACCTCGAAAAAATGTAGATCGCAGCCATGTGTTCTGTCAATGATCACAATTCAAAAGAATATTGAAAATTGAATATGTGTAAGAATGATAATTACGAAGAATTAAAAGATCACAGAATCAAATTCAAAATCGAAATATATAAAAACGTCATAAAATTAAGCAGTGGTGTAAGTGGTGTTGGCGGTGTTGTACAATACTGATGGCACCACTCTGAGGGTTCGCGCGCCGCGCCGCGGCGCTTTTTCGCAATCTGGCACTGTCATGGCTGTAACTTTTCAAATCCTCTAGATATTTTGCCACCGATTTATTTGCAGGTAGAGTAGGTCACTAGCATTCCAAATAAATTATAAAAAAAAAAATGATTTTTTGAAAATTCAAAGGTGTAGATACCCCCTTAATATGCTGGAGCCGCAGCTGCCCTCGTATCGATGTGTTATGAGTCGAGTCGAGTCTAGACACATGTGCCAGGCGGAGTTTTGTAGTGAGTTCTGACGTCCCGAGTCGAAATTTTAGGCCTGCTTTGAACCTCCTTTCAACCTCGTAGTCTCGTCGAGAGTCTGTCAAATCTTGGGAGTATCGAGGAGTCAATGGAGGTTACGACGTATACGGTACGTTTCATATCAGACTCCACTTGAACCTACAAAAGTGGCAGAAACTGAACATTTGCTTTTTGACTTGAAAATGATGCTTTTATTGCATTCACAAAACATAATTCAGCTCAATAAGTTTAGAATCATTACATAAAAAGTGGTTTATAATAATCGAAGAGCATGGTACATAGTATACATAAGACGACATAAAGGACCCCGCACATTTCTTATGGGAAATGGCTTTCAGTCGATTTATCCAAAATTGAAGTATGTTCTAGTTGACGACCTACTGATCAAATGTTCTCATGGGCGCAACTCAAAATAATGGACCAATTTTGAGATATAGGCCCATGAAGTTAAGCTGGTATGAGGCCATTACCATAAAAATGAATGATTTTCCTGAAATCTTCAACCAATGAATGATGATCATTTTTCAATAAAGTATCCCAATGCGGTAATCATCCCAAAACTTCCTTGTCGTTGATCTTGAGTGATTCAAAAATTGAGAAAAATAATTATACGTACATACGAGACAGACACACACGCAGGCGCGGACACACTCGCCGTCCCCCCTCCCCCCCCCCCCCAGCCACCGCCGAAAATCCTCAACTTCAGGGGTCTATATCTCAAAATTGGTCCATTATTTTGAGTTGCGCCCATGAGAACATTTCATCAGTAGGTCGTCAACTAGAACATACTTCAATTTTGAATATTTCGACTGAAAGCCATTTCCCATAAGAAATGTGCGGGGTCCTTTATTGTTATATAAATGGGACATTTCACGTCAAAACGAAAACGCTTCAATCGATGGGTCTCTGATTTTATTCCAAATTTTTTTTCTTGTCCTATTTCAGGACCAATACCTACATAGTGAAGCATTTTTTAATTTGAACTTTGGTTTTTTATTGCCGGATTTTCACAAATTTGGTATTTTTTCAAATCTGAAAATTTCAATATTTTTTCATTCAGTGTTAGCTCATTATAAGAAGAAAATATATGACACAGGAAATGTTCAATTTGAACTGTACTTTTCATAAAAATTTGTATTGAACTTTTTGCGTCAATGGCTTTGGAGTGATTGAAAAAATAAATATTCGAAAATCCGACGATAAAAAACCCAAGTTCAAATTGAAAACTGCTTTAGTACGCAGGTTTTGGTCCTGAAATAGGACAAGAAAAAAAATTTGGGAGAGAATCGAGGACCCATCGGTTGAGCCGTTTTCGTTTTGACGTGGAATGCCCCAAGTCCATACATGTAGTATATTTAATACCCATGCAAAACAAGTCATATCATTTTTTGTACTCGAATAATATACATATATTTTTTGGTCGCAATTATTTCGTACATTAGAAATATCACATCGTTATTCGAAATTATCAATATCTTTAAAAAAAAATCGAGTCCCGAAAAATAGGTATACTTGATTGAGGATGTGAATTTTAAGAAGAAAAAGGGCCAACAGGATGAAAAAAGGGGAAAAAGTGACTAAATTTAAACAAAGTGCCAAAAAGTGACCTCTTCGAGAAAAAGTGACTAAAAGTGAAAAAAGTGACTCGCTGACAGCCCTGTAATAGTCGAAAAAAAAAAAGAAAAAAAACGAAATATGACAGATATTATCGTCAGATGACCCAACCTACGCATTATCATGTTGAGAAAATCGCATTATACCGCACTGAGATTATCGCCACATTTTTCGTCCCCGCCGGGATTTGAACCCACGTCCGCTCGGTTACTAGTCGCACGCCCTCACCACTACGCTGAGCTATCATATAGCATAAGACTCAATACTCTTCTACTTGTGCGGGGCCCATCAAAGTGTCAAGTTATTCCTCGAAATATTTCAATGTCATCAAAATTTGACATTTGCAGAACTAGATTGAAGTCCTTGCATAATATATTATTAGTATTACGAATAATCACTAAATATTATACCATGGATCTTCCGTTTACGCGGTTATCTGTTTATCCGAATGAAATATGACATTTTGTTAGAAAAAACGGTCCAGGTGGTTCACTACAATTTTTTTGTTTATTTTGAAACAGTGTTGAAATCACCCTCAGAATTTAAGTGGACCTCCTAGAACATTTTTGTTTTCTAACGGTGTACCTTAGGGTTGCCTTTAAAAATTGAATTTTTTGATACGCCCCCCAAAAAGTTTCCTTTTTTGTGTAAAAATATGAGGGACATTTGTTTTTCGTTAAAAAAATGGAAAAAAAAAAACACGTGCCGGCAGACGATCAAAGTTTGTGTTGTGATGAATTTGTAGTTTTTCAAAAATGTGTCACAAAATATGCAGATTTAACAGAAGATCGTAGAAAAAAAATTCAATTGTTTCAAATTTTATTTTTATTTTTTTTGTCAAATCTGCATATTTTGTGACACATTTCCAAAAAACTGCAGATTCCCTAAAACAGAAACTTTGATCGTCTGCGGCACATGTTCTTTTGATCTTTTCAGCAAAAAACAAATTTTCCTCGTTTCTTTACACAAGAAGGAAACTTTTCAGGGGGGGTTAAAAAAATTTTCATTCTTGAAGGCCACCCTAGTGAAACTATATATTGCATATTTTACAAATCCGGTAAACCGATCGAGCAATGACATAGAGATCTATGATTGTGGAGTCCACAACTGATCCTGATGGGGGCCTTTGTGTTGTTAAGGCTTTAGCGTTGAGCGCACGCTTACGAGGTTCCGTTGCACTTAAGTTTGGCGAGATATGCGTGATCATAAATATCTGGGGATAACGTATTTTTGGTTTAAGCTACAGAGTTATGGATGTAATAAACTAAGACTCGAAGTTGAAAGTAGTGCAGTTTCAAAAAAACATATCCCAGAATCTAGATTACTGCCTTGACCCTACGTAACCTCCTTTGAATCCAGTCTCCTGCCTTGACCCTACATAGCCTCCTTTGGATCTAAAGTTTTTGATCCTGCTTGTTCTTGGCCAGCATTGGATCCAAAGTAGGCTATGGAGGGTCAGAGTAGGAGTCTTTAGATCCAACGCAGGCTACGTAGGGTGAAGACAGGTATCTTCGGATTCAAATGAGGATACGTAGGTTCATGTCCGCGAGATATTTGCGATCTAAAAGAGGTCTCGGAGGGTCATCGGAGGGTGAAGTAGAGCGAAAGGAGGTTCACCGACAGCACCGAAGTCTGCAAATAGGGCCTAGTAGGTTCAACGGAGGGTGGCGGCTCGTGCATTACAAAGAAAAATAGGTTCTAGTGGATTCAAAGGAGGGCTGAAATTTCGACTCGGGCTGTTCTTTCCAACAACAGTGTCCGTTAGGTGTTCGGTGAGGCTGTTAGAAAAAGAATTAATTGCTTTAGAAAAAAAACTGATCAAACTTTTTCAAAACATAAAAATTCTTCAAAATTCTTGATCTTCAATATTTTCGAGGTTCATAAAATGCTAGCACAGTTCTTGTCAATACTACGAAAATTCTTTCATCTTTTAGCAATCATACCTTTTTTCTTATAATATTTATCAAACTCTTGCAATTAATATATGTATTATAGAAATACTCATCTTTTTAGAAATCCAAATGTGTAGTCTCTTGGCATCGATTTCAAACGCACTTTTTGATGGATCATCCTCTCTCGATCCCAAATTCTCATTCCAGATACTGTAACATATCAGCCGCTGCCGAGTCAGGTCGGCGCGCGCACCGGCAGCACGACCGAACGAAAGACCAGGATGACGTCATCGCAGGTATAAATTCGGCACTGTCAGGTGACTCGCGAGCATTTGCCGCCTGTCGGGGTATATTCGCTCATTCCATATAATTTCTACGACAAATCTTATAATAGAGCATTTGCCGCCTGTCGGGGTATTATAGCTCAAATTCTTGTTAAATTCAATTTGTAAAATCGTATCGGTGGTCTTCACCGAGCGATTATTCAGAGTCAATTTTAGTAGAGTCAATTTGAATGTAAACGCCTGTCGGGTTTCATTTCACAAAATATTACATCTTAGCAATAGTCAAAAGCGGCATATAAAATCGAGCATTACTTAGAGTCAATAACCGTATCGCCTGTCGGGATACCAGAGAACAGAAAAACAAACTTAGGGTAGCCAAACAACTTTGTAAATAGAGAAAACCGTTAGCTTTAAAGAATAGCATTTAAGATTAATTTTATAACTTCTTTTGTATGATTTCTTTATTTGATTTTCATTTGATCGATTAAAACTAGATGTTCATCTGACAAAACTATCTTTCCATGATTCTTTTCCTCAGAAACTTCCTGATCTAGGCGCACTGCATCGATGCTGGTTCCACTCATTATAATCCGCATTCGCTGTTAGTTCGCTCGATTTTAGGAATTCCCTACACTCCAGGTTGAGGTATATCGCATCAGTGCCAGTCATATTCACTGTGATTTGCATCTGCTGTTGATCTATTCTCAATTCTGGTGTCTTAGCTTATCTTACGAAGATTTTATTGAGGTCAACGCTCGAACTAATAAATTTAATGCAACCCCCACGCCCTTCAGTCAGAATTTTCTATTATATAATTAATAAAAAGACCCTAAACGTTGCAATACATATACACTGCGTTTATTCAATAATGGAAATTACTATCGGTTTGAATTTGTAATGAAAGCACGACAATATTTACAAACAAGTGGACACCTAACCTCGAAAAAATGTAGATCGTAGCTATGTGTTCTGTCAAGATCACAGTTCAAAAGAATATTGAAAATTAAATATGTGTAAAGAATGATAATTACAAAAAATTAAAACATCACAAAATCAAATTCAAGATCGAAATATATAAAAACGTCATGAAAGTAAGACAGTGGTGTTGGCGGTGTTGTACAATACTGATGGGACCAATATGAGGGTTAGCGCGCCGCACGGCGGCGCTTTTTCGCAATTTGGCACTGTCATGGCCGTAACTTCTCAAATCCTGTAGATATTCTGACGTCGATTTATTTGCAGGTAGAGTAGGTGACTACCATTCCAAATAAATTATGAAAAAAAAACAATTTATTCAAAATTCAAACGTGTAGCTACCCCCTCAAATTCGTTCATAAATTTCGAAAACAAATGTTCACATCAGGCAAATTCATTTTATTAGCGTTCATTCTTTTCCGTGTTCAGTGCGATGGTTGCTTGTCAGGTTAATTATCAAGGTCGGCTATACGGATTCGGCCTAGCGTGGAACATTCGGTGGAAGCACCACTGGCTGTCTAGCCCCGCCCGTCGAGCCTCACGTACGCGGTGTGCGCCTGTGTTGGTTTGGCCGTAGGAAGGGGATCGTTTACCTTCACTGAATATTCTCGGTATATGGTCATGCATGACTGAATCTGACACCATATATGCTCATTAGGGTGGTCCTTAGATGGGGTCAAATAAAAATTCATGTTGGATTCCCCCGAATCAGCTCCAAATAATTAAAAAAAAATTCCCCAATTTTTTCAGATTTTCATTTTATTCCCCTAGCCTCTCTTCTTTGATTCAAAGTTTATAAGTTAATCCACGATACTTAAAGTTAAAATTTTCGCAGAAGTGTCTCTTTTTTTGCAAAAAAAAATGAAAATAAAATAAAAATAAAATAACGAATAAGCACACGATTCCCCTGGGATGCGGTATGGGGGATGGGGTATCCCAGGGGACCGTGTGCTTTATCATTATTATATTTTCATTTTATTTATTTTTTTCGGAAAAAATGAGACACTTCTGCGAAAATTTTAACTTCAAGTATCGTGGATTAACTTATAAACTTTGAATCAAAAAAGAGAGGCTAGGGGAATGAAATAAAAATCTGAAAAAATTAGGGAATTTTTTTTTCATTATTTCGAGCTGATTCGGGGGATCCAACCTGATTTTTTTTTGACCCCCATCTAAGGACCACCCTAATGCTCATACATAGATCCATATATAATTGGATCTGATCATGTCTGGTTAAGACTACCATGTCAGTGATTATATATAATTATATATGGACCTGGATATAATCATACATAGGTCCATGCATAATTGGACCTAATCAGATCTAACTTGAATAACTTCATACATGGGTTCATTCATTACGATATCTGATCGGACTAAACTATATCTACTGTAACGTATTCGGCCTATAGCTAAATGGCCGAACCGTTCATAGTATAGCAAAATCCCTAAAAAAAATTTCTCAACCTTTAATGGCTTATCTCCTCTCATAGGAAGTAGCCGAAATCCCTAGAATCAGATATACTCTAGTAGCCCAAGTATCACGAGCGAATAGCAGCGTTATAGCACGCAATAGCGTTCGCGCATCACCGCACATCTATGATGACGTCACAGCAAGTATGAAGGGCGACCGTCTCACGGCTCGTGAGTGGATTTGTGCCAAAGCGGCCAACCGACTCATTACCTGTATTACATTCATAAATTCTATTTATCTCAAATATAGCAAGACCCAAAGCGGGCACATTTCTAAAATTAATTCTTTTCGGATAGTTCGCCAAAGCGGCAACTATACCGATGAATTCAAGGAAGATGATTGTTTGAGCCGAAGCGGCGTTTAAATTCAATTGAAAATATCAAAACACTGATCTAGCTAAAGCGGCATTTCAAGTGAAGTCAAAACAAAAACAAAATAGCAAAAATCTCAAACACACAGTCCGGCCATTGAGCCAGCGCGCATAAAATAAGGAAATTAGGTCAAGTAAAAACGATCATTCAAACATTACATTTATTCATTATTATTTTATGTTTCACATTTTCTTATCATTTTGTGAATATCAAGTTCTAAAGGAACACTCTACGTTATGAGAATATTCTTTCTTTGAATAAACCTTAAATGATTACTTAATCAAATAAATATCAGGAATCTGATCTTTCTTTACAAATTTTCTTACAACCTCGTCTTTCTAACGTTCTTCACTTTTCAGTCAATATAAAATCATTCATTAGCTAGATTTCGATATTGGTGCGTCGAACTCATACAGCTAAGGTAGCTCTACAGTATCTATCTTAGTCTGGAGAATTCGATATATCCCATTCGCGATGCTCAAGAACCGATACGCTAACTGTCGGTAAGTTTTGGAACCCGTTATAAGAGGGCGTCTGTGAATGAAATGTTTGATAGTGTTAGTATGTTTTACACTCACACAGTCGCAAAAACCCTCTTTTCTGATCACGTGACAGACTGCGATCAGCGCCGCCGACGGTCGTGAGCATCCCAAACGAAGCCGTGCTCCATTGCGAAACAAACGTGATTCGATGGGAAATTTCCCGAGCTTTTCGAAAAAAATACGAAAAAAATCCTGAAAACGACGTAAGTGGATGAAAATAGAGTTTTGGATTGGAAAGTGATTTTTCGACATGTTTTCCGATAGTCAGGGGTAAGATCATGGACTCAGGTGAAAGAGGGTGAAGAATACTACAAATCACCACTCCATTACTTTTTTCATTCGACATACCGTTTCTGAGATATTTGCCTCCAAAGACATCAAAGAGCGTAATCAACCGGAAACTAGAAGAGCTCGTACACCATAGGTGAAAATAGCTACATATGTCTTATATACATGAAAAATTCTAATTTTGAGGGTACTAAAGCTCATGCAAAAATGAGAGAAAAAGTTTTTTTTTGTCCGGTTCACGTGGAATTCATCATATAACGTATATATATCTATATACGCCGCGCGAGACTCGACGAGTCTATATACCCGCACGGGAGATAACCGGCGTGGTGGGGAGACAGTATTTTCCTAATATCTTCCGTTTCGCGATATTCCGGGGATTGAAATAATTATCTGAGAATGTAGGGACGAAGAGCCCTTCATTTGAGACCAACTTCAATTGAATCAGTGCCCGAAAAGCTGAGATATGATTAGCTTAATTTTATGAGTACCCGTTTCGTCTGAAAATTTTTCGTCTCCTTCTCTTTCAGACCAAGTAGTCCTTAAACCTATGTGTCTGAGAATTAGGAAAGAGCGGTTCAGACCAAGTGGTCGTTAAACCTATGTTTCTGAGAATTAGGAAAGAGCGGCCACCACTGAAGAGCAGTGCCAGGTGGCGCTCTTGTCGACGCTGTTGACGTATGATCGCGAATCGATGCCACTAGACCACGGAGTACGGACAGACGGGCTTACGAGACAGAGCTGTCAGTTCTGTACATATTCGTATATCTGGACATTTTGCAAATTTCATTCCCCTCAATTATCTTTTATGCTTCATATACTTACTTATTATGATAAAATTCACATTTAAAGTAGAGGGCGAAATTATAACAATCTCTCATGAAATGACGGAGTGTGCAATTTTGAGGTTAGGTTATAGGTATACGGTTATTGAATCGCATGAAGTTTAGTCTACAACATGAGTTAATAAGTGACAAAGCTTCCAATCAACGTGGCAGGTGTTCAATATAATATGATTCATTTCCAAATATTTTCGTATATATCCAATGGGTCAAATATATCATATTCAATACATGCACACAGAAACATATCTTTACAGGGCTCGGAAAGCAACGAATGATAGCGCATGTCATTATTTCAGGCCTTTGTGCTTTCAACATATTTATATTATACTACCACATCTAACATTACTGCTCATCGACGGATTCAGATGATATAAACTGCATCAGCGTACATATACATGCATTGAGAAACTCATGGAAACAATTGGCAGAATGCTGAGTAGGGTAGACGTACCATTTGTGGCCACTGTACCGTTTGTGGCCATGCTTGACTAATGCTTTTCTCCTTTCCGGCATTATAAATCTATTCAATTATTGAATTGATCAACAAAACATACCCTACAATAAATATTAAACCCAACTTTTCCAGTACTTGATGGTTCAAAGTGAAGTTATTAATTATTAAAGCTGTTAAAATAGTTTTGTACCGTTTGTGGCCATGCTTCGATTTACATGGTAATGAGTATGGCCACAAATGGAGCAAGTGGTGACCACAAACGGTACTAAGGTGGCCAAAACCGGTACGTCTACCCCACGGAGCGACCCTAGCGAGCTAGGATTTTGGAAAACCCAATCGAGCGAGCGTACGAGCGAGCACAATTATTAGGTGGTCAAGCAAAATTCTACAAAAAGTAATTATATTATACTACCACATTTAACATTACTGCTCATCAAGGGATTCAGATAGTATGAAATGCATCACCGTACGTGCATGAAGATACTCATCGAAATGATCGGCAGAATATCGACAACGAATCGAGCCTAGCGAGCTAGGAGATAGAAAAATGCGATCGAGCAAGCGTAGCGAGCGAGCATAATTATTAGGTAGTCAAGTGAAACTGTAGAAAAAGTATTTATATTATATTGCCACATTTAACATTACTGCTTATGAAGGGTGTTAGATGATATGAAATGTATAGCGCACGTGCATTGAGCTACTCATAGACAGAATTGGCAGAACGTTGACAGGCGAGCGAGAATATAGGAATACCCAAACGAGCGAGCGTAGTGGGCGAGCACAATTATTAGGTGGTCAAGCAAAATTGTACAAAAAGTGATGATATCAACCCCAAAAGCACCTCTGGTGCAAAAACCTTTCGCCAAGTACAATAATGTGATCACTACCCCTAAAATAATCTACCAATGAAAATTCCTCCTTAACGAAAGTGATACTATAAGAATGTCTACCTACAAAATGATTGAAATCAGATACAATTGCCAAGTGCATGTCCGCCGTTACAATTATAAAACAGAAGATATAGACAAATAAAAATTTGGAGGTAGTGGTACTTGGCGGGCCTCTTAGATATAAGTACGAGAAAACAGCCATTAAACTATGTGAATAATCCTGACGTGATATGAAATATTGGCCCGCCAAGTACCACGTACTCCAAATTTTTATTTTTCTATATCTTCTGTTTTATAATTGTAACGGCGGACATGCATTGGCAATTGTATCTGATTTCAATCATTTTGTAGGTAGACATTTTCATAGTATCACTTTCGTTAAGGGGGTATCCACACCTTTGAATGGGTTAAAATTCTGAAGAAGATATTAATGTTTTACAGTGAATTTGAGAGTCCGATCAAATCCAAAAAAATCATGAAGTTTGGAGAGGGTTTGACCCTCATTATCCATACCTAACATTCAATATTACTTTGAGTCCAATAGTAGTTACGCTCCATATAGAAAAATACCAAATTACTCGTTTGTCGTAAAGAATCAGGAGTATCGTTGGACCAATTCTGGAGTTTTGGGTCTTCAAATGTTCAGAAGAGGTGCCTCTATCAGATAAACAGACAACTTTTTGATATCGCAAAAATTGCCTGACTCGCTTAGTTTTTACTGAGATTTTTCTGATTCTTCAATTTTTGTTCTATATTTTTCTATTATTCCAACCAAAAATAGTGATATCGAAAAGTTGTCAGTTCATCTGATAGAGGTTTGGATTCTCCAAATTTGAAGACCACAAACTCCAGAATCGGTCCAACGATGCTCCTGATTCTTTACGACAATCGGTCAAAATATTCATTCTCCAGAAATCAACTTTCAAACTTTTTTATTTCAATTTTTTTCTTATTTCCTATTTTTCCCAGAGAGGAAAATCTAGTTACAGGAAATCAAGTTTTGAGATTTTGCTAATGACTAATATGCTGGATCCGCAGCTGCTCTCGTATCGATGAGTTATGAGTCGAGTCGAGTCTAGACACATGTTCCAGGCGGAGGTTTGTAGTGAGTTTTGACCCGTTCTGTACAACAATAGTGTCGGTTGGGTCTCCGATAAGGCTGTTAGAATAATAATGAATTGCTTTACAAAAAATCTGATCAAAATTGTTCAAAACATAAAAATTCTGTGAAATTTTTTATCTTTAACATTTTTGAGATTCAGAAGATGCTAGCACAATTTTTGTCAATACTAAGAAAATTCTTTCATCTTTCATCAATCATACCTTTTTTCTTATAATATTTATTAATTCTTGCAATTAATATATGTATTATAGAAATACGCATCTTTTTGGAAATCCAAATGTGTAGTCTCCTGGCATCGATTTTAAACGCACTTTTTGATGGATCATCTTCTTTCGATTCCGAAGTCTCATCTCAGATATATATACCTACACTTTGTTTATCCGATAATGGAAATTACTATTGGATTGAATTCGTACTGAGAGCACGACAATATTTACAAACAAGTGGACACCTAACCTCGAAAAAACGTAGATCGCAGCCATGTGTTCTGTCAATGATCACAATTTAAAAAAATATTGAAAATTCAATATGTGTAAGAATGATAATTACAAACAATTAAAAGATCACAAAATCAAATTGAAAATCGAAATATATCAAAACCTCATAAAAGTAAGCAGTGGTGTTGGCGGTGTTGTACAATACTTATGGCACCAATCTGAGGGTGTGACGTTCTCACCAACTTACCCAGACGGTAACACAAGTACTGACGACCGACAATAAATTTCCTTCTTTACCCTTTGCCAATAATTAATAGTATACCCATTCAGCAGAATATATTAATATATTAAGTAACTATATATATATATAACCATAAAGAAGGACAAACCCCTGGCACCGTGTATGACTCGCCGCCCAAACACTTGATATTTACCCAAACTGTTTATTAGAATATCAGCTCTCAATAACTGTTCCGGTGAAACCTAGCTCAAGAATATTTACATCAGATATCGGTTCACAAACAAACTGCCGAAATCTATCCGAAGAAAACACCACATGCAATTGAGTCATGCATGATCACCAGGCCACTGTGGGATCGGTATGTGCCAAAATCACAACAAACTCCCACTACCTATGATTAAGGCCCTTTATAAGCCCCAGATCACTACCGCATCTCTCTCAAAGAGTCAATCGACAGTCAGCCTCTGAGCAGTGAACACTGTGCATTTTAATCCATACTTAAACGCGTTTAACTCAGCACGGTCTAAACTTCAAATTCATATTCCAACTCACATTCAACTCATATTCAAATTCATCATTCAAATCTTATAGACTCTTATAGTAAGACGCGCAAGAGATAGTAGATATGGGCAGCTTTGGGCAGACACAACAACCCCCCCCCCCCCTCCCCCTCTTTCCCCTTCCCCCTTCCCCCTATGGCGGCTACGGGAAATCCCCCCGCTCCCCGCTACCCCTTCCCCTACCCTAGGGCAGCTTTGGGAAATCCCCCTCTTCCCGCTCCCCCCTGCCCCTCGGGTCGACTCTGGAGAAAACTGGGAATTCTAACCTAACCTTCCCCTCGCCCCTCGCACCCCTGCCGGCACTTGTCTGATATTGGGACCATCTGGGCCGTGTGACGTCATCCAAGACTCTGTCCTCCGTCCCCGCCGTCCTCGCCCCTGGGCCCTACACCCCTGATTTTACATATATATATATATATATATGTGATGCTTATATACTCATCGAAGAATGGGTATGGTAAAGGTGTATAATTGAATGACGCGATAATTACGAAAAATCCAATAATTTCATTTATTCGTATACCTCATTTTCTAATACATGTTCTTATGCTAAGATGAAATATAGAATCTTATGACTACGAGTACAATTTTCTTTGTAAATCCTACAGCTATGGTTATAATTATACAAGATTGATCGTTTTATTTCACAAATGTTCGGCTAAGACTCCTTCGCAATCAGTGATAAAGCGTCTTGGCATTGTGATGATCACTTTCAATGCCCATATTGTAAAAATACAGGCTGTTGCGAATATTAAAAGTAAACCTATTCGGAACCAAACAGGAGGAGGAGGGTTGTCCAAGCCATCCATCATATCGTTTGGTCGAAAGCGAATCACGGTGTTAGGTATTCCCACCCTGTAGGGTCCGGAGGTGTCGTGACTTTGAATGAAGGCTGATGAACACATTTCTACAACGATGTCTCTCTCTCTGTCTCTCTGTCTCTCTAGCAGTATGGTATTCCTCCGTGGTAATTAGTTTGATGTTTTCAAGTCAAGATGCAAATTTCCTCGTGAATTAGACTTCGGCACGGTCTCAAGCTGTTGTTTGACTTCAACAGCGATGATATTAGAAAACAGTCTGGTCAATTCGAGTAGAACAATATCGAGATAATTTTCGCTGAAGACGGGGTCGAACTGTGGCTTGATGCTCTCTTTGACGACTCCATATTCGTTCTTGGTCATCTGCGCGATAGTATGAAGAGAAGGTTCTTGGGAGGGGTAACGTCTAATTCTTGACACCATGTATTCAACGTATTGCTTTTTGCACTGATTTATACTAGCCGCCAGTCTTTGAAGTCTTCGAACTTGCTCGTCAACACAGACGAATACGGTTTTTAAGCCGTCGAATGTAGTTTTTTGCATAACAATCGACGGTCGATGAATTCTCGGTCGCTTCAGGAGCGGAGTGCAGTCTTCACGATTTTTCCCGTCGTCTTCGTCGGATACTAGCTCCGTGGCGTATCCGGCACTGCGTAGAGGTTCGATACATTTGACGGGGCTCTGTTGGACATCGAATCTGATGGCCCTCGCACCATGCGCTGTTGTAAATCGTAGTTTGCTGTCTTCGCCAAGCTCAATTTCGTCGAGATACCATTGGGCGTCGGCGTACACGTCGAAGTCGAAGTAGTCCGATATTGTTTCTAATGCGTTAGACAGCGCAGTCCAGGCACTCAAACCTAGACAGATACCGTCCGGTGAATTGCCGGTCAATCTGATCAACGGTTCGAATTCTGCGTCACCTCGCAAACCGAGGCCGACGACAATCTTCTTTGTGAACGATGTGTTTAATCCGTAGGTAGTGGCCAGTAATAAATTTTTATCAGATTTTTTCACTGCACTTGCAAACGATTTGAATACCCTACTCGCGTAACCCATCGTGTCACTGGAGGATTTGGGGGTTTCCATTGCTAGATACTAATTCTCGCACGGTTAACCGAAGACTGAAGCGACTTACGACGACATCCTCCCTTTTGTACACCAAGTGTGTCCGAATCTGTTCGGTATGAGGTCGACCTCACAGTCTTCTGTCTCTTTCCTTCTCTATGTAACCATGAAGAATAGAAGGAGACAGCAGACTGTGGCACCAGCTTCATACCGGTCAGCATCAAACGTGTCAAGCGTATATACCTATATATATGGAATATGATTTCGACCGTTACAAAATAATTCCCACCAATTTTTTTCGACCCCCTACACAGCTTGCCTCACACGTTTTGTCTCGTACAGGAGGGATCGGACAGATAAACGGTTTAACCGTCACTGCAACAGGCTGCAACAGGACTTGGAGGATGCGTCAATCGTGTCACACATTGGCACGGTTATGAATTTAGAAAAAATAGAGTGTCGTTAACGGGTTGGATCTATTCCGCTAATTTACGATAAGTGCTGTGACTCCCGAGAAGCGCGCGTTGTTACTAATTATATTTATGACTTGAAAGGATTTTAGACTAATGGAACCGTTCGAACCTAACGGTCTACCCCATGCGGAGTCCCAACAAGTGTTTGACCACCACCACCATTGTGGGAGTGACGGGCCCTGTAACCACCGTACATTTCACATCTGTTTGCACTTGTGCGTAAAAGGGTAGTCGGTAGTGTTTTCCGACTCCTTGTGAGAAATCGGGAAGACCGGACCCGCGCTCTTACACAGAGTAGGCTGACTACCGTTATCGCAGAATTATGGTTACCGCGAGATCACACTTTCTCACGAATCGAGAAAAATTTATGGGTATCATACACAGTTTCCCACAGGGTCTAATGCGATGAGTGCTCAGGCCCCGCGGCCCGAGCGTCCTCATTATTGGTATGTATCCACGACTCAGAAGGGTATAGGACTAAGAAAAAATAAAAATCCGTTGGAGGTTGATGGGTAGTGTATCGGCGGGTCTTTGACCATAACCGCTGTACGGGAGTTGTGGGACTAGCAACACTCGTCTATTTCGCATCTGGTTGCACTTACCCCGAAAAAAGCGGTCTGAGGGTGGAACGGTCCTCTGATAGAGCCGAAGTCTACTGGTGAGCAAAGTAGACCTACTTGCGTTATCGCAGAAATATGGTTATTGCGCGATGACAGAATTTGGAAAAATTCGTGGGAATCATACTAGACTTTCCTCAGCGGTCTCGGATCGTTCACCCCTCTCCGACGATTTTCTCAGGTCCGTACGTTCACCCACACGTAAAAATCTGCGTGTACGGTGTCAATGTATCGAGGTTATATATGATGTGTCCTCTCAAGACGTATCCTCATTCTCATAGATCTCTGATCCGTGGAATAACGTACTCTTATTCGCTCCGTCATACTTTGCGATACTTTATTCTTTCACATTTCTCACTGAGATTTTCAAGTAATTATGTCAGGTGTTAAGAATTTGTACCGTGCCGCAGTGTTGAAGGCTGTGTTCTACGCCAGGCAAAACAATTCCGTGATTGATCGTGAATGTGATACGCGATGGAGGAGATCGCTGACGCGTATGTCGGAAGCGGATTTGCTCCGTCAATTCAGGCGTCTGATTGCCGCATGCAGTGAGCGTGCGATCGCCCTAATATTCGCGAACGACATGTTTCGCAATCTACGGGAGTGCTTGTGCATCGCTGCTGAGACGGTGATCAGGCGTGGAAGGTCGCATTTTGCCGTGCTGGCACCCCTTATTCGCGAATACAACGCGCACCGTGGTAAGTAGAATTTTTCGTTCAGAAATTGTAAATCAAAGCTTCCGGAACGGTGATAAATTAACCGACGGGTTTTTTTATTCGTGTCAGAACTACTCGCACTGTTGGAGGACCCCGAGGTCAACGATGCCATGCTGATGGTGGTGGATCCCTGCGAGGAGATTATTCTGATTGTAAGCGAGGAAGAATTAACCCCCGGAGTGGAGGTGGTTAGCGACAACACGGGGTCCGCTCCCAACGGCGGTGAAAAAGTCCCTGAAAGTGAAAATCAAGACATTTGTGTGAGCCGTGACAGTGACGTTGTGATAGTTGGATATAGTGAGCGTGTGGTGCCAGTTACGGATAACGGATTTTCGGTTGCCGGTCCAGCGATTGCATCAACATCGCGGGGCAGTCTTGGCGGTAAGTCACAAAAAGTTTAATATACGGCGTATTGCATTACATACGCACGTCGCAGAGTACCCGGTTCAAGTCTATACATAGGAATAGTCTTTTTGCAGACGGATACCGTCTATCTCGTCTGGTTATAGGTATTATTGCTGGAATTTAGTATTTTATCTCTTAGAAATCTCTCCTGCTCCTTCTGTAAATACGGAGGAATATTATAACGATGAAGAAGAGCATGAGGGGGAGGAGGAGGAGGAGGAGGAGGATGAGGAGGAAGAGGATGAACAGGATGAGATTGAGAATAGGGATGAGGAGGATGAGTATGAGACAGATGAGGGGGAGGAGGAGGAGGAGGAGGATGAAACCGTGTCCATGTCCTCCCCTGATAGTGCCATATGGTCACCGTTTGCCGTGTCTCCACCCTCGCCCGAAAGCGGGATATTTTCGATGCCTAGCACCGTCGAGGAGGTGTCCTCATCCAGGGAATATTAAAATTCATATACAAAGAGGGGTGGGGTGGACTTGGGTTTACGGGTTCTCGTACAGACGTGCGTGTGTTTATAAATATGCTGGGGCGATATGCAACGAATTTTTGGATCTTATTTTTCTCTCTCTCTTGTTCACCTATCAGAGAAGCCAGTATCGGCTAACATCCAGGGATACGAAAAACTACCCCGTGTCAACGAACATGGCGGTAGCACGGACGTACAGATTGGTGGCCATAGACGCATAACACGTGTAAACGAGGGTGCTGGTACCTCGGGAATCGGACGTTCAGGGTCTAACGTGAACCCTATGAATAACGAAAACTATGACTCTGACGACGACTCTGAACAAGCCGATAGTAGTTTAGATTCTAGGGAGACGCAGACGGCAGATGAGAGTGAGAGCGAGGAAGAGTCAGTCAGGGATAACGATTCGCAATCGCTGACCCCTGGTAACCGTTTCGCGATACTCGGGGAGTCATCCAAATACATTCGTCGCTTCGAAGTTCACGCGCGGGAACTCGATATCAAAATTAGGATACCGGAGTCAGGTGTTAACCCCATCGAGTGGCTGGAGGGAGCTTTTAGAGATCTGCACGCATACGTCACCTCAACGTGTCATTCGAGCGACTACATCGGTTTTGTTTTTCACGCTGAAAGTTTTAATCAGGGCTCTGCGTGGTTATCTTTTCGACCGGTCCGCGATTCTCAGTATGCAGATCTGTGGAAGCTAGTCTCCAGCGTGACACAGAGTAACGCGGAGTTCGGGGTTGACAAGGTATTCTCGGTCACAGTGCACTGCGTCAAAGTGCCGTCCGGTCGCGGAAAAGCTCGTCCCATCACGCACGCGGGAGTAGCCAAGAAATCAATAATACAGATTGTCAACACGGATGGTCTTTGTTTACCGCGGGCTCTAGTCGTCGCGAGAGCACACGCCGAGAGGGGGTCGATCCGTAGCGGAGAGCTTCACGAGGCATATAACGCGATACGGGGATCGGGATCGCGGTTGCAGCGCGAAGCGGCGAGAGAGTTGACGGAGAGAGCGGGAGTCGAGATACCGGTGACGGGCTGCGGGGTATGGCAAATATTGCAATTTCAACATTATCTGGCGCGCGAGGGGATGGCGATCGTGGTATACGAGGCGGGTAAATTGGGGACTGGGGATGCGACGTTTTACGACGGATGCAGCGTGGTGACCGAGAGTGGGCGAGACGTGACCTATCGTTTGAACATTCTCTATTTTCCAGGCGATCACCACTATTGCACAATAACGAACCTTACCGGTGCCGCGGCAGGCAGGTTCTTTTGCGAGACCTGTAACAAAAAATATAAAAACAGCCATGAGCACCGCTGCTCGGGCCGGTGTCCGCAGTGTCTGGGCACCCCGGCGTGCGACCACAGGGCGAAGGAATTGGAGTGCGTTGACTGTAAACGGGCGTTTCGTGGCGCGGTCTGTATGGGAAGGCATCGTGAGGTCGGTTCGTTTAGCCCGCGTCGCTCCGTCTGTGCGACGCTTCGAATCTGTACAAACTGCACGCGACTCATAAATCTTTCGTTGGGTGCTCACTCGTGTGACACTCGATATTGTAAGACTTGCAACACCCTTCGGCCTTACAACCATCAGTGTTTCATGGCTCCGCTCAATTCTCACGAGAATAATAACGCCAAATACATATTCATATTTTATGATTTTGAGACCCAGCAGAACGTAACGATCCCCGGTGACATGTCGACAAATATCCACGTTCCCAACCTATGCGTGGTGCACCAGGTTTGCAGCCAGTGTATGCATAATCTGGACATTAAGGACGGTTGCCCAGCCTGCGGACTCGTGCGCGAGTACGTGTTTCAAAAAGATCCGGTGAAACAACTGGTCGAATTCGCCACACGGCCAATTCACAGTTTCAGAAAAATCATCTGCGTCGCTCACAATGCCCGGGGCTTTGACGCGCAATTTATTTTACGTTACCTGGTCGAGCAAAACACCGAGCCACCGCAGGTAATATTGAACGGAAGCAAAATCATCATGCTGGAAACCGGGCATACCCGATTTTTAGACTCGCTAGCTTACATGCCGATGGCGTTGTCAGCGCTGCCGAAAGCCTTCGGTTTGCCAGAGGCCTCGGTGAAAGGGGTCTTCCCGCACCTTTTCAACACGCCTGAGAACGCGGGTTACATAGGTCCGCTACCCGCGGCGAAATTCTACTCGCCCGATACTATGAGTACCTCCGCACGTGCGGAGTTCTACAAATGGTATGATGCGGCCGTGGCGAAAAATCACCTGTTCGATTTCGACGCTGAATTGGTGGCCTATTGTAAATCCGATGTGGATATTCTACGTCGCGCATGCGTCGCGTTTCGAGAAATCTTTATCGAGTGTGGGAAAGTATGTCCGTTCACCGAGAGCACAACTATTGCGTCAGCCTGCTCAGCGGTGTTTAGAAAAAATTTTCTACAAGCTGACCGTATAGGTATTCTACCGCCGGGTGGTTATAGGCTGGCTGACCGGCAGTCCAAAAAGGCGATAGAGTGGCTCGTCTGGAAAGAGAGGGAGTTAGGGGCTGTGATCGCGCACGCCGGCCGTTCGCGCGAATTCCGTATTCCTGAGACAGGTCGGGTCGTGGACGGGTATTACGAGGCGGATGACGGAACGCGTCACATTTTTGAATTTCACGGTTGCTTCTGGCACGGTTGTAGGCGGTGTTTCAACGTGAACGGTGACCGACGTACCGTGAACGGGGACACCATGGACAAGCGTGCCGAGGAAACGCGATCGAAGACGTCGTGTATGAAGAAAATGGGATACGTAGTCACCGAGATATGGGAGTGCGCGTTCGATCGACTTCTCGAGCAAAACGAGGAAATGCGGAAATACTTGGCTCGGCACCCAATAACGGCTAGCCTCGCGATCAGCACCCCCTTGGATCCACGCGATGCCTTTTACGGTGGTCGAACGGGGAACACTTCGCGCAGCTACGAGGTACGCCAAGGGGAGGATGGAAGCATTAGTGAAAAAATAAAATATGTAGATGTTTGCTCCCTGTACCCGTACATCTGTAAGCATGCATCTTTCCCGTTAGGCCACCCAAAAGTCCTCGTCGGTGACGAGTGTAAGGCGCTGACGGGTGTGAGTGGCAGGGACATCTCCCGCGTTGAGGGGTTGGTCAAGTGCAGCGTACTGCCGCCCCAAAATCTTTACCACCCCGTGCTCCCGCTGCGTATGCACGGAAAACCGATGTTCGCACTGTGTCGGTCCTGTTGCGAACAATTGAAGCAAGACGAGTGCACCCATAGCGAGGCGAGAGATCGTCAGTTCGACGGCACTTGGGTGTCGTGCGAGCTGAAGAAAGCGGTCGAGAAAGGCTACGAGATCGTCCAAGTGCAGGAAATTTGGCAGTACGAGGTGACGAAATACGACCCCTCTACTCGTCAAGGGGGGCTCTTTACAGGGTACATAGATACATTTCTTAAAATCAAGCAGGAGGCCAGCGGTTGGCCCGGCGACTGCATCGACGAGCCCTCGCGAGACCGTTATCTCGCAGAGTACGAGCAAGTGGAGGGGATAATATTGGATAGAACTAAGATTGCCAAAAATCCTGGACTTCGTTCGGTCTCTGAGCTCTGCCTCGACTCGTTTTGGGGAAAGTTCGGACAGCGGGACAATATGGCAAAAACCACGGTGGTAAAGACGCGTCAGCATCTGTTGGAGCTACTGACCAACCCCGAGGTCGAGGTGAGCGAGTTGCTGCCTGTCAACGACCAGGTGTTGTACGCGAGGTGGTCGTACGCCGAGCAGAGTGTCACGCCCTCGCCATTAGCGAACGTAGTGATAGCCGCATATACCACCGCGCAAGCTAGATTAAAATTGTACGAATATTTAGAGAAGTTAGATCGACGCGTTCTTTATTACGACACAGACTCCGTCATATATGTTCACGACTCGGCATGGCCACAGGATTACGTACCACCGACAGGGAACTTTTTGGGAGATTTAACTGACGAGCTCGAAACGTACGGTCGCGGTAGTTATATTCGGGCATTTGTTTCGGGGGGAGCGAAATTTTACGCGTACATCGTTCGATGTCCGGACGGCAGCGAAGTTGAAATCTGCAAGGTAAAGGGGGTGACATTGAATCACTCCACAGCTAGTAGAGTAAATTATGATTCAATCCGTCAAATGGTAGTAGAGGGTGAGGGTCCGATTAGGCTGCAGTACCGGGCTATTCGTCGAGACAAGCTGCACGAGGTAGTAACACGTGCCGAATCCAAAACCTGTCGACCGGTATTCGTGAAGAGGCGGTGTTGCACAGATAGTTTCGATACCCTACCCTACGGTTATCGCTCAGCCACATCCTCGACGGGGGACCCTTGAATTTTACGGATCTCGCTCTTCCCTGGCTCATGCCTCTTTCTCGCTCTCTCTCTCTCTCATGACACGAGACACGAGACCTCCGGAGCCTTGACACGTGCGGTTCAACCCAGCGCAGCACAACCACAGGGACACCGACCAGTCATCCACACAGACACGCACACACCGGTATGGACGATTCTACGTTAGAACCGTTCGGATCGTTGCAGAAGTAAGTCAAATGATGAAATTTATTCTGCCGTTTTCACTTTTCTCTAACTCTTGTGTCTTTCTCTTTTCTGCCACGAGTCGTGATACCCTCGGGACCTTGACGTAAACGATTCAACGTTCACGCTGTGACACGTCACAACCCGACGCAGTGTAGCTACAGAGACACCGGCCATCCTCCCACACGCACGCACCTCCACGGACGATTCTACGTCAGCTGCATTCATCACGTTGCAGAGGTGAGTCCAATAATAAAATTTGTGAAATCTAAAAAATTGCGTACATCCATGACAGAGCGACCGGTCTGTCACTTCAAACGGCTCGTATCGACAGCGGAGTGCGCTGAGGTTGACCTCATCGGTCAGCGTGCAGGCCAGAGCGTACGAATCAGCTCATTGCGTACGCTCGCCGCGGGGGTTCACCTCGCCCAACGGGCGACCGCGGATGGTGCCCATTGGAATGAGAGCTAGTAGCAACGGGCACCACCCCGACGCGCGCGCGCTGATATCAGCTGGTAGTCAGCGCGCCCCGGGCCCGCCGCCGCCGCCGCCGCCGCCGCCACCGATATGAGCTTATCGCGGGGAAGAGGGATGGGAAAAAATAATTCTTTTGCTTTTTTCCGCCAAACATATTGAGAAATAAATTTTTTATATTTGGCAGAATCCTGCGGCAAAGAACAACAACAACGATGGACACTCGCTGGAAACACCCATTCTCAGCCATCGTCGCTGGACCATCGGGCTGTGGGAAGTCAAATTTTGTAAAAAAATTTCTACGGTACAGCAGTGCCATGCGCGAGACGAAATTCACTCGTGTAATCTGGTACTACGACGAGTGGCAACCGCTGTACGAGTCGAGCAAGGGAATAGAGTACCGAGAAGGATTACCACAACCCACCGACTACGATGGCGACAAGACCCCGAAACTGTTGGTGATTGACGATTTGATGCGCGAAGCGTCAAGTCACGTTGTCGTCGATCTATTTACCAAAGTCTGCCATCACAAGAATCTAAGCGTCTTCTACATTACGCAAAATTTGTTTCATCAGGGACACGGTCAACGAGATATTTCTCTCAACGCAGACTATATCGTTTTCTTCAAAAATCCGCGAGATCGCGCCCAAATACAACATCTCGCGCGTCAAGTACACCCGGAGGATCCGCGATTTCTCCAGGAGGCATACCACGACGCCACAGCTGTTCCGCACGGGTATTTACTGTTGGATCTGAAGCAATCGACGCCGGAGAATTGTCGTTTCCGTACAAACATTTTTCCCAGCGACGGACATCAGTATGTCTACGTGCCGAAAAAAGGATATAAAACTGAGCAGCGCGCAGAGAGTACCAGTAGTCCCGCTGTAATGCCGCGAAAGGTACGTCACGGGTGTCGCGCTGCCTTCGGTAAGACAAACGCCCTTGCCCTGCATGCGTTGCACAAATTAAACGCAACCCAGAGACGCGCCTTGCTACGTACCGCCGACGACTCTCTGGTGAGGGATATATGTGAGTGTGCTCTGAACACCTTGGAAGGTAACGTGGTCTTGTCTCGAGCGCATAAATCGCGTCTGGCGCGACACAAGCAGACGCTCCGAAAATCAGCCTGTAATCGCGGAAGTTGGAAAAGCAAGAAGAAAATCCTGGTTCAACGAGGGGACGGTTTTTTGGGTCTACTGCTGGCACCGATTCTGGGAGGTCTGGCCTCGGCACTGTTCTCTAAGTAGAGGAAAACACAGCGAGAGAGAGATAGAAAGAAAAGACGTTGGAGATGGATCGTGCCAAGAAAATGGTACTTATACCGGCGGAAGGTCTAAAGAGGTTTCAACGACAAATGAGTGACGTCGTGAGTGCGTCATCGGGTCCGGACGCCGTTCACGGGGACCCTGTTTCACGTCTTGACCGTGAAATGAGCGACATCTTGAACGAGGGCACCAACGATAGTGCAGAAAAGTGGAAACTTCACCAGCAGGCCCTGCAACGTTATCTGTACTTCTCGAACGATGCGCGAAAGCCTATGCAATTGGAGATTCGCGAGGGGGGCAACAGAACAGCTGCAAAACCTGAGGAAAGCACGGAAAAAGCGGCGGATGTGACAGAAACCAAGGATACGGGGGTTGCGAACGAGGGTGAGATGACGTCACAAATGAGAAATGTATTGGCATCCGTCCCCACCAGATTCATCAACAAGGCCGGTCTTTTGTTACGTTCACTGTCCGGGGCATCGTCGCGGCTCGTCTGGGACAAGGGTGAAGTAATTTCTATTGATGGTGTACCTGTGCCTGGTACAAACATAGTCGATCTGGTCAACCATGCCATCAGGGCAGTCGCAATTCGCTCGGTTTCTCCACGCGATCAACATACCACACGAGTGCGTGGGAAACGAAGTCTTTTGGACAGATATACGGGCGTTCGACAACGATAAATTGGCAGACGCCGCGTCAACGAGTGCCTTGCTGTCGACGTCTGCAGCAGAGCACAGCGAATCGCGTTCGGGTCGGAGAAAATAGTCACGCGCGGAGACCAGTAGATCGGGTATCGGTGACGCGGACCTCAGTGCACTCGGTACACCGCTCACGAGTAACAGACGGATCTTGAAAAGCACACCGTACGCCCAAAGTAGTGAAAAGAGACGGAATTGGAGGAGACTGCGACTGTTAAAGTGATGAGGGTGTTTAAAAAAATCTACTACGATCCGTCTCACCCGGCTGGTTACGTTGGGGCACGAAACCTGGAGAGGGCCACGAAGGGTGAGAAATCCGGCGAATCGGTGAGGAAATGGCTCGCGACGCAGGATGCCTACACTCTGCACAAATCTGTACGAAGAAAATTTCCACGTGCCAGATACAACGTTTCCAACATCGACGACGTTTGGGAGGCTGATCTGGCCGATTTGAGTTCGATGAAAAGACACAACAACGGTTATCGTTATCTACTGGTTGTTATCGATGTTTCAAGTAAATTCGGGTGGGTCGTGCCCCTGAAGCGTAAGACAGCTGCTACAGTGGCCGAGGGATTCCAACACGTGTTGAGCATAACACAGCGTAGACCCGTTCTGCTGCAAACGGATAAGGGAAAAGAATTCGTCGGCAGTGAATTTCAGAAACTGCTCACAACAAATGAAATACGATATCGCGTCACCCGTAACCCTGAAATAAAAGCGGCTATCGTCGAAAGATTCAACCGCACTCTCAAGGAGAGATTGTGGCGTTATTTCACACACAGAAACACGAAACGCTATGTCGATGTTTTACCACGAATCGTAGAGGCCTACAACGCAGCGCGTCACTCAAGCATAGGAATGGCCCCGTCTGAGGTGACTTTGGAGAACGCCGCCCAAGCACGAGCAAACCTGCAAAGGCGATATCCACCACGTATTGCCGGCAAGCCGAGATTTCGTAAAGGTGACACCGTACGGATCAGCAAGACGAAGGGAACGTTCCAGAAAGGCTACGAGGCCAATTGGAGCGAGGAACTTTTCAAGATTGACAAGGTGCTCGCGCGCGCACCTGTTGTCTATGTATTAGTGGACATGGCGGGTGAGGAAATCGACGGCGCGTTCTACGAGGCAGAACTTCAACGAGTCGAGGAAGAGGAGAGGCAATCTGACCAAGGCGATACCACTTCGAATTAAAAGGCTGGAAGTACGGGACAGATTGAAGCAAGCAACATTTTAAGATTGGTAACGTCTTTGTGCGTGCGCATAGTCCAGGGTATTCGTACACTCGAACAGCGAACGGTCAGTCGGTTTGAACCGAGTGTTTGAACCACATCGAGGAAACATCTCGAAACGTACGTGCGTCATGGAGAAGGACCAGTTTTACATCACCCTACCGAGTAACAGCTCGATGCAGTTTTTCCCCGATAATCGAACCTGCTGCTACATCACTCAGTTACCACGCTCGATCGAGCTGACCGGAGAATGGGAGGTGGGGCTTGCCGAGATCCTTTATCCTGTATCGTTTGCATCGTCGTCGCTGTCGTCAGTGCGGATCGAAGAAATCACCGATAAATCCGAGTCACAAGATCATGCGGGTCCGAGTCATCTGCCAGGAATGAGATATGATGCAACCGCGCGGACCGTGGTAGTCGACGGTGATACCCGAATGGAGACCACCCTTCCAAGAACCCTATCGTGTCAAATGTTCGTTTACTGCGATATCATAGAGCCACGTATCGTCGGAGACGTCTACACACCGTTGTTACGCGTTATTCAAGCATGTGGAAAAACAAACCCAATTCCCGGAGAAACGGCAATGAAAACCCTGTCACCGCCGCACTACATACCGCTCTTGCTGACAAACTTTCGCACCATTGAAATCAATATAAGAGATCATCTGGGGAGGCCGATACCATTTGAGTCCGGGACTTTGACGGTTACGTTACACTTTAGGCGTGTCGAATAAGGTGGAGAAAACTTACACGTACCATGGCGCAATACACCGAGCATTACGAGACGCAACTCGGGGGTGGCGGTATGGAAAACTTTTATCGAGGGGCACCGTACCAACGCGGACACGGCATCGGAAATTTCTTGGGAGGATTATTTCGCAAGGTATTACCTCTATTGACCAGCGGAGCCAGGGCCGTTGGAAAAGAAGTCCTACGCACGGGGGCGAATGTTATATCGGACATGGAGAGCAACGTACCGTTTAAGGATTCGTTGAAAGCGCGAGCTATGGAGTCGGGTCGCAGCCTGCAGCAGAGGGCCAAAGATAAAGTAGTCAAACTTATGAAGGGGTCCGGATATAAAGGGACGACGGGGGAGCGGGGTCGGCAGTTGTTACTCGGGCGTGTCAACAGACTCATCGCCGCTCGACAGTCCGCTGGAACAGGGAAAGTCAACAAACGAAAAACCAAGAAGAAGGGAGAAAACAAGAAAAAGAAAAGGAAGAAGACTACGAAGACTGCGAAGACTACGGGAGGAAAGACCGGCAGGAGTAAGAAGGGTGGAAAAAAACGAGCCATCACCGATATTTTCGGACCTCGCTAGTGACGTCCAGACAACCGAGTAATAATAACAATGGCTTTCCTACACGCACACTCTGGAGAATGCACGAAATCCGAACTAGACCTGTTCGCTCTACCGCCGACACAGACATCCATCGAAGCTGGGCAGTGGGTACACTATAAACCCGTATCCTCTTTGACCGATGACTCACCAATCGAATTCGTTGTACCGGGACACGGGGACGAGTACATAGACCTGGCACACACCATGTTGAGTGTTCGCGTACGGGTGCAACCGCTTCAGCCCGTAGCGAACCCCCCGCCAGCGGGCCCTGTACCCGAATTATCCGTATCACCTGTGAATAATCTTCTTCACTCGATGTTCAATCAGGTGGACATATTTTTCAATCAGAAGCTCGTATCACCGGCAAACAATTCTTACGCCTACCGCGCCTACATAGAGACTCTACTGAATTATGCGCCACATGCCAAACAGTCGCACCTTTCGTCCGGGCTTTGGTACGGCAGCATGAACGGTGAATCTGATGTCTACGATATAGCCGCCGCTCAGACAGCTGGCGACGACGGATTCATCAATCGCGAGAAAATTACGAAGCATGGACGATTGGTCGATCTACTCGGACATCTACACTGCGACGTGTTCAATCAGGAAAAGTTTCTGCTCAACGGGGTAGAGTTGCGACTGCGCTTGGTTAGATCCAGGGATAATTTTTGTATATTGGAAGCTACACCTAAGCACCGAATACACATAGTCGAGACTTCGTTGTTGGTGCGCCGCGTCAAGATCAGCCCCGGTATTCTACTGGCCCACGCGCGTACGTTGGCAAAAGGTACAGCTAAATATCCCGTCACGAGAGTTGAGGTGAAGGCCTTCACCATTCACGCGGGCGTGCAATCAGAGATGTTGGACAACGTGATTCTGGGACAGTTACCAAAACGTGTGATAATCGGGATAGTCAGTAACGAAGCCTTCAACGGGGACAGGCAGAAAAATCCGTTTAACTTCCAACACTTTATGATCAATTACCTGTCGCTGTACGTGGACGGCGTACAAGTTCCTGCGAAACCACTGCTACCGAATTTCTCCAAAGATCATTTGTACGTTGACGCGTATCACACGCTCTTCTCTGGAACTGGTATACATTTTCTCAACGAGGGAACCGGTATCAATAGACTGCAATACGCTAAAGGAAATTGTCTGATGGCCTTCGACCTGACACCTGATCTATCCGCTAACTGTCCGTCACACTGGTCACTCGTCAAGCACGGGACTCTGAGGATAGAAGCACGATTTGACGAGGCTCTCAAAGAAACCATAAATTGCATTGTTTACGCAGAGTTTGACAACCTCATAGAGATCGATGCCGCGCGACAAGTCATTACAGATTTCGGTGGCTAGACGAGACCCCATGCTGTGAGAAGTCCCAAACCGCCCGTACACATACATCTGGCAAAAAAAAAAAAAGTTCGAACCTGCATACCCAACATCTATAGAGGACTCGGTGTCATTTTTTTTTGTGTAAAGCACGGTAGCTGGGGGCGTGAAAGGGTTTGAGTTAACGAGCTTACATATCTCGACATACAGACAAGTTGAAACCTGCAAGTCTTCGTCTTTTCCGAGGGATGGAAGCAGACGACGATGGAAGGGGGTAAAGCACATGCTCGGGTATAAGAAGAACCGCACCGACCCCGATCAAGATCAGTCAAGTGCGAGATTTCGAGCAAACATGGACTTCGTAATAGACATCCAAGGTTTCCGTGCTGCGGGCAAACAATTTCTACCAAAAGAAGTGGCTGTGACTACCGTGGACCATCATTTCTTCGCACATCGGATGATCAAGGCTCCGTACGCATTCTCGGAACTTAACGAGGGAGAACGCGTAGCGAACAACTACGTGACGTGTTATCACCACGGTATCGACTGGTTCGAGGGTGACATCTCGCTGAAGAAGCTGCACAGCAATCTTCAAGAGATCGCTGGCTCGGCCTACCGCATTTTAACGAGAGGGCAGGAGAAGTCAAAATATCTGGAGTCCGTGACATCGAGAAGGATTATAAATCTGGAACACTCCGGGTGCCCACCATTCGGCAAGTTGGACGTGACGAGGGAATATTGCTTCTTTCACGGGGTTAGAAAAGAGGAATTTTTCACGTGTGCACTCAACAATGTCGTCAAGTTGAAAAAATGGATCAAAACGAGCAAACTTCTCAGGGTGTACGACTATCCTGCGCACGTCGAGTCAGTTAATGGCAAGAGGGAGTTGGGCTGTACCCATTCGACACCTGGTAGCAGTAGGAACGATCACGAGGAATCATCACGAGTACGGCAACAGCATCAGCGATCTGAACCCTGTCCTGCTATAAAATCACCGACGCAGTCCTTTCCAACGGAATTGCCCACACCACCACCTACTCCACCCAAGCCACAGCGCAGGGAAAAAGAGTCCGCTAAATTCACACCTGCAATCGTCATCGATTTCGGCCGAATAGGACCGCTTGACCTCTCAACTACGTCAGACTCTGATTCTTCTTTAGAAGGGACCACTGGTACGGCTGTTTCTGAAATTTCGAGAAATGGACAGCCTTCAGATTCAGCATGCGTTGTCAACATTATTCCCGAGCAACTTGAGACGGGTTTTCCCAGCCGACCGGGTTCCCCTGGTGTGGACACCCCCGGCAGCTGTTGTCTCAAACACCGATGACCACACCAGGCCCGGCACGCACTGGGTGGCGTTTTACGTCGCTTCGTCCGGACACGGTACCTATTTTGACAGCTTCGGGTTACCCCCGCTCATCCCTCACCACAAACGATGGCTACGAAGAAATTGCCGCCGATACAACTGGAACGACCGACAGGTACAAAGTTTTTCCTCCAACGTATGTGGACACTTTTGCATTATGTTTGTGTATTATATGGCTGCTGGTCTGTCTTTGCGCCGGTTTCTCGATATATTTACTGATAATCATGAGGAAAACGACCACATAGCGAAATCGTTCTACATGAGGTTAATTTCCCTCCAGTCTAGGAGTGGAATCACCGTTCCCACTTACCCTTGTCGCGGTAATAGCGTTCAGTATTGTACACCAAAGAAGAAATGTAATCTGACGGGTTCGAATAGAAATATAAATAAAAAGAAAAAGAAATAAATGTGTAATTGTAATCGTAGAATAAGCTGTAGAATATATAGTCAGTACGTAATCACTCTTTTTATACCTGGAAATTTGTAACCGTTATAGTCGTAAGATTATGTTTTCTTACCTTTTAATTTTAAGAATATCAGAAAATTGTACTCGTAGTTGTAAGATTCTGTATTTTATCTTAGCATAAGAACGTTCCTTGCGTGTATCAGAAAATAATTTACTCACCTTTTTATTTTAAGAATATGAGAAAATTGTACTCGTAGTCGTAAGATTCTATATTTCATCTTAGCATAAGAACATGTATTAGAAAATAAGGTATACGAATAAATGAAATTATCGGATTTTTCGTAATTATCGCGTCATTCAATTATACACCTTTACCATACCCATTCTTCGATAAGTATATAAGCATCACATATAAATATATATCTATATATGTAAAATCAGGGGTGTAGGGCCCAGGGGCGAGGACGGCGGGGACGGAGGACAGAGTCTTGGATGACGTCACACGGCCCAGATGGTCCCAATATCAGATAAGTGCAGGCAGGGGTGCGAAGGGCAAGGGGGAGGTTAGGTTAGAATTCCCAGTTTTCTCCAGAGTCGACCCGAGGGGCAGGGGGGAGCGGGAAGAGGGGGATTTCCCAAAGCTGCCCTAGGGTAGGGGAAGGGGTAGCGGGGAGCGGGGGGATTTCCCAAAGCCGCCATAGGGGGAAGGGGAAAGAGGGGGGAGGGGGGGGGGGGTTGTTGTGTCTGCCCAAAGCTGCCCATATCTACTAGTGATATTGGCGCTATTTAAGAAAACCTATAACCTGTCAAAACACTTAAATCTCTGACATTCATTACAATAAAATATCAAAGTGAAATCAGAACTCATACTTTATTCCTAGATCAAGGTAAACATACTGTAACGAGCAGTTTTCTACGGGGAAATATGCGATAGAACAACTAATCTCGCACAAAGCGTCCCAACGTCACGAACGATACCTAGAAAAAATCCAAAAGGCTTGGGCGCCAGGCACGGAACCGTGCCGAGGTAACGGAAGCTGAAAGAAAAGAAAACGAGAGACGGTATTGGCCGGCTAGGCCAGGGAGAGGGGAACGTGGGGGCGACGAAATAAACACTATCAAGTACGGTATTTAGCAGTCAGAAACTTAGCGCAGTTTTATTATGCTTTCGGCAGCGAGACCGTACGGACGTACGGGATAGGTGTACAAAAAAAATATAAAAGAAACCTCTATTAATCAAACAAAATCGCTAGATTAGTCGGTACGGAATATAAGCGGGCTTGATAGCTGCAACTCATGCATACAATCGCAACGGAACCTAATAAAACTATACAGTGGCTATAAGAAACCCAGAAGGCAAGATATTAAAGAAAAAGTGAAAATTATAAAGGTAGTTTAACAAATCAAAGAAAATAGAAAAGAAAAAGAAAGGTCTAGCTCCGGTGGAACGCGGCAGGCTTGAACCTGCGACGCGTCGATATACAGGACGGCAGGATAGACAGCTGATCCGGAGCTAGGCGTCAGTCTCGCCGTAGAGAACGGCCGACGTTCGGAACGAGACGGCAGGGGGGGAGGGAACACACAGACGACACACTAAGCCGTTGCTAGAGCAGCTGAGGCGTTACGCACACCGCTGCGCCGTCACTACTACTCTAGCCGGTTGTCACACACACACTCAAGGCTCACTCGTAATTAGTCCGGCCGTATGCCAGCTTCGCGTTTGCGAAGAGTGAGCCGATTATATCTCAGGTAACTTATAAAAGAAACTATCGCAGTAGTAAAGAACGCTTAATAAAGCTAAACGGGTGAAGAAAGATTCCGCAATTTAGATATTTGCAGGTAACCCCAAGGCAAGGAGGAACAGTCAACAAATACAGTTAGATATCTATGAAAAGCAATCAGCAACAAAATATTGACGGAGAATCAATATAGAAATATAAATTTATATCGGTAAGGTGATAAGCAAATAAGCAATATTTGAAGTTAACAGAAATCACATCTGATAAAGTTGAGGCTGCCTATAGTATTTCACACCCTATACTAGTAGTATTGGTGACTGCGACAACCCGTCAACACGAGATATTGGCCAAGCGAAGTCTCGCAGCACTAGTGAATGACCAGAAAATATATCGCACAACTAGGCTGGGTAAAGAAAATCACGCAGACGGGTGGTCGTAGCCTAGGCGAAAAAACCTACCTTTATCTGGCTCGATACGGGACGGCAGGATCCACACACGCACGCACACACTATGGCTAGTTGCCGGTAACGTACACGGCACAGGCCCCAAGAAGCCGGCACCAACTTATTAAATAATATTTTAAAGCCCTCAGGCCGTAATTAAGGACTACTGTATTAATCTACACAGAGTAGGTAAGGTACACTATAAGATATAGACAATCTTAAAGCTAGCAAAGCAAGTAAAGACAAGGTATCTGTAATTGAAGGTAAAGTGAACAAAAGCGTGAAAGCTGCGAAAAATGGCGATAAGATAGTGGGAGGAAGCCGGTCATTCCGGAAACGTCCTGGAAGCTCGGCATGATTAGATGGCGCCTCAAGAGTTGGGGGAGGTAGCCTTTCCATACACGACGAGTTCACTGTACCGACACCTGTCAAGCGGTTGACGATGACCGTTGCGGGAGGTACGGGGACGGGAGGCAGCGTCAGGCCGGGAGGTACGGCCCTCTCCCGATCGGTAGACAGATTTCGGCTAGCAATTAGCGTCGGTACAGATACTACCGTCGTGACTTCACGGGCGTACCCCCCCGTACGGCGCTCCCTCGGCGTCCCTCGACGATCTTGGCGTGCGGTGGGTACCTGTAAACGTACAAAAGCTTACGGCAGACAGTGGCTTAAACTAAATAATGAACCTTTTGCCTTGGGGTCGGTAAAAAGAATAGACGCACACAACACTAAACAGATATTCGGACGCTCCGCGGGGAGGAAGGAGCTGGTTTCCATTTAAAATTTCAAAGTTACTACCCCTCCCGCATTCAGGGGTTGGGGTGAGGGGTTGATTTTCACAAAGTCAATTTTCCCCCTCGAAATCAAACAGTTTTTACTCCGGACATTTTTTCGTACGATGCGTATTTCTTGAGATATTTTGTTGTGTCAAGATAAAAAACTCACCCTGTATAACCAGATCCAATCACATCTGGCCAACACTGCCATGTTGGCGCCCATATATATGCTCACGATTAGATCTGATCAGATCTGACTATGCATAGGTCTATATGTGGTATTTCACGTGAACCGGATCAGTTTAGGCCGGAAGTCATCGAATTTGACGCCAATGCAGATTTAGATTCCTTGTTACTACATGGGATGTCCCCAACAGTTACAGAGCATGAAACCAATCGGTTCAATTTATATCGCTGTCATAATTATACCAAAAATGTAATTACAACATTTTCAACCTCACTTATCTCAGCCATGCACGGGGAGAACTCCTGGCATTATGAGTTCCTGCCGGTAAAATAGACTCCCCGCAAGAAAGAGAATCTTCTCACCGTAAATGCGGGCAAAAAATATGCCCGCGCGAGACGGCAAACGTCCCGTCTTATATTTTCGGTGATGCCACCTTCCTCATATACGGTGAACTATTGGTCCTGCCAAGACTTCCCGTAAGTGTGGGAAGTTAGAGCGCCCGGAGCGGACCTGAAAAGGCCCCGAGAACGTGGAGAGAAGAGATTCCCGCGCGAAGGCGCCACAGTGCCCGGAGTTCTCCGCGTGTGCACGAACAAAATCATAACTTTACATAGTGCACTCTACGCGCATAAGTGAGCTCCTTCAAAATATGTAGCACTTCATTTATTTTTGAAATTCTTAAACATGTAAAACTTTGGAAATATCCGATTTCTTTGTTCTTCTATTTGAAGGGTCTCACCAATTGCCCTGAAATTTTCACATATAATACTGCAAGAGCTCCAAAATTATCGGGTATTTCCCGATAGGTTTGTTGAAAACAAATGAAGGAGTCAAGTTTTTCAGGTCACGAAATCACGAGTGCGAAGCGCGAGTAATTTTTCTGGAAAACTTGACGAGTTCTTTTGATTGCAGGGAACCTTGAGGTAAATACCCGATCAATTTTGAAGCTCGAGTGGTATTCGGGGGATTATTTTTCCATCCGAATGTCGGACCATGGAATTGCATCATGAGACCGAATCCACAGTTGAAAATGAAGATTTAAAAGGCACAGCATTATAATTATAAGTCATCTTTCAGATTCGATGGAGCGGGTTAACTGTATTATATCACTCACCAGTACAAGTTACACTATGGCCGCAATGGGCACTTTTGTTCAGTATTCTATTCTGAGTAAATTCAGATCAAGACCAATGTAATAGCTCAAAATGCGGCTGAGTTATAGAAATTTGAAAAAAAAAATCTCGATTCACGTGTATTTGAAATGGAAAATCTTTGCACGCTTTGGGAAAGTACTGAAAATTAATATTAAGAGCTGTAACTTTCAGGGAATTTTTTGTTCGAAATATTATTAAATATTGCAAATTTCACGTGAGGACTAAAAAAAAAACTGAACGCCGAAAAAAACAGAACCCCAATATAGACATTTTAAAAATTTCAAGTATCAAGGGGGTATTCTGGTCTAGAAATTTGAGAAAATACTATTTTTTTTGTTGCATATTTTCAAAGTTTGGACCTTGAAAAATATGCCTGTAAAAGGATTTTTCGAAATTGGAATTATTTTCGGAGTTACAGCTGTTTTTATGACGCGGCAACTAAACCAGTTAGCGAAACAATAGCAGAACGTAGGCAATTTCCGGCTACCTGCATGTGAGTCAGTTCACGTCAAGCGGGACGGATTTGGCCAATAATTTACCTCAATCTTTCTGATTCTTCTGCAATTTTTTTCACATATTCTTTGGGTAAAATAAATGAATGAAACATTTTTTTTTTCAACTCGATGGGATTAGAAGCTACAAGGGGTTGAATTTTCGAAAAAAAATTTCGAAAAAAATTCGAGGTCGAGTATTCAGCATGAAATGAAATAAATAATTCCTCAAATTTATGGATTCGATGAATTTGAATTGAATTAATATGCCCCCCTATGTTCTTTGCATGTAAAGGAAAAGAGCCTCGGTCTCGGCGCGCCCGCGTAGACAGTGCGCGCGACGTCCCGCACGGATCAACCGCTTTTCAAATATAGTTCACATCGAAGTATCATTCTAAAACTTACAGGTTTTGTAGAGAATGAATCAAGGAACACGCTCGTATTTTTTTCAGAATTTTCAGAAGTGGTAGTCATCTCGAAAATCACGTTTAAAAAATATAATTGTTAATAACAAATGGAAAATTGTTTATTAGATGAATTAAAAATTCATAACATGAAGGTGCGATTCAAGAGCTTCAAAATGAGTTTTTGTTGATGTCTGTGCGAAAGAGGAAACCGGAGATATCCACGTTTAAAGGAGAGCGCGATTCCAATTCATGGTGGTTTTTCCGAAAATTCAACCCTTCGTAGCTTCTAAGCCCTTCGAGTTGAAAAAAATAAAAAATTGTTTCATGCATTCATTTTACCCAGAGAATATGTACACAAAAGTTACGACGATTTTCAAGAACATGCGGTCAAAAAGGTGTCCCGCTTCACGTGGATTGACTCATGTACCCTACGTCGTATGAATTCTTTCATTTTCAATATATACTGTAACCGCGTTTTTCTACTGGGGAAAAGAGATAGAGGCAAACTCTTCGCAATACCCTACGGCGTTAATCTCTTTTTTTCGATACGATATTATAAGAATGCAAAAGGGAGAAATACTCAAATTTTCCGTTGAGCGCCAGACGCTGTCGCGTCAGTTACGAATAATCAAGATAAATTTTCTAGAGATCTACGACGGTTTTACTCGGCTAATTCAGAATGAAAATCAGAGGGTAGAGGGGATAGGTAACCAGGTGAAATTATTCTGCTCAGGAATAACACAGATTCAAATTGTTGTCAATCAATTAATTTAATGATGATTCCTCCTCTCGAAGAACGTCACGGTAATTAATAATTCCCAGATAATTTCACAAATTGAAGAAATATAAGGCTCGACACAGTACAAAAATTTACTCCCTCGAAACGGGAGAAAAAAATGTTCATTCTAAATCAGTCTGGACCCGAAGGCCGCTATAACTTACTCACTAACTTATTCTAACGTGGAAATTCTGAGTGAAAGAAAGAAAGGTATCTCAGAATAGTAGTACGAAATATACGGTACGAGATCAATTGTCCCCACGGCTACATCCGCGTTCACAATACTACAGGATAGGCGAGACAGATCAGATAAGAATATTTTACCATGCAAACTACAAAATAAGTAGCTAAACCGCCAATTATAGGACTCCTAGGTCCGCAAGCAAAATAGCGAATGAAGAATAGAAAATAGAGATAGCCCGAAAGCAATATCTTAAGCAAGGAATACTCCTTGGAACAAGCTAAGCAATAATCAGCCAACCAGTCACGAGCTAATTTACCATTTGATGGAAATACTAGGAAAGAATTAATTACGAGACGATAATTGAAAGATTTGACTAAGAAAACCTACAGCGAGACGGAACCTCGTGGCCCAACGCCTGCGTAGCGAAATACTCTATAAAATAATCGTACTCGATAATATTGAGGAAAATTAACTCGTGGCTTTACAATAAATTAAACAGGCTTACCTTACAGCTGTATTATTGGCTTCAAAGCTCTTAACACTTAAATTTTGATTTGAACTTGGGAAATGAAAAATGTGTAGTCCATCGACTTTGTGTACCGGAACGAGCATGAACTTGTAAAACATACTTTTGTTATATAAAATATCGTGTGCGCCACGGAGGCACAATATACTATTTTCAATTCAATCAACTGTTTCATTTCACTTGTCCAAAACAAATGATTAGATCTGACGAGATCTGATTATATATAGATCATATAATGAATGTGATCATGTAAAGGTGATTATGCGTGATCATATCGACGCTGCTTACAAAGACTAGCACGTTTTGATATTAACCACGAAGACTAGCACGTTTCGATATTAACCACGAAAACTAGCACGTTTCGATTTTTACCACGAAGACTAGCACGTTTCGATATTAACCACAAAGACTAGCACGTTTCGATATTTACCACGGAGACTAGCACGTTTCCGATTTCACCACGAAGATTACTATGTTTGTCGAACTGAAACGAATATTATTTCTATTTTGCAACATTTCATCATTCTCTAACTGTGTACTGTAAAATATACAAACGACCTATTGAAGTTATTTAACAAATGTTCGAATAATTTTTTCGGGTGCTCCATAATGAATCAATCAGAAATTTAAAACATCTGTAAAGAACCTGTAAAGAACCTGTGAAAACAGCATCAATTTTCCCAATCCCTCCACGACAACACAATTTCGAGCATATTCATAAGTTTATTTCGATGCAAAAAACGCACTTCTACATCCGCAGATTGACTTCCATTTCGACCATCGCACACCGCACAAATCTTCAGAAAATCTTTGTCACAATAATCAAAGCATGGTGATTTTCGCGAGGATAACTGAAACGTGCTAGTCTTCGCGGTGAAATCTGAAACGTGCTAGTTTTCGCGGCGATATCCATATTGGATGCGTCGTTATTTGGTGTCTCTGGTCCCGGTTGAGCCCCCAGAATCCATATTGAATGCATCGTTATTTGGTGTCTCTGATCCCGGTTGATCCCCCAGAATACCTCCACCACCGGGGGACGACGAAAGTAGTCGCCAATCTCCGCATTCCCACCAACCAGGTGACGAAGGCCGGAAGACGCTTTCCTCTAACCCCGACGACACGACGGAAGACCCCTCACGCATTTTCCCGCCTGATCTTAATGGTCATGTCGAGGCCAACGTGGTAGTCAATTCAACTCCACCGAGTCAGGTAACGCCTCCGCCTAACACAGCCGCAAATATCCCACCTCCACCCCGCGGAAATAGCGTACCCGGTAGAAATCCCGATAGCCGACCTTTTATACCGCAAACTCAATATGCTAGCCTAGATTTAAACGCTTTTTAATTATCGCCGCCGCGTCCTAGAGGCACGGCCGGTCATACTCCGCGAATTCCTAGTCGACCTGCATTCAGAGAACCATTCAGGTCTCAGTTACCAGCTAGAGATGGTCCTCTCGAATACGAATTCCCGCATGATCAATATTATGACGAACGATATCGCTATCAAGAACACGTTCGAGCCGCAGATAGACCAAGAACACGCGAATATTCCGCTAGACACGAGCCTTATCAGGTCGAGTATCCCGACGATGACGAGGAACCGCCTCGAGAGAACCGCGAATATCAGTACGATTATCGGCTAGAAGCTAGGTACCGCGATCACGACGTACCGCAACATCGACAAGAAGCTAGGTATCGCGATCGCGACCTACCGCCACTTCGGCCAATGCCTAGATATCGAGATCGCGACGTACCGCCACCTGACAGAGAGGCTAGATATCGCGAACAATACAGAGCCGAAGATTCTAGTCACTCGGACGACGACGAATACCGCCAGGGTCCAGTAAATCAGGTTAGCTATTATTGGTCACCGGAAATGCGCAATTAGGATCCGCGTCCACGTCAAAATACCGATAATAACGATTCCCGCTCTCCTTCGACTCGAGCTGCATTTGAAGCACTGCGAAAATTCAATTTAAAATTCTCAGGCACGCGTGAAGAAGACGGCGAGCCTTCTTAGCAAAAATCAAGGAAGGTAGGACGCTAGTAAACATTCGAGACAAAGACGTCATTAATAGCCTCCCATTCTTTGTGTCTGATCTCGCTCTTTACTGGTATCGCGAAGAACGACCACATTGGCGGTCATTTGCCGAATTCGAAGCCGCCTGGCGACGAAGATTTGCAAATGCCGACCTTCGATTTGACATAAGGGAGCAAATTCGAAACCGAACACAAGGCGAACATGAACTCTCCTCAGAGTATCTTACCTGCTTAAAAGCCTTATTCGGTAGGCTACACCCCCCGTGGCCAACAGAAAAAAAGTTAGATTACGCGTACCATAATATGTTACTGCGATATCAAGTACTGATCAGGCGCGCAGGATTACGCAGTATCGCTCACCTAAAAGAACTAGCATTAGAGCTGGAAGTAAGCTTCCGCTGTGCAAGTCGCTATAAAGCACCGGCGACACCTGACAAATCTCTAGTTCCGTGTTTAGCCTATCGCGCTCCGAAAAATGTTAGCTCCAAAAGAAAACACGTTATTGCCGCGATAGACGTACTAGAGGAGGTTGACGAAATCGTAAATGCCTTACAGACACCAACCCAGAGGCCCAAGGTCACGCAAAATGCACAGAAAAAGACTCCCGCGCGTACCGCTATTAGCCAATCGCCAGATTCTAAAACTTCGGACTCCGTTCCAACACCAAATATCGCGAACGTAGCTACCCGTGTGGAAATTGAACCAGGGTGCTGGCCGGGAGACGGTCAGGAAGCCCGGCTTTTAGTCGGGCGCTGGTCGGGTGGGTCTGACCAGAGTCCGCCCAGAATCGTCACGCTCGGCTATTCGGCACCCGGCCAGGAGTCCTGGCCGGGCTATGGCCGGGCTGTCCGGCCATAGCCTGACCAGGTTTTACTAGGGGTTATGGAATATTGCGATAATTTTATTTGATTATTCGCAGTTGAAAAATGAGAGCAAATTATAATCAAGTTTTCAATTTTTTAAGGATTCGGGTGATCGAAAATGTCTAGTTTTTTATAAATTTATTACGGTATAGTCGTCACATTGAATATTCATCAAATTATTATATTCATAAACTAATGATTTCCCGGAAATTTCCAGAAAAAATTAATTCCGAAATTATAAACAAACGGCTAGATATCGATTTGTGATTTTCAAGTGCTTTAAAATGGTTGAAAATCTAGTAGATATTGGTTCAATTACACTCTACGATGGCTTATTTTCGTCAGGAAACTATTCTCTATAATCCGTCGGTGACAGATTATTTTCTCTGTCAATCGGCAATTCAATGTGGTTATTTGGTGCTTAAAAGCAATGTACGTGTAATCTTGTGAAATTGAATATTCACCGTCACTAACGTCATGAAAAAAATGTGTCACAGACGGATTATAGAGAATAGTTTCCTGAAAAAAATTAAGCCATCGTAGACTGTAATCGAACCAATCTCCTACTGTCGGCACAAAAAAGTTTGGCCCCTCCGTTTAAGTGATCATAACTTCAACAGGAAAATTGGTAGAGCATCGAATCTGGTATGATCGGAAAGCGCTAAGTTTTCTGCGTCTAATGGTTATTCGCAATTTTCCGTGTAAAAATCGTGGAAGCCGTTACATGATCTACGAAAAGTTGAAAAACGTAGTTTTTTGGAGTCCATTGCCGCACGTCAACTTAAACTCGTCACCGTTTATCTGAAATAGGTGTAAAAAATCTGGAAAAATTGAGAAATGTTTCCTGAACATTGACGATCATGATAGAGTTTGGTAATTTGGAAAATATTTAAAAACCTGGACACCAGGTGCAAGAAGGTCCAATGGTGCCATTCCGGGAACGCATCGATACGGGCGAACGTGAGCCGGCTCAAAATTGTCGTCAGGATATACACTTTTTGATTCCGTAATCAGTTTTTGGTTCGCAATAGCGAACTTCCAGTAATCGACGTCAACAATTTTTCAAATTTCAGCGGGGCCGCGTATGTCCCAGCCGCGATATTCTTCGCTGCATTCACATTGTTGTAACAGTGGCCGCGAGTAACAATTGCGTTTGCGTCGGGCGCGGCGGGAGGGAAATGCAGCGACGAATATCGCGGCTAGGACACAGGCGGCCCGGCGCAAATTTGAGAAATTGTTGACGTCGATTACTGGAAGTTCGCTATTGCGAACCAAAAACTGATCACGGAATCAAAACGTGTATATTTTGACGAAAATTTAGAGCTATCTCAGGTTCACCCGTACCAATCCGTTCCCCGAATCGCACCACTGGACCTTTTTGCACCTGGTGTCCAGGTTTATAAATATTTTTCAAATAACCAAACTCTATCATGTTCGTCAATGTTCAGGGAATATTTCTAAATTTTTCCAGATTTTTTACACTTATTTCAGATAAACGATGACGAGTTTAAGTTGACGTACGGCAATGGACTCCAAAAAACTACGTTTTTTGACTTTTCGGAGATCATAACGGCTTCCACGATTTTTACACGGAAAATTGCGAATAACCGTTAGACGCAAAAAACTTAGCGCTTTCCGATCATACCAGATTCGATGCTCTACCAATTTTCCTGTGGAAGTTATGATCACTCAAACAGAGGGGCCAAACTTTTTTGCGCCGAACGTAGATTTTTAACCATTTTAGAGCACTTAAAAATCAAAAATCGATATCTAACCGTATGTTTATAGTTTCGGAATTAATTTTTTCCGGAAATTTCCGGGAAATCATTAGTTGATGAATATAATAATTTGATGAATATGCAATGTGACGACTATGCCGTAATAAATTTATAAAAAAAATAGTCATTTTGAACTACCCAACTTCCTTAAGGTGGTTCTTCCACGAACCGAAATATTGCAGAAGATTCTAATTTTTCGCTGTGTTATAGTTGCACTACCTATTAATACTCATACAAAGTTTGACAGGGGGTCATCGAGCAAATAATGGAAAAAACTGACTTCAGATTTCCAATATTTAACACATAATCTTATGGCAGAATCCCATTACGAACGATTAAATGAGATATTTGTTATACGTAAATATTAGAGATCTCTTCCAAAAACGAGTTGGGTATAGTATGCATTATGAGGATTTTATAAATGGCAACAAAATAGTAGGTCATCGGAGTCTGCGACAAAATATTCAGAGTTGAAGTTATAGAATTTCAATTTTACGTGAAGATTTGACGGAATTGAGACGTTTGGCGACATCGCGGTACGTCAGTTCATAGCTTACATCAGAGAGCTCCGTCCGAATAAAACATCATGATGTCATTGGGGCATTATGGCATTGTTTAAAATTAAAAATATGTAAATTTATTCATTTTTAACGGGGCCCAACTAAAGCACCTATGAAATTCGGCCCTCCGTGGAAGAACCACCTCAAATTGATTCTATATCCATCTCAATATTTCTTATTATGATAGATATTAGGAACAATAATTGAACCTGTAATTTTAAAGTTATAATATCACAAGTAGAAACTTCAACCAGTCTTGAAGTATAATATCACGAACCGAGTTGCTTCGATTTTTAAATAATTTCTTCGAATATTTATCTCTTCATTACATGCTCCTTAATTTAGTTGCGTAGACGCGGGACTAGTCCTTAGGGCTTATGATAAAATGATTAAACTTCAGCTATATCCATATATATATATATATATATATATATATATATATCAACTAGTACGTCTTTACAATACAGTTTCTCAATTTATATTCAACAATTAGATGAATCCTTAGTTCGTACTGTTCCAATGAAAAACCAAAGCAATACGAGGGCGACAACATAACCTACAAATCTTGAAATGCGATTCTATGCAAGTTTTCGCATGAAAAAATGCTCACCATACATCAATTATTTTTTGTTACCGTTCCGGAAACTGCGTGTTGCATTATATCACCACGAGCTGATCAATAGTATGCCTCCGAAGTTTATTAGGAACGAACACTTTTGACCGAAGATTCGATCACTAACCTACGCGACGCCATAAGTATTGAAGCACACGCTGCTGTTGAAGGCCGTCAAAAATACGGGATGTTACGTAACAGTAAGCGCAAGAGCGGAATTTGCTGTGCAGAATCGCGAACGCAGTACACGGACATCCCTACTGAAAATAATCATGTGATGAATCACATAATAATATGAAAGAAATCTGAATGTAATTTATCATATGATTTATATTGTGAATTTCATATTTTATTTTATTTTATCTTATTTCATATTTTTTCTATTTTTCATTTCCTTTCTTTTTAATTTCATGTTTTTATGTGTCTAGGCCCGAAAAACCGCGATTCCAACCTCGCTTCGCTCGGTTTAAACGCGATTTTTAGCATAGACACATAAAATCGTATACGCCATACGGCCCCCAAAGTATTTTCTGACGAATTTCATTATAATCCTCGCCTTCGGCTCGGATCATAAACTCAAATTCGTCGGAAAATACTTCATCGGCCTAATGACATAATGTACTATTTCCGTATTCAGATAACACTTTTTGCCGGAAGTTTATTGCAGTAGTTCATTCCTATGAAACTCTGACATAATTTTGACCGTCTTAGAGCCTGTCCCTGGCCAGGCTCTTGAATAATAAACTGCTAAATTAGCTCCCGGTCAGCACCCGGCCAGTACTTGCCAACGTCTGCGAAAGCACCATGGAAGAGATTTCGCCAGACTAGCACCCGGCCAGTCCCCGGTCGGGCACTTTGACAAAAATACTACCCGGCTAGCGCCCGGCCAGAAACTTTGTTGTAACCGGGCCAAACCGGGCAATTTCCACACGGGTACCGCACCGCCTAATGCGCCACCATTATCACGTGAAAATCGCAAACCGAGACCACAGCTTTGTTATAACTGCCATCAAGCAGGTCATCGTTTTCCAGATTGTAAAGAGCCGCGTACTCTATTTTGTTACCGCTGTGGCTATCCTAACGTCACAAAAGCTTCCTGCCCGCGTAAATGCGCGTAAAACTAGATAGGGAGCCGTTGGATCGGGTAACTACGAAAAATACCTTCCCACCCGATGATCTGGCGAATACCGAAATACAAGATCATCTGTGTCGCTTTGAAAAACTAGAAATTCTATACAGTAGTTCAAATAACGCTTCCGCTCAGCATGCTATGCTGTTCATTACGTTTAAGATTCAGGGATATTCATTAGACGCGTTATTCGACTCTGGTTCCTCTCGTATCTTTTTAGGCATCAGAGGCATAGAATTGATGAAATTACTGGGCCTACCGCTCTATAATACCCAGAATCGCACCGTATATTTAGCAGCCGGTCAAACAACCGAGCTTATGAGCGAAGTGCGACTACCGATTGAACTTCGCGGCCGTCACTTTGAGATTATCGCTCGCACGATACAGAATTTAGGTTTTCCTTGCATTATCGGATTAGATTTTATTCGCCAACTAGAAATGGTAGTCGATTTTTCCGCAGCTACCTGGTATTACAAAGACGATCCCGCTCAGATCTTTGAATTCGATGACATTACCGAGAATTTAGTGCATCCTACATGCAACGGTATCGTAACGCTATCCGAGAAACAGACTCTCGAACTCGCTCAATTTTAAAAAACCGAAGTACCGCCTATGCCAGAAAATCTGATCCTGGGGGCACCAGATGTGACGTTGCAGATTAGCTGCCATCATTAAGGTTCCAAAAATCTCATATTTTATTAGTCATATCGCGAGAGAGAGTTTTTACCGCCGTCTAGACCCTCGGGATACAAGTGACACACCTAGAATAAGCAATAGAGCCAGACTAATTTGAAGTGTTTTTCTGTTAATGTACCGCGAGAGAGAAAGAGAGAAAGAAGGTAAAGAAGACGACGATCCTGAACTTCCGCTACCAGAACTTCCGACACTAGAACCGGTGTTAAAGAGACGGCCACGCAGTATGCAATCTAGTACTCGTACTAGGTTAGTACCGAATCAACCGGAGGAAAGACTGTGGACCTTGGTCCAATATCGCTAGGCGGCGAATAGGGCTGTTACACAGCCTCCTGCCAGCAGATGAATCTTACCACCCAGCATCTGGTTGTTACCTTGCACAACCAGCTCCATCACCCGCTCCAGCTGCCATTACCGACGTCACGCAGAGTCCGGCATAAGGACCAGTGACGTAACGTTATCGCTACAGGATGTAAAACGTGAGAATGGACAAGGATAGTGTCCCGCGTTCTCTGGCCAGGCCGGAAGAGGTGGAGATCCAGATGGAACACCTAGGCCTGCCAGAAGTTTGCAGCGTGTCATCTACCGAAGAGATTGCACCTGTAAAGTGCATCCCATGCGGTTGGTATCGCTGTTACGGTATCGCTTCGTAAGAACCAAGGTCGCATCTTCCCGAAGATCCTCTCGCCACCGAAGTTCAGCAGAACGGCTGATCTAACGCAACGAGGCTCTGAGGCCTAACGCCTGACGTCAGGCAACAAGTTGACGCCTTGGGCCGAGCAGCTGACGAGCTGCTCGTTCATGGAACGTTTTTCGCAGGGCCAATCAGCTCATTAGTTGGTCCTGATAGGCGCTGGATTTTCAAAATCAGAAAGGATCGTCGAGACGTGCCGAAACATCGCCTAGCCTCATCACTTCTACGTTCCGCTCAGTCCTGAGAAGACGTGCCGCCGAACTCTCTCTCTCGCCTTATTCTATTTCGCTAAGTAGAATCAAAATCAGTTAAGCTAAAGTTAAGTGTTGTGCTACAAGCCACTCCGTCGTAAAGGTAAGGTCTTTATGATCTGTAATTGCTAGAAAACCATAAGCTACCGCTGGATTTCAACTAATATTAGTTATCGTTGCATTTTTGAATAGAAAGTCTATCTCTTCGGACTATTTATTAGCAGTTCAATTAGTTATCTCAGTAGTTAATACGTCTTATTTGTGTAGCGTATAGCCTACGGGCTACGCGATTCGTTTGATAGTTTTAAGAAACGAAATCCAGCGAAAGCACTCTATAAATTGGCTGTAGTAATTAAGAATATCTTTTGGCTCGATAATTTTCCGCTTATTAGTCTGATTTCTTTGCTATCTTTGCTTTGGATTTGCTGAATATTATTTGAGAGCTTGTTCTTGCTTAAATTCTCGCTTTGAGAATATCTAACGCTTTGATTTATTTGCGATAGCAAATAAATCAAACTCCCCGAGGTTGGCTGAACGTAGTGAATCATAGTTTTAAGTTGTTCCGTTATTAATTTCATTTATTAATCATCACGAATGTATCACTCGAAGTAGAAGTAATTAGAGAAGGGCTCAATCAATCGAGTCGAGTCAGTTTATGAAATGCGATGGCCTGACGTTTCGGCAGTGTTATGCTGCCCTCATCAGAGGCTGTTTATTGGAAAAAATTACAAAAGTTTCAATTTACAAAAGGCAAAAATCATAAAAATTCAGTTACAAAAGTCAGAAATAATAAAAATTCAGTTACAGAAATCAAAAAAGCTAATACATGGAAGATTACGATCTTAGGTCAGTAAATTGACCCATATAAACCTAATAATATTTGGAAGTCAGATAAGAGTTGTAGACGAAACAAATACCATGGTAGTCAAAATAGAAGTCACATAAACACAAGGATTCACTCATAGTATAATAGTCAGAAGGAGCTTAAATTACCTTAATATCGTATTCTAGTTGGCGATACGTGAAAAAACATTTGGTGTCAATGATCACCATTATCACACTACAAGATGAGCTGTGTGTCATTCTGTGCTAGTGGAAACGTTAAATGAAGCAGGTGGTGTGACGACACACTTTATATAGGCTATTAACTAAGGCTCGTCTAGTGTTGACACTCGACAGTGACGTCAATGACTGACGTCAAAGTCTACGATTGACGTCAATGAATGTTTATGTTAAGGTAGTGTCTGAGGCCAAAGTTTTTTTCACGTAAACACATGTGATAGAAAATTAGATACATTAAAGGGTCTACCCTCATTAGAATTTGAAAGAAATTGATTTTTTTTTTATTGCATTTTTCGACAGTATACATATTAAAAAGTATCATACTGAAATTTCATGATGATCCTAGCAGTCTATGTGTCTACGTAAGTAAGATTTTTTCACGATTTTTCGTTAAAGAAAACTTTAAACGCGTTTTTCGCAAAATGACGTTTTGGAAGGCTTGTTGATAAAATCTCCGAAACTATTCAACTGACCCTCACCAAAATTTTACCACACGTTCTTTATGACTCTAGCTATAGCGCATATCATACGATTTTTGATTTTTTCAAAAATGACAAAACGGCGGCCATTTTTTCAACAACTACGAAAAATCACGTTTTTGTTTTCATCGTTTTTTGAAAAAAAAAATAGTTACACTAAAAATTTCAAAATTCGTATGATATGCGCTATACCTAGAGTCATAAAGAACATGTGATAAAATTTTGGTGTGGGTCAGTTGAATAGTTTCGGAGATTTTATCAACAAGCCTTCCAAAACGTCATTTTGCGAAAAACGCGTTTAAAGTTTTCTTTAACGAAAAATCGTGAAAAAATCTTACTTACGTAGACACATAGACTGCTAGGATCATCATGAAATTTCAGTATGATACTTTTTAATATGTATACTGTCGAAAAATGCAATAAAAAAAAATCAATTTCTTTAAAATTCTAATGAGGGTAGACCCCTTAAGAACAGCTTTTTGATCTTAACCTATGTAGCATATTGGAGTAAGGTAAGTGTAATTTTTTAGTGTCTTCTTTCTTATTGAGACTGTTAGGTTGTAAATTGATTCTCAACATCTCTGAGGTGATACGCTTAGACCAAACTGATTCTCTATCAAGCACAACTGCATTATCCCAGTCAAAAGTGTGGTTGAATTCAATTTGGTGTGCAGAAACGACGGAGTGTGCTTCTGGGTTTTTCTTTATATTGTCTTTATGTTCTTTCAATCTGGTCTTAAGCTCACGTTTTGTTTCACCTACATAAGACGCTGAACAATCATTACACTGAATCTTATATACTACATTACATTTATCATGTTCGTCAATACGGTCTTTCCCTTTAGTAACCAATGATCTTAAGTTACTGTTAACACTAAAAACAGGTGTCAAGTCAAATTTACTAAGAGAACAACCTAGTCCCTCTGAGAAGTCTTCAATGTAAGGTAAAGATACTATTCTACGTTTTAAAGCAGATAGACCGTTGACTACCATGATGACAGAGGTGTTTCCTTCAGGGTCAGTCACCGTAATAACAATGTTGGTGTTATTAGTATGTGTGTTCTTTGATTTCAGATATTTTAACCTTTTAGTAATCAATCTTTCTGAGAAGTCGTCAGGGTAGTTATTATCACGTAACAATGATCTTACTAAAGTCAGATTCTCAGCATGAAATTTCGAGTGAGATAACGAAATAGCTCTGTCGACTAGATTAAACACCATTCCGCGTTTTTGAGATAAAGGGTGCATAGAGTTAAAATTCAAGAACCTTCCAGAAAACGTGGGTTTTCTGTACCAATTAGTGATCAACCCATTAGAATCATCTCGTATCACATGAACATCCAAAAAACTTAGCTTGCGATCAACCTTCAGTTCATGTGTGAACTGAAGACGGTCATGGTAACCATTGAAAGTGTTCGTCACATAGTCTATGTTAGCGCTAGGAATGCACATGATAATATCATCTACATATCTATAATAAAATAATGGTCTAAAATTCAACTTTGACAAGACTTCACGTTCCAGATCAACCATAACTAAGTCAGCTAGAATCGGTGAAATTGGGGACCCCATGGGGGAACCAAAAATTTGTTTATAGTACTGGTTATCAAATTGAAAGTAGACATTATCTAACAAATACGTTACACCCGCTAATAATTCACTCAAAGGCATGGTGGTGTGCTGCGCGATGAACGCGTATCTGTTTACTATCGCTGTCTCAACTAACTCTGTTGGTACATTAGTAAACAAGGAGGTAACGTCAAGAGAGATCAAAATACAATCATCGGGTACCTGGATATTACTAAGTTTTTCTATCAAATCCCAACTATGGTTGATATAAGAATCAGCTTTAGGAATGCTCTTGATTAGTAAATTACTCAAAAACTTAGAAATCCCATAAGTAGGACTCCCAATTGCTGAGATGATGGGCCTGAGTGGCGTGTCTTTTTTATGAATTTTAGGCAAACCGTACCCTTTGGCAAGACACGTGTTAGTTTGCGTTAATTCATTCCTATGATATTGTTTAGCTAGGAAGCCATTCGAGTTCCATCTGTCAAGAATTCTCTGCGAGGTCTTCCGTAATGTAACTAATGGATTCTTGTTTACTAATCTGTAGGTGGTGGTATCAGCAAAGAGGGTCTTTAATTTAAGTATGTAACTGTTTTTGTCGAGCGCTACTGTGACGTTACCTTTGTCTGCATTAGTAAAGAAGATGTCTTTATTGTTCTGTAGGAATAGTCGGGTAGTATTAAGTTTCTGTGCGACTAACCGGTCTTCAATACTAATGTGTCTGTTCATCCGTGTGAAATGTTCGATGTTCTTAATTAATTTACTCCTAATTTCCTTCTTATTGTCATCAGGAAATGACGGCGCGTTCATAACGTGTTCTACATTTTTAATGACTTTAATTATGGTCTCTTGGTCTAGACTAGTGAGTGGAGAAAATTTCGGACCCAGAGATACAGTATCAATAACATCTTCAGGAATCAATGTTTGAGTTAAATTTACAAACCAACGTTCCCTCGCCTGAGTCAAGGTTGGTGTTAGGCCTTCCGTGTGTGTGTGTTTAACTACAGGTCTGTGAGTCAAAACATTGAACTTACGTGAGAAACACGTATTCAGTTTATCCGTTAAGCGGGCTTGGTTATCTGCTTGATATGCAATTAAGTCGTCGAGTACATCTTTTGGAAATGCGTCGCATAACGAGCTTAGGAGTCTATCTAGTTTTTTCTCTAAGAAGCACAAGTGAATGTGTAAGTCTTCAATCTCTACATTCAGTAAGTTAGTTGTAAGTAGGAAGATGCTCTTACGTAGCAAGCGAGATCCCATTCTGCTGTGGCAGGTGATAGACTCCAATCTTTCGCCGACCTGTTGGATGTGTTTAGGTCTTGTGTCATAAGACCTGCATTGTAGTAGAAACCGCCGTTGTGCTGATGAGATGGTGATTTTTCTTCTGGTGTCTACCCATTCCTTGAAGATGGTAGTGCTCGTTCTTCCATGTAATTGTGTCAACAAGTTATAGAAACTGGTGTTGTTGCAGGGTAACGTAGATTCAACCCTCGTAGTATTAATCATCATGAATGTATCACTCGAAGTAGGAGTAATTAGAGAAGGGCTCAATCAATCGAGTCGAGTCAGTTTATGAAATGCGATGGCCTGACGTTTCGGCAGTGTTATGCTGCCCTCATCAGAGGCTGTTTATTGGAGAAAATTACAATTTTTAATTTATAAATAAAATTACAATTGTAATTTTTAATTTATATATAAAATTACAATTGTAATTTTTTCCAATAAACAGCCTCTGATGAGGGCAGCATAACACTGCCGAAACGTCAGGCCATCGCATTTCATAAACTGACTCGACTCGATTGATTGAGCCCTTCTCTAATTTGATTTATTATTCTATTATTCTGTCTGATTTCTATTATTCTGTATTCTATCTGATTCCTTTGATTCTATGTGATATATCTGATTTATGCGATTTATTTGTGGTATCTAATATTCCGATTTTCGCTTTATTGCATTATAATGAGATTACTATCGCTAAGTAGTATCTTTGATCTGATATCTCAACTATTCTAGTATAAATCTGTTATCAATTTAGCTTATAGCATCTCTTAGCTACTTCTGAAATTATTTATTGAGTCATTATATCGTCTAATAATTAATTGATATCGCTAGCGTGCCGCATTAGAAAAGTTGCCATAGAGTATCGTATCGCTCGGTGATACGTAGTCTGGAAAGTAGCTTGTTTTATATCGCTTCTACGGCACTAGCTAGCTAACCGGCGTGCTTACGTTCTATTGTACCGCTGCGTCGCGGTAAGGCTCAATAATATAATATTCTTTCTTTTGTTAAATTCAGTATTTTCCCAAGCATTATTCCAACCGCTATTATTCGATAAGTATTTGTAACTATTATTTTGATAACTAATTCTGCGTAATTCAACATTTCCGATTATAGTCGAACCTTTTGTTATCGCTAATAAATCTGTTATCGCTGAGTTTGTATCACAACTATTCAAAGAACAATATACGAAATCGCAGATTTCACTGAAGGAAATTTATATCTGGTATTTTATATTTTATTTATTCGATTAAAAAGGTGAATCCACCCACTCTACCACTGTCTTAGCAAATCTGAGCTAACCTAGCTTCAAGGCCGTCGTTCCGGCAATATATTAGTTCGTTGAGTACCGCTGTCTTATATTTGATTTCTGTGAAAACGACACCTACGTGTCTGGCGCCCAACACTATCTTAGATTTTTATTAATTACTAATTTATCGAAGGAACGCCGTAGGGTGCGGAGTTGAGCTCTGAAACGCCGTTAAGCCTAGAGCACAGACTTTTCGTCATGCCGTGTTCATCGTTCGGAACACGTACACGCTCGGCAAGCACTCACACACAGCGGCGACCAATCACGCGCTTCTATACAGTCGTAGGTGTACGAACGCGTTTGTTCGGATGGCGGCGCAGTTCGTGGCGGGGTCTGCTACGATTTTGAACTGTCGCTACGCTACGTATAAACATTTCCGCGATTCAAATTTTCAAAACGAGACGCACGTGTTAGAGCAACAGTTCGTGACAGGCTATTCGTAATTTTTGTATGCTGAATAGTGGTGAAAGCTATCTCATCGCAATCGTTATACTTTGCTGCGAAATTAATACCAGTAGTTCCTTCTTCACACCAATATGGATGCCGATGAGTTGGCAATATTAGTTTGGATGATGACTTATATAATTCTACGTCGAAGGAGACGAAATCTGCGATGGAGAAATCGACGTTGGTGGGTGAGGCCGGTGAATCAGAACCGAATAGCTCAAGACCATCACAACAATTTATTTCAACAGTTGCGAGAAGACGAAACCCTGTTTCATAGATACACGAGAATGAATGTCCAGACATTTGATTATCTACTACATCTTGTTAGACCCTATTTATTGAAATTTCATCCGAGAGCGCTGAGTCCTGAAGAAAGACTTTCATTAACCCATTGAACAGGCAAACGCACCTCGAGTATCGGTGTGAGGCTGGTGGGGGGACAGCCAATGAGAGTGCTGTCATGTAGTGTAGTAGTGAATTCTGTATGTATTAGTGTGTGGGTGAAACCCACACCGCGCGGAGCGTCAGGGACGTATCGTAAGAAAGTAGATAATATTCGTCTGTTTCATTCCTCAGTTCAAACTGTGCGATCATATACGCTCCTGGGCGTGCCATCCCCACTCCCGATACCGCTTGCTCGGTCGCAGAGTGGGGAAAGACTTTGCCTGTTCAATGGGTTAACACTGAGGTAGATACATGTGATACAATAAGGAGTGAATGTTATATTTAAAAAACGAGTATCATATTCCCGTCAAAACTGATAATACTTGTGACTTGTAGATACCTTGCGACTGGTGACCAAATTTTGTCTATCGCATTAGCGTACAGAATTGGTGAATCAACAGCTCGAATAATTATCAAAGAAGTAACCGAGGTGCTTGCGCGTGTACTTTCACCTCTGTACTTAAAACCGCCGACAGAAGCTGAATGGAAAAATATCGCATCTTCTTTCCTAAAGCAATGGAATTTCCCCAACTGCATGGGCGCTATTGATGGAAACCACGTACAAGTACAGGCACCTCCAAACTCAGCTTATTCTTCAATTACAAGAAAACGTTTAGTGTCGTACTTCTTGCGGTCTGCGATGCAGACTACAAGTTTACACTAGTACACGTTGGGGAAATGGGAAGTAATAGCGATGCCGGTATATTCGCCGACTGTTCGATAGGACAGCTATTAAAGGAAGACCTGCTCGAATTACCTGCAGGTGTTGCTCAGCTACCTGGAAGCAATATACATACACCTTGCTTTTTTGTTGGTGATGAAGCATTCCCGCTTTCCACGAGGATGATGAGGCCTTATCCAGGACGTGGCTTGAATGAAAGCAAACGCATATTCAACTATCGACTATCTAGGGCTCGTCGAGTCATAGAAAATGCATTCGGAATCCTGTCTTCGCGTTGGCGCATTTACAGGAAGGCGATTACTGTACATCCCGAAGCAGTTGATAAGATAATCGTAGCTACCGTATGCTTACATAATTTTTTGAGACCACTGGACCAAGCACTATAGCCACCAAGAAGATTCTATGCTCCACCAAATTTTGTCGACCGGGAAGATCGAGATGGAGTTTTGCATCTTGGTAGATGGAGAGAGCAACAAGACGACTTTAGAAACATAAATCCTGCTCCGGCACAAATTGCACTTCCCAACGCAATTGAAATGAGAAATGTACTCAAGGAATACTTTACAACACCAGAAGGTGAAGTACAGTCCGACCTCCCAATAAGAACGAAAAGCCCCCAAGGGGAAGAGGTTTTGCAAGAATTCGAGTACCCCCACCATGCGTGCGCTCTTCAGTGACTCACTCTCTCTGTCTCTCTCTCTCATTCGCACCCAAGTGCAATTCGAGCTCGGAGTGGGGGTAGTGGTCGAGCGAGAAGTTGGGGAAGCGTTCTTATTGCGGGCGTGCTTATTGAGAGGTCGCACTGTATCGTGGCAATATGAATATATACGGCGCACCGGAAACCCACCAGAATAATCATGCTCTTTCAAGAAATGTTTTTCATCGTATCTCCGAGCATTGAGCTTTAATAGTTTAGTAAATTTTTATAATACTCGATAATTCTGTGATTATTTCGTTGAATCTACTTTAGTCTGTTTACTGTTAAATATACGTTCGAGTTCGAATTTCCGTGGTTCCATTCAAAAAAATACATTCAAATAAAACTAATGTAAAATAGTAGATCGGTCACATTATGTCGATATATCTGGGTATTTATATCTTTTTATTTAACGTATAGGTATAAATATAAGTCTAGCATCATTTCAAATGAAAGGTTTTGAACAAAATTAAATAAGAGATGGGTATCAATTAGGAAATAGTATATTTCGATACAAGAGGCCAAACGAGCGTTTTGCGGACCGCGAGTCTGAAGGCAGCACGAAGCCGAGGCGAAGCCTCGGCTTCGTGCTGCCTTCAGACGAGTGGTGAGCAAGAAACGAGTTTGGCCTCGCGTATCTCGAACACTATTTTTCTCGATACATGCAACGCAAGGTTCTCGTTTGTGTGCCGTCTGCGTGCACCCAAGCCGGTTTTAGCGTACCAGTGTGCAAAATCCCTTTGCGCACCGCATAGCGGTGCGCAAAATATTTTGCACACCGGTACGCTAAAAGTCTGCTTTGGGTGCGCGTAGACGATGCGCAAAGGAGGACTTTGGGTGCATGTGTCAAGAAAAAATACCGTTTATTTTTGGCTTACGGTGGGATTTCATTGATTTTTTTATGAAAACGAGTTGAAAAAAAAGCGAAAAAAATTGTTTCATAAAAATTTCACCGGCGCCACCCTTAAGCAAAATCGAGAGTGCTCAGCTACTCGTAAAGTACTTGTATCAAGCGTTTTTTTTTTTAATTTTCTGTTCTTCGTCCAATTTTTCAAGTTCACTTGAAATTGTGTTTGCAAATGCTTGTTCGTCATTATTCGGTTTATTGACCTCAGGCTTTTCAAGAGATTTATTTTGAAAAGGATCCTGTGAAGCTGCAGACAGGCTTAGAAATGACGCTTCAACAGGATCAACTTTTTTAGATTTCAGCTGTCTTTAGCAAAACAGGACCTTGGTTGAGTGAGTATTGTTTCTGTATACGAAGTTTTCTCTGGTAGTGGATTTCTTCTAGAGGGTGTAAATAATGTTGAACTATCATCCATACCGAATGTAGATGAAGTATCTACACATGGTGAGTATGGTGACTGCGGTGATAGTGATGCTGAACTACTACGAGGTATTGACGGAGTAGAAGTTGCTGTTCTAGGAATAAACTGTACTGACGTTGGTGTTATTGGGGGTTGACGACTTGAGTTAGTGATATCGTTCGAATTGTCAAATGCATTTTGTAAGGATGTTTCTGAGCAGGGTGATTGATTATTAATCAATGAAGATATTCTTGCACTTGACGATTCTGTTCTTACAGGTGAATCTATTTCAGAATGACGAGTCAATCTTTGTAGAGTGGATGTTGATAGTGGCTGGCGCATTGGAGGTATCACTAAGTTTCCTTGGATTGTCATCAGCGGAGGACGTGTTGTTGATAGCAATGAGGTTGAGGACACTGTTGATGTCAATGCTACATTTGTAAATGTGCTAAAACATAAAATTCACGTGAAATTATTGGTCCACAATGAATTTATACCCATAAGTATTTTCCACAATAATCTTTTACGCAGTTTTTGTCCAACGTGAAACGATCAATACTGTGAATACGTACTTTTTTTTTTTATGTACTTATGGAGAAATCCCATATCATTATACAAGGCGAACCCCTTGCGTTTCGATGCGCCACTTCCACTCCTCTCCTCCTTTTCTCTTCGCCTTCGTTCAACGTTGAAGCTGTCCTTTAACTGGCCCCATCTTTTTTGGCAGTCAGCAGCTTGTAATATTCAAATAGCCCGCTATTTGAAATCTAATGGTTAACGTAGTTATTCGAAATGTCACCTAAGAGATCAAAACAAGACATATTGGTCAAGTAGTTTCCGCCTTCTTCTATCGGTCACTTGCGCATAATTGAGAGTTGAGTCAACACGTATTACGTATATGTTAAATGTTTTAAGTTATATATTGTTAAAATCAAGAATGTTACTATAGCTTTATTATGATAGATCGAATCTCTTAAGAATTAAAATAAATTTGAAATCAACATGTAATAAATAATATCATCGAAGAAGATCTGAAAACTACGAAAACGAAAATTGAATATCACACTAGCCATGTGTATAATGGACGATTATATCTGAGATCTTCAAAAAGAAAATTACAATTTAATTCAGCTAAGTAACAATTTCTACAAATTCACAAATATCAGAACTCAACTAAATAAATATAACAAATTTGAGAAATTTAAATAATTATGCCAAGTAAAAAATTTTTAAATATATTGAATGTAGCATGAATGTGAATATTAGATTTTAAGCATGAAATTGTTTTTTAGAACTAGGAAAATATATGTTGAAACTTTGATTTATTAAAACACGAAAATTTATATAACTAAAAATGAATATCAATACATTTATTGAATAAAATAAAATGATTATTTGATCAATTTGAAATTAAATTTAATATCTTTCAAACCTAATAAAATGATATTATTATAATATGATACATTCATATTTAAAACATTAGAAGTAGCGATAAAAACGTTACAAACTAAACATTTTTTTATGTACGTATACGTTAGAATATACTATACGTTAGAATATATTATTTTTTGCATTTGAAATATGTGCTTGTCAACTACATAATTATTTTATTTCACCTGATTTATTCAATACCGATGCAATCATGATCCAGCAATTTTCGCGTATTTGAGCATTATGATACTCTTTTAACTGTTTATCAAACAACGCAGGGTAGTGCGCTACTGTTTCCACTAATAATGCGTCACTGTCCACTGGTACCTGAGTGGTAACAATATCTGACATATAGTCTTGTTGTGGGAATTCCCCATTTGGCGCAGAATTTTCGTCCATAAGGAAGTGAAAATTCATTGTAGTTGCTGGAATATAAATTTATTTTGTAATTCTATCTATATGATGGATTCCACGCGGAGCGGAATCCAACTTCATACCGATCAAGATCAAACACGCTTGATGTATGTATACATCAACGGATTCATCCTTTATTATTCTGATCCAATTCTTCTACATCATATTGATTATTCAATATTGTATTCATTACTTACTTCTATTGGTCAGCACCACCTCTTTCCTTTTTGCATAAATTTAATATTCGGCACACAAAAATTACGAATATCCTGTCACGAACTGTTGCTCTACCACGTGCGTCTCGTTTTTAAAATTTGAATCGCGGAAATGTTTATACGTAGCGGAGCAACAGTTTAAAATCGTAGCAGACCCCGCCACGAACTGCGCCGCCATCCGAACAAACGCGTTCGTACACCTACGACTGTATAGAAGCGCGTGATTGGTCGCCGCTGTGTGTGAGTGCTTGCCGAGCGTGTACGTGTTCCGAACGACGAACACGGCATGACGAAAAGTCTGTGCTCTAGGCTTTACAGTGCTCGCCACTAGTCTTAATGTCTGCATTTAAATGATTCGAGAAACCCTCCGCCATGTTTCTGGGGTTAGGTGCCTTCTCTGCACTACGAGTAAGGACCATTTCCTATGATTGCTATTAAATTTGAATAATTTCATATACCGAGAAGAAATCTTGATAGTATACAGTCGACTGCCGTTGACTGCGCATGCGCGAGTTTCGTCGTCCGCTGAGGCAAGCTGGCCATCCCGAGTTTCAGCTGTCAAACTTTGTTTTTTGACAGCGATGTAATTGATACGAATTTTTGAGGTTAGAATCTCAATTAATTGCGGTAGTGATCCAGAAAGGCTTGGAAAGCTTTCATCATCGAGATTAAAACTTGATGTTCTGAAAGAACCGTCGAAATTTATTCCGAACAGCTGATTGCTTGCTTCGATTTAATGTATCGGATCATTCTTCGACGATTTTTTCATCCGATTAAAATTGGAAACTAGTTGTCTAAATGGTGGGTGCTTGGAGAAACCGAAGCAAGCAGGTGGAAACAGTTTATTCAATCATGATAGTTCAATACAGTAGAAATAATCCAAATTCTTCTGATTAACAGGAAATATCGGTGAATAAATGCTGTTGAATTGGAAAATTCAAGAATGAGTTTGCAACAGCCCAATAATTGCATCCCTGCCTTTCATTGATGCCTCTCATCTAATTTCATCTCAAGTGCAGAGATCATCGCCACTTTTGGCGGTTGACCGAGGGAATCGTTATGACTTTTTTCGATTTTGAATATTTTCATGTAACGTATCTTCTACATATCTTTCTCGCCAGGAAGAAACATTAATTTTACGAGTTTTAAAATTGGAAAACACGAAACCAATTGTTTGAGAAGTTCCAATATTTTATCATCTGTGATTGAATTGTGATTTCCTTCTTCCACGAGTCGAGTATAATTGAGTTCCTATTTAATCTCCTCATATCACAGCAAATCATTGTAAATCGTGAAAATATTCTAATGATAAGCAGAGTTCATTCTGTAAATTATCGAAAGTGTTCGAGTTACTCAATAGAGAGGGCCCCATACCGAAATTGAAAATACCAACTACTTGAAGAATCAACTTCCGATTGATTGAAATTATTTCTTAACAAACGATCATTTGTAATGCAACGTGTATTAGCAAATAAATGCATTTTCATAACACATGCATGGAAACCTTAACTTTCTCCGCGTGTAAGCAGTGGACAAAATTAGTCTTTGCTGAAGAGTGTGGCAAAAACTTTTTCACACTACTTTGTCACACTATCATGGCGTCGAAAATGAAGGTTGCCATGCATTGGTCATGAAAACTAGGATGTGGTACGAGTGGGGGACACGGACTTAGCAATCGTGTGATGTTTTCAGCACTTGCCTCCATGCTGAAAACATCACTCGTGCAAAGTCCCTGTTTCCCCACTTGTATCACAATCTAATATCATAGCCTTTGACAAGGTTTGCCAATGTATTTTCAAGAAGACACAAGTACAGCGACAGCGACAGAGATAACTGAAACTAGCTAGCGGGATGAAATTATAAACTAAAACTTACTCTAAAGTAGTGATGCCGCAAGATACGAGAAGAACGAGACAAGACGAGATAAGAGGTGTCGAGACTCAAGACGAAATGATGATTTTTCTCGTCTCGTTTGATTCGAGACAATACAAGAAGACTTGGACAATAACCGAGACTAGACTCGAGAATATCGAACCGCGGAGTAGTCGAGAGCTCGATGCATTGTAAAAAGTGGATAGTTTGGAGGGAATTAAAGTATTTGATCAGTTAATTATAGTTCATAAACTTTCCTTTATTATGTAACAGGAAAATAGAATTCTAATATATAAACTCAACGTCAGCGTCAAAGTCCTTAGTTAAGGTTATTCATAGTCAAATTATAAGCTCGATGAACCGTGGAAAGTAGTTTAAATATCGCGCCATTACGCCATTGTCGAATTCGAGTTCAACAGCGTACAGACACCCGAACTCGATATAACTCACTCTTATGTCAACCTTCGTAGGTGACTCTTGTGCCACCTTTTTGTCTGAACTCTCACGTTGTACTTCCACGTGTTTTGTCAATTGATAAATTGTCTCGTTATAATTGATTTAGTATTAATTGCCTTATATATTTGTTTCATTGTATCAGTTTATATTGTTAAGTGATATAAAGTTGTCAAATAGGCAATAGTTAATCGTGTAATAAACATTTATCAAGGACTATAGTGTTAATAAATACAAGACATCTAAGAGTCGGACTTTGACAACAATTTGTAAGTATAATAAACTTGTATATTCTGTCCAACTCTGTCTTTCTTTGCTCTTGGAAATTTAGATCCTCCCTACCTTGGGTCCCCCAAATGAACTCCCTCGCGAGTAGAGTCTATTTATTAAAATATTAGTTGACTAGAGCGAAGCCAATAATTTGTTTTCGTTAATTTTGATAATTAACTGGCGCCCAACAAAAATTAGTATCCCGAGCCTCGACAGCTTTGACCCGAGCCGCGTCGAGTAGAAGCGTTCAAAATAAAATAAGTTAGTTTCGTCAAATTATTAAATATTAATTGTCAGTTAGACGGAATTAACAAAGGGAGAGAACGTCTTCTGTCTCAATTATAATTATGAAAACTTCAACATATTACATAAGTTTCACATATCTTTCAATTTTAAATACGCACATGACCCGCGCGACTTTGGTTGGATAATATCGTTAAGGAGGGACTCCGCAGGGTTTGTTAAAAAAAAACTACGTTCTTGCTCTTCAAATCACGGAAAAACATCAAAAATTTCTGACATGGATTCTTAGATTATAATACATTTTACTTCACTCCGTGTGATTTTGGACGTTTCATCCACGCTTCGCGTGGCTAAAACACCCATTTCCACACCTCCTAAAGTAAAATTTTGTACAGTACTCGACGGAAAAACTTCTTCTGATCTCGTGTGATTGCAGAACTCGCCTTCGGCTCGTGCTGCAACCTCACACTCGTCAGAAAAAGTTTTACCGGACTCGTATTGTAGTAGTAGTAGTAGTAGTGTTTTTATTTGCATATGTCTTTCGACCTTTACAACATGTGATACATCTCTTGCTTTCGCTCTTGTGCTTTATGTTTATAATTCCAATAACTTATCTAACTTGACCTAATTCGTCTTGTTGCCTCTCACTATCTGCTTCGCTTCTTGTACCATTATTTCTTCTGTTTAGTCCAGCCTTAGGTCTTCTAGGACTTCTCTCAGTTTGCTCTTCAGAGCCTCTCTCCTTTTCACTCTCTCGTCTACTGGTTTTCCTGCCTCTTCCTGTTCCACCGTTTCGTCTTTGTCTTTCTTGTTTTCTGACTGTTTGTTGCTTGACCTCTCAGGGGTTGTTTTTTCCCTTCCTTCCCACTCTTTGCGAGCTCGCTCTCTTCTTTCACAGTTTTTTCGATATGTTCTCTCCGCCTCTTTTGCTTTCGCCTTCTATCTTCTTTCTTTATCCTTCAACGTCATGTCCTCTTCGATCTTTACTTCCTCCACTATCTCGGCTTTTATTCTGCCTTTCATGACAGCCTCTTTTTCTTCCGGGCTCCATAATTCGGCTATTGCTATGCCTACCTCTCTGCTTAGGTCCACGCCGCCGCATTCCCACTCTCTGACGACCTGAACTTTGTTTCCGGCCGCCGTTTATGCGATTCTTCTTACGTCTTCTCTCCATTTTGGGTGTCCGCCTACCCCTTTTATGACGATGTTATTTTTCATCTTTTCCTTTGCGATCTTTTCGCCTTCTTCCTCTTCTTCTTCTTTCGTCTTGCGTCTTGTTTTTTCCTCTTCTTCGCTCTCTCTGTTCCTGTTGTTTTCTCTTTCTGCTCTCGTGTTTTCTTTCTCTTCCAGCTGACGGGTTTTTTCTCTTAGCTCCTTTGTCTCCTCCGTCAGTTCATTCACTCTGATTTTCACTTCTCTGGCTTCTTTCTTCTTAAATTTTAGCTCGGTGGCCATCAACTCTATTGTCTCCTCCATCATTTCCAATTCCTGGATTTCTTCCATTTTTCTTTGCGTTTATCTCGGTTCTTTGTTGTTGCCCGACACGATGCCTGAGGTCTACTGCTGTTACACTTGCCTGTTTGCTCGCCTCTCCCCGAGTGCGTCATCTCCCTTCGCGATGCTCTGCCTTCTGGCGCCTTCTCATCGTCGCGGTCGCCAGCGCGTCTAGCCTGCGCTGTCTCACTAGTTTATGCTGCCTGCGGCTGGCTACTTAGATTGGACTGCTTTCTTTGTCTTGCTTTTACCTGCTTGTTATTCGGGTTCGTTGTTTTTGTTAGTTCTAATGCGATCTCTCCGTTTTCCTGAGCGGGGGGGTCAACCCCTCGGCCCCACTCAGGAAATCAGACGCTGCTTGTTTACTGATGTTCTACTCCTGGTCTTTGTGTTGATTCTTCTCTCTCTATTCTTGTTTTTTCTCTGATTTCACTTATTACCTTTAGAATCGCTAGCCCGCTTCCATCGTCGCATAGCGCTTCCTTTATCCTTTCTATTCCTCCGAGTCCGTCACCTCCGGTGCATCTTTCGAGCACGTGATCCCAGTTTTCCTCTTCTGCGTCACAGACTCTGCAGTTTCTTTTGTCGTTGTCCGCCTCCCAATACATTCCGCTTCTCATCTCGTTGCCCAGTCTGAACCTTGCTAGCATCGTCATCTCTGCTTCTTTCCTTCTTGATGACAGGTATCTCGGCTTTGTACGTGTGACTATTTCTCTGTACACCTTGTTATAGTTTGCGTTTCTTATTCTGCTTTCTCTTTCCTGTTCCTGCACTTCTTTGTCTCTCTCTTTTACTAGTACTATTGTTTCTTCGCCTCTTGCTCTTTTGTTTTCTACTACTTCCGGGCTGTACCCTCTTTCTTCGTAGAATTTCCTTCTTTCATCTTCCCAGGCGGATCTCTGTTCCGCTTTACCTTCTCTTATCTCTTTCCAGCAACCCCTTGCTAACTCGTTGCCGCCTCCTCTTCTTAGTTTCTCTTCGTATTTCATTGCTCACTTGCCTGCGTTGGTTCTTATTTTGAGCCTTTTTGTTTCCTCTCTTATCATGTATCCCGGGGTCCTCCCGTCTAGCCCGAGCATCCATCTGATGAACTTCTCTTGCATTCTTTCCATTTCTATTCTTTCTTTCCACCCCCATATCTCGGCTCCGTATAGGGCTATGCATTCTACCAGTGCTTCGAAGATTTTTATCCTTTTGTTCCAGTCTCCGCCCATGATTCTCTTCCCTATCCCCCATACTTGATTCATTGCGATAGTTGCTTTCTTGGCTCTTTCTTTTATATGTTCTGCCATGCTGCCCTTCTTCTGCAGAGTGTACCCCAGGTATTTGAACGTCTTTACTTCTTCAATTGGTTGTTTCTTCCACGTCCAGATCTCTGCTCTTTCTCTTTCACCCGCTTTTCTGAATCTCATCACCTTCGTCTTGTCAGTGTTCACTTCTAGGCCTTTTCTGTCGGTGTATCTTTCTGATCTTTCAATCATTTCCTTCATTTCGTTCTTTTCTTTTGCTAGCAGGACCACGTCGTCCGCGTATGCCAGGGACCATATTTTCGTGCCTCCCACTACCACTCCTCCGTCTTGACCTTTCTTTAGGGATTTCTCCCAGTCGGCCAGGTATATGTTGAAGAGGTACGAGCTTAGCGGACACCCTTGCCTTACACCTTTTATTGTCCAGAATCTTGCACCGGTTTTGTTTCCTACCTTCACTCTGTTGCTGGTTTTCTTGTGAATTTCCTTCATTCTCTCACGCGTTTTTCTTTTTATTCCTTTCTTTTCCACTATATTCCATAGTTTACCTCTGTCTATTGAGTCGAACGCCGCTTCAGATTGTCGATGAACGTGGCTATTAGCTTCCCTCTTTTCTTTTTTATTTCTCTTCCTACCGCGTGGTTTAGCACATACATCGATTCTGCAGTGCCTCTTCCTTTCCTAAATCCTACTTGTATTTCCGGTATTATTTTCATTTCTTCAATTTCTTTTTCTAGCTTGTTCGCTACTACCGATGCGTAGATCTTATATGCCGTTGGCATGAGGGTCACTCCTCTGTGATTTCCTACGTCGTTTGTGTTACCTTTCTTGTGTACTGGTATTATTAAACCTTCCTTCCACTCTTCCGGGAGTCCATTACCCTTCCAGATTTCGTTCAGTAGTTTCGTTGTTTCTTTTCTCAATTGTTCACCGCCATATATCCATGCCTCGTTCGATATACCGTCAGCGCCTGCTGCTTTTTTGGATTTCATTTTCTTTATGACTTTCTCGACCCCTCTTTCGGTTATCACTTCATCTGCGCGCTGTTCTTCCGCTCTTTCCCCGTCGTTCCTTTCCTCAGGCACGACCCTTTCTGCTCTTTGTGCTGTGTCGGCCTTTTTGTCCTGCCCTTGCAGCAGCTTTTTGAAGTGATCCCCCCAGCTGCACATTTCTATGCTTTCACTAATTCTTTTTTTCTTTCTTCTTAGTTTGTTGATCACTTTCCACATCTCCCCTACCGGACTCGTATGGTAATGTACTATTATGCGACCCGTTGTTTGAAAGTTCACTTTTTGAGCATTGGATTAAGGCCGCAGAGTAACCAATTTCAAGTCACTGAAATGTAGTGAAATATTATAGGACAGGAGCCCATAATGAAAAAATTATCGGACAAAATGAATATTAGGGTAGTCGTTAAAAAAAAGTTATCTTGGATGGCCTTCAATCGGTTCTAAATGTGAAAACAATGATTCTCTAATTTTTTCAGATTTTTATTTTTACTCCCTATGGACCCTATTTTCACATCAACTTTTTTAACTTGAAAAAATTCTGATTTGAGTTGTGTCTAATTTGAATCAGCGAGATTACATCGGATACGTTTGATTATTGTATATTACAAACGGCTCGAGTGAAAAAATTGAAACTATTATTTCACCTATTTTGATATATCGATCAATTAATTATTTTTTTAATTATTTTATTTAATCTTTTCATTTATTTTTAATTCTCATGAAAAAAAAATTAAAATCATCGCCAGAGATCCAATGAACATAATACACGTTGATTGAGTCTCTGGCGATGGTTTCAATTTGTTTTCGCGAGAATTGAAAAAAAAATTAAAAAATTAAATAAAATGATTAAAAAAATAATCAATTGATCGATATATCAAAATAGGTAAAATAATAATTTTAATTTTTTCACTCGAGCTGTGTGTAATATACAATAATAAGACATATCCGATGCAATCTCGCTGATTTAAATTAGACCGAACTCGAATTAGGATTTTTTCGAATTAAATAAGTTCATGTGAAAATAGGGTCCATAGGGAGTCAAAATAAAAATCTGAAAAAATTAGAGAATTATTTTTTTCACATTTAGAAACGATTGAAGGCCATCCAAGATAACTTTTTTTTTAACGACCACCCTAATGAATATGTTTCATCAAAATAAACATAGTCAGGTTAGATTTGACTGGGTTCACACATCATAAAATAAAATGTCTGAAAATGTCAAATGTATGAGTCAAAATATTTTGATACAGCAAAACGCAATAATACCAGTAATTTTGAAAACTATAAAGTAAGTATAAGTGTATAACACTTTAGGTGTGCGATTTTCCATAAAGTGAACCTTCAAACAAGGAATCGCATAAAATATTGTATGCACCAAGTCCGAGAAGTGTCAAATCCGGTATGGGTAATTTCCAAAATTCACCTCTGAGTGTGTTGTGTCACAGGATACTCGATCGGCTCATATTAGAAATTACCCATACCGGATTGTGAGACTTTGCGGACTTGATACATAAATAGCTATTTTTCAAGACACATAATATTATAATCTGAGAATTGATTTCAGGAATTTTCAATTGGATGTTTTTCTTTGATTTCAAGAGCAAAACACGTTTTTTTCAACAAAACCTGCCGAGTCCCCCCTTAAGGTGCTGCCGGACGCAATTTCACCGAACCTGACCAGAGCTGCCAACATCTTTAAAAAAGGTGCTATTTAACGGAATATCTCTGCCTGGGCACCGAAATCAACGAAACAAAATGCCCCGCGCAAATTCAGGCGCGATTACGAACACGTACGGCCCAAAACATGTCCGTTTTGAGTTGAAATAGACGAGTTATCCATGAGAAACGCTGATTTTTTACACTTGGCGATTTTCTATCGCTGGAATCAAAGAGTATAGGATAGAGAGGAAGGTCCCATAAAAGCCAATGTATAGAAACGTACTTCGATTTTCAGCACCCTCTGGTGGCTCGGAGGAAAATTGATTTTCCCTAACGCCGTGTGCAAAATTCGATTTTGTGTACTGATTTGCGTACACAAAATGCCACATTCCCTCACCCATTTCGTAAGCGTGCGCAAAATGCGGTTTGCGTGCGCAAAATAGAATTTGCGTACGCAAAATAAGTTCGCGTACGCAAAATAGATTACCGTACGCAAAATAGATCCCCGTACGCAAAATACAATTTGCGTACACAAAATATTTTATTATTTTTTTTTTTCAATTTTTTTTTTTTTTTTCCATATTTTCATTTATTTATTTTTTTTTTTTTTTTTTTTCTTATTTCTGCTTTCTTTCTTTCTATATTGTGACAGTATTTTAACGTGTAGGCCGGGGCGCAAAAATGTAAACAAAGCACCTCCACCACCAAAGCACGTTTTTTGTCTACGATCCTTGACCTTCTCATCCGATATATTTCTAAGTGGCTCACTTTTTGCTATTGCACTCCTAAATAAACATCTAAACTCTTATTTTTAATGAAAGTCTTTTTATTCAATAATGAATTCTTAATTGGATTTTATACAGTGGGGGGGCGGAGCCCCCTCCACCCCCACCAGGGGCTGCGCCCCTGGACCACCCGTCAGATTGCCGGTGTTGTCGAATTTTGCACAGCTCGTCAGGGAAACTAGTATACGCAACACGTGCGCATAGGTGTCTCCCGCACTCGTCTTTTTTGTCGCCCTCGCTTCGCCCGGGCGACAAACCCGACTCGTGCAGGAATCACCTATATTGCGCACTAGTTACGTAATGTACTATACCCCCACTCCGATTTCGGCGGTTGTTTCAAACCGACAAATACGCATGTACGCTCCGAAATGCGTATATCCTAGGGTGCGATTCCATAACTTTCATCACTGCTATCACACTGTCGATAGGTATTATAAGAGAGATACGTGCACGTGAAATAAACTCTCTTATGATATGTATCGACAGTGAAAGCAGTGATAAAAGTTATGAACTCACACCCCTGTTATATCGCGAGCTTACATTTTCAAAATCTCTTATACCCTATAAATGTAGGTATTATTTATTTATTTATTTATTTAATGAAAACAGGCCCAACAGGCGAACCCGAAAAGGGCAACAGCAAAGATACATACATCAAGATAACAGTAAGCGTACATAATAATACGAGACCAGTTACAGAATCATGAAACTTAAACATTAGGACGAAGACAATAAGATAAACTTAAAAAAATAAAATAAACTTAAAAAATAGAAATAAAGATACAATAAGTGTAGATGAATAACATAAACATACACACACGGACATGTTGTAAAATTATACGTATGCTACACACAGTTACGAGAGGTGCGCTCGCGCCGCATTCAAAAAACAATAAAGAGACATGGTAGCCGGATCACAAGTAACGGGAAGGCGGTTGAAGTTAGAGCACATAAGGCGCAGGGGAGAGCGAAGCGCAATGTTGCCATACGCACGCGGGAGCATGAACGCGTCAGTATTGCGTGCGGCGGGCCGCGGGACGCGAAAACCAAACAGAGATAACAGGCACGGACAGTCCACGGAGCCAGTGAGGATTTTGAATGCGAACACGGCGGAAGCAACATTGCGCCTCGCTTCCAGGGACAGAATGCCAAACCTAGCGCACAGCACCGCACCATCCACGCCCCGGGGCGGGTAAGCAGAGTCTTCCCTAAAAGCCAAGTACTTCAAAAATCGCCTCTGAACACCCTCAACCAGTTTAATGTCTCGCGCAAGTTGAGGGCACCGAATAAGGGAACAGTACTCAAGCTTGGAGCGGACAAAGGCGTAGTATAACGTTTTAAAGACAAGAGGCGATGTAAAGGACCTACACGTTCTAAGCAGAAACCCAAGCATCCTAGTGGCATGAGCAACGATTGACGCAATATGACCACCAAATGAGAACCTAGCGTCAAACACGACGCCCAGGTCGGTAGTGGTGCTCACTCTCGCGATGCATACATTGCCTATGCGGTAATTAAAAGCTAAAACTCTGTCGGAGCGAGAAAAAGATAAGGCTTTGCATTTGCCCACATTAAGTGCTAGATGGTTACGCTCACACCAAGCCGCGACAACATCCAGGTCGTTCTGGAGAACAGAGCAGTCAACGGGGCTGCGAATAACGTGGAAGATTTTAAGGTCATCAGCATATAAAAGTGCATCGCAGCTCAGAGAGGATACAATATCATTGATAAAAATGTTGAAGAGCAACGGTCCCAGATTAGAGCCCTGCGGTACGCCAGATGTTGGTACAAAGTATCCGGACCGAAAGCCATCAAACTCGACGAGATGCCGACGGTTAACAAGATAAGACTCAATCAACACGACGAGACAGCGATGCAGACCAAACTCTACAAGCTTATAAAGCAGGGTCTCATGATCTATTAGATCAAAAGCTTTGGAAAAGTCCGTATAGATCGTGTCGACTTGTTCCCGGCGGTCAAGTGCCATGCACACGGCATGCGAAAGCACAGCGAGAATGGAGACGGTGGAACGGCCAGGCATGAAACCATGCTGGAGAGGGGTGATGAGGCCAGAGACAGAACGGAAGATGTGACCATATAGACACGACTCGAATGCTTTAGAGAACGCAGGCAAGATAGCAATAGGGCGGTAATTAACGACCTCCGACCCGTCACCACTCTTGAACACAGGGCAAACCCTAGCCGTTTTCCATATTTTTGGAAAGACACCACACCTGAGAGCGAGGTTGAAGAGCAGGCACAGGGGCCTAGCAAAGACTTGAGCACAGTCGCGAGCAACAAGACTGGGTATGTAGTCCAAACCAGCCGAGAGTTTAGGCTTGAGCGAGCGTAGGGCACGCAGCACGTCGGGCTCAGTGATCTCGAGACAGGCACGCCCAGAGACGGAATAACATGAATGATTGACGTCAAGAACGTTACCGGGACGGGACGTGTTGCTAAAGACACCAGCGAAGTGATCGGCGAAGGCACTAGCAATGTCAGCAGGGTTATCGTAGCTGACCCCGCGGTGAGTCATTATAGACGGAATACGAGACCCACCCTTAAGCCTATGGACATATGACCAGAACGCGGAAGGTTCACGAGTAATCGCACGCTCACGCTCAGAAATGTGAGCCGAAAACGCAGCGTCACGTAGGGTTTTGAACGTGTAACGGAGACGTTTAAACAGCGCCAGATGAGCTGGAGATCCAGAACGTACGTATCTAGAGTGCATCCGATTTTTAGCCTTGAGACATTCAATAACATCACGCGTAAACCATTCAGGATACCTAGCAACTTTACGTACCGGCGCTACCTTCGGAACAGAGGCGTCGAAAACAGAGTAAAGGAGAGAGTAAAAATGATCACACGCTTCGTCGACATCGTTAAAAGAAGAAAGACCTGCTACGTCAAGTCTTGCAAGGGAGTCATATAAAACATTAAAATTAGCCCTCTTGAAGTTATAGCGCGGGGACGCGGGGCACGCAGCGCGGGCGGGTTTGACAAGCCGTGGCATGACAAAACGAGCAGAGAGTGCAGGATGGTAGACGTCCTCGCTGACGAAGGGCGCTGTACAGCGACTAACGCAGACTTCAAAGTCAGAGAATATAAGATCGAGAGTACTACCCAATGCATTAGCAATAGAGTTGTATTGTCGTAGGTTAAGAAAGTTGACAGCGCCATCAAGAATATTCGACCTAGCATCACGGAGGCCAGAGAATGAGTCGCGAGAAAAGCCGGGAGCATTAAAATCGCCAAGAAGTAAGACCCGGTCGCCGAAGTCTACACGCATAGCTTCGAGCATGTCGAAGAAGGCGTAATAGGAGTCGACGTGCAGGTCCGGCGGCAAGTAGAGTACGATGACAGTGAGAGTGGATGCCACCAGACGAATGTTGACACCAGCGATACTGGTGGACGGCAGTGACGAAGTGAGTGCGCCGAAGTCGATGGGTGACGCGATGACGTGCCTTTTCAGGGCGATGAGAACGCCGCCACCTTTTCTATCCACTCGATCACAGCGATGCACGGCGTAGGCACTGGGATCCATAAACTCCGAACTGCTGACAGAAGGCTTGAGCCACGTTTCCGACAAGGCCACGATGTCAAATTCACGTTCAGAGGAGGCACAGAGAAGTTCCTTGGTCTTGGAGTTGAGGCCACGCACGTTCTGGTAATAGCAAAGCAGCGTAGAGATAGGATTGCTGTTGGGCTTTACTAGTTTAAAGTAACAGAGGGACGTGCCACACTAACGATACGCGGCGTGCCGTGTCGATAGCGGAGTGAAAGGCCAGTCTCGCCAGCGGAAATTCTGTCGTCAAGCTGCTGTCTGAGAGCACGGTACTCACGAAGCTGTGCCGGGGTACGGTCAGGCGTGATGCGAAGGTGTTTGAGTGCCGGCTGAGTCCTGAGGCGACTAGCGGATCGAAGCACGGTGGATGCATCAGACGAAGAGGGAAGAACGACTTTGAGGGGCCGAGGCTTGGGTCCAGATTGCCCGGCTTTTCCAACCCGAAACAGTCGCAGTCCATCCCCGGTAGAGACAGCAGGAGCGATGACTTTCAGGACGTCGCTGACCGACGAAAAATCAGCCTCACGCTGAGCTATATGAGTAGCAGCGTTGGGTTCCGGCAGGCCGAACAGCATGAAATTGGTGGATCGGAGTTGACGTTCGCTTAACTCAGCAGATAAAAAAGCGATATTTGAATTATCGGTGTTGGCAGCAGCAGCAGGCATACCCGGACTAGCGAGATCAGACAGTTGCATAGAGAGGCCAGCAACCTTAGCGGAAAGGTCAGAGTACGACGCCTTGAGCGCCACGTTATCGGCACACACGCTAGAGACATCGGCACGGAATGAGCACACATCAGCAACAATAGCGTCCAGCCGAGAGTTTACGGCAGCGAGTGCAGATTGATATTCAGTAATTTGCCGTGAGAGGCCACGAACGTCATCCTTGATAGACTAAATTTCGGAGCGGATAAACGCTTTAAGCTCGAGATGCGGGGTGCCAACGTCCGGAGCATGCGAGCAGCAGATTAAGCGAATGCGAGCAGAGTCCAGAATCTTCTTCTTTTCAGCACAGCTCGGGTGATATGAGAACCCGCACTTGCTACAGGAAAGCGGATTGGCAACGGGCTTAGAGCAGCCACAGCAGATGGTAACACACGAGCTAGACAAGGAAGATGCACTTGCCATGATAGAGATGGAGAGTCAATACACAAGCCGAACACAAGCCGAAGTAAGCAGTCACTAACACTAGTGTCACGGATAGCAGCGGATATGCACACAGACGCCGCAACTGACGATCAAAACAAAAACACTGGTCAGATGGAATAGCGACAGGCAGTCTAAAATAAGCCAAAGGCAGTTGGAAAAAGAGCAAGAAGTGCAATTAACGGGCAGTGAAGCCGACAGATTTACACAAAGGGCACATGCTTAACAGCAGGCTATCACGCACTTCCACAGACACCACCCACACGAAAATCGATAATATATGACCAATAAAAATTAGCAATAATTGCGGAGCGAAATAGATTATGTTATCTTGCTCAACCAGTCCACGCGACCGACAACACTATTATGCAGAGATATGAAAGTAAGTATCGTAATATGAGGGTAGAATTAGGTAACAAAAATTCTGAACTTATCTACAAATGTAATTCTGTCAGCGTCGACAAAGTTATACACAAAATTGGAGTGGAATAAAAAACAACTAAAACAAATGGTATTGAAATGATAAGTAGGTGAAGGTAGGGCAAAACGGACCGGGAGGGCAAAACGGACCGTGTCAATCAATTTATTAGAACTTGGTGATTAATACCAGCTTTGATGGGAAAAGTGCTCTGATAGGTTCGAAGGGTTCTGGGCGTAGGTAAGGTTAAAAATGATTTTAAAAATTTATAAGCTTTGGGTGAATGGTAATATATGGAAAGAGCTAAGTCCTTGAAACTATTGTCATATCGTCTTCCATATTCATTAATATTCCCCAGACGAAGCTGTGCTCCTAGTAATACTTTGGTTGCTTTTGCTAAACCAGAAGAGTAATTTTCAACTAGATTAGTTAAGGCCTGCTTACATTCAATATTTCTTTTACGTTGCTGTAGACGTTGGTATCTACTTCTTAATTTGCATATTGTTTTCTTCTGTATCTGTAATCGTAGTAATGTCTTTGGAGACCGCTTGGACATACTAAAAGGCTGTAATAGTGTACTTCTTCGGTGACCACATTTCATCTCTTTGACTGGCGTACCTGCAGTGAAGAGATGAAAAATTTCTACAAAAATAACAAAAGGAAGAGCTGAGAAGCCCAATTCATTGCTCTCGTCATATAACATGAAAAATGTCAGTAATTTGCTGAATTTTATTCGCATTTATTATGAAGTTGCATACAAAATTTTCGTGATTATAATTTATAATTAATTAAATCTATAGTATATAATAAAAGATTGTATATGGTGAGTTCGAATGTGAATTTTGGATTGGATGTGAATGATCTATGTATAAATGATGTAAATGTTGAGTTCAAATGTAAATTCTGGATTAGATGTAAATGATCTATATACATATAAATGATCGTAAATGGTGAGTTCGGATCTAAATTTTGGATTAGGCCTAAATGATACCTATAAATTAGATGTAAATAATAATTTTGAATCATCGTAAGATTTGTAAAGAATGCTTACTGATGAGTTCTCGATGAACTTGAAATTAATTTTCTTAATCTATATACGAATTGATCGACTTCTTTCATTTTGATCAATTGTGTTCTCCATCTTACCAGAAATGTCGTTTTCCTTCTGCAACATAATTGAAGTTTCGTCGTTTTCTTTCTGCAATATAATTGAAGCATCGTCTTTTTGACATCGGCTAGTTGGACCGCCTGAAATTATTATTTTGAACATGGGTTGTACTCATAGATGTATAAACAATAGTTTGCAATTTTCTATAAGAGCAAATACAATTAATTTGTTTACCTGGTACCAGGGCAGAACTATTTGACGCAGAAAGTTGCAGATCCTCTGACTGCATCCGTGGATCTTGATCTTCATGTTGTTGGTCATTACTCGTAGATGGTCCATTCAATGTTGGTACAGCGTTGCGTGTCAATAAAGATCGTGGGTGCTTTTGCCATATATATTTCGGCTCAAAATGCATGCTACATATACGAAAATCCCGTCGACGCGGATTTTTCGCTTGAATGAAATCGAGCCATTTTTGACGCCTGTATCATCAAAAAATATATATCGTATAGTGAATAACATAATGTTTTCATAATTTTTGAAATCTACGAACTCGCAACCGTGCGTTAGAATAAGTGAGGTTATATATCTTTACTCACAGTTCCTATTTTTTTGGTAAAGCAAAAAATGTTATTTGCTCTTGACTCTGGATCTCTCGATTTTTTATATACTTGTTATTGTAACATAATTTCTGTTGTACCATACACTTAAAAGAGGGCACCACGAGCTTCTGGCCCCATATACCTACCTTTTTGTCCACCCATATAGCCATCTTGTCTTAACTACCCCAATGGTGTATCGATATATATTAAAACAACAAGCACGCATTTTGTATCGTTTGAATCTATTAATATAATGAAGCATCCGTACGTAAAAACTAAAACTAACAGGTTATGGGCCCAGTACCCTATTACCGCGCGGATATACATCAATAGTTTTCACGTAAAAATCAATATAAGCGTAAAAAGTAGCGTCGTAGGTCAAACCTAACCTAAAAAAAAAAAAAAAAAAAGGAGGGCACGTGGCGCGAAAACCACTCGGAGACCGCATCGGTGCGAACTTAGAAAACAAAAACAAAAGAACGCTGAAAATACTGTAAAAATTCAAAATGACGGGGCACACGATCAATATCGAAAAGTTGAATGAAGACAATTTCGATACATGGAAACTGCAGATGGGGGCAATCCTCATAAAAAATCATCACTGGTCGTTTGTCAACGGGACAAATACTCGCCCTGATGAAGTGTTGGGGGCAGATAACGTTGTAACAAACATTAGAGACATTGACAGCTGGGATACAGGCGACCAGAAAGCCAAAGCAGACATAATACTGTCCGTTTTGCCATCTGAGTTGTGTCACATCAAGCACTGCGCAACATCTAACGAAGTATGGAGGAAACTCGAACAAGTGTACCACTCTAGAGGACCTGCACGAAAAGCAACTTTGTTAAAGCAGCTACTGTTCGCCAAACTCAAAGACGGTGAGAACATGATGGACCACTTAAATACATTTTTCGGTACTGTAGACAAGCTATCTGAGATGGAAATCCTAGTCACTGAGGACCTGCTCGCGATACTCTTACTGTACAGCATCCCTGACAGTTATGAAAATTTTCGCTGTGCTATTGAAACAAGGGACGAGTTGCCATCGCCTGAAGCATTAAAAATCAAACTCCTCGAAGAATTTAATGCAAGGAAAGAAAAAACTGTCCAAGCGAGCCAACATAATCAAGATGCACTCTACGTCAGAGCTCCAGGAAATCACAACAGATATCCGCCGAAAAAGACAGGCGACACCGGTGAAGATTCGAGCAAATCAGGTGGGTCAAAGAAATATTACAAATGTAATTTCTGTAAGAGATCTGGACACAAGGCAGCAGATTGCTGGAAGAAGGCAGCCAAGGCAAAAGAGAAGTCAACGCCAGAAAACCAGAAGCAGAGTGCCGCTATGACTGAAGAAACAGAAGAGGTCGAAGAAGCATTCGAAGCTGTCGTTTTAGAACCTGGAGTTGCCAGAACCCTTTATCCAGTCACCACAGGATGTGCTCATCGGTGGAAAACAACTAGCACAATCGCCACAGGAGAAGAGGCTACGATCGCAGTTGCAATGAACGCAAAACAGACATCGACAAATGGTTGGTGTGTAGACAGCGGGGCAACTTCACACATGTGTCGAGATAAGAGCAAGTTTGTTGAGTTAACACCTGTTGTAAATCAAAAGGTACGTTTAGCAGTAGATCAAACAACCGAAATAGTTGAAAAAGGAACAGTCAGTCTAAAGGTCGGAAACGAAACTGAACAAAAGACAATAAGGCTACTAAATACACTTTACGTGCCTGAATTAAAAACTAATCTTTTATCTATTTCAAAAATGACAACTAACGGATACGACGTCCAATTCAAAGACACCCACGCCATCATAAGGAATCCACATGGAAAACCAATCATCACGGCGCAGAGAAAAGGGGACCTCTACTTCGTTGAAGACGCTGCGGAATCCACGGCTGCTGCACAAGCTGAGCCAAGCGATATGGATAAGTGGCACAGACGATATGGTCACCTCAACGAAAAAGATTTGAAAAAGCTCGCCAACGAGAGCATGGTTCAAGGTTTTCCCAGTCAGTCCACAAAGCAAATGCTAACGTGTGAAGTCTGCATCCGAGGTAAGCAGTGTGCTAAGCCCTTTCCTCAGGCATCACAATCGAGAAGCAGCAAGCAGCTGGAACTAGTCCATTCAGATGTGTGCGGCCCCATGCGGACCGAATCAATTAGCGGTTCCAGGTACTTTGCGACCTTTATCGATGACAAGACGAAATGGGTCGATGTCTGTTTCCTGAGGGCGAAAAGCGACGTCAAGGAAGCGTTTCAGAAGTACAAAGTAATGGCCGGAATCGGACTTGAATGCAAAGTAAAAACTTTGCGCACAGACAATGGACTTGAATAGTGTGGGGCCGAGTTCGAAAAAGAAATCGAACGAGCAGGAATCAGGAGAGAGCGAACCGTAGCCCATACGCCTCAGCAAAATGGAACTGCGGAAAGGATGAATCGTACACTAGTAGAGATGGCGCGCTGCCTAATGCTACAATCCAAGCTCCCTCCTAGCTTCTGGGCCGAAGCAGTGGCAACCGCAGCTCATATTCGAAACAGATGTCCCACAAGGAGCCTGAACCAAATGACCCCCTTTGAGGCTAAGTTCGGGATAAAACCAGATGTCTCAGACATGAAAGTTTTCGGGTGCAAGGCATTTGCCCTGGACAAGACTCCGAATACAGGAAAATTTGAACCAAAAGGGAAGGAATATGTGTTCCTTGGATACGCTAGTGAGTCCAAAGCTTATCGTCTATGGAATCCAGAATCAAAAAAAATCATCAGAAGCAGAGACGTGAGGTTCATGGAAGAGTCGACAGGTCTTGAAGCAATGGACGAACCAATAGAGTTCATGGAATTCAGAGTTTTTCAAGAGGAACCCACAAAAGACGAAGAAAAAGAAGCTAGGGACCAAGTAAACGAGGATATCGACGACGATGAAGAAAGAGAAAACCCGACAACCACAAACCCACATACGGACTCCGAACCAGAAATACAACCTACTCCGCTTAAGAGGGGGCCAGGACGCCCCAAAATAGAAAAGACAGGTACGAGAGGAAGACCGAGAAAATTATACAATATGGTTGGAACGCAACCGAAGTCCGAAAAAGATGTGGAGCACGAAGCAAACCTGATTGACGATGACATACAAAACCCAACGGTAAATGAAGCAATGAGTGGACGTCACGCGAACGAATGGAAGGAAGCTATGCAGTCCGAATTCGACGCCCTAGAATCTAGCAACGCTTGGACGCTGGTAGATCGCCCAAAGAATAAAAAGGTCATCGGCTGTCGATGGGTTCTAAGGACCAAATACAAGGCAGATGAAAGTGTGGAACGACGAAAAGCCCGGTTGGTAGCGAAAGGTTATTCGCAGCGCCCAGGGATAGATTTCCAAGAAACTTTTGCGCTGGTCGCAAGGCAGAGCTCCGTACGCATCATCGTTGCAATCGCAGCACAACTTGGTCTGATGTTATACCAACTCGATGTCGTAATGGCATATATCAACGGGGATCTGGACGAGAAGATATTAATGGAGCAGCCTGAGGGTTTCGCCGAACCTGGAAACGAAAACAAGGTCTGTTCCTTGAAGAAATCACTCTATGGCCTAAAACAACCCGGACGTCAATGGTTCAAGAAACTGGACCAGCAACTAAGAAGTTTTGGACTGAAGCCGATGGACACCAAAAAATGTATATACACAACAAAGACTGAAGATACTTACCTGATCGTAGTAATATACGTAGACGATCTCATTATCGCAGCAAACAAATACGATGTATACCAAAGACTAAAAGAGGACTTAGCCAGTAAGTTCCGGATGAAGGACCTGGGATCCCTCCATTACTGACTTGGAATAGAATTTTATCAAGACCCGGTAACAAAAACAGTGACCATGTCTCAATAGAAATACATCCGGGGCATCCTAGGAGACTATGGCATGGAAGAATCGAAACCTACAACGACGCCTCTCGACGGGGGTACCAAATTAAGCAAAGGGATGGAACCAACCTCTCAAGAAGAAAGCGACAAAATGAGCAAGATACCCTACCAATCATTGATAGGCACATTAATGTACCTAGCTGTCTCTACACGCCCAGACATCGCCTATACCATAAGCGTTTTAAGCCAGTTTAATCTAAACCCTGGAAAGGCACATTGGAGTGCAGCAAAACGAGTTCTCAGGTACTTGCGCGGGACAGTCAACCACGCCTTAATCTACAAGAAAGGAGACGGTCGACTAATTGGATATGTCGACGCTGACTGGGGAGGCGATATGGACGACCGAGTTTCCTATACAGGATATACCTTCAAGCTTGCCGGCGCAGCTATTACATGGGAAGCAAGGAAGCAGAAAACCATTGCTCTATCGAGCACAGAGGCTGAGTACATGGCCCTGACCGAAGCAGCTAAAGAAACAGTATACTTACGAAACCTACTGAAAGAAGTCGACTATCTCGATCAGAACGAGGAGCCAACGCTAGTCTACCGTGACAACCAAGGGGCGCAGAAACTGATGCGAAATCCTGTGCACCATTCACGCACCAAGCATATAGACATCAAACATCACTACGTAAGGGAGGTATTCAACAACAAGGAACTGGATGTCGAATACCTACCAACAGATCAGATGATCGCTGATGTCCTTACAAAAGGCCTTTTTGGGCCAAGCCACCGAAAATGCACCCAAGGACTCGGGTTAGAAGACATGGGACCGAAACTCACGTTGAGAGGGGGTGTTCTACCATACACTTAAAAGAGGGCACCACGAGCTTCTGGCCCCATATACCTACCTTTTTGTCCACCCATATAGCCATCTTGTCTTAACTACCCCAATGGTGTATCGATATATATTAAAACAACAAGCACGCATTTTGTATCGTTTGAATCTATTAATATAATAAAGCATCCGTACGTAAAAACTAAAACTAACAATTTCACATCGCAGTATATCGGCATTTTTATATAAAACAATCAGAATCTGAATTAATAATTTTGGAAGACTGCGTCCATAATTATGATATCCGCAACACCTACAACACTAACACAATCGCATCACCACGGACGACACACACATACACTGTATTTTTCCTCTGAGCCACCATAGGCGCTCCGGTAAGGCGATACGGGTACTTTCCTCTCTATCCTATACTCTTCGGCTGGAATGATGGTAAGTTAGGGTTTTTTGAGGTGTCGGTGACGCTTCCGAGATGGCGTGGCGCACGAATCTACGACTCAGATCACTGTTCGATAAATTGGACAGAATCGAATCAAACCTAACCTAACGAAGGTGAATATAAATGACGTAATGTATACCACCACTATATTTTGTTGATGCACTTACCAAACGTTATGGCTTGGTGAGTCTTCTGTGTATCCTGATCACAATAACAACATTCTATGACAATTTTAGAATACACGCATATTTATCACTGACAGCTGATTTTGTCAAATTCATCGAACAGTGATCCGAGTCGTAGATTAGTGCGCCACGCCATCCCGGAAGCGTCACCGACACCACAAAAACCCTATAGAAGATCGCCAAGTGTAAAAAATGAGCGTTTTTCGTGGATAACTTGTCTATTTTAACTCAAACCGGACATGTTTTTTGGGCCGTACGTGTTCGTAATCGCGCCTGAATTCGCGCGGGGCATTTTGTTTCATTGATTTCGGTGCCCAGGCAAAAATATTTCGTTTAATAGCACCTTTTTTAAAGATGTTGGCAGCTCTGGTCAGGTTCGGTGAAATTGCGTCCGGCAGCACCTTAATAAATCCGCTATTCATTTTTCTTAATAAGCTTAACTTTGACCTTTGAGATTTTAAGGAATGTGAAAAAGGACTCAGGAACCAAGAATTATTACAAGGAAGAAACTCAATGTGGTCGTTGCTCAGTCTGTTTCTGTGTTTTCTCAGGAGCAATCCAGCTTTAGAAAATAGACGCTCAGATGAAACGTTTGATGCGCAAATAGCCAGCAAGTTACGAGCCATCGTTGCCAGTCGAGGAAAACTCTTCTCATTCATTTTCCACTAGTCCAAAATGTCGGTGTCTCGATGAGCTCGATGCTGTCGAAGATGAAGGTCCAATTCTTCTTTCCAATCTTTGCTATGTTTTTCCTTAGAACTGTAAAGGGCATTTATAGTTTTGGTTAACTCATCATCTTCCTCAGTGTCCCCATTCTCATTGATGCATTCCTGGGCTTCTTCGGAAATATCAGCGTATTTCGTCTCGAAAATGCATTCAAAGTGGTGGAATGACATTTTCTTCAGTTCTTTGCCCCATGAAGTCTTGTCAAAAGTCTCAACCTTATGTCGTGGGTCCAGTATGAGCGCTGCATAGTACATCCAATTAGATTTCTTGTAGTATCGAAGAATTTTATTACGACCCGTCCGGAATGCTTCGACAATAGATTCATCTATTGAACTTCTTTTGGTCTTTGAATCCAACTCGTAACATAAGCGTTCAATACCATCAATAAGGATATTGATACCCAGCAGAACTGATGGCAACGTGGCGTATTGATCGCCACTCAGTGTTTTTGATAATGTCTTGAAGCAATGCGAGTTCACTTGTAGCACTGATAATAATGACCATTCGTCGTCATTCAAGTACAAATGTTCCAGATCATATATATTTTTTGCCGGAGTGGCGATCGATTTTCTCATTTTTAATCCAGCAGTAATCATATCGTATGAGCTGTTCCATCTTGTCGAAACGTCGAGGGGAAAGTGAATGAGATCTTCGTCGCAGAGTTGACAGTAATGACCGAGTCTATTCTTCAGTTTCTGCGATGTCTTCAGTTTCTTGCACATTTTCCGAAGCTTATCGACAGGTGAAGCACCTTCTCCCACTTCACAGTTTTCTCTTGCATCAATTTCACATTCATCCAATTCATTTTCATCAGCAATTGTGTTCGGAAAGACGTCTGCCTTCAAACTTCTCAGAATATCCTGGACAGCTAAATTCAGAACATGTGAAAAACAATGAAAGTGCTGGTCAGTAGATATGATAAGGGGGTTCTGAATCAAACTTCCTGACCGGCCAAGTTGTGCTGATAAGTTACCGACCGTGCGGGGTAACTTACCGACAGTCGGATGGTAACGATTTGGGTAACGATCATCGATCTTTGTTACCGACAATCGGATGGCTGCCATTTTGCGTCGTGCGATGGCGCCACTGCTGATTGTTACCGATATTCTGATGGTAACGATCGAGAATCCTGCATTGCCGATCTCTGCTTACCGACAATCTGATGGTTGCGATTTTTCGCCATGCGGCGGCGCCACTATGGATTGTCGATCTTTAGTTATCGATGGTCTAATGGTAACGATTCTGAATCATGCATGCCGATTTCCCGTTACCGGCAATCGGACGGCTGCAATTCACCTGCGGATCGTTGATTTTTTAGTTATCGATAGTCTGATGTTAACGATTCTGAATCATGGATGCCGATTTTCTGTTACCGACAATCGAACGGCTGCGATTTCGAATTCTCAGCTTATATACGAATTATACTAGCTGCAATGAGTGACGGGGTGTTTAATTATGCAATCAATGACTCGAATCATCCGATAATGATATATATGAGTTTATTTGAAACTACTTAAGTCTAATCTATTACAAAAGTGACTATTATTTTAAAACTATCTCAAAACTATGTTTATTTTACTATTGTCTTACAAAAATAACTTAAACTATACATGTACATTATTCTTAACCTGAACTCGAACTATATATATTTACAACTAGGTGGCGGTAAACGCACCGGGGTTTACACACGCGGATCTGAAACATACAGGTATTTCAATAAGCGAACGATATATAATGAAAATTACGTGTACTTACCATGCATTATTTGCCTCCCCCTCCTCATTGTTTTCCACAACCGCCGGCACCTTCGGCACCTCCTCCTCATCCCAATTTTCCTTCACCATGGGCTCCTCGTCCTCCTCCTCCTCCTCCTCCTCCTCCTCCTCCTCCTCCTCCTCCTCCTCCTCCTCCTCCTCCTCCTCCTCCTCCTCCTCCTCCTCTCCATCCTGTGGTGAAGCCTTAACCCACAAAGGTTCACCGTCTCTGTAATGGATCGTATGATAGAGAACCCCATTGACCTCCATCTCCTCATAATGGCTGTCATATCCGTCATCGTCGGAGCTCCAAGGATCGTCCACCAGCTTGATGATATTGATTTGAGGATGAGCCATTTTCTGTTTTAATAGGAAATATCAATTACGAACTATATCCATCACGAAAAACTATGATATCGAGGAATAATGATACTTACTTCTTTCTTTTTAAAATTTGAGTTTTCACTCGCTTGAATTTTCACTTTGTTCAGTTTATCTTGAATTTTGCTATTTCGGGCTGGCTTGTTGCAGACTATGTAAAATCCCGAAGCAAACTCGCACTTTTATATCCAACTAGAAACTCGAAATACGCCCACAATATTAGAGGGGCGAACTATTGACACACTTGGGTAATATTTTTTCTACATAAAGATGCAAAAGATGTAAGCCTCCCAGGTCCAAAATCTCTGACCGATCATTGGAAACGTTTGAATTTTCATAGTATTCAAACGTCGATGTGGTGGGGGCGTGTGCATCTGAAACCCTAAAACCCACGGTGGGTGTACACATCCGTACAGTGTCAGTTTGACTACCCGGTTGTGAAATTCGCCTAAGAAAAAAAAAATGGACAGCGCCGTATATAGGAATCTTGTTGAGATGATGGAAGATGCATACAAATTACTGTATACACTACTCCCAGAACAGGCGAATGAGGATATTTTCATTCATTGGCGCGATATCGCCCTCGAAAATATTCAATTCTTGAACAATATTTTGACGCAATCTAAACCAAGTGTGGGTGAAAAACAACTACTGCAACATATAATTTCACTCCTCCAATCGTTGGTGGTGAAATTTGAACAACATCGTGCGACTATTGTTGGAGGTAATATCGGCGATGATATTCATAAACGTGTTCAATGGAATGATATGGAGAGTACCTTCAAGTGTCGCATACACACCGGAGCCGTGACAAATCTCCAACATAAAGATTTGGCAAGATTTTTGACTGACGCTGGGGTGGTGACGATCGAACGTCTGTAAAATGTGCTACGCGACGAAGGTAGCATTAAGGTGAATGTGGGGGTTTCGTCTAAATTTGAGAACGTCAAAAACGATGAGATCAGTGTGAAAGTGAAGAACATCAATACACGCAACGCAACGATTCTTCCATCGACGGATCTGGAAACCTGGTTCACCGATAATGTAACGAATCCTCTGCTAACCATGGTGGAGGATTTCGAGCAACGTGATTCTGGTTGGAGCATGATTGAGATCATAAATGCTGTGATCTGCATCAACCAATACGAGCCTCGTCGCGGCGGACTCTCGACATTTGGATAGCTGCCTGAGGATATTCAACGAAAGAAGGCGGTGGTCAACGTGAAAAACGATGATGATCGATGTTTGCTGTGGTCTGTTACCTCAGCCCTTCACCCCGTAGACGTCAACGCAACCAGAATACGCAGCTATCGACAGTACATATCGGAGCTAGATTGTACAGGTATCAAATTCCCCGCAACCCTGCATAGTGTAGAAAAATTCGAGGAGTTGAACAATTTTAGTATTAACCTATATGGAATCGAGTCGGAAACTTTTGAAAGCAAGAAAAAGTCGAATAATAGTATCATTATCCCGCTGTATTTGAGTGAAAATGTAACAGAGAACGATGCGATCCACCTGCTTGTGATTGAAAGTCGAACCGAACTAGATGATAACGATGATGATGATTTAGATAACTTCAAACCACGATTCCACTTTGCTTGGATCAAGAATCTTCCAACGTTTGGTGAGCATGCAATTGTCAAATCATAAATGTGCACAATTTTTGTGCGATAGATGTTTGTGTCACTTCAGCATACAGAGTGCCTATGAAAATCATAGACAAGATTGCCTGCGGTTGAATAAAGTGCGAATGGAATTTCTCAAGGAGAACACTTTGGGATTTTCCAATTTTTAAAATCAGAGCACTGTGCCCTTCGTCGTATATGCCGATCTTGAATGCATGATGAAACCCGGGGTAAAAGAATCTCAAGAGCATATTCCGCATAGTGCGGCGTATTATACACACTGCCTGTACGATGATACATTATCGGAATACAAGGCTTGCCGTGGATCTGATTGCATTAAATGGTCAATCGAGGAGCTTCGCGGATCAGCCGTAAAAGTAGAGTGGCGTATAAAAAATGTAATTCCAATGGAGGTGTTGAATCAAACGCAACGTGATCGTCATATGCGAGCGAAAAATTGCTATATCTGTGAGAAGCCATTTTCACCTGAGGAGAAAAAATGTCGCGATCCTTGTCATTTCACGGGTAAATATCGCGGGGCCGCACACAATCGATGCAATCTGAATTTTCAAGTGTCGCACACGATTCCGGTGGTTTTTCACAATTTATCGGGCCACGATTCTCACTTTATCATTAAATCACTGGCTACAACTTTTTCCGGTGATATTACACTGCTACCCATCAACAAGGAAAAATACATATCATTCACAAAAAAAGTCGACGATACTATGATTAGTTTGAGGTTCATAGATTCACTTCGATTCATGGCTAGCAGTATAGAGAAATTAGCATCGTACGTCGACGATGCCGATAAGCAAATAACGCAGAAATTTTACAACGATCAGAATGAATTCAGTTTGATGATTCGTGAAGGTGTCTTTCCATACGAGTATATTGATTCTTGGGAGAAACTTGACGAAATAAAATTACCCGATGAAAAAAATTCCTATTCGAAATGCAGTGCCGCGGGTATTACCGATGCGGATTACGAACACACGAAAGATGTTTGGGCCAAGTTTGATTTGAAAACGTTAGGCGAGTATTCCGATTTGTATCTGAGAACCAATGTACTTTTATAAAGCCGATATATTTCAAAATTTTCGCGATAGTTGCTTCAAAACGTACAACTTGGATCCTCTGCATTATTATACCGCGCCGGGGCTTGCTTTTGATGCTATGCTGAAGCAGACGAAAATTAATCTTCAACTTTTAGACGATCCAGAAATGATATTGTTTATTGAGAAAAGCATAAGGGGTGGTGTGGCGCAGTGCTCAAATCGCTATGTTAGAGCAAATAATCGATTCATGGGTGAAGATTTTGATCCGAGCAAAGTGCAATCATATTTAATGTATTTCGATGTAAATAATGTTTATGGTGCAGCTATGAGTGAGCATTTGCCGAGTGGGTCGTTCGAGTGGGAGAATGATGCCATTGATGTGATGTCCCATCCGGATGACGCACCAATTGATTATATTGTAGAGGGGATTTAGATTATCCCGCAGAGCTCCATAAACAACATGCCGACTTACCTCTCTGTCCCGAGCATTTTACACCGCCGGGTAGTAAAATAAGAGAACTTGCGACAACGCTTCTACCCAAGAAAAAATATGTTCTGCACTATCGCAATTTGAAACAATGCATCAAAATTGATTCAAAGCTGACGAATGTGCATAGAATTCTAAGGTGCACACAATCGCCATGGTTAAAGTCATACATCGATCTCAACACAAATATGCGAAAGCTGTCAAAAAACGAGTTTGAGAAAAATATCTACAAGCTCATGAATAACGCTGTAGTCGGCAAGACCATGGAGAATGTGCGTAACCATAAAACTGTGAAACTAATCACGAAATGGGAGGGTAGGAGCGGTGCACGTGCGCCCATTGCAAGGCCAACATTTCATAGCTATACCATATTTGATGAAGATATGGTGATTATTCAGCTAAGTCGAACGAAAGTATATTTCAATAAACCTATCCACATTCCCCCACGAAAAAAATATATATGCTAGGATATATGCATGGGATATATCCTAGCATATATGATAGAATATATACTAGGATATACTCAAATTTGCCCAAATATATATCATAGCATATATCCCAGCATATATGGGCAAATCCAAGTAGAACTTAAAAAAGCGTGTCCCTTGGCCTTTCGAGGGACTCAAATTATAAAATATGACAAACTATTGCTGTCAACAGCCTCTTTATAATATCCTGCACTAGAGGCATATAACGCATGGCCCGGAATCAAGAAATTATACAAGTTATTTCACCAAATGTCACTGAAATATCCTTACCGTCCTTGTCCCTGGCGGACGGTAAGGACATTTTTCGTGCAACCCTTAACCCTTGGAACCATTATCTATTGAGAAAAAAGTGTGCCGTTGTAAGAAAATGCCGGCACAGTATTAGAAAAAATTGTTTTCACAGAAATTTGCACGAAAAATGTCCTTACCGTCCGGCTGGGACAAGGACGGTCAGGACATTTCAGTGACTTTTGGTGGAATAACTTGTATAATTTCTTGATTCCGGGCCATGCGTTATATGCCTCTAGTGCAGGATATTATGAAGAGTCTGCTGATAGCGATAGTTTGTCATATTTTATAATTTAAGTCCCTCAAAAGGGCAAGGGACACGCTTTTTCAAGTTCTATTTGGATTTGCCCATATATCCTAGCATATATTCTGGCATATATCCTATCATATATTCTGGCATATATTCTGGCATATATTCCGGCATATATTGTAGCATATATTCCGGCATATATTCTCCGGCGTATATTTTTAGCATATGTTCTAGCATATATTGCTATATATATGAAGCATTCTTTGTGAACCGGGCCACTTTTTTTTTCAATCCCTCTAATTTTTTTTAAAATCTGACAGTTTGAAATATTAGTCAAAAGAGACGTCTGTGATTTTTTTCAGATTTTTTCAGGCATCCGTTCAGGATTTTTAATTTTTCATTACGAACACTGTATCTCAAGGAATATTCATCAACCAAAAAAAAAACATAAGACTAAAAACTTTTATTTTTTTCCGCTTTATCGAAAAAAATCAAAATCATAATTTTTCGGCATTGGGAAACCTGAAATTCGGCAGAAAAATGAGAATAATTGTTTTTTAAGCCCAATAACACACCTTCGATTTTGGTAGAAATTTTATAGGATGTCTGTCATTGGGTGAAGAGTCTGCAAAACAAAATTCGGAATGGTACCTACAATGGTGACGATGAAAAAAAAAAAAAACGAAAATAGTTGCTGCGTGTTTAACGATAACACGCATGAAAAAAAATAAAAACGAAAATAGTTGCTGCGTGTTTACCGATAACACGCAGCAACTATTTTCGTTTTTAATTTTTTTCACCGTCACCATTGTAGGTACCATTCTAAATTTTGTTTTGCAGACTCTTCACCCAATGACAGACATCCTGTAAAATTTGTACCAAATTCGAAGGTGTGTTATTGGGCTTAAAAAACATTTATTCTCATTTTTCTGCCGAATTTCAGGTTTCCCAATGCAGAAAAATTATGATTTTGATTTTTTTCGATAAAGCAGAAAAAACCAAAGTTTTTAGTCCCATGTTTTTTTTTGTTCGATGAATAATCCTTGAGATACAGTGTTCGTAATGAAAAATTGAAAATCCTGAACGGATGCCTGAAAAAATCTGAAAAAAATCACAGACGTCTCTTTTGACTAATATTTCAAACTGTCAGATTCAAAAAAAAATTGGAGAGATTGAAAAAAAAGTGGCCCGGTTCACAAAGAATGCTTCATATGTTGAATAGTTTATTAAAAAGAAAAAAATCTAGATACCTTGGCGTGAAAAAATTAGCGGCAAATTTTTTTTTTGAAATATTCATTGTACAAATTTTTCAAGTTTAAAATATTTATATTAAATATGTAACTTTTCCGGTATGTTTCAAACCTCCTAACATTTCAAGGTTGTTTCGGTAATGTAGCCAACATGTTATAACGTGCGTTGGCAATAATATTACCGTGATTTAAACTCAATACAATTTCTTCATCGTTCGTATCATTAGCAGCTGATGGTGAAGGCCTGGAGACATAATTCCTTCGGGTGCCTCAATTTTCTACTCCAACATTTTACTTGAACCTAAAACAATTATGTATAATTAACTACCGAATTCATTATGCAAAAATGTATAATTTGAATGAATTGATAATTTCAATAATACAATAGGCTTTTACCAGACACTTCCATCACTATTGCGTGAAAACATTTCCAAACACCGAGTGCCATTTTCTTCGTATCGTGCCATTCAACTACATCCATTTTTTTCGGATCATGATCTTCGCTCAAAAATTCTTCGAAATCAAAATCCTTAATGTGCTAAATATCGATTCCCGACGTCATCTTCTTGTCATCTCTTTCACCTACCCATTTAACTAATACCCAAATTCAACTAATACCCACATTTAACTAATACCCACATTTTGGTGTTATTATACGATGCAATTGAATCTGGTAGAATGTTAGTCCACTTATGAGAACCTTGAACTGTGAATTGCTTCGACATTTTATTTTTCAGTGTACGATTGAAGCGTTCGCATATCGACGCCTACAAGTTGCTCAATGTCGAGTACATGTTGATTCCATGATGTCTCATAAGAGTTTTGAATTCTTTGTTGTAAAATTCCTTGCCCTGATCGACGTGTAGATGTTTCGGTATGCGGCCCAGAGTTAGCACAGATTTCATCGCAGCAGTCACATCTTTGGCATTTTTACTCTTGATCGGTACGGTCTACGCAAATTTTGAAAATATATCAATCACAGTAAGCAAAAATTTTGAGCCCTTGTTGACTGATGAGTATGCAGACATATCGACGAGATCGGCTTGCCAGGTCTCATCCAGACCACGTATATCGACATAACGTCGAGGATAATTACGTCGGGCGGGTCTATGAAGTTCGCTCGCTATTACTGACTTCATGTTCATGCGTCTTCACCCAATTATCGACGTATATTGTAACTTATTGCATATGTTTCACCAGCAGAAGGCTGGTGAAATTATGCTAGTTCGCGTGAGTACTTTGTCACGGGTTATGAAATTTGGAGCTCCTCTGGGAAAAGTTGAAAAAACCCTTAAATTACCCTAATACAGACTCGGATAGATTTTTCACTACCAGAGCTGCCTCCCTACGGATCTGGGATATGTCAAATTCGCCAGACAGCGATAGGTGCTATAGAGCTATCGTGCTGTTGAATTTGACTCACCGATACCGTTTTGATCAGATCTGGAATATGTATCACTCACCAGACTAGGGTAGATGCTATAGAGCTACCGTGCTGGATGAGATCAACGCACCGATACTGATATCTAGCTATCAATGACTCTAAATTAACTGAAAGAAAAAGAAATTAATAAACAAAATCAGTTAATAAGAAAATAGAACAAAAGTCAGATTCCTGATAAACTTTTAAATGATCGTTAGAACATTTACTGATTTATTTTAACAAAATAATATGATGCAAGAGAATTTGCTATTCTACAAAAATAATAAAACAAAAATATAACTAAAGAGAATGCTGAACATAATATTATATCAAAATTTATGATCTTCTAGTTCGTGTCTATTTTCCTAACCTAACTTATTTTAACGCGCGCTGACACTATGTGTCGGACTTTATGTTTGCTTTTTTCTATTTGTGAAATTGAATTTAACTGGAATGCTGCTTTAGCTATTACAATTTTATTTTCTTGATTCTAAATGGTATAGATACCGCTCTGGCTATCTATCCGTAACAAAAAATGAAATTTAATGTTTAAACGTGGCCGCTTTGGCACTTGCAAAACTCAGAGTGAGGTTATAATGATTTTGAAGCTAAATGGATGTATGAGACGGCAGGCCGCTATGGCACGAATCCGCTCTTCGATCTATAACGCGTGTGAGTCGTCTCGGCCGCTTTGGCTCGAATACGCTCACGAGCCGTGAGACGGTCGCCCTTTATACTTGTGGTGACGTCATACCTGATTTTCTAATATGTGTGTGTTCGCTTGCGCGCTACGACGCTGCTCTATACAATGACATGTGATCGTATAGGTGTATCGCCTATACCATGTACGTGTCCGGCTATTTGGCTATAAGCCGAACACGTTACAATATGTTGTCTAAAAATTCAGGTGGGATCGGAATTCCGTGGATGTAATGCCGGCTAAGTGTTTCAGCGTTATTCTCAACTATCGCCAACCGTTTCTCCAGAGATTCATTTTCCATCTTCAGGACCTCAATCTTTTCTTTCGCTCGGGCCCAAATACGTTGATCTTCTTCAAAACTTTCGCTATGTTCTCGTGCTATGCGAGCATCGAGTTTAGATTCAAGAGCTTCAAGCGCCTGTTGTATAGATTGTTCGAATGTCTGCTTTATAGTGTGTTCGAAAGCATTATACGTTCGTTGTGTAATATCCTCAAGACTTTTCAGAGAAACGGCATCGTTTGGTTCTTGCGGATATGCGATATTACACAATCGTTTATTGTCTATGTCGTATTGGTTATCGATGGTGATTTTAAATCCAACACCGGGAGGTCCACGACTACTCACACTTTTGATTCTTCCACTACCCAACCGACGACCGAATATGTCTATGCTCATCGTTGAATGATCTGGCTGGATTTGAAGCCATTTCCTTGTAGTAGTCCGTTGTGACTGAATCCTTCAAGATCAGATACTATGGTGGTCAATCGAGTCTCTAGAACTTCCTTCTCGACCGTTACAGCGTTAATCTCTTCCTCCATAAGAGTCTGAATGTGTTGATTCTCGTTGCAATTGTTGGTATACTCTCGATCTAGACGTGCATTAAGTTGAGATTCAAACTTGTGGACTGCTTGTAGCGTAGAGTTAGCAAATGATTTTTCCATAGAATGCTCGAGAACACCCAAGATTCGCCATGTAATATCTTCGAGACTTTTCAGAGAAACAACGTCGTTTAGCTCTTGCGGATTCGCGATATTACATAATCGTTTGCTGTCCAGATCGTACTGCTTATCAGTGGTGAATTTGAATCCAACACCCTGAAGACCTCGGGTAACACTTTTTTTCTCGTAGCTGTTGCTCGTCAGCGATCGTCCGAATATGTCTATGCTCATTGTTCAACGATCTGTGATCGAATGATTATTTTATGATCAATCTAATGCTAATAAATGATTCTCGCGTCGCGTAGCTCCTCAATAATGGAGGATATTTCATTGTTGTGGCTAGTATTACCAGCTGCTTGAGATGCCATGAGTAGTCGAAGACGGTCAACGAGCTCATTAGGATCATCCCAATAAACATAATCCGTGCTTTGTCCTCGCGCGATTTTATGGGTGGGTAATAAACCTTTACCGGATCTTTGCCTAGGGTTTTTCGCAGGTGAGTCGATGTACGGGGCAATAAAATCTTTGTACTTTGAATTTTTTCCTCTATCAGAACGCAAGCTTTTATCAGCATTGTAATATTTTCGATGTGCATTCATTTTTTTCACGATTCTGGCATAATTCAATCTATCGTTTTTATCCACAATCGCAGGATTGGGCAACTTTTTGAATAACAATTCGAGCAATCCCGGTGTGTTCTCATAGCTCTTATTGCCTATATATATTTGATCATCTCCAAATACGTTATCCGAATCACGAATCTTCATTCCGCCGAGTTTTAACTTTCGAACGCCATATTTCATAACCAAGTTCTTTTGCTCATTGGTCGAGTTGAACATGTTTAAATAGCGCATCGTCTTGACTTCTTTTTTGGTCATCGGTGTGCTTGTAGAGGCGATTGCAGGTGCGTCATCCTGGTTATCATCATCAAGGATATCATTCGCATCATCATCCATGGCGGCGACTGTTGTGGTATTGTTGCCAATAGCAATGTTAGTTGACAAGCTCTCCTCAATCGCACTTTTATATGCATCATTATCGTCGTCATCATCATCATCATCATCGTCATCAACATTTTTATAATTTTCTGTTTTCACAAAATCTGCCGTCTTCTCTGTTTTTTCAATCGAACTCGGCTCCGTTTTCACTTCTCGCTTCATTAGTAGCCGCTGTTGCTGCTTCGATGAATCTACCAATTGATGCAGCGGTGTAACCAGAGGTTTGAAGATTTCACTGATAGCCTGCTCGCTAGTATCTTTCCCCATTTTTATCATTTCGTGTTTACGTCGAATGATATCGCTAGCCCTGGCCATTTCTTGCAACACATCGTTCTGCTTACGTATCTTGGAGCTCGCCATGCTGCTAGTTTGATCAATGTGTTGTAACTGCACGTGGTTTATTCGTGATTCAGACTTATAAAGCAGTCAAAACCTCTCCTATATCGTCCAGCGTTAATTTCACTGTCTTTGTCGATGGTTACGAAACTATATCTACCGTTATTCAAGCACGCCAAGCACAAATCTTTGTATTGCTGATAGGTCATATCGGTGTTCACATGATCAGCATAGATGTGTTTCAAATTCGTTTCATCTTGACGAATAAGAACTAATAAGTTTGCATTATCACGCACCAAATGTTTCGGAATTCGGGCATACGTTTGACAAAGATAAAAACTATCGACATTCCTGTGCCGCCCCATACAGAAATATGCTCTAATGTTATCTTGCTTCTCACAGGCCACGTCATCGAAGATCATAATCGAGTTGGGATGCGCATCTTTCGGTTCTACAACCTCCTCGTGCTCATCAAACGGAAAATAACCCAGCCCCTCAACCGGCTCCAACAATCTCTTCAAGAACTCACACTTTGGCTGATTGAGGGATTTTGAATAGACGTACACATTCTCAAACCGTAGACCATTCGCATGGGTTAGTAGCGTGAGAAGGGCATTAGTTTTACCGCAATTCAAAGGCCCGCAAAAAACAGCCCTCACACTATTTGGTAGTAGAGCCCCGTGTCGTTTCTCCTTCTTCTTTTTTTGCTCGACCAAATTATCGAAATTTGCTATGGGTAGTTTAATCGTTTGATCTCGAAATTTCATGATGCTTGGCAAACGTCGCAATGAGAACTAATATATTTACGTATAAAATACAGGCTTTCATGGGATTTGTGTCAGTTCATGATTAGTCATGGTTGGATACACACGTAGACAAACGAGCGGTTGTGGATTGATAAATAAAATCATCAACAATCTCCCCGTCAAATTGCATGTCCCCGGCTATCAATACTGCGGACCTGGCACAAAATTGGTAAAGAGGTTAGCTCGCGGTGATCGTGGTATCAACGCTCTAGACGCTGCATGCAAGCAGCACGATATCGCATACTCCAAAAATCACGATAATATTGCGGAGCGACATAAGGCGGATGAAGTGCTTACTGAGAGGGCTTGGAATCGGGTTTTGGCTAAAGACGCAAGTGTAGGTGAAAGAGCTGTCGCCTGGGCAGTCACCAACACCATGAAAGCAAAATTCAAACTGGGTATGGGTATGAGGGGAATCAAGATGCAGACACCACCCAAGAACAAGAAAAGAACATTGAAATTTATTATCCAAGCGGCAAGGAAATCCATGAAATCTGGTCCTAAAGCTATTGAGTCGGCTTTGGCGGGTGCCCGTTCGGCTGTGTCTAAAGGAAAAGTATGCGTGCCTCGCATTTTACCTGTCCCTCAGAAAATTGGAGGTTTGTTACCGTTTCTTATCCCAATCTTTGCGGCCCTTAGCGATACAGGTGCTTTAGCGGGTGGTGCCGCGGGTATAGCAAAGGCTGTCAATGAAGCTAAAGCGAACAAACATCAATTACAAGAATCCAAACGCCACAATGCGACGATGGAGGCGATTGCTTTCGGAAAGGGCTTATACCTGAAACCGTATAAGAAGGGTATGGGGCTGTATTTGGAGCCGGCAAAAAACTAACAAAGCTACCACACTGAGCCCTCACGGATGTCGATTTACTTAACTATGCAAGAGCTATGAAAATTCCACATTTCCGAGGTGTTTTTATGCGGAATGATTTACCCTGTTCAGGACCTAGAAAACGTGAATCTGCAATCATCAATCTTGATGATAAAAACGGCCCGGGGACGCATTGGGTTGCATACATGACAAATGACGACGATGCGGTGTATTTCGACAGTTTTGGCGATTTACAACCGCCTAGAGATCTAATGGAATATCTCGGTGTTGGTAGCGTAAAATATAATCATAAGAGATATCAGGAATATAACACGGTAATTTGCGGTCACCTGTGTCTCAAGTTTCTCAGCGGACAACTATAAAATGTATGCGTATCGCTGATATGATATTAGTCATGGCTGATTCGTTCACGTTGACACTCTCCGGGGAATCGTCGGTATTGAGGACTCAATATTTTCCTTCAATTGAGTTATCAACAACAAAGACGTATGTTCTCGGACTCATAGAGTTCCTGACATTCAATGCAATCCCCAATATAGATGTGGGGCGTAATAAGTTCTATATAAAACCAGACACAACGATCACAATACCTACTGGGAGCTATGAAATCGAAGATATCGCAAATTACTTGAACAGAGCAGTGCCCAAGGATATAAATATTAGTCTAAAAGCTAATAACAATGAGTTGCTCAGTGAAATTAGATGCAATCATCCTGTGGACTTCAAATCAAAAGATTCCATTGGCCGATTGCTCGGGTTTACCTCCAAAATTCTCGAAGGTGGTATCACTAATAAATCCGAGTTACCCGTTCGCATACTCAAAGTTAACGCCTTGCGAGTTGAGTGTAATATTACCACAAGTGCCTATATAAAAGAGCATCGAGTACATACGATTCATCAATTTTTCCCAACCGTACCACCCGGATATAAGATTGTGGAAGTGCCGACAAATGTCATTTATCATCCAATCACCGTACGGTCAATACACGATATACAACTGAGGATAGTCGATCAGGACGGGAAATTGATCAATTTTCGCAGTGAAACTGTAACTATACGATTACATGTGAAATCTTTGAGATAAAATGGGCATTGTGTTTGAGAGGAAGAGAAAATCTGGTAGTAGTTATAAAAGCTCGATAACATGTCCAAGCATCATCAGTCGTCGAGCAGCTCCGATTCGAGTCACACATCAGAACGCTTAGTTTTTCCAGAGCCTAGGACTTCGACTTCGTGGTGGTGGAAAATAAGAATTCGTTGCTATTTCTGCATATGCCCATCTCGAAAATGATAAAAATCCAAACACCTGTGACCTTTGGCGAGTCGATTGCCCACTGTGAAATACATGCGCATCAACCGTACGCGGCGTCCACCTTCAAAAATAACGATGAGATCCGCATAGCCGTACAGAATCAAGATGCGTATGTATTACCCGGCAAAAGTTTGCTCCACATCTACGGCCGGCTCACAAAATCGAATGGCACCGCTGTTAGTGCAGACACGGAATTGGTCAATATGGCCGTGTGTCACACGTTTGGTGATATGCGTTACGAGTTGAATGATCACGAGATTGATCAGAATAAGAATGCCGGCATCACGAGTATTATGAAGGGATACTTATCATTCACCCCTGGACAACAGCATCGTCTCGGGAACACCGGTTGGTTGATGGATAATAAAAATAAACCAACCAACGCCGATGCATACTTTGATGTTGTTATACCACTGAATTTTCTACTCGGATTTGCCGAGGATTATAATCGAATCATCGTCAATGCGGAACATGAGCTAATATTTACGAGATCAAACAATGATTTAAATGCCATACATCAAACCACCGTGGAGGGAATCAAGATTTCACTCGAGAAAATTGAATGGTTATTACCATACATCAGACTGTCAGATTCTGCGAAAATCAAAATGCTCAATTATATCGCCCAAGATCCGGCTGTATCTATGAGTTTTCGCTCGTGGGAAATGTACGAGTACCCGATGCTGTCCACAACAACGAGAAATGTATGGGTTGTGAAGACATCTACACAGCTAGAGAAACCAAGATTCGAAACCGCACGACGAAACGATGCAACGAAAAATGCCAGTCAATTCGATCATTGTATGATTAGAGATGTGAAACTTTTCCTAAACTCGCAGTGCTATCCCTATGGAAATTTGAATCTTGATATTGCTCGCAATCGATACGCCATTCTCTACAATACGTATACAAACTTTCAAATTTCATACCACGATAAGGTGTCCGAACCTCTTTTTTCATAGAGTGATTGTTTGGTTAAAGCTCCACTCATTACCATAGACTGTTCCAAGCAGAATGAATCGTTAAAGAGTGGACCGGTGGATATTCGTTTGGAATTCGAAACAAGCGTTGCATTTCCAGCAAATACTTCAGCCTATTGTATGATAGTAGATATAATGTGGGGGTTCTGGATCCAGCCTTCTGTACCGGCCATCAGGCAGTGGGTAAGTTACCGACCGCGCGGGTAAGTTATCGATAGTCGAATGGTAACGATCGTCGATCTTTGTTACGGACAATCGGATGGCTTCAATTGTCCGTCGTGCGATGGCGCCACTGTTGATTGTTCCCGATATTCTGATGGTAACGATCGCGAATCCTGCATTGCCGATGTCCGCTTACCGACGATCTCATGGTTGCGATTTTTCGCAATGCGATGGCGCCACTATGGATTGCTGATGTTCAGTTATCGATAGTCTGATGGTAACGATTCTGAACCATGCATGCCGATTTCCTGTTACTGGCGATAGGATGGCTGCTATTTACCTGCAATTATCCGTCGTGCGATGGCACCACTAGCGATTCGGATCATGGTAACGATTATCCATCTTTTTTTTCTTTCGCCCTTACCGACACCATCCATCCGAGATGGCTGAAATTTCGAATTCTTAGCTTATATACGAATTATACTAGCTGAAATGTGTGACAGGGTGTTTAATTATGCAATCAATGACGCGAATCATGTGATAATGATATATATGTTTTTATTTGATACTGCTTGAGTCTAACCTATTACAAAAGTGACTTTTATGTTGAAACTAACTCAAAACTATGTTTATTTTACAATTTTCTTTAAAAAATAACTCAAACTATACATGTACATTATTCTCAACTTAAACTCAAACTATATAATTACAACTATGTTACGGTAAATGCCCACACCGAAGTTCACACACGCGAATCTGAAACATACAGGTATTTCAATTGTCGAACGATATATAATGAAAATTCCGGGCACTCACCGGGAACTATGTGAACGTGTGGTTCGAGTGGTTCGAGTGGAATCACTCTTGGCGGCGGAGGTATCCCCGGAGAAGATGATCTCGACGACGACGACGATGGCGAGCTCGGACCCGATCGCATCGATGAGGCTGATCTGATCGATGGCGATCGACCTCTTTCTATACTCACGGGCACCGTCGTCGCATCCGAATCATCCGCATCTTCTTGCACGGATGATGTTACATCCGTGCATTGGATGGCCAACTGTGTAGAATCTTCGGTATCGGTCCTACGCATCGCCCAGTAATCGTTTATCTCATGCTGCCGTGTAAGGTTTTCTATCAGTTCATAATAGGTATTTTCGATTTCGGTTACGAAGCGCTCATCCACATGCTCCTCGCGCAAAATACGCAACACCATCCGAGCGTTTTGCAGAAATCGTGCCCTCGACTCGGCCCTTCGTCGCAGCTGAGCCACTCGCTGTGCAACTCGCCCATGAGCAGGATTCATCTGAATTAATCACACATTCTTATGTTTAGAATCTGTTGAAATTCGAATATCCAATGCTGATAACATACCTTATTTCTGCGTTCAGTTTTAAAATCAGTCTTCTTCGTCTTCTTCTTTTTCTTCTCCTTCATGCTTTTTCTTCCGATTCTATGAACTATGGCTATTCACTGATTGTGTCAAACTGGAAATTGTCTTCTTCTCAAACTGACCTGGCAGGGTTGGGTTACATCCTCATCGGCTGCATGCTACCCCTCCCAAAATGAAATCAAGAAAAACCAGTCGGCGAACAGTTATCGAAAGACTCCACCTCGGTCTATAAAAAATGTGCAAGTCTCGAAGGTCCAAGCAATAAATATCAATTAGTGGGTTTTTCCACACCTTCACCGCCCGAAAACGCAAAAATTTTCTTAACCAGTGGGCGGTCTATGCACAATAGCCAGCCCATAAATCGATCAGATAAAATCCATCAACATGAAGGTTGCAACCATCTTAAGAGAACTTGAATTTTTTCTCATCCTTTCCCCAGGTGTCGCCAGCATACCTGCCCTCCCAAAATATAAATTATCAGCTCAGTCAATCCACAGCTTTGCTTGAGACTGCACACGCGACGGTTAATATGGAGCTAATATTCGATATACAGTGTTTTGGGCGATTGAGTGATACAGTTGTGATAAAAGAGCTGGCCGGAATAAGCATTTGCGCACATAAGCCATATCAGCTGGGTATCACACGCATCCTCTTCAAGGCACCATGCTCCCGGGTGACTCTCTCAAGTGACTATAAAAATCTTCATTCGCTGCAGACATGGTATCATCATGGAATACCCTGGAATGCTGGAGAAACGCTGTATAAAGATGTAGTGAAAATTGTGAGAAAAGTTGCACAAGATGTGCGTCGCATTTATGTGAAGGGATTGAAGAAGAAATAATGGGTCGAAAAACTTCTCAATGACGACTCGAAATCGGTGATTGATTTGGATAAGCTGCGGTGTCCGAATCTTCGAATACTGCGATGGGAATCAAGTGTATTTCGTTGTTTTTCGTATGGAGACTGTCATGGTAATGTACCTGGAGGCTACCATTGTGCCTTCGAGAACGTTCAGCGGTTCAAAAACTGGTATTTGAAGGAGGGGCATTAAAAATCCTCCCCACATGTCTCGAGGGCGGGGGATGATGGCTTGAAAGCCGAGAGCTCGCAGGGAGCTGCATTCGTACATTCCGACACCCTACAGTCCATACATCCTCCTAGTATATTCGAACCTGCAAACTCTTTCGACATCCCACCACCAATACATCTTCCCGATTCAGCAAACTCTTTTGAACAAGGTAAGAACCCTTTTACACGGTAATCATATTCAAATATAATATATAAAAACTAATTCCGAATTATTCATTTTGTGCAGATGGACTCCAGCAGCCTAAACAACACCAGCCGTATGAATAATGATATGCAGATGAGAAAGATGTCCGAGCTGGAGATTGGACAAAAGTACGACATCTCAAAACTGAGGCTAGTGAAAACGAAATTCGGTTCGAGAATCATCGCTACGATTGCCGACGAATTCATCGTATTCCTACCTGCGAGAGTCGGAAAGGCCCTGGAGAACGACTTCAACCAACTGGATCAGTTGAACAACGAGGCGGATCAGAAACGTCTGCAGATACTTTATCTTGGAGGACCATATAATAAATTTGAATTCTGTGACAAAATCTAAACACACACACACACACAAACACATGTATATATATGTAATGGGAATGGGTTAGGGTTGAATGAATAACAATGAAATTGCAATCACATTTATTTATTCATTTATTGTTCCTTTAGAATAAGCTAAGTCTATAGTTCTCAAACATGCAGAATCCTTAAAATGTGGCTTATTTTTTTACGGTACCGCTAATGGGTTTGTATTCAACAATGCAATCGTGTATAATCATACAATAGGCTGAAGTATTTGCTGGAAATGCAACGCTTGTTTCGAATTCCAAACGAATATCCACCGGTCCACTCTTTAACGATTCATTCTGCTTGGAACAGTCTATGGTAATGAGTGGAGCTTTAACCAAACAATCACTCTATGAAAAAAGAGGTTCGGACACCTTATCGTGGTATGAAATTTGAAAGTTTGTATACGTATTGTAGAGAATGGCGTATCGATTGCGAGCAATATCAAGATTCAAATTTCCATAGGGATAGCACTGCGAGTTTAGGAAAAGTTTCACATCTCTAATCATACAATGATCGAATTGACTGGCATTTTTCGTTGCATCGTTTCGTCGTGCGGTTTCGAATCTTGGTTTCTCTAGCTGTGTAGATGTCTTCACAACCCATACATTTCTCGTTGTTGTGGACAGCATCGGGTACTCGTACATTTCCCACGAGCGAAAACTCATAGATACAGCCGGATCTTGGGCGATATAATTGAGCATTTTGATTTTCGCAGAATCTGACAGTCTGATGTATGGTAATAACCATTCAATTTTCTCGAGTGAAATCTTGATTCCCTCCACGGTGGTTTGATGTATGGCATTTAAATCATTGTTTGATCTCGTAAATATTAGCTCATGTTCCGCATTGACGATGATTCGATTATAATCCTCGGCAAATCCGAGTAGAAAATTCAGTGGTATAACAACATCAAAGTATGCATCGGCGTTGGTTGGTTTATTTTTATTATCCATCAACCAACCGGTGTTCCCGAGACGATGCTGTTGTCCAGGGGTGAATGATAAGTATCCCTTCATAATACTCGTGATGCCGGCATTCTTATTCTGATCAATCTCGTGATCATTCAACTCGTAACGCATATCACCAAACGTGTGACACACGGCCATATTGACCAATTCCGTGTCTGCACTAACAGCGGTGCCATTCGATTTTGTGAGCCGGCCGTAGATGTGGAGCAAACTTTTGCCGGGTAATACATACGCATCTTGATTCTGTACGGCTATGCGGATCTCATCGTTATTTTTGAAGGTGGACGCCGCGTACGGTTGATGCGCATGTATTTCACAGTGGGCAATCGACTCGCCAAAGGTCACAGGTGTTTGGATTTTTATCATTTTCGAGATGGGCATATGCAGAAATAGCAACGAATTCTTATTTTCCACCACCACGAAGTCGAAGTCCTAGGCTCTGGAAAAACTAAGCGTTCTGATGTGTGACTCGAATCGGAGCTGCTCGACGACTGATGATGCTTGGACATGTTATCGAGCTTTTATAACTACTACCAGATTTTCTCTTCCTCTCAAACACAATGCCCATTTTATCTCAAAGATTTCACATGTAATCGTATAGTTACAGTTTCACTGCGAAAATTGATCAATTTCCCGTCCTGATCGACTATCCTCAGTTGTATATCGTGTATTGACCGTACGGTGATTGGATGATAAATGACATTTGTCGGCACTTCCACAATCTTATATCCGGGTGGTACGGTTGGGAAAAATTGATGAATCGTATGTACTCGATGCTCTTTTATATAGGCACTTGTGGTAATATTACACTCAACTCGCAAGGCGTTAACTTTGAGTATGCGAACGGGTAACTCGGATTTATTAGTGATACCACCTTCGAGAATTTTGGAGGTAAACCCGAGCAATCGGCCAATGGAATCTTTTGATTTGAAGTCCACAGGATGATTGCATCTAATTTCACTGAGCAACTCATTGTTATTAGCTTTTAGACTAATATTTATATCCTTGGGCACTGCTCTGTTCAAGTAATTTGCGATATCTTCGATTTCATAGCTCCCAGTAGGTATTGTGATCGTTGTGTCTGGTTTTATATAGAACTTATTACGCCCCACATCTATATTGGGGATTGCATTGAATGTCAGGAACTCTATGAGTCCGAGAACATACGTCTTTGTTGTTGATAACTCAATTGAAGGAAAATATTGAGTCCTCAATACCGACGATTCCCCGGAGAGTGTCAACGTGAACGAATCAGCCATGACTAATATCATATCAGCGATACGCATACATTTTATAGTTGTCCGCTGAGAAACTTGAGACACAGGTGACCGCAAATTACCGTGTTATATTCCTGATATCTCTTATGATTATATTTTACGCTACCAACACCGAGATATTCCATTAGATCTCTAGGCGGTTGTAAATCGCCAAAACTGTCGAAATACACCGCATCGTCGTCATTTGTCATGTATGCAACCCAATGCGTCCCCGGGCCGTTTTTATCATCAAGATTGATGATTGCAGATTCACGTTTTCTAGGTCCTGAACAGGGTAAATCATTCCGCATAAAAACACCTCGGAAATGTGGAATTTTCATAGCTCTTGCATAGTTAAGTAAATCGACATCCGTGAGGGCTCAGTGTGGTAGCTTTGTTAGTTTTTTGCCGGCTCCAAATACAGCCCCATACCCTTCTTATACGGTTTCAGGTATAAGCCCTTTCCGAAAGCAATCGCCTCCATCGTCGCATTGTGGCGTTTGGATTCTTGTAATTGATGTTTGTTCGCTTTAGCTTCATTGACAGCCTTTGCTATACCCGCGGCACCACCCGCTAAAGCACCTGTATCGCTAAGGGCCGCAAAGATTGGGATAAGAAACGGTAACAAACCTCCAATTTTCTGAGGGACAGGTAAAATGCGAGGCACGCATACTTTTCCTTTAGACACAGCCGAACGGGCACCCGCCAAAGCCGACTCAATAGCTTTAGGACCAGATTTCATGGATTTCCTTGCCGCTTGGATAATAAATTTCAATGTTCTTTTCTTGTTCTTGGGTGGTGTCTGCATCTTGATTCCCCTCATACCCATACCCAGTTTGAATTTTGCTTTCATGGTGTTGGTGACTGCCCAGGCGACAGCTCTTTCACCTACACTTGCGTCTTTAGCCAAAACCCGATTCCAAGCCCTCTCAGTAAGCACTTCATCCGCCTTATGTCGCTCCGCAATATTATCGTGATTTTTGGAGTATGCGATATCGTGCTGCTTGCATGCAGCGTCTAGAGCGTTGATACCACGATCACCGCGAGCTAACCTCTTTACCAATTTTGTGCCAGGTCCGCAGTATTGATAGCCGGGGACATGCAATTTGACGGGGAGATTGTTGATGATTTTATTTATCAATCCACAACCGCTCGTTTGTCTACGTGTGTATCCAACCATGACTAATCATGAACTGACACAAATCCCATGAAAGCCTGTATTTTATACGTAAATATATTAGTTCTCATTGCGACGTTTGCCAAGCATCATGAAATTTCGAGATCAAACGATTAAACTACCCATAGCAAATTTCGATAATTTGGTCGAGCAAAAAAAGAAGAAGGAGAAACGACACGGGGCTCTACTACCAAATAGTGTGAGGGCTGTTTTTTGCGGGCCTTTGAATTGCGGTAAAACTAATGCCCTTCTCACGCTACTAACCCATGCGAATGGTCTACGGTTTGAGAATGTGTACGTCTATTCAAAATCCCTCAATCAGCCAAAGTGTGAGTTCTTGAAGAGATTGTTGGAGCCGGTTGAGGGGCTGGGTTATTTTCCGTTTGATGAGCACGAGGAGGTTGTAGAACCGAAAGATGCGCATCCCAACTCGATTATGATCTTCGATGACGTGGCCTGTGAGAAGCAAGATAACATTAGAGCATATTTCTGTATGGGGCGGCACAGGAATGTCGATAGTTTTTATCTTTGTCAAACGTATGCCCGAATTCCGAAACATTTGGTGCGTGATAATGCAAACTTATTAGTTCTTATTCGTCAAGATGAAACGAATTTGAAACACATCTATGCTGATCATGTGAACACCGATATGACCTATCAGCAATACAAAGATTTGTGCTTGGCGTGCTTGAATAACGGTAGATATAGTTTCGTAACCATCGACAAAGACAGTGAAATTAACGCTGGACGATATAGGAGAGGTTTTGACTGCTTTATAAGTCTGAATCACGAATAAACCACGTGCAGTTACAACACATTGATCAAACTAGCAGCATGGCGAGCTCCAAGATACGTAAGCAGAACGATGTGTTGCAAGAAATAGCCAGGGCTAGCGATATCATTCGACGTAAACACGAAATGATAAAAATGGGGAAAGATACTAGCGAGCAGGCTATCAGTGAAATCTTCAAACCTCTGGTTACACCGCTGCATCAATTGGTAGATTCATCGAAGCAGCAACAGCGGCTACTAATGAAGCGAGAAGTGAAAACGGAGCCGAGTTCGATTGAAAAAACAGAGAAGACGGCAGATTTTGTGAAAACAGAAAATTATAAAAATGTTGATGACGATGATGATGATGATGATGACGACGATAATGATGCATATAAAAGTGCGATTGAGGAGAGCTTGTCAACTAACATTGCTATTGGCAACAATACCACAACAGTCGCCGCCATGGATGATGATGCGAATGATATCCTTGATGATGATAACCAGGATGACGCACCTGCAATCGCCTCTACAAGCACACCGATGACCAAAAAAGAAGTCAAGACGATGCGCTATTTAAACATGTTCAACTCGACCAATGAGCAAAAGAACTTGGTTATGAAATATGGCGTTCGAAAGTTAAAACTCGGCGGAATGAAGATTCGTGATTCGGATAACGTATTTGGAGATGATCAAATATATATAGGCAATAAGAGCTATGAGAACACACCGGGATTGCTCGAATTGTTATTCAAAAAGTTGCCCAATCCTGCGATTGTGGATAAAAACGATAGATTGAATTATGCCAGAATCGTGAAAAAAATGAATGCACATCGAAAATATTACAATGCTGATAAAAGCTTGCGTTCTGATAGAGGAAAAAATTCAAAGTACAAAGATTTTATTGCCCCGTACATCGACTCACCTGCGAAAAACCCTAGGCAAAGATCCGGTAAAGGTTTATTACCCACCCATAAAATCGCGCGAGGACAAAGCACGGATTATGTTTATTGGGATGATCCTAATGAGCTCGTTGACCGTCTTCGACTACTCATGGCATCTCAAGCAGCTGGTAATACTAGCCACAACAATGAAATATCCTCCATTATTGAGGAGCTACGCGACGCGAGAATCATTTATTAGCATTAGATTGATCATAAAATAATCATTCGATCACAGATCGTTGAACAATGAGCATAGACATATTCGGACGATCGCTGACGAGCAACAGCTACGAGAAAAAAAGTGTTACCCGAGGTCTTCAGGGTGTTGGATTCAAATTCACCACTGATAAGCAGTACGATCTGGACAGCAAACGATTATGTAATATCGCGAATCCGCAAGAGCTAAACGACGTTGTTTCTCTGAAAAGTCTCGAAGATATTACATGGCGAATCTTGGGTGTTCTCGAGCATTCTATGGAAAAATCATTTGCTAACTCTACGCTACAAGCAGTCCACAAGTTTGAATCTCAACTTAATGCACGTCTAGATCGAGAGTATACCAACAATTGCAACGAGAATCAACACATTCAGACTCTTATGGAGGAAGAGATTAACGCTGTAACGGTCGAGAAGGAAGTTCTAGAGACTCGATTGACCACCATAGTATCTGATCTTGAAGGATTCAGTCACAACGGACTACTACAAGGAAATGGCTTCAAATCCAGCCAGATCATTCAACGATGAGCATAGACATATTCGGTCGTCGGTTGGGTAGTGGAAGAATCAAAAGTGTGAGTAGTCGTGGACCTCCCGGTGTTGGATTTAAAATCACCATCGATAACCAATACGACATAGACAATAAACGATTGTGTAATATCGCATATCCGCAAGAACCAAACGATGCCGTTTCTCTGAAAAGTCTTGAGGATATTACACAACGAACGTATAATGCTTTCGAACACACTATAAAGCAGACATTCGAACAATCTATACAACAGGCGCTTGAAGCTCTTGAATCTAAACTCGATGCTCGCATAGCACGAGAACATAGCGAAAGTTTTGAAGAAGATCAACGTATTTGGGCCCGAGCGAAAGAAAAGATTGAGGTCCTGAAGATGGAAAATGAATCTCTGGAGAAACGGTTGGCGATAGTTGAGAATAACGCTGAAACACTTAGCCGGCATTACATCCACGGAATTCCGATCCCACCTGAATTTTTAGACAACATATTGTAACGTGTTCGGCTTATAGCCAAATAGCCGGACACGTACATGGTATAGGCGATACACCTATACGATCACATGTCATTGTATAGAGCAGCGTCGTAGCGCGCAAGCGAACACACACATATTAGAAAATCAGGTATGACGTCACCACAAGTATAAAGGGCGACCGTCTCACGGCTCGTGAGCGTATTCGAGCCAAAGCGGCCGAGACGACTCACACGCGTTATAGATCGAAGAGCGGATTCGTGCCATAGCGGCCTGCCGTCTCATACATCCATTTAGCTTCAAAATCATTATAACCTCACTCTGAGTTTTGCAAGTGCCAAAGCGGCCACGTTTAAACATTAAATTTCATTTTTTGTTACGGATAGATAGCCAGAGCGGTATCTATACCATTTAGAATCAAGAAAATAAAATTGTAATAGCTAAAGCAGCATTCCAGTTAAATTCAATTTCACAAATAGAAAAAAGCAAACATAAAGTCCGACACATAGTGTCAGCGCGCGTTAAAATAAGTTAGGTTAGGAAAATAGACACGAACTAGAAGATCATAAATTTTGATATAATATTATGTTCAGCATTCTCTTTAGTTATATTTTTGTTTTATTATTTTTGTAGAATAGCAAATTCTCTTGCATCATATTATTTTGTTAAAATAAATCAGTAAATGTTCTAACGATCATTTAAAAGTTTATCAGGAATCTGACTTTTGTTCTATTTTCTTATTAACTGATTTTGTTTATTAATTTCTTTTTCTTTCAGTTAATTTAGAGTCATTGATAGCTAGATATCAGTATCGGTGCGTTGATCTCATCCAGCACGGTAGCTCTATAGCATCTACCCTAGTCTGGTGAGTGATACATATTCCAGATCTGATCAAAACGGTATCGGTGAGTCAAATTCAACAGCACGATAGCTCTATAGCACCTATCGCTGTCTGGCGAATTTGACATATCCCAGATCCGTAGGGAGGCAGCTCTGGTAGTGAAAAATCTATCCGAGTCTGTATTAGGGTAATTTAAGGGTTTTTTCAACTTTTCCCAGAGGAGCTCCAAATTTCATAACCCGTGACAAAGTACTCACGCGAACTAGCATAATTTCACCAGCCTTCTGCTGGTGAAACATATGCAATAAGTTACAATATACGTCGATAATTGGGTGAAGACGCATGAACATGAAGTCAGTAATAGCGAGCGAACTTCATAGACCCGCCCGACGTAATTATCCTCGACGTTATGTCGATATACGTGGTCTGGATGAGACCTGGCAAGCCGATCTCGTCGATATGTCTGCATACTCATCAGTCAACAAGGGCTCAAAATTTTTGCTTACTGTGATTGATATATTTTCAAAATTTGCGTGGACCGTACCGATCAAGAGTAAAAATGCCAAAGATGTGACTGCTGCGATGAAATCTGTGCTAACTCTGGGCCGCATACCGAAACATCTACACGTCGATCAGGGCAAGGAATTTTACAACAAAGAATTCAAAACTCTTATGAGACATCATGGAATCAACATGTACTCGACATTGAGCAACTTGTAGGCGTCGATATGCGAACGCTTCAATCGTACACTGAAAAATAAAATGTCGAAGCAATTCACAGTTCAAGGTTCTCATAAGTGGACTAACATTCTACCAGATTCAATTGCATCGTATAATAACACCAAAATGTGGGTATTAGTTAAATGTGGGTATTAGTTGAATTTGGGTATTAGTTAAATGGGTAGGTGAAAGAGATGACAAGAAGATGACGTCGGGAATCGATATTTAGCACATTAAGGATTTTGATTTCGAAGAATTTTTGAGCGAAGATCATGATCCGAAAAAAATGGATGTAGTTGAATGGCACGATACGAAGAAAATGGCACTCGGTGTTTGGAAATGTTTTCACGCAATAGTGATGGAAGTGTCTGGTAAAAGCCTATTGTATTATTGAAATTATCAATTCATTCAAATTATACATTTTTGCATAATGAATTCGGTAGTTAATTATACATAATTGTTTTAGGTTCAAGTAAAATGTTGGAGTAGAAAATTGAGGCACCCGAAGGAATTATGTCTCCAGGCCTTCACCATCAGCTGCTAATGATACGAACGATGAAGAAATTGTATTGAGTTTAAATCACGGTAATATTATTGCCAACGCACGTTATAACATGTTGGCTACATTACCGAAACAACCTTGAAATGTTAGGAGGTTTGAAACATACCGGAAAAGTTACATATTTAATATAAATATTTTAAACTTGAAAAATTTGTACAATGAATATTTCAAAAAAAAAATTTGCCGCTAATTTTTTCACGCCAAGGTATCTAGATTTTTTTCTTTTTAATAAACTATTCAACATATGAAGCATTCTTTGTGAACCGGGCCACTTTTTTTTCAATCTCTCCAATTTTTTTTTGAATCTGACAGTTTGAAATATTAGTCAAAAGAGACGTCTGTGATTTTTTTCAGATTTTTTCAGGCATCCGTTCAGGATTTTCAATTTTTCATTACGAACACTGTATCTCAAGGATTATTCATCGAACAAAAAAAAACATGGGACTAAAAACTTTGGTTTTTTCTGCTTTATCGAAAAAAATCAAAATCATAATTTTTCTGCATTGGGAAACCTGAAATTCGGCAGAAAAATGAGAATAAATGTTTTTTAAGCCCAATAACACACCTTCGAATTTGGTACAAATTTTACAGGATGTCTGTCATTGGGTGAAGAGTCTGCAAAACAAAATTTAGAATGGTACCTACAATGGTGACGGTGAAAAAAATTAAAAACGAAAATAGTTGCTGCGTGTTATCGGTAAACACGCAGCAACTATTTTCGTTTTTATTTTTTTTCATGCGTGTTATCGTTAAACACGCAGCAACTATTTTCGTTTTTTTTTTTTTTCATCGTCACCATTGTAGGTACCATTCCGAATTTTGTTTTGCAGACTCTTCACCCAATGACAGACATCCTATAAAATTTCTACCAAAATCGAAGGTGTGTTATTGGGCTTAAAAAACAATTATTCTCATTTTTCTGCCGAATTTCAGGTTTCCCAATGCCGAAAAATTATGATTTTGATTTTTTTCGATAAAGCGGAAAAAAATAAAAGTTTTTAGTCTTATGTTTTTTTTTTGGTTGATGAATATTCCTTGAGATACAGTGTTCGTAATGAAAAATTAAAAATCCTGAACGGATGCCTGAAAAAATCTGAAAAAAATCACAGACGTCTCTTTTGACTAATATTTCAAACTGTCAGATTTTAAAAAAAATTAGAGGGATTGAAAAAAAAAGTGGCCCGGTTCACAAAGAATGCTTCATATATATAGCAATATATGCTAGAACATATGCTAAAAATATACGCCGGAGAATATATGCCGGAATATATGCTACAATATATGCCGGAATATATGCCAGAATATATGCCAGAATATATGATAGGATATATGCCAGAATATATGCTAGGATATATGGGCAAATCCAAATAGAACTTGAAAAAGCGTGTCCCTTGCCCTTTTGAGGGACTTAAATTATAAAATATGACAAACTATCGCTATCAGCAGACTCTTCATAATATCCTGCACTAGAGGCATATAACGCATGGCCCGGAATCAAGAAATTATACAAGTTATTCCACCAAAAGTCACTGAAATGTCCTGACCGTCCTTGTCCCAGCCGGACGGTAAGGACATTTTTCGTGCAAATTTCTGTGAAAACAATTTTTTCTAATACTGTGCCGGCATTTTCTTACAACGGCACACTTTTTTCTCAATAGATAATGGTTCCAAGGGTTAAGGGTTGCACGAAAAATGTCCTTACCGTCCGCCAGGGACAAGGACGGTAAGGATATTTCAGTGACATTTGGTGAAATAACTTGTATAATTTCTTGATTCCGGGCCATGCGTTATATGCCTCTAGTGCAGGATATTATAAAGAGGCTGTTGACAGCAATAGTTTGTCATATTTTATAATTTGAGTCCCTCGAAAGGCCAAGGGACACGCTTTTTTAAGTTCTACTTGGATTTGCCCATATATGCTGGGATATATGCTATGATATATATTTGGGCAAATTTGAGTATATCCTAGTATATATTCTATCATATATGCTAGGATATATCCCATGCATATATCCTAGCATATATATTTTTTTCGTGGGGGAATGTGGATAGGTTTATTGAAATATACTTTCGTTCGACTTAGCTGAATAATCACCATATCTTCATCAAATATGGTATAGCTATGAAATGTTGGCCTTGCAATGGGCGCACGTGCACCGCTCCTACCCTCCCATTTCGTGATTAGTTTCACAGTTTTATGGTTACGCACATTCTCCATGGTCTTGCCGACTACAGCGTTATTCATGAGCTTGTAGATATTTTTCTCAAACTCGTTTTTTGACAGCTTTCGCATATTTGTGTTGAGATCGATGTATGACTTTAACCATGGCGATTGTGTGCACCTTAGAATTCTATGCACATTCGTCAGCTTTGAATCAATTTTGATGCATTGTTTCAAATTGCGATAGTGCAGAACATATTTTTTCTTGGGTAGAAGCGTTGTCGCAAGTTCTCTTATTTTACTACCCGGCGGTGTAAAATGCTCGGGACAGAGAGGTAAGTCGGCATGTTGTTTATGGAGCTCTGCGGGATAATCTAAATCCCCTCTACAATATAATCAATTGGTGCGTCATCCGGATGGGACATCACATCAATGGCATCATTCTCCCACTCGAACGACCCACTCGGCAAATGCTCACTCATAGCTGCACCATAAACATTATTTACATCGAAATACATTAAATATGATTGCACTTTGCTCGGATCAAAATCTTCACCCATGAATCGATTATTTGCTCTAACATAGCGATTTGAGCACTGCGCCACACCACCCCTTATGCTTTTCTCAATAAACAATATCATTTCTGGATCGTCTAAAAGTTGAAGATTAATTTTCGTCTGCTTCAGCATAGCATCAAAAGCAAGCCCCGGCGCGGTATAATAATGCAGAGGATCCAAGTTGTACGTTTTGAAGCAACTATCGCGAAAATTTTGAAATATATCGGCTTTATAAAAGTACATTGGTTCTCAGATACAAATCGGAATACTCGCCTAACGTTTTCAAATCAAACTTGGCCCAAACATCTTTCGTGTGTTCGTAATCCGCATCGGTAATACCCGCGGCACTGCATTTCGAATAGGAATTTTTTTCATCGGGTAATTTTATTTCGTCAAGTTTCTCCCAAGAATCAATATACTCGTATGGAAAGACACCTTCACGAATCATCAAACTGAATTCATTCTGATCGTTGTAAAATTTCTGCGTTATTTGCTTATCGGCATCGTCGACGTACGATGCTAATTTCTCTATACTGCTAGCCATGAATCGAAGTGAATCTATGAACCTCAAACTAATCATAGTATCGTCGACTTTTTTTGTGAATGATATGTATTTTTCCTTGTTGATGGGTAGCAGTGTAATATCACCGGAAAAAGTTGTAGCCAGTGATTTAATGATAAAGTGAGAATCGTGGCCCGATAAATTGTGAAAAACCACCGGAATCGTGTGCGACACTTGAAAATTCAGATTGCATCGATTGTGTGCGGCCCCGCGATATTTACCCGTGAAATGACAAGGATCGCGACATTTTTTCTCCTCAGGTGAAAATGGCTTCTCACAGATATAGCAATTTTTCGCTCGCATATGACGATCACGTTGCGTTTGATTCAACACCTCCATTGGAATTACATTTTTTATACGCCACTCTACTTTTACGGCTGATCCGCGAAGCTCCTCGATTGACCATTTAATGCAATCAGATCCACGGCAAGCCTTGTATTCCGATAATGTATCATCGTACAGGCAGTGTGTATAATACGCCGCACTATGCGGAATATGCTCTTGAGATTCTTTTACCCCGGGTTTCATCATGCATTCAAGATCGGCATATACGACGAAGGGCACAGTGCTCTGATTTTAAAAATTGGAAAATCCCAAAGTGTTCTCCTTGAGAAATTCCATTCGCACTTTATTCAACCGCAGGCAATCTTGTCTATGATTTTCATAGGCACTCTGTATGCTGAAGTGACACAAACATCTATCGCACAAAAATTGTGCACATTTATGATTTGACAATTGCATGCTCACCAAACGTTGGAAGATTCTTGATCCAAGCAAAGTGGAATCGTGGTTTGAAGTTATCTAAATCATCATCATCGTTATCATCTAGTTCGGTTCGACTTTCAATCACAAGCAGGTGCATCGCATTGTTCTCTGTTACATTTTTACTCAAATATAGCGGGGTAATTACACTACTATTCGACTTTTTCTTGCTTACAAGAGTTTCCGACTCGATTCCATATACGTTGTAACATTGCATGTTACGACAGGCTCCTCACCCCTTAAACGACCTTAGCGGAGTGTATGAGGCTGAGAAAATGAGTAGATAGACCCCGAGGTCCGACAGTATTTCCGAGAGGCGACCGTGACCGACTAAAGACTGTTGAACATATTATTTATTCTTTTGTTTGGTTTTACAACTTTTCTCTAACATGTGGGAGACGAGGCCCAGCCGACGGCTAAGGGACTGGGACAGAGACACACCACTAACGACACAAGACGTTCCAGTATCGACTGTTTGGATCCCACTCGACGAACGCTACCCAAAAGCTTCGGAGGATAGTGATCGCCACGCTACCCCCTGCTATTAATCTAGAGGACACGGGGGAGTGCCAAGGGCATTCCACACCGAGGGATATCGGTGGTGGAAGAGATTCCCGCCACCAAGAAGAGCCTGCGACCCGTGAGCCTCCGACGTAGCGAGCTAAAATCATCGTGGCGAACTTTGAATTACGCGCGTGGCGACCACCGGTCGCCATGCTCAAGGGATCCTTCGGTCGATACAACAATCGATATTTAGCCGTAACACGAGGGCGCTGAGTACCGGCGCCATGCGGTCTAGTCACTCTACGTTAGACTAGCGTCACGAACACCCGTGTTCACTGTGATATATTGAGCTTTAGTTGTGTCTTCTCTCTGGTTAGCCGAGGGTTGCTGTGCGTGAGTTGGCGGAGAATATCTCCGAAGATCCCAGGCAAATTGAGAGAGATGAATGTGGGACGGGAGAGAATCCTATTCCTCCACTGGCTGGAAGACGGTAAGCGTTAGCCATTCTTACCCATGCTCATTTGAAATCGGCAACGGCCGTCAGCCATATTGCCTTTGAGCAGCCACGAGGCTAGATAATTTTTGGAATCGAATTAAACCGATTTCCGAGAGGTAGGCCGTCACCAGTGTCCCCATGCATTAGAGTTTATCGTTCGGGTCTTTATTTTATAGAGAAATATTGAGTATTTTATAGTCTGTTAAGTTCGGGTGTGTTACCTGTCGCACACGAGTGCGACAGAAATAGTCTTAGTCAGTCACTGTCGCTCTCTCTTCCTCCCGTGGGGAGAGCCTCAGCTAGTTATTGGTCAGATTTCGAGTCTTTGTTTTTCGGGTTCGAGTCAATAAATTCTATTAAATATTAGCAGCGTTATTCGCAGAGTTAGGTTAAGTTAGTTTTAGTAAAATCTAGTAAATATTACTGCTTCGATCAATTTTCATTTTTCTATTCGTTATTAAGAGCCGAAGGCTCACCCGTTGTAAATATTAGCCTGTTAATTAGTTGTAAGTTCTCCTCGTGGAGTCTGGTTAACGTTTTAGTTGAGATATCGTCCCACGAGGACCTAGTTTGTCGAGTTGTTTGATTTTTGCATGATTTTTCCTTGTTATTGCTATCCTACGTGGAAGCTAGTAGTCTGATATTTATTGTAAAACTCGTCAAACGTGGCCAGGTCGCGTATACACGACCCGAGGCCGTTCTTTCTACGAGGGAATTTATTCCCGATTGTTAAAATTATTATTTCTATTTCTTTTCTATTTTGTTAGATAAATTCTATTTTTTTCTATTGTCAAATTCAAACGCTCGAGTCGTTATTTAACGTCCCGCTAATCCTTCAATTAATCCTGACCCCTCTCCGCGGTACTGTAGCTAGCCGACGCTTTACGTACCCGTAGGTTATATTTTGTTTATATTTTTGAACGTGGCGGTTATCCGCCTGGCGCCCAGCATATTTTTCAGGTAATTAACTTTGGCCAATTGTCGAGTGGACGGTTCTCGGAGGCTAGCATCCGGTCTAGTTCAAGGGCTAAATAAAATCCACGTCACAACGTTAATACTCAAATTGTTCAACTTCTCGAATTTTTCTACACTATGCAGGGTTGCGGCGAATTTGATACCTGTACAATCTAGCTCTGAGATGTATCGTCGATAACTATGTGTTCTGTTTGCGTTGGCGTCTATGGGGTGGAGGGCTGCGGCAACAGACCACAGCAAACATCGATCATCGTCGTGTTGCACGTTGACCACCGCTCTCTTTTGCTGAATATCCTCAGGCAGCTGTGCGAATGTCGAGAGTCCACCGCGAAGAGGCTCGTATCGGTTGATGCAGATCACAGCATTTATGATCTCAATCATGCTCCAACCAGAATCACGCTGCTCGAAATCCTCTACCATGGTTAGCAGAGGATTCGTTACATTATTGGTGAACCAGGATTCTCGATCTGTCGATGGAAGAATCGTGGCGTTGCGTGTATTGAAGTTCTTTACTTCCACACTGATCTAATCGTTTTTGACGTTCTCAAATTTACACGAAACCCCCACATTCACCTTAAGGGGGTATAGGACTGCTGGAGCCTTCAAAACAATTATATTTTTCTAGGTGTGATTACAATGAGCGTGCTTGAGATGGGCGAATTATATTTTAGTACATGTTTATTGGACTCAAAGTGAACCCTGAAGAAAATACAGATGAACAAAATCTTGATAAATATAGAAATTGGAAGCTATTGAAGTAGCACAGGTTTTTTTCGGATTCGTAGCTGGCCCGCATGATAACTCAAGAGCCAAGGCACTTAGAGAGCTGGAATTTTCACGACATTTTTATGATACCTTTGTGCATGGTGTAAACCAGTCTCATCGATTTACAAAAGAAAATGTCAAGAATATTCGAAAAAAACGAAAATTTTTCGAATTTATTAAAAAAAATACTGTTTTTCGTTTATAAAATCCCTCACAGAATTTTGCCGTTGATGCGACTGGTTCACACTGTGCACGAAGGTATTATGAAGATCTCGTGAAAGATTCAGCTTTCTCAGTGCCTTGGTTCTTGAGTTATCAAGCGGGCCAGCTACGAATCTGCAAAAATCCTGTGCTGATTCAATTTCTATATTGATCAATATTTTTTTCATTCATATTTTTTTTGAGGTTTATTTTGAGTCCAATAAACATGTACTCAAATATAATTCGCCTCCCTCGAATACGCTCATTGTAATCCCACCCAGAAAAACATGATTGTTCTGAAGGCTCCAGCAGTCCTATACCCCCTTAATACTTCCTTCTTCGCGTAGCACATTTTTCAGACGTTCGATCGTCACCACCCCAGCGTCAGTCAAAAATCTTGCCATATCTTTATGTTGGAGATTTGTCACGGCTCCGGTGCGTATACGACACTTGAAAGCTCTCTCCATATCATACCATCGAACACGCTTATGAATATCATCGCCAATATTACTTCCAACGACAGTCGCACGGTGTCGTTCAAATTTCACCACCCACGATTAGAGGAGTGAAATTATATGTTGCAACCGTTGTTTTTCACTCACATTCGGTTTAGATTCCGTCAAAATATTGTTCAAGAATCGAATATTTTCGATAGCGATGTCACGCCAATGAATAAAAATATCTTCATTCGCTTGTTCTAGGGGTAGTGTACAGTAATGTTCATCGATGGTGTCCCAGTGGCTCACTATTTTTCGTAGCCTTTTTTCAAATGGGATTTCCCTTCTACAAATATTTTATTTGCCCATGACCAGTGGAGCAGCCGATCGGAAGTGGATAAAGGGGAAGAGGGAGAAGAAGAAGAAGAAGAAGAAGAAGCAGAGCAGCCACAACCTGCTTCACCTCGCAGCTGTCATATTCCTGATAACCTAAAAGTGTTCATTAAATTTTTTCGCCGAATACATAACCACAAGGTTTACAATTGCATGAATGATATTATTATTTTTATAGGATAGCGAATTGAAGAATTCAAAGCGCCCAGGGTGATCTTTAGACGGTGAATATAATTTGGTGTAGAGGACGACGATGATGGGGTTAACCTTTAAAATTAAAATTATTTATTTATTAATTATTTCCCAATAACCTATAAGTAATCATTAAATTTTCACGCCGAATGCGTAACCACAAGGTTTACAATTGCATGCATGTTATTATTTTCATAGGTTAGCGAATAACAGAATTCAAAGCGCCCAGGGTGGTCTTTAGACGATGAATATAATTTGGTGTAGAAGACGACGATGATGGGGTTAACCTGTATCGTGATCATGCCAATAGCGAGCTGTGTGTTAGATGTTTGAAAAACATTTTAATTTATTTATTTCGAGCTCTAATAAGGATAAGAGAGGGTGGGACGAGGTTAATAACAGAGTCAACCTGTTGGACAATTTTCAAAGTTTTCGAATCAGTTTAGGCTTGTCAATTCTCTTTATCCCTATCAAATACAAGTGCCTGGATTGGGTCTGTCTGAGTTGATTATTAACACAGAGAATTGGTGTCGGACATCTTATTAAGAATTGATAATCGATATGCATAATCCATTTTTCATTATTAAACTGAAACTGAGATGATAATAAAAGTCTTACGCTCAGCATCTTACTGCATAAAGGCTACGGAGCACGCCTAGGGGGGTCGATGACTAGGAAAACTGCTGGCAGCAATACGTAAGTGAAAATCTCCAATCTCAATCCAAGTTTGGCGTTCGAATAAAAAATGTACACAAATTATATTTATGTTTTTTATTTTAATTAGGGAAAATCCAAAGAGTATCAACAGGTTCGCTGTTACGGTTTTTCGAAGTAACAAATTTACTTGAACGACATTAACGATATTTGATGAATTGTGGAAACACGTCTGGTAGGCAAAATAATGTCGTCAAATGCAATGAGTCCAATTAACGTTGAGTCTTATGGTCATCTAATTATATGAACTGCGGGACAAAACAGTACGGCACATAACTCTATATAATGAATCAGAATGCATTTATGGATTGAAAAAATAATGTTGCAAAGGGGCGTCAATGAGTGCCAAGACTGCTCGCAGCACTACGTCAGTAAGAATCTTCAATCTCGAATGGATACGGAGCAAGGCGAGAGGGTTCGATGAGTGCCAAGACTGCTCGTGGCACTACGTCGATGAGAATCTTCAATCTCAAATGGCTACGCAGCAAGTTATACGCTGAACTGGCTGCTGAAATGGCATAAGTAATCATTGCGTAGTTACAGACTATAATAACAACAGGTAGCCCAGTTTGATTTGCGATTTACTTACGCTAATCTCTTCGATATTCAGTCCATGCTGAAAATCTTCAATCTCTAATGGATATGGAGCAAGGTGAGAGGGTTCGATGAGTGCCAAGACTGCTCGTGGCACTACGTCGATGAGAACCTTCAATCTCTAATGAATGTGGAGCAAAGCGAGAGGGTTCGATGAGTGCCAAGACTGCTCGTGGCACTACGTCAATGAGGATCTCCAATCTTGAATGGATACGGAGCAAGGCGAGAGGGTTCGATGAGTGCCAAGACTGCTCGTGGCACTACGTCGATAAGAATCTTTAATCTCAAATGCCTACGGAGCAAGTTATACGCTGAACTGGCTGCTGAAATAGCATAAATAATCATTGCGTAGTTACAGACTATAATAACAACAGGTAGCCGAGTTTGATTTGCGATTTACTCACGCTAATCTGTTCGATATTCAGTCTATGCTGGTAATCTTCAATCTCTAATGATTATGGAGCAAGGCGAGAGGGTTCGATGAGTGTCAAGACTGCTCGTGGCACTACGTCGATAAGAATCTTCAATCTCAAATGGCTACGGAGCAAGTTATACGCTGAACTGGCTGCTGAAATAGCATAAATAATCATTGCTTAGTTACAGACTATAATAACAACAGGTAGCCCAGTTTGATTTGCGATTTACTCACGCTAATCTCTTCGATATTCAGTCTATGCTGAAAATCTTCAATCTCTAATGAATATGGAGCAAGGCGAGAGGGTTCGATGAGTGCCAAGACTGCTCGCGGCACTACGTCGATGAGAATCTTCAATCTCTAATGAATATGGAGCAACGCGAAAGGGTTCGATGAGTGTCAAGACTGCTCGTGGCACTACGTCGATAAGAATCTTTAATCTCAAATGGCTACGGAGCAAGTTATACGCTGAACTGGCTGCTGAAATAGCATAAATAATCATTGCGTAGTTACAGACTATAATCACAACAGGTAGCCCAGTTTGATTTGCGATTTACTCACGCTAATCTCTTCGATATTCAGTCTATGCTGAAAATCTTCAATTTCTAATGAATATGGAGCAAGGCGAGAGGGTTCGATGAGTGCCAAGACTGCTCGTGGCACTACGTCGATGAGAATCTCCAATCTCAAATGGCTACGCAGCAAGTTATACGCTGAACTGGCTGCTGAAATAGCATAAATAATCATTGCTCAGTTACAGACTATAATAACAACAGGTAGCCGAGTTTGATTTGCGATTTACTCACGCTAATCTCTTCGATATTCAGTCTATGCTGAAAATCTTCAATCTCGAATGGATACGGAGCAAGGCGAGAGGGTTCGATGAGTGCCAAGACTGCTCGTGGCACTACGTCGATGAGAATCTTCAATCTCAAATGGCTACGCAGCAAGTAATACGCTAAACTGGCTGCTGAAATAGCATAAGTAATCATTGCGTAGTTACAGACTATAATAACAACAGGTAGCCCAGTTTGATTTGCGATTTACTCACGCTAATCTCTTCGATATTCAGTCTATGCTGAAAATCTTTAATCTCTAATGAATATGGAGCAAGGCGAGAGGGTTCGATGAGTGCCAAGACTGCTCGTGGCACTACGTCGATAAGAATCTTCAATCTCTAATGAATATGGAGCAAGGCGAGAGGGTTCGATGAGTGTCAAGACTGCTCGTGGCACTACGTCGATAAGAATCTTTAATCTCAAATGGCTACGGAGCAAGGCAATGATAAAAAATTTTCAAAAAAATCTACAATCGAATTTTGTTTACGTTGAAGCCGTCTTTTTGATATGTAGTCCGAGAACGGGGCGGTGCGGAAAATTTCAAATTTCGAATGGCTACGAGCAAGTGAAAAAGAAAAAAAAAAACAACAAACTACAATCAAATTTTGTTTGCGGGGAAGCCGTCTTTTTAATATTTGGTCCAAAAGCCGTTGTTGGCAATGACTGCTCGTAGCCGATCAGGCATGGAGTTTGTGCAATTTGCAACGACCTCGGGTCGCCCACGTAAGCCTACCCAGGTTTGTTGGACCATGGCTCTCAATTCTGGCATGGTTCGAATTTCTCCAGATATTCTATTGCGATTCATTATCGCCCAAATGTTCTCTATCGGGTTCAGATCCGGTGACTTTGGAGGGTGGAGGAGCACACGGATATCTGGGTGCTGTGCAATCCACTCTCTCACGATGTGAGCGGTGTGCACAGCACTGTTGTCGTGTACCGTATTGATCACCGGGTACCGATCAATAGGGTACAAACGACGTACGGACGGATAAAAAACTGTATTTAAGATATCCACGTAATCGAAACGGTTCATGTGCCCACCCACCTCCTGTATCTCGCCCACACCATGAGGGGTGATGAAGCCCCAGTACGCAAGCGAGATACGACCGCTATGCGCTTCATGAACCACGTAGTTCGGATGTAGCCGCGCGTTATTTCCCTTGGGCCTCCAAACACGACAACGTCCATCCTCGGCCGTGCAAAATGTCTTCTCATCCATATAGACAGTCTTTGCCCAGAATTCAGGAAGTACCTGTAAGTAATCCCGTGCGTACGCCAGCCGTTGCATCCGGTGATCTTCCGTCAACAGGGTCTTTTTCAGAGGAGGTTCACAAACTAGGTTGTTCTCTTTCAAACGGCGACGTACGGTCAGCGGGCTTACTTCCAGATGAAAATCCTGTACAAAGGCCACTGAACTGTCGAATGGATTATGATCGACAAAATGCTCGACGATTTGGACGTCCTCTTCTGGGAGGGTCTTACGAAGGCCTTTATTAGTGACCCGATGATCGCGCAACGCATCTTCTCCACCCTCATGGAACTTGACTATCCACCTGTGGACCGTTTTGATTCCACAGCCTATCGCTTCAGCAATTCTCACCTCGCTCCGCCCTGCCTCATGCATGCCAACAATCCGTCCTAGTGTAATTTCTGAAAACGGTTGAACACAGCGTTGAAGAAAGGTCTGTTATGAATGAAACAAATCCGGGCAGATTTGAGTTAGCAAAAAAAAAAAAACCTGGCTTGATCCCACGCCAGTTGAGAAATAAGTAATTACCCGATTTAGATGTTATAAGTAATTACCCGTTTGAGATGTCATTTTTATTTGTAAATGAAGACACCTCTATAATACCTGATAAATTAACACCAATCTGTTGCTCCATTTTTCGAAATTTATTACTTAATTCAACTTTTTTACAATACTTTGTGAAAGACTCGTAGAGAATTGTGAGTAATATAATAACAACCAAATTGTGAATTGTTTATATAAAAAAAAAGCATCGTTCATTGACAACCGCATATGACATTTAAATAACAATACAGGGTGTCTTTCAATTAGTCATACAAACCTACCTAGGGCAATAGTTCATCAGCAATAGCAATAAATAGATTTGCCAAAAACGATTATTCAAAGCAAAATCTTTGAGATTGAAGATTCTTATCGACGTAGTGCCACGAGCAGTCTTGGCACTCATCGAACCCTCTCGCCTTGCTCCATATTCATTAGAGATTGAAGATTTTCAGCATAGACTGAATATCGAAGAGATTAGCGTGAGTAAATCGCAAATCAAACTGGGCTACCTGTTGTGATTATAGTCTGTAACTACGCAATGATTATTTATGCTATTTCAGCAGCCAGTTCAGCGTATAACTTGCTCCGTAGCCATTTGAGATTGAAGATTCTTATCGACGTAGTGCCACGAGCAGTCTTGGCACTCATCGAACCCTCTCGCCTTGCTCCGTATCCATTCGAGATTGGAGATCCTCATTGACGTAGTGCCACGAGCAGTCTTGGCACTCATCGAACCCTCTCGCTTTGCTCCACATTCATTAGAGATTGAAGGTTCTCATCGACGTAGTGCCACGAGCAGTCTTGGCACTCATCGAACCCTCTCACCTTGCTCCATATTCATTAGAGATTGAAGATTTTCAGCATAGACTGAATATCGAAGAGATTAGCGTGAGTAAATCGCAAATCAAACTGGGCTACCTGTTGTTATTATAGTCTGTAACTACGCAATGATTACTTATGCCATTTCAGCAGCCAGTTCAGCGTATAACTTGCTGCATAGCCATTTGAGATTGAAGATTCTCATCGACGTAGTGCCACGAGCAGTCTTGGCACTCATCGAACCCTCTCGCCTTGCTCCGTATCCATTCGAGATTGAAGATTCTTACTGACGTAGTGCTGCGAGCAGTCTTGGCACTCATTGACGCCCCTTTGCAACATTATTTTTTCAATCCATAAATGCATTCTGATTCATTATATAGAGTTATGTGCCGTACTGTTTTGTCCCGCAGTTCATATAATTAGATGACCATAAGACTCAACGTTAATTGGACTCATTGCATTTGACGACATTATTTTGCCTACCAGACGTGTTTCCACAATTCATCAAATATCGTTAATGTCGTTCAAGTAAATTTGTTACTTCGAAAAACCGTAACAGCGAACCTGTTGATACTCTTTGGATTTTCCTTAATTAAAATAAAAAACATAAATATAATTTGTGTACATTTTTTATTCGAACGCCAAACTTGGATTGAGATTGGAGATTTTCACTTACGTATTGCTGCCAGCAGTTTTCCTAGTCATCGACCCCCCTAGGCGTGCTCCGTAGCCTTTATGCAGTAAGATGCTGAGCGTAAGACTTTTATTATCATCTCAGTTTCAGTTTAATAATGAAAAATGGATTATGCATATCGATTATCAATTCTTAATAAGATGTCCGACACCAATTCTCTGTGTTAATAATCAACTCAGACAGACCCGATCCAGGCACTTGTATTTAATAGGGATAAAGAGAATTGACAAGCCTAAACTGATTCGAAAACTTTGAAAATTGTCCAACAGGTTGACTCTGTTATTAACCTCGTCCCACCCTCTCTTATCCTTATTAGAGCTCGAAATGAATAAATTAAAATGTTTTTCAAACATCTAACACACAGGTCGCTATTGGCATGATCACGATACAGGTTAACCCCATCATCGTCGTCTTCTACACCAAATTATATTCATCGTCTAAAGACCACCCTGGGCGCTTTGAATTCTGTTATTCGCTAACCTATGAAAATAATAACATGCATGCAATTGTAAACCTTGTGGTTACGCATTCGGCGTGAAAATTTAATGATTACTTATAGGTTATTGGGAAATAATTAATAAATAAATAATTTTAATTTCAAAGGTTAACCCCATCATCGTCGTCCTCTACACCAAATTATATTCACCGTCTAAAGATCACCCTGGGCGCTTTGAATTCTTTAATTCGCTAACCTATAAAAATAATAATATCATTCATGCAATTGTAAACCTTGTGGTTATGTATTCGGCGAAAAAATTTAATGAACACTTTTAGGTTATCAGGAATATGACAGCTGCGAGGTGAAGCAGGTTGTGGCTGCTCTGCTTCTTCTTCTTCTTCTTCTCCTTCTTCCCCTTTATCCACTTCCGATCGGCTGCTCCACTGGTCATGGGCAAATAAAATATTTGTGGAAGGGAAATCCCATTTGAAAAAAGGCTACGAAAAATAGTGAGCCACTGGGACACCATCGATGAACATTACTGTACACAGTAACTTGTATGCATCTTCCATCATCTCAACGAGATTCATATACATAGCGTTGTGCATTTTTTTTCCTAGGTAAATTTCACAACTGGGTAGTCAAACTGACACCATACGAATGTGCACACCCAACGTGGGCTTCAGGGTTTCAGATGGACACGCCCCCACCCTCACCGACGTTCAAATACCATGAAAATTCAAACGTTTCCAATCATCGGTCAGAGATTTTGTACCTGGGAGGATGACATCTTTCGCACCTTTATGCAGAAAAAATATTATCCAAGTGTGCCAATGGTCAGCCCCTCCAATATTGTGGGCGTATTTCGAGTTTCTAGTTGTGTATAGAAGTGCGAGTTTGCTTTGGGATTTTACACAGTCTGCAACCAGTCAACTCGACAAAACCGAAATTCAAGAGAAAACTCAGCGAAATTCAAGAGTAAGCTCGAATTTTGAAAATAAAGAAGTAAGTATCATTATCCTTCGATATCATAGTTTTTCGTGATGGATATTGTTTGTAATTGATATTTCCTATTACAGAAAATAGCTCATCGTCCGAATAATATCATCAAGCTGGTGGACGAAAGTTGGATGTCCGACGATCACGGATATGAAAGTCATTATGAGGAGATGGAAGTCAATGGAGTTCTGTATCACACGATTCATTATACAGACGATGAACCTTTGTGGGTTAAGGCTCCACCACACGATGGGGAGGAGGAGGAGGAGGAGGAGGAGAAGGAGAAGGAGGAGGAGCCCATGGTGGAGGAAAATTGGAATGAGGAGGAGGTGCTGGAGGTGCCGGCGGTTGTGGAGAACAATGAGGAGGGGGAGGAAAATAATGCACGGTAAGTACCCGTAATTTTCATATATATAGTTCGCTTATTGAAATACCTGTATGTTTCAGATCTGCGTGTGTAAACCCCGGTGCGTTTACCGCCACCTAGTTGTAAATATATATAGTTTGAGTTCAGGATAAGAATCATGTACATGTATAGTTTAAGTTATTTTTTTCAGAAAATTCTAATATAAACATAGTTCTAAGCTAGTTTTAAGATAATAGTCACTTTTATAATAGGTTAGACTTAAGCAGTATCAAATAAACACATATATATCATTATCAGATGATTCGCGTCATTGATTGCATAATTGAACACCCTGTCATACATTTCAGCTAGTAGAATTCGTATATAAGCTAAGAATTCGAAATTTCAGCCATCTCAGATGGATGATGTCGGTAAGGGAGAAAGAAAAAAAAAGATCGGTAATCGTTACCATGATCCGAATCGCTAGTGGTGCCATCGCACGACGAATAATTGCAGGTAAATTGCAGCCATCCGATCGCCGGTAACAGGAAATTGGCATCCATGATTCAGAATCGTTACCATCAGACTATCAATAACTGAAGATCGGCAATCCATAGTAGCGCCATCGCATTGCGAAAAATCGCAACCATCAGTCGTCGGTAAGCGGAGATCGGCAATGCAGGATTCGCGATCGTGACCATCAGAATATCGGTAACATTCGGCAGTGGCACCATCGCACGACGGACAATTGAAACCATCCGATTGTCGGTAATAAAGATCGACTATCGTTACCATCCGATTATCGATAACTTACCCGCGCGGTCGGTAACTTACCCACTGTCTAATGGCCGGTAAAGACGGCTGGATCCAGAACCCTCACATTATATCCACTTATGATTATACACGATCGCATTGTTGAATCCAAACCCGTTAGCGGTACCGTCAAAAAATAAGCCACATTTTGAGGATTCTGCATGTTTGAGAACTATAGACTTAGCTTATTCAAAAGGAACAATAAATAAATAAATAAATGTGATTGCAATTTCATTGTTATTTATTCAACCCTAACCCATTCCCATCACATATATATACATGTGTGTGTGTGTGTGTGTGTGTTCAGATTTTGCCACAGAATTTAAATTTATTGTATGGTCCTCCAAGATAAAGTATCTGCAGACGTTTCTGATCCACCTCGTTGTTCAACTGATCCAGTCGGTTGGAGGGGGCCGGTTCAGAGTTCCGAATGTCGAAAGCCCAGAAAGGTCGAAATTCCGAAATTTGTTTTGTTAGATTTCTATACATTGGAAATTCCGCATCCCAACATTCTTAGAGTAGAGATGTCAACTGTCGCAAAACAGTTAAATATAACAGATTAAATGCCAGAAACAGCTCGAGACAGACTAAAAAATGTACTGACAATCAAAGTAGCTAGACAACAAAACTTGTAACCCCAATAATCAGACAGGTTGAAGTTCCGAAACGGTATAGTTTTCACAGAACGACTTCATGAAGGATCAGTGTTTCTAAAAGAAAAAGGTCAGTAATATTAATTTCGATAGCTAAAAATTTAGAAATCACAACATTTGAAACACTTATGTTGAGAAGGATCGAAACATCGACAGCTTGAAATTCTGAAAGTCTAGAATTCCGAAAAATTGAAATCCCGATATCTTGAAATCCCCAAAGTCCCAAGTATAATTCACGAGAAGACAACGTCAATAGAAATCTGATATGATCAGCAAGGAAATCCTTCTGACAATTTTCTTTTCATCTGATAGAGAAAGAATTCACTTCGTTTTACAGACAATACGCTTGGATCATGGTAAAAAATGAAATAATAAAATGCATACACTTTATTCCATCAATTAACGTATACATATATTATGTAATCAGGTTACAAGGACTCGGTAAGTACAGATACAATGGGCAATTGATATAAAAATACTTTCCACCGTCATTGCGTAGAAGATCAAAATAAAAATAGGTGATCTCTAATATACCTTTACCCACCCTTAAGGATTTCTGACAATTGCCTCAGATAATATTGAATTTCAATAATATAAGCAATCTATTTACGTACAGAATCAATTATCGGGAAATTCGTACTAGTATTATTCTTATTTTCATCACTACAATTCTTTTTTTACACTAAGTTAAATAATTGAAAATGTTGGAATATTTCCTTAGGAAGCATGAGGAACTTTCAGAGCCTTTCAGAAATTCTAATGCACACAAATTTTTCGTTTTATTAATTTATTATTCATTGAATATTGCGATAAACCGCGTAAATTCTGCCCGACATTTCGGGCACCTCTTCGGCCCCTTTTCCACGATGATCGACGCACACCTCAGGCACGAACAATTGTGTCCGCATGGGACGAACCCGTGGGTTATAGGATTCGTCTTGCAGATAACACATTCTGGTATTGTAAAATAAAAAGCCATTAGCGTATGTAATAAAATCTCCTAACTATGAATCAGAAAATACAATATAACTTCATTGTTCACGAGGATTAAAAAAATTTATCGACAAATTATGCAAGGATATTACTTGATGTGTGCGATTCTTCATTCGTGAATCGAACACGACATAACAATAAACAAAGCGGGTACTTGAATCCGATCGCCAACTGTAGCTCGAGCACATCATCCGCATCCACGTTTCGAAAAGCGCGGGCAAAAGCACACAATTCTAGCATGCAGAAAGCATAACAGACGCGTGCTCTCGGCTGCATAAATGCATGCATACGACATACTCGAACCCATTTGACTCATCAAAACTCGTTGACGTACTTTTTGCTCACATAAATTGAATTTTACAGAACGTTTTTGCAGTTTAATCCAAATACGAGTTTACGCGTACTCTAAAAAATTATAAACACAATGAGAGCGGGTACTTGAATCCGATCGCCAACTGTAGCTCGAGCACATCGTCCGCATCCACGTTTCGAAAAGCGCGGGCAAAAGCACACAATTCTACCATGCAGAAAGCATAGCAGACGCGTGCTCTCGGCTGCATAAATGCATGCATACGACATACTCGGACCCAGTTGACTCATCAAAACTCGTTGACGTACTATTTGCTCACATACATTGAATTTTACAGAACGTTTTTGCAGTTTAATCCACATACTGCTTTACGTGTACTCCAAATAATTATAAAAACGATGCAGCGCGAATTCAACTCCGTAACCTGATTACTGCCGTCCGCATCCACGCTCCGAAAAGCGCAGGCAGAAGCACACAATTCCACAATACATAAAGTATGGTGGACGCGTGCTCGCGGCTGCATAAATGCATGCATACGGCATAAATCAAACCCAATTAAGTTATCAAAAGTCAATCTCATTTGCACTTATTAATCGCACATCTCATCGAATAAAGACAGAGGAGTTTTCGAAAACTGAGTGAATGATAACAAACATTATTGCGCATGTTTCAAAGATCATACGAACAATGAAGCTGATAAATACCAATATTTTCGGCTAACAAAACACAGGCATGATCAGGGTGACCAGAAACAATTGCATCAGAATATCCCCATTTTCTAGACATTTCATATATCAATTCTGTTTTTTCCCCTCAAGCTTGATCAGCAATTCTGAACTTGGATGAACGGGACATATTACACAAGTATTACATTTTTTAGACATTATGGAAACGAATTCTTGAAGTATCGCAAGATAGTCTGTCCACAGGAAGAAGTAAATGTGCTGAACAATTACTACAGTTTATTTAGTAGTTTCACGAAATGCTTATATAAAAAGAATTCATTCATATCTTCTGCTTTTGTTAATATTCCCTATAAATTAAAAGATCATACCACAGCTAGGAAAAACTAAATATTTCAGGAATCATCTGAAAGATTTTGAATATTATAAAATCATTAAACTTTTAAAGTTTTCAGATGCTTAAGATGTGTAGTCACCCTGAGATTATGAGGGAAACTCGAAATTTTATACAACATACGCTAGTAGTGACATCACAGAAGATGCAAAACAGATTCACCATATTATCGTAATATTAATATTTCATTCCACTTTAGATTTGAGTGCACATATTCAACGCAAATCAAAATAATCTTGTAGGGTTTCTAAGATTACCGAACTTCACATTCGCAATGACAAAGTGCTTCTACTGCTTAAGTTATTCAGTAAGTTCGAGGCTTCAAAATTTTTTCTAAACAGTTCATTTTCTAGAACCTGACAAACTTTTGCATTTCATAATGACCAATATTCTTTCAATTCTGGGATATGGAAGAACACATTGTGAAAGAGTTCTGAAAGGATCTACGACAAATAAAATTCAACAATTTTTCGCAAGATTGGAGCTTTCTGCTATCTCGTGCGGTGTAATACGTAATGATTGGAATCAGTATTTTCAATAAATTAAAATAAGTTCAAACCAGCTTTATAGCTAGTGTCTGCATTGACATGATTCACATGCACCACACAATTTGTTCACGCATGTAATTAACGAACCCGAGGAATAGTAGGTAATCTGTTTTGCATCCTCAACAAATACGTAATGTCACCTTTCTTATTTTTCTTGGTATTGCGTCGTTTGTGCCCGTAGGGTCGTACTGATTTTCCATCGTTTGACAGGGCTTTCATTTGTCGGCTTCGTTTTTTTCTTAAATTCTTCTTTCTGCTGGCAGACACTGTAAAAGTTAAATATAATCAAAAACTCTGCAGTCTTATATTAGTCATTTCTTATACTTTGTTCCACTGGTCGCGTTACCTTTTTTTGTTCGTTCCTGCGCTCTTGCAGTCCCCACTTCTATAAAGTAAAAATAAAAGTTTGAGAAATTTTTTTTTTAACCATTGACGTGTCGCTAAATAAATTATAATCCTTCCATTTCCTTATTAATTATCACATACTATAAACCTCAGATCTTCAGTATTACCGTTGTTAGCAGCTTGGGCTACATCACCTGTGTCCGAGTCGTTGGCAGGTATAATTTCAATTTCAATTGACACTCCTTCATCTGGTTCCATCACTTAAAAGTAAAGGAAAATATATTGGAGAAAATTAATATGATTGAATCTTATAGTTTAATTGGTTTTGATATATGGTACTGAAATTCAGATACAGTATGCCCTCCGAATAGGGCACCTCTGAACAGGGCCGCTTCTCCTGAACCTTGCTCGAGCGCTTCCCCCACTACATTTCTGTTTACGAGTGTTTACACGTGGCCCTATTCATAGGTTAAGCCAGCAGCTGAGTTGAGCCGTGCACGCAGGCTATTAGTGGGGGAACGTGGTTTCCAGGAATCATACTCCCCAAACCGCCTTCGAGCGGCCCTATTCGGAGGAAATACTGTATCGCAGGCAAGCATAATTACATGAATGTCCATTCAAAGCGTCAACTTCGATTGCAGCAGGTGCTCTGTCGGTTTCAGGATGCAAATCACCTACGAAATTCATTTGAAAATATAAAAATATATAGATTATCAAACAATAACAATGAGAAAATATTATTAATCGTACGGCGTGATGTCGTAATATAATCCACTATTCAAACAAAAAAAGGAATTCACCTAATTCACGATCCGCCTCTTCATTTCTTTCAATGAGTATGTCGTTATCTCGAATGATGTTTCCAGCGTCTGCCTCTTGATTTTCCATATCGAACATGTCATCTGGATCACTATTTGCGACATTCACCTCTTCATCTTGCGCAATGACAACGTCAAGCATGTCATTTATACTTCTATCTGTAGGAAAAATCGTGAGTTCATCAGTATATGATTAGATGTAACAGATATTCTGCATCCAGAACTGACCAAATATGAAGTATTACTGAAAAGTTCAAGGTGCTGACATAAAAATTGGATCTCGCATGTACCAGGTCTTACTAACGAAGGAAGTGCTTTACCCTTGAGGGTTATAGATTTTATAAAATTGTTCGAGATAATCCCTTAAACCAGAACGAGAAGGCTGGTCTTTTATTGTAATATGAGCTGCGCCGTTCTGTTCTTCGACCTCAAGTTATAGTACAAATGAAATAATATCTTCTACTCCATCTTGAGTCGATAAGTCTTCAGCGTTGCAATATCAAATACTATTATTAACGGAAAACTGTATTGTAAGAAATTAGACTGTTTCCATCACTGTGATCACTGCAGTAGCACTATAGTCTCAGTGACTTCAATCATCTTTTGAGCCTAATATACTGGGACCTCTACAGCGAAGTAGTTCCCCAAAGCTCACGGTTTGCACTTCGCAAGTGTCCTCAATACTAACATCACTATTCAAGCTCTTTGGCTGATTCTTTGAACACATGGATCCTTTCGAAGCTCTAATCATGGGCTTCGGGGAACGATTTCATGATGGAGTTTTCACGATCATCCCAGATCAAAAAGCTAATCAATCTGACTTGAACACTAATGTATTAGAGAAGATAGTTGAACGATATTATATTTCTATTATTCGTATCATTACTATTGTATACCTACAGGGTGATATTCCAGGGACATCTCAGTACTGCAAGTCTCGGACAATCAGGCGGCTGATAAAAATGTGAGCAAAATTATCAGGTTCGCCGCTCGCCTATTGGGTAGCTATAGTATAGTCAAAAATCAATCAACGCGATCGTAGCCACCGATCGTAGATCAAAAATAAAAGGAAAGAAAAATCTATGGCTACGATCTGTGGCTACGATCGCGTTGATGGAATTTTGACTATACTATAGCTACCTAATAGTCGAGCAGCGAACCTGATAATTTCGTGCACATATTTACCAGCCGCCTGACGGTCCGAGACTTGCAGTACTGAGATGTCCCTGGAATATCACCCTGTATATGTATGCGTCGTTGATCATAGGATGTGATATCGAATATAGCTATGAGATTGAGGCTGATTACTCCAAGAAGAAGTTCAACGTATTGTGGCAACTGTCGAAAATTTATCCAATCCTCAATAAAACTATAACTTGGGACCTAATTAGAGAACGAATGCTGATCAATTAGACCAAATTAGATTGGAATTGGAGTTTTAGTGTAGGGGAAGATGGCCCAAAGTGGATACCCCGGGCAAAGCGAATTCGGTGTATATTTCGGTGTCTGAAGTCGCCTGCGTATTGTCATATATATTGCATCATCTTACGTCAGAATATCAGTCAAAAACAGTGGCAAATGAACTCGGACGTGTTAGTGCGAAAGCTACGCAAAAAATTAACTGAAACACTTCGAATTGTTAAAATTTTTCTTAGGAATGTATCGCGATGTATTTCGCCTAATTATTGCTCCAGTCTAATTGTCGTATTTCTTACATTAAATGGCGTCCTTTTCTCGAGAAAAAGACCATATGCCGATTTGTTTACAATCAAATATATTCAAAGAGATTGATCATATTTGTTCTCAATGTGCTGCCGGGCAAAGTGAACCGGGCAAAGTGGATAGATATCCACTCAATAAGAAAAACAAAAAATATTTTTTTTCATGCTCTGCGATTTAATGAGAATTTTTTTTCCGAATTTTGCACCAAGTTTTCAGGTGGGGAATAAGAAAAAAAAAATACAACTTCAAAATGAACCACCCTACTGCATGGGCATCGTGGGTAGCGAAACCTACTCTGAAGTAGGCGGCAGGCCTATCGAAAATTGGATCTAGTGCAACATGTGTAAGCATTAGGGACATGAGAAATGCACTACGTATGGCGGAAAAGGTGCATTCGTTTGTGATGCATGCCTATTGCGAAAAAAAACACTGATATTCACTTTGCTCGGAATCAGTATTCACTTTGCCCGAGCTTACGGGCAAAGTGAATAATTTTCCATTTTTTACTTTATGTTATTGTTTCGCTATAGCATCAATAATTTCACAACTTCTATTGATGTTTTGCATAGTTTATTGACGAACTTGAGAAAATCAGTCGTTGTTCACTCAATTTTTTGCTCTTTTCCCAAAAATATCCGCCGCTGAACATTAACCTATCCACTTTGGGCCATCTTCCCCTACACGAGGATTAATCGCCTGGGTCAGTGTCAATAAAATTCATGCACTAGGGAGGGATCTCCATGAAAGCATCGTTGAAATTGTAGTCTTACTCAATATGTTGTCAGTGATCATCATTTCTCTAATGCTTTGTATTAGGTTCATGTAAACTGCAGTCGCAAAATAACTCTAATATTTATAAGCTTGTACGCAATGACCTATATACTTTTAATGAAATCATGGTTTTTATAAAGTTGATTACCATGTTCTGTCTCATTTCCAATAGAAGACCGCTGTGACTCGGTGTCATCGGAATCTGATTCTGAAACAGTTAATTCGAATATCTTCTGTATCTAAAATATCCAAATAAATATGCGCAGTTTGACTTTATTAATAATCGAACATGCTATAGTAAGACAAGGTAGATGATCATAAAAAACTGGAAGATTATGACAATTTGATTATGCTATACAGTAATTGTCAAGATAATTTTGTTTATGTTCTTCAAAGATATACCTGCAAATTTACCTTGATTATGAACGTGAGCTGGTGCGCCGGCATCTACGTGCGCAAAGTCAACAAGGTGCTCATCTCCGAATAATCCATGATCGTAATCAGGATCATCTTCTATAAGAGTAGAAAATGAACACAATGATATGTACAAAGTAGTATATGAGCCGATGTTATCTACACGATGTCACATAATTTTATATTTCCGCTGATTCAGTGGTTGGGACTACTGATGGAAAGTCAATAAAATAAAATTATTCGTGTACTCATACGTGATTGATATATTACCGATCATATTGGTACTTCTTTGCCTTGAATTTATTCCACAACATCACAGATACTTATTCATCAGTCAACAATATTGAAGTGGAGTAAAAAAGTTTTATGTTCATTCAACGCTTTGGCTATTCAGAACCAACTATGTTGTAGAATATAGAGATTACTGCCACTAATTATTGACTGATTGTGAGTTGAAAAATAAAAGTGTCGATATATTATGTGTTCTAGTCATTTCATGTACAGCCTCGTCTAGTTCTAGAGATGTTTTTTTTTCTAATCAACATTTGTTAAATTGTGTGACAGGTCACATCGGCATATCATTTCATTGCAACCTTCGTGAATTGCTCGTGTTATTGATCCTGATGCAAGTGACAAGATTTTTATAAATATTGACACTTTACTCTGTTGGAGAGGCGAATAACATGATAGTGAAATTTCTTACCCTATTACTAGAAAGGTCATCTGATATAAATCACCAAACGGTATGAAAGAATTCTGCATATCGACAGCTCAATAACGTAGTCACGTAAGCGCCAAAAATGGCCTTTTTCGAGGTCAGACAGACGTATCTCCAAAAAAATTGTTCCCTGCATTGGAAATTCTTTGATAAATGAAAAGAGCCATTATCCATAATTCGGTATGATAGTGACGTATCTCCACGCATTTTATGTGACACAGTCGTAACTCCACACTTACGTGGTTTTGTTGTAAACAATTTCTAAACTACACAATTCCGTAAATTGATAGGGATCTATTCATTTTGGGGATACGCGTGTATTTTTGAACTTTTCCAGTGTCAAATGATTTGTAACATAGAAAGGTATCTCCATAATATCTTGTAGAGATACGTTCTCCTGTTACCGAACCGGACTGTACATACGTCTGTTTCATACAAAAAAATAGCACTTACGCTTCTGTGTTTCAAATTTTTATTTATACCGCGAAAATGTTTCAAGTACATTGACGAGTGCGAAAATGAAGAAAAAATGGAGATACGTTTCTATCACATACATATCAAGAAAGGCCAAAATAATGGCACTTACGTGACTATGTTATTAAGCTGTCGATATACAATTCATCATACTATTCAACCTGTGATGTAATGTTAATAAAACAAATGAAATAATAAATCAAAGCATGAATTGTCAGATGTGATACAAATCAACCAAATGTACTATTTTTTATTGCAAATTTATGATGAATTAGACTCACTGCCCTGTGGTGCATTGAGTGTACTTCCGTCGCACTCTCATATGAAAGATAGGAGAGCAAGAAAGTGCACTCAGTGTGCCCCAGGGCAGTCAGTGCCGGATTAACCACGTAGCAAGAGTAGCAAATGCTACGGGCCCCGCGCCTTGGGGGGCCTCGCGCCTTCAATTTTATAAGCTTTTAACGGAAAATTCATTAGAATTGTGCTTCCCAAATGTAGAAATAATGTTACGCATTTACTTGAGTTTGATCATTACCAACTGCACGGGGGAACGTTCTTTTTCGACATTAAAGCGCATTAAAAATGTGCTAAGGCCCATCCTCAGTCACCTACCTCCTTTTGGGCGAAACGTGTCACATTTCGATTATTATCCGAACTCAGGCGTCGAAAACGCAAAAACAAAATGCACAGCGCCAATTCAAATTCAATTCCGAACACATACGTCCAAAAACATGTTCGTTTCGTGCAAAAACTCTTACGGAAAAAACCCTAAAATTTCAAGGGTAAATTCGTTACCCTCAAGTTTTGGGGGTCCATGAAAACTCAGGATTGACCCTTGAATTTCGATTTTTTTTATCGAATGAAGATACCCCCGAATACAGGGTAAGTCCTGAGTTTTCATGGTAAACCCCCAAAACTTGAGGGTGACGAATTTACACCTTGAATTGGAGTTTTTTTCCGTAAGGGAATAGAGTCTACAAATTGTTCTTGCGTAATTCTCATGTCAATTCTCTCGGCGAATTACGTAAGAACAATCTGTAGACTATTTTTGAATGAAACTAACATGTTTTCGAACGTATGTGTTCGGAATTGAATTTAAATTGGCGCTGTGCATTTCGTTTTTGCGTTTTCGGTGTCTGGGCTCTGATAATAATCGAAATGTGACACATTTCGACCAAAAAGAGGTGGGCGACTAGAGATGGATCTTAAGAAACACAATGGGACAAAAACGTCTGAATGACCTCCTTATACTGAACACAGAAAATGATTCACTTAGAAATATTGATTTGACCAGCGTTATCTCTAAATTTGCCCACATTAAATCACGAAAGGTTTTTTTTTTTTAAATGTGCTATTTTATTTTATATCTTAAACTTGATTACCTGAAGCAAACCAAGGGCCTCTTGTTCGCATTTGCTACAGGCCCCGCGCTGTCTTAATCCGGCACTGAGGGCAGTGGGTTGAATTCAGCATTAAAATTTGATATGAATTTTGATGTGACTTTGCATCAAACGATGGATTGATATCCCAATTTCTTTCATAACTAATTTGTTATATTAACATCATATCACGAACTTAAGGAAAGACCCTACTGAGATTTTGAACAAAATCGCCTAAAAATTCGGTTTTGCGTTTTTGCTGGAAATATACTCTAGGGGCCTGTCTCCACCTTGTGACAAATATTTAAGGCCCTCTGATTTGTTTTAGTTTACAGACAGCTAACTTTATAAAAAAAATTAATCAAACAAAAAATTTTTTTGCTTTTCCACAATAACCTTCTAGAATTTCATGAAACTATTGAAAATACTATTGAAAGTAAGTTTCATGAGATATAAAGTCAAAGTATGAACTACATAGCCATGTATGGGTATAGCTACTGCAGGACTCCGAAATGCAATTAAAAGCTAGAGCGCTCACAATATAAAATTTCTTGGTGAACATATTTTCTTGGTTCTAAATACAACTTCTGAAGGACAACAATTATATGATAAATAAGTAATGTCCCTGAATTGGAGGAAACCAGCAACACTACGCTAAGAATTGGCAGTCGCTAGATTGAAAATCCTTATTAATTGAGAAACTAATATCTTTTCATGAGAGATCAGCCATAGAAGAGCTAAGAATGCCAACGAAAGCTTTTTTCCGCAGCGTACCTAGTGTAAGTGCTCAAACAAAGCTCTATTTAAAATTAAGGGGGTAAATTAGGGTGCTTTTTTTGGGGACTATTTTTTTTTCTTTGCTCCCGTTATGAAATTTTGTTGGAAATGAAAAAAAAAAATTTTCCCCAAAATATAAGCCCTTAATATTAATGTTAAGTACTCGCCCAGAACGTGAGAAGATTTCCCATTTGAATAACACGTAAATTTACATTTTTCTTTTTCAAATTTCTATAACTCAGCCGCATTTCAAGCTATTACATTGGTCTTGATCTTGATTTACTCAGAATAAAATACTCTACGAAGTGCCCATTGCGGCCAAAGTGTAACTTGTACAAAAAACCGAGAATTTCGGGTAAAAATCAACTCCAGCGACCCGTACCAACTCACCAGTACAAGTTACACTTTGGCCGCAATTGGCAGTTTTGTACAGTATTTTATTCTGAGTAAATCAAGATCAAGACCAATGTAATAGCTTGAAATGCGGCTGAGTTATAGAAATTTGAAAAAAAAAAAAAAAAATGTAAATTTACGTGTTATTCAAATGGGAAATCTTCTCACGTTCTGGGCGAGTACTTAACATTAATATTAAGGGTTATATTTTGGGGAAAATTTTTTTTTTTCATTTCCAACAAAATTTCATAACGGGAGCAAAGGAAAAAAAATGGTCCCCAAAAAAAAAGCACCCTAGGGTACATACACCTTTAAAATAATTTTTTTCAAATAACTGCTATGCTCTGAGAAAACATTCTAGTGACTCAGTTTTTGTACAATTGATTAGTGCTATTTTGATACATAGCTCATGATTTTTCCAGATTTTATGTCCTCCGCTGAACATAAATTCAGTCCATCGAAGAAAAAGCAGTTGTCTTAGGATGCAGGTCGCTGCGTTGGATGAAATTTCTTCCACTTTCGAGGAAATATTCTTCATGAATGTAATTTCGGACCAAACCAATAATATTTGATGAATTGAGGTTTTAGACATCGGCATTTTTGATTGTAAGAATTTTTTTTCCATCATTCTGGAAAAAATGTTTTGAAACCGAAAATTTCTATGTATAAAAATTACATTCATCAAATATTATTGGTTCGGTCCGAAATTACATTCATAAAGAATATTTCCTCTAAAGTTGAAAAAATCTGATCCAACGCAGCAACCTGCATCCTACCACAAGTGCTTTTTCTTCGGTGGACTGAATTTATGTTCAGCGGAGGACATAAGATCTGGAAAAATCATGAACTATGTATCAAAATAGCACTAATCAACTGTACAAAAACTGAGTCATTAGAAGCTTCTCTCAGAGCATAGCAGTAATTGGAAAAAAATTATTTTAAAGGTGTATGTACCCCCTTAACGGCAGCAGTGAGCGCTGTTGGGCGATGCATGCGTTATTGTTCTAAGGCAACAGCCAGAGATAAACGAGTGTTATAAATCAGCACCAAGTTTTTCTGGGAACCGCAACAGCTAATTTAGTGCCGATTTGATTTCCTTTTTTGGGACGGTGAATCTACAGATGCAGGGCAAAGAGGAGTCGCAATCCGAGATGCCATCGCAGCAAAAATAGAAAATCTGAGATTTGTTGATCATCAAGTTTAATGATATGACCGTTCCAATCCTTTTGTGCCATACATTCTGGAGAATGTAATTAACTTACACCAGTTTTCACTAAAATGCCATTTACTCAGAACTATCTTTTCAGCTACGCTAAACGCTTCTTGCGTCTGAGTTTTGCTCCGATCAACTTCTCCTTCGCAGTGAAGATTCACACAGACCTTATGCAGAAAATGAGGGATCGGTTTCAATCTATTGCAAAAGGAACATTTTTTCTGGTTTTATATAAAAGGAAAAATGCTCAAAATTTGAAATAAAAAATAATAAATTCTCTCAAAATGAAACGAGTAATCCAATCTCAAATCCGATCCCTCACTTTCTTCGCCTCAGTGTGCTGAAGACCTCAAACGAAGAGGAATATGATGCGATGAAAAGTAAGACGCAAGAAGCATTTTGAAGTTCAGTACATTTTTACCATTGAATGTTGCGTAGCTTCTAGATTTCTCAAGTAATCTTACAGCTTAAGGTGTGATTTTCTTAGTTTTGGAATACAGTTTCACATGACCTATAAATAATTTCGATCAGAAGAAAGATGTAACAGTTTTCAGTTCCACTAGGGTCTTCCCTTAATTGTATAAGTAAATTACATACATAATTGTTTCATATTGTTTCGTGATTTATATCAGATGACCTTTTCCAGTAGGGTAATAATCATCAGTAAGACTTTTTTGGTTAAAAAAAATTAAAGAATTCCAGTCTTGATAGTTTTCAAGAGAGGAGGATTCTGAACTTTTGAACTGTTCAAATGTTATCCTGTACTTTGTCAATTGTACTATTAGATTACTATCATAATTTTGATTACCAAAACGAATGTTGTCTGGAGTTTCCACCATTTCCACTAAGTCATCTAAACCCTCATCCGGGATATTTAATAGTCGTTGTGATATATGACTTTTTAGCGATACTGCCTTCTCTAGGAATTGTGCAGTGTCAATTCTACCTGATACTAGTTGTTTCCATGCTATAGTGACAATGAAAAGAATCAACATGAATTCAATTTTTCTGTCAAATTTTTTTGTATAAGAGGTGGAAACATCAAAAGTTTGGGAGTCTTAGATTTATACAGTTGTTTAGCATACTATACATTTTGCACACTCAATAAAAAAATTACAGTGCAATTTCATATTACATCTGAAGCATGTTTTCAACATTTCCGAAAATAATTATATACATCTCAAAATGGCTTTCAAGTGATAAGTTGGTATCACAGATCAATTTGAATATCTTTGTAACTAGTGGACACTTGTATGAGTACTGAATCTATAATTGAAAAAAAAAAAAAAAATCTTTGCATCACGATAACCAAGGGACAATTATGTTGAAAAATTTTAATAAAATTTCGCCATCTTTTTTCCAGTGCAGTCGGATGATTAAAAATATTTTGAAGACAAACCGTTCGTTAAGCCCTTGTGCTTGTAGATGCTAGCATACCACGGATGACGCTTAATCCTTTTATTTAGTGTTAAGCTTTGAATGTCATCTCTGGCATCCGATGTCAACTTCGTGAGTTTGGCTAGAAAAACAAAATTATTATTAATTATCCAACGGATAATTATTATTAACTAAAATTATTAACTAAAATAAATAAAGCACTAACCCATGAATGTCCAGGCACTTGGGTGTTTTCCTAGCTTGGCTGCGAGCACACTATTGTAAGATTCAATGACATTGTTCGTACGTCTTGACAAGCCAAACACGCTGAAACCAGATGGCTTTACTATTCCCAACCATTGACGCGTGTAATATCTTGAGAACCCTGCTAAGGAACGCTTTATTCCTGGTGGCAAAGCGTTATTCAACTTGGTAAATTCTGCCTGGATAACCTGCTCTGGCAAATACGCTAAAGCCATGACTCTTCTCAAAAATCCTTTAGCGACCTCACTCTCCGTTATCAACGGCGTCAGGCGTAAGGCTTTTATTTTTTTCAGCAAAGCCTTGGAGCAATAAATGATAATATTTCATTGAAATGATAATTAACAAAATCATCGTAGCCATAAATACAGAATAAAAAAAATAATAATACGATTCCTACTCTGTCATAATGTACGTTGCAGCCGGCAATGTGTGAATTTCGGAAGATGGCTCTGCAGGCGTTTCGCAACGCCTGCTCAAAGTCAGTCATTACGATTGTGACGGATGCAGTACTTATCAACGTAGACAGTTCTGTTAAAACGGCGGTGTATGCAACCTGCGTCTTGTTGGCCATCAGAATATGAGCAAATGGTAGGGCCTAGAAACAATTGGATACAGTGATATCAACAATTTAGTAAGCTTCTTCCGAATAAATGAAATGAGATAAAAATGTTTTTCATCTTACATGGTCATATTTGATGCCTAATACTGATACAAGTTGATATATGCCCCTCACTCTTGGTGTTGTTTGGAATGTTCCATCTATGAACAAGTTGCTGACGTTCGCGAATTCATTTCTGACGAATTGCGGATCGTAGATCACCAGGTGTAGATTTCCATCACTATCCGTGATCCTTCTAGAGACGAGCCGTCCCACATCATACTCTAATAATCGCTCGTTCTGAGGGTTTTCCAACTGCATAGCCATTTCTTCAATAGTTTGTGGGCATGGTGGGTAAAAACGGCGTCTCCAACACTTCATCGAACTCAATAGGCTGTTGAATGGCAGCAAAACTTTGATATTTCTTGGATACCTAGTATTGCAACAAAAATTTACACATATTAAAAAATTGTCAAAAGTCCTGTGTGAGATATCAATATTTTTCAGTGTTGCCCGAGAGTGTGCTTTTGTTTTAGCTTTGTTTTCTGGAAAAGCTGAAAAGAAAGTATAGAAGTAAACAGCTGCCCCATTCTGGGCCGAAGATTTTCGAATTGGTGTCAATATTTTAATAGTTCAAAAATCAATTGAAAAACCTCTAGTTTGTCATAGAAATCTACAAAAAAATGCAGTGTTTTTTGAAACAGGTGGAAAAACATAAGAAATCATGGGTACCCGGGGAAAAAAGATTATACATAATTCAATTTATTGAATTTCGGGGCCGAATTTTTTTTTGTTTTTTTCATTTTTTCCTTTATTACATTGTTTTATTCATTCAAATTGATTAATCCATTCATTTAAGACACGTATCATCAATGGGTGTGCAAGTGTTGCTCCGAAAATCATAGGCAGGGCCAGGCAATTCCATCATTTGATCATCAATTTTGAGACCGAAGGTCATTCGAAGGTCATGTTATTACACATTGTTGAATTCGTTTTGATGTCAGCTTCCTCATAGTGAGTAAAAAAACAGGTAGTCCCATTTAAAAAAACTCTGCTACCATCGAAATCTCAGAAAATATGACCTCTGGATGACTTTCAGTTTAAAAACTTATTTTCCCCTTTCAGATGCAACAACTTTTCCACATGACATTTTTCTGTACAATCGATAATAACCAAATTATTCGAGGTGGCAGAGTTAAATGGACCACCCTGTATATAATTATATTCAGGTGCCTTTCTCAACAACAGAAAAAAAATCCCTCGCTGAGATTTAAACCCAAGTCGCTCGCACACTCATTATTAGTAGTCGCACGCTCTACCGACTACGTCGAATTACCCTATTACTATTGGCATCATATTTTCCTATTTGTCGAAACCTATGATCATGCTGTCGAATTCAGAGTGAATAGACATTTAATTGAATGAATTTTTTGTTTAACAATAATATAATAATATTGACTCAGTACAATGATGATTTATTATCATCATCTTTATAAATTAATGAGAATAATAAAACTAGTTTCAAAATTCTACTCCCGACTCATCATCAAAAATAAATCCTCATCATCTACATATAAGATTATAAACATTCTTGACTTTATGCGAATCAAAATCCTCAACCAATTAAAAAGTTTCTCAAGGCCGTGGATAATTTTATGTAATTGTATTACATAATTTTATACAATTTTATATAATTAGATATGGGCAATTCCACCTCAAATCGGCCAATTTTGGGTGTTTTTTGACCTCGTATTTTTTGAATCGACTCAAACTTTTTTTACGTGAAATCTACGTCAAAAAAGTAAACTCATATTTTTTCGTTGGTCAAAAAAAATTTTTTTACGCTAGTTATGAATTATCGCATTTTACTGTAAAAGTAGCGCGCGGGCGGCTTTGACAATTAATATCTCGCGTCTCCTTCACCGAAGAGAGATGTTCAAAAACACGTTTTAAAGGCGATGAAAGACACTTTCCGATAAAAATTTCCAACACTTCGAAAAATATAGTTTTGTTACTTTTATGAGCAATTAAAATGTTTATCGACTTTTTTCGCAAACTTGGTCCATTTTTAAAATTCTAAAAAAAATATGATCGCATTCCTTATTCAATTCTGAAGATGGGGATTTTTTGAAATTTATGGAGCGATTTTTCTAAGTATTTTTTTTGCAATTATTTGTCCGGCGTTGCGTCAGGTTGCCGCGCCGCGCGCCTTGCTACTACCGCGTCGTACGGAGCTCAGCCAATGGCGTGGCGCGCGGCTTTCCATACATGGAATGACGCGGTAGTCAAGAGGCACGCGGCGCGGCAGCCCGACGCAACACCGGGCAAATAATTGCAAAAAAAATAGTTAGAAAAATCGCTCCATGAATTTCAAAAAATCTCCATCTTCAGAATTGAATAAGGAATGCGATCATATTTTTTTTAGAATTTTGAAAATGGACCAAGTATGCGAAAAAAATCGATAAACATTTTAATTGCTCCTAAAAATAACAAAATTATATTTTTCGAAAAGTTGAAAATTTGTATCGGAAAGTGTCTTTCAACGCCTTTGAAACGCGTTCTTGAACATCTCTCTACGATGAAGGGGACCCGAGATATTATTTGTCAAAGCCGCCCGCGCGCTATTTGTACAGTAAAATGCGATAATCCATAACTAGCGTAAAAATATACTATTTTGACCAACGAAAAAATACGGGTCTACTTTTTCAACGTAAATTTCACGTAAAAAAAGTTTGAGTCGATTCAAAAAATACGAGGTCATTTCTCGGCCGATTTGAGGTGGAATTGCCCATATAATCTTTTTTTCCCAGGTACTATCGGAAGGGGTCTGAGTGGAACGTTCGCCGAGTTCAACTCGGACATTCTTGTTTCTTTTCAAAGAATGATAGAATCAGGGGAGAGCGGGGCAAAGAGCACCTCAGCCAAATTTTCAAAGATAGGTTTAAAAAAAAAACAAATCTTCGGAAAAGTTTTTTCTGAAAAAAAAATTTTGAAAATTTTCCATTTTTTTTTTTTTGGCCGAGGTGCCTCCTTTGCCCCGCTGCCCTCTTTGCTCGGCTCTCCCCTACTAGTTCTCATGGAGCAAGAGATTTATGTATTTAGAATAAGCTTTGTTGAATGTGTGAAGAAAAAATTGAAATTAATACTCACATTGCAACGATCGTTTGGTACACCTCCTTTAATCTCCAAAAGTTTCGCTCCAGAGCAGTCTTCAAATCTTGTATGAAATCTGCCTTCATCTGGGCGTTTCGGTCACTATAGCAAATAGCTGAATGTTCCCGCTGAATAACGATATCGCCATTGGGAATTTTTTTTGCAGTTCCGAAGCAAAATCGTGTCGTACATCGCATATAACTGAAAACGTTTGAATTTCATGTACGTGTGAACACTTCCACGTAATTTAGTATTTATTCGGTTTCAAAGGGTATATTTATTCTTCTTAGGGCAATATTAAGTAGGAACAAAATTATTGAAGACTCATTGTTCCACAGTCCAATTCAGAAAAAAATGCGGTTGGATTCCTCATTCGATTCTGTAAACAAAACCATTTTTTATTCAATGAGTCTTTTTATTGACTATTTTTATTTGTAATTTTTAATACGGCGCTGCGTCGTGCCGTGCAGCTGAGCCGCAGCCGAGCCGCAGCCGGGCTTGCCAAATGGCGTAGCGCCGTGTTAAAAATTAAAAAAAAAATATTCAATACAACGAATAAAAAATGGTTTTATTTACAGAATCAAATGAGGAATCGAAACATATTTTTTTCAAAATTGAAAGTAAGCCGATTTTGGAGGAAAATTCGGTAAATATTTCATTTGTTCATAACAATAACAATTTTTCATTTTTCATGAGCGCACAAAAATTTTACGGAAAGGGGAGTCCTTAGACTTTCGAATGCGCTTTGGTATAGATCTCTCTGCACTAATTAGAACCGGAAAGCTGACCGCGCGCTACTGTCACAACGAAATACATTGATTCATATGGCCGTAAAAAAAAATAATTTTGACGAATGGATTAAAATACATGTCGGCTTTTTTTTTTGGATATATTGCATGTAAAGAAAATTTCGATCGATTTAAAGATTACGAGGTCAATTCTTGTCCAAATTGAGGTCGAATTCCCCATTTCTGTTTAAATATTATAAAATATATTATGAAAAAACGAAATTATAATATTTCATTTGCGTTAAAATTCATTGCTGATGTTATGTGCACTAAAAGTCAACGTTAACGATACCCGAAATAATCACGACAAGCATATATACTGAAAACGAAATTACAAGGAGAGAATGTGCGATAGCAAAGTATAATTGTTCAGTCTTGCTATCCATCGCTTTGTGCGGCATGAGCCCGCCGCCAAAGACAACAAAGTATGGTGTAAAATTCTACAACCCGCATCGCACACCTCCTTTTGGTCGGAATGTATCACATTTCGATTATTATCCGAGCCCATGTGTCAAAAATGCAAAAAAGGCCAACGCTGCGCAAATTTAAATTCAATTCCGAACACATACGTCCAAACACATGTTTTTTTTGTGCGAAAATAGAGTCTATAGATTGTTTCTACGTGATTCGCCGAGGAAATCGGATTCGAATAATGTAAAAACCATCTTAATAGACTATAGTTTTGCATGAAACGAACAGGGATGGGCCTTAACTTAGAAACTATAAACTCGGCTTTTCGAACATAAAGTAAATTATTGTATACATAACCATGTATAGCTAAAATGAAATTATATAACGAAAATCTTATAGGTAAAGCCTCAGCCTATGTAATAGCACGCAGCGAAAAGTACCAGCGGCATGCACGTGAGTCGTATCCGACCCCTCTACACTTCGGGAAACAATCTCTTCAAACAATCTAATGACAAATAATGCAGAGATATTTTCATATTTAAAATCTTTCGAAAGCACTTATGAATCGGTTTATAAATACCTAGGGTTCATGATTGACGTATTGACAGGATTGATATAATGAAATGTGTAGGTAATAATATCTTTATTCTTACATGACACCCGCAATTGTTCTCTTGCTGATTTCGAATATCCTTCCGGCTTTTATCCTCTCGTTTAATGGTAGATTAACCCTTCGGTTACGACGAGGAGGCATTATAGACCACCATATAGTTAAATATATAAATATAATATACCGATAAAATGAAAAAAAAAAAAATTTCAGACAATAATTAAATGATACACAAAACAGTCGTCGCCCTCCGAGCGGAACAAGTAATAATTACGGGCACACGATAAAAGTAACGTAGATAAGTATCGTTCGAAGTCTTGTGAGGTTCTAACAATGTTCCTCCGACGTTTTCCTCCGTAGGGCGGTGAGTATAGTGTGTGACTCTGACTCGCCTTCAGCTGGTGGTGCAAACTTCACACTCTTTGCAAATTGCCTACCTCTCTGTAGTCTAGTCGAGAAGTGAGTTTCCTGAGAAAAATAGTTCTAAGTCTCTTAAAAATATGAGCGATAGCTCATTCGATTCGTAATGCGATCCCGAAAAAACCGTATTTTTTTTTTTTCCCGGAAACAAAAATTGTAATTGTTATTAACAAAAAACAAACAAAAAAAAAGGCGTCTCCGGTTTTTGACTATAACTCAAAAACTTTGAGAGATAACGAAAATTGGAAAAAAGCATCTTAAAGAGGAGGAAATTTCCAATAGAAAAGTCCGTACTTCCGGAACTCTATCTCCATTATTTATAATTTTAATTTGACGCTGAAAATAGGGTTCCGCGCGGCCGTTTCAGCACTGACGCGTCGCCGCTGAACAGAGAGTGCGATAGAAATTATTTTTTTTTTACTATTAAATATTAATTTAAAAATTTTAAAAAATTATGCTATCATCAGAACACTCCAAAGAATCTAGCCCCGCAGAAAAAAAATTTTTAACTTCATTTTTCTAAAAGCTATACAATTGTTAATTAACTCATTTTTTTTGGACTTCTGTTTTCATAAATGGCGACATAAAAGTTTAAATAATCGACCTAAGATCTTTTTACTTATTGGGAGCCCTTCTTATATGTATACTTAACAAGATTACGTAATAAAAGATGAAGAAAGTTTTTTCGTTTGTTTATAATAAATTTATTGAGTTCCAAAAAAATGATAAATGAAAAAAATTAGGGTAAAAAAATTTTTTTACAGGAAAATTATGTTATGGCTGTTTTCACATCTAACAATGACATTAATAAATGTTGAAGAAAAATTTTTTACTTCATTTGTTGAAAAATTTGTTATAAACAAATGGTCAAATTGAATATTTTCAAAAAAAATTTTTTTGTTTTTATATTGAGAAAAGTCAACTATGTTTTGAAAAAAAAAAAATTTTCTTAAAAAATTTTTTTAATTGTTTATAATCGTTTTTTTCATTTATCTAACATTTAAATTATCAGTTAAGGAATAATTTTTTTCTCTAAAATCATAGTTGGCAGTTCTCTATATAGTAACCAAAACAAATTTTTTTTTAGCAACAATTTGATTGTTTATTGAGTTATCAATTTGTTATAAATAAATTCTGATTTTCGGTTTATTTTTTTTATTAAACTATTAAAAATTACGAAAACAACGATGTATAACAAAGTGTAAGAATAATTTTTTGTCTATTATTTATTGCTTTTAAAAAATATGGTGGTATCAAAGTTGAAGCGGTTACCTGATTTGTCAACTTATAAATTGCTGTAACTTTTTCACTATTAAAGATACAGTCTTTGACATTCAAGACGATTATTTAGAGAATTAATTTATCTTTTGAATAAATTTTTCTCCAGCTCGGTATCTATCATAATTCCCTTGTTACAAGCTTTTGTTTATAAAAATCTTCAGTATCTGCATCTTATAATCCTTATATCTTATAAACTATTGCAACTACGCCTTTTATTTTTCGAAACAATTTTGTAGGCTTATTATTAAGTTACTTGAAAAAAAAATTTTTTTTCATTTAACGCCAATTGTTCATCAATTATTCGTATTTATTCTAATTTTAAAATGAAAAATTCATACACTGCTTGGTGTTTCATCATTTATTTCTGTGCTAATTCATATTATTTCTATTTTGATTGTCCATAGTGTTTTATTTATTTATCTGTAACTACTTATTCTGCGTTTTTTGAAAGCTTAACTCCGTACTTTAAACAATTAATACATTTGGTGAGGAAACTGCGGATAGAAATATACATTTTAGAATTCCTCATTAATTCTCATTGACAATGACTCAAGAAATACTTGTAATACTTACCTGTTTTGGTCTTCATCGTTCATTATCTTACATTTTAGTAAATTTATGAAAGTAACTTTATGATCTAACTGTGACTTTAAAATTAAATTTATTTTCAATTTAAAAATTTTTTTCTGTAAATAATAAAAACTTCTATAAACATTTTAATTACTTACTGCTTCAAAACATTTTCCCAAACCCTGATCAAATAATCTTTACTTTTTGAATATTCATCGCTCAAAATTACGTAAAAAATATTTTTTAATGATGCACGTTTCCTTTCATAAATTTACTAAAATGTAAGATAATGAACGATGAAGACCAAAACAGGTAAGTATTACAAGTATTTCTTGAGTCATTGTTAATGAGAATTAATGAGGAATTCTAAAATGTATATTTCTATCCGCAGTTTCCTCACCAAATGTATTAATTGTTTAAAGTACGAAGTTAAGCTTTCAAAAAACGCAGAATAAGTAGTTACAGATAAATAAATAAAACACTATGGACAATCAAAATAGAAATAATATGAATTAGCGCAGAAATAAATGATGAAACACCAAGCAGTGTATGAATTTTTCATTTTAAAATTAGAATAAATACGAATAATTGATGAACAATTGGCGTTAAATGAAAAAAATTTTTATTTTCAAGTAGCTTAATAATAAGCCTACAAAATTGTCTTGAAAAATAAAAGGCGTAGTTGCAATAGTTTATAAGATATAAGGATTATAAGATGCAGATACTGAAGATTTTTATAAACAAAAGCTTGTAACAAGGGAATTATGATAGATACCGAGCTGGAGAAAAATTTATTCAAAAGATAAATTAATTCTCTAAATAATCGTCTTTAATGTCAAAGACTGTATCTTTAATAGTGAAAAAGTTACAGCAATTTATAAGTTGACAAATCAGGTAACCGCTTCAACTTTGATACCACCATATTTTTTAAAAGCAATAAATAATAGACAAAAAATTATTCTTACACTTTGTTATACATCGTTGTTTTCGTAATTTTTAATAGTTTAATAAAAAAAATTAACTGAAAATCAGAATTTATTTATAACAAATTGATAACTCAATAAACAATCAAATTGTTGCTAAAAAAAAAATTTGTTTTGGTGACTATATAGAGAACTGCCAACTATGATTTGAGAAAAAAAAATTATTCCTCAACGAATAATTTAAATGTTAGATAAATGAAAAAAACGATTATAAACAATTAAAAAAATTTTTTAAGAAATTTTTTTTTTTTTTTAAATCATAGTTGACTTTTCTCAATATAAAAACGAAAATTTTTTTTTTGAAAATATTCAATTTGACCATTTGTTTATAACAAATTTTTCAACAAATGAAGTAAAAAATTTTGCTTCAACATTTATTAATGTCATTGTTAGATGTGAAAACAGCCATAACATAATTTTCCTGTAAAAAAATTTTTTTACCCTAATTTTTTTCATTTATCATTTTTTTGGAACTCAATAAATTTATTATAAACAAACGAAAAAACTTTCTTCATCTTTTATTACGTAATCTTGTTAAGTATACATATAAGAAGGGCTCCCAATAAGTAAAAAGATTTTAGGTCGATTATTTAAACTTTTATGTCGCCATTTATGAAAACAGAAGTCCGAAAAAAATGAGTTAATTAACAATTGTATAGCTTTTAGAAAAATGAAGTTAAAAATTTTTTTTCTGCGGGGCTAGATTCTTTGGAGTGTTCTGATGATAGCATAATTTTTAAAAATTTTAAAATTGATATTTAATAGTAAAAAAAAAATAATTTCTATCGCACTCTCTGTTCAGCGGCGACGCGTCAGTGCTGAAACGGCCGCGCGGAACCCTATTTTCAGCGTCAAATTAAAATTATAAATAATGGAGATAGAGTTCCGGGAGTGCGGACTTTTTTATTGGAAATTTGATCCTCTTTAAGATGCTTTTTTCCAATTTTCGTTATCTCTCAAAGTTTTTGAGTTATAGTCAAAAACCGGAGACGCCTTTTTTTTTTGTTTGTTTTTTGTTAATAACAATTACAATTTTTGTTTCCGGGGAAAAAAAAAATACGCTTTTTTCGGGATCGCATTACGAATCGAATGAGCTATCGCTCATATTTTTAAGAGACTTAGAACTATTTTTATCAGGAAACTCACTTCTCGACTAGACTACTGCTGTTGTCACACAATATACCAAATAGTTAACATCGACTGCTGACTGAATTTAAGACTATACCACGCGGTTAAGACTACCGTGCTTTACAATTATTTTTCAGACTGCCCGAGAATTTTTTTTTTTTATATGATCATATGCAACCATATATAATCATATATAATTATATCTAATTTTATATGAGTTACATATAAATGTTTATATAAAATTAATGTCATATAATCACATAGTTTTTTGTCTTCAGCATATGGGCAATTCCACTTCAAATCGGCCGAGAAATGACCTCGTATTTTTTGAATCGACTCAAACTTTTTTTACGTGAAATTTACGTTAAAAAAGTAGACCCGTATTTTTTCGTTGCTCAAAAAAATATTTTTACGCTAGTTATGGATTATCGCATTTCACTGTACAAGTAGCGCGCGGGCGGCTTAGACAAATAATATCTCGGGTCCCCTTCATCGTAGAGAGATGTTCAAAAACGCGTTTTAAAGGCGTTGAAAGACACTTTCCGATACAAATTTTCAACTTTTCGAAAAATATAATTTTGTTATTTTTATGAGCAATTAAAATGTTTATCGATTTTTTTCGCATACTTGGTCCATTTTTAAAATTCTAAAAAAAATATGATCGCATTCCTCATTCAATTCTGAAGATGGAGATTTTTAGAAATTCATGGAGCGATTTTTCTAACTATTTTTTTTGCAATTATTTGTCCGGTGTTGCGTCGGGCTGCCGCGCCGCCTGCCTTTCGACTACCGCGTCGTTCCATGTATGGAAAGCCGCGCGCCACGCCATTGGCTAAGCTCCGTACGACGCGGTAGTCGAGAAGCACGCGGCGCGGCAGCCCGACGCAACACCGGACAAATAATTGCAAAAAAAATAGTTAGAAAAATCGCTCCATGAATTTCAAAAAATCTCCATCTTCAGAATTGAATAAGGAATGCGATCATATTTTTTTTAGAATTTTAAAAATGGACCAAGTATGCGAAAAAAATCAATAAACATTTTAATTGCTCATAAAAATAACAAAATTATATTTTTCGAAAAGTTGAAAATTCGTATCGGAAAGTGTCTTTCATCGCCTTTAAAACGTGTTTTCGAACATCTCTCTACGGTGAAGGAGACGCGAGATATTAATTGTCAAAGCCGCCCGCGCGCTACTTTTACAGTAAAATGCGATAATTCATAATTAGCGTAAAAAATTTTTTTTTGACCAACGAAAGAATATGGGTTTACTTTTTTGACGTAGATTTCACGTAAAAAAAGTTTGAGTCGATTCAAAGAATACGAGGTCAAAAAACACCCAAAATTGGCCGATTTGAGGTGGAATTGCCCATATATTAAGTAAACTTGATCGATTTTGAAAATCAACTTTTATATATTCATACAAAATTTGTAGAAAAATGAAAAGTCACGCGTTGATCATTGAAGGTATACTTCACATTTATTATCATAGAAAAAATAAATATATAATTGACATATTAATGTGCAGAATAAAGTGATTTTCTATAGCTGGGATGTTGAATTTCAACAATCTGATGTACAAAAATGACTGTATTCAATGTATAAATATTCAGTGCAATGTAGAATCTCATAACGCAGCACCAAAACTGGTTATTTCTTGGTAATTTGGAAAACCCAGGTCACGCCGATTTCTATTGAACATTTTAGTAAATTGATAGAGTAAGGGCCCATTTCAGAGAGTTATTCAGCAGGTACTTGATATTTTGGCTCAAGGAAACACCCCTATAAGTTTGGTAAAGATCGATGACCCGGAGGTGCTATACTCTCCTAGTGAGTCAATATTATTATATTATTGCTAAACAAAAAATTTATTCAACTGAATGTCTATTAACTCTGAATTCGACAGCTTGATCATAGGTTTCGACAAAGAGGAAAATATGATACACAAGTAATAAGGTAATTTGGCGTAGTCGGTAGAACGTTCGACAATAATTATATCTGTGCGAGAGGACTTGGGTTCGAACCTCAGTGAGTGATTTTTTTTTTTTTTTGAGAAAGGCACCTGACTATAATGATATATGAATCTATACAATTCTATATAATTATATCGGGCCATTTTTTTAATATAATTATACATAAATTCTATATAATTCTATATAATCTTTTTTCCCCGGGTATTTTCAGATCAGATGAACCAAATGCTATTTTCAGATAAAATTTCACACACATGTTTGCCATCCCAAAACATAGACATTATGCAAATTTCAAGTCATTTGAAACAATAAGTACAGAGCTACTCCTCATAATGCTTCTGAAATAGCCTTTCATCGAAAACCTCCCATGCGTCTCAATTATTCTTGAATCTTGCTGGGCTTGCACACACTGTATATTTTAGGATGCATAAGCCACAAACCCACGTTGGTTTTCAGAGATAGCTACGATACTTTGATTTTGATAATTCTTTTTAATACAAAAAAAAAAATTCAATAATTTTTCCTCAAATCCGTATTTTTGTCTCGATTTACAGAATCTAACGTGAATTTGTAGCTAGTGTGTGTAGAAATGTACCCTGAAAATTTCAGAAGTCTTCAACAAAAACTCAGACGCATGGGACGTTTTCAATTCGCGAAAACATAGTTGTGAGATAAATCGCTTTGAAGTTTTTTTTCAAATTATTCACAAAATTCAAGATTTTCATTACTGCATCAGCCAAACTAGTTTCAGACGAGATCGCCAATAGTTTTGGAGCATGTTACGTTGAAAAAAAAAGCTTCTACAATATTGGAGTGGAATTCACATTTTCATCATGCGTTTCAGAAATTCGGATTCCAAGGAAGTTGGAAAGCATTATAAAGGATATAAATTATCACGACTTAAAAAAATTTCAACATTTATATTCTAGCAGTCCGGTTGATATAAACTTGATCTTGTCGAGTCTAAGCAATTTGACCTGCGGGCAGCGAATCGTGCGGTTGATAACTTGTAAATCTGGTTCTGTAGAATGAATATAAACATTTGGAAGAATATTGATTTGCTATATAAATTTCGATGCTCATCTCTGGTGAAGTGTGTGACCAAAAACTTCAATATGATTCCAAACGTAGAAAAACATATTTTGGAGTTGTTGTCTTATGGGAGTATACACACCTTGAAAATGATTTTTTCCAAATCACTGCTACGCTCTGAGAAAACATTCTAGTGACTCAGTTTTTTGACAGTTGATTAGTGCTATTTTGATACATAGATTATGATTTTTCCAGATTTTATGTCCTCCGCTGAACAAAAATTCAGTCCATCGAAGAAAAAGTAGTGTTTGTATGGTACTGGTTGCTGTGTTGCATGAAATTTCTGCAAATTTGGAGAAAATATTTCGTCTGAATGTAATTTAGGGGCGAACCAATAATATTTCATGAATTCAAGTACTGGACATACAAATTTTTGATTGTAAGACTTTGTTTTTCATCGTTTTGGAAAAAATATTTTACAATCACAAATCTCTATGTTTACAACTTGAATACTACATGGAATATTATTGGTTTGCCCCTAAATTACATTCATACAGAATATTTTCTCCAGATTCGGAGAAATTTCATGCAACGCAGCAACCTGTACCCTACGACAACTACTTTTTCTTATCGATGGACTGAATTTTTGTTCAGCGGAGGACATAAAATCTGGTAAAATCATAATCTATGTATCAGAATAGCACTAATCAACTGTCAAAAAACTGAGTCACTAGAATGTTTTCTCAGAGCGTAGCAGTGACTTGAAAAAAATTATTTTTTATTATTAACATTATTTTTTAATTATTTTTTCATCTCACGTGAATCACTTGAGTGTGGTAGCTTGATGGAAAAATGCATCTCAAGTTACTCATTTTCACAAATTGAAATGGCAATAACCGAAATATAATAAAAATAGGAACTTCTACTGTAATATTATACGTTTTATTACGGAAAACGTGGCATAATAAATTTTTTTCGGCTCAAGGATTTGTGTACGCATAGATAACGGTTCAAATAACACTTTTCCGTAAAAAACCAAACACCGATTTTTTTTGAAATTTTGGCTCTCAAATTTCAGTATCTCCTACCCTTAACATGGGTGACGTCACAATGTTACATTTTTCAATCCGTTGTATCAACTTCAAATTAGTTTGATTGACAAATGAGAAGATATGTCTGAATTATTTTTTGTAAACTACTCAAATATCGAGAAAAAAAATCCATTTTTCACCCTAATTGTTTGTTCGATAGATTTCAAATTGATAGCGAGAAATTACAATTCAAGAGCTTTGAAATGAGTTTTTGCTGACGTCTGTGCGACTAAGGGAACCGGAGATAATAAAGTTTGAAGCAAACCAAAATTTATTGAGTATCACAGACCACGCTACAAAATTTGCTCAAATGCAGAACATGATTCATATCTGTGCGGTTACAGAGCTACTTTTGCTATGACCGAATAAAAAATCTGAAAACTGGAAAAATGTCCCCCACCCATAACCAAATCTACAACACACGGAATAGTACATTACAATACGAGTCCGGTAAAACTGTTTCTGACGAGTGTGAGGTTGCAGCGCGAGCCGAAGGCGAGTTCTGCAATCACACGAGATCAGAAGAAGTTTTTCCGTCGAGTACTGTAAAAAATTTTACTTAAGAAGGTGTGAAAATGGGTGTTTTAGCCACGCGAAGCGTGGGTAAAACGTCCAAAATCACACGGAGTGAAGTAAAATTCATAACTTGCCGGCACTGAAGACAGTCGCGGAAAAAAAAGATTGTAACCCGTCACGCACACCGCCGATACCGCTCGGTTTGTCCCAGCGGTGGGGCCTCTGCGGCATTCGGAGCTCTACATTATAACTCTAGGAAATGTGATTTTCGAGTAAAGTGAAAATGTTTGCAAATATTCATTAAGTAATTTTTTCCTTTTTGCAATAATCAGAACAAATTCCAAGCGAATGACTCCAACGGTTACCGTGGCGGTCAATCGCACTTCTTTTATTCATAACAACGACACTCATGATCCGAATTGGAAAAATTTGGTGTCATTCCAAAGATAATATGTAATTGAAACTACTTCCCTGAATTATTTCAGAATTTTTCGCCGAGCCTTTTTCGATAAGCGAGACGGTTCACAGCGCCCGCAAAAATTTCATAACCGAGATGTTTATTAGATAATAAAACATCTTATGACATATGGAAACAAAATTCAAAAATACATATAAAGAAGCTTGAACCTTCAGCTTTTTGAATCTCTTCGAAAAATTGGCATAGCTCCAATAGTTTTCGAGAAAATTGCAAATGAACAGGGTCGGTATGTTATACCGACCCTGGCCGCTGGGACAGGTTTTCCCCTCGGTATAAGTATATATGGACCCCGTATGTGAAGGGTTGAAGAGACATTTTATACTTTCAAAACCATTATTCTCAACATTTTCTGAGATTTTTCTTTACACCACGGACGGTGTAAAAAGTTGATTTTTTTCATACAGTTTGACAGGGCCGGCGAAGTAAAATTTTCCGAAGTGTGGAGTACTGGCATATGTTTGGGGGGGGGGGGGGGGGGGGGTATCACTTCGTGTTCTCTTTAATCTCATTCTCCTTAATCTTATTCTAATCATAAAGATTAGGCCTGGCAAGTATTTTTTTTCCCAGGCCTAATAAACACATTATAATTACTGTATTTTGACTTAAGGTAGCTCATCAGATACCGCTAAAGTCGTTGAGTGTATAAAAATCAAACAATTCTTAAAAATTATTGTTTTCATTTCTAAATTATTAATATGAATTATAGAGGTCATCAATATAAGAATTATGAGATTTTTCACTAACAGCTGATCGAGCACACGTTGCTATTACGATTTTGGTTCCCGTTTCTCGTCAATTTTTACGGATTATCGTTAATATGAACGAAACTGTACGGTGATTCGTCATGAAATAAGGGTCGATATTTTTAATTATTTTTTTCATATTTTGAGTCAAAAATTCAGATTTTAATCTTTATTCACAACAAAGTTACAACAAATTTATGGATTTTCACATAAGACGCTGGGTTAAATCCTGATTTTTCAAAATCGATTTTTTGAAAAACTGAAACGGTCATTAAATCGAGCAAAAAATTAGGTTTGAAAAACCTAATAATATTTTCCGGCGATTCTTTGTAGTTTTCAAAAATCTTTACATTTTATGGAGCTGATGAGCTACTTTAATATGCTCGTCTATAATATCCTATGAATCTATCATCCTATAAAACTAATTGTAGTATCTAGTCAACGGGGTAAAGCTTCCTCGAATCTCCACTAGAAGCGTGTTGACGCGGGAATCCGATTGTATAGAAAATGGATCGCGCGAAAAATGCGAAAAAATAATGCAAAAAATTCAAAAGTGTGCAGAGTCGCACGAAATTTTATTTTTGTCGCGATGGGCCGCCCCACCAAACGAGGTGTTTTCTGTATTATACAAATTGAGCCAGAATTCTGAGGTATGGAATTCCATACCCAGTCCAATCCGAGGTATGGAATTCCATACCCAGTCCAATCCGAGGTATGGAGTGCTCCACTGAAACCATAGGGGGTTCGCCGGCCCTGCAGTTTGAAACACTTCATTATAACAGCTGCACAGCTGAATCAAAAATGATTCCAGATAAATAAATGTCTTATGGAAACTCAATGTTTGCAATTATTAAATATACCAGTCAAAATAAAATATCATACAATTCTGTTCGAAATTATATAGGATTCCTGTCTTTGATGCTGGATGGATCATCAAGTATGAAGTAAAAACATCACAAGATTCTGTGGAAATCCGTTTGAAAGCTTGAAGCATTCTGCGGGATAGAAAATGAGCATCATGCCGAAAATTTCGTTACCTTGAATATGTCGTAATATCCCGTGAGAAACGGAACATTATTTTTCCAAAACCTGTTTGGAAACTTTGATTTTCAATACATGTGTAGCGTGTGTAAAGTACCTTATATGATATGGCTGAAGTCTATTAATTGTTCGAAAGCAAGGAATACCTTGAAAATATCTAACAGGGTAAAGTTAGCGCTCCTAGTATAGCAGTACAATACCACCTCGTTATAAGCGACTGTTAGGGCGGTTGGGGGAATAGGATTCTAAGAAATTTGTCGCTGAAGCGTTCCCCCACTACTGGAAAATCGCACATGTGTCAGTGTGTCAGTGAGCATCACCACTGGCAGAACCTTGCGCGTACAGGTAGAGTGGGGGAAGCTATAAAACTCGCTCAACCGGAACGAAGGGGAAATTCGCTTATAACGAGGGCGCTTATAACGAGGTGTTACTGTACCTACATATTAGGGCAAAGTGAAAAATTCACTTCTCTCAAATCGCTATCTCCCTAGCACTGAAACATTACGTCTTTTTATCCTGAAAACCCACACCAAAGGATTTCTTTATAAGTCGACATCTTGAGGTGCCTAGGTGGAGATTACATTTTCTCGAAGCAAGAGACGGTTTTATTCGAATCAGAATGGTATCCCGAAAAATACTACCACATACCGAAACCAAACGTCATTTTTTCCACACGCTATGAGAAGTAATCTAGTTATTATTCGACGATTGATATAAACATGAGGGCGTGGGGACTCGATAGGCACCCACCTCCACGCGGTGAGTTCTGGGTTATTTTCTTACGGAGGTGAGTGCATGTCGAGTCCCCCCCCCCCCCAACCTTAATGATTATATCAATTGTTAAATAATAAATAAATTTCTTCTCATAGCGTGTGGAATAAATGACGTTTGGTTTTGACCGGCAGTATTTTTTGAGATACTATTCTGCTCCGAAAAAAACCATCTCTTGCTTTTTCGCCATACACAGCCGATGAAGCCCAGGTAACGCATCTTTCCACCGCTTGAGTATGACACGGAAGTAACCACATGTCTGTTGTTTTTTGAACGTCCCAAGTGAAGCCAATTAGATCATTTTTCGGAATATTAATTGTTAACTGAAAATTGCATTCTAGTGGGAGGTACGATATATCCGAGTCTGGAACTTCGAGAAAGTGAAGTGAAAATGTATTCTTCATCTAGGCACCTCAAGATGTGGTCTTATAAAAAAATCGTTTAGTGTGGGTTTTCAGGATGTCATGACGTAATTTTTCTGTGCTAGGGAAATAGCGATTTGAGAAGAGTGAGTTTTTCACTCTGCACTAATGCCGGTACAGCTGGCCGCAGCCAAGAACGACTTTAGCATCGCGCATCTAGAGCACTCTGCATTGCATTTATTACAATAATATGAAATGGAATAATAAACTCACACCTACCTTATTGTCGTTTTCATTGATCACATAATATGGTGAATAGCACAATTCCTTTGCAATCAGCTCTGCATACGAGTTAACATAAAAACTTGATTGCTTAACCGAAACAGTAAAGGCAGTGTTGGACAACATGGCTCGCGCTCACGTTGTCCAGGGCTTTGTGTTGAATCAGTCGGATTCGTGCCGGACGATTCTGTCAGACCCGATCGTATTTGTTCATGATACCTGTGAAGGGTTGTCCATATATTACGTAACGCAAATTGGGGGGGGGGGGGGGGGGGTGTAAGAAGTCACCGTTACTATTCTGTTACCGGGGGGGGGGGGGGAATCAAAAATCCGCGAAAATAGCGTTACGTAATATATGGACAACCCCTAAGTGATGATGCACTCTTACGATTGTCTTGCTTGCGCCCTGCAGTGATCGATTGTTAATCTTGGTATGATCACAATTCGTAACCGGTAATCGGTAGCAGTGTAATAAACCATCGTTGAAGGGACCGGTGTATGTCCTAAAAATGAGCCGTGACGATTTGGTTCAGTATTAGTGCTTAAGGCGTGGGATGTTATTATCAACACAAATCGCATGTCAAATTCAACCACGTACACTTTAACTCGGTGTTCGATAACATTTCGTCTAAATTCAACAGTTTGACCCAGTTGTTATGCGTAAGTCACACCATTTTGGGGTAGGAATTCCAAAACGTGTATCACTGCTAGGTGTAAAATCAATTCGGTGTTTCAATCTAAATTGCAATCATTGCATTAGGTCAGAGTAAAACAGTTTCAATGCTTATTGTAGTGTTAACCGAACAAAGAATTTAGACTTTACATCGTCCTCGTCCACTTTCATTCGTAGACAGTGTTGAGAGATATCTCAAACTTATTCGATGTGAAAACAGGAAAAGTATTTAGCATCTGCATTTTAATCATATCAGTCACAGTTTACCGGTAAAATAACCCATACATTTTGTTATACCGAAAATTCTACCCAATATAATTTGACACTTAATTAAAAGCAGGTCACATTATTAAAAATATTGTCTTACCACTTTGCGAGCCGGAGGGTGGCAATATTTTTGCGCCTTTTTTTGTTTTTTCGAGCTCACATGAAAATTTGTTAGTTTGATCCATTTTGAGAGCCCTCTCCAAATTTTGGCGAAATTAAAAATTTCACAGAGGTCACTCAAGAATTTTGAAAATGTCAAAATTCAACGAAACCTTTTTTTTTTTTATATTCTTCACTTGCTCACTAATCCAATCTGTTCTAGTTTGATTGTACAGAAACATACTGAAATGTTAAGTCAACATATTAGAATCTAAAGGTCGCTCAAGAATTAATCAAAAAAATTCAAAAAACTTGAATTTTGAGTTATCCATCATTTGTGTATACCCTGATACCATACGCAACTAACCACAAAAACAGATTCAACTCAAGGGCGTTGACTAGGCTTCGCCGAGTGCGCGTAAATAGACTCTCGGCATTTACCTTCTCATTTCCTCATTTTTCAAGATAACGGAGTTTTCGATGAAAATTCTTACAGATAAATGATGTATCCGTGTCAAGGCTTTGGCCGAATTTGCGATTTCACTTTAAGCTTTGCAAAAAATAGTCTTGAAAGTAAGCCATCTTTGCGATGATGTACAACGAGGAGCGATTTTTTTTCAAATATTCGGCGAAAGCCATAACATAGCTACATTCTTCACCTCCTAATCAAGATCATGATCGATAGTGGGAGCCTACAGTCCTCAGCCTAGCCAACCACAGTGCAGTTACGATGCTCTGTCTTTCTTAAGTTTCGCTGCTGCCTCGCTCGTCACAGTTAACGCGGGAAGCGGAGTAGCCCGCGCTTTTCAGCTAGTCAACGGCCTTGATCCCGAAAGTTGCATTCCGATCTAACTGAGTCCGTAGATCTCAGGATATGTTCGTGGGGGTCCAATTTACCTACAATGAAAATTCTAAAAGAGACACATATCGTAATGGAACGTAAGTTTAACCAACTGGACTAACGCAGCAGTTTCAATTTCTTCCGCCAGACTGCGCGTATAATAGCTGAGCATTCACACCTCACGTCAACGGTGCTGCCATCTACATGCGTTTAAATGACTACGCCACCTGCGGATTATAAATTTTCGGAATATTGGACTTTCGGAATTTCAATTTTCGGAACTTTGGATCGTCGAAGCTATGTTTTTCGGAGTTTTGGACCTTCGTCACGTGAACGATCGTTTTCGGCTTTTCTTATATTTGAGCTTTCGGATATTTTGTTATTCTACAATCTAATTTTCTGAACTTTGTGGTTTTCTAAACATCAAGTCTCGGGACATGTTATGTAGTATCACCGACTGTTCGATCCATCGATTTGTCTTTGACGTTGTGTTTCGGAAAAGTATCCAGTCTATGTAATTGAATATGCGTCACTTTTCTTTCGCGACTCACACCATTCTACACTCTCTACAATCGTCTATATGAACTTTTGCTGTAATAAGCTCTACAAACTCTCTAGTTCGGTAATATTAAATTCGGAATTTTTACCGTTCGGAGCTTTTACAGTTCGAAACTTCGACCCCGCCCCGGTTGGAGTCGTTCTCCAGGGCCTTTCCAACTCTCGCAGGTAGGAATACGATGAATTCATCGGCAATCGTAGCCATGATTCTAGAAACGAATTTCGTTTTCACAGGCCTCAGTTTTGAGATGTCGTACTTTTGTCAAATCTCCAGCTCGGACATCTTTTTCATGTGCATATCATTGTTCATACGGCTGGTGTTGTTTAGGCTGCCGAAGTCCATCTTCACAAAATGAATAATTCGGAATTAGTTTTTATATATTATAATTGAATATGATGACCGTGTAGAAGGGTTCTTACCTTGTTCGAAAGAGTTTGCTCATTCGGGAAGATGTATTGGTGGTGGGATGTCGAAAGAGTTTGCAGGTTCGAATATACTAGGAGGATGTATCGACTGTGGGCCGTCGGAATGTACGAATGGTGCTCCCTGCGAGCTCTTGGCTTTTAAGCCATCATTCACCGCCCTCGAGACATGTGGGGACGATTTTTTATGGCCCTCCTCCAAATACCAGTTTTTGAACCGCTGAACGTTCTCGAAGGCACAATGGTAGCCTCCAGGTACATTACCATGATAGTCTCCATACGAAAAACAACGAAATACACTTGATTCCAATCGCAGTATTCGAAGATTCGGACACCCCAGCTCATTAAAATCAATCACTGATTTTGAGTCGTCATTGAGAAGTTTCTCGACCCATTGTTTCTTCTCCAATCCCTTCACATAAATGCGACACACATCTTGTGCAACTTTTCTCACAAATTTCACTACATCTTTATACGGCGTTTGTCCAGCATTCCAGAGTACAGTAGAACCTCGATTATCCGAACCAATTGGGACCGGGCCTAGTTCGGATAATCGAAAATTCGGATAATGGAACAGTAATGTTGCACAATGTGAGTTTGCCTGGAGTTAAATGAAGACTACCGGCATTGGCGTAACTGGAGGGGCGGGGTGGGGTGGGGGGCTCAGCCCCCCCCCCCCCCCCGAGGATGTTGAGTGCCCACCCCAGGAAGATAAAAAAAAAAAAAAGAAACTGAAAATTTCGGATATACATCTAATATATATTCGGGTAAAGCGAAGTGAAGGATGGGGCCAGCCCCCCTCCCCCCCCCCTGCAGAGAAAAGTCCTAATTACGCCAATGACTACCGGTAAGAATGAATATGCGAGTTCACTAATGCCCTGACAGGCGAATCAAGCTTGAACACGTTTGACCAAACGCTTTGTTTGCAACAATGTAATTACGCGCAGTCCTTCGACGTGCATATAAATTTCAAAATTTCGCGTCATCGTTCAAATAGATAAATACTATGTAATATAACGCGAAAAACGCGCGCATGAATATGAAAAAAAAAAAAAAAAAACGAGTTGAGGTTCGGATAATAGACGTTTCGGTTAAAGCGATCGTGGTTCGGATAACAGAGGGTTCGGATGACAGAGGTTCGGATAATCGAGGTTCTACTGTAATGTGATATAAATATAACAGATAATAATTACTCATAAAAATGTATTTATTTTGCAGGACATTTACAAATGCAGCAGCGCCATTGATGTCACCATTTCACATCCATTCTCCGTTTATGCCGATGAATATTTGAAACTATGATACTGAAAGATTTGTAATGCAACCACTGAATAGGCATATGATAAATTCAACACCGACTCTACACATGCCAGTATTATCTGCGACCAAATCAGTAGTGCCTTACGGTGGCACACGGATGCCACCTCCACGTATGCCAACACAACTACAATATTCAGGACCATTCACACCAATATCACGACCGCAAGAAGCAGGGCCGCAGTGAGATGCATCATTATCTTCAAGAACACTGGCACCACAATTATCTCACGATTCTTTGTCTCATATAGAATTTCTCACTGCACCAGTTAAGGTAGAACGCTACCCCAAAATGACTAGTTTTTTATAAATTCATCACGGCATAGTCGTCACATTGAATATTCATCAAATTAATATATTCATAAACTGATGATTTATCGGAAATTTCCAGAAAAAAATAATACCGAAATTATAAACAAACGGCTAGATATCGATTTTTGATTTTCAAGTGCTTTGAAATAGAGAAAAATCTAGTAGATCGGTCCGATTACAGTCTACGCTGGCTTATTTTGTCCAGAAAACTATTTCCCACAAATTCACCACGACAGATTATTTTCTCTGTCAATCGGCGATTCAATGTGGTTATTTGTTTATTGAAATCTATATATGTGCAGTAAACAAATAACCATATTGAATTGCCGATTCACAGAGAAAATATTCTGTTGTGGTGAATTTGTGGGAAATAGTTTTCTGGACAAAATGAGCCATCGTAGACTGTAATCGGACCGATCTACTAGATTTTTCTCTATTTCAAAGCACTTGAAAACCAAAATTCGATATCTAGCCGTTTGTTTATAATTTCAGTATTATTTTTTTTTTTTGAGATTTCCGATGAATCATCAGTTTATGAATATAATAATTTGATGAATATTCAATGTGACGACTGTGCCGTAATGAATTTATAAAAAACTAGTCATTTTGGGATACCATACCACCTTAACGAAATTTCGACAGAAAGCGAAAATTCGTATCATTTGCAAACACCACATGCAGCTATATTGCCTGTGAATACACCATCTCCAACTCCATCTCCAGATACTGCATCGCCATTGCCAACTACACCAGAGCCATCTCCCAGTACACCAATGACACTTCCGATATCACCATTGCCATCCCCAGGCAGATCGATGCTGCTTTCAAAACCAGGAACGCTGCATCAACTTCATGGAAATTTTCAACTGGACCTAGGTTCCAAAACGAGAGCCACTCATTCTGTTTCAACACAATCTTCAACTAATTTAACATCACCAGAGTCTCCATATTCGCAGCAGTCATCGTTTAGGGATTCATTCTCTTCGTGGTCTGGGTTCGATATAGGTGAAAATGAAGTCTCTCTTCAGTATTACAAAACCGTTTTGAAAATCCTGTGTCAAAACTCACAGAACAAAAAGCTATGACTTCAGAACAAGCCTTCGAAAATCTGATAGCGACTGAACTCGAAAAAATGACTGAGCTGGATACAACAAAAAAAAAACACGTATTCTGCAAATCCTGTATCAATAATGTATGACAGGTATACTGTTGAAAAACTTCTTTAAATTGTAGTTTTAAATGTAGGGGAGACTGGGGAGGTTTGACCATATGGGAGGTCTGACCAACCGGAGTTTCCCGTTTAACATGAAAATTGATAGTGCTGCCACCTGCCGTGGCTACTCTGTACTACTAGGTGACCGTGATTCAAGGCGCTGTGGAGGTTTCGTGAAATCAGTGTCAGAATCGGCAACCGTCTGTTCTTTTTACTGGAAATCGATGTTATTTTCTGTCGTCATTTGTAAGGATATAGGACATGAAGAGTCATTGTAATTATCATTGTACCAGCCTATAGAGTAGTCAATTTTAGAGTGGAAAAAAAATCGGTACCTACGGAATTCATTCACATGAACAGTGTCTTGGGTAATTTGAGGTTAATGCAAAAAGTGACATGCGGGAGGTTTGGCCCAAAAATTCAGGGGAGGTTTGACCATCCATTGCAGCCACGTGCGATCGTTGCGACCATCTACTGATTATTGTTTCCTCATCTGTAATGTCTCAGAATGCCGTTCGCATGGAAGCCGACGGGTAACAGCCGTCGAAAGGTATCTCCAGAAGCTATGAAGAATGCCGTACCACGGGTCTTGCAAAATGGAAAAAGCTTGAACGCAGCAGCCAAGGAATTCAATGTTGACCGTAAAACTTTAGGGCGATGTGTAAACAAGGTGAAAAAGGGTGAACAGACTGAATTCAAAGCCAATCACGTGTCATGCCAAATATTGAGTGACGCAGAAGAAAAAAATTTGGAACAATACCTACTCCAGTCTAGTAGATTGAACTACGGTCTTACCCCGACAATATCACGCAAGTTTGCTTGGCGAATGGTAAAAAAGTACCGAAAATTGGACGAAAAATAAGATGGCCAGTTATGATTGGTTACGTGGCTTCATGAGCAGGCACCAGAAGTTATCATTGAGGACCCTCCCAAGCTGCCAGCTTATCGCGAGCTACCGGATTCAACAAAACAACAGTGCAAGAATTCTAAAATAATTTAAAAACAGCAAACGTTGCTATCGGCCTGACGCGATTTTCAATATTGATGAAACGGGCGTCAAACTGTTTAAAGACCAGGAAAATTTATTGCCCTGACAGGTGAGAAACAAGTTCCACGAGCTACTTCAGCTGGAAGAGGAACTCTTGTCACTGCGTGCTGTGCAATAAGCGCGATTGGTGAGCAGTCCCACCTTTTTTTGTTTTTTCTCGCAAAGGTTTGAGTGATCGAATGCTGATTGGTGCCCCTCCTGGGTCGGGTGTCGTAGCCCATGAAAGTAGATGGATGACTAGGGAAAATTTTGAGAAATTTTTGTTGCATTTCGTCCAATCTACAAAATGCTCGAGAAGCAAGCCTGTGGTCATGGTTCTAGATAATCACGAGTCACACATTACGCCGTCAGGCTTACAAATTTGTCAAGACAATGGTGTAACATTAGTAACGTTGCCACCTCACACCAGTCACAAATTGCAGCCTCTGGACTGCAGTGTATTTGAACCATTCAAGACTTACTACAATGCAGCTGCTGACGATTACATGGTAACTCATCCCGGACAAACTGTCAGTATTTACGAGATCCCACAATTGGTGGCAAAAGCGTTCCCGAGAGCAGTGACTCCATCCAACATCCAGAAAGGTTTTGCTTGCACTGGGATATGGCATTTCAATTCTAATGATTTTTCGGGAGCCGATTTTCGAAGTTCGTATGTTACTGACCGAGATGATCCGAACGTAGAAGGTAATGCCACCATCGGTTCCACAAGTAGCCCAGTAGCAACTACGAGTACAAGTTCTGATTCGAAAGAAGGCACACTTGCACCGTCCAAGCTCAACAGCCGAATCTCTAGAAGTCACCAACCTCGTTCTGGGTCTAACAATGTTGCACCGGCACAATTACCTGATCCAATAACATCAACGCCAAAATCACGGTCACGTGGCGTCACTCCCAAAGAGCTAAGACCGTTTCCGAAAGCACCAGCTAGAAAAACAGAGGGAGTAAGAGAACGCGTAGTTAGCAGAATCTTGACAGACAGTCCAGTGAAGAAGCAAATCGAAGTAGATCATAAAGCCAGAGCTGCCAAAAAAATTGAAATGATGAATGCAAAGAAAGAAAGAGAAGATACGATGAAAAAAAATGATAAGGCACCACGCCGGAAAGCGAAGGACAAAACTCCTTAGGCACCGAAAAAAATTTAACTTTCACTTTGTTACGTACCTATTCATAAGTGAAACATTCAAATCTATTTTCATTTTGTTTAACAAATAATTTTTATTCGTATTCTTTCACTGTGATAATAAAGATAACGTTTAGCAATAATCCAAGAACATTTTGTTGTTCATTACTCGTTCGATTATTGATTGGTCGAACTTCCCAAAATATTGGTCAAACCTCCCAGACTGTTGGTCAAACCTCCCGCAACTAAGGGCGGTTCGACCCAAATTCAACCACTCAAAAAACTCGGAATAACATCAATTGTACCTTGAGGAATTGATCACAAAAATTCATACACTTGCTTGACAGTACTACTAATTGTGGAATACATTAAACAACATCCGGGGTTGGTGCATATGAGAAATAAAAACTATTATTGCAAAAAGTGGTCAAACCTCCCCAGTCTCCCCTACATTATACATGACTTACTTAGTATTGTGACAACTAAGAAAATAACTCCCTGTACTCTGACATTGCTTACCAAAGATTGAAATGAAAAAATTGTTCAGAATGTATGCTCTTGATTTCTTTATTACATACCACACTTCTACTATGCATAGAAGTGAGCTATTACTTTGCATTACAATATTTTTCAACAAATCATGTAGTAATAAATTGTTAGAAAAAAAAAAAAACAAAACAACTTCGCTCTGAAACTGTAAGTAAACCTTCAATGTCCATAAATAATAATATATATTTTATATATTATAGTATTCTATTATAGTTATAAGTATTAATAGCATGGAACAAAAAAAACTACGATATGGATCGAATAATGTCAATGTCTGTACAGTAGAACCTCGTTTATCCGAACCTCTGTCATCCGAACCCTCTGTTATCCGAACCACGATCGCTTTAACCGAAACGTCTATTATCCGAACCTCAACTCGTTTTTTTTTTTTTTTTTTCATATTCATGCGCGCGTTTTTCGCGTTATATTACATAGTATTTATCTATTTGAACGATGACGCGAAATTTTGAAATTTATATGCACGTCGAAGGACGGCGCGTAATTACATTGCTGCAAACAAAGCGTTTGGTCAAACGTGTTCAAGCTTGATTCGCCTGTCAGGGCATTAGTGAACTCGCATATTCATTCTTACCGGTAGTCATTGGCGTAATTAGGACTTTTCTCTGCAGGGGGGGGGGGGGGGCTGGCCCCATCCTTCACTTCGCTTTACCCGAATATATATTAAATGTATATCCGAAATTTTCAGTTTCTTTTTTTTTTTTTATCTTTTTGGGGTGGGCACTCAACATCCTGGGGGGGGGGGGGGGGGGCTGAGCCCCCCACCCCACCCCGCCCCTCCAGTTACGCCAATGCCGGTAGTCTTCATTTAACTCTAGGCAAACTCACATTGTGCAACATTACTGTTCCATTATCCGAATTTTCGATTATCCGAACTAGGCCCGGTCCCAATTGGTTCGGATAATCGAGGTTCTACTGTATTACAATGAATAATAATATATATTCTGTATATTATATTCTATGATGGTGTATGAGTAATGATATGACGAAAAAAAACACTATATACATCAAATAATTTTCAATGTTAATAATTTATTCTCGGGCAGGTCCTGCGTTGCGTACGTAATCGTACTGCCAGGGTACTTCGCCTTCTGGCGTTGAAAAGTACTGTGGCTGTACGTTTCTCATGGTGACTGCATCCTGCGGTGCAACTTGAGGAACAACAGGGTGTATATCTTGCAGGTGAGCATCTTGCAGGTCTCTCCACATACCGCGATGCAGGACTCCATTTTGGTCTTCCCAATCAACAAAATTCGGTGGACAGTACAGTCTTCTTGGTGGATTGAGTGCTTTATCTTTACTTCGCAAAAAATTGTGTAGGCATTAGAGGTGCGCGGTATTGAGAATATGATACCGATTTTCGGTATAGGTTTTTTGATCGGTAGTTTCGGTTCACCGAAATATCGAAACTTCGGTGAATACCGAAAAACCGAGATTTCGATGAGTATCGAAAAACCGAAATATCGATGAATACCGAGAAATTGAAATTGCAGTGTTTACTGAAACACCAAAATACCGGTAGATATCGAAATACTTGAAACCCGAAATTTTGATGCACCCTGATATTCTGCAATATCGAATTCTCGGGTAAAAAAAAAAACGGGAAGAAATAAAAAAAATCAAGATACTCACCAGGCTTTAGGGTATAGTTGGGTATTTCGGTATCCAGCGAATATTGAATTTTGACTACCCAAATTTCGGTATTCCGGTATATACCGAATTTTCAATAATTCGGTACATACCGAGTTTTCAATATTTCGGTATCGGTACTCACAGTCGATCTCCATACCGAATCATTTGCAGAGAACGGATACCGAAAATTTTCGGTATACCGAAATACCGCGCACCTCTAGTAGGCATACCGATGATATAATAATGTTGTCCACTGCATCTAGATGCAGGGTTATTGGTTTTCTGAAAATGCGTCAGCGGTAGGATAAAATACCAAAAGAATTTTCGATTACTCGACGAGCTCTGGATAGCCGATAGTTGAAGATTCTTCCAACTTCCAGTAATTCACGTCCCGGATAAGGCCTCGTCATTGTAGTCGATAGTGAAAATGCCTCATCCCCAACGAAAAAGCATGGCATTTTTACGTTGCTACCAGGAAGATGTGCAGTGCCTCTTGGTAATCCGAGCTGATCGTCTTTTAATAGCTGTGAAATAGGACAATCACCGAATATACCAGCATCGCTGTTACTTCCCATCTCACCGACATGAACTAGTGTAGACTTATAATTTGCGTCACACACAGCCATAAGAACTATGCTGAAGGTCTTTTTATAGTTAAAAAAGAGACTGCCGGAGTTAGGTGGTGCCTGTATTTGTACATGCTTGCCATCAATCGCACCCACATAGTTGGGGAAATTCCATTCCTCTAAAAAGCCTGATGCAATGTTTCTTCATTCCTCTTCTGTGGGGTTCCTCAGATACGTCGGTGATAAGACCTGCACAAGCACCTGCGTAACTTCTCTAATAATCAGACGAGCCGTCGATTTTCCCGTTCTACATGCAAATGCAATGGATAAAATTTGGTCTCCTGTTGCAAGGTATCTGAAAGATCGAACAAAGTAATACCCGGGAAAATTTTTTTTTATATGATCATATATAATTATATATAATTATGTATAAGTTTATATGATTAAATATAGTTTTATATAGTTTGTAACTTACTGCAACTGTTTCACCAGCTGAAGGCTGGTGAAATTATGCAAGTCCGCTTGAGTTGTTCATGACGGGTGTAATTTTTGGAGCTCCTCCTGGGAAAAGTTGAAAAAACCCATAAAAACCCTAATACAGACTATTGTAGGTTTGATTCTACACTAGCTGCATCCCTACAGACCTTGGCTATGTTTAATCTCACAAACTAGAATAGCTATTGAAGCTCGATCATAGCTGATTCAACCAAACGCACCCCGGCTGCACTTCGGACATGAGATTGGAAATTCCCAGACTACGATAGCTATGAAAGCTCTATCGTAACTGTACGAATTCCTGCACCAATACTGTAACTAGCTAAAACGAGTTTACTTGAAAATAAAGGATTTAAATGAAGCAAAGCAAGGAAAATAGCAAATAGAAATCAGATTCCTGGCTTCTTATGATAGGTTTGACCATCTGGTCATAAACTAAATTATATTTTGTGATTTCAAGGAAATTAATAATTAACAAAAGAATTTTACAGATTTATCAAATATTATGAAACTAGTAAATTCAAATAACAAGGAAATTTAATTTGTATGATTTTACAAATTTATCCAGACGAGGAAAATCTGGTACTTACGAGATTAACTTAATTCTAACCTTAAATTTATGAGCGTTCTAGTTTGTTTCTCTTCAGTTTGAGTTTGATTTTTCAAGTGAGTATTGAGAAGAATGGTTATAATTGAATTTAAATTTGTTTGATTTCTACGTTATAATTGTGCTTTACAAATTATACGAGTTTAATTCTTTTATATTGAAAGTTATTCTAATGCCGCTTTGGCTAATAGAATTTATTGGTTATGAGAAGCTAATTGCTTAGCTGCCGCTTTGGCTGACTGGCGACAAAGATAATATAGTGAGACGTGAAGGCCGCTTGGCTCGCCTAACGCTGAAGATGTGCCGTGGCGTCGCCCTTTATATACCGTATATTCGGTGTCACGTGGTGTCTGATGATCGCATCATGATGTGTTGTGTATCGTCCATGTGATCCAGCTTTGTATTAGTGCTCGATACGATACAAGTTATGGATAATGTTTATATCGATGGACTAATTCCATAGGGGCGTAAGGAACAAAAAAAAAAATTTTTTTTGCGGATATGCCCATAAGATTCTCCATTGCATGAAAAAGATTTTGCCACTATAAAAACGAATTTTTTTTTTTTGCAGCTTACGCCCGTTTGGCGTTAGTCCATCGATATAAAATTATATGTATATCGACACATAAGTATGTATAAATATATATAGGTTTATATGATTATATAAAACTATATAAAATTTTATATATAATCGCATCGCATGGCTTTATATCACTGTCTAGAACAATACATTGTTATACATTAATAGTACATTATGCTGTTGGGAGAGAGGTGAGCGATTTTGATGAGGGTGAAGTTTGCTGCGCGAGCGAAGCGAGGGCAGCTTCACCCGAATCAAAATCGTGCCTCTCTCCCGAACGACGTACGATATTTTTTCTCATACATGCATCAAACTAACCCCATTTCAAGCGTGTCTTACGAGAGAGAAGACTCACATACCCCATTCGGCCGTGATATGTAGTCGTCGCATGCGCTTTCACGCGATTTGGTTAGGTATGAAGCCTAAGAAGCAACCGTGCGCGTAGGCATGATAATATGAACGCATTAGTACACGATGCTGTTGGGGTGATGTACGCGATTTTGATTCGGGTGAAGTTTGCTGCCCGAGCGAAGCGAGGGCAGCTTCACCCGAATCAAAATCGCATCTGTCTCCCTGACAGCTTCATGTAATACGTTCATATCATGCCTATGACGCGCACTTTTGGTCCCTAGGTTTGATAACTAACCAAATCGTGTGTCTGCGCATGCGTCGAGTAACATATCACGGCCGAGGGAGATATGTGAGTCTTCTGTCCCGTAAGACATGCTCGATATGGGGTTATTTTGACGCATGTAGGATAAAAAATATATAATGATTATTGTCATATAATCATATAGTTTTTTGTCATCACATATAAATACTTACAGTATATGAACGTGAATGGTGACAGATAATCGATGATTGTCAAGTCATTTTTTACTTGAGTGTATATTCTTTCTTTAATTTTGACGCAAAAATGTGCACTTTGTAAATAAATACATTCAATAAATATTACAATTCGGAAATATTAGGTGAACTTGATCGATTTTAAAACTTAACTTTTATATATTCATACAAAAGTTGTAAAAAAATGAAAAGTCACGCGTTGATCATTGAAGGTATACTTTATATTTATTATCATAGAAAAAGTAAATATATAATTCAAAAATTAAATCATAGAAGAACGTTTCTCCATGATTGTTTTTATTACTTGATTAATTTTCATGTTCTAATGAAGGAAATCGAAGTTACCAAATATTGAATAATTTTGACATCGTTTTAATTGATAATTGTGACAGAAAATTTTCCTTTGAAAAAATGCACTTCCAGGAAATTAAAAAAATTAGTGGGGCATTTTTGTCATGTTTTTTTTTTTTATTGACATAATTGATAATCAGCATTCATGTAAATTAACTCTGAATTCATCAAATTACTTAAATGCTTATTTAATAAATTTAATTTGATTTAATCCGGTCGTTGGGTTCTAATTCGATTTTAATTAACAAAAAGTTGATTTTATAACATAATTTGGACTCCTCAATACTGTCGGTGGGAAAAAGGATGGGTCTGCCATGCAAAAAGCCACCTACACAGATTTTTATTGATCGTGTTGATCTCTAAGCTAACTACCGGACTCTCGTGATCTATGATCTCGGAAGCCGTTATGTCACTAAGCCAGAGCTTAGGCTACTTGTTTACAGAACCGAGATGTTTCGCTAGGTCTGTTGTCCTGCTATCGCGATTTTAATTATTAAAGCTAGCTGCAGATCCAGTACTTGAGATCCGAGACCGCGTGTCAGACTCGAAATAACAACAACTGGCCCTCGAACACAAATCCGTAAACTAGCGTCGTTCGCTTCTGTTGATGGTATCTGAATCGCTATCTATCTGGCTTGTTGATGGTGTTTCAAATCTCAAACAGGAATAGAGAAATGTCAGGCAAGTTTCAGTATTAACCGTAATGGCATTTATCTATTTAACCAAATAAAAAGGGGTACAAAAAAAAAATGTTTAACAAAATAAATTCTTATGATTAACTTAACTTTAATTTCTTCGTGTCTCGATTTTCAACCGTCTCATCTTTGAGTAAATTTGAGAGTGGTGACTATGCTGCTCTAGCTAGAGTCCCTATGAACTTTATATTATATTTAATATTGAATTGTATTTAATATTGAAATGAGGTACGACGGCCGCTTTGGCTCGATCGTCCGAAATAATATATTATTGTGAGTCGCCTGGGTGCTATACCTCGAATGCGCTGACGAGCTATGTCAGCGCGTGTTTATATACCAATGTATTTACGCTTCTGACGTCACAAGCGTAACGAGTTGGACAAGCCACTTGTCCACTTCTCTTGGCTTCTTCGCGGACCATTCCCAGCTGTCCTTGGCTTGGACAGCTGGACACGTTATAATACATAACCTATCTGCACAAGGGACAAGGGAAGTTTTCTCCACGTTCTATAATGAAGAAGAGCCTTATCACTGCCGATGCCCAGCCCCTTGCTTTATTGCACCATTATAAAAATCTGTTTCTTGGATTAAACCGTCGATACTTAGCCTGGTCGAATTGAATATTGAGGTGGTGGTGATAAACCCTTTTTTGCTCATTCGGACACGAGAAAAACTCACCCTGTATGATATAAAATGATACTCATTTCGAAAATGCGGATTATTTGAGAGGTTGATATTTTTCAAATCATGTTCTCACAACTTTCATTATTTGCTAACATTCCTTGCGAATTAGAGGTTATGAACTGCCGATACTATTTTATTTCTGATATACATTCTTCAATTTCAGTTCCACATACATACATTTTTCAATTTCATAAATATGTTCTTCACTTTTACTTACTTTCGTTGGATGCGATAACCTGTTAATTTTCGTTCAAAGTTGACTATAAACAGCACTTCGGGACGATCGAACAGGACGCGAATAATTGACCGATACGGAATATACTTCTAGTCAGCTAACCCGGTTGACCCGGCAGCGGAATGATCCGATAGACGCCCAGGATTGGTCCGGGCTGTGTGTGAGTAAAGCCTGGCGCACAGACTTTTCCAGTACGGCGGTCCGGATCCGCGACACGGATACACGCACACATGTCCGTTGACCAATCAGGGCCAGACAGTGATGTCGGTCCGGACCGGATCGTACCGCGCGGCGGTCCATTCGGCGAAGCCTGTCACGTGTCTGCGCGTGCCACTTGGACCGTTGTTTGCGACGTTGCACGATCCACGAGGTACTGCTGTCAATTTTTCGACAATTGTGTTCGAGCTTATTTTCTCGCGTAGATCGCGCTCGAAAAAGGTAAGTGCTCCAGATTTGGAATTGAAAACATTGTGTACATAATGAATTGAGTTCTCACTTTTCAATTGATTTGTTTCCTTATCATCGTCTTCAAATAGATAAAAACGGGAGACTTATGGATAACGATGAGCTTTTAGAGCTCGGAGCTCTGTGTATGATGTTATTCCTGATGATACGTAGGAGGAGACGATTACCTGATAGATGGGCCAATCGACGTTGGTGGGTGAGGCCAATAAATCTAAACAGATTGACTTTAGGCGATCACGATAATCTATTTCAAGAGCTGAAAGATGATGCAACCATGTTCTTCCGGTACACCAGAATGGATGTTCCAACTTTTACTGAGTTATTAAATATGGTTCATCCATATTTGATAAAAAGTCATCCCCGAGCATTGAGCCCAGAATCTCGGCTGGCAATAACGTTAAGGTATACAATAGTACATTACGATACCAGTGCGGTGAAACTTTTTCTGACGAGTGTTAGGTTGCAGCACGAGCTGAAAGCGAGTGTTGCAATGACACGAGATCAGAAGAAGTTTTTCCGTCGTACGAAATTTTACTTCATGAGGTCTGGAAATGGGGATTTTTATAACGCCTGCATGAAAAAGTCGCTTGTTTGGGGCTCTGAAGCGGTTATATTGTGGCACTTTTCTGACGTTTGAGTAGGCGATGCCAACATGAAACTAATTGCATGTCAAACGTGCGCAGTGCGTTTTGCGCACATCGAGCGTGCACAACATGATTTTTGTTACGCACGGCGTGCGAACAAGAGCATTTTATAATCATTCATCCCAGTCGACGCGCTATCTCCGTGAATCGACTCAATGTTTTTGTTATGGTTGTTTACATTGACAACAGAGCCCCACAAGCAACTTTTTCATGCATTTGTTATAAAAAATAGCGTTCGATACTCCCGCGAAATGAGGCGTTTAGGGTTGTCCGATGTCTTCAGCACTCACTTCGTCTCGGCTGCCGCCTCGACTACGTTTCGTGCTGAAAACATCGGACAAACCTATAAACGCCTCTCATTTCGCTCTCGTATCGAAATCTACTATTAACCCACGCGCAGCGTGGATTAAACGTCCATTATCACACTGCGTGAAATAAACATTCTTTCGATTTGACTGCATTTATCCACTTTCTCAGACATACAATACAATTTCACACATGTCATTAAAAAATGCAAGACATCTATTTCCTCATTTTATTTCAGGTACTTAGCTTCGGGTGACCAAATAATCTCAATTGCACTTGCATACAGGATTGGGGAATCCACTGCAAGACAGATAATAAAAGAAGTTTGTGAGGTACTAGCGCGTGTCCTCCAGCCAAATTATTTGCAAAAGCCCACTGAAGAACAGTGGAAAAATATAGCTGCCGGATTGTTGGACCAGTGGAATTTTCCCAATTGCGTTGGTGCAGTTGACGGAAAGCACTTTCTCATAGAAGCGCCTCCCAACTCCGGAAGCTTGTTCTTCAACTATAAAAAAACTTTTAGCGTTGTCTTACTCGCTGCGTGTGATTTCAATTACAAGTTCACTTTAGTACAAGTCGGAGACATGGGGAGTAACAGTGACGCGGGTATATTCGCGGATAGCCTTATTTCGGATCTTATAACAGCACATCAGCTTAACCGGTTCACTGGTAATGGCACATATATGTGCAAAAAAAAAGTGTCCTAAAGTGCATATAAGTGTATATTATGCACTTATATGCACTTTAGGACACTTTTTTTTTGGCACATATATGTGCCATTACCAGTGAACCGGTTAATTTGCCGGAGGGTACTGCTCAGCTCCCCGGCAGTAACATACGGGCTCCATGTTTTTTTGTCGGCGACGATGCTTTCCCCTTATCCATGACAATGTTGAAACCCTATCCCGGTCAAGGATTAACTGAAGAGAAAAAGATCTTCAATTATCGACTTTCCAGAGCCCGCAGGGTCATCGAAAATGCTTTCGGAATATTGGCATCTCGATGGCGCGTCTTTCGGAAACCAATTGCTATGCACCCAGACTCCGTAGACAAAGTAATCCTTGCAGCAATCTGTCTTCACAATTTTTTAAAAACAAGAGACGAAGCATTAGCACCTGCGAGAAGAATTTACTGTCCACCTAATTTTATTGACAGGGAGGACAGAATTGGAAATGTCCAGCCTGGTAGGTGGAGAGAGGAAGAAGACTGTTGTCTTCAACAGTTACCACCTGCTCCTTTACAAAATGATCCTGCCAACGCAATTATTTTACGAAACTCACTAGCTGAGTATTTCATGACACCAGAAGGAGCAGTACCGTGGCAATCCGACCGTATCCGATATCGAGCCATCGTAGAAGATTGAATAATTGACACTCTGTGCAAACCTTATCAAATTGAGACAACATTCACATCCGATGTACGGTAACAAATAAAACAAAAGATGACATTATTTTTTAATTTAATCATTATCCCAACCCAACAATCAATCTGTTATCATAGTTTCAAAAGTTACGAAATGATTATCAAAGACATATGATATATTTTTAGGATAATAAACACTTATTCAGTACAACTACATGTAGTAATTGCTTATTATTGCATCACACAGATGTCGCCCTGCAGAGAAAAGACATTTGTTAGTCCAAGAAAAAAAATTAATTGAAAGTACCCCAGCTTTTGGAATGTTGAAAGGACTTTCATTTTCCTTATTGAGTAGAGTAGAATTTGTTGTTCTCTCCCCATGCCCAATCACAAAAAAAAATTTGAAATATTATTAAACGTTCTCTTTCTATTATATTAAAAATATTGAGTAACTCTAATTTATAGCAGCACTTTGCATGACTTCGTTATCTTTGGAATCATTAGGAACCATAATGGAGCTTAGAAAGGAAATGAAATACTTATATATGAAATGAATCAAACACCAGACATCTTTCAGTTTCTCTGAAACAAAATTTCTAATATGCTTTTTTTTTCTATTTTCTGCTCTTCTGTCATGGTATTCAGTTCTGCAGCAATTAAATTGCCAAAAATTTGATCTGAAGTTAAGGCTACGTTCTTTCCACTCTCGAGGCGTTCAGGATTTTGTATTCGGTTTTGTATAGCCGATGATGGACTTATAAAAGATGCTTCGAGAGGATCAAACTTTTTAGATTTTACGCTGTCCTTGTTAAAACAAGCCTTGGGTGTATCAAAATTGAACGAATAAGATGGGCTCGGAGACGTAGCAGGTCCTGGACTTGAACACATCGATGCACTTGGAGATGCTATATACTGATAGTTCGATGTTGGCGTTGATCTTCGTGATGAATGAGGTGATGGTAGCATAGGTGACGTCAATATCGGCCTACCTGAAGATCTCTTCTGTACATTTGTGAGTGTATTCAAAGCGGGCGAAGCTGGAGCTGGTGAAGTTGACGGCGTTGGAAATGCATCAAATATTTCAGGAATCGCAAAATTCTCAGTCTGAGCTGTAGCCTGATTTACAGTTTCCGAAACAGGCTGTGTCGGAGAAGGCATATTGGACACTGTTCTGCTAGAGGCTAATACCGGTGTTGCAGTGACCGGAGTTGGAATGGGTGGACTCACAGCCACAGTTAGCGGAATAACAGATGCACCTACAACAAGTATACAGTATTTCTAAATGAGATTAAAAACGCTGAAGTTGATGTGAAAGTTGACATACCCAGATCACAATTTTTCGGCGCAGCGGAAGATGTGAAAGAGGCAGGACTTGGATCTGTTATCCTAGTCGAATCCAACTCTGGTATAGCAGGGATCACAGGCGGAGATTGCAATGTTGGTACAGTGGCTGGTGATGTAAACAGAGATGTACTCAGAAGTCCTTGAGCATCGGAAGATGAAATGGGTGTCGCAGAGCACACATTTGGAATTGTCAGTCCGGGATATGTTTGCGCACCGTCATGTAACACAAACGAAGTAATACTCGTGAATGAGTAAGGTGGCGTGTTATGGTACATTTGATGCGGCTTTTTCACAGGAGGTGTACCGGAGGATGAGACATTCGTGTAACTCCTATAAAATATCAATCAGAATTGGATAATTTCCAAATTAGAATTTAATAACAATTGAAACAAATTCTTTGTATAACATTAAAACTTAATTCTTGAGATCATGCATAAATAATGAAGTAGCTAACTGAATAATCTTACCTCCTTTTGCTTCCACAATTTTCAATGAAGGACATATTTTGATAATAAGCGAAACCTCTCCTGTTTGTCAGGCCACTGTCGCTTCTTGTCTCTAAAGCACGTTTTCTTTTTTCCCGTCGATAACATTCTTTCAGTTTATTCCACCGATCCAAGCAGTCAGCAGCTGAAATATTGTTATGTACAGTCTATAGCTAATTTCAACATAATTCAATCAAATTGATTTACTGTGAAAGAATATTTTCTCCTAATAAAGTTACCTGATTGGCCCATTATTTCTCCAATTGATTGCCAACAACTCTCTTTTAATACTGTGTTTTTGTCATCTTTTAAGCCCATATTGTATATAATTGGGTATTTTGATACCAGATCGATAAGTATACCAAAATCCATGGTATTCGACTGATCATCAACTACATCTTGGAAGTTGTCAGGAATATTTTCCTGCATGCCTAGTGAGTCCATATCAGCAACTGGAAAATGAGTTTGTGTTCCGAATGGATTTTCTTATCATGAAAATAACTCATTTCATTTAAATAACGAATTGCCTGATGACGTTCACGAGGAGAATAGCTAGTCGATTTTGAAGAAAGAGAAAATAGATAGGTATTAGTGTAAACAGGTGTTGTTTAATGCATTCTGGCGTCTAGGTTCTCTCAGATATTCTAGTTTGTGAAAGATGAAAATGTTTCATCAACAATATGCTCTGAGAAAATATTTTGTCAATATTTGCATACTTTTTCTCAAGATCATTTCAGAAATGAATTTTTTAGACAATTTCACGATCTAATCATTATAGCTGTTTCACTCCCAAAATACCGCTCTCACTAAAAATCATGTGAAGAAAAAAATTTAATACGTATACAAATTTTTGTTCGATCCCAATCCTTAAAATGCGTGAATTCAAAGGGTTACATACACCTCAGACAGCTAAAAGTAGGGTTATGTTAGGAATTTTTTTTTGTCTCTAAAACTGAATTTTATTGAACAACCATGATATACATTTTAAAGTATGACAATTTATCTAGATTGTGTAAAAATGTGGTTAAAAAATTTCTAACAGTGAAAAAGTTACAGTCGTTTTCCTGGGACGTGTTTTTTGTTGACAGCATTTGCGGTACCAGACGTGCCTCTGCCATTTTTCATCTTTGAAACAAAATTTTGGTTTTTTGAAGTAGATAGATAGAACTAGTACTTATCGAGCCGTTTTGTCGATACTTGACATCTTTTTTTTTTTTTTCATCATAAGCACTGAACCTTTTCGAGGCTGCCTGTTTTATTCCAGTGACTGTCATGACCCGAAAAAATTGGATTTTTGAACTCCGGCTCGATATGTACTCGTTTTATCTATCTACTTTGAGGATGAAATATTTTTTTTGTTTTTTTTTTTTTTAGATAAAAAAAAAATTGTCACGTCAGGTACCGCAAACGCCGTCAGCAAAATCACGTCCCAAGAGAACGACTGTAACTTTTTCACCCACTGAAATGTTCCAACCAAATTTTTACACAATGTAGATAAAATGTCGTACTTCAGAATGTATATCATGATTGTTCAATAAAATTCAGTTTTGTATAAAAAAAAACAAATTCTCAAAGATAAGCCTAGTTTCAACCGTCTTAGGTGTATGTAACCCCTTAAAGGAACAATAACTCATTTCAGTTTACTTGCGATGAATGTGATGTATAAATTACGGATATTATTTGACAGTTTATGAAATTGTATCGAATGATCTTAATTATTTTCACATGATGTAAAGTGAAGTGAAATATCATGTTTAATGTTGCGAAAGGTAGAGGTATACGGAATCGAGGTTATGGACGGTATGATGATGTGTTGTAAGTTATGAAAATGTAATTGTATGGATTTGAAATCATCCAAGATACTGCCTTGCATGGATAATACACTGATATCATGCACTTTCAATTCCAAATCTGGAGCACTTACCTTTTTCGAGCGCGATCTACGCGAGAAAATAAGCTCGAACACAATTGTCAAAAAATTGACAGCAGTACCTCGTGGATCGTGCAACGTCGCAAACAACGGTCCAAGTGGCGCGCGCAGACACGTAACAGGCTTCGCCGAATGGACCGCCGCGCGGTACGATCCGGTCCGCACCGACATCACTGTCTGACCCTGATTGGTCAACGGACATGTGTGCGTGTATCCGTGTCGCGGATCCGGACCGCCGTACTGGAACAGTCTGTGCGTCAGGCTTAAACGGCCGCCCTATACGTGTTCCGTTTATGGCACACGGCATACAGCAAAGTCTGAGCTCCAGGCTTCAGCGAGGCTTCATAGCGTGCGGAAGGGATTTGTCGCAGGAGTTTGTAGTACGTCGACAATCAGATGTCGGAGAAGAATAAATTCATACTAGGGTGAATCTACCAGTGAATGGACGGGGACCAGTGAATGGCCATTCTCACACAAAGTATATCTGTATATAGTGATTTTAACATGGCCGCCCATTCACTGGTAGGTTCACCCTAGTTAAAGAAGATGTTGCCATCTCAGGACATCGTTACTTCCTCTGACACAGCAAGGTGAGAGTATAACCGACTATCATGAGAATTTATAAGTCTTGTAAGTCATTTCGATATTCGTTAACCTTGTATCCTACGTACCTAGTTACTGATCGCCCGCTAACTCTTGAGGAGAAATATCGCCGACGTCGTTGTCCAAGCGGACCCCAGGCAACAGACTGCGAAAAGTGATCGAGAACCAAGCAGGGATCGAAGAAATGAGAGCTAGCAACAGTGTCGGCGAGGCTTGACAGCGTACGGAGTAGCTTCGTTGCAAGGGTTCGTAGCCCATCAACGATATTCATCGAACATTTCTTACTCGTCTGACGAGCATTCAACGTTCATGTCTCGTAGCAGGCAAAGCAGCTTCGTCGGAGATGTTCCTAGTGCGACGAGGAGCTGGGTTACCAGGGTTCGTAGGCCGTTGACGATATTCATCGAACATTTCTTATTCGTCTAACAACTATTCAACGTTCATGTCTCGTATCAGGCGAAGAAGCCTCGTCGCAGATTTTCCCAGTGTGACGAGGCAGCGTACGAGGAGCTTCGTTGCAAGGGTTCGTAGCACGTCGACGATATTCATCGAACATTTCTTACTTGTCAGACGAGCATTCAACGTTCATGTTTTTCCATCTTGCGGAGGAGCTCCGTCACAGGTGTTTGTACTGCGTTGGTAGCGTACAGAGGAGCTTTGTTGTCAGAGGTTGCAGTGCGTTGGCAAACATTTCGTAGTAAATTTTGTGCGGCAAGGCTTCGCCAGAATCCAGAGGAGGACCGCAGTATAATAGCCGATTTGATTCAACATCTTCCGATGGTCGATAATAAGATTCATTCGGCTCTTCGATGGAGAATGTGTTCAAAATGACCACTTTCGGCTGCGCTGCAATATCCCAAGCGGTCATAAAAGGCACGGTTCATATTTCTGATAGTCTGAGGATCTACGTTATTCAGAATGTCTAATATTCGAGCCCGCAGCGCAGCGACATTCTCTATCGCCTGGTCTGCGTGCACCTTGTTCTTCACGTAGCTTCACAGAGAATAGTCGAGGGGTGACAGATCTGGCGAGCGCGGAGGCCACTGAACCGGACCACCTCTCCCAATCCAACGTCCCGGAAACTGCTCGTCCAGATATCGTCTAACGTCAACGGTGAAATGTGGTGGCGCCCCGTCCTGTTGGAACCACATCGGACCCTATACCGAACAAAAGTATCGGAAGTTGAAGCATGTTATTGAATAACGAAGAATTTCCAACAAAGATGTACTAACATCCACTTTAAGTGCTCTTAAGGGGACCCGGTGGTCTCGAGTACGAAAATTTCACCTATTTTCACGATTTTTTTTTGCCATTAAAAATTTGAAAAACGATGTTTCAACTTTTTGGGCTTATTACTACGTTTATTGAGCATACAAAAATAATCTGTTTTCATTTTAAAAACAATATTTCTTATTATGAAAATGCCGCTGAAGATGACCCTCTCGAAAAATCGGACCCGGACGACGCAAGTGATTTCGAGACTTCTACTCATCTGAAACACAAAATTCAAAAAGATTCTCAATCAGAAAGAGTGCAGTTATGGTAGGAACTAGAACGAATCGAAAAAATTAAAAATTGACAAAATGGCGCGCTTTTTAAAAAAAAGGTCGTACAATCGGGGATTTTTTCACTAGTTTCTTAGTGTAAACAATAGGAAATTATTTGAATAAAATTATGATTCTAGTTCCAACGATAGCCATACATGTTGTGAACAACATATCCAAATTTCAAGTCATTCGGTTGAATAGTTTTTTTGTTTTCACCTGCGTCGTGCCGGAAAAAGTCGTTTCGAGATAAATGAGTTTAAAGTTTGAGGTACAGATATTTCAAAAAATTGAGCAAATTTTGAATACTTACAGTAAATCCCTTCAGAACGTTCGTATTCCTCGATTTGCTCCCTCCTGTATATACTATATACAGGTATATATTTGGGAGAAGGGTCGGGACAACTGCCGCGCTCCGAGCGCTAGACCCATGAGGAGCGCGCGGACCGCTGTCTACCTGGTTAATGGGCTGTAGAAGCTATAATATTAGGAATTTCCGCATGAAAATTTCACGGTATATTCTTAAGATACTATACTTTCGAAAGATCGAGAAAAAAAATCGATTTTTTGAAATTTCTAGACCACCGGGCCCCTTTAAAGCGGGTACTATCTGTTCTCGCAGCATTCTCAAGTATCTTCCTCCGTTGAGATTTCCCTCCACAAAGAATGGTCCGATCACTCTGCTGCGGTAGGTTCCAGCCCACACCATCACCTTTTCTTGGTACTGGGTATGGGATTGTACCAAGCAATGAGGATTCTCCTGCGACCAAGTTCTACTATTCTGCCTGTTTGGCGCACCGACTCGCACCACTGCCGCCTCGTCTGAGAAGCAGATCCTGTCGATGAGGCCCGGGTCTGCCCGAGTCGAAATTTTTCGCCTATTCAGCTGCTCTAAGCCCTCAAATCAACCTATTTTGACCCTGCCCAACCTATAGCGCCTATTTTGCCCCGCGAAGTCCTACTCGCAGTGGAATTGTACTCCTATTTAGCTGCTCTAAGCACTCAAATCAACCTATTTTGATACTGCCCAACCTATAGCGCCTATTTTGACCCGCGGAGTCCTACTCGCAGTGGAATTGTACTCCTATTTTAATTCTCTACAGCCTACTCAACCTCATTTAGTACTGTTCAACCTGGAACCCCTACATTGAACCGCTACGTTCTGATCAGGGTTGGAAGTCAATAATTATTTTTACCTATTTCATTAGCCATTATTTTGATAATGCCCAATTAAACATTTTTCAATCATACGTTATATTTGTGATGCGTCGTTAAACTTTCTTTAATCATCCATTACGTTGATGATGTGTAATTTAAAAAACTTGAATTGAATATCACAAATGGATTGCATATATGAAATAATTTCAATTACGCACACTGAGAGAAATTCTATGTGTAAAATCAACATTTTTGATAAAATTGAAATTTTTTAATAACCAAAATAACTTTAGGAAACAGATGTATAGTTAAGATATCTTAGCTGCATTAAAACGTTGATATCATTGTGACTGATGCTAATTTCAAAATTAATAAGGAAACGTGATATATTATTTCAACAGATAGTTTAGCGTAGTCGGTAGAGCGTGCGACTAGTAATGCGAGCGAATGCGTGCGTCCCCGGAACGAATCCCGGCCAAAATAATGAGAAGTTTTTCTAATCTGCGAATTAGCAATATTTCTCTCAGTGCATTACAAACGTAATGTGTAATTGAAATATTTGTAGCATAATTAAGATAAATTTTGATTATGCTTATTGAATGACGTTTTGAATTTTGATATTCACCCCATAAATCCGTGATCACGAATTTCTAGGGTCTGGAGGGTTATACGAGGTTCTCGGGAAATCCTATTTTGAGCCTAAAAGTGGCAAATTGTCCGATATCTGACTGTTTTGGGTGCAAAGTAGGAGGTCATTTTACATTGAAAGTGAACCTCCGGTGACCCTGCACATCCTCCTGAACGATAGGAGTTACAGGTCGAAAGTAGGCGCTAAATTTCGACTCGGGTGCATTCAGACGGTCGATCATGTTTTCACAGAAAACCATCCGACTCTCAGCATCGAGCTCACTAAGCTGCTGGTGCGGTTGAAATTTAAAAGCCTTATATTTGTTCGAACGTAGCACTTTGCGTGACGTAGACTTCACTACGTCACACTCTTGGGCGATTTAAGAAAGAAGTTCATCGAGCCCCTCTTCGACTGTCAAGCAAATGTTCAGTTTGACTTCCTCTGACAGGCACTTCCTAGGCTGAATGACTTTATTTAAATGTGTATCCAGATTTCCAGTTTCGCGAAATTTCTTCACGATTTTGTGAATAGTACATCCCGCGGGAACCGGCCGATCCGGGTATGTTGCCGCAAAATAGTCGGAAATATGCCGAAGACTCGTACCTTGCTCATGGAGCCGTACCATCTCCACCCTTTCCGCAACAGTAAAAATTATTCTTGGCATTTCAGTACACTATTAGAACTAAGTTTAACCACCCGTTTACGCAGATGAAATAAATAATAATGAACTCAAATTTACGATTTTTAGTGTCTGTTCACCACACGATAGTTTTTCCTTGTCACTAAAAAGTGTCTGTTCACCACACAAAAGTTTATTTAATAATTGATAATAATTTTATCAGAAAATTATCGGAAAATCGCTTATCACACGGCACTTTCTTTACGCAATTTGCTAAGAGACTTAAGGGGGTATAGGACTGCTGGTGCCTTTAGAACAATCATGTTCTTCTGGGTGGGATTACAATGAGCGTATTCGAGGTAGGCAAATTATATTTGAGTACATGTTTATCGGACTCAAAATGAACCTCAAAAAAAATATGAATGAACAAAATATTGATAAATATAGATATTGAATCAGCACAGGTTTTTTTGCAGATTCGTAGCTGGCCCGCATGATCACTCAAAAACCAAGGCACTGAGAAAGCTGAAACTTTCACGAGATCTTCATAATACCTTTGTGAACAGTGTGAACCAGTCGCATCAACGGCAAAATTCTGTGAGGGATTTTATGAACGAAGAACAGGATTTTTTTCCAATAAATTCCAAAAATTTTCGTTTTTTTCGAATATTTTTGACATTTTTTTTTTTGTAAATCAATGAGACTGGTTCACACTATGCACAAAGGTATCATAAAAATTCCATGAAAATTTCAGCTCTCTAAGTGGCTTGGCTTTTGAGTTATCATGCGGGCCAGCTACGAATCCGGAAAAAACCTGTGCTAATTCAATAGCTTCGGATTTCTATATTTATCAAGATTTTGTTCATCGATATTTTCTTGAGGGTTCACTTTGAGTCCAATAAACATGTACTAAAATATAATTCGCCTATCTCAAGTACGCTCATTGTAATGACACCCAGAAACATATAATTGCTTTCAAGGCTCCAGCAGTCCTATACCCCCTTAATGGCCTCGATAAGAATATGGGGACAGGGGTCTTCTTCTTCTTTTCCTCGGCTGGCTATCGGCACAGGGGAACACAGTGGTCCTGAAGGATCATAAAATGCCTTGAAAATGGATCGAAAATCGGGTTGTGGGATATGATTCCGGGTCATTCGTAGGTTCGAAATTCGAAAAAATCAAAATCCTAGCTGCTCCCTTTCTCGAGGAATCGATATTTTTATGTTTCCAACGTGAATTTTCACGATTTACGTTCTGTATTCGATTGGTATTGATCAAATATTTGGCAACTCGTACATGAATAGGTTTATCATTCCACTTTTAGTCTCACCCAGTACCAACGACGAGGACATAGTGGTAATATGACCTCATTTTTTTTTTTTTTTTTAAATTTTTTATACTTTTTTTATGATTAAATTTTTTTTTCTTTATACTTGAAATATGGAGGGAGGAAAATTCAAGCACGGCTTTCAGTAATTTTGAAGCATACAACTCATGATCGATATTGTTTATTTTGTTACGAACCCAGACCTTCAAAAATTCAGGGTGGACTGATCTCCGCTTTGCTCACACCAAAAGCCTAAGCCATTATTATACTCTATGAATTTCAAGCTTTCTTCAACGTGTGTAAGAATGATGTGAATTTTTAGTGTTCATGAGAAATTATTGATGACCTTCAGAGCTTTATGTAATTCACATAATATGTGTTTATCTAATGGCCACTGGACTTTACCTGAGGTAAAACAACAATTCACAACTTTCATTAAGTATTGACTCTATCGTTCGTATACCTATTAATTCATACTATATGAGAATTTATCGGACGAGACGAACCAAATTAATAAATTAAGTCTTCTAACTGAGGAAAGATTCTTCCTCTGCATAGAGCGTGCAGTCCCCAGAAAGACCGAAAAAAACTGAAAGTGCATCGAATTGATTTTTGAAGTGAAAATTCCTTCAGCCCGGGTTTGGACCGGGATAGAGTCACTACTCAATGAAAACACAGGCCTGTGGACTAAGAGGTCAATTACATTAACACAAAATTCGAGTGAAGATTCTTCCAGTCTTTCAGTGGTCTAATTGGACAAGGCGTCGCAGTACAAATGCGCAGGTCCCGGTTCAAACCCGGGCTGAAAGAATTTTTACTTGAAAAATTAATTTGATGCACTTTCAGTTTTTTTCGGTCTTTCTGGGGATTGCACGCTCTATGTAGAGGAAGAATCTTTCCTCAGTTAGAAGACTCAATTCAATAATTTGGTTCGTCTCGTCCGATAAATTCTCAATAGTATGAATTAATATCACCTCAGGTAAAGTCCAGTGGCCATTAGATAAACACATATTATGTGAATTACATAAAGCTCTGAAGGTCATCAATAATTTCTCACAAACACTACTAATTCACATCATTCTTACACACGTTGAAGAAAGCTTGAAATTCATAGAGCATAATAATGGCTTGAGCTTTTGGTCTGAGCAAAGCGGAGAATCAGTCCACCGTGAATTTTTGAAGGTCTGGTTTCGTTACAAAATAAACAATATCGATCATGAGTTGTATGCTTCAAAATTACTGAAAGCCGCGCTTGAATTTTCCTCTCTCCATAATTGGAGAAAAAAGGGAAAAAAAATTTTAATCATAAAAAAATTATAAAAAAAAAAAAAAAAAAAAAAATGAGGTCATATTACCACTATGTCCTCGTCGTTGGTCCTGGGTTAGACTAAAAGTGGAATGATAAACCTATTCATGTACGAGTTGCCAAATATTTGATCAATACCAATCGAATACAGAACGTAAATCGTGACGTTGGAAACATAAAAATATCGATTCCTTGAGAAAGGGAGCAGCTAGGATTTTGATTTTTTCGAATTTCGAACCTACGAATGACCCGGAATCATATCCCACAACCCGATTTTGGATCCATTTTCAAGGCATTTCATGACCCTTCAGGACCACTGTGGGAAGAAGCCGTTGGGTCCGACGTCAATCACAATTAGTGCGAACCAATCACTGGCCCGGAATTCGAAACATCAGTTTCGCGCACTAGGCGCACCAGGGGTGAACAACCCTTTTCGGCTCTCTTGGGCCTCTCTGAAGGCCCAAGAGGGCCTCCGGTTCGAACAAATATAAGGCTTTTAAAGTAGTATGGTCACTCTCCAAAGTGATCGTTGAGTGTCCGTAAAATAAACCAAAAAAATTTATGAAAAAACTATGATTTATAATTGAAAATTCTCTTCGTGAATTATGAAATTTATGATCATAAGAATTAGTCGATTATTCTGATTATTTTTCACTCATTACACAAATAAAGTACCTTCGTTGACCAGAGTCTTTTTATGTGCAGCAACGCTGTAAACTCCTCTCTCAATAAATGAATGAAGAAATATTTCCTTCTCAATACATGAGCGTTATAACCTCAATATACTGTCACCATGGCCAGTCAGTCACGATATAAGGGAAAATTTGTGAGGAAGAGAAAGACTGAGTGGCGGGAAAATATCATTGTGGCGAATAAAAATCGTAAAATTTCACCTGAAACGTTAAATAACACGTTGGAAATTGACGGATCGAGGATTATGAGTGTAAAAACATTAGCGCAAAACCTATGGTGTCTAGCATGGAATATTCCACTGTCACTCAGGGAAGTTCAAGGCGAACACAGTCAGGGTTTAGCCAGTAGTTTTTTCATGTGTATGAAGTTGGCACCGCCATTTTGTATTTTGAGTAAATTCGATGTTGTGCTACATTGTGCCGTGAAGCTCGTTTTTATAACTCAAAGAATAAAAGTACAATTCCAAAAAAACGTTTCTTCAGCCAGCGCCGCCATTTTGTATTATTGAAAATTTGAAAGTCGTGCCGGATAGCTCTCGGATAGTACATTATTGTGCCGCAAATCGCTTTTCGAAAGCGTCAACCATTTTCACGAAAATGCTAATTTTCGAAAAAATTTCAGTACCGCCATTTTGAAAATAAGAATTTTTGAAACGCCAATGAACAGCGCGTCTGTTGTGCTCTATTGTGCTGTTATCAAGAACTGTGCATCTAGCTCCCATAGCCAGGAAAAAATTGAGTAAATTGGAAGAACGATGCTAACTACTACGGGGGTAAGACCTGCTCAGGAAGTGTTGACAACTTTCAGTGTGTGAAAATTTTGGAATTTCGAAAATTTTCGAACTGTGCCGCGTTGTGCTCGACGAGCACAATCACATTTCTTCTATGGAAAAATTCGCTCGGAGCAATCGTTGTCTACCTACGGCATGACACTTGCTCGGAAAGGGTTAAAAAAAGTTTGAAGATGCGAACGGTTTGGAATATCGAAAATTTAGAAGCTGTGCCGTGCTGTGCTCGACGAGCACAATCACATTGCTTCTCTGGAAAAAATCGCTCGGAGCAATCGTTGTCTACCTACGGCATGACACTTGCTCGGAAAGGGTTAAAAAAAGTTTGAAGATGCGAACAGTTTGGAATATCGAAAATTCACAAGCTGTGCTGGGCTGTGCTCGACGAGCACAATCACATTGGTTTTATGAAAAAAATCGCTTGGAGCAATCGTTCTCTATCTACGGCATGACACATGTTCGAAAAGGGTTAAAAAAATGTAAAAGTCTAATGCCCGGTTTTATAAACATGGGTTAACCCGTGGGTTTCAATAACCCGTAGGTTACCCCACATATACTACCCGTTCAATCTTCATGGACTGTTGGAGGTTAACAGCGATACATGACAGCTGTCAGATAAAAAAAGGTTGAACGGGTAGTATCTGCGGGGTAACCTACGGGTTAGTCAAACCCATGGGGTAACCCACGTTTATAAAACCGGGCATAAATGCAAGAAATCGGTGCCAACTTCACACACATCGAGTCTAATGCAAGATAAATGTTAATCATAATCTCGTTCGGGCCGGTATTCAGCGAAATGTATAACAAACTAGATTCATACCTACTCATTTATCGTAAATGAAAAATCACAATTTGTATTTCAAATCACTTGAATTCTAAATTCTTTATCAATTGGCCGAAATATGCTTTATCGTAAAGTGTGCTTCAGACACGTTAGAACTAGTATTTATCCAAGTTTTTCCAAACTTATCAGTGAAACCATCAACGAGTCATTTTCAATTTATGATTTTTTCATTGTTTACCCTGTCGTAGGTGTATGAAAAAAACAAACTTACCACATTTTCTGTGTGTAAAAAACTCTGAGTCTTCGGTTGAAAATACTTTGGTCCCGATTGAACCATCGCGAAGCAGTGTAGAACATGATTCAAATGAACAATCTCGATTTGAAGCATTATGAGTGGTGAACCATTTCTTGAAAACTTCAAAAATGTCAATAAATAAAGAGCTGAACCCATCGCCAACTTAAACTGAAAGTATCTGGTTCATAGTCAAACGCCCTGCAATAAACATAATAAAAATAATTTCAAATCTGGAAGCAGATGATGCTTGAAATCGAGATTTTGTCTTTAAATCGTCCTCCTCGCGGCTTGTGATAGTTTGAAAGATACTGAGTTTCAAAATTCATCAATCGGATGGCTAGATAGGAGCCGAAATATAATGATGCATCAACGATATCCTTACATTCATTTCACTTCTGTTTTTCTAGATGAAAAAAAAAAAATTTACCGTTATTCATAAATAAAAAAACAGAATTGAAAAGTCCCGTGACATTGTTCGGTTTGATCCGCGGGGAGGCAGCTACGGGTGACATTATCGGCAAAATCGGGGAAAAACGGCTGAAAGTTCCTTAAAATGTGAAAAAAAAAAATACACTCCTTAAGCAAATCGATCAATAAACGAAAAAGTCCTGAGACGCTTCTGGATTCGATGGTTCTATAAAAATATACAGCTGGTAAAGTCAGGAGAGATGCCGCAGTGGGAGAGATGCTACATTTCTTATATCTCCGAGATCTGCCGACCGATGGTGTTGCAATAGTGATTTATGCTCAGTATTAGAGTAACGAAGCAGACGACAGTCGATATTGCAATCGAATTCGTACAAAAAAGAAAGTAATAGCGGAAAGAATTTTCATCGTTGAAATTTCATGCGGCGCAGGGGGGTCTAATAATGCAAGTATCAGTGTCCTCGTTACAGTTTCCATTGATGTTATGGATTTATTGAGTTCCAACGACCTAATTCAAGATATACGTTTTATTCGCAAAGCGAAAATAAGTATTCTAATTGGACAATAACATTAACTGCGGCATCTCTCCCATAGGGTGTGGGAGAGATGCCGGTTCTCACTGTTTTTTGTTAACGTATGTTCTATATGAAAATAAAAGTTTATCCATTTTTGGTCAAAGCCACATTATAGTACATGTACTATGTTGCTAGCGTACAGTGGAGCTTTGTGTGAGAGTTCGTAGTGCGTCGGCGAGCATTTTCTATCAAATTTTTGTGCGGCAAGGCTTCGCCAGAGTCCAGAGAAGGACTGCATATCGTCGGCGTGCTACGAACCCTTGCAACAAAGCTCCTCGGACGCTTCCTCATCGAACCACGAACATTTGCGACAAAGCGTCTCCGCCTGCTACGAGACATGAACGTTGCATGCTCGTTAGAGTAAGGGATGTTCGATGGATATCGTCGACGTGCCACGAACCCTTGCAACGAAGCTGCTCATCACATGCTACCTCATCGCACTACAAACTCCTACGACAAAGCCCCTCCGCACGCTATGAAGCCTCGGTGAGGTACATCTCAGCACTCGGGTCTCCGATAGAAGTAGTCGTTGAGAGACAAAAATGGTTCGAGTAAAATTGTACTAAGTTCGACAGTGGCTCATCGGTAGCCTCTCTTCGATTCCCAAGCATTCGATCTCTGATAAGTTTGTGCGTACACCATAATTCAACAGCAAGGGATCCCTCGATCAACCAATAATCGTTGATAAATTTCAGTTTTCTGTTAATAAATAAATGAATCAATAAATAAACCAATTTTTGACTATGTTGTCTTCAATGATTTACCCTCTATTTACCTGTTCCACTTCGTCTCAAATATCGATCCTCAACACTGATAATCAATACTTAAATCCAATTAATTGACATTTGATTTTAAATTCGTTCATAAATTTCGAAAATAAATGTTCACATCAGGCAAATTTCTTTTATTCGCGTTCAATCTTTTCCATGTTCAGTGCGATGATTGCTTTTTAGGTTAAGTATCAAGGTGGGCTATACGGATTCGGCCTAGCGCGGAAGATTCGGCGGAAGCACCACTGGCTGCCTAGCCCCGCCCGCTGAGCCTTACGCACGTGGTGCGCGCCTGTGTCAGTTTTGGCGTAGGAAGGGGGCTGTCTACTCTCACCGAATCTTTTCGGTATATCTCGAAAACGTCATTTGTCTAATTCCCAAAAATATGTACACAAATTCTATGATGAACAACGATAATTTTATCACTGAAACGATCCATGGATTCCGGTTTTTCCGATTTTTATTTGTAACGGGATAACAATATTGAAATAAAATCGTTCCAAAGGTTGGCTTGCACTGACATAAAATTCACATAAAAATTTATGAAATTGATTCATAAAAAACGAACGAAATAGTTACACAATAACATGAGGTGGTGTCTCGCTAAACATTATACATCCAGGTTACGTCACGTTTGGGCGGATATTCTGCCCATTTGTAACATTCCGTTAATAACATTTTCTAAACATTTCTGCAACGTCCGCAAGTAACATTACATTTGACACATCTATGAATCATTCCAGAAATGTCACATCCAGGCCGTCAAAAAGTTGAATTCTGACGTTACAAAAAATACTCAGTGAAACGTTTTCGGAACGTTGAATGCCTGACGTCTCATTTGTAACATCGGAAATATTATCTTGACGTTATGTACGTGCCGTTTCCGGAGCTATCAATCCACAACGTTGTCTCGTTGTTTCGTCAAAAACGTGTCTGCTACTGATACGGATTAACATTACAGAAGTGTTATGTGTGTAATGTCATTGAACGACCCGTATGCAACATTCATCCAACATTTCGTAAGATATATATTTTCAAAGTTCAATATATCGATGGGCTAATGCCATCAGGTCGTCAGCACAAAAAAAAAGGTAAATTGGAAATACGTTTTCTCCACGAATTTCGTTGTGTAGCTGCGTTTTATATAAGTGTGGAAAAAAAATGTTTACCCTTACGATCCTATGATAATAACCAGTCCGCATCAATATCTCAGATATCTACCCATATAAGCGCATGGGTAAATACTAAATGATGAAATTTAATAAAATTTGGTGTTGGGTGCAATAGGTGTTCACGATAATATGAATTTTTTTTCACATTCCGGTATAAACGATTGTTACACGCATATAGCTTCCTAAAACTCCTCAGAGCACCTGTCAGCAGGTAACCTAGGTCTACATGGCCACCACACCGCACGCACCCAGCTAACGAGCGAGCCGACGCTCTGAGGCCGGCAGCCACCGCACTTACGCGCGACGCTACAACGTAGCGCTTCGTAGAATTTTTGTCTCGTAATTCAAGTGTTACAAGCAAATGACTATAAGCCCCGGTGTCCGGCCACTTCACACGACATCAGCGTTGCCAACCCTACCGCTTTAACGGTATATCTACCGCTTTTTGGCCTAGCCTACCGCCCTACCGTTTTTCTGTCAAATCTACCGTCTAAAGTCCATGCTCCTCGTGTGCCACGAGCTGAGTGCCGACTTGCAATCGAAGGCCTCAGACTGTTGCTCAGTAGTCAGTCCTAATGATGTTTCGCTTGTCGCCCGCGTAACACTTGGCGCTTCAAGCGTCGTTTCAAGTTTCAACGCGTTGGTCTCGACTCTCTTGCAGTCATGATCAATGCTCGAGAGTTCGAGACATTCGATTGGTTGTAGGATAATTGGATTCGACTGTTGTCTGTCAAGAATCGAGATAGTCCACACCGTGTCCACCGTATCGAACAATAAACAGGAAACGAGATCATATTCTGATATCACGTCGCCGGTTACTTTTAAATTCAAATCTCGTGATTGCTGCACTTAAAAAGGTACGTCTGTACGCCCTTGAATATTTTATTTGTTAAATATATGCATGGTTAGGTATCCGAATCCCCGTTTTCTCTGCATATTTCCCAATCCCCACGTTCCATGTGACTTCCAGAGCGCGAAATGGTTTCGGATAGTGATACTGAAGAGAACACACCACCAAAGAAAAAAAGCAAATCGATCAAATATACGCAAAAATACAATTCTAATTGGGAACTCAATCCTGAATTTCGGGGATGGCTCAAGTCAAATTCTAAGGATGTACACTCCGCAATGTGTTCAGCCTGCGACACAGTCATTTCCATAAAATCAGGAAAACTACAATTACAACGGCACGCGAATTCTTCAAAACATATCAAAGTGTGTTCTCTGATGAAAAAACAACCCACGTTGCGTTCCTTACCATCAGTAAGTGGACAGTCCAAATTGGATGTTAAGGTACGAGATCGAGAAATACGCATGGCGGCATTTGTTACCGAGCATAATTTACCTTTCAAAGTGATGAATCATTTACCCCAGTTATTGCGAGCTATTTGCAATGATTCCGAAGTTGCGAAGCGCTTGGCATCTGCACGAACGAAGACCACGCAAATCGTTAAGAATGTTTTGGGCAAAGAGTCTCATGAGAATTTGATAGCGGAAATCCAAAGAAAACAGTTCAGTCTCATAGTAGATGAGTCCACCGATCGCGCCTGCATCAAACACTTGTGCCTTGTGGTAAGGTTTGTTTCGGATGACTACAGTGAAATTAAAGACTGTTTTCTTGAAATGATACCAGTATAAGAAGCTACTGCAGACGCGTTGTTTAAACACATCGTCGCTGTCTTGGAAGGAGCAGGTATTCCCTGGAAAGAAAACATGATTGGATTTGCTGCTGATGGTGCCAACACTATGATGGGCCGATCGCACGCTCTGCAATTGCTTCTTCAAGTTGAAATCCCGCGCTTATTCGTGATGAAATGTATTTGTCATAGCTTCCATCTCTGCGCTTCGTACGCCTGTCTCAAGTTACCGCGGTCTGTTGAAGATTTAGCCAGAAACATTTATAATTACTTCAGCAACAGCCCTAAACGACGGGGCCACTTGGAAGAGTTTCAGCACTTTGTCGATGTGCAACCGCACGAATTATTGCATTCTGCACAAACGCGATGGCTTTCTTTGAAACAGGTAGTCGATAGATTGCTCGAACAATACAGTGCATTGAAGCTATTTTTCACCGATGCCGTTGCGCATGATAGGGTTCTAGCTGCAGAAAACATTCTAACCAGTTTAAATGATCCCATTAACAAGATGTTCCTAGAATTTCTCGCGTACGTTTTACCGATATTTTGTACTCTAAATGTAACAATGCAATCCGAGGAACCCCAAATTCATAAATTCCACCGCAATATTTCTATGGCCCTGAAAACCATACTAGACTGCTACATGAGACCGGAGTATTCGCGAGCTACACCATTGAGTAAAGTCGAGTATAGGAACCCATCTCTCTTTCTACCAATTGAGAATATATATTGTGGTGCAAAACTTGCTATCATTCTAACGGATTCTAGTTTGCCAGCAGATGGGGTTCATTTTTTTAGATTGCGGTGCTTAGACTTCTACATAGAAAGTACAAGTCAAATGATTAAACGTTTCCCATTGGACGATATAACTATAAAAAATCTAGAAATATTAGATCCTATCAACGTTCGAAACACAGCCAGCATCGCAATGATAGCGACGCGATTTCCGAATATCTTACCCCCCAGTGCAATACAAGATCTTGATTCACAATGGCGTATGCTGAGAAATAGTGATATAGATTTCAATGAGAAATCTGTCATGGCTTTTTGGAAACAAGTTAGCTTTATCAAATCTGGGGATTCATTGCCGATGTTTCCGCTTGTGACAAAATTAGTTTTTAGCTTGTTGAGCTTACCTCACTCTAGCGCCAATGTTGAACGGGTGTTTTCGGCTGTGAATAATTTGAAAACTGATTTACGTAACAAATTAGGTACAAAAACGATCGAAGGCTGCTTACATACTAAAAGATTATTGCGAAATAGTGCGTGTCACAATTTTCCGATAGAAAGTAGTCTACGCAACAGGATGAATGTGCATATGTATCATGACGATAGCTCGTAAAATGAAATATTCAGCTCATGTTTCATAGCTGCGTTAAAAAACGTACAACATAATTTAAGTTTCATTTTTCACAATGATTCATACAGATGATTATATGATTATAAAATGACAGAGAAAAATAAATGATACAAAACCCATACAGTGTGATTTAATTTTATTTTCCTCGCTAGTCTTAGTATTAAAAAGTTGAGATATGTTTTAAATTGCTTCATGCATGTGAAATTAATTATATCGATAATAAACGTCTGCTCAAAACATATAGTATAATTAGATACGTATGCATATGGGCCATTCCACGTGAACCGGATCAGTCACCTTTTGGATATATTTTTAATTTTGCATGTCGATTGTCCTTGGGGAGTTGGATTTTTGTGCCAAAGGATTTTTCAATTAGTGCAAAATTCGTTGAGTTATTTGCATAAACAAATTCGTGCAAGGTTTTTTTCAAAAATTCATAACTCCGCCAAAAATGACACTAGACTCAATTTTTTTTTTTCAGCTTACGCGGACAGATTCATAGAATGTATAGAAAAATATGTACTTTGAAAAAAGTTTGTTTATCCATTGTTTATTTAACAATTAAGTTTTCAAAGATTTTTAAAACACACAGTGATACGATCAAAAATTTTTTTAAAAATACTGACATATACTTTGTACTATACTCCAGCCTGTGAATTAATTTTAAGGACGTGTTATTTTTTGTTTTCGAGTAAAAAATCATTGAAGTTGGCGGCGCGCGCCAATTCCGGGTCGACCGACGCCGCGCCGCGTGGAATGTATAATGGCGTGCGTTAGACTGCTGTTCGCCGCTACTCGACGGACGCGTAGCAGCGGTATTCAAAAGTCATTTTCACAATGAAGGACACGATTTAAAAATCTGAAAAAAATACTGTAGTTTCCTAATGCCAACTATAAGCGACACGTCAAGTTTTGAGAACGTGTTCTTTTTCGTTCTTGAAATATTGCAGCTTGAAATTTTAGCATGTATGCTTAGCATACATATATTCGACGGACGCGTAGCAGCGGTATTCAAGAGTCATTTTCACAATGAAGGACACGATTTGAAAATCTGAAAAAAATACTGTAGTTTCCTAATGGCAACTATAAGCGACACGTTGAGTTTCGAGAACGTGTTCTTTTTCGTTTTTAAAATATTGCAGTTTAAAATCTTAATATGTATGCTAAGCATGTATGCTAAGATTTCAAGCTGCAATATTCCAAGAACGAAAAAGAACACGTTCTCAAAACTTGACGTGTCGCTTATAGTTGCCATTAGGAAACTACAGTATTTTTTTCGGATTTTTAAATCGTGTCCTTCATTGTGAAAATGACTTTTGAATACCGCTGCTACGCGTCCGTCGAGTAGCGGCGAACAGCAGTCCAACGCACGCCATTACACGTTCCACGCGGCGCGGCGTCGGTCGACCCGGAATTGGCGCGCGCCGCCAACTTCAATGATTTTTTACTTGAAAACAAAATATAACACGTCCTTAAAATTAATTCACAGGCTGTAGTATAGTACAAAGTATATGTCAGTATTTTTAAAAAAATTTTTGATCGTGTCACTGTGTGTTTTAAAAATCTTTGAAAACTTAATTGTTAAATAAACAATGGATAAACAAACTTTTTTCGAGGTACATATTTTTTTATACATTCTATGAATCTTTCCGCGTAAGCTGAAAAAAAAATTTTTGAAAAAAACCTTGCGCGAATTTGTGTATGAAAATAACTCAACGAATTTTGCACTAATTGAAAAATCCTTTGGCACAAAAATCTAACTCCCCAAGGACAATCGACATGCAAAATTAAAAAAATATCCGAGAGGTGACTGATCCGGTTAACGTGGAATGGCCCATATATGAATTGAAAAATCAAATCTCCCGCTTTCTACCGCTTTTTCCTAGAGGTCACTACCGCTTTGCGTCGAGGCGGACCTGGCAACGCTGCACGACACATCGTGCGGCGACTCCTCCGGTAGCATATTGTCCAGCTATCGCGACCGCCTTCGTCAACCCGACAAGGCATATATACGTGCGGAGTTCTAACTGAATAAATTGTCTGCTGAAATACGCAATCAATTTGCTTTTTATTGGACGATCCCTCCATTTGGGTACATGTCCACCCAAATACCCGATACTCCCGCCTCCACAGCCAGCCGAACCAGCAGCAGACATCAGAAACAACCATCTACGTACACCAGTGCAAACAACAGCTGCAGTTCCTCGAATAAGCCAGGAAGAAATCACCACGCGACTAGACCTGCAGCTCCCCCCCCCCCCCCGCCCCCGCTGCCATTCATTGATAGGGGAGCCCCTCCAGCTAAGGCCCTTTCTCCTACCGTCAGCATCAACGTTGAGGGAACGTTACGGAGAGAACAGTATACCGCTGGTGTAAAATATTTTTTTCATTCCTAAAACGTTGCTGATATATTTTCACAACTCAACATCGAACGTTTCACTAACGTCTCATCATACTTATAGCAGACATTGCAAATACGTTACAAATGAAACGTTCCGTATAAAACGCAAATGAAGTAGGACATTTATGGTTACAGCAATGTTCCACGAATGTTTCGGCAATATTATACCAAATGTTACACTGTCAATGTAGAATGTTACGGGAACATTGCCTCGATGGAATTTTGTTTAGCGGAGTGAGACCCCAGACTGAGTTGATATGCGATGAAATCGCCCATGTACTTATTGTCGTATCGGCATCAAATTATAACAACTACACATGGGGAATTCCACGTGAACTCGACCAATAATTTTCCCTCCCATTTTCGACTCGCTTCACGATTTTCTATACTATTCTACGATCTCAAAAAAGCACTGCTGAATTTTTTCAGATTTTTCCCTCCAACCGTTCATTTTCGATGATCTATTCAAACCCATCTCAAATTTGGCATTTTTTAAAAATCGCGGAAAATTCTCGAAAATCTTATTTTTCATTTCGATCATTTTGACGGCCCGCTCATGATGAGACGATGGTTTCTTCCATTTTTTTCACCACTTTTAACATTTTGAACAAACAAAACACTATGTTTCAACGTTTGTGACATAGCAAGTCACAAATCTCCCCAAGTCACGCGGGGAAACCGAAACATTTAAAAAACAACGAAGATTACCGAACACAGCCGAGGATGATCGGTCATTAGGATCGATCGTCACTCAAGTACAGAACGTCACTCAGACTAGTACTAAAGTAAAACCCCGCATCTCATTAAGATAATTCCAAACCTTCGTAAATTAAGGTCGGTACCTTCTGATTGATTTACACCTAACGTAACCCCAGTGTTGTAAAAGGTACTTTATAGATGGTACCTACGTACAGGTACAGGTACTTGCAGAAAGAAGTACCTAGGCACAGGTACAGTTACTATTTGAGAAATGTACCTAGGTACAGGTACAGGTACTCAGAATGTACCTATTTATGGGTACTTAGGTACATTATTTACGTTCAGCATAAGAGTGATACGAATAAGGGTGGAGAAAATATACGAAAACCAAGTTAGTAAATTACATACTTGTACAGTTATACGTATGCGTTCATTTACCACATGTCAAATGCCGAGATTCTTACGTAAATGAAGTACCTTACATTTTACCTATAAATAGGAACAGGTATTCCGCAAACGTACCTAGGTACAGGTACAAGGTACTTGCTAGAAAAAGTACCTAGGTACAGGTATAGGTACTAAAAAATGTACCTAGGTACAAAAAAAGGTACTGGTACCTAGGTACTTCACAACACTGATATTACTATACCTATTAAGGGGGTATGTACACCTTTGGAGGAGTTGAAATTTCCAAAAAGAAATTAATCTTTTTCTGCGACTTGAGGACTCTGACAAAATCCAAAAAAATCATGATGTTTAAGGAGGGTTCAACCCTCATTACGCATATTTTACATCATGTATTACTTTCAGTCTGATGGTGGCTACGCTAAAGAGAAAAAAATACAAACTGACTCGGTTGTCGTAAAGAATCAGAACCACCGTTGGATTAATCTTAAAATGTTTGGTCCTCGATTGTTCATAGAAGATGCCTCTATGGTATGAACGTAGGGATTTTTGATATTGCAAAAATTACTTGAGTTATTCAATTTTTTTAATTTTTTTTTTTGCAACTTCTAAATTCTTCTTACTTTTTTGCCAGTATCTCAATCAAAAATGGGTTTATCAAAAAATCCTACGTTCATACCATAGAGGAAAGTCTTGTGAATGATTAAAGACCAAAAATTCCAGAATCGATCCAACGGTGCTGCTGATTCTTCACGACAACCGGTCAAAATATTCATTCTCCAGAAATCAACTTTTAAACTTTTTTATTTAAATTTTTTTTTTTATTTCCTACTTTTCCCAGAGAAGAAAATGTAGTTACAGGAAATCAAGTTTTAAGATTTTCCTTATGATTAATATGCTGCATCTGCAGCTGCCCTCGTATCGATGTGTTATGAGTCGAGTCGGGTCTAGACACATGTGCCAGGCGGAGGTTTGCAGTGAGTTTTGACCTGTTCTGTACAACAACAGTGTCCGTTAGGTGTCCGGTGAGGCTGTTAGAAAAATAATGAATTGCTTTAGAAAATAAACTGATCAAAATTTTTCAACACGTAAAAATTCTTTAAAATTTTTTACCTTCAATATTTTTGAATTCAGAAAATGCTAGCACAATTTTTGTCAATATTCCGAAAATTCTTTCATCTTTCATCAATCATACCTTTTTTCTTATAATATTTATTGGACTCTCGCAATTAATATATCATAGAAATACTCATCTTTCTAGAAATCCTGATGTATAGTCTCCTGGTATCGATTTCGAACGCACTTTTCGATGGATCATCTTCTTTCGAGTCCGAAGTCTCATCTCAGATACATATACACTGTGTTTATTCAATAATGGAAATTACTATTGGTTTGAATTCGTAATGAAAGCACGACAATATTTACAAACAAGTGGACACCTAACCTCGAAAAAATGTAGATCGCAGCCATGTGTTCTGTCAATGATCACAATTCAGAAGAATATTGAAAATTAAATATGTGTAAAAAACGATAATTACGAAGAATCGAAAGATCACAAAATCGAAATATATAAAAACGTCATAAAAGTAAGACAGTAGTGTTGGCGGTGTTGTACAATAATTATGGGACCGATATGAGGTTTCGCGCGCCACGCGGTGGCGCTTTTTCGCAATTTGGCACGGTCATGGCTGTAACTTTTCAAATCCTCTAGATATTCTGACGCCGATTTATTTGCAGGTAGAGTAGGTCACTAGCATTCCAAATAAATTATAAAAAAAAAAACAATTTCTCCAAAATTTAAAGGTGTAGATACCCCCTTAAGTAAATTAAACACTAAAAATAATCAAGTACACTCTGCAGATCATTTAGAGCTACCGAATTTGTGGGTCACGAGTTCTTCCCACTTAAGTCAATACAACACAACGCAAAGAAAACTATATTTGATATAACTACTCAACTAGTTATCACAGCTATATTTTATGGTGCTGAGTACGTATGGAAAAACCAATTCCAAGTGAAAAACAAAATAGTAGTTTTTGTATCAAGGGCGTAAATCCTACGCCCGAGATGCGAACATTATTTTTTGATGCAGTGGGCGGAAAATTCGTATATTGATTGACAAGCATAGTTCGAGGTTTGCAATTGAATGTAAATTGATAACCTCTTAACTAAATCAACCATCGACACTGATGTCTTGGTTTCACTATTTTTTATCACGAATGCGTCACAAAGCTCTGAGGGGGGTCCAGGGGCGCAGCCCCTGGTGGGGTCCGGGGCGAAGCCTTGGTAGGGGGTTTGGGGGGCGAAGCCCCCCAACTACCAAAAAAAATAGTTTCCATTAGATACAATAAGAGTAGTGAACGTATTGAAAATCCGAAAAGGATGAACAACTGGAGTGGATTTCCCCCCCCCCCCCCCTCCAATAAACATTACATTCAGACAAAAAAAATAAAAATCTGACGTAATAATGACGGAATAACATTAATTAGTGGGTGGATACTGATGTATTAGCAAATACAAAGCAGTAGGGCGCGAAAGAGTAGTCAAAAAGTGTTGTTGTTTTTGTGCCTGTAGAGCGCTCGGTCACGCGGCGATTCTATATTATGAGTACGTATTTTGATTTGAAATAAACTCTGTGCAGCGTAGTTTTGTGTAGTATCACTCCAACACTACTCGTTTCAGTGAAAAATAATGATTTCCGCGAACTTTTATTTTACGCCCCCGAAGGCGTGAAACTGGCATTTCACGCCCGCAAAACGAGGCGTAAAATGCCTATTTTACGCCCACTGCATCAAAAATATATTTTAATGAATAATATGATGAGGAAAAATTACGGACGATCCGGAAATCAAACCCGGGCCTACCGCAGCCTATTCGTGGACTTATGCCAATAGACCACCTTGCTCGCTTGCTTGATAGGCTGCGGTAGGCCCGGGTTCGCTTCCCGGATCGTTCGTAATTTTTTCTCATCATATTATTCATTAAAATATGACTGAAAATGAAGCAACGAGAATAATGAAGTTAACTGTACTTATTTACTTGAGGTGGCAAAAAGTCACACAGTTCATAATTTGACAGTAATAATTTCACTGAGTGTATCGGCTGATACCTTCTCTCGATAATAATGTAAATAGTACACGATAGAGTCAAAGTGATAAGAAAGATGACGGCGGTCCGTGGGCGAGCAAGGTGGTCTATTCGCATAAGTCCACGGATAGGCTGCGGTAGGCCCGGGTTCGATTCCCGGATCGTCCGTAATTTTTTCTCATCATATTATTCAATAAAATATGACTGGAAATGAAGCAACGAGAATAATGGAGTTAACTGTAGTTATTTCCTTGAGGTGGCAAAAAGTCACACAGTTCATGATTTGACAGTAATAATCTCACTGAGTGTATCGGCTTGTAACGAGGCAAGACCTCCGGTAAGGCAGGTAACGATTTACCTGCCCAAACAAGCCTTACCTCAATACAATTAGAGGCAGCACCACACGGCTAGCCAAAATCATAGGCCGGGGGAGGGGGAACTAGACACACCGCCCGGCCACTAGGCGGCTACGCTAGCCACGCGCCGTACTCGCCTACAAAGTAAAACCAGCGCGTGGTTAGATAGGCACACAGAGCATAGGCAAATCAGTTCTCTAGTAGTCGTTAACTCAGACTAGAAGCTAGCAGAGCTCCGTCTTGTAAAAGACGTACGGACTGCGGGACGAGACCCCGGACCGCTAGGCGCGTCGCGTTTAGGATAAGAGGCATCTCCTCTATCCAAGAAATACCGTACCGTACTAGGTCGCGACTAAAATCACTAGGAGTAAAATCACTAGTTTGATAAAAATAGATCTTTGTTCTTGCATGATAAAATAAGAGTTCATTTAAGGAGTAGTCTCCTGATTCCTAGAAGTCAAATCACTAGCTTGGTGAAAATTAGATCTTTGTTCTTGCATGATAAAAATAAGAGTTTATTTAAGGAGTAGTCTACTGGCGCTAGAAGCCAAATCACTTTGTTCCGACACTCAGGCCGCGAATCAAAACTACTCGGCCCTCCGCCGTTTATGAACACACTCCTTCAGGAAACAATACGCCACGGCGTAGCCCCTTAGTATATAGATTAAAATAATTAGGATATAGATTAAATAATTAGATATAGATTGAATAATTAGATATAGCATAATTAGTTAGACATAGAGTAAATAGTTAGATATAGAATAAATGTTTAGACATAGAATAAAGAACCTCATAGTTAAACCCCTAGACCGCTAAGTAATTATAAGACCTAGATTTACGAGACACTTGGTTTCTTTACGCATTGGCATTTCTTTTGGTTTATTTCTTGCAGTCTGGAACCTCCTGGCCCACCAGCAGCTATCTAACTATTACATTTAGTATTTTTTTTGTTTCTGTATAATTAAAATAAAGATTTATATTTTTGTTAATTCTGATACTTCTTTATTCCACGACCCACACCTCCCGGTGGTCCGGAGCATCCGGTGGAGGGGGACGAGACCCCCAGACCCAGTTGCGGACTACCCCGGGTATCCCTAGACACACCCCACGCTCCACCCGGACTAGTCCGAACGTTACATGGCGCCCGAACAGGGACCGTGGGGAACTGCGTTTTTTTTTCGAAAAACTAAAAACTCTCGATTTACCGCAAAGCCTGCTTAAGGAAACCAGTGTGATCCACTAGATCAGATTTTTTTTTTTTTAACACTACGATACTAGACCAGAATAATTTTTTTTTTCATGGCACCTCTGCCTGGCTAGCGTAGGACGTACTCATAAGTAATATTAAGGGATGCCGGACGCACCCACCGCCTGGGTACACAATCTACGAAAGGCTGAACTAGAAGAGCACCTGGGGCTAATCGACGAGGATATCGAAGGCACCGTTGACGAATTACGAGCTCGATTACGAAGCTTCGTAAGAAGCAATCCAGAACACCCAGTAGTACGAGCGTGGATTGAGCCACTGAGAAGAGGCATGCCTCCACCAGATGATATGGCGGGAGGCGAACCACCCCCAGACGGGAATGCAAATGACCCCCTGAACCGACTACTGCCCCACCTAGAGGCTTATCGAAGCATCGATCAAATACGTAAATGGGCATGAAAATTCGATGGTAAAGATCCACATGCTTTCCTGGAACGTATCGCAGAACTAAAAGCCCAATACCAAGTCGACGACGCCACTCTACTCCGAGGAATACCTGAACTGCTGAAGGATGACGCACTGCTCTGGTACCGCAACCGTAACCAAGCCTGGCGAACCTGGTCAGACTTCACAAAGAGCTTCTACACATATTACCTCCCTACCGAGAAAGAGTATAAACTAGATGACCAGATAATAGAGACGAAGCAGAAGCCCAATGAGTCAGCCCGGACGTTCATCACCGCACTAGAGACACTGATGCGACGTCGCGGGGGACTGACAGTCGAGAAACAACTCGACCGACTATTTTATAACCTCAGACCAGAGTATCACCAATCCATCCGGAGGCGCGAACTCCATGACATCGATGACCTGGTACTATTCGTCTCCGAGCACGAGGAGATGAAGAAACGGCAATCCCGAACCGAAGCACAACCAGGGGCCGTGCAACAGAGTGACAATGCAGTTGCTTCAAGCGCCCCCTATGACCGAAATGTCTGCTGCTGGCGTTGCAAGCAGCGGGGTCACTCACGCAGAAACTGTCGCAGGGCACAACGAAAATTTTGTTCCTATTGTGGCACGGACAATATTTTAACCAGAGACTGTGACTGCCCAAAACCGGAAAACGCCTTCAGGTCCGGACCCCACGCTACCAACGGCCGGCCCGCGCCAACCTCGACAACCGCATCTACGTAAATACTCGCATCCTCGGGCAAAATACCCCAGCCCTGGTAGACACCGGGTCAGTCGCTTCATATATGAACCAGGCGACAGCGGAGAGATGCCAGAGAGGGGGATGGAGTAAACAACAGGAGCAAGTTACCGCCAGGATGACGAACGGAAATACCGCCGATATCAATACTAGCATAGCCGGGATCATTACGGTCCACGATCGACCGATCAACCACACCTTCCTAATAATGCCAGCACTAAAACACCAGGTATTATTAGGCATGGACATCCTAGGAAAACTAGGCATGACTCTGTCACTGGGCAATCAGCCACTAGACGCCACGGCCACCACACTACGAGGTGAGACTTGTGCCGTGGACACACCGACCGGACTAGCCGACCCGAGCCCAGAGGAACAACACCGCCTAGAAGCATTTATAGAAAGAGAACTCCAGAAGTTCGAGAATATACATGGCATCACACCCCTAGCAGAGCACCACATACGGGTAACCACGGATACCCCCGTAAAACAGCGTTACCAACCGAGGAACCCGATCGTCCAGCAAATAATTAACGAAGAAGTAAACAAGATGCTGGACGATCACATCATCGAGCCTTCCAACAGCCCTTGGAGCTCACCGGTGGTGATCGTCCGAAAGAAAGACGGCAAGCCGAGGTTCTGCGTCGATTACCGCAAGGTAAACAAAGTCTCCGAACGAGACGCATACCCATTACCGCAAGTAAACGCAACACTAGACAAGCTCAGAGGAGCCCGCTACCTGTCCACTATCGACCTGCAAAACGGATACTGGCAGGTACCCATGGCCAGAGGGAGCTGACCCGTGACCGCTTTCACCGTCCCCAGCCGTGGCCTCTTCCAATTCAAAGTAATGCCCTTTGGATTGCACTCCTCACCCGCAACATTCCAACGACTGCTCAACAAAGTAATCGGGCCAGAGCTAGAACCATTTGCATTCGCTTACCTCGACGATATCATAGTAGCAAGCGCCACCTCCGAGGACCACCTACGACACCTCGAGACAGTATTCCAACGGCTACGGCAGGCCCGACTAAGAATGAACCACGAGAAATGCCGATTCGGTGTACAGAGCCTGACCTACCTAGGCCACGTCGTTGATAAGAACTGCATACACACCGATTCAGAGAAAACCAAGGCCATCACCCGAATGGCCGCACCCCACAACCGCCGCACACTACGCCGATTCCTCGGGCTAGTGTTCTGGTACAGGCGATTCATACCAGATGTCTCAACAGTCACGGCGCCATCAAACGACCTTCTAAGGAAGACAACCAGATGGCGCTGGGACGAACCGCAACAAACCGCCTTTGAACGACTCAAACTACTCCTAACCAGCACGCCGATACTAGCGTGCCCAAACTTCGAAAAGCCATTTACGCTACAGACAGACGCCAGCAACTGTGGCATTGGGGCTGTCCTCACCCAGAAGCATGATGGGATCGAACGCGTCATTGCCTATGTAAGCAGAACCCTCAATAAGGCAGAGCGCAACTACACGGTGACCGAGAAAGAATGCCTAGCCATAGTATGGGGTATCAGAAAACTCCGAGGCTACCTAGAGGGCTACAAATTCGACATTGTCACCGATCACCAAGCACTAACATGGCTGCAGCGACTAGATAACCCTTCCGGACGACTAGCCGGGTGGGCACTAGAACTCCAACAATACGAGTTCACCGTCCAGTACCGGAAGGGTTCCGAAAACGTGGTAGCAGATGCGCTGTCACGCCAGAACTTAGAAGTAGCAGCCCTCGAAGACACCTGCCGGTGGTATAACCGCGTCAAGGCCCTGAAAGAGGCTAACCCCGATGACTACCCAGATTATCAGATAGTGGGTAATCAATTATACCGACGGATACTAGACCGACTAGACTACACTGAAGAAACCGCTCCCGAACAATGGAAACAGTGCGTACTACGCACCCAGCGCACCGAGATCCTACGAAGACACCACGACGATGCCACCGCCGGCCACCTAGGGATCGCAAAAACAATTTTCAGGCTAGCCCGCCGTTTCTACTGGCCCGGCATGTTCCAGGAGGCCGCTAGCTATGTCAGAGCGTGCAAGAATTGCCAGCAATATAAATTAGCACAACAAGCCGCCCTTGGACTACTCCACGCGACACCAGTAACGAACCCCTGGGAGTTCATCACAACGGACCTCATTGGCCCACTACCAAGGTCAAAGAATGGTCACACGTTTTTACTAGTGACACAAGATCGGTTCACGAAGTGGGTGAAACTAAAACCCCTAAGAACCGCCACCGCACCGAATGTCACGAAGGCAATAAAAGAAGTCATACTAAGACATGGCACACCCTCCACACTCGTAAGCGACAACGGAAAACAATTCACGAGTCGGGATTTCGAGGAAATGTTCCGCCAGTGCGGCATCGAGCACCGGAAGACACCACCGTATACTCCACAATGTAATCCGGTGGAACGTACGAACCGGGTGATCAAGACAATGATCGCCCAATATACCGGAAATAACCAGAAAGAGTGGGACCAGCGGCTCCCCGAACTAGCATTTGCGTACAATACCGCAGCCCACGAAGCAACTAGATTCTCGCCAGCATACCTGAACTATGGGCGCGAACTAAGCCGACCGAATGACAACGACATCCAGACCGGGGACCATGTGCCCCAGGAAGACCTTGTCAAACGAATCAAAGACGCGCATGAACTCGTGCGCATCTGCCAAGCACAAGCCTTCCAAAAACAGGAACGACATTATAATCTCCGGCATAGACCATGGCAGCCCACGATAGGCCAGAAAGTAATGGCACGCACGCATTATTTATCCAGCAAAGCGAAGCACGAAAATGCCAATTTACGGCCGAAGTACGAGGGACCGCACACCGTGTTACAAAAGGTGTCCCCGGTCATCTTCGACCTCCGAAGCACTAGAGGCAAAACCCTCCCGCACGTCCACGTCCGAGACCTCAAGCCATGGCACGACAATGTAGAATTAACAACCTCCGAGATCCTGGCAAATTCTATAAAAACCCGACACTCTAGACCCCGGAAGCTCGCGGGGCACGTAATTTCAAAAATGGCTGAGGGGCGTAATTATAGCCGCACTAAAGTCTTCGTACCACGGGCCAAACCGCCGACTCAGGAGGCCCCAGTCAACCACGGCCGACACCCGTAAACCTGGCGCCACCGGTACCCACCCCGGGAAGTCGCCCAGCCGTACGGCAAGGACCGATAGAGGTCCTCCTGATCGAGGCCCCAGAACTGACCGAACACCGCCGCCGGCCGGCACGAAAGCGCGCAGTGGGGCAAAAGCAAGGGCACACCACCGGCCAACCATTGCCAAGGCACCGACCCAACCGGAGCTATGAACTCCCCGATGGCGGGGAAGTCACCGTCTCAGTGGGGACACGTAAGTGGAAACTCCGGCGCTACGACTACGAAAGGAGCCTGAGATTCGACCGGGCCGGAAACCTCACTTACGTGGGCCCCAAAAAGAGGTATGCACGACCCCCCTTCCCGAAGAAGGAGGGGGATGTAACGAGGCAAGACCTCCGGTACGGCAGGTAACGATATACCTGCCCAAACAAGCCTTACCTCATTACAATTAGAGGCAGCACCGCACGGCTAGCCAAAATCATAGGCCTGGGGAGGGGGAACTCGACACACCGCCCGGCCACTAGGCGGCTACGCTAGCCACGCGCCGTACTCGCCTACAAAGTAAAACCAGCGCGTGGTTAGATAGGCACACAGAGCATAGGCAAATCAGTTCTCTAGTAGTCGTTAACTCAGACTAGAAGCTAGCAGAGCTCCGTCTTGTAAAAGACGTACGGACCGCGGGACGAGACCCCGGACCGCTAGGCGCGTCGCGTTTAGGATAGAGGCATCTCCTCTATCCAAGAAATACCGTACCGTACTAGGTCGCGACTAAAATCACTAGGAGTAAAATCACTAGCTTGATAAAAATAGATCTTCGTTCTTGCATGATAAAATAAGAGTTCATTTAAGGAGTAGTCTCCTGATTCCTAGAAGTCAAATCACTAGCTTGGTAAAAATTAGATCTTTGTTCTTGCATGATAAAAATAAGAGTTTATTTAAGGAGTAGTCTCCTGGCGCTAGAAGCCAAATCACTTTATTCCGACACTCAGGCCGCGAATCAAAACTACTCGGCCCTCCGCGCGTTTATGAACACACTCTTTCAGGAAACAATACGCCACGGCGTAGCCCCTTAGTATATAGATTAAAATAATTAGGACTTAGATTAAATAATTAGATATAGATTAAATAATTAGATATAGCATAAATAGTTAGACATAGAGTAAATAGTTAGATGTAGAATAAATGTTTAGACATAGAATAAAGAACCTCATAGTTAAACCCCTAGACCGCTAAGTAATTATAAGACCTAGATTTACGAGACACTTGGTTTCTTTACGCATTGGCATTTCTTTTGGTTTATTTCTTGCAGTCTGGAACCTCCTGGCCCACCAGCAGCTATCTAACTATTACATTTAGTATTTTTTTTGTTTCTGTATAATTAAAATAAAGATTTATATTTTTGTTAATTCTGATACTTCTTTATTCCACGACCCACACCTCCCGGTGGTCCCGAGCATCCGGTGGAGGGGGACGAGACCCCCAGACCCAGTTGCGGACTACCCCGGGTATCCCTAGACACACCCCACGCTCCACCCGGACTTGTCCGAACGTTACAGGCTGATACCTTCTCTCAATAATAAAAACATATTTTGATAATAAATGTCAAAGCGGGAAGAGGGGGGTAATCATGATATCCCGGATTAGCAATTGAGTGAAGAATCGATCAGGCCTGGTGAAGTCGCGGTATCTGTTGAATTGAAGTTATTATCATTTAGTACCTGGAATCTGAAACTTACATCACAGAGAATATACATTTATATATACAAGGGGAGAAACATATATCATTATTACACATACATATCATATCACATCATTAATACAAAAGTGAGGCGGCGCTTGGAAGTGAGATCTTTCGCGTCTATATATACTAACGAACTCTTATAAGTGGCAGTCGCGAGAATATTAAAAGTGGTGGTCGCCGCCTTACGACAAAATATCAAAGTAATGTACACGACCATACACATATCGTTGCTATTTTTGGCATTACAGTGCAATATACGATACAAGAATGGTAAGAATTGTAATGGTCATACACAATATGCGAATTAGTGTTGTTATATTTTTTCAGGTTTTTATTGTATATAAATAAATATGATATGAGTCATTTTTTGACAATAATTTATAGTTCGTAGGACCATAATTCCATGGGTATTTTTAACTATAATTTATTTATGTCCCCTTCACACACCCTATTTTATGGTAGAATTATGGTTGAATCAACCATATTTTTCTTTGAGTTAATCTAACATGTATCAAGAGTTGAAATCGAATATTTGTGTAGTTATTTTGACATAAAGTGTAATAGAAAAGTTTTTACTAAAACGATTGAGTTTTTACTCACTGCTATTATATAGTTCACAGAACCGTTTAAGAATTGTGACTCCAACAATAAACGTATGGTAGCCTGATTCACAATTTACATGGTGGAATTCACTATATTTTTAGTCATTCAGAATAACTTATTTCGTTTTGTTATTTCAATCACATATTTATAGTAGCATCAACAAAAAAAAAGGTTGATTAAGATATAAATGAGGCAAAACACGTCAAACGTTCCCACCAAAAATTTTGTTCCTCCCACTTTCCACTTGGTGTCATTCTGAAGGGTAAGGAACAAGGAATTTTTTAAGACATATTTGAGCAAAAACGATAATGTCGCATTTTGAGAAAAACTTGAAAATATGTTTATATTCGAAAAAAAACTATCTAAATTATTAACAAATTTGATCCTCCCACTTTCCACTTGGTTTCATTTTGAAGGGTAAGGAACAAGGAATTTTTTAAGACATATTTGAGCAAAAACGATAATGTCGCATTTTGAGAAAAACTTGAAAATATGTTTGGATTCGGAAAAAAACTATCTAAATTTTCTTTCATCGAAAAATCCTTTCGATAGACCGAAACATTGCGAAAACCCATTTCCAAAACCGTCCTTACAACGTAGAATCCGCCTATCAGGAGAAAAGATACAATACATCAAAGGACGGCCTGCAGACTGCAATGACGAAATACGTGTACCTGTACCGGGACAACGGGTGGGTATCCAAGCTTCCGTTTCAGGGGGTTAGAAGGGGACCACTAGTACTGCAAATTGTCAGAGTTTCAATAAGATCAGGCACAACAAAATTTTTGGTGGGAACGTTTGACGTGTTTTGCCTCAAATATGGTTTAGTGAACTAATAAAATTTAACCATACGAAATTTCACCATATACTACCGGGAGATTATGTGGAAAGGAAAGGCTCCAAGTGCGCAGGCGCTGATTTATTCGAATATTTCGAGGGTCACCAATTTCAGACCCGCCACGAATATCCCTAGAGTCCGTCTGCTATTTGTTTCTGATTGTTGTCAAATACAAATGGCGGCAGACCTTTGCAGAAATAGGTTATGTTTGTGTAAATCTAGCAGACGATAGAACTAGGGATATTACTGAAAAGTTGGTGGCGTCGCTGGCGCTATTCTGCTGGCCAATGAGATTTGAGTAAATCAAAGTTCGCGCGCTTGGAGCCTTTCATTTCCACATAATCTCCCGGTATATATTATTCATTCAGTGCAACTTTTCTGTTCAACTAGATGTACCAAAATGTCGTTAACAAACTTATAAAAAATAGGGGAAAAGTGAAAAATTGGAAAAACGTCTGCAAGTTTTTGCAAAATCTTCCACTCTTAATGATTTTTTTGGGACGCCCCTCCAGATTCCGTTATGCTCTTCGGTATTTCAGATACTTATTCATACAGTGTAACTATATCTATGAGGTCGTGCATGTGCCCATGTTCATTCAAAAGTTATAGATCCACGAAAATGCAGATCTCAATTTTGTCATTTTTCATTTTTTAGCAAAGTTATGGTATTTACTTGTGCGCCCCCTTGTCTATCAACGTATTGACCAAATTTACTTCATTTCAACACAAAAGGGAACACTTTGCATGCGATTCGATAAGTATGCTATCAATAATCCCTACACTGAGAGAAAAAATTCGTCGAAACAAAAAAACCTTGTTTAGCCCAGCAAAACGCGGCGGTTACGGGTGGAGAAATAAATATTATGTAAATGTAACAAAATATTGGTTGCTTGAACTGAATCGAAACTTGTTCAATTGAACGAATGCATAATTAATTCAAAAAATGATAAATTCGTGTGAAAATAAGATTTAGTCTACTGACGTGTACCATTTCGTTGATGTGAAAAAATTCTTTTCAGTCAAAATATGGCCTTTTCGAACTGAATAAACTTTTGAACAGAGCCAAGTGCTGTTCTGTCTGTTTGACTGAACATCTTTCAATGTAACTAAATATTTTTCTTGGGACCGCCACTGATCAGTCCGGTAAACTTCATAAGCATTACATATAAATAGTGAGAAAAAAAGGAATTTGACGTACATGTGAATATTTGTTGTCACATTTCATAACTATTGACATGTAGATCGACAAACATCTCCGGTTCGATAAGCCTAAATTTTTCGCCACCTAAATTTTTCGCCCCAACCGGGATTTGATCCCACGTCCGCTCGCATTCGCTATATTACTAACCGCACGCTCTACCTACCACGCCAAACTACCCTATGGTAACTGGTCTCATATTCTCCTATTTATCGAAACTTATGGTCAAGGTGTTGAATCGAGAGCTAATAGACATTTCAATCTCAACGATCAGCATCATGATTGATCAGTTTCAAGGCGAGATCACGCCTGGAAAATGTTGTAAAAAATATGAGCGTAACGCGTATAGATTGATGCGATATTGCTAATTAAGTGACTTTATATGAAACATATGCAATAATAAAACTCTGTGACATAAATTTCACTTGTATTAGAAATAAAAAAAGCGATCTATAAAATCCGTTCCAAACGCACAATCGGTTTGGCCGAACGATTCAATTTATTTGACACAATCATCACAAGTTTCAAACTAAAGTAACATTCAGTCGAATCAACCTAGCGCATTTGACAGAGTTGACAGAGTTATAAGTTTGAATTGACTAAACACGGATGACTTGATTCTATCAAACCACTTGTTTTATCGAACTATGCATATCGATTGTCTCAAGCATTCCGAATTCGGTTGATCCAATCACTATATTTATTCAAGACAACAAAGTATGTGGTTAATCCGAATACATGCATCTAAACACATTGCCTCTCTACTTCAACCGAATGGTTTTAATCGAAACAACTAATATATAGTTGTTTGAATTAAAAGCATAGTCAAATTAACTATATGTTGCGAATAACTCATTTGTTTGATTCAAATGGCCAAGATTCGTTATGGTAATTACGGCTCATTCATTCATACAAAATGATGGTTGAAGCAACTATTTCTTAACCAATAGAATCAGTATGTTTGATTCAACGAATTTTTTCTCTCAGTGTATACAGCAGCTATTACAAATTGATCATTTGAATCGTAAGCACCTGCAACAATTCGATTTTTTTAGGAGCACACGAAAACTATTTGAAATTTTGATGTAATGCCAATTGTAAATTCAAGTGTTCGATGTGCATAACTAAAAGAAAAAAGCGCGTTAATATTCCATGCATAGAGAAAGAATTCGTTGAATCAAACATACTGATTCTGCTGGTTAAGAAATAGTTGCTTCAACCATCATTTTGTATGGATGAATAAGCCGTAATTACCATAACGAATCTTGGCCATTTGAATCAAACAAATGAGTTATTCGGAACATATAGTTAATTTGACAATGTTTTTTATTCAAACAACTATATATTAGTTGTTTCGATTAAAACCATTCGGTTGAAGTAGAGAGGCAATGTGTTTAGATGCATGTATTCGGATTAACCACATACTTTGTTGTCTTGAATAAATATAGTGATTGGATCAACCGAATTCGGAATGCTTGAGACAATCGATATGCATCGTTCGATAAAACAAGTGGTTTGATAAAATCAAGTCATCCGTGTTTATTCAATTCAAACTTATAACTCTGTCAACTCTGTCAAATGCGCTAGGTTGATTTGACTGAATGTTACTTTAGTTTGAAACTTGTGATGATTGTGTCAAATAAATTGAATCGTTCGGCCAAACCGATTGTGCGTTTGGAACGGATTTTATGGATCGCTTTTTTTATTTCTAATACAAGTGAAATTTATGTCACAGAGTTTTATTATTGCATATGTTTCATATAAAGTTACTTAATTAGCAATATCGCATCAATCTATACGCGTTACGCTCATATTTTTTACAACATTTTCCAGGCGTGATCTCGCCTTGACACTGATCAATCATGATGCTGATCGTTGAGATTGAAATGTCTATTGGCTCTCAATTCAACACCTTGACCATAAGTTTCGATAAATAGGAAAATATGAGACCAGTTACCATAGGGTAGTTTGGCGTGGTAGGTAGAGCGTGCGGTTAGTAATATAGCGAATGCGAGCGGACGTGGGATCAAATCCCGGTTGGGGCGAAAAATTTAGGTGGCGAAAAATTTAGGCTTATCGAACCGGAGATGTTTGTCGATCTACATGTCAATAGTTATGAAATGTGACAACAAATATTCACATGTACGTCAAATTCCTTTTTTTCTCACTATTTATATGTAATGCTTATGAAGTTTACCGGACTGATCAGTGGCGGTCCCAAGAAAAATATTTAGTTACATTGAAAGATGTTCAGTCAAACAGACAGAACAGCACTTGGCTCTGTTCAAAAGTTTATTCAGTTCAAAAAGGCCATATTTTGACTGAAAAGAATTTTTTCACATCAACGAAATGGTACACGTCAGTAGACTAAATCTTATTTTCACACGAATTTATCATTTTTTGAATTAATTATGCATTCGTTCAATTGAACAAGTTTCTATTCAGTTCAAGCAACCAATATTTTGTTACATTTACATAATATTTATTTCTCCACCCGTAACCGCCGCGTTTTGTTGGGCTAAACAAGGTTTTTTTTGTTTAGACGAATTTTTCTCTCAGTGTAAGGATCCCAATAGCATCTGCAGTAAAAGCAAAGTGATGCGCATGCGCTATGGTTTATACTTTCTGCTTATGGCTTATAGACTTTGGTGTGCTTTATCTTGGGTAGTTCATGCACGACCCAGGTGGGAAGACCGCTCCTTCAGGTGAACTATGCGAACTAGTTCGTCGATGATCTCGCTGTTAGTTCTTTTCATGTATATTTTTGTATTTCTGTGGCGTCCGCTCTATACTATGTAGAGGCGCTGCATAACCGACCGATGATTTGTTTTTGCTCTTAGACCAGTATTTTTTGCCCGAGTCTTTTATTAAAGTAGAGAATTTATAGTCCATGGTTAAAGTTTTATTAAATCACAACAAATATTATAATCATAGATGTATATGAGGTAGTCCACCCCAACTCAGCGGCATTGTTCCCTGACCCTCTGCGATCTATTTCATTATTTTTCATCTTATTCGACCTACAAAAGATCGTACTCTCAATTTTTCTTCAGATTTTTCGGACCAACCGTTTTTTCAGAAAAAATTAATGAACCTTGCTTTTTGAGAAAAAAAACGCCCATTTTTAAAATTCTCGAAAAATTCACAAAAATTCTGTGTCACAACACAAACTTTTTGAGCCATAAATCATAGTGGAAGTATTTTTATTTATTTTTTTATTCAATTTAATAAGTTGGACAAAACTAGAAAGAAATTAATTCTTTCCACAATCGTATGGCATTTGTGTGAACAAATGAAATGAACAATAAACTAAAAAAATTGAATACACTGATATAATATATAGCATTGGATACAACGCTATTTTGGTTTTATAAGGAAGAGAAAATAGGTTATTGCAACGTGTTTGGAAGGTTATACATATGGAGAACCGGTGGGACCGCTGTTGTAATGCACTGAACCGTAAGAATCACAGAAAGTCTTTTGGATTGCGACGAGCATCTGAAAATTTATGCACGAAGTGGTTGTTTTTGACGAACAAACACTTCTTGTGTCCGTCTGGTAGGTTGACGTTGACAAATACAGAACCACCAACAACTCAGCAAACTAAAACTGTCCACGTGAATATTTTCGAAGACGATGATCTCCTTCCTGTCGGTGTAAATAATAATAATGATGATTATGATAGAAATAGTATGTTATCAAGCACATCCACGAGTGAACTTTTATCACAGCGACCTTTATCTCCATTGAGCATTGACACCCAACTTCCTGTCGTAAACGATGCTTTACAATTACTTGAAGAATCGCCAATTCAGAAGAAGAAATTAAAAACCGAAAAATGGGTTCGTAGCAAGGTGGAACAGGTGTCTAACACTCTGAAACGGTCACTGGGAGTTCCTAGCCTCGAAACAAGTGCTGAAATCGAAAGTCGTGATTTACACGATATTATTGAAGGATTAAAAGAAAAACTCCATCTCGACAAAACAAGCAGGGCAGAAAAAATTGAAATACTGACTGTATTACCACCGTATTGGAATACAGAAAAAAATTGTCAAATCATGGACGTGAGCAAGACGGTGGCAAATACAGCAAGAGAACTCGGAAATATGAAAGGGATATTATCTATGCCGGATGCAAAACGAGGTTTGAACGAAACTAATAAATCATGTATTTGAAAAAATTTTCAGATGATATTTCGCGATTTTCGATGTTGACCCAACTATTCCATGTTTCACAGGCCGACCGATTTCAGAGGATACAAAGCAGAAGGTGCTTCAATTATATAGCGACGATCGTGTCAGTGTCAACATGCCAGGCATGAAAGATTACGTTTCGATTAGAGACCAAGATAATAAGCGTGTCCATGTACAAAAACGATTAATTCTTTCGAACTTGAGAGAATTGTTCTAATTTTTCCGAGAAGAAAATTCGAATACAAAGATCGGTTTTTCGCTGTTCGCGTCCCTACGTCCTAAGAATTGTGTGCTAGAAGGAAGTAGTGGTACTCACACTGTTTGTGTGTGCTCAATCCACCAGAACGTCAAATTGATGATGATAGGTAAAGGTTTCACATTTGATAGCGATTGATTGATTCTATAGCCAAATCTAATATCAGTGTTAATTATTCCATGAATTGTGTTCTTCTGCAAAGAATGATTTAGTAGTACGAATGAGAAAATATGTTTCTACGTTTGACTTTCTATAGGAAGCAACTTGAAAGTTCTCACCAAGGATTTCCGACCATTGAACCACTACACTGATTGCTTGGACTTGATAATATGTCCCAACTCGTCGCCAAAGTGTTACTTTGAAACGTGTACCGCTTGTCCAGGAATCAAGGTTCTGCGCGAGTATCTCGATGAAGTACTGAACGAAAATGAAGTTGATAGTATCACGTACAAACATTGGGTTTCAACGCCTCGTACAAGTCTCGAAACGGCCATCAAAGATAAATCTGAATTCGTTGACGAATTTTGTCAGAAAGTCAAAAGTATTTTGCCGCAGTCATTTATCGCGAAGGCACAAGCAACTTCCTTAAAATCTGTGAAAGAATCTCTAGGAGATAATGAATTTCTGGTTCAGTGTGACTTTGCCGAAAATTATGCCTTTGTCGTGCAAGAGGCTGCTCCAGGGTTTCATTGGAACAATAACCAGGCCACGATGTACCCGGTTGTCGTCTATTTCAAGAGCGAAGGTGTTATTAATCACAGAAGTTTGGTCATTATGTCCGATTGCTCTAATCACGACTCAATCGCCGTCCACGTATTTTTCAAAATTATAATGAGTTCATAAAATCGATCAATGTAACTGTTACTGAAATCACTTATTGCTCAGATGGTGCACCACAACAATTTAAAAATTATAAAAACATTCTTAACGTGTATTATCATAAGTCTGATTATGGCATCTACGCAGAGTGGCATTATTTTCCCACTGCGCATGGCAAAGGAGGCTGCGACGGCGTCGGCGGTACTGTGAAAAGGATTGCTGCTCGCGCTAGTTTACAACTACCACCTGATCGTCAAATCACGACTCCTCGGGAATTGTTTGATTGAGCCACTCAACCAATCAATTTGCCGAATATTATGGTAAAATTTTCTTCGAAAAGCGATTACGACACGGCAAAGGATATGCTCGAAAACCGATTCAAATTCGGTAGACCGATACCGGGACTGCAAAAAATCCATTGTGTACTTCCTCAAGCGGATGGAATCGTATTTGTTAACCCGTTTTCCGCTTGTGGAGAACACAAATGCCATCAGATTCTGAAAAATAATTAATTTCTCAACGTTCTATATCCTAAACTATATCCTTCAATGACTGAATGTGTTACAAAAGCATCAGAAATAAGTATTTATACAAGGATGTACTGCTATAAGCATTGTATACACAAAAATGTACGAAAATTAGGAAAAAAGTTGTGTTCAACTTATTAAATTGAACAAAAAAATGAATAAAAATACTTCCACTATGATTTATGGCTCAAAGAGTTTGTTTTGTGACACAGAATTTTTATGAATTTTTTGAGAATTTTGAAAACGGGCGTTTTTTTTCTCGAAAAGCGAGGTTAATTAATTTCATCTGAAAGAACGGCTGGTCCGAAAAATCTGAAAAAAAAATGAGAGTACATTCTAGCGTTGTATCCAATGTTATATTATACCAGTGTATTCATTTTTTTCAGTTTATTGTTCATTTCATTTGTTCACACAAATGCCATACGATTGTGGAAAGAATTAATTTCTTTCTAGTTTTGTCCAACTTATTAAATTGAATAAAAAAATAAATAAAAATACTTCCACTATGATTTATGGCTCAAAACTTTTGTGTTGTGACACAGAATTTTTGTGAATTTTTTGAGAATTCTAAAGACGGGCGTTTTTTTTCTCAAAAAGCGAGGTTCATCAATTTTTTCTGAAAGAACGGCTGGTCCGAAAAATCTGAAAAAAATTGAGAGTACGTTCTTCTGTAGGTCGAATAAGATGAAGAATAATGAAACAGATCGCAGAGGGTCAGGGAAAATTGCCGCCGAGTTGGGGTGGACTACCTTATACCGTGAAGTTATGAGGAAGCGGAACGATGGGCGTGCTATAGTTCGACCAACACACGCTCGCGTTGCGTACGTGAGCTGCCAGTGACTGCAAGTAGAATCTCACGTACGCAACGCGAGCGTGTGCTGGTCGAACTATAGCACGCCCATCGTTCCGCTTCCTCATAACTTCACGGTATATTTTTTTTATACTGAATTATCTCTATACTGAAATATTCGTGAAAAAGAACTCAACGAACTAAAAGAATGAACTACACTCAGTGACAAAAATAACGGGCCACTCAAGTTTTCCGGAAAAAACACCTTTTTTCGAAACGGTATTACTCGATGAAAAAATATTCGTAAAAAATGGCCAAGGCAGCATTTTACAGGTTGAAACGTCATCTTCGAGCTCGTTTAAGAAAATTTCACCTGCGATTGTTTTTCACCTGCTGGCGCAGGTTTGAATGAAGAGCCGAAAAATTAAGAAAAATCCGACAATTTCAAACTTGGCTGCGGGGGTGAAAAAAAATCGCAGAAAAATTTCACGACGATGGTTGTGTAGCCTCAGGTCTGCTCTTCAAAACTGTTCTTGAAATTTCTGTCTACGACTTTTTTTCACCAGGTTATTGAATTTCTAGTGAGTATAGACCGTTTTGGCGTTACCCAGGATGCACCACGTGGAGGTACGGTCTTCAAGCATCCCATGTGTTTGTGTGTGTGTTGTGTATGTTTGTGTGTGCAGGCAGCGATCAGGACCCCCAGGTGAGTCACTTGCAAGGTATTCATGACTTTAAGCCCTCGCTGCACTGCATGTGTTTGCTGTCTGTGTGCGTATGTGTGAGTATGTGCAAGTGTAAATTGGTGGTTCTCCTAAAATCTTGTGTTGCCACCCCTCTTTTGAATCACCGCATCCAACCGTTCGCGCATGTTGATGCACGCTCGAATTTTGATTTGAGGAATCGTGTTCCATGCTTCGACAAGCATCACCCTCAACTCGTGAAGATTGGCTGGCTGTACGGATCGACTACGCGATTCACGATTCAGTATATCCCAAACATGCTCGATTGGATTCAAATCAGGACTCATTGACGGGTGATCTCAGACTGTGATGTCTTGATTGGCCAAAAAGTTCTCCGTATACCGCGCGGTATGAGGCCAAGCGTTATGCTGCAGAAAAATAAAGTCCGCTCCTCGTTCATTTTGAAGCGGAATCCAACATTTTCAAACTTGGTTGTTGAGGTAAAAAAGAATCGCAAAAAGTGTTCATAATAATGGTTGTGTAACCTCAGGTCTGCTCTTCAAGTCTGTTCTTGAAATTTTTGTCTACGACTTTTTTTCACGGGGTTATCGAATTGTTAGTAAGTATAGACCATTTTGCTTACCCAGGATACACCCGTCTGTGATTGCTAAAAACCACACGATTTTTTCGCCGACGACTCTGATTGCCATGCTCAGGTTGAAGCTTTTCCAATAAGTAAATTGTTTACACTAGGACAACGTGCCATATTTCTCTACTTGTGCAACGCAACAATTCTCGCCTGCTCAACTTTTGTGATTCAGCGTCTAGTGTTCTGGGCATGCTGAATTTGTTAATTTCTTCTGTTTCAACAATTTCTCTACGTTGACAACGGCAGTTATTGACTCCGTCCATTACAGTATAGTGTTTGCTCATGAACGATTAACATTGCATACAATTGTGACTTTTGCATTGACTCAACGAACGGAGTTTTCAGCAAGCAGAGATTGTAGAGACAGAAGAAATTCACAAATTTGAGATGCCTAAGCGTTATCTTACAGAAGTTGAGGTAGCAAGACTTCTTGCTTTGAACGAAAAAGGGGTATCCCAAAGAAACATTGCAGATCGTCTGGGCGTAAGTCATTCAGTTATTGGTAGGGCTTTATCGCGTTATGAAGAGACTGATAACCTGAGTAGGCGTCAAGGTCAGGGCCGCGTTCGAAAAACGACTGCTAGGGAAGACCGAACAATAGCGAGAACAGCCCTACGTTCACGTACTATTACTGCACCTGCGATTGCGAATGAATTTAACAGAGAGATTGGCTCTCACATTTCCGGACGAACGGTGATAAGAAGATTGGGGGAGCAGAACCTGAGAGCTCGTAGACCGACACGCGTACCGGCGTTAAAGCCGATCCACAAGCTCACGCGTCTTACTTACGCTCGAGAACATCTCGATTGGAATCAGTGGCAATGGAATCGCGTGCTTTTCAGCGACGAATCGAGGTTTGGCCTACACATGAACGATGGCCGAGTGCGTGTGTGGCGTTGTCCCGGAGAGCGCTTCACAGAAGAGTGTCTAGCTCCGAACTTAGCCTTTAACGGGGGCTCAGTGATGGTATGGGGTGGTATCTCCTGGCACGGTCGCACAGATCTAGTGATCATTCCTCCACCTGGATTAACTGCTGACCGGTATGTGCGTGAAGTTTTAGGTCCACACGTCGTTCCTAAACGAAATGAACGAGGACCGGACTTCATTTTCATGCAGGATAACGCTCGGCCTCATACCGCGCGTCATACGCAGAACTTTTTGGCCGATCAAGATATCGCAGTCCTAGATCACCCATCAGTCAGTCCTGATTTGAATCCAATTGAGCATGTTTGGGATATGCTGAATCGTGAATTGCGTGGCCGACCCGTACAGCCAGCCAATCTTCACGAGTTGAGGGTGATGCTTGTCGAAGCATGGAACACGATTCCTCAAATCAAAATTCGAGCGTGCATCAACATGCGCGAACGGTTGGATGCGGTGATTCAAAAGAGGGGTGGCAACACAAGATTTTAGGAGAACCACCAATTTACACTTGCACATACTCACACATACGCACACAGACAGCAAACACATGCAGTGCAGCGAGGGCTTAAAGTCATGAATACCTTGCAAGTGACTCACCTGGGGGTCCTGATCGCTGCCTGCACACACAAACATACACAACACACACACAAACACATGGGATGCTTGAAGACCGTACCTCCACGTGGTGCATCCTGGGTAACGCCAAAACGGTCTATACTCACTAGAAATTCAATAACCTGGTGAAAAAAAGTCGTAGACAGAAATTTCAAGAACAGTTTTGAAGAGCAGACCTGAGGCTACACAGCCATCGTCGTGAAATTTTTTCGCGATTTTTTTTTCACCCCCGCAGCCAAGTTTGAAATTGTCGGATTTTTCTTAATTTTTCGGCTCTTCATTCAAACCTGCGCCAACAGGTGAAAAACCATCGCAGGTGAAATTTTCGGAAACGAGCTCGAAGATGACGTTTCAACCTGTAAAATGCTGCCTTGGCCATTTTTTACGAATATTTTTTCATCGAGTAATACCGTTTCGAAAAAAGGTGTTTTTTTCCGGAAAACTTGAGTGGCCCGTTATTTTTGTCACTGAGTGTAGTTCGCCATAAGACTGCGAACTAAATTGAGCGCTCCCAATGGTGACCGACTATGTCCAAGACTAGTGTGCTTCCACCTTAACACGTCGCAGTGACACTTACCTCCCGGCGCTCGATCTCAGGCGCACTTGTAAGCGTTTATGCCAAAATCAAAACGAATGCGGGCCGCTAAAGGCATAACTTCGGCACTGGACTGCTGCGCATAGACATATAAGAATACACCGCGCATGTACCGAGGTGCCCCGTAGGTGGATGCGAGAGAGGGATGGAAAGAGGAAGCTGCATATGGGCCCCCTGTATCTTTGTCTAATTGCGCATGCGCGCTGAGCGTTCTTTCAGTAAGAATATGAGTAAGAATTAAATAGAGAATGAATAGAGTGCCCCGCGCATGCGCGACTAGACGGAGAGACAGAGGGCCCATATGCAACTTTCTCTTTCTATTTCTCTCCCGGCTTTTCGGCGAGGATGCGTGGTCTATTCTTATATGTCTATGCTGATGCGTGGAGAGGGCTTTCCACTTCTGGCCGTTTCCGAGAATTTTCCTCTCCTACAGCCCCATACCGCGGCCATGTATATCTAGAGTCTACTGTCAAACACCCCCTTCTTTATTCACCTCTGCTTATCACATCCCGTTAAGGTGTCTCAGAACCTGCCGTCAATTCACAGATTTCGATAGATATATGTCATACCGAGACGTCAAATACGAGGAATTTCGTCGAGAAATCGAGCCTTATTTACGGGACGCAGATGGGTGAAATAAGGTTTCCTAAAACAAGTGTGTATTTCTACAGGGCGCTTGCCAGTCGGTAATGGCCGGATTCTGATGCCGCCATGTTGGATATGTATAAACGACCTGTCACTTTTTTTTATTCGCAATAGACATTACTGGGTAATTCAGGCTAAAAATCACTAAGCACGCGCCCTACAGATCAATTTAAGCTTTCATAAAAAAATAATACCCGTGGAATTCGTTTCCCCGTTTACGCTTAATTTATCGACGAAATTCCTCATATTCCAGGATTCTGACGTCACAAAATATATACAGGACATTCAACTACTGTGGCACCTTAAGGAAGATAGTTAACATTCATATTTATTCCTTATTTCGCATAGCCCATTTTGTCTGTAGCCATATTACCTCTCGGGACAGGTACCGACTTATCTCGTATACTAGGATGGGGAAAGGAACATAATTCAAATTTGGACCCAGTGAAAATCTTGCAGCATATACAAATGGCTAATAAAATAAGCCTTGATAGGTGAGTTTTTACCCACAGATTCAGTGCAGTTTGGGTTGTTACCAATCAATTTATTGGATTGCTTTTAAAAACTGTTATTCAGGTGGAACGTAACAGTAAAACCGTTCAGGGGCCTTGGGTTTAGGGGGTCGAATAAGGATTCTTTTATGTACAACTATTTAAGCGGTGGTGTCGATGCACAGGTCACCTTAAGTTTTCATCGTGCTAGAGAGAGCTGTTTCTACTTATTCAGTCACAGGATATTCAACAAGGTGATATTATGGGTTTGATTCTATAGAATCTTCGATAGGTAGTTTTTTATGCAAAACATAGGTCTTAGAATTATACTTTTGATGATCTCTCAGTCTATCTTCGTATACCAATACAAAATCAAGACTTATACTTTCATACTTGAAAAATACTCAAAACGGTGGAGAATTGCACAGATGAAAATCAGGAAAGGGTCTCTTGGCGATATAAGAGAGTTAAAGCAGTGTCTGTTAATACTGTCTTGCTTGCTTTAACGTCACTTTAATTCAATCGATAGCTCTTATACCTCGGCTTTGGGACACAACAAGTTGTTAAGAGAGAATGCAGAGATTTGGATAAAAAATTGGAGCTGTACTTGGATGAAAAGCAAGTGAACTTGCCGTCAATTGAAAGCATTGTGATACTCAATATACCATCTTGGGGTGCTGGCGTTGACTTTTGGAATATGGTTCCGCTGACGTAGACAGCGATGATTATCTTCTTTCCTTCCTTCTGACACGTGAAAACACATGAATCAGCATCCGTTTTCTTCAGTCCAATACTCACTAGGAAGTTACTGAGCTTCTTATACCACTGACGCCCCGACTGTTTTAATCCGTACAGGGGTTTGTGTAAGCGGCACACTTTTTCTTCTTGACCTTCTACTTCAAACATACTTGGTTGTTCCATGTAGATTTCGTCACTCAACTCACCTTGCACGTAGGTGGTGATGACATCCATTTGATGTACATGCATCTCTTCTTCAACGCAACCGGCAAACAACGCCCGAATAGTTTCCTGTCGGACAACCGGCGCAAAAACTTCTTGATAGTCCATACCATACTTTTGTTTACATTCACGAGCCACAAGCCTAGCCTTGTGCTTCTGTATAGTTTGTAACGTGGCAGATTTTACATCTGTCACTGACCGCGCCTCCACTCGCAAACGTGAGCGACCATGCCGCTGCCGTACCGCGAATTCTTCACCGAAGCGCGAGTCCAACCTGTATCTATTAGAATTTTGTCTGCCTTAAGTTTTTTTTTGTACGAGCCACAGGAAAACATCGCCAGGACCTCGTGGGATTCGCCGATCGTCGCTGAATCGTCTGGGGGATGTCCTGGAAGCCTCGGCACTAGTACCCGCACCTACGTCATCTTCTGCAGCCTCGTCACCTGCCGGCCGGGAGAGGGCTGTACCTCCCAGCCTTTTATCACCGCTAACGTCTACCTCCCGGCCAGGATTTTGAACATGATCGCCGTTATGGGTGCGGCGAACATGCCGTGTGTGAAAAGGCTTCGCCCACCATTTTTCGATCGCCGATCCAGAAATTTCGACGACACTCCGTTGCCGACCAGCGTCACGTATACGTCGAGGTCTTACCGCCTATCTTGTGTTCAATTATCTTCATCTTCATTTTGGGTTTATCGTATCTTTCTTTTTCTTTTGGGGTTTTTCTTTAATTTTCTTTCGGGGTCTTCTTCGTTTCTTTCCTACGTCTCTTTAGTTTTTTTTTTTTATTAATTTTGTGTGTGTGCCTTTTTCTTTTGGAGCCACCTGGGCTGCGACCCGTTTAACGGCAGGCTCTTTCTCTGCAGACCTCGACCGTCCGTACGCCATTTCTACCTCGTCGCCAACCAACGGTCGACTCAAATTCAGCGTGAGACGGGCTGTCGTGGTCTTCCTCTATCTTTTATCTAGGCTAATTATAGGCTAATTAGACCTAAATTATCTATATTTTTCTATCTGGACTTGCGCTGCTCAGGGAAGAATCCCCGTGCCGTGCCGTATCGCCGACGTTACCTATAACTTTTTTTTTCCTGCGTGCGTTAATTTAATTTACCTGGAGCTAGCTTGCCTAATTTTTTTTGTATCACTTTTGCGGCCTAACCGCCTGATGCCTTTGCGACGCCGGAATAAGATTCCGCCGCTACTTCATTTTGTTACTTTCTTTTTTTTCATTTTGACTTATTGACGATTTTCTCTTCTTTATCTTTAATTTAACTCCTCATTGTATTTGGCCTAACCGGCCCTGCCGTCCTGTATTATTTATTCATTATTTTTTTTGTATCGTTGCCTTCTGAGTTTAAATTATATTTATCGTTATCGTTTATCTATACCGAGTTGAGTGTGTCATTTCTACGCCCCCACGTTCCCCTCTCCGTCTACTAGCCGAGTATATTTTGATTTTTGAATTTATCTATTTCGTAGTGTTTCTCTTTCTGGTTAGTATTTCGAACTTTGAATTTAACTGTTCCCTTAGTATTTTCTTTTTCTGATTAACTTCTCTTTTCAATTTTGAATTTAGCTGATACTTTGTAACATTGCATGTTACGACAGGCTCCTCACCCCTTAAACGACCTTAGCGGAGTGAATGAAAAGGAGAAAATGCGTAGATAGGCCCCGAGGTCCGACAGAAATTCCGAGAGGCGACCGTGACCGACTAAAGACTGTTGTGAACATATGATTTATTCTTTTGTTTTGTTTTACGACTTTTCTCTAACATGTGGGAGACGAGGCCTAGCCAACGACTAAGAGACTGGGACAGAGACACACCACAAACGACGCAAGACGTTCCAGTATCGACTGTTTGGATCCTACTCGACGAACGCCACCCAAAAGCTTCGGAGCATAGTAGTGGCCACGCTACCTCCTGCTAATAATCTAGAGGACACGGGGGAGTGCCAAGGGCATTCCACAACGGGGGAGATCGGTGGTGGAAGAGATTCCCGCCACCAAAAAGAGCCTGCAACCCGTGAGCCTCCGACGTAGCGAGCTAAAATCATCGTGGGGAACTTTGAATTACGCGCGTGGCGACCACCGGTCGCCATGCTTAAGGGATCCTTCGGTCGATACAAAAATCGATATTTGGCCGTAACACGAGGGCGCTGATTACCGGCGCCATGCGGTCTAGTCACTCTGCGTTAGACTAGCGAAAACAGCACTTGTGTGTCCTGCGACTGCTGGAAATTTTGGTTCGATTCCGTAGAGTTTCTAATCTATTTTTTTTGTATTGCGATTAAACCCCGTGGGTTTCGTTATTAAGCAGAAAGGAGTGAGTGTGCGTGAGAGTGTTTCCCCGTGGAAGATTTCCCCCGTGTGATTATCTGTCTTGTAAGATGGATTTCGATCGAGAGAAGGCCGCTTTTCTCGCGTGACTGGAGGACGGTAAGCGTTAGCCATTCTTACCCATGCTAATTTGAATTCGGCAACGGCCGTCCGCCATCTTGCCTTTGAGCAGCCACGAGGCTAATTAATATTTCTGGAATCGAATGAAACCGATCTCCGAAGGGTAGGCCGTCACCAGTGTCCCCGTGTATTAGAGAATATCGTTCGAGTCATTATTTTGTAGAGAAATATCGAGTATCGTACAGTTTGTTGAGTTCGGGTGTGCTACCTGTCGCACCCCAGTGCGACAGAGAGAGTCCTAGTCAGTCACTGTCGCTCTCTCTTTCTCCCGTAGGGAGAGACACAGCTAGTTAGTGTGTAGATTTCGAGTCTTTGTTTTACGGGTTCGAGTCATTAAAGAATTCCAATCAAATAATTATCGCGTTATTCGCAGAGTTAGGTTAAGTTAGTTTTAGGGAGCTCTAGTAAATATTACTTCTTTAATCAATTTCTTATTTTCTATTCTTCAATACGAGCCGAAGGCTCACCCATTGTAAATACTAGCCTGTTAATTAGTTGTAAGTCTACTCGTGGAGTTTATTTAGCGTTCCCGCTGGGATATTGTCCCACGAGGACCTAGTTTGTCGAGTTATTCAACATTTTGCATGATTTTCCTTGTTATTGCTCTCCCACGTGGAAGCTAGTAGTTTATTAGAAATTGTAAAGCTCGTCAAACGTGGCCGGGTCACTTTTACACGACCTGTGGCCGTTCGTTATACGAGGGAATTTATCCCTGATTGTTCAAATTATTATTTCTATTCCTTTTCTACCATTTTTATTGAATAAATTCTATTTTTCTGTTATTAAAGTCAATCGCTCGAGTCGTTATTTAACGTCCCGCTAATCCTTCATTTAATCCTGACCCCTCTCCGCGGTACTGTAGCTAGCCGACGCTTTACGTACCCGTAGGTTATCTTTTATTTATATTTTTGAACGTAGCGGTTATCCGCCTGGCGCCCAATATCTCTTTTTATTCTCAGTTTTTGGCCAATTGTCGAGTGGATGGTTCTCGGAGACTGGCTATCCGGTCCAGATCCGAGGATCAAATAAAATCCACGTCACAAATTGGCGCCCAACGAGTGATTTCTTCACGCACGTTCAAGTGCACTTTAAGAACAAGTATTGCGTTCAGTCAGTGATTTGCTTTTTTTTGCGGATTTCGTTTTTTTTCTTCGGTAGTTCGAGTTCGATTTTCGCGTTTCCAGCTTATTTTGCGTATTTTGTCTTTTTTTTGCGTTCGTATTTTTCTTTCGTTTCGGAATTTGGTGGTGTTGACTGAGTCCTAGATTCCTCATCGAGTCATGGCGTCGATAGATACCCCTTACGGATGCGCTCTGTGGGATTTAGATCACGCGGAGTTGTCTCAATTGCTAAGTTCGCTAAACGTGAGTACCACGGGTTCCATCGTGGAGCTTAGAGATCGGTATCTACGACATTGGAGGCGACGTCAGGGTGAGCTTACCATCCCCTGGGAGCCTGAGGATGAAACGATTTTCGCCTCAGACGGTGGATCGCGACCGGGTGGTAGCCAGGAGCACCAGAGAAACCCCTCGTCGACCCGGGTTTCATTCGCGACCAATTTCGAGTCACGCCCAGTGACGACAACGACCACGAGCATCATCTACACGCTCGCTCAGCCAGTCATGTCAACGATTGCAAACCCGAGGCCTACGGTGAGCGTACCGAGCTCACCCCCGAGGCCAGCGAACACACGCGCCGTTCTGGATGCGAACGACGCATACCGAGATTTTTATAGCGACCACGCGGCACTCCGGGAAATCCTAGCCGAGGAAAGACCCGGAGCGATGCCGCGCCGGTCCACGGTCAACCCGCGAACGTTACCTACCTACGGCTACGAGTACCAACGCGGTGCGCAAGTCGAGGTCTTAGGTAATATCCGGCCCCAACAGCTAGCGCTAGAGGAACGATACCTCAGATCCGAAGAATTAGCGTCCGGTCGAACAAGGGCGAGGCCCAAAACAGTTGACATTAGCGATAGCCGGGACCAACAAGACCTCGAGGACTTAGTACAAGAAGTACTAAGGAGATTACCGCGAGAATCTCTTCCGAGAGGAACCATAGGACCCCGGGAAGATAGGGATCGACAATCGCGCGCGGAAACACGGCCAGCGGAAGGTCACACCCGCCGAGAAGTCGACTTCAGGCAAAACCGAAGCCTGTCGCCGATAAATCCTCAACCGATAATTACCCCCCCCCCCCCCCCCCCCCCTCTCCCGCGGTAGGGAACCCAATACGAGCGTGTGGGACGAACCGCACTCCGGTTGGGAAGACGTGACGACACCCGCGCGCTCTCATTGTAGAGACCGAGCCAAAGAGGTGGTCGAAGCGTTACGAAGGTGGAACATAAGGTTCGGAGGTAGCAGTGAACAAAGCGCGGAGGACTTTTTAAGCCGTCTCGATGATTGTAAGATGTTCACTCCATTAAGCGGCAAAGAAGTGATACAGTCTCTGCCGATAGTATTTACGGGGATCGCCTCGGAATGGCTACGACTCGAACGAGATAGCTGGTCGAGCTACGAGGATTTCCGTCAAGAATTTAGAAGCTGGTTCGGCGACGAAACGGTAAATAAAAGATTCCGTCAGCAGGCCGCGTCGCGTACGCAGGGCGAAAACGAGTCGGTGACCGACTATTTAACCTGCATCCGGGGGTTGCTGAATCGAATGACTAGGCCATACGCGTTGGAAGACCAACTAGACCTAGCATTCGAGAACTTGAGGCCGGAGATTTTGAATTTAATAGACCGGAACCAAATCACCAACTTTAAGGAATTAGCTCGGGCCGCGACAGCTAAAGAAAGAAATTTAGCGTTATCACGGGCGTACAAGCCACCCCCACCCGCCGACGCCGACGATTCGTATATGTCGGAGCTAGCTTGCAAGGCAAAAGCCAAACAAACAAAGAAAGCTCAGGCACTCGCGGCCATAGATGACGCGGGTGAAGCTACGAAGGCACCGGTAGCGCCGAAGGCCACAGCCGCCCCTGAGTCGAAGAAGAAGGGCAGTAACAGTCAAGGGGGGGGGGGGGGGAGGATGGCCTTGGAAAAGGCCATAAAAGAGCAACTCGCGGCCATACAGTCAAGTTTAGAAAAAAAAATCGAGAGCGCGACCGCGAATATACAGCCTCGGCAGGCTAATCAAAACGCTCCAACATACCCCGTAGACGCGAGGGTAGCCGACAACACCATGCCAGCGATGGATGGTGGACCAGCGGTCACCTGCTTTAACTGTGAGCGCAGAGGTCACATATGGAGGGATTGCCCGGCGCCGAGGGTTCGTTTTTGCTACCATTGTGGTAGGAAAGGCGAAATCGCGACTACGTGTTCGCGTTGCCATCCGGGAAACGGAACAGGGGGCTCGCAAACAGGGCAAGGGAGTCACCCCCAATAGAAAATCCGAGCCCAAATAATCCTACCGAGCCAGAGGTGGAATGCTTCCCGATGCAGACCCTCGAGCTGCAACCACGCTGGTTCTTAACAGTAAAAATCGGAAATTCGAATGTGCGAGCTCTCATAGACACCGGGTCTTCCAGAAGCTTTTTAGGGGCTTCGGGTAAGAAAATCGCCGAAGAAAATGGTCGGGCAGTAAACCAACCAGCTTTCAAACAGGTAATACTGGCGAACGGCGATACCGAAGAGGTAACAGGTAACCCTTGCACCCAGATAGTCGCGAAGTCACTGCGTTCACTGCACCGGGCAGAGGCTTATTTCACTTCACGAGGATGCCATACGGACTCACCGGAGCCCCTGCGACGTTTCAACGATTAGTGGATAAATTAATTACACCGGATATGGAACCACATGTTTTCGCGTATTTGGACGACATTATTGTAGTTACGAACAATTCCGTGAAACATATAGACTGGCTTAAACGCGTGTTTGATGAAATAGCGCGGGCTGGTCTAACGTTAAACCCGGATAAATGTGAATTTTGTAGAGATGAAGTAAGATATTTGGGGTTCAGGGTGAATAACGAGGGATTGCAGATAGACCCCGACAAGATCGAACCGATTGTTAGTTATCCGGCACCCCGGAACTTGAAACAATTGCGACGATTTTTAGGCATGGCCTCGTGGTACCGCCGATTTATCCCAGCGTTCGCGGGCTCCTCGGAGCCATTAACGCGGCTTTTACGCAAAGATAGACGGTGGGAATGGGGCGAAGAACAAGAACAAGCGTTCAACGAATTAAAATCCGCGTTAACCTCAGCTCCGGTATTATCGTGTCCTGATTTTCGAGTACCTTTCGTAGTGCAGACGGATGCCAGCGATTTTGGAATCGGCACCGTCTTGACTCAGACCATCGACGAGGTCGAACGAGTCATCGCGTATGCGAGCCGCACTCTTTCTGAAGCTGAGAGAAAATATTCGGTGACAGAAAAAGAGTGTTTAGCTGTAATTTGGGCCATAAAGAAATTTCGCGCGTACCTCGAGGGGTATCATTTCACGGTGATAACGGATCACAGCAGCCTCCGATGGTTGCATAATTTGCATAATCCGACAGGTCGGCTTGCTAGGTGGGCATTAGAGCTCCTGGAGTATGACTTCGAGGTCATACATCGAAAGGGAGCTATGCATCATGTCCCCGACGCATTATCGCGAATGTACGAAGACGAGGTCGAGGACCTCGCAGCCGTGTATGTAGCCGCGATTAATGAAGCTCAAGATCCGTGGTACAATAAACGCGTACAAGAAGTTTTAGAGGCCCCGAAAAAGTATAGAGAATGGTCGGTGTTCGAAGGCCGACTGTATTATTTGCGGCCGAATCCGGTGACAGAACCGATTATGGAAGAACTGAATCCGTGGAAATTAGTATTGCCCGCCGAACATCGCGACCGAGCGTTTATCGAAACGCACGAAGACCCGCAGGCTGGGCATCTCGGAGTCGAAAAGACTTATGCGAGAATCCGCGAGGATTACTATTGGCCTGGCATGTTTAGGGATATCGTGGTCGCGGTACGACGATGTCAGCAATGCCAACAGTGCAAAGTCGAACAGGCTACGCCAGCTGGTCTGATGGGAGATCGCGTAGTAAATCAGCCGTGGACCGTAGTCGCAGCTGACATAATGGGTCCGTTTCCTCGTAGTCGATCAGGATACGAATATTTGTTAGTCTTCGAGGACTTATTTACGAAGTGGGTCGAGTGCATTCCGTTGCGTAAGGCCACTGGGAAAAACATTATCGCGGCGTTCGAGGATTTAATTTTGTCTAGGTGGGGTACTCCGAAAGTATTCCTCACTGATAATGGCACAGAATTCGCGAATAAAGCCGTCGATGAGATGTGCGCCGAGTACAACATTGTACACGCCCACGTACCCCCGTATCACGCGCAGGCAAATCCTGTAGAGAGGGTGCACCGAGTCCAGAAGACTATGATCACGACATATATTGAGACGGATCATCGAGATTGGGACATTCATTCACATGAATTTCGGTTCGCGTATAATTCTGCGGTGCATAGTTCCCTGAAAGTGAGCCCAGCGTTTTTAAACTTAGGTCGCGAACCGCGGCCTCGAGTGCAACTACGACGCGCGGAAGAAGGTCCGGCGACAATTCCGGAACCGTGTCCCGCGAAGTGGGCAGAAAGAATGACCCGCCTGCAGGAAGTACGAGATCTCGCGACCCGTCATTTACAAAATGCACGCACTAGGCAGGCACAATATTATAATCGACGTCACCGGGACGGTCACTATAAGGTAGGAGACCGAGTCTGGAAGCGAAACCGCGTCTTATCATCAGCTGCGAACTTCGTAGCTGCGAAATTAGCTCCCAAATTCGCGGGACCTTATAACGTAACGAAGGTAGTATCACCCGTCGTGTACGAGCTAGAGGATGAAACCGGTAGGACACTCGGTCGACACCATATAAAAGATTTTAAACCGTACGTCGCCCCAGAGGTAGACGTCAATCTCAGCGAATCCGAGGAGGAAGAAGCATCTTCCGACGAGGCCTGAGACGATTGTTCGCGTTCGAGTACGCCGAGTTTTTATATTAAGTATTTGAGTGCTATCGGATTCGAGTGTCTTATATTTTTTTTCTGGTTCTGTTCCTTATTTTTGAGTTAGGGCAATAAGATTTTAGGAAACATTGGTAAAATCATCGGTGAGTTCGGCGAATTAGTTTATCTTCAATTTTTTTTTTGAGTCGGCTGCACCAGACATCCGTAGTACGCCTCTACTATTCTAACGGGTAGTACAAGGGGGGAATGTTTTGCGCAGTGCAAGAAGGTACAATCTTGGATCTGCCGACCCGAGCAGCTTGCAGGGACCTGATGTACCTCCAGGAGCTCGAGGTCCGGGCCGCCGCCAGGAGGCTTATTTCCCCGTGGGAGATCCCGGGACTACGACCCGATCAGGTCCGGGAAATGAGAGCCGCCTTCGGATTAGACCCAAGTGGCCCAAGGTACGTGATCCCCGAGCCAGTTCCTCAGCCCACAACGTCCAGTGAACCGAGGGCCATCTCCAACTTAGCCCCGACTCCCGGGCCCAGCCAACCCGTCGAGTTAGCAACCGCCTCCCCAACGGCGATACCACCTCCAACGGCACCGGTAGCACCCGTCCTGAGGGACCCCCGATACCTACCGAGGGTTACACTAGAAAAGAGGCCCACGCAGAGATCCGAGGTCGACCACCTGGCACAGGAGGTCATCGAGGCCGATAAACGGGCTCAGGAGGCCAAGAGGGTGGCCCGCGAATATGCGAGGCTGGCCGACGTCGCTTAAACCGAGGCTATGCTAGCCCGCCAGGCTTACGAAGCAGCACTGCGAGCACGCCGAAACAAGGAGGCGATCCAACGAGAGCAGAGAGAGGAAGACGCGCGGCAGGCGGCTCTGCTGGCGTACAGGCGCAGTCAAAGTAATTGCTGGAACTGTGCCCGAGCCGGGCACAAATCGAGGGATTGTGACAGGCCTAAGCGCCCGTTCTGCAACCTATGCTCTATGCCCGAAGTATTGATAGAAACCTGCCCGTGCCGCGAACAAGGGTGGCATCTTGAACTGGCAGCTCAGAGGGCGAGGGACCAGGCCCGGCGCGGGTATTACCCAGACGCCTCGCGCGGAGCCCCACGCGGGGGACTGTAGAGCCTGGGAGACGAGCGAGTGTTGAGTCGGACTCAAGGAAGGGTCTTTAGTTTTGTTATTTGATTAGTTTGATTGGGGGTGGGTTCGATGAGAGTCCGTTTTTTTTTTTTTTTTTGTTCAATGTTGTTCATTGGTGGTCCGCACTTCGAGACATAAAGATTTCAGTTTTAGGTATCGGGGGGATGTCCCCGTAAATTCAGTTTTGTTCCACCCCGAGGGGGTGACCATGAAATATATTCTTTGGTTTCTTTTGTTTTTTTTTCTGTCCCTTTTCGTAGGGGTTTTGGTTCTGTTTTTTTTTAGAGTCCTCGGACTCGGGCATTGACGCCCTGTATTTAGTTTCGTTTTGTTTTGTTGGTTCGTAGTTTCTTATTTTATTTGTTTTTTTTTGTGTGTCGTGTTTTTGGTCAAAATTATTGGTAATGGAATTACAATAGTCCGTTATTTTGCTATTTTTTTTTGTGGTTCGTTAGTTTCGAGCTTTCAGATATTAGACTCTTATTTTGATTTTGTTTTTTTTTGGTGTTCGGGAAGTCGAACCCTTCCCTAAGTTTTTGTCTTTCCGCCTTCTGCAGGGGAAGAGTGGCGTGTGATGACTCAAGAATTTAACCGGGGGTTTTCATAGAATTACCTTCGTATTCCCTCCCCGGGGGAAAGTTTAGTTTGTTAAAAAGTTACGTTTAAGCCATCAGATCCAGACGGATCTGTAGACGTAAGACGCGGTGTGCGGCCGCCACTCGGAGTTCAGTCCATGGGTCAGTTTTGCTGGCGCTTCCGCCCCAGTGGTCCGTCTTAGGGGGGGGGGGGGGGTTGTAACATTGCATGTTACGACAGGCTCCTCACCCCTTAAACGACCTTAGCGGAGTGAATGAAAAGGAGAAAATGCGTAGATAGGCCCCGAGGTCCGACAGAAATTCCGAGAGGCGACCGTGACCGACTAAAGACTGTTGTGAACATATGATTTATTCTTTTGTTTTGTTTTACGACTTTTCTCTAACATGTGGGAGACGAGGCCTAGCCAACGACTAAGAGACTGGGACAGAGACACACCACAAACGACGCAAGACGTTCCAGTATCGACTGTTTGGATCCTACTCGACGAACGCCACCCAAAAGCTTCGGAGCATAGTAGTGGCCACGCTACCTCCTGCTAATAATCTAGAGGACACGGGGGAGTGCCAAGGGCATTCCACAACGGGGGAGATCGGTGGTGGAAGAGATTCCCGCCACCAAAAAGAGCCTGCAACCCGTGAGCCTCCGACGTAGCGAGCTAAAATCATCGTGGGGAACTTTGAATTACGCGCGTGGCGACCACCGGTCGCCATGCTTAAGGGATCCTTCGGTCGATACAAAAATCGATATTTGGCCGTAACACGAGGGCGCTGATTACCGGCGCCATGCGGTCTAGTCACTCTGCGTTAGACTAGCGAAAACAGCACTTGTGTGTCCTGCGACTGCTGGAAATTTTGGTTCGATTCCGTAGAGTTTCTAATCTATTTTTTTTGTATTGCGATTAAACCCCGTGGGTTTCGTTATTAAGCAGAAAGGAGTGAGTGTGCGTGAGAGTGTTTCCACGTGGAAGATTTCCCCCGTGGGATTATCTGTCTTGTAAGATGGATCTCGATCGAGAGAAGGCCGCTTTTCTCGCGTGGCTGGAGGACGGTAAGCGTTAGCCATTATTACCCATGCTAATTTGAATTCGGCAACGGCCGTCCGCCATCTTGCCTTTGAGCAGCCACGAGGCTAATTAATATTTCTGGAATCGAATTAAACCGATCTCCGAAGGGTAGGCCGTCACCAGTGTCCACGTGTACTAGAGAATATCGTTCGAGTCATTATTTTGTAGAGAAATATCGAGTATCGTACAGTTTGTTAAGTTCGGGTGTGCTACCTGTCGCACCCCAGTGCGACAGAGAGAGTCCTAGTCAGTCACTGTCGCTCTCTCTTCCTCTTGTAGGGAGAGACACAGCTAGTTAGTGTTGAGATTTCAAGTCTTCGTTTTACGGGTTCGAGTCATTGAAGAATTCCAATCAAATAATTATCGCGTTATTCGCAGAGTTAGGTTAAGTTAGTTTTAGGGAGCCCTTGTAAATATTACTTCTTTGATCAATTTCTTATTTTCTATTCTTCAATACGAGCCGAAGGCTCACCCATTGTAAATACTAGCCTGTTAAGGGGGTATATACACCTTTAAATGGGTTGAATTTCTGAAAAACAATTTTCCTTTTTTTTTCAACTTGAAGACTCTGATCAAATTTAGAAAAATCATCATGTTTGGGGCGGGTTTGACCTTCATTATCCATATCTTACATCATGTATTACTTCCAGTTTAATAGTGGCTGCGCTGAAGACAGGAAAATACAAAATCACTTGGTTGCCGCAAAGAATCATACCCAGCGTTTGACCGATCTTGGAATTTTTGGTTTTCAATTGTTCATAAGACATGCCTTTATCAGATGAACATAGAACTTTTTGATAAATCCATTTTTAGTTGAAATATTAGAAAAATAAGCAAATTTTTTTTCCAAATTCAGAAAAAAAATCGAAAAAATTCAATAACTCAAGTAATTCTTGCAATATCAAAAAGTTCTATGTTCATCTGATAGAGGCATGTGTTATGAACGATTGAGAACCAAAAATTCCAAGATCGGTCCAACGCTGGGTCTGATTCTTTGCGGCAACCGAGTGATTTTGTATTTTCCTGTCTTCAGCGCAGCCACTATTAGACTGGAAGTAATACATGATGTAAGATATGGATAATGAAGGTCAAACCCTTCCCAAACATAATGATTTTTTTAAATTTTATCAGAGTCTTCAAGTTGAAAAAAAAAGGAAAATTGTTTTTCAGAAATTCAACCCATTTAAAGGTGTATATACCCCCTTAATTAGTTGTAAGTCTACTCGTGGAGTTTATTTAGCGTTCCCGTTGGGATATTGTCCCACGAGGACCTAGTTTGTCGAGTTATTTAACATTTTGCATGATTTTCCTTGTTATTGCTCTCCAACGTGGAAGCTAGTAGTTTATTAGAAATTGTAAAGCTCGTCAAACGTGGCCGGGTCACTTTTACACGACCTGTGGCCGTTCGTTATACGAGGGAATTTATCCCTGATTGTTCAAATTATTATTTCTATTCCTTTTCTACCATTTTTATTGAATAAATTCTATTTTTCTGTTATTAAAGTCAATCGCTCGAGTCGTTATTTAACGTCCCGCTGATCCTTCATTTAATCCTGACCCCTCTCCGTGGTACTGTAGCTAGCTGACGCTTCACATACCCGTAGGTTATCTTTTGTTTATATTTTTGAACGTGGCGGTTATCCGCCTGGCGCCCAATATCTTTTTTTATTCTCAGTTTTTGGCCAATTGTCGAGTGGATGGTTCTCGGAGACTGGCTATCCGGTCCAGATCCGAGGATCAAATAAAATCCACGTCACAACTTATTGCCTCTCTTTTTCTCTTTCTTCCAAATAACTTTATCTGGCACATTCGTGTGCCTGGCGCCCATCCTCAGCTTTTGTTTATTTCTATTTTTTTCTTTTTCTCTATATCGTATCGTTCAGTACTTTTCGTGAGAATACGTTGGGACCTTTTTGAGCGGGATTTATTTTGCTACTCATTCTTCCTCCGGGTAGGAAAATTGCTCGTTACAAGTTCCATCTTGTCTTTCCTTGATCTAATATATCCATCGACAAGATAACACTCGCCTGTCCTGTGGACGTTCAACCAAACTCCACGTATTGTTCTCATGCAATGACACGTACTCGCTATCCATCGCTCGCAACCACAAATCTCTATCACTTCGATTCATTATTTCTTCAATGCTAACTGGTTCACCGAACTCGTCATCTGTAGCAAGGCTGGCTAGCTCTTGGTAGATTTTCCGAGGCCTGCCCTTTTTTCCTGTACGCTCCCCGCGTAGCACATGAAGTTTCGGAAACGTTGCAGGTGCCTTACAATGTATTTTCTAGGTAACATTTCACTTGCGATGTTCCAGTGATATTCAATTTGTGACCCACTGGAGATGTTTCCAAAAATTCATATCAGGAAGGTTCCAGGAATCTTCGACGAACATACATTTTTTACAACCTTCCTGCAATGTTCCATATAGATTCTTCTGAAACCTTGAATCACGTGACCCTATTTATGTGTTATGATATATATACTGCAAATGTCTACATGTGCTGTGACGTGGATTTTATTTGATCCTCGGATCTGGACCGGATAGCCAGCCTCCGAGATCAATCCACTCGACAATTGGCCAAAAACTGAGAATAAAAAGAGATATTGGGCGCCAGGCGGGTAACCGCCACTTTCAAAAATCTAAACAAAATAATAACCGTCGGCTAGCTACAGTACCGCGGAGAGGGGTCAGGATTGAATGAAGGATTAGCGGGACGTTAAATAACGACTCGAGCGATTGAATTTAATAACAGAAAAATAGAATTTATTCAATAAAAATCATAGAAAAGAAATAGAAATAACAATTTGAACCATCGGGGAGAATTCCCCTCGTATAAAGGACAGCCACAGGCCGTGTATAGGCGACCTGGCCACGTCTGACGAGCTTTACAATATCTAATAAACTACTAGCTTCCACGTAGGATAGCAATAACAAGGAAAAATCATGCAAATGTTAAATAACTCGGCAAACTAAGTCCTCGTGGGACAATATCCCAACGGGAACGCTAAATAAACTACACGAGTAGAACTTACAACTGATTAACAGGCTAGTATTTACAATGGGTGAGCCTTCGGCTCGTATTAAAGAATAGAAAATAAGAAATTGATCAAAGAAGTAATATTTACAAGAGCTTACTAAAACTAACTTAACCTAACTCTGCGAATAACGCGATAATTATTTAATTAGAATTCTTTGTTGACTCGAACCCGAAAAACAAAGACTCGAAATCTAAACGCTAACTAGCTGTGTCTCTCCCTACAGGAGGAAGAGAGAGCGACAGTGACTGACTAGGACTATCTCTGTCGCACTCGTGTGCGACAGGTAGCATACCCGACCTTAACAAACTATACAATACTCGATATTTCTCTACAAAATAATGACTCGAACGATCTTCTCTAATACACGGGGACACTGGTGACGGCCTACCCTTCGGAGATCGGTTTAATTCGATTCCAAAAAATATTAATTAGCCTCGTGGCTGCTCAAGGCAATATGGCTGACGGCCGTTGCCGAATTCAAATTAGCATGGGTGAGAATGGCTAACGCTTACCGTCTTACAGCCACCTGAGAAAATCGGTTTTCTCTCGTCCACTATCCATCGTCGAATCCCACGGGGGAAATATTCCTCGGGGGGAAAACACTCACTCAACACAAGCGACTAACTCCAGGAAGCCCACGAGGCTCGAACGCAAAAATGATAATTTCTATCAACGCAATAACGCAGACCAAACAAAAGGCACGAGTGCTACGAACGCTAGTCTAACGCAGAGTGATTAGACCGCATGGCGCCGGTAATCAGCGCCCTCGTGCTACGGCCAAATATCGATTTTTGTATCGACCGAAGGATCCCTTAAGCATGGCGACCGGTGGTCGCCACGCGCGTAATTCAAAGTTCGCCACGATGATTTTAGCTAGCTACGTCGGAGGCTCACGGGATGCAGGCTCTTCTTGGTGGCGGGAATCTCTTCCACCACCGATATCCCCCGTTGTAGAATGCCCTTGGCACTCCCCCGTGTCCTCTAGATTAATAGCTGGAGGTAGCGTGGCCACTACTATCCTCCGAAGCTTTTGGGTGGCGTTCGTCGAGTAGGATCCAAACAGTCGATACTGGAACGTATTGCGTCGGTAGTGGTGTTTCTGTGTTACAGTCTCTTAGTCGTTGGCTAGGCCTCGTCTCCCACATGTTAGAGAAAAGTCGTAAAACAAAACAAAAGAATAAATCATATGTTCAACAGTCTTTAGTCGGTCACGGTCGCCTCTCGGAAATTCTGTCGGACCTCGGGGTCTATCTACGCATTTTCTCCTTTTCATTCACTCCGCTAAGGTCGTTTAAGGGGTGAGGAGCCTGTCGTAGCATGCAATGTTACAGTGCCTACAGTATGATGTGCGCTGAAATCCTGCTGGCGTTCATTGCCGTTGATCGTGACGTGAATTGTGTGTTATATCGTGTTTTCTGGTGTCAAAAGTTCAGTATTTATATTGAAATCTACATTATCAATTTTTAGATTGTTATTTTTCGCATACTTGGACGAAGACTAGCGAGTATGCCCCTGCGACTGTTTCATAACCTCAAAATCATGTTCAGTTGAATCTATTACCCATATTCCTTCATCATATACCGGGAATATTTGGTGAATTAGAACGATCCCCTTCCTACGACCAAACCAACACAGGCGCGCACCGCGTGCGTAAGGCTCGGCGGGCGGGGCTGAGCGAAAAGTGGTGCTTCTACTGAATCTTTCGCGCTAGGCCGAGTCCGCATAGCCCACCTCGATACTTAACCTAAAAAGCAATCATCGCACTGAACACGGAAAAGAATTAACGCGAATAAAATGAATTTGCCTGATGTGAACATTTATTTTCGAAATTTATGAACGAATTTGAAATCAAATATTAATCAATCGCATTTAAGTATTGATTATTAGTGTTAAGGATCGATATTTGAGACGAAGTGGAACAGGTAAGTGAAGGGTATATCATTGAAGACAACATGGTCAAAAATTGTTTTATTTATTGATTCATTTATTTATTATAAGAAAAATGAAATTTATCAACGATTATTGGTTAATCGAGGGATGCATTGCTGTTGATTTATGGCGTACGTCTAAACTTATCGGAGATTGAATGCTTGGGAATCGAAGAGAGGCTACCGATGAGCCACTGTCGAACGTAGTAGACTTTTACTCGAACCATTTTTATTTCTCAACGACTACCTCTATCGGAGACCGAGTGCTGACATGTACCTCAGCAAGGCTTTATAACATGCGGAGGGGCTTTGTCGCAGGAGTTTGTAGTGCGATGAGGTAGCGTACGAGGAGCTTCGTTGCAAGGGTTTGTAGCACGTCGACGATATGCAGTCCTTCTCTGGACTTTGGCGAAGCCTTGCCGCACAAAAATTTGATAGAAAATGCTCGCCGACGCACTGCGAACTCTGGCAACGAAGGGGACCTCTGGGAACATCTGCGACGAGGCTTCTTCGCCTGCTACGAGACATGAACATTGAATGGTCGTTAAACGAGTAAGAAATGTTCCATGAATATCGTCGACGGGCTACGAACCCTGTCAACGAAGCTCCTCGTACGCTGCCTCGTTGCACTGGAAAAATCTGCGACGAGGTTTCTTCGCCTGCTACGAGACATGAACGTTGAATGGTCGTTAGACGAGTAAGAAATGTTCGATGAATATCCTCGACGGGCTACGAACCCTTGCAACGAAGCTACTCGGTACGCTGCCAAGCCTCTCCGACGCTGTTGCTAGCTCTCGTTTCCTCGATCCCTGCTTGGTTCTGGATCACTCTTTGCAGTCTGATCCCTGAGGTCAGCTTGGACAATGACATCGGCGATATTTCTCCTTAAGAGTTAGCGGGTGATCAGTCACTGGGTACGGAGGATACAAAGTTAACGGATATCGAAAAGACTTACAAGACTTATAAATTCGCATGATAGTCAGTTATACTCTCACCTTGCTGTTTCAGAGGAAGTAACGATGTCCTGGGATGGCAACATCTTCTTCAACTCGAATGAATTCATTCTTCTCCGACACCTGATTGTCGACGTACTACAAACTCCTGCGACAAATCCCCTCCGCACGCTATGAAGCCTCGCTGAGGTACATGTCAGCACTCGGGTCTCCGATAGAAGTAGTCGTTGAGAAATGAAAATGGTTTGAGTAAAAGTCTACTACGTTCGACAGTGGCTCATCGGTACCCTCTCTTCGATTCCCAAGCATTCAATCTCCGATAAGTTTGGACGTACGCCATAATTCAACAGCAACGGATCCCTCGATTAACCAATAATCGTTGATAAATTTCATTTTTCTGTCAATAAATAAATAAATCAATGAATAAAACAATTTTTGACCATGTTGTCTTCAATGATTTACCCTTCACTTAACTGTTTCACTTCGTCTCATATATCGATCCTAAACACTGATAATCAATACTTAAATCCAATTGATTGATATTTGATTTTAAATTCGTTCATAAATTTCGAAAATAAATGTTCACATCAGGCAAATCCATTTTATTCGCGTTCATTCTTTTCCGTGTTCAGTGCGATAATTGCTTTTCAGGTTAACCCTTTCACTGGCAATGTATCATATATGATCAAAAAAAAGTCGTGCCACAACTGGCGATGTATCATATATGATCAAATTGAATAACTGCTGCATTTTTCAACCAATTCATTTCAAATTCGGTGTGTATATTCCTAGTTAATCGTATGATTTGTTTAGTTTATTGTCCTACCATTTTTGGCACGTACAGTAAAAAAGGCTTCACCAGTGAACGGGTTAAGTATCGAGGTGGGCTATGCGGACTCGGCCTAGCGCGGAAGATTTGGTAGAAGCACCACTGCTTGCTCAGCCCCGCCCGCCGAGCCTCACGCACGCGGTGCACGCCTGTGTTGGTTTGGTCGTAGGAATGGGATCGTTCTAATTCACCAAATATTCCCGGTGTAATTGGATAATAATACAGTAAAATCAAGCTGTATATGAGTCAGTCCACGTCAAGCGGGACACCTTTTTGACCGCATGTTCTTGAAAATCGTCGTAATTTTTTTTACATATTCTATGGGTAAAATGAATGCATGAAACATTTTTTTTTTTTTTCTAACTCGAAGGGCTTAGAAGATACAAGGGGTTGAATTTTCGAAAATAACACCAAACAACGGAATCGCGCTCTTCTTTAAACGTTAATATCTCCGGTTCCCTTGGTCGTACAGACATCATGAACAACTCATTTTGAAGCTCCTGAATCGCACTTTCATGTTATGAATTCTCAATTCATGTCATAAACAATTTTCTATTTGTTATTAACAATTATATTTTTTAAACGTGATTTTCGAAATGACTGACACCTTTGAAAATTCTGAAAAAAATACGAGCGTGTTCCTTGATTAATTCTCTACAAAATCTGTAATTTTCAAAATGGAACTCCGATGGAAACTATATTTAAAAAGCGAGCGAACCGTGCGGCACGTCGCGCGTGGCTATCTACGCGGGCGCGCCGATACCGAGGCTTGTTCGCTTTACATGTAAAGAATATAGGGGGGCATATTACGATGAAATTCATCAAATCAAATAATTTACGGAATTATTTATTCCATTTCATGCTGAATACTCGACTTGAAACTATAAAAATATTAGTATAGAGATACAAACTTGACTAAAATCTTCAAAATTACTGCTGAACATAACGTACTTTTCGATCTCATCAAGCAGAAAACGACACCGTATTATTCGATCGATTACGTACTTAATTGATGAATTTGAAATTTTAATACCTACAGTGTACAAGTGATTCGAAAAAAATTATTTTGAAGGTATAATAGTCCCCCCTTAAGATTCCAGTGAAATGTAGAGTTCTCGTGGTTAATGATTGAGTAAGTTTAAATTTATTAATTCAGTACGTGATCGATCGAATGATACCATGACGTATTCCGTTTGATGAAATCAAAAAGTACGTTATGTTTACCAGTTATTTTCAAGATTTCAGTCAAGTTTGTATCTCTATACTAATATTTTTATAGTTTCAAGTCTAGTATTCAGCATGAAGTGGAATAAATAATTCCGTAAATTATTGGATTTGATGAATTTCATCGTAATATGCCCGCCTATATTCTTTACATGTAAAGCGAACAAGCCTGGGTATCGGCGCGCCCGCGTAGACAGCCGCGCGCGACGTTCCGCACGGTTCAATCGCTTTTGAAATATAGTTTCCATCGGAGTTCCATTTTGAGAATCACAGATTTTATAGATAATTAATCAAGGAACACGCTCGTATTTTTTCACAATTTTCAAAGGTGGTAGTCATCTCGAAAATAACGTTCGAAAAATATAATTGTTAATAACATATGGAAAATTGTTTATGACATAAATTGAAAATTTATAACATGAAAGTGCGATTCAAGAGCTTCAAAATGAGTTGTTTGTGATGTCTGTACGACCAAGGGAACCGGAGATATTACCGTTTAAAGAAGACCGCGATTTCATTTTGTGGTGTTTTTTTCGAAAATTCAACCCCTTGTATCTTCTAAGCCCTTCGAGTAAAAAAAAAAAAAAAAATGTTTAAGTCATTCATTTTACCCAGAGAATATGTAAAAAAAATTACAAGAGAATCAGAAACATCGAGGAATATTTTTGGCCAAATCCGTCCCGCTTGACGTGGACTGACTCATATGTAGTGGTTATAATCTGACGCCGATACGACAATGAGTACATGGGCGATTTTATCAAATAATAATTCAGTCTGGGGTCTCACACCACCCCTTGTTATTGTGTAACTATTTTGTTCAGAATTTTGTCAATCAATTTCATAAATTTTTATATGAGTTTTATGTCAGTGCAAGCCAACCTTTGGAACGATTTTAATTTTAATGTTGGTATCCCGTTACAAATAAAAATCGGAAAAACCGAAATCCACGGATCGTTTTAGTGTTAAAATCATCGTTGTTCATCATAGAATTTGTGTAAATTTTTTTGGGAATTAGTCAAATGACGTTTTCGAGATATATGTATTAGTCTAAGAGCTGACGACCAAAATTGACGATAAAATTATCTCACCATTTTGGTCGTCAGCTCTCCGATATGTACATATGGCCTGCATAGATGCACAGGCACAAGCTCACACACACTATACGCACACATCACAATACGTATTCAAGTGATATTCCAGATATGTACCCGAAACGTAACCAATATTGTAAGCCTACCATGTACATTACTCTATGACATTTCGGGAACGTTAATTAGTAATCTAACATCGGCGGACATTTGCACATTCCTGTGAGCTAGGCTGGAAGGTTGCTGTAACATACCGTGACCTAACAGCAATATTACAATCTTTCGACCGAGACATCATTGTAACATCTACGTAATGTAACTGTGCTACGCGGGTCGAGTCTCGGCCGCCCTCTCGCACGAATAGCTGTGCGTTCTTCAGGGGCTCGCGTTTTTCCAGGTGTCGCTTCGCACGCATCGTGCCAAGTTTCATCTTCACGTTCAATCTTTTCGACCTTGTTCTTGATCAGGGCTTTTTCAGTGCCCCCATGGTCCAATACGAAATTTTCAGTCTTGTGCTGAGTGTCTTCTGTAGGCTCTTCCTTATTGATAACGTCTTCAGGACTGGACTTTTCAGCAGGGAACGTGGCGAGGTCGGAGTCACCTTCAGTTGCGAGAGGAAGTTCAACCATGCTTGCTTCTCCTTCGTTTGATTCTCCGATGAAACGAATATCTCGGCTCTTGATCACCTTCTTCGATCTTCTTCGCCACAGCCGGTATGCTTTTGCATCGCTTGCATAGCCTACCATCACATATTCTTCACCCTTCGGCTTCAGTTTGCTTACTCCAGGACCCTTTTTCAAGGCGACGGCTTTACAACCGAAGACTTTCAGAGATTTTACGTCTGGCTTCGTTCCGCTCCACGCTTCAAATGGCGTCATACCATTCAAGTCTCTCGTAGGGCACCGATTCCTAATAAATGCTGCCGTATTTATTGCTTCGGCCCAAAGGCTGTGAGGTAATCCAGACTGCAGCAATATGCAGCGCGCCATCTCTACAAGGGTTCGATTGGCCCTCTCGGCAACGCCATTCTGCTGGGGCGTATATTCCACACAGAGTTGCCTCGCAATCCCGTTATCCTCCAGAAATTTCGAAAAATCCTTTGAGACATATATTCTTTAGCGTTATCCGAACGAAATTTACACACTTTTTCACCAGTTTCTCTCTCAGCACGTTTTACGAATTTCTTGAACTCCTCAAAAATTTCACTCCTGTTCTTTAACATTACAACGGTGATTAATCGCGATTTGTTAGCTATAAAGGTCGCGAAATATTTCGCACCGCCCATAGACTCGACTTTCATCGGTCCGCAAATGTCGGAGTGCACCAAACCTAGGGTGTTTTCCGCGTGCGTTTTTGAAACACCGTAAGGCAGTTGGTGTATCTTTGCGTTATGGCATACTTCGCACGAAAAGTCATTTGGCACATCACTCAAGTTCAGTCCATCGACCATATTCTCACTCTTGAGCCTCTTCAGATCGCCTGAATTTAAATGCCCGAACCGCTCATGCCACTTCGCGAATTCATCCCGAGAATCACTGATTTGCGTTCACGACAACTTCGAACGGCACTGTCCCTTCACCAAACGAATTTGAACTCGCGCTATTTTTCCCGGCAGTCTGTATAGCGCTGTCATTGTCGCTGCTCAAACACGAGAAACTTTCTTTGACATTACACATGTGAGCCGTGGCTCCACTGTCAACACACCATTCGCTATTGTCCAGCTGGCACATCATAGCAGTCGATACAGTCAACACATCCTCGCACTCGGCCTGACTAGCTTGATTCGACCGTCTCTTTTTCTTCCAACAGTCACTTGCACGATGTCCCGCTTGTTTACATTTGTAGCACGTTCCAGCGAACGACGTTTGACTATCCGTTTCTTCTCGGTCTCGAACATTATGCTGTTTAGACGAATGCCTTCCCGCTCCCTTCTTCCCGGATTTCCACCCGGCGAATAAGGCACCGTCTTTTGAATCTTCAGGTAACGAATCACCTTTTCCTCGCCGAATTTCTTCTTCCATCAATTTTGATTTCAGGGTAGCAACATTCGGGATTTCGTCTCTGCGTTCGATAGCTACGCAAAAGTTTTCAAACTCATCCGGTAACGAGCTCAAAAGCATAATTGAAAGTAATTCCTCCGGTACTTTTATTCCTGCGTCCTCTAACTGGTCAGCCGTTTGCATGAAATCGTTAACGTGCTGCGCCATTGATTTACCAGGCAGTTTCTTCAGCTGATACAGCTGCCTGTAGAGTGCCGCTTTCCGTACTGGACCTTTCGATTCAAACGATTTTTCCAGTTCGTCCCAAGCTCCCTTTGCAGTGTTGCACTTTCGAACATGTCCGAGTTCACTTGTTGATACACCGAGAAGGATAAGTGCAAGCGCCTTTGCATCGTTCGCTTCCCAAGCAGGAATTTCCTCAGATATATCAGGTCTTGTCGTTTTTCCATTCGCATAATTCCATAGTCCGTTGAATACTAGCACACTTCTCATTTGCAGTTTCCATGTCTCGTAATTTTCGTCCGTGAGTTTTTCGATATGATGCGCGCCGGTCGTCGCCATAACCGAAAACCGTTAGACTCGCAAAAACCGTTATCACGCCCGCACCTTCGACCGACTACTTTTTTGGAACCGCGAAAAATGAAAAGCTTAAAAAAACACTCTAATAAACGTCCTGGGCCCATAACCTGTTTTAATATAATTGGTTATAATATTCGACTTTATTTATCAAGGGGGGGGGGGGTAAGGTTAATTCGGTGAAAAAAAGGCATGTTTTTTAAATTTTTTTTTGGCGATACAGATAGTGTTAGTTCATTCAGTCAATTTCCATATAATAATGCAACTTTTGAACAATATTTCCCTAAATTTTCATTGCAAAATATTGAAAATTGAGCGAGTGACAGTGAATCTCCAGAGGCGCCTCGAAAAAAAGGTGTTTTGCGGTGAACACCATAACTCGGTGTAGAATCATCTGAAATGAAAAAACCAAAGTTCGTTAGTTGAAGGAGATGTTTTTCGAGGTAACGCTGGGGGGATTTTCCAATTTTTCGATTTTTCAAAATTTGGCGACACTTTGAGGTCAAAAGTCCGAGTTTCGTCGAAAAAATCGACCTATTTGTTATTGTAAAATCAACAATAATCAAAAAAACGAAAAAAGCTCACAGCGTTACCTGATGAATTATATGAAGAAGTACTGTGCCAATTTTGAAGACGATCGGTTCAATACTTTTTGAGTTATCGTGTTCACCGACATTAAAAAGGGCAAGTTTTCAGGAGAACGGTTTAAAGTTTTAGAAACCAGAAAATTGGAAAAAAAACTGAATAATTCTTTTATACGTACATTGAGTCGTCTATCCCAGGTCCATATAGTAGAGAACTTTCATCAATTTAGGACACAATTTAGGGTTAGAGGTACAATATAATAGCTCGGCCGGTAAGCGCTGCGAGCAGCTGCGCGGCCGCTGCCAGTCAGGTACCGAAGAATCTGCAAATAGGCGGAGCAGCGTAGGGACGCTTAGATGCTCATAACTTTGTCAATTTTGCTCCGATCGACTTGAAATTTGAACACAACATTCTTGAATAGTTATACATTCATTTAAGCAAATAAAAAAAAAATAAAAAAAAAATAAATTAAATACCTTCCCCCCCCCCCCCCCCTTCGGGAAATGTCCTATAGGACTACAATGTTTTGATATCGACGCTCTCAAGCCGAGAGCTACAAACGGACTGACTTATAGGTATCCACATACAATGAGCCTTTGTCCGTATTACCTTGCTTACAAGTATACAATGAGTGCTTGCCGATATATTCATTCCTAATACTATTAAATTCTTTACTTTTCAGTCAACTTGAAATCAATCTTTAGCTAGAAATCAGTATCGTTGCGTTGATCTCACTCAGATAAGGTAGCTCTATAGTACCTACCTTAGTCTGGTGAGCTAGACATATCCCAGATCTGATTTAAGCGGTATTAGTGCGTCAAATTCAACAGCTAGATAGTTCTATAGCACGTATCTTAGTCTGGGGAATTTGACATATCCCAGATTCGTAGGGACGCAGCTCTGATAGTGAAAAATCTATCATAGTCTGTATTAGGGTAATTTAAGGGTTTTTTCAACTTTTTCCACAGTAGCTCCAAATCTCATAATCCGTGACGAACAACTCACGCGAACTAGCATAATTTCACTAGCCTTCAGCTGGTGAAACAGTTGCAATGAATTACAATATATCATCACACATAAATAGGGTCGCGTGATTCGAGGTTGCAGAAGAATCTATATGGAACATTGCAGAAAGGTTGTGAGAAATGTATGTTCGTTGAAGATTCCTGGAACCTTCCTGATATGAATTTTTGGAAACATTTCTAGTGAGTCACGAATTGAATATCACTGGAACATCGCAAGTAAAATGTTACCTAGAGAATACATTGTATTACTTCACCCGGTACCTTACCTGCAACGTTCCCGAAACTTCATGTGCTGCGCGGGTAGGGTGAAAATCATTGAAAACATGTACTAAGTGGATCACAGAGTCTGTGGGTACAGTAGTTAAGACATCATACACATAACGAAAGTAAAACGGTAATTCGTACCTCAAATTGTTAATACAATGGGATTCCAAGTCATCCATGACTAAGTCCGCCAGAATAGGTGATAAGGGGGAACCCATGGGTAGACCAAAGGTTACCAGCTAATTCAGCTGTATGTACTAGGATTATCAATGAAAATGTTGTCAGGGAATCATCTCCGAACATCGTATATCCTTTCATACAAAATGTTAGTTCCGATACCGAATCTGATGAATCGCTCAAATCGAGCAATTCAATTTATGAGGCAGACGATAATTTGATGAATGTACAGAATATAGCTTATCCAAAAGAATCCTTCCGTTCACAGTTGGCTGATTGTTTTTTGAAAAATAATATAAATCATGTCCAGGGAAACTCTATACTATCAGTACTTAGGTCTCATAAGTGCTTGTCTAATTCTTTACCTAAAGACACGAGAACCTTGATACGGACTTGCAATCGTCGTGTTGAGTTAGTAACTGTTGCGCCTGAAGAATATTGGCATGTGGGATTGGTTGTTGGAATTTTGAAAGAACTATCGAATCAAGATTCAGTTATTACTGATCTCTTAGAATTAGATCTCAGTACAAGCGGAGTAGCTGCAGAAAAAAATGGCCGCACACAATATTCGCCAATCCAGAATCGTATAGTCAATATTCCTAAAAGTTCCGTACTCATTGCAGGTGTTTATCGAGGGAAAGGCAAACCAGAAAGTGACGAGAGTTTTTTCAGAATGTTGACAGATGAAGTTAAAGAGGTGTTTGCTAACGGTGGTATTATATTCCAAGGTCGCTTAATAGCTATCAAGTTCAGATGCTTCATAGCTGACGCCCCTGCCAGAGCTTTCATATTAAATCATAGCGACCATATGATGGATTCCACGCCGAGCGGACAAAAAAAGACCTAGATGTCACGGATTTTTCTAATTTTCTGTATGACCTTTGGTACCCTCAGAATTAGCCTTTTTTGTGTATGTACGACATATGTAGCTTTTGTCACCGACGGTGTACAACAGGGGTCGGCACGGCCGGGCTCTCGGAGCCAGCCTGGCTCTAAGTGTCGATTACTACGGCCGTAAGTCCCCTCGGTCTACCTGAGAACGGTCAGTTGTCCTTACCTGAAAGTTCGATGGTACACGGAGAGAAAAAAATAGGTATTTTTCCTATTTTCACACAGGTATATTTTCAATGTTAGCCTAGGAAAATTTACTAAGCCAGCATAGGAATAATTCCTATATGACATATTATTTATTCCCATGTAACATGGTCAAAATTTCGATCCAACACAGTGATTATTTCCATGTTAACATAGCGATGTTTCCTTAGCAATTTAGTGAAAATACCAATGTAACATAGGAAACATAGCTATATTTTTATTGGAACTATTCCCACATCAACATAGTGACTGTACCCAAGTTCAACATAGGTATAATTCCAATGTTAAAATAGCATTGATCATCATGATACGTAGGAATGATCCCTATGTAAAACATAGGTACAATCGCTATGTTTTTATAGGAATAATCACTATTATGATATAGAATTAGAAACTATGGTTTTGAAAATCTTTCAACGCTAGTTTTGTAATTCTAAAATGATCTCATAGATTTTTGCGGATTTTTGAATCTAGTTTTTATTTATCAGACAAATTTAATGAGTAATAATTTATTTCTGTACTTATAAGGTAATGAAATAGAATACGTACAATCGAGGCGGGTTTAAAATAATAAAAAATAATATTCATTATGGATTTTTTGTTCATTCATTGAAATTGTTCAAATTCTGTTATATTATAGTTACAATATACATTACATTTTATTTAGATCATATCCATCGCTTAGGAATATATTTATTGCCGTTTGTTGTAGATATTATAGACATTATCTGACAAAGTTCTAGGTCCGATGAATTTAAAATATTCCAGTTATTATGGAGAGCTGATACCTCAAATGCTTGATAATGCCTATCATACATACATTCAAGTTCAGTAGAAAAATGTATAGTTGCCTATTACAATCAATTAATAGCACTTCAATGTAGTAAAATTTCGGCCGATTTTCCTCATGTTTTATTAAGACCATCCCGCTCTTGATAGTATTTCCCATATACTTTAAATATTCAATAATACTATAATTTTGCTCTTCTAGAACAAGGAGTGGTAAAAATGAGAGAAACGACTTATGGCTTCTTAAACAATGATTCTCGTTTTTCATATACTCTAATTCCTCAGTGATTTCACCACATGACAACCGATAATTCAGTTTTAACTAGTGTTTAACAGCTGCTGAGTAAGGAGCATTTATTCTATTTATTGCAACATATTCATAGATTTTGGATTCTCTATGTTTTCGTTCAGAATTCATCGAGTTTATGTTATAAATAGGCCCTAGTGCTCTCATCACTCTTCCATAGTGAACCAATATGTGGTGTTTAAATTTTTTACTATTTTTAAATAACTTGGAGTGCAGTTGTAAATATTCTGTAATGAGCACTTCTAAATAGTCTGCAATATTAATATGACACACTTTAGCAGTAACTATGTCAACTATTTGTTTTAATAGTATAACCAGTTGCCAATACTCATCATCTACTGGAATAAAATCACCAAGAATTAGATTTATATTTCTAATAAAACAAAGCATTTCTGCCGCGGACATCACTATTTTATCCGTCAAATGACTCTGAACAATTTCACGTGGTTTGTTTTCCTTTTCATTAAAGTCATAATTGAAACCTCGAATCCGATTGTTCATTTGTTTCAATGTGAAGTATTTCTTGTTGGTGATGGAATAATTTAAGATGAGTGCCAAATCGTATTGCAAAACACCTTCAAATACGTCGTGCATTACATCTACACCTAAATTTTCTGTCACGTGAAACGATTCAAGCTCATGAAAGCAGCAGGATTCTTTGATTCCTGTTAAGCTGACATTGTTCGTAAGAAGATCCTCTGCATACGTTTCTCTCGTCCTTATAGCACAAAATTCTTCACTGTCAATTAAATTAAAACAGTCACGGTGAGAGTAACAGAATCGACACGGGAAATTTGCTACAAAACACTCAACAAATCCATTGATGCTATTCACTCCTAATTGTCTCCTGAAACTGTAACTACTGTAAAATGAACTTGTTTTACTACTCCATTATTGATAACCGTAATTCCATCGCGTTCTAAAAGTTTCAAATCTTCAATTATATCCTTCAAAATAATTTTGAATCCTAATGATTTCAAATCTTCAGAATTGAATAATGCCAGGACAAATGTATTTTCAAGCTTTGACTGCATGAATGATGGCAAGCAAGAAATTCTCGCATACACTGCTCCAATTTTCGATACTCCACGATGAGAACCTAACGGGTTATTAGGCTCATATTTATCAAAAGAGATTTTGAGCGGTAGAACAAACTTATTATTGAATTTACTGGCCACTTTTTGCCACAAAGATCCTTGTATTAAATTAATTAATATTGTTTGGCTTGCGGAAATAACCTCTTGAAAATCGGTTATGTGCTGCAATATATTGCACTTTTCCATAGTTTTCTTCGACACTTTTCCTAATGGTACGGATGTGATAGTAACTGGAATATTCACCAATACTTGACGATCATTCTCTAGTCTATAATCTTCTCTCTGTCCAACCACTAAATTCTGAGGAGGAATGTAAGTTCCTGTACACTCAAACGATTCGAGGTGTTTGTATTCACTTTGTAGATCTTCGAATGGATTGTATAAAACATTGAAAACTTTTGAGAAATAAAGATTCGATTCGTCAGTATTGTTGAATCCTTTTAATCTTTTCATCAAGCTACGAAAGATCGAATAGATCAATGGAGAGTTGAATAGTTCGTTTACATCTTTAATTATATCTTGGACTCGCGAACGTGATAAATCATTATAATTATATAATTTTGCAATAAAGCGTAATAAATTATCGGTCATTGAATTGAAAAAATGGTTAAAATCAAGATTTTCATATTCAGTATGATCGAAGACAAAAGATGTACAAGTTTTCAAAGTCATTTTATTAAATATTAGTATTCCTATGTTTTTGGTGATAATTATTTATGAACAATTACTATTTTCATCTATCATTGTTGTTTATTATTTAAAATTATTTTTTACGTAAATACTGCATCTAACACTATATCTTCAACACTGTAGACAGCACTGTATTTAATGTTAAAATAATCAGAATCAATATAACGTCAAATAATTAAAAAGTGAACAAAATTGTAATTAAAGTTTAACGTTTCTGTCATAGTAATGCAACATTCCTCGGAGTTGCGAGCCTACTTTGTCAGTATGAGTTTCAATATTATAAAACGTTCTTTGAATAAAGAGCCAAATTTTACGTGAAAGTATCGGGTACTCGCAATCAGATACAAAAAATATTTTGAAATTCAGATCCAGCGCATCTTAAACACTGTTACACTTGTATTTAATATCTCCATAAACAACGTATCACTCGAGAATATTTTCTTCACTACCAACTAGAAGCATAAACGGTTGTAACGAAATATTTCTTGTGGTAGATCTTCGTCGTTGTTCTTCTAATTTATTTTCAATATCAGCACTTTCCTGTAAAATATAACATACTATTTCAATGAAACTTGAAAAATTGTAGTTTAATTATTCAATTAAAAATTTTCACTGAGTGAAAAGTGCTTAAAAGTGCGCCATAACACAACAAAAAGTTGAATAACAAAATAAAATACTTACATTAACTCGCAAGATAAAGCTATCAACAAAATCTTGAAACACTAACGTCTTGAGGTCTGTCGATTCAGATACTCTCCTTTTTTTTATGGGTGGTCCTTTTGAGAAAGGTGCATTAAGGCTAATTAAGTAAGTCAAAACCCTAAGGCCTAATGCATGAAGTGAGTCTGGAATAATTAAATGAACATATGAATGACTAAAAAATAAAGTTATCAAAAAAAAAGAGATCTTCAAAATAACTCAAAATTCTATAGTTATTTTGAAGAAACACTTTTTATTAAATTGTTTAAAGGGACTATCTCTACAGTAATATCTCTCGACCGAATTATTTGTGGTTTGCGACATTTGGCTTATTTTTCTAAGTACGATCAAGATACAGAGTACTAAAAATCGTGCTCAGTTACTAAAGGTCGTCATAAAAATAGTTAAAATAACTTCCAAGAACCTCAAACTTTCAAGATCTCTTGAAATACTACTTTCAAAAATATGCCGGAAACAACTTTCCAATTTTTCAAAAATTTTCAATTTTCTTAGCTTCAAATGATTATAATAGCTATAATTAATGATAATAATGCATAATTATTATATTCGCTCACCTCCGTTCAATGTGGGTAGCTTTTGCACTAAATTAAATAACACTTTGTCCTTATCTGATTTAAAAGTGATGGCATCTGATTTGTTTCTCTTTATAGTTTTCGATTCAAGAAAATAATCTGTATACTGCTCAATAAACGCTTGATATTTTTGCCAGTTATTATGAAGTGTGAGACTTTTAGTCGAATACGAATATTTGAAATCAAAATGTATCTAAAAAACAAAAAAAGCCATAATTATTGTACATTTTTCGAACTCGTTAGAATCCACACTACTCAGAAAAATTTAAGGAGCAATAAAAAACGAAACTTTTTAGTAATTTTCATTAAGCTATACTTAAATGAAAATAGTCATATTGGAATCGTAAACAAGCATATTTAAGCTCCAAAACTCTAGTTTTCAGATCTTTACATCAAAAATTTGTAGAAGCTATGGTTATCAAGCAATTTAAAAAAACCGAGACAACATTTTCTTATTTTCCAGTATTCAGGATAATTCTTCTAGGAAATATTGCGTGATAACTGTAGCTCCTAACAATTTTTGACATAAGGATTTCAAAACTAGAGTCTTGGAGCTTTGAAATGACCATTTTATGATTCTGATAAGAAGATTTTTCATTTAATTCAAACAAAGCCTGCCAAAAAACACTGAGAAATTTGAGATTTGTCTTGTTCATTTATTTTTGTAAATAATCCATGATGTATTACTAACCAAATTTACGCCGTTTTGTATGGTAACACAACGGAATTGAAAATATTTGACTTCATTGTCCAAATTTCCCGTCACTTCTTTCAATCGAACAGCAACCGTTTCCTTCCACAATTGTTTCACTCTAGTCTATGGCTGAACGGATCGTTTAAGCCATTCAAGTTTTAAGATTATTTCTAAAAATAAAACATGCTTAATTGAAATTTTCGATTGAATATTTTTTGCTTTGCACATTCATTTCAAGTTGAATATCGACATTAGATAATTTTTTCAGTTTTTATACTGAACTCTGTAAGAGAAATAATCTTGTATCAAGAAAATCAATTTGAAAAAGTTCATCGTTCTGGATCTTCCCTCCCCTTAAGGGGACCAGTACAGCTTGGTTTAAGATATTTTAAGTACTCCACAATGACTTTATTTGTTAACCAAAGTTTATTTTACATCAAAAACAATGTTTCTTAAAAAAACTGTGTCGTAAGGTTTTAGTCACACCGTTGATCTAATTCATCGTCTCGACGTCTCACTTTCTTCAGACAGCGGTCCTACATCTTATGAATGCGAGGATTTGAAAAGAAAAAAACATGTGAAAACTTACAGTCAATTATCCAAAATTTCAAAAATTTGAGCCACTAATTTGCAAATAACTTGGCCAAAAAAAAACATTCAAAAATTCCCTCATTCATATCATGAGGATTCATTTTCTGAAGAATGAGCCATTAAAGACCCAGATCGGACCATCGGTGCTCCAAAAACCTTACGACACATCGCCAAAAACATAGTTATGAGATAAACGAGTTTGAAGTTTTTGCAGAAAAATTGGTGTATACTCCTCCGGAGGCTCATACATCAAAAAGTTTGTTGTACCAAAGTTGAATGAAATTTTTTTTTTTTAATTTTCAATTTTCAAAAAGAATTTTTTTTTTTATTGGAAATTTAATTTTTCCTTTTTCTTTTCTGCAAACTATTTTCTCAGAACTTTTTTTTCCCATGTATTTTTTTGTTCCATACATGCTTCTTTCTCTTACTCACTTCTTTAAAAAGCTCCCGCAGCATATGAGGGCCCTGCTGCATCCTCCGCAGACTCATTGCATTGCCCAATACAACGCATCGCTAGTATGGATCGCCTATTGATTTCATACGCGCTTCGTGTATCATCAATCATAGGGCTACTTTTGAAGGTTTTTAACTGGACACAATTTTCACAAGAGATACCGTATGTTCCACCCAGTCCTCTCAAGCTAACTTCAGTCATAACTATCGACCCACCACATGTCTTGCAAGATAAATGCTCCCGCAGAGCACGGAATAGTGTTTCAACGTGAAACAGCCTATAGCCAGCAGAATCGCTAGCCTCGTAGTCGCCACTGATTTTTCTATCCGAAGCTGTTGAAACATGAGTGCTCTGTCCATCAGCCGCTGTTTGCTTCTGCGGAAATGTTTTCGCCCTCTTCTTTGACCGGCCAATGCATCCTTTTGTGCCAACACCAGAACTTCTCTCTCTTCTTTTCATATTGATTATATTGGATATATTTTATATATTTCCTTTCTGTTTTATCAAAAAATCTGTGAACAAAAAGCAAAAAAACTTCGACCGCACACACAGTTCGGCAGAAGCTTAGTGTAGATATTACTATTTTGATTGAATACTTACTTTTAGGTTATAGTTTTCGAAGCACCAAGTCACAACACCCGTACAACGATTACGCGCTATAGATATTAGGTAAATTTATAATTATTTAGTACTGAAAAGTACTGTTTTTATTTATTTATTTCAATTCTGAAACACTGGAAATCGAGCAGACGCTCACGCAACCTCGAAAAGTATTGCACAAGTAATGGCGATCATACACCATGTGATCAATATCGAAATCAAGCGCCAGCGCCACTTGCGCCAAATCGCGATAGCCAAATAACGAACTTTCGACCGTAACTTCTAAACCGTGACGATTTCGTCAAACTCGATTTTTTCACAGACGTAGAAGATCTTTAGGTAACATAAACTGCAAAAAACGAAAAACCAATTTTTTCGAAAATTCAAGCTGTACTGGTCCCCTTAAGGGTAGTCTTCGGTGAAATTTTGAAAATCGCTGTTAGAGGCCGTACAAAAAAATCCTTCCAGCAGTTTTTGAATAATGGTGAAATAGACTATGAAAAAAAGTTTCAGCCTCCTGCGATAAAAGTGTAAGCGCAAGGAACCTTGCGAAGAAGATTTTGCCCACCGCTGTCGAAAATTCCTTGCACTTACACTTTCATCGCAGGAGGCTGAAACTTTTTTACACAGCCCATACTACCAATATCTAAAAACTGCTGGAGGGATTTTTGTATTCACTTCTTTTCAATATTGTGAGAATTTAAAAACCTAGTTTTGCCTAAAATTTCACCAAAGTCTCCCCTTAAAGTGAGAAAGTTTTTGAATCAAGCAAAATTTACTCAGATCAGGAAAATTTTCTTGATTTAGGAACATTTTTATTGTTTCAAATAATGAAACTCTTCAAAGTGACTTTCTCGGTTCCAAATTTTTTCTCTTGAATGAAATTCATTCTTTTATGAATGTATATTACCTGGTGATTTTTCTGTAGAGCTCGATGTATTGCTTTTAGATTTCAAAATTCCGCAGTCTTTCAGATGTTTTTTTTCGACTTGATACCTTTCCCAAAGTTTGCCTGACGCATTGATGGCAACTTTGTTAGCAGATGTAAATGGAGTGTAATAAACGGCACTACTTTCGTTGAAAGTTATAGCAATTTTTTCAGCAAGGTAGGTTAAGCGATGAGACGTGATTCTATAACACAATCAATACAAATATTAATATAATAGTAATCAGTAACAAAAAATTTGCAAAACATTAGAGAAAATATAACAGTATACTCGAATTTATTAATTGTATCACCACACTTGAAGTTCTTGCTCCGCAGTATAACATTAACTTCCCGGTCAATAATCTTTTTTACGAATAAATTTCGAGAATTCGAAGACAAAATAGCACGATTATTGTAAACACATAAAATCGTTAACCCCTCATGATCTCTACTTAAATAAGATCTTAAATCCTCGTTGGGATGATAAGGATAAATATATATATTTATTGTCTCTTTGTTTGCCTCTCGGTGTTACATTTTCCTTTCCTTTTTACATTTCTTCTTTTCTCTTTTGACTTAAAGTAAAATAAAAATAAAAATAAAACATAATAAACATAATAATCTTCATCTAAACCAGTCTCAAAACAAACTAAAATGAAAACAAAAATGAAAACAAACTAAAATGAAAAAGAACTAAGTATGACCATTTCCTAAAATAAACTCAACTTAAATTTTATTCTTGTATCTTATCACTCCTTGGTTGTGGTTTCTCTCTCCTGCTTTTTCTCCTTCCCTCCTTTTCCTTTCTCCTCCCTCCTTTACTTCTTGTTTACTGTCTTCCCCCCTCCTTTCCTCCCCTCTCCTTTTCTCCTTTCTTCTTTTCTTCTTCTTCTCTCAATTCTCTCCACTCTCTTATCGTTCTCTCCATTCTCTCTTTTAGTTCCCTCTTTCTTTCCTCCTCCTTCTCCTCTCTCTCCCTCTCTTTTCTCCTTCTGTGCCTTTCCTCTCGCTCCTTTTTTTCCTGTTCTTCTATTATTCTTTCGTCCTTCCATGTTCTTTCTCTCTCTCCTGTCCTGTCTCCTCCACTCTGCCTTCATCCATCTCTCCTTTCTCTCTTCCTCGGCTCCCTTGCTAAGGTCAAGTCACCCACTTCGCTTGAGCAAATGCGACCGATCTCTAATCTCTCTCTCCTTTCTAAGGTTCTTGAGCGCATTGTGCTTGTGCAGCTCTTGTCGTTCCTCGAGGATCGGTCCTTGCTTGATCCTCGGCAGTCGGGTTTCCGCTGGGGCATGAACACCCAAACTGCGCTGCTCAAACTCACCGAGGATGTTCGTCGTGGCATAGATACTCGCCTGGTTACTGCATTAGTCTTGTTTGATTTCAGTAAGGCTTTTGATTCTATCCTGCACTTTCTTCTCCTGTCTAAGCTTCGTGCTCTCGGTATCTCTCAACACGTGTTGCGCTGGATAGCTAGCTACCTTTAAGGTCGCACGCAGGCCTTCCGGTCAGCTCTCCTCTTGGGTCTCGCTCGATCAGGGCGTCCCTCAAGGCTCCGTTCTGGGCCCGCTCTTCTTCTTTGCTTTCATCAATGACCTATGCGCGGTCCTTCGGCACACCGATCACTTGCTTTATGCTGATGATCTGCAAATATACATTAAGTGTCCCGTCTACGAGGTCCCTGAGGCCATTAGCAGGCTAAATCTCGACATTGCGGCCGTCCACGACTGGTCCCTCGATAACTGTCTCCGCCTCAATCCTACTAAGACACAGGCAATTATCATTGGGAGCTCCCCTCTCATCTCGCGGCTGCATGATACTGTTCTCCCCCCGGTCTTACTCGCGGGTGTTCCCATCCCTTACTCCCAGACCATCCGTGATTTGGGGCTTCTTCTCGACAGTAAGCTCACGTGGGCACCTCAGATTGATACAGTCTCCAACCGCGTCCATTGCACGCTTCGGCAGCTGTCGATGTCTCGTCGTATGCTCTCCCCGCCTCTGCGCACTCTTTTGGTTACCGCTGTCATTTTTCCTCTGCTGGATTATTGTTCAGTTGTATACCATGGTGTCTCCGATGTTCTTGATAGCCGATTGCAGCGACTGTTTAACTGCTGTACCCGTTTTATCTGCGGTTTCCCCAGGGATGAGCATGTCACCCCCTTCCGTCGGGATTTTCTCTGATCTTCGGCTCACTGCCCCTGACCGTAGGCTCTATTTTCTCGGATGCCTCGTTTTCTCAGTCATCCGGTCTGGCAAGCCCACTTACCTTCGGGCCCTTTTCGTGGACCGTGCTCCTGCCTCCCCCGGCCCCTCTCGTCGCGAAAGAGGAGATTTTCTCATCCCCCGTTTCGCCACTAAGGCCTATCGGAGGTCTTTCACCGTCGGCGCCCTCTACCTCTGGGAATCTTTTCCGTCGGACGTTCGGTCCGTCCGCTCTCTCCCGGTTTTTCGGTCCCGCCTGCGGCAATATCTTTTTGATACCGAGGCCGCGCGTGCGCTCTCTACCTCTTAGTCTCCTTGCTTTAGTTTCGTTTCTTTTCTTTACTTTATTCACTGTAGCCTAATTTAATTTAATTTAGCTTAAGTACCTATTTTTAAGTTTTCTGTACTGTTCTCATGCTTGCTCTGAATACGCTTGTATTATTAGCCAAAATTGTTATGGTTATAATAAATATATCTATCTATATCTATATATCTATCTCCCTTTTTCTTCTTCTCGCCTCCCTCTCCCCGATTGTTAAATCCTCTTCCAGGATCACCCCGTAATCTCTCTCTACGGTCTCCTTTCCCTTCATCACTTCATCTTTTTCTCTTTCACTCCATAGCCTCACCACCGTCACCCCGCTTTCTTTGTCCTCTGTCCCCGTTCAGCTCTCCCACTCTTTATCTATCTGTACTTTTCTTCCCGCCGCTTCTCTCACAATCCTTGCCGCCACCTCTCTCCAGTCCTTTATTCCGTATATCCCTTTTATTACCACATTTTTTTTATTTCTCTCCTTTGCCTTCTTCTCTGTTTCCGTCATGCTCTCCGTTCTCTGCCTCTCTACCCCTCTTGCTTCCTCCACGTCGTCTCCCCCTATTTGTTCCGTCTCCGTTCTTTCTTCTCTCTGTTTTTTTTCCTCCGGCCTCCTGTATCTCCTTTCTTTGTCGTCCTCCTTCTTTCTCCATTCCCCGACCTCTACTCTCAACTCCCTTATCTCCGCTTTCACCTCCTTCATCTCCTTGAGCACCTGGTTCACTACCTCTTTCATTTCCTCCATCTTTGTTCTTGTTTCCTTTTCTTTACTTTTCTTTCCACGTGCTCACCCTTCGGTGTTTGGCTTGCTACTGCCTGTCTTTGCCCCTGTTGCGCCTGCCTTCTTTCCCCTCTCCTTGTCTTTCCGCTGTCGTTTCGTGTTCCCTAGTTTCTCTCCGCTCGCTAGCTGTTGCTTCCTGTCCATCTCTCTTCTCCTGCTCTTCTGTCTACCTTGTCTGCCGTGCTCTGTCGGTAACTTGCCGTCGTTATGTTTGCCTGCCGGTACTTATCTGTCGGTATCCGTCTCCCTATTTTCTGTTTCTTCTCCTTTCTTCCAGTCTTCTTCCTTTCTCTTTTCTTTCTTTCTTGGCTTATTCCCACTGCTCTCTTTCCTTCTTTTCCACTCTGCTCCTCCTCTCTTTTAGCTGTCTCCCCCATCTTGCCCCTTTCCCTTCGTCGTTTAGAATCTCCTGTATTGTGCCTTCTACTCCGTCCATTTCTCTGAATGTCCCTGTTAGATGTTCTAGCGTTTCTTCCTCCTCCCTGCACATTCTGCATAACCTCTTCTCTTCTTTCAGCCAGTATTTTCCTCCTCTTTCTTCGGTTCCACACCTTAACCGCGCTACTGTTTTCACCTCTTCCCCCCTCGTTTCTCTTTTTCCTTTCAGGTACCTCGGTCTTCCTATTATTCTTATCTCTCTGTACCTCTGTACGCTTCTCGACTTCCATATCCTGTCCACTCTCTTTTGCTCTTGAACTTCTCTGTCTCTTTCTACCGCTATCTTCTGCACCGTCTCCCCTCTGTCCCAGGTCGCTTCTGCTTCTCTTTCCCCGATCCCGCACCTCCACATGTACCTTCTCCTTTCCTCTCCCCATCTATCATATTTTCCTTCTTCTTCTTTCTTCCTCCGTTCTCTTATACATTCCATGAGTATCTTTCTCTTTTCGTCTTTCCTTGCTTTCTCCTCGTATCTTATTGCTCTCTGCCCTGCCCCCACTCTTATCTTGTCTATCTTCATCTCTTCTCTCACTATATACCCTGGCGTCGTCCTCTCCAGTCCCAGTATCCATCTCACGTATCTCTCCTGTAGCCTCTCTGCTTCTTCTCTCCCTTCCCATCCCCATATCTCTGCACCGTACATCAGAATTCCTTTTATTATGGAGTCGAACATCTTCATTCTCCATCTTATGTCCTCTTTGAACTTTCTTTCACCTATCCCCCATATTCCTCCCATTGCCTTCCTTGCCTTTCCTATTCTTTCTTTTATGTGTGCCTTCTCGCTGTTCGATCTGCTTAGCGTGTAGCCCAGGTACTTCATTTCGTCTACCTCTTCCATCTCCTTCTCCCCCCATTTCCACTTTTGCCTCCTCCTCCTTCCTTTACCTTTGCTACATATCATTATCTTTGTTTTCTCCTTATTTACTTCTAGTTTTTTTCTTTTAAAGTATCTGTCTGCTCTGTCTATCATCTGCTCCATCCCCTTTCCGTCTTCTGCTATTAGCACCACATCGTCGGCGTATCCCAGTGTCCATATCTTTTCTCTTCCCATCACTACTCCCCCGTCCTGTCCTTTCCTCATCGTCTGTTCCATATCCGCAATGTATATATTTAAGAGCGTGGGGCTTAGCGGGCATCCCTGTCTCACTCCTTCATCTACCCAGAACACCTCCGATACCTCCTTCCCCACTCTGACTCTGCATCTCGTTTCTGTATATATTTCTTTTACTCTCTCTATCATCTCCTCTCCTATGCCTCTCTTTCTCATCGCCTCCCATAATATCCCTCTGTCTAGTGTGTCAAATGCTGCCTTCAAGTCTACGAACGTCATATATACCTTTCTTTTCTCTTCCTCCAGTTTTCTTCCTACTATGTGTTTTATTATGTATATATTGCCCATGCCTCCTCTCCCCGCTCTGAAGCCCATCTGCGTTTCGTCTAGTCCTCCTTTCTCTTCTAGTTCCTCTATTATTTTTCCGTTCAGTAACATCGTGTATATTTTATACGCTGTCTGCGTTAACGTCACCCCCCTGTAGTTCTCTTCTGTGTTTCCTTTTTTATGTATCGGTATCACTATTCCTTCCCTCCATTCATCTATATATCCTGCTCCCTTCCATGTTCTCCATATTATCTCTGCTAGTCTGTTCTTCAGTCCATTACCTCCTGCCATCCATGCTTCGTTCTTTATACCGTCCCCTCCTTCTGCTTTTCCTCTTTTGATCCTACTTATTATCTTCTTCACCTCTTCTTTTATCTCTCTTTTCTCCTCTTCTTCTCGCTCTCTTCCCCCCCCCCCCCCCCTCCCTTTCCGTCACCGTTTCTTCTTCCCCCTCCTCTCTTTTCTTCTTCTGTTTCCGCCTCCTCCTCTTCACTTTCTCTTTCTTTCTCCTCTCTTCCCCCTAATAACTGCCTGAAGTGATCTGTCCACTCTTTCATTGTTATCTTTTCACTGATTCCTGTCTTCTTTTTCCTTTCTTTGTTTATATACCTCCATATGTCCCCCTCGTCCCTTAGTTCATTTATCCTTTTATCCTCTGCCTCTCTCCATTCTTCTTCTTTTCTTTTGCATGTGTCCTTATATTTTTTTCTGTCCTCTCTGTACCTCTCCATCTCTCTGTCTTTATGACCTCTTTTCCTCCCCACCTCGCTCCATGCTTTCTGCAGTTCTTTCTTCTGTGTCCTGCATTCCCCGTCCCACCACTCTTTCTTACCTATACTCCACTCCTTCCTGTTCTTCCTTCTCGTCGTATGTTCTCTTATCTTCTCTGTCATCTCCTTCCACGCTTCATCTATTCCTTCCTCTTCCCATACTACCTCTTCTGTTTTCTTTCTGAACTCCTCTACTTCTTTCTTGCCTCACACCTGTCTTTCTATTTCCTCCTCCCTTTCCTTTTCTTGGTCTCTTTCTATTCCCTCTACTCTTACCACTATGGGCTGATGGTCTGACTCTGTCCTCCTCTCTGCCTCTACGCTCTCTATGTCCTCCCACGTCCTTTCATTCACTATCCCATAATCTATCGTTGTTTCTACTCCGCTCCTTCTGTACGTTATCTCCCCTTCCTCGTTCCCCTTCATGTTTCCGTTCAGCACCGTCCATCCTCTTCTTTCTATCATTTCGATTAATCCGTCCCCCTCCTTATTTCTTCCTTTGTCTTTTGCTTCTCTTTTTCCTCATCCCTTTACTTCTTGTTCTTCTCTTTTTCCCTTCTCGCCGATCCTTGCATTGAAGTCCCCGCCTATCACCATTTTGCCTTCGTCTTCTTCTTCGCCTACTGCTTCTTCCAGTCTTTTCAATTTTTCTCCCTCCCCTCCTCTGTTGTATATCGTTATTACTCTCCACCTTCTTCCTCTTATTCTCGCTTTCCTTTCCTGAATCCCCTCTATTCCCTTCTCCTCTCCTTCTTCCTCTGCTTCGTCATCTATTTCTGTCCTTACTCCTGTAATCATTCCTTCTTTTGCCCTTCCCTTCCTTTCCGTTCTTTCTGCCCCTTGACATTTCCATTTCCAGCCTTTCGGCATTTTTTTCTTCCACCTCTCCCACTCTTCTATGTCCATCCATGTCTCTGTTAATCCTATGACATCAGACCTCTTTATATATTCCCAGAATTCATCGTCTTTTCCTTTTAGCCCCGCTACATTCCAGAATATTATCTTTGCCCCTTTTTCTTCTTCTGCTTCTTAGCTTGCTCTGCCCCCCCTTCCTCTTCCCCTTCCTCTTCCACTTTCCCCTCTGCTGTGGTTTATCTGTACTAGCTCTCCTCTTTCCATTCCCACGTAGTGTCCCCCATCCTCAGTTTCTTATATCCTACCGATGCTCTTTGGCCTCTCCCTCTTTCTTCTTTGGCCTTTTACCATAGTCCACTCTGTATTTCTCTTGCTTTCTTCGTTAAGTCCTCGTCTATGTATATCTTTCTTCCCCTCAGTCGACTTCTTTCTACTGTCACTCTCCTCTTGTCCGTCCAGCTCATCATTCTCACCAGGATTGCTCTCCTGTTCCCTCCTATCTTCGCCACCTCCTTTACCCCTTCCTTTTGTCCTGTTAGCTGCTCCATTACCTTTCCTACTATTTCCTCCGCCGTTTCATCTACCTCTATCTCCTCTCCCCTCAGTATGAAATTATTTCTTCTCTCCTGTTTCTCCTTGCGTTCCCATTCCTGTTCGAGTTTTTTCATCCTTCTCTCTTTTTCTCTTCCTTCTCTTTCTTCTCTCTCTCTTGTTTCGCTGACTATCTTTCGCAGCCTCTCCTCTGCCTCTCTTCTCTCTTCCTCTTTCCTTCCTGCCTCTTCCGTTTCCCTTCTCTTGTTTTCCTCCTCTAGTTTTTGTATTCGTGCCTCTAGCCTCCTTTTATCTTCTTCTCCCTTTCTTTTTACTTCTTCTATCTCCCTCTTCATCTTGGTTTGTTCCTCTCTCATCTCCCTTCTTCCTTCTCCTATTTCCTCTCTCATCCGTCTCAGCTCCTCTGCTACTCCGGCCGGCGGTTCCGTCATCCTCATTGTGATTAGTTCTACCCATTTCGTTTCATTACTCCCTACTCCTCCTCCGGCTGTTTCCGTCCTCCTTCCTTCCATGTCTTCCTCCTTCTTCTTTCTTTCTTCTGCTGCTAGGCTGCTTTTCTTGACACTTCTCTCTAATTCCCCTCCCTCTGCTTTCCTCTTTCTGAAGCTTTCTAGTAGCGATCCGTCCGACGAGGATCTCTCCCTTACCCAGCTCTTTGCCTTTGTCGGTCTCCCCCTCTTCTTCGTCTTTCTTAACTCCTGCGATCCACGTGGGGTTCCCCACTCCTCCGCCTGTTCTTCGTCGCTCTCCTCCCACTCTCCTTCCTGTCTTTCCATACGCTCGCTCTATTCACGTGGTGCCTGCGCGCGCCTCCTCGCTCTTGCGCCCTGCTCCTCTCTCCGTCCTGCCTGCACGCGCCTCTTCGCGTGTGCGCTTTGCGCTTCTCTCTGTCCCCTTGCTTCTTACCTTCTAGGTTATGTACCTCTTCTCTTCCTCCGTTTTCTACCGATTTCAATCTTTTTCACTCACCCTTCTTTGGTCTCCTTTCCCCTTTTCTGCTTTTTTTCTCTTTCTCCGTTGTTTCTTTCCTTCCGCTTATGATTAACCGTATTTTTCACCTTTTGCGTTCACTCTTAACTTTTCGCTCTTAACTCTACGGTGTCTAGACCGGAAGTCTCATAAGGATAAATATTATTTTGATTCATTACCGCTCTAGAAACATATATTAAAACAAATTAAGATTAATTGTAATAGTAAGATCAGTATTTGAATATTATAAATTTAAAAAGTGAAGAGAGAAAAAATAAACAGTATCTATAACCTTGAAAAAATTAATAGGAACGAAAACGATAATAAAAAATTATTTTTAGTTCATTCTATTATTCAATACTTACTCAGAGTGTAATAATCTTCAGAGTAGTAATTATAATAAATATTTATTAAAACGAATGAAACTTACTCCTGTTCACAGTTTGTCTCTGTTTAGATGTTTATTGTTTACACAACACTACATTAGCACGAGGACGTTGCTTGCTACTGCGCATGTTTTGTACGCATCAACGTTTTTGAATCCAACCATTAGAATCGTTGAAATTATAAACAAACTCTGATTCGTTCTTGCGTTGATCGCGGCAAGTTCAAACTTCAGTGAAAACTTTTAGTAAATCATTAGAGAACAAAACATTTTTATTCAATAATTATCGCTGAATATTATTGTAAATATCAAACTTTGTGAATGAAACTTTTTGTTTCTATAATTAAAAATTTTTTTTTTATCAAAATTTTGTTACGTCTTTCATTGGGGTCTTTTCCCCTGCTTCAAATACCGAAGTATAACTGAGGGATTGTTGATGTAATGAAGGTTTGGTTGGCGAACTAATAACTTTTATTCGGGTTAACAGTTGTTTGTGATAATGGTACTTGTGTTATATATGCTATCTTCGAACGAAGAGGTATAGTTGAGAAGTGAGTGAGTAAACGAGGAAAGCATAGCTAGGGTAGGTAGTTGCTAGGACAGTAAGATAAAAGGTTTTTGCTGACTCGTTGCATTTGGCAGTGCCGGGTGCAACGAGTCTTTTCTAGAAGTAGGATCTGGTAGCAGGCAGATAGGAAGAGTGGAGACGTAGAGGGAAAAGGGAAGAGGCGTGTGAAGAGTTGAGGTACTGAAGTGAGTAAGGGGCGAACGTACGGGCGGTGATGCCCGGACGTAACACCCCCCCCCCCCCCCCCCGTTAGAGGAAACATATCGCTTGTATTCAAGCGGTATGCTTCCTTTTAACGTGGTTATCAAATATTATCTAAGATTTATATCTAACAATACGTGAGTGATTACAATTTTGAATTAAGAAAAAGGAAAAAAAAAAAAAAAAGAAACATTGGCATTGGTCGTAATATTATTATTCTAATGACAAAGGTTTGAATTACATGTTAAATGCTTATGCGTCTAAGTAATTGTTCAAAACATTGGTAATGGCTTGATGACTTAAATCTATCGTTAATCTATCGTTAAAATTAAATGAGCGTACCGACTTGTATATTTAATCGTAGTATTTCACCGGTTCGAGCGGGTGCGAGCCTGTCGCTGTCCGGTGTAGTAGGTGGGGCTTTCGGGTCTTGCTCTTGTGCACAGACGGGCCCATTGGCGGAAGTGGTGGTGGGATTGCCTCTTGAGGAGTGTTTTCGTTTATGTGTGGGTGAATAATGTTTAATTTGATAGGTTTTTCGTAAGTAGGTGACTTTTAGCGTCCGCTACCGCATCTTGTCTTCCCCAGGCAAGAGAAGACCGCTGCTATTTTTCCGAATATTGAGAATTTAAATGCCTCGAACAGGGCTGCTATAATTCCTAGGCCAATGGCTGCGTAGGAGAGACTAGTCGTTAGGCTGTCGGTGTTTTGCTGTGTGCGTTTGTGTGTACTTATTTCATTTGCCTGTTTGATTATATCCTCCAGTGCTAGGCTGTTAGATTTTATGTCATCGGCGTTTAGGGGTGTGGTTTTGTATTGGTGGAATATGGGAATTGTCGATAGGTTTACGGTATGGTTTTTGTTTAGGTCCCGATATATCTCGGTTAGGTTTAGAGTGAATGGTATCAAGGTGTAAGGTTGGTTTCCATCGTTTTTGAGTGCCGTGCCGTATCTGTAATTATTTGTCGTGTTAGTTTCGTGTGTGTGCTAACTTTAATTTGTTTAAGTGAACTATTTTTGTTTTGTTCGGCGTGATGTAAATTTCTGCGTTCATTCCGTCAATTATTCTTCTAATTACGTACGGGCCTTTATATTGGTCTTCGAATTTTGTGCGATTTCCATTTAATAAAAATACTTTCTGTCCGGCCTCAAAGAGGTGTTCGTTGATTCTTTTATCGTAATATGCTTTTGATTTTGATTTTGCGTCCTTCAAATTTTGTGCTGCTCTTTTACGAATTTCCATCAGGTCTGTTAGTAGGTCGAGGATGAATGTGTTGTATGAGTTTGTTATCGCGACGGTTGCTCTTAGGTCCGATGGCAGTCGAGCTTCGTTACCAAAGATTAATTAATGTGGTGCGAAGTTCGTACCTTCGTGTATCGCGGTGTTATAACAGAAAATTGCGAAACGTATGTACTTGACCCAGTCTTTACCGGTTTTTGGGTAATGTTTAATGTGTTCGATAAGTACAAGATGGCTATGTTCCAGGGAGCCGTTGGATTGTGGTCGATATGCGGTGGTTCTTACTTGTTCAATTTTAAATAATTTGCAAATCTGTTTAATCGTTGTACTCATGAAATTTTGGCCTTGATCTGTTAGTATTATTCGTGGTGCTCCGTAACGTGTAATGTATTCTTTTGTAAATGCCGTGCCGATTGTCTGGGCAGTCGCGTTAGGGAGAGGTATAGCGTTTAAAAATTTCGTTAAATTGCATTGAATTGTCGATAAGTATTGGTTATTTAATTCCGTCACGGGAAGTGGTCCTACTATGTCGAGCGCAACTTTATCAAACGCATCTGCCGGAGTATCCGTAATCATCATGGGCAATCGTGTATTGACTCGAACTAACTTTTTCCTTTGGCAACTGTCACAAGTTTTGACGAAGGTTTGTATTTGAGAGTTGAGGTTTGGCCGAATGTACTTTTCATTTAACCGGTTAAAGGTCTTCGTTACCCCTTGGTGGCCTCCGATTAGCGATTCATGGTATTCCATGATTATCTCGTGGCGTAGGGTTTCGTCGGGCGTGGTCATTTCTTCGGTGCAGAGTGTGATTCTAATGTTCGTATTTGCGAAGATGTAGTAAAACAGTTTTTTAATCGTTGACCACTGAAAGTTACGTAGCTCTACGTTGTTTTTTGTAAAGGTGAGAGAGTTTATATTTTTGCGTATTAGGATACGTTTCAAGTTGAGGAGTATGTTATAAATGTCTTCCAGATTATCTTTGTCTGTGTGTTTGTTTTTGATTACAAGTGTGAGGATATATCTTTCTCTGAATTTTGTCAGAGATATTTCCAGTTTCTGCGGTGTTCGAATTGTGAACGTTTTTCTGTTGAGCATGCCCTTGTCTATTATTTGTTTTGCCAATAGGTCATCTGTAAGGTGGTCCGCTGGGACGCAGTGAACGTAGTTGTCGTTTATTAGGAACATTTGGTCTTTTGATTCCTTGACGTTAGTTACAGGTATTATGTCCTCCAGGTTATTTATAAAATGATTGGAGTCATCAGGTGTGCTGTTGGTATCGCTATTTTGAATACCTGTATGTTGTAGAGTGTTAGTGCGGGTTGGGGTGGGAGAATCATTGTTGGGTAGGTCTCGAAAATCTAGGGTGTCTATTGGTGAATCGGTGTCGTCACTTTCTGTTAATCTTGAGTTCTCGGGATCTGACGAGTAGTCTGTGTTCGTCGTGTAGTCGGTAGTGTTATTCACTTCTGTTGGTGGAATGATGTTATGTTCTGTTGTTGGGTGTGGGGTGACCGTTACTGGGTTTGGTCGTTCGTCGATTTCGAGGGTTGGTCGGTGAGATATCGGATTTTCGTATACACAAATGGTGATTTTAATGTCTGTGTCCTTGAATATGTAATGGATCATACGACTAATTAGGTGCCAGCTAAGTTCATCTCGGCCGCAGCCTAATCTTGGTATTGATAGTGATTTCACTCCTCTTTTGATAAGTGCTATTTTTAGTTTGGCTAGTGTCTTGTTCATGACTTCTTTCGTAGGTTTGTCGTACTGATGTTCTTTTATTACTAAATTATAGATTATACGTCGTGGGTATGTGACTGTTATAATGTCTGTCACTTCAGGCTTCATGGCTAGAAGTTGTTTACGTTGTATCAATCCCTGTTTCACCATCTGATCCGCGACACCTAGTGAAGCTTTACAGTCTGCTGATATGCAGTGTGCGAGGTTGTCTTTTTGTTTTGATATGTCAGCGTTCATCTCTGTAATGTGTTTATTGTAAGCCAAAGGTTGAAACTCTAGATCTACGAGAAATTGGCCGTATGGGGGTGTGTTTTCTGGATTCTGGTTGGTGGAGGTTCCGGCTATGTCTTGTCGTCTTCCTATATCAGATCTAGTGGGTATTGCTGTTGACTCTGAGTCCGTGATCGGATTTGTGTTCGAGAGTTTGTTATAAATCTTTTTGCGTATGTAAGGCGCAGGTCTTGGCTTATTATTTTTCGACGTTCCCGGTTCAGCATTGGGTGGTTTGTTTTGCTCATTTGTACTACGGTCCGTATGAGTGTACGGGAGTTCACGTTTTGTTTGTTTTTCATCGGAAATCGCGCCTGCGGTTTGTTTGCGAACTTTTTTGTGAATCCTTCGATTTGAGCTGGACGAGGTCGTAATAATGCGCTTACGGCGGATGTGTATCTGAGTATCTGAGTCGTCCGTAGAGTCTGAGTTATTACCTACGTTCGGTTTACCTCGTGGTGCCGGGTTACCTGAAGATTGCGTATCGCGATAACGTTTATTCGGTTTTGTAACGCTAGGGTAGGTTTCTGGAGAGTTTGTTCGTTTATCGTTGTCTTCTTCTGGCGGTGTTGAGTCATGAGCGAACTCGGATAGGTGGAGGGTCTCTTTCTTTCGTGGGGGCTGGTTACTAGAGGACTCGGTAGTTTTTCGTTTTTTTGGGGGCTCACGTTTTTGGTGGGTAGCTTCAGGGGTGGAATTACGTATCCGATAGACTCGAAGTCTATTCTATTGAGTTTTCACCATCGACTTTCTCTCTGATAAGTTTTATATTCTATGATTATTTGTACTGCTGCCATCTGTCACCGATATAATATAATATATTTGAATCGAGGTGAACGAATGACATTCCACGATTATCGCTTCAAACTTAATATACTTCACCGAAATAACCTTAAGAAATCGTTTGAATACGTTATTACTTATTATCGTTCAATTCGTGTTTAGTTTACACTTTAAACTTGTATTTTACCACGTATTATTCAATTTTTCTTTTATCCTTTAAAGTTTGATGGTATAAAAATTAAAATGTGAAAATTGTCTTCCCGTCAATATTTTTATTCATAAAACTAAAAGATGTTGCCTGTTCAAATTTTACAAATGCATGTCATTGAAGAAAATGATGGACGGGAAAGATTTCGCTTATACAACGACCAAAGACGATTTCTACGTGATGCAAGTGACCCTCTCGGAATCCCGGATATTTCTTTCATTCAACTCTTTCGACTGACCAAGGACATGTATAACTATTTATATCAGCGGTTATATCCGTACATAGATGCTACAGCAAATCCACGATCTATAAGAGCAGACTTAAAATTATTAACAGCTCTGAGTTTTTATGCAACTGGTACATACCAGAGGCCAATCGGTCAAAACTTTTTATTGCCGATGTCCCAACCAGCAGTTTGCCATTGCATACAGGAAATCACCGAACTGATTTGTACTCACTTGGCCAATGAATGGATAAGATTCCCGACTGACCAAGTTATAATCGACCAAAATAAAAGGAAATTTTTCGAAAACACGGGATTCCCTGGTGTACTGGGTGCGATTGATTGCACTCACGTAGCCATTATTGCACCACAAGAAGAGGAACACAATTATTTAAATAGAAAAGGCTTTCACTCCAAAAACCTTCAGATTGTAAGGATTTTGATGATTATTTATTATAGTTGATTATTCGTTGAGGGGAAAAGGCTATAGATTTAACGTTTTAGATATGTGATTACGATTTACGTATACTAAACATAAATCCTCGGTACGCCGGAGCCACACATGACGCGTATATATGGAGGCTTTCCTCAATCAAGAGAGAAATGGAACGAAGATATCGTGCAGGTATACATCCATAGTGTTTGAGCAGGCTTAACGAGAAACCTATGTACTCAATTATTCGATTATTCGTGTAGGTGATCATGACACGTGGTTAATTGGTGACTCAGGGTATCCCCAAGAACCGTGGTTGATGATACCGATAAATGACCCATTGCCGAATACCCCTGAATATATGTACACGCATACTCTCACTAGAGCAAGAAGCTGCATCGAAAGGTGCAACGGTCAGTTGAAGATGAGATTTAGATGCTTACTAGGAGAACGAGTACTGCATTACAATCCACAAGCAGTGGGACGGTTTGCAGTCGCGTGTTCAGTGTTACACAACATATGTGTAGACGCTCGTCTTCCATACTACGCTGCTGAAATCGACGGTATTGCAGAGCAGAATCACATACAATTCGGCGAAATATTTGACAATATTAACGGCAATCTTGAAGGCCAATATGCTCGAACAAGGCTCATTCAACAATTTTTTCAATGAATATTTTTATAATTATAAATAAACTTTGAAAACGAACACTCATAAACGCTTGCACTGATTTATTTTACGCCAAATACTTGGCTAAATTAGTGATTTGTAATAACAAAGTGTCAAAGGTAAGAGTGCGATATTACCGATATAACACATATAAAAAAATTCCTCGTTTCAAGAAAAATATTTATTATTCTAAGAAATTGTAGTTTCTTGAATGTTTTTTTACTAAATCAAGATTCAAATCAAGAACATATTTTCTTGATTTAATAAAAAAAACATTCAAGAAACTACAATTTCTTAAAATAACAAATATTTTTCTTGAAACGAGAATTTTTTTTCTCTATGTGTAACGGTATTTTAAAAGGAGAACATCACAAAAAAAATCATTAGGAAAAATAATACATTAAAATAATTTATATTGCTTCATCTTCATCTATAGCGCGTTTCATAAATTTCGTTCCTAATTCTACTAATTGTTTCAAACTTTTTTTTTTTTTTTTTTTTTTTTTTTTTTTCATCTAAAGTTGCGTTATTCATGTCTTCAATACGGTCGGATAATTCTGCATTCCGTTTTTTTGTACGACTAGTCGTATCTTCAGTTAATTCTGCCTTTCTTTTTTTAATTGATTCCGGAAAAATATTTTCTTTTTGAATTTTATTAGATGTAGAAGCTTCAGAGCTGGTTGTTGATAGTACAATGAATTTTGATGGTAAGTTTTCTTCAGCAGTGATATTCTGAAATCCACGTTGAGTGTGATTTTCAGGTAATCAACGAATAGTCATGGACTGACGCAATTTTTACGTTTATGGTAACAAGAAAATATGCCATCAACTGATTATACATACCTCATCTGTATCTAAACCATACTCTTCTACACCCACATCCCCATAAAACGCACTTACGCCCATTAAATTTAGCAGTTTTTCTTCCAAAATCGTCAAGACCAGTTTACTAGCTGGACCACCTCCAGTTTTATTCATACTAGTACGTATCATCGCATATTTCTTTTTGGTATTACTTTTCCAATCAGCCAACGACTACAGAATTCAATTCACAAAATCAATCTGATAATAGTGTGATAAATTGATCACGCGAACTATCGCATACCTGTTTCCACTGATGTGAAGTTTTTTCGCCTTTACCAATTCCATTGAGTAATTTAGTAAGATCTTCCCAAACATGATTTAAATTTTCTCGGCCTCTAGGACCCACAAATTGGTTGGTAATTATTTCCCGTCTGTGCTCAGCAAAATTGAGCAAAAGCTCCCAATGTTCCTCAGTATTTCTCATTGAACGATGATCACGATAAAAGAAAAATTGAATAATACGTAGTAAAATATAAGTTTAAAGTGTAAACTAAACACGAATTGAACGATGATGATTAATAACGTATCCAAACGATTTCTCAAGGTTATTTCGGTAAAGAATATTAAGTTTGAAGCGATAATCGTGGAATGTCATTCGTTCACCTCGATTCAAATATATTATATTATATCGGTGACAGATGGCAGCAGTACAAATAATCATGGAATATAAAACTTATCAGAGAGAAAGTCGATGGTAAAAACTCAATAGAATAGACTTCGAGTCTATCGGATACGTAATTCCACCCCAGTATCTGAATTGTCCGAGAGAGTTTACGTTGTCATAGTTGGCGTTTGTTGTTCTTTAGGTCTTTTAGTTGGGGCAGGGTTAGTAGATTCGTCTGTGGTTTGTCGGGGACGTCTTGGGAGTCGATGTGTTATCTTTATCTTTTTTTTCTTCTCCTCTGAGGGTTCGGTATCGGTTCTAAGGCGCTTTGAGTCAAGAGGTAGGATTTGGATTGTGTCAGGTGGTGGGTTTCTGGATAGCGCATCTGCGTTCGAATTCATCTTTCCTTTTTTGTAGATAACGTTGTCAGAATATTCGTCGAGTGTCAGGCGCCATCGTAGCAGTCGTGAGGTTGGGTCTTTCATATTGTTTATCCAAACTAGTGGTCTGTGATCCGTGACGAGTGTGAATGTTCGTCCGTAAAGATATGGTCGGAAGTGTTTCACGGCGAAGATGATTGCTAAGAGTTCTTTGTCAATCGTCGAGTAGTTGACTTCCGCCTTTTCGAGGGATCTCGAGGCGTATGCGATAGGTAAGTCTCGGCCGATTTCTCCTTGGCTGAGAATTGCGCCTACGGCGCAGTTAAAGGCATCGGTCGTCAATATCAACGGTTTCTCAAAGTCCGGGTACTGTAAGATAGGTTCGTTACAAAGGCTATCGCGCAGTGTTTCGAATGCGAGTTGGTGTTCGGACGTCCAAAGAAATCGGTTGTTTTTCTTTAGTACGTTGTTTATGGGCTTCGCGAGTTTTGATAAGTTAGGTATGAATCTGCGGTAGTAGCCGATCAGTCCGAGGAATTGTTTGATTTGCTTCGGATTCGTAGGAACGGGATTGTTTTTGACGGCTGCTATTTTGTTGGGATCCGGTTTTACTTCGTCTTTTGTGATGACGTGGCCTAGGTATGCTATCTCTTTACGTAGAAACTCGCATTTGTCGGGCTGAAGGGTTAGTCCGGCATTGGCTAATCGTTCCATAAGTTTTTCGAATTTAATGGCGTGTTATGAATAGAGTTAGAGCTGCTACCGATGTAATGAGTAGGGATCGTTGTTCTTAAAAATAAGATGAAGCTGTCGTTGAGTTCGTCCCTCGTTTTACACCTTAAGGTAACCGGGATCTGGATGATGAGTGACTGATGTGAATAAGTATATTAACTGAATAACTGTTTATTGGTTTACAAGTCGTAAAGCTTAAGTGGTAAGTGATTCTGAATTAATGATTAAGAGCGAGTCTGAGACTGACTGTCTTCTTCAATGATCTGAATGCAAGTGCTTTTAGCTCGAGTGCGAATATATAAAAATGGCTACCGATCTTAGTAGTGAGATCATCCTTTTCATTGTTCTCCCGGGCATGAGCGCATTGATGCAGGTCCAGTTTTATGGGTGCATAGGTAGGGATAGAGTTCTTGGAATGTAAGGGTGAGACTTCCTCTGATTAGAGGTGGCGAGACTGGATAGATGCAGGATGTTGTGTCTTGGGTATTGAGAGTGGTAGAGCATAGAGGAGTATGGAATAGGGTGGAATACGTAACACGCCCATCCTCGGGGGAAAAAAAAATATTGCTCCTGTGAAGCAGGAGGAAATTTTTTTTTTTTTTTTTTGTAAAAATAGAAGTGTATATAATATATTTTAGGTATAAGGGTTGTATATTTACGTTAGAGGATGTGTCAAGGTGTATGATTTGAGTTAAAATTAGAATATAGCTAGGATTACTTATTCGCAATAAGATCGGTTAGTTATAAATGTCTTATGCTGAATTAGTAAATGGTTTATGTTGAATATACTTATTACAATGGTATGGTAGGTATACAATCAAATATTTGAATAATGGTTAAGTACATGTATTATCAGCATTGTAGGTATAATAGATGATATATATGAAGTTTTTATTTAATCACAATATTACATTTTTATGAGGTATAGAAAGATGTTTGAGCTGTCTGAGCGTCTTCTATGTTTAGTGAATGTGTGTATTACAGTGGTAAAGGTGTGTTTATGATATAGGTAAAATCGCTTATTGGCAATAAAATCGTTTATAAATGTCTTATTCATGTATAAAAGGATGTTTGAGCTGTCTGAGCAGCTTCTATGTTTAGTGTAGTTGGTGTAATTGGTGTAATTGGTGCACATGTGATGGCTGGAGGATTATTTTGCTCAGTAGAGTCTTGATTTCGGTTAGTGTTTCTGAATCTTTTAAATATTTTAAGTATTCGTTCAGCTGTTGCAAATTTTTGTGCTATATAAACTAGCGATACTGATCCGAATAGGGAGGAAATGTAGTAAAGCATGTTTTCGATACGGTTGTCGTTGTCTGTAGCTCTTTGATTTTGAGTTATTTCGTCTGTTCTTTTTAGAATGTCGTCTAAAGTTAGTCCGTTTGAGGATAGATCTTTGGAAGTTAGGAATGGGGTTTTGTTTAGTGTAATTGTTGGAATGAACGGTAGCTCTTTAGGTTTGTCGTAGATTTCTGAAATGTTCAAGTTAAATTTTGGTATGTAGGAATGTGTTTCAATGGTTTGGTAGTATTTGGTTGTTGATAGTGAGATTGTGTGGGAATTTGCTGTGCATTTGTTATTGAGTTTCAGTATTCCAGAATTGTTTAGAGTTATTTGGATTGGTTCTTCGTCTTTGCAAACGATATGCATAATTTCTGGTTTGGTTAGGGAGTAAATCCAAGAGTTTGATGTAGTTAATTCGGTCCAGTATACTCCGTCAAAACTCCCGAGTCTGACGTCGCATGTCTTTAAGTCTGTTTCAGTTGGTTGAATGAATAGTCCTACTTCGCAGATAGCGTGGTTGTTTGAATGGAATAGTGGTTGATTCTGTCTACATATGTATGTTTCCAGTGATTGCATGCATTTGTTGAATTTTAGTTCGGTTAGTTTGAAGTACAATCTCATCGGTGGGCCGTGCATACTGTTGTGATTGACTTTTGTGCAAAGTGTCATCGGGTTTTGGAAGATGTAATAAGGGGAGGGTGCAAGGGGTGTAGAGTGGATTTCGAATTGTACTTATTGGCAGAGCGACATGTATTTTATCCAAACGATACCATGGTCGAAATTGTTGGTTAGGGTTAATGTTACTCTATATTATTTTAGGGGGAGTCGTGTTATTTAATAAATTTCCTCCTTATTACGTATATTTTTGAGTTTATGTGTTTCTTTTTGACCCATCTGAATAGTTTTAGTTAATTATTTATGTAGCTAGTTTTATTTTATTTATGTGTACGATTTTTGTTCTGTGGTCGTTAATTTCGATTTCCGCGTTAATGTCGTTAATTATACGAATTATTTTATAAGGACCTTTATAGTGATCGTCTAATTTCTTTTTAGTTTCATTTATTAAGTAGACATATTGACCTGGTTGAAAAATGTGTGCGTTTATGTGTTTATCGTATCTTATTTTTGATTTTGATTTCGCGTTATTAAGATTTTTTGTTGCGTCTTGTCTAGTTTCTTTCAAGCGAGTTATTATTTCTTGTAAGTATTCTTCGTATTTGTTAGAAATGTGTTTGTCTGAACGTATGTTTGATAATTGACGTGCGAGTGTTCCGAATATTAGTTCGTGTGGCGTGTAACCGGTGCCTTCGTGTACCGATGTGTTATATGAGAATATCGCGTATCGGATCCACTTGTCCCAGTTATTCTTATTATTGATATAGTGCTTTAAGTATTCGATTAAGACCTGATGGCTGCGTTCGAGGGAACCGTTGGATTGAGGATGGTAGGCTGTGGTTTTTATTTGTTTAATTCTGAAGATTTTAGCCAATTGTTTCATAACAGGACTGAGGAAATTTGGGCCTTGATCTGTTAGGATTGATTCAGGCGCTCCGTAGCGGCAAATGAAATTTTCTGCGAATGCTTTAGCGATCGTTATTGCCGTCTGGTTTTTTAGCGGTATTGCCTCTAAATATTTAGTTAGATTATCTTGAATTGTAAGTAAGTATTTATTTTGTGAATTTGAGGTTGGTAAGGGACCGACAATGTCTAAGGATACTTTTTCAAAAGCGGTCGTTGGCGTATCTGTTATTACCATCGGGAGTTTAACTTTATTTCTCACGAGTTTTCGTCTTTGACAGCTTTCGCATGATTTTATAAATTTTTCTATATCGGTTTTCATGCTTGGCCAGAAGTATATTGCTCGGATTCGCTTAAAAGTTTTAGTTATTCCTTTATGGCCAGCTATTACGGATTCATGGTTTTCGCGAATTATATCTTGAATTAGTTCAGGTTTAGGAACGTTGATCTCGTTTAAGCAAATGTTAACTGTGATATCTGTGTAGTTAAAGACTTTTCTGAGGGTGTTTTTTATTGCGACCCAATTTAATTTGTCAAATCCGCTTCCTAATTTGGAAATTGAAAAAGATTTTATGTGTTTTGTTTGTAGTATGTCGCGAAGGATAATTAGTGTGTTATATATTCCATCTATTGTTGATTTTTGGTAGTATTTCTTTTGTGTTACCAGGCTGAATACAAATTTCTTATTATTTGGTGTTATGATCACGCTATTTATTTCTGGATTTTGAGATTTTAGGAAATTTATATCTAGACTTCCGATGTCGATTAATTGTTTAGCAACTCCTTTCTTTATAACGCAGTCGGCTGACATGCAGTGTACATAGTTATCTTTTTTCATAAGGATATCGTCATTCGTTTCTTTGATATTAGTTGCCATTGGTGTTGGGTCTGTGTGACTGTGATGTGGAATCGGATCTTGAGGTTGTGGATTTATAGTTACATTTAGAGGTGGTTTTTGTTGTAATGTTGAATTTAGAGTTGGTGGATTTGGAAGTGGGTTTAGAGGTAGATTTTCAGGTGGGTCTTGTTGTTCTCTGTCAAAATTAGTATCTTCGATATTTTGTAATTCTTGGTTTTCGTTAAGGAGGGGCACATTATCTATGGGGGTATTGTCTGTATGATTGTTCTCAAGGTTTTCCGGTACGTCTGAGTAGTCAAGTTGCATGGGATTCTCGTTATTTAAGTTAGGGTTTACAATGCTATCGTCTTCTGGATTTTGTATACTTAATGGGATTGGTTTAAAATCACAAATAGTTATTTTTATGTTGGAATTTTGGAAAATGAAATAAATCATTGATCGAACGGTTTTCCAGTTTAGTTTGTCAAGTCCGCAACCGATTTTTGGGATTGATATTGACTGTACGTTATCTGATTCTAATTGTCGTCTGAGTTTACATAAAATTTGGTACATAGTTTCGTACGTTGGCTTGCCTTTGAATTGGGCTTTGGTTATTAGGTTATATACGTTGTTATTGTCGTATGGTGTTACTATGATGTCACCCACTTGGGGGCTCTTTGATTCTAACACGTCGCGATTTATGATGTTGCGTTCAATCATTTCTTGTGCTATACCTTGTCCGATTAAGCAGTCGGCTGGAATGCAATGTGCTATATTGTCGTCTTGTGTAAATAGGTCTTCAGTTGTTTCTATTATGAGTTCGTTTGTCGGGTCTGGTAAAATTTTTAGGAGTTCTCGAAATTGTTTATAGGATGGTTTATGATAAATTGATTTAGTGATTGGAGGGCTATTGTATTGTGGTGGAATGGTAACTTTGGGTATTCTTACTTGTTCTGCTCTGATGGTGTCTGCGTATGATTTTCTGGAATTAGGTTTAGGGATCTGTTGTTCACTGGAAGTCGGAAGTATGTTTTTATCAGAGGAGTCTTTGGAGTTCGATGTCCATGATTCGTTGGAGGTAGGAAGTTTTTGTTTGTGATAAGGCGTTATAGAGTTTGGGGTTCCCGATCCGCTCGAGGTAGGAAGTTTTTGTTTATAGTAAGGCACGTGGTCGTCGTCCGACGATGAGGAAGTAGGTAGTGGTGAGGGGGGTTTAGGCTTTCTTGGTCGTAGTTTGTATTTGTGTGCGTGTGTTGGGGATTGCGCGCTTTTACGTTCGCTATACTTTGTTTGATTTTTATGTGTCTCACTTGGGTCTGAATCATCGATAAGCTGGTTTGAGATATGGTTTGAATCGCGGTTTTGTTTTTGATTATTTTCAAATGAAGTTGGTGCGGAAGTGTTTATGGGTTTACGTGATTTTTTATTTACGGGTAGATTGTCTGGAGAGATATCGGTATATGTGGCGTTTCGTTTTTGGTCGATTCTTTTAGATAGTGGTAAGTCGTCGACAGACATGTCGGTAGGTGAATCAGTTGTCATTGGTCTAACAGATTTTGAAACATTGATAGGATTTTTTGGCATAGGAAAACTGTCTGTTGTATCGCCTGTGGATGGATCTTGCATCGAGTTATCTGAGGGGCTGTCCATTTCTGTATCGGTTAGTGAATTGATTTCTATATCTTCTTCTAGTGGGTCGGGGTAAATTAATTTTTTTGTACGTATTTGATCGTCTGTAGAACTGTCGGTTAATGAATAGTTTGTCAAAGGTATATTTTGAAAATGTATTGTTTCTTTTATTGTTGGTAAGCAATCCATGGGAATTTGGTTGGGTTCGTCTTTTTCAGTTTCTGAGTCGACGTCGTCTTTGTATTTCTTTATAGGAGCGGGATTTGGTGAGTCATCTGTACTTTGTCGCGCGCGGGTTGGGAATTGGTGAGCTTCTTTCTTTTGTTTTGCGCTTGGTTTTGATATGCTATCTGAACTAGAGTTTCGGTTACGTTTCGCATTTATTGGTAATAATTTATCGGTTTCTACGGGTGGATTGGGCGATAATGCATCTGCGTTACAATTGATTTGACCTTTCTTGTATACAACGTTATAGTCGTATTCTTCGAGTTTAAATCTCCATCTGAGTAATCGCGAGGTTGGATCTTTTACGCTGCTGACCCAGACAAGAGGTTTGTGATCGGTAACGAGTGTGAATTTATGTCCGTATAGATAGGGTCTGAAGTGATGGACTGAATATACGATTGCTAGTAATTCTTTTTCGATTACAGAGTAATTTAGTTCTGCTTTGTTTAGTGTGCGTGAGGTATAAGCTATCGGTAGGTCTTCTCCTATTTCGCCTTGACTGAGTACGGCGCCAATCGCGTATCTAGATGCGTCAGTTGTTAGTATGAATGGTTGATCGAATTTAGGGTATTGTAGTATAGGAGATGTGCATATCGAGTCTCGTAAAGTTTCGAAAGCCATTTGGTGTTCAGATGTCCAAAGGAATTTAACGTCTTTTTTCAATAGTGTAGTTAGTGGTCTGGATATTTTTGAAAAGTTTTCGATGAAGCGTCTATAATAACCGATTAGGCCGAGAAATTGTTTGATCTGTTTAACTGTTTTAGGAACTGGATATGCTTTAACTGCTGTTATTTTCTTTGGGTCTGGTTTTACACCGTTTTCTGTAATGATATGACCTAAATAAGCAACTTCTTTTCTTAGGAATTCGCATTTGGCTACTTGTAAACTCAAATTTGCTGATCGTAGTCGATTAGCTAGTTTTCTGAATTTAATTTCATGTTCTTCAAGAGAGTGTGCATAGATAACGATGTCGTCTAAATATACGAATGCTATGTTTCCTTCTAAACCGGATAAAACTTGGTCCATTAATCGTTGGAATGTTGCTGGAGCGTTCTTAAGTCCATACGGCATGTTATTAAATTCATAATGGCCGTGGGGGGTGGAAAATGCTGTTTTGTGTGCGTCAGTTGGGTCCATAGGGATTTGGTGGAAACCTGAAGCAAGGTCAAAAGTCGAGAAATATTTCGCATTACCTAGTTGGTCGAGTATGTCGTTAATGTTTGGTAGGGGGTATGCGTCACCTATGGTCTTTTCGTTGAGTTTCCTGAAATCTATGACCATTCTCCATTTTTTATTGCCTCCTGCGTCTGGTTTTTTGGGTACAACCCAAACGGGGGAATTATAGGGTGAGGATGATGGTTTGATGATATTTTGGTCTAATAATTCGGAAACTTGTTTCTGTATCTCGTCTTTGTGGACAGTAGGGTATCGGTATTGTTTTACGTTGATCGGGTTATCGTCTGTCGTTGGGATTGAATGTTTAGCTAAGGATGTGTTTGATAGTGTGTCGCCTGGTAAAAAAAATAGGTGGTTGAATTCTGTTGTGAGAGCGAGTATAGATTCTTTTTCTCCGTCATTAAGATGGTCTAGATGCATTGAGTTTTTAAGGACTGTTAATCTTTCAGAACCATTATTATTATTATTATCGACTGGTGTATTGGGTATATTGGTTTCGGTCGTGTCGTTTATTGTCAGCACGTTTGGGTTAGTTTTTGTGTTTTGAGTTTGATTGTTAGATTTAATGTCATAGATTTGTATCGAGATATCGGAGTTGTTGAAAATTGATGTTATTAATTGTAAGATTTTGTCCCATTTCTGGCTACCTAGTTCGTTGGATAGGTCAGGAATTGAGATTGATTTTGTGTTATTAGATTCTAAATGTTTTTTTAGAGAATTGAGCGTTTTAGTAATGACTGTATCGTTTAGATCACTGGAATAGGTTTCCATGATAATTAAGTGGTATATAACTTGCGAGCTGTTAGGGATTGTGTCTTTTATGATATCTCCGATTATATCATTTTTTGCGTAAGCAATTAGCTCGTACTCGTTCAGATTTAAAGCTTTTAGTAATTCAACTGAGATTCCTCGTAATATTTGAATTTTTTGTGGTATGAAATGAAGGATTGTGCCTGAACACTTTCGTATATCACCGGTAATTTTTGAAATTTGTACAGTACCAGATTGGTTTATGGAACTTTTGGGATCGAGTGTACTCGGAGATTCGTTGACAGGTTCTAGGGTTACCGTCGGCACGCTTATTTCAACAGCTGATTCGTTTGAGTTTATCGCGAGTATACATGCTTGACCGTTACTGTTTGTAACTAATGCTTTACCGCAGTGAATATTGGGACCTAAATTAATCGTATCTACATAGCCTTCGTTGATTTCTGAATTTGAGACTTTAAGAGGAATTACTTGAGCGGTACGACCTGGTATTATAATGAGAGTTGCGATGTGTGGTTTGTGTTTTTGGAGTTTGAAGGGAATTACAGTATCTGTCAAAGTTAATGTATTATTTTCATAGGAGATGGTAGCTTTTTCTTTATATAACAAGGGTTGTCCAATAATACCGTCTTGAGCTATTGGGAAATCTTCGCGGACGACGTGAAATTTGTGTTCTTTATTGTTAATTTTTAATTTAGTTTCCGCTAAAGTATTAGTAAATCCGTCTGTTATTCCTGTCATTTTCCGTATTTTGGTTCTGTCACATTCGGTTTCTTCTTTTAGGGAATTGATTTTAATGATGTTCAAATCCGCACCGGTGTCTATTATAAATTTAGATTTCGTTTTCAATTCTTTTGTATCGATTTCGGCAACTGGCAATAGTCCGTGTATTGCTTCTAATTCTGTTTCGAGGACGCGATTTATTGTGTTATTGAACGCGGCTGAGCTTGTGTTGGGTCCGTCGGCACGTTCTCCCGGCGGACTGAGTTCGAGTTTAAAGGACTCTGATTTTGTTGTCTCTGTGCGTTATTATAGGCGCGTTTTCGGCAGTTTTCGATCGTGTGACCTTGCCGTTTGCAATAATTACAGAATATGGAAGAATATTGTGTGTTCTGTTGATTTGACTGTTGTGGTGGGTTAGGCTGTTGATTTGACTGTTGGGGTTGGTTTGGTTGTTGATTTGACCGTTGGGGTTGGTTTTGGGACTGCTGTTGTTGGGTATTGTAGGCACGTTGTCTGCAATTTTCTACTGTATGTCCTTGTCGCTTGCAATAGTTACAAAATGTTGGAGGATATTGTGTGTTTGGTTGATTAGGTGGTCGTCTGTTTGGAGGTTGTGTCAGGTTATTGCGGTCGCGCTGTCTACAATTATCTATTATATGGCCCTGGCGTTTACAGTAGTTACAAAAATTTGAAGGGTTTTGTTGATTAGGCTGTCGGGGTTGGTTATTGTCTTGTGTATTTCGAGCGTTGCGATTTAGAAATTCTTGCTCTTCTGTTAGAGCTGTTTCAATAGCTTCTGCTAAAGTATTTGGGTGTGAACCAGCTACTCTAAATTCAATTTCCGGAATCAAGCCTCTAACAAAGCATTTGAGTACATTGGTTTGGATTGCTGTTATCATGCCAGCAGCATCATCTGTGCTTGAGTTGTTAATAACCTGTGTTGTGTTATGTAATATGTCTTCGACTCTCGCGCTATAATCTAAAACACGCTGGTCGCTTCTTTGTTTGACATTGTTCAACTCTGCTTGCCATTCAAAAATTGATTTTTCGGGTAAGAAAGCTCGTTTTAAGACTGTTAGGATTTCGTCAATACTATTATATTCTTTGCATCCTAGGTAGGATTCAGCTGTCCCATAGATTTTAGTTCTAATCATTCGCGTTAGGACTGGACGTTGAGCTGGCTTAACGAGAGGTTTTGCATTCTCACAGCTTCTTATGAAGTTATTTATATTTAGGTTTTTTCCATTAAAGTAGGGGATTGTATCTAATATGTCTTTAAGAGACCAGTATGAGTTTTCTCCTTCGTTTTCGGGTGGAGTAGGCATTTTGCGAGTTTGTGAGTTAGATTATTTCGTTTGAGATATGTGTATGTGCTTATTATAATTATAGATAACTTACAAGCTGATGATGAGAATTATGAAAATTTTCATTCTAATACGGATCTGAGTTGATTTTGGAGATGAAGTTGTTGTGTTGGGCTGCGTCAGATGTCGGATGTCGAGAAGTCGTCGAGAAGCGTATAGATGTCACGGCTCAGGAATCTGGATTTGTTGTAGCGAGATCGCTAATAGTTGGATTCAGATGAATCTTTGTGGGGCTAGGTGCCTTTGAGGATGTAGTCGAACTTCTTTTCTTAGCAACTTTGATTTTATTGCTGAGTTTTCTGTGATTTTGTAGAAGTAATTGAAGAACTTTATATCATGTTCTCACTTTGATATCTTGTAGATTTGGTAGATTTGGTAGCTTTAGTGGATTTAGTAGATTTCGTTGATTTAGTGATTTCGTAGATTTTGTGATTTGGTAGATTTCGTAGATTTAGTGGATTTAGTAGATTTTGTTTATTTCGTTCTTTATGACTTGTCACAAAGGTTCAGAGTGTGGTGGATTTTCCACGAAGAGTTGCACGTTCAGAAATTAGTAATCACTAATATCACGTATATGTAAAGATGTAGAATTCACTTATTTTGTCACTGTATATTCCGGTAAACGAGGTAGTTCCGCTGCCACCATTGTTATGAATAGAGTTAGAGCTGCTACCGATGTAATGAGTAGGGATCGTTGTTCTTAAAAATAAGATGAAGCTGTCGTTGAGTTCGTCCCTCGTTTTACACCTTAAGGTAACCGGGATCTGGATGATGAGTGACTGATGTGAATAAGTATATTAACTGAATAACTGTTTATTGGTTTACAAGTCGTAAAGCTTAAGTGGTAAGTGATTCTGAATTAATGATTAAGAGCGAGTCTGAGACTGACTGTCTTCTTCAATGATCTGAATGCAAGTGCTTTTAGCTCGAGTGCGAATATATAAAAATGGCTACCGATCTTAGTAGTGAGATCATCCTTTTCATTGTTCTCCCGGGCATGAGCGCATTGATGCAGGTGCAGTTTTATGGGTGCATAGGTAGGGATAGAGTTCTTGGAATGTAAGGGTGAGACTTCCTCTGATTAGAGGTGGCGAGACTGGATAGATGCAGGATGTTGTGTCTTGGGTATTGAAAGTGGTAGAGCATAGAGGAGTATGGAATAGGGTGGAATACGTAACAGGCGTGTTCTTCTAATGATCTTGCATAGATTACTATGTCGTCCAGATAAACGAAGACTTCGTTGCCGAGGAGTCCGGAAAGTACCTGATCCATTAGACGTTGGAAGGTTGATGGTGCATTTTTTAGGCCAAAGGGCATTCTGTTGAATTCATAGTGGCCATGTGGCGTTGAGAAAGCCGTTTCGGGACTGTGATCAGGATGCATCGGTATCTGGTGGAAACCTGACGCCAAATCGAATTTAGAAAAGTATTTGGCGGATCCTAATTGATCCAAAATGTCCGTTATGTTGGGTAGCGGATAGGCGTCGCCGATAGTTTTTTCATTTAGTTTACGGAAGTCTATGACCATGCGCCATTTCTGATTGCCGGCGGCGTCTGTTTTCTTGGGTACTATCCAAACTGGAGAGTTGTATGGTGAAGAAGAGTGTTTGATGATATCTTGATCAAGGGGTTTGCTAACTTGTGTATTTATCTCTTCTTTGTGAATTTGAGGATATCTGTACTGTTTTGTATGAATCGGAATGTCATCTGTGGTAGGGATGGTATGACTGACTAGTCGTGTATGTTTTAATTCGTCGCCCGGTAGGAAGAAAATGTGGTTAAATCCTATAGCAAGGTCAGTTATCGACTGTTTTCTTCGTCGTTCAAATGGTTCAATCGAAGGTTTTCCATAAGGGTGTGGAGGCGTTTCGAGTCGTACTTAGGGGAGAAGTGAAGCGAACGGGAAGTGTTATTAGTATTAGTGTCCCGAGCCTTGGTTAGTAGGATTGATTGAACGCTGGTGAGTCTTGTGTCGGTCAGCTGGGGTCTCGTATGCTCGAGTTCGTCGACTTCTTCTAAGGTTGCTACAGGCCTCCTCATCTCTACAGCTGTTTCGCTGGAGTTAAACATGTAGGCATATGCTAAACCGTTTCTGTTCGTGACTAAGGCTTTGCCGAGAAAAATACTGGGGCCAAGGTCTATGTTATCAATGAATCCTGTTTTTAACGTCAGGTTGGCGATTTGCAATGATATTACTTTACCAGTTCGGCTAGGGATAGATACAATATTTTCGTCGAGTATTTTCAATGGTTTACAGTTATCCGTTGTTACTGTACCAGTTCCGAACGAAATTGTGGCGTTCTCAGTGTATAGGAATTTCGTACCCAAAATGCCGTCTTCGTTTATTGGGAAGGAATTATCGACTAGGTGAAATACGTGCCAACTATTGTCGATTTGTACGTTGACGCTTCCTAGAGTTTTTATAGCACCGTCTGTTATGCCGGTTATCTGGGTATTGTCCGTCGGGGTGTAGTGTATGTTTGGTTTGACTACGTTAAGTTTTATCACGTTTATGTCGGCTCTGGTGTCAACCAAGAGTGGGCTCATCTGTTCTTCGAGTTGAGGCGTGTGTAGGTGTATCTCAGGTGTTTGTGTTGCCGCTGTTGTAAGGATGCGGGATGTTCTTATATTATTGTTCGAGGATTTGTAATGTAGTGGGATAACGCCTGTGTTTCGCGAATGCAGTTGGTCGTTTTTAAAACAGATTGTTGCTTCCTCGAGTCGCAGGAAATTGGCGCTGAGGATGCCGTCTTCTTGTATAGGGAATTCGTTGCTTATTAGGTGGAATTCGTGGCAAGTGTCCGCAAATTCTAGATTAATGCTACCTTGTGTTACTGTGAACCCTTCTGTTACTCCCAAGATATAACGTTCATCCCTTGATTCGACACGAGTGTCCGGGGTGATAATCTTTTGTTTTATTAGGTTCAAATTGGCACCGGTATCTACTATTAGTGTTCCAGTGTTGCCGATGATTTGGGGTGATTGAATTCTAATAGTCGGTGATTCAAAAAGGATCCTTTTTACGTATTCGGACGCATTTCTAGAGTTCGGGACGTCGTTGCGTCCGTATAGTGGTCCCGTTACTCGATTAAAGTCTGCGATTCTAATGGAAAGTTGTTGATATTCGCGAAGTTAGTATTTGTGTTTGTCAAGTTTATGCGTGCGTATCTTGGCTGTTCGGAGTTTGGTTGGTTTCGGTTTTGGTTATTAGGTTGATTTGGTCGCTGACCAGAGTTGTTATCTTGAGGTCTGTTGTGTGCCTGAGGTTGTTGGGTGTATTGTGAAGCGTTTGATTGGTAAAATGAAGGATTCTGGGGTGTTTGTTGGTTTTGATAGTTTCGCGCGCGGCACCTTTCAACCGTATGACCTTCAGATTTACAGTATGTACAAGATAGATGGTCGGTACGCTCTCGTGATCTACAGTTATCTATTGAGTGCCCAACACGCTTGCAGAACCTACAGTTCAGCGACGGGTCGTGATGCGGTGTTCGTTTCGAGCTATTAATGCTACGGTTTTGAGTCGGTTCATTTGTTTTTGGTGTCTGCGCTCTTAGTTTTTGCCTTTCTGTTACTATTTTTTCCGCGCTCACCGCCTTATCGACTGCCGCTCGCAGCGTGTTTGGCTTCTCATTTAACACCCTTTGTTCTAGCGCGTCACACAGACCCTTTATAAATGCGCGTACAGCGTTTTCTTCAACGTTTCTTATTAGTATAGTCGCGTTTTCAGCGGATTCTTTTGACTCTATAATGTGAATGGCCGTATCTACGAGTTCTTCTATCCTAGTTCCGTAATCTAATGCGGACTCGTCTTTCTCTTGGCGTGCACACGCTATAGCACATTGCACGTCTGATAGTCTTTGTTTCGATTCAAACGTGCGTTTTAAGTTGTCTATAAGAGATTGTAGTGTTTGGAAGTTTTCTCGCGGGAGTGCTCTTTCTGCGCGGCCTTCAATTTTTGATCGTACGAGTGCAGCGAATAGGAGTGTATCTCGCGGTGCTATTAGTGATTTTATGTTTTCGACTTTTTCAAGAAAACATTTTATCGTGATATTTGTTCCGTCAAAAGTTGGAATCGCTGTAGTCGCGACTTCCAAATTCATGAATGCTGTCTCTGTGTCGGACATGGTTTACGGCGAGGTTTATGACTTATCTTGAATGGTATACGTATGTTAAGGTAGCTTACGTTCTGGAAATTATAGTGAGTACAATGAGAGTGATTCTTCTTAGCATATCTCTGAAGTGGTGATTGTTGTTGTAGAGACCTTGACTCTGGATCTGAGGGTTGAGCGATAGCGTTGGTGATATTGGTGTCTTGGAGTTGTTAACAGGTTTCGGGTCGTCGTTGGAGCGAGTTCGCTCTTTGTGGGGCTCAGATGAGCCTTTGGGGGGCGAGGTGCCTTTGAGGTTCGGTTGCTGCGATTTGTGTTAACAAATTCTGTGATTGCCAATTATCGCCAGGTTGATAATAGCGGTTCAATAGTTTACACTTTTCGCGTATATGAGCGATTCAGATCGTACCCGATGTATCGTGCAATGTAACAGGACACTGTTTTTTTTTTTTTTTTTCTTGTATTAGGCGCAGTAGTTTATACCGAGTGCTGCTCTCTTGGTTATTAGTTCACACAACTTATTTTGCACATTGGTTCACTATTTGGTGTCACGATTTGTTGAGTTAGTGGTTTATATTTTCGTTTACTCTTCTTTTACATGCCCTCAGTAACAGGGGGACCACCGCTGCCACCAGTGTTACGTCTTTTATTCGGGTCTTGTCCTCTGCTTTAAATACCGGAGTATAACTGAGGGATTGTTGATGTAATGAAGGTTTGGTTAGCGAACTAATAACTTTCATTCGGGTTAACAGTTGTTTGTTATAATAGTACTTGTGTTATGTATGCTATCTTCGCACGAAGAGGTATAGTTGAGAAGTGAGTGAGGAAACGAGGGAAGCATAGCTAGGTAGGTAGTTGCTAGGACAGTAAGATAAAAGGTTTCTGCTGACTCGTTGCATTTGGCAGTGCCGGGTGCAACGAGTCTTTTCTAGAAGTAGGATCTGGTAGCAGGCAGATAGGAAGAGTGGAGACGTAGAGGGAAAAGGGGGGAAGCGTGTGAAGAGTTGAGGTACTGAAGTGAGTGAGGGGCGAACGTACGGGCGGTGATGCCCGGACGTAACAATTTAATGAAAATGCAAATTTAATATTGAAAAAAAAAAAAATTAAATGTAAATAATTCCTATTTGTTATGGGAATCATTATTATGTTACCATAGATATTATACCTATGTTTGACATAGGTATAATAGCTATGTTAATATAGGAATAATTTCTTTGATACATAGTAATTTTTGCTATGTTTAACATAGGTATAATTCCTATGTTTTTAATGGAGGTTTCACTATGCTAACATTGGAATCACTGCCATGATATTATAGGAAATACTTCAATGTCAACATAGAAGGAATCCCTATTTGTTATAGGAAATAATCCTACGAAAAATAGGTAATTTTCCTTGTTTGACATAGTTATAATTGCTATATTGACATATTAAATATCTCCTTGGTAACATAGAAATAATTCCTGTGAGAAAATAGGAAAAATGCCCATTTTTTTCTTTCCGTGTAGGGGCAGCGTTCAGAAGCAATAAAAGAAACTAAGGGTGTGCGGTGTGGTCTATTTGGGACGGCAAAAACTACGTCTGACGGTCCAAGTCTTTTCATACCAGCATATCCCCACCTATGCATGCAAAAATCCAAGCAATGGCATTAAAAGGATTAGTGCCGGTGAGTGGGTGAAGTAGATTTACGGCTTTGGCTTTTTGGCCTCATGAGTGTGCTGACCCCTGGTGTACAAGCTAATTTAGTTGTGGATTTCTGACGCTCTTGATGTCTTTGGAGGCGAATATCTTAGAAACGGTATGTCATATGAAAAAATTAATGGGGTGGTGATTTGTAGTATTTTTCGCCCTTCTTCGCCTCAGACCATGATCTTGCCCGTGACTATCGGCAACATGTCGAAAAATCATTTTTCCGTAAAAAAAAACTCTATTTTTATCCACTTATGTCATTTTTGAGATTTTTCTCGTATTTTTTTTCGAAGAGCTTGGAAAATTTCCTATCGAATCGCGATTGTTGTGGAATGGGACATCGAGGTCTTTTTTTGGTCCGTTTCGCGTGGAATCCATCATATGTCTTCGAAATCATGCTCTAATGGCAGGTTGCATAAACGTGGGTTACCCGAAGGTTTGAATAACCCGTAAGTAGGTAAGCAGTAGGGCTTCTGCGTCACCGAACTTTTTCTAAGTCCCACAATCCGTCTATTGCGCCTGCGCGGGCGAGTCTGCATCAGTTTCCGAGAATTAATGGTCGGAGTATCATCAAGGGGGGGTGATGACGGAAAAGGGTCAGCCATCATAAATTTTAACGCGACAGCTGCATCGTAACCTAAGTATGCAGGTGGTCGAATGTTCCTGGTAAGGTACATGACCTTCACATAGGACGAGGACATCTAGCCTGAAGTCTCCTTATACGTATATATGTATACATGCGTGAGATGAAGAAAGCTAAAAATAAATACGGCCAATGGATTGGGTGCATTGCGCTAAACTACAACCTATGTTCGGTCCCCGCGGTTAGCTAATCTGGCGGGGGTGAGCTTGTATCGCGGCCGTTAGAGGGAAGAATAGCTCGTACCCTCTGCGGCCGCGCTGCGCGCGCGCCTGCTGATGTGAGCTTATCATTCAGCGCGCCCCGAGACCGCTGCGATTAGCTAATATCCGGCGGGGGTAAGCTTGTATCGCGGCCGTCGGAAGGAAGAATAGCTCGTACCCTCCGCGGCCGCCCGCGCGCGCGCGTAGGCTGATATCAGCTGGTAGTCAGCGCACCCCGGGCCGGCCGCCGCCGCCGCCGCCCTGATACGAGCTGATACCGCGAAGTATTCTATATTATGATGTTTTATCAATAATGACATTCACTGTGGCTCCGGTTTGATTATAATACTTTTTTTACAATCACCTCAGCCAGATAGCGAACCTCTCCAGAAGCTTCGATGATGACGTCATACACGCTGCTTGAGGCTCACGTTACAAATTATGAAGCATCCCCATTTTTTTTGTTTTGTAAGAGACATCAAGGAGATTGTCACATCTGGTTGAAATGTGATTGAGAGGGTTAGGGCAGACTAAAATTCATGGCTTACGATCAACTCTATAAATAGAATGTTACTAACGCAGTAAGTTTATCAATTGTTCGCCGTTTCATATGAAAGAATTCAGAACATTCTAATAGACTCAGAATACCCTCCAATAAGATTCTTCTTCTCCTCTTCGTCCTGTGGTAGAAGATCACACCGTCATGGTTCGCTGCATACGAGTAATTAACAAAGGAGTAAATGTAAGAAATAAAATGGATTTTTTCAAGTTTTTTTTAATTGTTTTTTTTTTTATTTTTCTTTTCTTAATTGTTAAATTTTTCATACATTTGTTCTGAAACTTGTTGTGATAAGACAAAATTATTCAACATTAATTTTCTAACTCCACCGCTGATTGGGTTTTACTCGACTATGCGGTCGTGTAAAACTAAGCAGTAGGCTGAAGTTTGGGCCGCAAACTGTGCAGTTGATTCGAACTCGAGACGAATATCTACTGGTCCAGACTTCAGAGATTCATTCTGTTTGGAGCAATCGATGACAATAAGTGGAGTATTTCGCAAAAATTGGGTTTTCGTCAGTAGAGGTTCAGGTGCTTTGCCATAGTACGAGGCCTGGAAATTCGCGTACATATCGTACAGTAGAGCAAATTGATTATGATTGATATTGAGGTTCAAATTTCCGTATGGATAACACTGCGAGTTCAGAAAGTGTTTAACATCTCGTAGATTAGAGTGGTCAAAGTGACTGGCATTTTGAGTCGCAACATTCTTTCTTGCATTTTGAAATCCTAGTACAACGTATCGCGGTTTCTCAAGTTGCGTCGATGTCTTGACAGCCCAAACGTGCTCCATAGCGGTCGGTAGAAATGGGTACTCTTACAATTTCCAGGTGCAAAAACTCATAGAAATGGATGGATCCGTAGCAATATAATTGAGCAGTTGAATCTTTTGATTATCAGGGATTTTGATGTACGGTATCATACATTCGACTTTTCGAAGAGAAATCTTGACATCTTCGGAGACAGTTTGAATTATCGCGTTCACATCCGTATTCGCTCTCGTGAGAATTAATTCATGCTTTGCATTGACGATGATTCTATGGTAATCTTCGGCAAATCCCAGCAACAAACTCAGCGGTATACAAATATCGAAGTATCCATCACTGGTCAATTCATCATTATTTTTCTGTAACCAACCAGCATTTTCAAAGAGATACTTTTGGCCTGGGCTCAGCGATATGTACCCTTTCATGAGACTCGTGGGACCGACATTTTTATTCCGATCAATCTCAATGGCATTTAATTCATAGCGTATTTCCTCAAATAAATGACAGACAGCCATATTAACCAAGGCCGTGGTTGTAACTGCAGCAGTTCCATTAGCCTTAGTCAATTTTCCGTAGACATGCAGCGAGCTTCTGCTCGGTAGCAGACACAAATCTTGATGCTGAACGGCAATTCGAATTTCATCACTGTTATTGAAGGTTAATGATGCGTAAGGTTGATGCGCATGAATCTCACAGTGTGCGATGGATTCATAAAAAATGACAGCTTTCTGTATTGTTAGGATTTCTGCCATGGTAATACGCAAACAAGACAACGGAAACTGATTTTCACTTTTTTGAATTTTCACGAAGTGTAAGACCCAAACTCCTCAGAAACTGAATGTTTTTTCGTGTGAGCTCGTTGAGGCACCCACGATGACTGATGGGCTTAGGGTATACTGCTTCACTCATATACCTTATACCAATGACTTTCGTCTCAAACACAATCCCCATTATGTCACAGCCCTCACGTGTAATCGCATTGTGATAATTTCTCCACGAAAATTAACCAATTCACCGTCTTGATCAACTATTTTTGATTGGAGGTGTTGTATTGCATGGACAGCGATCGGAAGATAAATGACGTGTGATGGCACTTCAATGATCTTATATCCTGGTGGAACAACAGGGAAAAATTCGTGAATAGTGTGTACTCGACGTTCATTAATGTAGGCACCTGTTGTTATGTTGCACTCAATTCGCAAAGCGTTGACTTTCAAAATGGTTACTGGTATATCAGATTTGTGAGTGATATGAGGCTCGAGGATGCGTGGAGTGAATTCCAGGAGTTGACCGATAGAATCATCGGGAGTAAAGTCCATCTGCATATGACACTCAATTAGGGATGGGCGATGTTGGAAAAAAACATCGATGTAAAAATAATCGATGTTTAAAAAACATCGATGTTTTTTCGTCGATTATTTAAAAAAAATCGATGCATCGATGTTTCGATGTTTATTGTAAATTTTTGTTTTTTTAATTAGGCAATTCACAATTCATGCGTATTTAATCAATATTATACAATTGGGGGTTTGTATCGGTTTTTTTAATTCCATATTTTAGTAATTTACAAAAAAAATAATTTGGTCATGTTTTTTCTTTTTTTAATCGAACGAAAATTGACGGCAATACAACGGATTTAAAATTACAACCATGTGATATCACCCATGCTAAGATATATCGATTTATAGAAAAAACACTGAAATTCAATTGCCTGTAACTCGTGTAATTATCAAATTTAAGGATGAATCCCACCTTTGCGATGCGCGGCGAAACGAAGTTTCATTAACATGCTTTTCTTATGAAAGTATGCACGCACACTCCTAAGAAAACATAAGTAAAGCATGTTAATGAAACTTCGTTTCGCCGCACATCGCAAAGGTGGGATTCATCCTTTAACGAAGAAGAAAAAATATAACCTAATTATTTCAAGTTACTCTACAAAATACACAAATAAAAATTCAAAAAAATTTCAATGCAAACTCCTAATTTTAGTTTGAAGTTGGCAAAGGAATCGATAGTTCTGATGATAGGTCTGGTTTCGAATCGCCTGCTCCTGGATTTTCTGCAAAAATTGCGAAACTTTAATTATGAAATCTTGCATGCAGATTCAAAGTAATTAATTTTTTCTTGCGCATGCATAATAAAGTAGAAACAGGTATATCATACCTGTTGTGAACTGACACTGCAGGATGGATAGGATGGGTTTCAGGTATTAATGAAGAGGAAATCAAAGTCATTGTGGTAATGTGGTGTGGATTATTGCATTTTACACTAATTTGTTAGTAGAGACAAATAATATCATAAATTACAGTGGAGGAAGGTTAAAATAGCAGGTCATATACACATGACGAGGTTGATTCTGGCCCGGAAGTGGCTGTTTGGTATATAATTTAACACGCTAACCTGATCACTTCCGGGCCAGAATCAACCTCGTCAAGTATACATATAATGTACATATAATTATAAAAACCAATAAAGATACCGAAAACTAACACATAACTATAAAAACCAATCAAGATACCAAAAAATAAATTTTTTAGATCATTCCCCATTCCTCACGTGTGAGAGAACTCAAAAAGAGTAGTTTGTTCAAGTGCTTACCCGAGAGTCTGTTTCGATTTTCCGTTTTGATCAGTCCAGCTTGGGAAAACATCCTTTCGGACGGAACCGATGTCCCAACAATGCTTAGGTACTGTATTGCTATATTAAACAGTGTTGGAAACGCTTGTTCAAGTGATTTCCAATGTTCAAACGGATTCTTCAATCGAGATATGACAGGCTGGCTTAAATACTGTCGTACTTCCAGATTTGTACTCTCATCATGTGTACTTACACCAGAATTCTTTGACAGCAGGTTGTCATGAATCTCCCAAATACTCTCGCAAGAATTGATTTGTTCGACCGGTTCATTTTCTTTATCTAGTAATTGCTTTTGATGTGTCCTTTGAATTTTGTGAGTAATACTAGTTATAGCTCTAGAAGCAGCTAAAGCACTCTGAAAGTGAATTTTTTTGAATCTAGGATCCAGTACCGCTAAAACTGCAAGGATAGGAATCGATTCAAAGTCTTTAAACCTAGACCCAATCGCTACTTGAAGCTTCGTCTTGAATTCAATTCCCAATCCTGTATTAGGTGATATATGCTGAACTGTAGCTTCCATACACCGAATGATAGGTATAATAATACTACATGTTGGATAGGATTCACCACTAACCTCTTTGATGACGTTTTCTACTGGTTTCATGAGAAGAATAATATCGGTTAGAATTTGAATTTCCTCTCGTTTGAGCATATCGGGGGAATTACTACACTTCAAAAGAACAGGATAGACGTATTCTTCCAAAAGAAGAAACCTTTCTAACATGTATAAGGTTGAATTCCAGCGCGTAGCAACATCTTGAACGAATTTCAAAGCTGTGCTTTCTGTTTTCCCATCCCTAATCTGTAAGCGTTTCAACTCATCAGTTGCGACAACGCTTCTTCTAGTTAAAGTGACGATACTTTTTACTTTAGCAATTATGTCAGTCAAAGCTGGCATAGTAGCCATCGCATCGGGTACAAGATGAGACAGCGTGTGTGCAAAACATGAGAGCTGCTTTTCCTTACCCATGACATTTACAACAGCTTTCTTTATGTTTGCCCCGTTATCACAGACAACTGCCGTGATTTTAGCTCGGTCTCACTCAAAATCGTCTACAACAAAATTGAGAGCTTTTGCAAGGTAGTCAGCTGTGTGATTCTCGTAGAGTGGAACTACACCTAAGCATCCATTTTTCATCGCCAAACCTGACAAGTAGTGAACTGACACCCCCAAATAACTTTGACTACTAACGTCAGTCCAAACATCACAAGTGAGCGAGACGGAGACAGCTTTTTGCAAATTGAGTTTGAACCGTTCTTTAAGGACCTGGTATCGGGAATCAATAAGCTTTGTTAGTGTCTTCCTGCTTGGGATGGTGTAGAGAGGTGCTACCGTTTTCATCAGCTACTTGAATCCTTCATTTTCGACGGTTTCAAACGGTAGTTCATCAACAGCAACCATGTACAAAATCGCGTTGGTAATTTGGTCTGATTTTTTACCTCCATCTGAAAAACAATTGCAAATAGGGTATGTGAATGAATCTGGTATTATGAAGGAAATTTTCTCTGAATGATGTTTGATTGTTTATTCTTACCTGCAAAGGAACTCACCCGTTCGAAGGCCTCATCAATGGGAAAAAGTCTACTATCCTGCGAAAAGAATGTTTCTGTCTTAGTATTTCTAGTATTTGTTATTTTTTACATCTTTTACAAATGTTATTTCCAGTCTCAATCAATTATACTATTATTCTATTGAGCAATGGGTATTTTGTTCGCTCATTCAACGTTGCTTTTTTTATGTAGTTCAATACCAGTTTCACAAAATACATGTTCCCATTTCATTGCTGAGTAATAAAAATAATTGTGTTTGTTTACCTTTTTTTGACGTTTTATTTGCTTCATCTCTGAAGGATTATCAGCTGACTCGTTGCCTGACTCAGACGACTCAAGCTTCCTCTTCCGTTCTCCTACTGATTGCCACAACAACGCGTGCTTTCGATTGAGATGTTGCGTTAAGTTTGTAGTATTCCCAGAATGCTTTAAAACTTTGTTGCAAATCAAGCATTGAGCAGATGATTCGGTCAGTTTTTTGAAGTGATTCCAAACCCCGCTCACTTTCTGAGAGCTATAAACGATAAAAAAATATATACACAAAGTCAAATTATAATAATGAAGTACAACTGATCAAAATTGTTTGATCTGTCTAATTAATATTATTGACATTTTCTATAGATACAACAGAGTACCAAAGCATAGATATAAGGTTATATCTATGACCAAAGTAATATCCAGAACACGTAGTAAAATAATTTGAAGAATAATACTCAATTGTACGCACCGTGATGGCTGCCGTGATGGCTGGCTGCTTTCAACTGATTCGCAAACCTCATTATCTGAAAAATTGAGAAATGTGAGAATTTATAATGAGAATCAGATGTTAAACAATAATTGAAATCAAATCAAATGTTAAACAATAAATGTAATTTAAATACCGCTATCTACTGTCTCCACACTCTTCGGCTTCGCTGGAGTTTCGTCAGATATTCGCTCCACGGTCAAAAGTTGTGTTTCATCATCGGAGGTTTTTGAATCGCATGAAACAATTGTAGCTTTAGCTGAACTTGACGATGTTAAAGTTGTTTTTTTTTGCAGGACAACTGGTGTGCTTCAAAGGAATAAAATCGATTTCGTTTAGAATATGAACAATGATGAATAGCGTGATGAATACATTGCTTCCTCGTTCAAATGCAATGACAGAATTCAACCCCCAAAATACATTATCAAGCTTCCCACATCTACTGTTTCAAAAAATTATAGAATTTCTGTATTGTTAACTTAGAAGCAACTAGCAAAAAACTCAATACTTACTAGTCAACATCATCAATAGATCGGAATAAGGCGTTAATTTTACCCACAGCAATGCTTATTTTCTTGGATTCAAATAGGTCCCAAACGAAGTCGTAAGCCGCTTCGTCACTGTCTGAAATTATAAAATCAAATCTGAATAATAATGTTCTTTATCTCACAGGCTACCTTTATTATACAATAGTACTATGAAAGTGCAAGTAAAAATATATTGATTGGAACCGGGAATTGGATATACGTACATTTCAATTTCACGTACTGGCTAGTTGTTAGTTTTCCAAACCCATATGATTCTTGTTCATTTATTTGGAAATAAATCCTATGACGTCTTTGATCTATAATAGTACATTATACAACGTGGGAATAAAGTGAAAGATTATTCCCGAGGGCGAGTTTACTGCCCGAACGAAATTCCTGAGGGTGAGTTTACTGCCTGAGCGAAGCGAGGGCAGTAATCACCCAAGGGAATTTTCGCAAGGGCAGTAAGCCCGAGGGAATGATGCACTTTATTCCCATGTTGCATACAATGTTTTATTCACTCCTCAACTGTAACCACTTTATCAATCTTCATAAATTTTGCGGGAATATTGTACATTATGCCCGCAAATCTGCCGGAATAATGTAGATTATTTCCCGCAAAATCCAGATTTGCGGGAAATAATCTACATTATTCCCGCAAAATCCAGATTTGCGGGAAATAATCTACATTATTCCCGCAAATCTGTATTTGCGGGAATAATGTAACATTATTTCCCGCAAAAGTATAACAGGGAATAATATGCTACTTTATGCCCGCTTTTCAGATCAATAAAGTGGCGATTACAGTTGAGAGGTGAATAAAATAATTATGTATCAATACAATCAACATGAGAAAACTGTTGCGGAATAAAGTTGAATTACGTTGCATCGTGAAAAACTACGACAAATTAGGTTATGTCTCCTCAAATTTACTAATTAAACAGAAAATGCAGTAATTAATTATATCTGACCTTCACTCTTAGCTTCATCCATTATTTTTGGTGATTTCCAAAAATATAAAAAAATGTTGGGTAAAATCCACTGATAAGTTTGGCGTCGTTTAACGTTTCGGCGGATTTGGCGCCTAATTTGACGGCGTTGGCGCTTTTTTTTTCGTCGATGTATTCCGTCGATGTTTGATGAAAAACATCGAACACCGATGAATCGAACCACAAAAACATCGACGAAAATAATCGATTATTTGAAAAAAAAGAATCGATGGTTTCGATTAATCGGTAAACATCGCCCATCCCTACACTCAATTTCACAGCATAACTCATTATTATTAGCTTTGAGGTTTATAGAGATATCAGGTAATGCTTTTGGCAAATAAATTTCGATATCTGTGATTTCATAGCTTCCAGTGGGTATGATGATAACTTGATTTTCCACGTAAAACTTGTTGTTTCCCACATCGATATTAGGAATCGAATTCCAAGTTAATAATTCAACAAGCCCGAGAGTATAATTTTTATGATGGTGATAACTCGATTGGTGGGAAATATTGCGCCTCCAGTACGGAGGACGTTCCCGATAGAGTCAACGTAAACGAATCATCCATGACTAATGTTGTACTGTCGCGTCAGATCCACTTTATAGATGTTCGCTGAGAAATTTCAGGCAGAGGTGTCCACATATCACTGTGTCATAGTCTTGACATCTCCTATGATTGTACTTCACGCTACCAACACCAAGATACTTCATCAGATCTTCAGGTGGTCGTAAGTTATCAAAGCTGTCGAAGTAAATGACGTCACTTCCTCTCTTCTTGTACGCAACCCAGTGTGTGCCTAGCCCGTCCTTATCATCGAGATGAACAATTCCTGACTCATATTTGCGTGGACCAGATTTAGGTAAATAGTTTCTCATGAAAACACCACGAAAATATGGTATTTCCACAGCTTTCGCGTACTTTAACAGATCGACATCATTCAGGGCTCGGTGTGGTAGCTTTATGCGTTTTTTGGTTTCAAATACAGTCCCAAACCTTGTTTGTAGGGTCTCAGGTATAGGCCTTTACCCAATGCAATTGTTTCCATTGAGGCATTATGTCGTGTACTTTCTTCCAATTCTCGTTTGGCTGCGGTGCCATCGTTCACAGCTTTTGCTTGACACGCTGTGCCACCAGCCAAAGCTCCTGGCTGGAAGTGGTATGAGAAGGGGGACAAAAGCCCCCGACTTTCGAGGGTACAGGTAAAATTCGTGGCGATTACACCTTTTGTCTTCAACCAGCTGACTTGACTGCTTCGCGGGCACCCGTAAGCGCAGACTTGATAGGATCCACACCCGGATGCATCGACTTTTTTGCGAGTTTGACAATATGTTTTGAAGATGTCGTAGGCTTAATCTTCTTCTTCTTCGTCGTCTCCTTTTTCTTCTTGAGACCCATTCCAAGCTTAGCCTCAGCTTTCATTGCGTTAGTTACACCCCACGCTACGGCTTTCTGACCTATACTTGCGTCTTCAGCGAGAACTCGTTGCCAAGCCTTCTCAGCAAGGGCTTCATCAGCTGCGTTTCGTGCAGCTACGATTTCCTGGTTCTTTGAGTATGCGATGTCATGCGCTCTACATGCGACGTCAAGAGGATTAATGCCTGGATCACCACGAGCTAACCTCTTTTCCAAATTCGTACCAGGTCCACAATACTGATAGCCGGGCACGTGTAATTCAACCGGAAGTTTGTTGATGATACGATTGATTGAACCTTGTAACCGCGTTTTCCTACTGGGGAAAAGAGATAGAAGCAAACTCTTCGCGATACCCTACGGCGCTAATCTCTTTTTTCGGAACGATTTTATAAGAATGCAAAAGGGAGGAATACTCAAATTTTCCGTTGGGCGCCAGACGCTGTCGCGTCAGTTATAAATAATCGAAATAAATTTTCTAGAGATCTACGACGGATTTACTCGGCTAATTCAGAATAAAAATCAGAGGGTAGAGGGGATGGGTAACCAGGTGAAATTGTTTTGCTCAGGAATAACACAGATTCAAATTGTTGTCAATCAATTAATTTAATGATAATTCCTTCTCTCGAAGAACGGTACGGTAATTAATAATTTCCAGATAATTTCACAAATTGAAGAAATATAAGGCTCGACACAATACAAAAAAATTACTCTCTCGAAACGGGAGAAAAAAAAATGTTAATTCTAAATCAGTCTGGACCCGAAGGCCGCTATAACTTACTCACTAACTTATTCTAACGTGCAAATTCTCAGTGAAAGAAAGGTATCTCAGAATAGTAGTACGAAATATACGGTACGAGATTAATTGTCTCCACGGCTACATCCGCGTTCACAATACTACAGGATAGGTGAGACAGATCAGATAAGAATATTTTATCATGCAAACTACAAAATAAGCAGCTAAACCGCCAATTATAGGACTCCTAGGTCCGCAAGCAAAATAGCGAATGAAGAATAGAAAATAGAGATAGCCCGAAAGCAATATCTTAAACAAGGAATACTCCTCGGAACAAGCTGAGCAATAATCAGCCAACCAGTCACGAGCTAATTTACCATTTGATGAAAATACTAGGAAAGAATTGATTACGAGACGATAATTGAAAGATTTAACTAACAAAACCTACAGCAAGACGGAACCTCGTGGCCCAACGCCTGCGTAGCGAAATACTCTATAAAATAATCGTACTCGATAATATTGAGGAAAATTAACTCGTGGCCTTACAATAAAGTAAACAGGCTTACCTTACAGCTGTATTATTGGCTTCAAAGCACTTATCACTTGAATTTTTAAATTTAGACTATGGAATTAGATCGAAAAATGTAGAGTAGAATTTAGAACATAGGAAAGACTCGGTACGGTAAGGCGTGTGTGTCACGGTCGGCAGTTGAACGCAGAAGAGAGAGAATCCTGTAGGTTTCCTAGGCTCGAGGTGTTGCGGAATCATGTGGACATCCTCACGTGCGCCCGTGATTGGCCTAGTTATCGGTCATAGAGGGGAGGATCTAGCGGACAGGTGGTTGACGACACGCTAGAATCCTGCTGCCGATTTTAAGGAATTCTTCTTTTTCCTGGAGCTGACTGATGTCTGCGCGCTAATAATTTGCGGGAAGTTTGACTTGCCGTTCGCCTTTTTCGGTACTCGCCGTCCTTTGCCAGAGAAGAGAAACACCACAGTTGTCCACCCACCAGAGGTTTACCTAACTGCGGGATCTGGCTGGAGTTTTGGTGATCCTGTACCGGATCTTCACCTTACTCCACCATTGACGTCACGGTGGACCACTCGGATCTCCCTCGTGAAAGTGTTGCTGCTTCAGCTGGTTCCGCTGCGAGCTTACAAGGCCAACACAGCGGCTTGTCAAAGGTCGGAACGGTAGATGGTGGAGGCTGGTTCGGTTCATTGCCGATAAGTCTTGGTAATAGGAGGCTTTCGATGTAGTTTCCTACAGCCCTGTACGCTGTTAGCAAGACATCCAGTTGCGAGACAAGAAATGTGGTTCAACACCTGGCTGAGGAGTCGTTAGTTGACGGGAGGCCTTGTTGCACCAGGGACTCTGCTGCAGCCCTTTACGCCGTCATCAAGGCATCCACTGCGGCTAGTCGTCCTCTGCGAGAGTTTTCTCGGGGTCATCCCTCGGTGGTAGCCCGACTCGTTTCACGCCGAGACGCGAAATACAATTTTCATATGAAAAGAATGCAAAATAATACAAATAATTAGAAATAATATTAGCCTGCCTAGATCTGTCTTTGCCGCTCCTGTAGTGTCCTGCCGACCGGGTTCTTTTTCTATCACGGCTATTGAACCTGGGACGTCTGCACAAAGTGCAACGTCACAACCTTTACCACCTCGTGGCTGTTTCTCGAGTCCGTGCACAATCATTGCCTGACTGCAACTGACTTGGATTCTATAAAACTAGGTATTTATAATATTTCTCTTCAGTCATCATCAAGATGCAGTACGCGAAACAAATAACCAAGCTACCTGTGATGAATTTTGACGCAATTGTACAACAAAATGTGGAGCAACGATCGAAGCGACATGGAAAATTATTACCAAATAGTGTACGAGCCATTTTTCGCGGTCCTTCCAATTGTGGCAAGACTAATGCGCTTCTCGCACTCGTAACCCATCCGAATGGATTGAGATTTGATAATATCTACGTCTACTCAAAATCACTCAATCAACCAAAGTACGAGTTCTTAAAGAAGTTGATCGAGCCCGTGGAAGGTGTCGATTATTTTCCTTTTAATGAACACGAGGAGGTAGTGAAACCTGAAGATGCACGACCAAATTTGATGATGATTTTCGATGATGTAGCGTGCGAGAAACAGGACAATGTCAGAGCCTTTTTCTGCATGAGGCCACATAAAGAGATTGACTGTTTCTATTTTTGTCAGACCTATGCTCGTATCACTAAGCATTTGATACGCGACAATACTAATTTACTGATACTATTTTGTCAGGATGAAATGAATTTGAAGCATATCTATGACGATCATGTCAATACTGATATGACTTATTCACAATTCAGAGGTCTGTGCTCAGCATGCTGGAATAATGATAATAAGTATGGTTTTGTTGTGATCGACAAGGACAGTGAACTCAATTATGGGAGATATAGGAAGGGATTTGACTGTTTTGTGAGCATAAATTCCCGCTAAATACTGAGATGGAAACAGTTGCGTTGTCAATTCCAACGTGTCGACATGGAGAGCACAAAATTCCACAACCAACAGGACACACTGCATCAAATAAAGAAAGCTAGCGAGGCGATTCAACGAAAGCACAAAATTATAAAGTTGGGTAAAGACACTACTGAAAGGGTTATAAATGAAGTCTTCAAACCGGTAGTGACTCCACTGAAGAAATTTATGAATATTTCTCAACGAGTAAAACAAGAGGTTAAAAGTGAGCCTGAAGATATCCCAATTAAGAAGAACGAGAAGGAAGACGACGATCAAGAGGCAGACGGTTACTCGTTTGCAACAGCTGATAATTCGCTAGCAGATGCAGATCTGGATGCAACATTCAGGGAACAAGATATTTTAATGGAGGATTCGTCTTTTCAAGAAACAGATTCACCGTCGCAGTATTTGAAAATGTTTAATTCGAAAGAAAAAAAAGACCTTGATACTGCCTATGGGGTTCGAAAATTGAAGGGAAACCGATTGATGATTGGCAATTCACCAATAAATTTTGACAGTGATTTTATTAATGTGGCCAATAGGAATCATCGGGAGACCCCAGGCTTGCTTGAATTATTATTCAAAAAATCACCGGACAACTCTATTGTCAGTGAAGAAGACAATAAAAAATATGTAGAAATCATTACTGCAACGAACGCTCATCGGAAACATTATAACCCTGATCGAAGTATTCGCGAAGATAAAAGTTGGAAATCTGAGAATTACATTTCAAAATATATCGACTTACCAACTAACAAAACGGGCAAAGTTTTACCTCGCTACACGGTCGCCTTAAGGGGTGGTCAAAAAATGGATTATGTCTACTGGGACGATCCCAATGAACTCGTGGATCGTCTTCGACTACTATCATCATCCCAGGCTGCTGGTAATCCTAGCCATTCTAACAAAATAATCGCCATTATTGAAGAATTACGCGAGGCTGGATTCATTTATTAATAGAGCAACAAAATTGGTTGTGATCATTTGCACTTCAACCGTTAAGGGGGTTTGATGGGAAAATGAGTGTAGACATATTCGGGCGACAGTTGACAAAGAGTTTCATGAAGACTGGTCTTTCAGGTGGTCGTGGACCTCCCGGCGAAGGATTTAAAATCACCGCTGATGGGCAGTATGACGTGGATAATAAGAGACTTTGTAATGTTGCTGATCCGCAAGGTCCAAGCGATGCCGTTACTATGGGAATTGTGCAGAGTATTGTGCAGCAAGAAGTTGGAGCGTTTTATCAAATCACATCGTTATCACGAAATAGCATCGATAAAAACAATTCAATGATTCGCGCTCTCGAGTCTGAGTATCGGGATAATTTGAATAGGCAACGCGTTGACAGTGGAATAGTACAAAATCTCATAACTGGCAACTCTGAGCACATTTCGCATCTGGAAGTCCGACTGAGAGCACTGGAAAAAAACCATTAAGAGTGGTAGTGACGTCACTAGTGACAATAGTTTTATGATTCTGAGTCTTGAATCGACTGTGAAAAAAGCACTACAAAATCTTAAAACTGAAATCAGAGCTGGGCAAGATCTGGTACTTCGTAATTCTCAAGCAATCGCTCAATTGGACGCTAGACTGAACACCATTAGACATGGAGAAGAAGGCTGCAGTAGTGGACGAGCTTCATAAGCCTGCTCGAAGAAGTTATCCTCGTCGTCATGTTGACATACGTGGGCTGGATGAGACTTGGCAGGCTGATCTTGTAGACGTGTCATCTTACGCATCGTACAACAAAGGCTACAAATTTTTGCTAACTATTATTGACATATTTTCGGAATTTGCTTGGGTAGTGCCAATAAAGACTAAGAACGGCAAAGACGTATCAAATGCTATGAAATCTGTACTGTTGAAGGGTCGCACACCAAAAAAATTGCATGTTGATCAAGGTAAAGAATTATACCGTGATAATCAGGTGAAGCCGAATGGTCCATCAGCGTAGTCGCCGAATATTTCGTGTGGGGGATAGCCACTCGTTGCGCTGAAAAGTCCCTAGTGATTTTGGCGCGCGGTCGATGCAACTCGGCAGCCATTGTTGATACAAGCCGGCTGACTGTCAATACATCGCGGAAGGTAGACATGTGTGGTTATGTTCGTTTATTTAAAGCTGATAATAAATAAAGTGAATAAAACCTACGTGAATAAGCTAGGAATATTTATCAAAAATCGATCAATTAGTTTTAAATGATATCTCAATGCAATTAACGACTTAACCTAAGCAATAAATGGAAATTAATCAGAATCAAAGAGTTCATTGAGAACAACCAATGTGAACGAAATTATTAATTGTATCCTGGGGTTGAGGCTTCAATAAATTGAACGAGGTGAGTGAAAACAACTTTATTGAAGCTTACTGAAAGTTTATTCAATGCATAACAAGGATAAGTGTCATGTTGTAATGAATTAGTCCCCGTTTCAGCAAGTAGCGCAGATCAAACCGCCAGGTCTTGGAGTCTTTGAGAAATGTACGAATCCTAGACTGGACATCATGCCTGCGCCTGTAATTTCAAGGTAAGAATTATCACACATTCATTGCACAATATCGTAGTTATAAGAAGGTCAACTAACCCCAAAAGTCACCATTCGAGGATGATTACGAACTGCTTTCAAGTAGTCGTTATGACAGGCTGTTGTCGGAGAGCCACAAACAGCTGCCAGTGTTCCTGTAGAAAAAAGGTGCTTTTTAATGGAATTAAGTTATTGACAAACATGAATATTGAAAAGTGCGTCCCAGTTACACTAAATCGGTTGTCGGCTAAATTATAATTAACAACAAGCGATGCAACATGTAGCGAGCCGCACATGCCTGTATGCTTTTAATCTTTCACCTTTGCGCTTGCGCATTAAAGTTTTTAATAAACAGAGTAAACAAATTCGACTTCCCGTGACGAAACCGTCAGCACTCTGGAGCTTTATCGAAGTCTATGAAGGTTCCAAATTTTCTTGCATCGACGTAGATGGAGCTTGACCAAAGATGTTCCGCACCCTCGCTGATCTTCATCGTCTTGTCCATGATGATTGACCTCGAAGTGTCCGCCGCAGTTCCAGTTACACTAAACCGGTTGTCGGATAAGTTTTAATTAATGACAAGCGATGGAACATGTAGCGAGCCGCACATGCCTGTATGCTTTTAATCTTTCACCTCCGCACTTGGGCATTGAGGTTTCAAAAAAAAGAGTAAACAAATTTGACTTCCCGTGACGTCAGCACTCTGGAGCTGTATCGAAGTCCATGACTGTTCCAAATCTTCTTGTATCAACGTAGATGGAGTTTGACCAAAGATGTTCTGCACCCTCATTGATCTCCATCGTCTTGCCCACGACGATTGACCTCGAAGTGTCCGCCCTGCATCCTGATACAGTCCCCTATGCGATTGTAAAACCCTTCGGTTATGTTTGCGAGCATCTCGGGACTCATAGCCGCGAAGATGTCCATAACCCGAGCTGTCAATTCGTTGAGGTTGGCGATGCGGTCCTCCGTGTACAAGGCGTTTTTCATACACGGCCACAGTCCAAAATCCAGCGGAGCGAGGTCAGGTGATCGAGGAGGCCATAAGACTGGACCAAGTCTACCAATCCATCGATCGGGAAACTGTTCGTCCAGATAAGCCCTAACGTCTAGGCGGTAGTGCGCAGGTGCTCCATCCTGTTGATACCAGATGGGGGGGCCCTGATAGTTGAAGAAAGCAATGTTTATTTCACGACATACCAATTAAAATGATTCAGTATTCCTGACAATAATTGTTGATTCTCAACGTATAAAATCTCCTCACATCCCCTTCGATGGCTCGCAAGGCAGGTACAACCTGGTCACGCAACAAGTTTAGGTACTTGTCGCCGTTCAGGTTTCCCTGGATGAGATATGGTCCGACGAGCCGCCCGTAGCACAAGCCGAGCCACACATTCAGCTTTTGCGGATATTGTGTGTGGGTCTCGACCTGCAGATGAGGGTTCTTCCAAGCCCACACTCGTGTATTCTGCCTATTCGGCGGAGCAACGAGTACCACTGTGGATTCGTCTGTGAAACAGATTCGGTTTAGAAGTCCCATGTCTACGTTGAAACGGTCCATCATCTCCCTGCAAAAAATCAAACGGGACTCTGCGTCCCCAACCATAAGCTGCTGGTGTTGTTCGAGTTTGTATGGTCGACACTTATCCTCCTTGAGAACCCGGAGAACCGAAGCTGGGGACACCCCCACCTCCTGGGCGATGATCCTCGATGGCTTGTTACCAGGTTCTGCGGCCTTGAGGAAGATCTGATACTTGATCTCCTCGGTCAGGCGCTTCGACGGCTGGCAGACGACGTTCTTCTTCGGGTCCACGTTACCCGTCCTCCGAAATTTCGTCACGATCTCGCAGATCGTCGAAGGTGCTGGAATTGGTCGATCGGGATACTCGGCCGCAAAATGGTCCGAAATTCGTTGGTAACTAGTACCCTGCTCGTGCTGCTGAACCATTTTCACCCTTTCTTCTACCGTATACGTGATGTTCGGCATTTTTCACAAAAAAATTTTCACAAAGTTTTGACACGATGTTATCAGTTCGCTACTTAATAACGAACAGATAGTTCGATACCGGGAACGTGGGGGGGCCTTTTGTTTATTGTATCGGAAGTCTGGGTGCCAGCCAATCACGAGTCGTCTGAGCATCATTTTTCGCGCGTAAAATAGTTAGTTACCGGGAACGTGGAACGCCTTTTGTTTATTGTCTCAGAATTGTGGGTGTCATCCAATCACGAGTCGTCTTAGCATAGTTTTTCGCGCGTAAAAGTACCTACCAGAAAGTTTGTTGGCGGTAACATTACTAATTTTCCGCGCGTAATAATATCCAACAGAAAGTTCGTTAACAGCTGATAATTTTTTGCGCCTGCCGAAAAATTTAGAAATTACAATTTCAGGTGTGATTACATACATCGTGGTGAGCTTGAATCAAGAATTTGGAAATTCCAGATACTAGGTTACAGTGGTAACAGAAATAACAAAGATCGACACACAACAACAGCTGGGACTCGACAGTATCGGCAAATCCGAGTGATAGGATTTTTCAATTTCGGAGGTTATAAACACGATTATGAAATTTCCCGAAACCGAAAACCTTGTTGTTAATTTTGTTGATATCTTGCAGCCATTGGATTGTAGTGATTTGACGTGAAGATGAGGTAATGTACGACGTACAGTACTACCTCTCTAAGAGAGCCCTCGGTAAGAGAGAATTTCCCCGCCGTTCCGGTTGAGCGAGTTTTATAGCTTCCCCCACTCTACCCGTACGTGCAAGGTTCTCCCAGTGGTGATGCTCACTGATACACTGATACATGTGCGATTTACCAGTAGTGGGGGAACGCTTCAGCGACAAATTTCTTGGAATCCTATTCCCCTAACCGCCCTAGACCTCTCTCTTAGAGAGGTAGTACTGTATAATAAAATGTGCGAAAATCCGCTACGAAAATTGTGTAGGAGGTTGGAATCGCCGATACGTAGTTTTCGAACTTTCTTCAATCAGCAATCACGAAGACTATGATGAGGTTCTGCCATGATGTTTTTTCCAAATGATTTACAACCAGACCAGATAGCATCTGGGCATCGTAGAAGAACAGACTGTCGGTGCCTTGAGAGCAATCAGAGTTATCGAAAGAGACGTGCGTGCCTTTTATTGATTAAAATCCACCTGTTCTTCGTTCGCAAGTACAACAAGATTTTAATTAGTAATGATTGAAATATGCGTCCTTCTGAATGGCGCAGAATTCTATCCTCTGGTATTGACAGGGGATACCGCCTTGTATTCTGCTGTTGCTGTCTAGGTCTAACTACCATGAGTTCGTTTGTGTTTGAATCTTTACAGATTGAGCAGTAGGCTGATCTAATAATGTTCTGTTCCTTCACCTGATGCATGGCTGCTCAATCACTCTCGGTGGGCCAGCGCACATGCCGCAGGCAGGATTGAAAATCACAGCTGCGAGCCAGTATTTGAAATTGAATCTTCAAGCTATATCCATCATAATCAGAGGGTTCTATGATTGCCTGGTCTACTATTCGGTAGCCAACGAATGTTTTCTTGAACATTTGTAGAGGCATCGTAGGTCTGTAGTCCAGCATGTAACAGTAACTTGTACTGCGACACTCCCACAAGATCCTGGATCATTGATGTCTGCCTGCGTCGACTGTAGCTCTCAAACTATTGAGCCTAGCTAGGGCGATTCATTGCAGAATGCTCCAACAGCTGTAGGCTTATGTATCAGATCTGGCGTCATTCAAATAACTGTTTTAAATCAATTAATTTCTTTTTTTTAATTATGAAAGGGTTTGGATCACTCTGACTGTCTTAATTATGTCTTGCACGTGACTGATGATCTTTATTTTAAGGAAATCTAAAGCTGTGTCGAATGAAAAGATTTTGGAACACTGGAAGCTTTATTTTACTTGTGGTTGGATGTTGACTACAAGTTCCGAATATTGGAAAGCATTCGAGTTGATTTAAAGTAAAACACTAAATCTCATCTGTGTTTTTGTTTAAACCATGATTACTTCCAACCCTGTTCTGCAGACTCCGTTTGACGGTTGATAATGAGATAATCTTTCTCAATACTGTGACTGGCACGCACCGTTTCAATATTGGTAATTGTCGTCAATCTTATAGGACAATTAAGATCGCTTTCTCAAAAATTACATTGGTCACTGTATGCTACAGCTGTCATATGGCATATTTTCTTTACTTGACTCCATGCGCACAAGTACAGCCCGAGGAAATACGCCAATTGCCTGTCTTAACGACTACTTGAAAGCAGTTCGTAATCATCCTCGAATGGTGACTTTTGGGGTTAGTTGACCTTCTTATAACTACGATATTGTGCAATGAATGTGTGATAATTCTTACCTTGAAATTACAGGCGCAGGCATGATGTCCAGTCTAGGATTCGTACATTTCTCAAAGACTCCAAGACCTGGCGGTTTGATCTGCGCTACTTGCTGAAACGGGGACTAATTCATTACAACATGACACTTATCCTTGTTATGCATTGAATAAACTTTCAGAAAGCTTCAATAAAATTGTTTTCACTTACCTCGTTCAATTTATTGAAGCCTCAACCCCAGGATACAATTAATAATTTCGTTCACATTGGTTGTTCTCAATGAACTCTTTGATTCTGATTAATTTCCATTTATTGCTTAGGTTAAGTCGTTAATTGCATTGAGATATCATTTAAAACTAATTGATCGATTTTTGATAAATATTCCTAGCTTATTCACGTAGGTTTTATTCACTTTATTTATTATCAGCTTTAAATAAACGAACATAACCACACATGTCTTCCTTCCGCGATGTATTGACAGTCAGCCGGCTTGTATCAACAATGGCTGCCGAGTTGCATCGACCGCGCGCCAAAATCACCCTAGGGATTTTTCAGCGCAACGAGTGGCTATCCCCAAAAAAATACGAAATATTCGGCGACTACGCTGATGGACCATTCGGCTTCACCTGATTATCACGGTATAACAGTGGATTCAAGGCTCTCATGAAGCATTATAATATTAAGTTGTATTCAACATTCAGTAATTTGAAAGCCTCGATCTGCGAACGTTTCAATCGCACTCTGAAAGGTAAAATGTGGAAGCAGTTCACTCTCCAAAGTAATTACAAGTGGATTGATAACTTACCTTAATTAGTATCATCGTACAACACTACCAAACATAGAATCATCAAAATGAAACCGAGCAATGTAACTCCAACAAATGAAAAACAACGGTGGCAGGATGTCTACAATCATTTCCGAATAAACAGAACACGGCGAAACAAATTAAAGGTCGGTGACAAAGTTCGGGTCAGCAAATACAAACATGTTTTTGCGAAGGGATATACACTCCAACCACCGCTATTTGACCGCCCGTTATTTGATGAACTCTGCTATTTGATCACAATTGTCCTCTGCTATTTGACGGGCTTAACACCCACTATTCGGCAGCGTTCCCCTCAACATCGGAGCGGTGAGTGATGAAGAGTGGCGCGAACTGGCTGCGCAGAAAACCGTCCACAAGGAGTGGGAGGCCCCTACTCTCGTCAAATAGCAGAAACTCTCGGTCCCGACTCGGTCAAATAGCGGAGGTTGGTGTGTACACCAAATTGGATGACTGAGATATTTACAATAAGTGGAGCGAAGAATACCGATCCAGCGACGTACAAAATCATTGACCACCAGAATCAACCCATTGAAGGAGGTTTCTATGAGGAGGAACTCACTAAAGCTAAATATCCTGATATTTATCTCGTCGAAAGAGTATTGCGAAAGCGTGATAATAAGTTTTATGTAAAATGGTTAGGATTTGATGATTCACATAACAGTTGGATAAATAAATCTGATATATAGACGTTTTAAACATATTTTTTTTTATTTCATCACCCCTAGGAAAGAGTATCGGTGTGGTGCCAGGTACAATAATAGGCTTATTATACAGCTAAATTAGAGCTTATTATTTTGCAGGATAGTATAAACTTCATATTATTAGCAGACAACAATTTATTTGTCCAATCTGGCGGTGGGCCAGATTCATATGGGCTATTCCGCGTCAACCGGATCAGTCATCTCTCAGATATTTTTTTAATTTTGCATGTCGATTGTCCTTGGGGAGTTAGATTTTTGTGCCAAAGGATTTTTCAATTAGTGCAAAATTCGTTGAGTTATTTGCATAAACAAATTCGAGCAAGGTTTTTTTCAAAAATTCATAACTCCGCCAAAAATGATGCTAAACTCAATTTTTTTTGTTCAGCTTACGCGGAAAGATTCATAGAATGTAAAAAAAAATATGTATTTCGTAAAAAGTTTGTTTATCCATTGTTTATTTAACAATTAAGTTTTCAAAGATTTTTAAAACAGTGAGCAACACGACCAAAAAATGTTTTTTTAATTCTGACATGTTCCTTGAACTATACTACAACCTGTGAATTAATTCCAGAGATGTGTTTTTTTTCGTTTTCGAGTAAAAAATCATTGAAGGTGTCGATGCGCATGAAATTGCGGCGCGCCGAGTCTCTACGTAATGGCGGGCAGCCAGTTGCCGTCCACCGCTACTCCGCGGTGACGTCGCAGCGTTAGTTTAGAGTCATTTTCACGATGTAGGACATGATTGAAAAATCTGAAAAAAATACTGTACCTTCACAAGGCCTGCTCGAAGCGATAAGTGAAGTTTCAAGAATGTGTTTTTCACCGTTTCTATTACAGAGATTCAAAATAACGGTTACATACCATGAGAGTGCACATAAATAATAATAATAATTACAAAACTTGCTACTTATTTGAGTACTCATATTCACCCCCGAAGATATGTGGAAGCTGCGAAATGAACGCACTTACAATTATATATTTTATACAAATAAATCGCTTATTCTATGGATACAATCTATTAATCTTTGATCAAACTGGGCATTAAACTTAGAAATGTGAGCAATCTCTGTAACAGAAAAACGGTGAAAAACACATTCTTGAAACTTCACTTATCGCTTCGAGCAGGCCTTGTGAAGGTACAGTATTTTTTTCAGATTTTTCAATCATGTCCTACATCGTGAAAATGACTCTAAACTAACGCTGCGACGTCACCGCGGAGTAGCGGTGGACGGCAACTGGCTGCCCGCCATTACGTAGAGACTCGGCGCGCCGCAATTTCATGCGCATCGACACCTTCAATGATTTTTTACTCGAAAACGAAAAAAAACACATCTCTGGAATTAATTCACAGGTTGTAGTATAGTTCAAGGAACATGTCAGAATTAAAAAAACATTTTTTGGTCGTGTTGCTCACTGTTTTAAAAATCTTTGAAAACTTAATTGTTAAATAAACAATGGATGAACAAACTTTTTACGAAATACATATTTTTTTTTACATTCTATGAATCTTTCCGCGTAAGCTGAACAAAAAAATTGAGTCTAGCATCATTTTTGGCGGAGTTATGAATTTTTGAAAAAAACCTTGCTCGAATTTGTTTATGCAAATAACTCAACGAATTTTGCACTAATTGAAAAATCCTTTGGCACAAAAATCTAACTCCCCAAGGACAATCGACATGCAAAATTAAAAGAATATCTGAGAGATGACTGATCCGGTTGACGCGGAATAGCCCATATACAGTGAATATTCATATCTGCGGGTCACGTGTTGAATGAGTCTGTGTTCAATTTATTGTGAATTCGTTGTCAAGCATCAACAAGTGACCCGGAGATACGAATATTCACTGTATATGGGGAATTCCAGCTCAACTCAACAAATCTCTGGACCTCGTGGCTTCCGATTGTTTTTTTTTTTTTTTTTTTCTATATGTTATGCTAGTTGTACCAGGGCTTCATGATTTTTTTCAAATTTTTCCGGATGAAGCTGTCATAGTTGTGAATTTCGTGAGTTCTGCCTTTTTTGGATTCTTTGTTTTTTCGAAAGGTTGTATCTTCAAAACCAGACATCGTATCGAAAACTATCATATGAAAAAATTCACGTATTTGGAGGTGAACTTTGCAGAAAACTTGATTACGGAATTTTCGCCCCTCTATAACGGCACGAAAATCCACCTTGAAGGTGAAAAATCTGTCTAACAGACCTTTGGACCCAGTTGATTTTTCTGAAAAACATACATAAAATCCCCCAGTAAAATACGAAAATTTCAAGACCTTGAGAAACTTGGGCCGGCTTTTCGTTCAGGAGTTATGAATTAAAATCACTATGAACGTCGCGTCATCAATGCTTAGACAATCGCCGGTTGCCGTGTTGCTGTGGCATACTCATCTTATTCGACCTCAGAGACATTGAATAATTCATAACTCCTGAACGAAAAGCCGGCCCAAGTTTTTCAAGGGCTTAAAATTTTCGTATTTTGCTGAGGGATTCTATGTATTTTTTTGAGAAAAATCAATTGGGTCCAAAGGTCTGTTAGACAGATTTTTCACTTCCAAGGTGGATTTTCGTGCCGTTATAGAGGGGTGAAAATTCCGTAATCAAGTTTTCTACAAAGTTCACCTCTGAATACGTGAATTTTGTCATATGATAGTTTTCGATACGATGTCTGGTTTTGAAGATACAACCTTTCGAAAAAACAAAGAATCCAAAAAAGGCAGAACTCACGAAATTCACAACTATGACAGCTTCATCCGGAAAAAGTTGAAAAAAATCATGAAGCCCTGGTACAACTAGCATTACATATAGAAAGAAAAAAAAAACAATCGGAAGCCATGAGGTCCAGAGATTTGTTGAGTTGAGCTGGAATTTCCCATATATATATGTCAACAAGTTTGCTTTCTCTATGTATTCTTCTTACTACTTAAGTCTGTGGTACAATCGACACAAAAAGTATATCATAAGGAATAGGTTTACTTATTTGTATTTAATAATAATATTAGCAGTTGCGGCTGTATGCGTAGAACATCATACCACGGGCACGCATACGACGGTGCATTAACATGCGCGAAAGACTTCAAGAAGTCGTGAGAAACCGCGGAGGTAACACGCGGTTTCAGCAGACATCTTATGGCGCACGTGAGAGGCAAGGGGACTCACGTGAAACAAGCACCCCGAAAGTGAGAGGCAAGGGGGCTCACTTGAAGCAAGCACCCCGAAAGTGAGAGGCAAGGGGAATCACTGAAAACAAACACCCCGAAGGTATCAGATTCCAGCTACGTCCACGTCGTTGATCCCGGGTAACGCCAAAAGCGGGAAGCATTCATACATAGATCGGAAGGAGTTTCAAATTTTCGGAAATTTCAAATTGAAGTTTGATCTGATGATAAAGCACCTGGAGCACGTCCAAAATGCTGCGCAAGAATTGTTCTACCATAAAATGTTCAGAAGTTATAGCAAATTGAAGATCTTTTGCAGTAGTCTACTTCAAACTGTCGTAACTCGGCGAAAAAAAAATCGCACGGAGATCGACAGCTAGAGAATTTGAAAGAGAAGAGCTTGAGCTTTTTGAGAATCATAGCAGTTTTGAATTTCCGATAAGTTTAAATGGAGTTTTGGGGGTCGGAATTAACCCTAATTTTCAATGCATTTTAACCTATGCACTTCTGTGGTAAAATTGAGCTGAACTCTTCAAAATTGAGAGAAAAATTAATTTGATACGAGCATCTTGAAGGAGATGAAATTACCTAAAAATCGGTGTGTAGAATATTGTTCTACCATGACTTTGTCGGAAGTTATGGTGATTTGAACATTTTTTCGAGTAGTTTGCTTGAAATGGACGTAGCTCTAGGAAAAAAAATCGTACGAAGATTTTGAAAAAATGGTTTTGAAGCCAAGAAAATTTCCTAACTTTGACACGGAATGGATTTCTTGACGAAAAATTCCTGCTCCCCGTGTGCTACGTTGAAGTTTGCGTTAAGACGTTCATTTACGCACCGATTGCTTCAGAGAGATGCAACTCAACAATGAAACGGAATAAAAAATATCCATTCAACAGGCGTGTAAGAAGACACTTTAAGCTTTAATTTGATCCCCACAAATTGCGAATATGATATTCAGATCAAAAGTTACAGTCGTTTTGAAATTAATCATTTTTCGACTCGTGATCAGGTGCTGCTTTAATTCTTTTGAGGAGTGTATATCATCTTCCACATTTACATTCCTCGTATTTATACTAGTCGATTCTTCGATTCTATAGTGCCCCCAAGGTAGCGTATCGACAGAGTCTTGTAATAAATATCTTTTATCGTCATGGGGGTTGAGTGCAAGTTTCATCTGTTTCACTGTTTGTACTGTATGAAGTTTCGATCGGAAGGTATACTGACATCTGTGCTGCACCGTCGCGTTACGCAAACAATCTAAGTAGATGGGTAAGGCGGGTTCTGGGACAATCTGGGTCAAATAATTTGGTCCAGAACCTCCCTGTGTTCTGATTGGCCGAACCCCCCCCTCCCACTCGCTGCAAGGACTTCCCCCTAATGGTAATCGATGATTTCGCAAGGGGGATTGTGTCTGAATTTATGCGACCTGATTTCTGAATTTCTGAATTTCTGAATTTCTGATATCTGATTTCTGAAATGATGCGATCTGATATCTGAAATGCTGCAAGCCCGATCGATGCGAGCTCGATCGATCGATGCTGGCTTCATGTTGTCTAAATCGTCGTCAAGACCTACTTTACCAACCCGTGAGCGCGCGTGCGCTCGTACCGACCGTCGAGTGAGAACATAACCCCTCTGAAAAAACGATGCCAACGATCTTTTTCGTTATAGTTTCGAACGTTCTGTTTGCTTTTTAGATATGTATTGGTGGCCCTGAAAAGGGCCGATTTGATGGTCCTGAAAAGGACCGATTGGTTTTGTGATTATTTTAGGGACCCCAGATGCAGTTATCACAGAAGTGGGTGGGGTGCCAATCCTCCCACCACAACCCCTCTATCATCTGCAGGATTCCGAAAAAAAATCGTCATCCTGCGGGTCGTCGTCTTTTACGCATAATCTTTCCAGCGTCGGAGGAATTCTTCGTGTTTCTTCCGGCGGCGCCTCACCGCGACGACCATGCGGTTGACTACCGGTCGGTAGAGGGGGTCGGCTATCGGTCGAATAAACCCTGCCTGTAACGAAGAGATTCAAAAATTAGAATTACATTCGATCGAACAAAAAAAACTGTGACGGTGAACAATATTGGAAATAGTAATCTTGAATAATAACTACAACGGTAAACAATATTTGGAAATAGTTATTAATGAATTGATAAAAAAGTACTCACCGCTATATGATCAATACCTTTAGCCTCCCACATATCTATCCATACCTGTAATGCAGTACCCATTTCTTCAAACGCTCACATCAGAAATCAACAAATCAAAAATAATAGTAATTCGCAGAACCACTAAAACATCGAAAGATTGACAATACGCACTTTACGAAATTTTTCAAACTGAACTCCTTGAGCTCCAAGCTACGAATGAGCCCAATATGCAACTATTCGGTAGTGTGCACACACCCAAGATAGTCCATACGCAATACCCCCCTGCCGTGGTCACCGAGAGCTCCCCTCAATGTTAACATTGGATTCTATGTTTCTGGGGTCAGGGAATCCGAATCTGATGGTCATTTTGCCGTCCCATTGGGCAATCATTTGTTATGAACAAATTTACCCCCAATTTTGATAAAAAAAAATGATCTTACCGAGAAACTAAGAGAGATACAAAAAAACAGTTTAGATCGAAGTTGTAGCTCTTTTTCTCACAAACAAAATGGTTTCCGATTCATTCAAATCGGTTCAACGGTTACCGAGATATTGATCGATAGATGTACGCGGGGGAAGCGTTGCGCACGATACACCGGTTAATGCCATTGTATCAACAAACATCAAGTGATTTTACCATTTTTGTCCTGTTCAACGGTTTTTGTATCATATTATATCCTCAGGAGCATATATTTACTGTGTTTAGTTGAATCTAGAGACTCGGTAGAGTCTCGCGCCAAGTACATTGAAAAAAAAAATTTCAATCGCGAGACTCAACGAGTCTATATACCCGAGAGGCAACTACCCTAACCTATATCGCGAACTAGTATCTTCGTTTTCTTTCACCTCACAACAGACACGAATTGGAACTAATTTAATCTAGAATGTGGGCATGAAAAGCTTTCATTTCAGCTTTAGATCGATTAAATTGGTGTCCGGAGTGATGAGATATGAATAACTACAAATTCTGATACCCCGTTTCCTCGTACAATTTTTCTCTTTCTCTTTAGTGTTCTTCAGACCAAGATTCAGATTAAAACCATTCCCAGATAACATCACTAGACGGGAAACCACACAAAAGTTGTAAAGAGTGACGTCAGTACGAGATAGTTCCGACGTAGATAGCGCCAGTATCGCCGACAGAAACCGTCCGCTACACTAGCAGACGCGTGTTGTCATTTCATGTTTTCAAGTCGTAATGAAGGAAATAAGAGAAAGTACGAGCAATGCTTAATACAAAATTTGAACGTACAAAAACTAGTGAATACTCACCAAAAGCCCCTCAGGTGTGAAAACCTTACGCCAAGTACATTAATGTGATAGTCAGCAATAAAAATGATTCGATAGGTTCATCTTAAATCCTACGATCTCGAGCTTTTGAGGTTATGCGAATCGGCTGACGTGTAAAATTCATGGTGATGAATAAAATAACAATTGTGAACGGACAAGACTGTCAGATGACTATTAACTGACTATGACCTCTAAATTTCATTCACCTATATATTGTAGATATGGCTTATTTTCATTTATGAATAGAATTATTGGAAGTAACGGTTTGTTCGGTTCAATTATTTAGCAAGTTATCGCCTGAGGAAGTCTGACAACAGAAAATCAAGAGAAGATGTTAACGGGATGTGATAGCCAGGGGTCGATAAAGTAGGGGGGTGTTTTTACCAATTTTTTTTGTTTTACTCGGCATTTCGCGACGACGGCACAGAATGGATTTTCGCAGAGGCATTCGACGTATCATATGGTGAAGTATTGCCGTAGACGAATAAACGTATTGAAATGGAAAAATAGTTTGTTTTCGTAAATTACAATCTGTAAAATAGGGTAAAAAAATGGCCGCTCGGGGCTCGACTCTCATATGCTGACCTTATTATTCAAGTTCGCGCGGTATCCAGCACTGAAATGTATAGCGGCGTCAATTCTACGACCTCGCACGAACCGAATGATCCGTTTATTTATGAATATTACTTGAAAATGGGAGCGTGAGTTGCAATGCTGCATTTCGTCGACTTTGACCGAGTCAAAGCGGGTCTTGACAGTTAGCGCGAGGGAAGAAAGAGACAGAAGACTGTGGGGTGAACTTCATACCGGTCAACATTGAACACGTTCAGTGTATGTAACTGTCAAAAACCGCTTTGACTCGGTCGAAGTCGACGAAATGCAGCTTTGCAACTCACGCTCCCGTTTTCAAGTAATATTCATAAATAAACGGATCATTCGGTTCGTGCGAGGTCGTAGAATTGACGCCGCTATACATTTCAGTGCTGGATACCGCGCGAACTTGAATAATAAGGTCAGCATATGAGAGTCGAGCCCCGAGCGGCCATTTTTTTACCCTATTTTACAGATTGTAATTTACGAAAACAAACTATTTTTCGATTTCAAGACGTTTATTCGTCTACGGCAATACTTCACCATATAATACGTCGAATGCCTCTGCGGAAATCCATTCTGTGCCTTCGTTGCGATATGCAGAGTAAGACAAAAAAAATTGGTAAAAACACCCCCTACCTCATCGACCTCTGCCTATCACATCCCGTTAAAGCTGAAAAATATGATGACAGCATGATTTGATATATGGAACGGCAAGGAGCCAGACCAATAAAGTCGAGTTCAAGCGTTGGATTGCAACGAATTCCACTTGCAGCTCCATGTTGAGCTCATCTCCGAAGGCTCGTCTGCTCAGACTCAAATTGTGAGTCAACGTTATGCGTAGGATTCCGACGAGATTTATAATCTTACTCCGTATTATCTAGTCAAAACGAGATTGTCGGTCAACGTTGTGTGTTAGACTCCGATAGGCTTTGTTCTACAGTCTACGTCAACGTAGTACCTTGACCTTTGGTGAAGATAATTTTTTAATCCATTAATGTATTGTAACTTTTCTGCGTATGTCTCACGGCAGAAGGCCGCGAAATTACGCTAGCTCGCGTGAATTCTTTGTCACGGGTATGATTTGGAGCCCCTCCAAGGAAAAATGTGAAAAACCTATTGTTACCCTAATACAGACTTGGGATTGCACACTCTCAGACTCGGGTACCGATTAAAGCTATACCGTTGCTGTCTGAGTGTTACGCACCGAAGCTGCCTCCCTAATACAGACTTGGATAATCTTACACTCTCAGACTCGGGTACCAATTAAAGCTGTACCGTCGCTGCCTGAGTGTTAGACTACCGAAGCTGCCTTCTTTTAAGCTAGCTAAACACGATTTTATTTTCAAGTGATTTTAGCTGAAAGAATTTATGTTAGTTAAAGAAATGAAACAAGACACGAAATGAAAGATAATAGATTCGATTTTACTATCTTATCGGTGTGATTATTTTATTGATTCGACTTTGTATCGTCGATTTTACTTAAAACTACTATTTACAGGATAATGAAATGAACTAAAAATTTGACTCGATATAATAAAATGATAATGTTTATTATAATTGTTTTTCTATTTCTATTTGCTTTTGTTTCTGTTTGTTTCTTTGTTCGTTTGTCCTATTTTGAAGTTATAATTACTGCTTTAGCTAATTATACTTTTTCTTTTGTTTTGAGTTTAATCTAAATTGCTGCTTTAGCCAATTTATATTTTCTCGATTTTTGATTCTACGTGAGGTAAGATCTCGCTTTGAGTAACTTCCTATTTCAATTTTATTCTTTTCTATGGTAAGACCTCGCTTTGAGTGACTACCTATTTGAGGTTATGTGAGTTTATCTATTTAACAGATGTGAGTCGATTGACTGCTTTAGTACGAATCGCTGGCTACTGCCTCAGCGTGCCAGCTTATATAGTAGTTCTCGTGACGTCACGTCAGGGTCTTCTGATCGGATCGGCGCGAGGCTATTTGCGCGGTCGTATGTAGCTTGTTCGGTCGATCTACTGGGTGGTATAGTTCGAACACGTTACAGTATATTCATAATTTAATGTCAAGATTCAATAAATTTGTTAGATTTTGGTATGCAACCTGTGTCTTTTTGTTCGACTCTCTTAAGCTTTCTTCAAAGTAAGATTAGTGCTATCACGACGAAAGGAATGAGAATACTCATTCGCTATTCAAAGAAATGATCGATCGACTCCCTCTTTCTCAGATGATAGAGATTCTCTTCATATTTATTTATTCATTGTAGACTCAGCGCATAATCATTTATAAATGTAATTATTGAAGGAAAACTTTTTTTATGGATTGTTTGATTACGTAGCAGGTCGCCGTATAAGACGAGAGGATGATGAGAGAACACGCTCGGGCTGCAAAGTATCGGGATAGTGTGATTTGATACGAGAAGCGTCAAGAGTCAGACGAAGAGAGAAGAATGCGAGTGTTTGACATCATAAACTTCCATTTTATGCTCTACGCTAGTCTTGCATGAATAGGCTCAATTTTATATATTTTGATACCTTTTGTTCAGACCCGAATTTGAAGTTAACGTTATGAGTATGGGCACTGTTGGCAAAATTGTGTATTGCTGTTGAAAAAATTCCCAGTTAAAAATATTATGTCAAATTCTATACATATTCGTATGTTAATTTAACGAATTCGATTTAAGTTAAGCTGGTATTTTATGTTGAACTTTATTTTTAACATATTCACGCGGATTTTGACACAGCTTTCATGTTAACTTTAGAATAATAGAGTAATAACTTTCAGTTTATGTTAAATCTTTGAAATAACATGTTGTTTATGTATACGAGAACTAATAATTTTTGTCATTCAATTATAGATTAACGGAAAGATTTGATCCAAAATATAAGTCAATTCAACTCTTCTTATATGTTATTTTGACGGAGAATATTTGTTCATATCTTTTATTACATTATCAGGCCAGTTAAATTGACACAAATATAATGTGAAAATTCGGTTCATCACTAAAGAAAAGTGTTAAACTGACATATTTTGGAAGTAAAGTCGATACTTTGGACAAACCCGTGCTTGTTCGGTCGAAGCTTCGGGAGTTGGTAGTGCGTGTGGGGGTAGCAAAAACCTCAGTCGTAGCGTCGGACGCAAGCGAGCAACACGTATGAACGCCGTAAGGATTATTACAAGGTAAGGCTTCAGTTCTTCCCAGTAGTGTGAAAATTAATGATTGTGGAATTTTATTTGAATGTATCATTATTATTAGATGGAATCCCACGAAGGGTTTTTCCCGACACCGGTACCACCTTTAATTTTCGTTCTCCAATACGGTGAACGAAAAGAATGGGTGAAACTAGCCCCACCTCATGAATATCCCAGATTTGTACTCAAAGGTATAGCTTTATTTACGCTAACGCTTCATTTAATAGTTGTGTTCCAATGTCTTATTTCCCATCACTAGTCGCCCACCTCCTTTTCGTAAAAAAATGTTCGTTTCATGCAAAGATAGAGTCTACAGATGGTTTTTACTTCATTCGAATGTCAATTTCCTCGGGTCCACAACGCCGGATTTTCACAACTCGCGCCCCTAGGCACTGAACTCCGCTGCGCGCCCTTTCCTCGTATTTTTCGACAGTATATGGGCATATCCATAGAATTTTTAACTTTTGTGAGGGATAGTGGTTGTGTCCATTCCAAGTACAAATTGGATACCCCAAGGGTGTTTTCGACTGACAAATACTTTTTCCTGAAGCTAACTGTGATGTTCTAGTATATTTTAATTCATTTCCGCATGTTATGAGTACAAAAATCCTAAAGAAAATGACAAGTCACTGTAAGGATGGAGCATTTATTTTTTTTTCAACCACTATAACTTGTTGACCGATGATGATAGCAACCTAATTTTTTTTTTCATTAATTGTAAGCACGTAAACATTAGAAAAATGCGAGTCAGATATATGTGCCGGCCCGGTAAGCTCTAATAAAAATCAATGAAATAGCGATGACGAAATTTCTTGAATCGAAGATGATTTTACTTTTTTCATTACAACTTTTTGACCGATCCATTTGAACGAGCGACCTTGAAGTATCTTATTCTACGTATCTTAAGCTATAAAACGGTACTCGACCGGAACGTGTGCCCACAACCTGAAAAAAGTTACAAGCTTTTGAAAATTACTATCTGAAGAATAATTCGAAGAAAAAAATCACTATTTCTGCTGGCACACCTGTATATTGATTGCGATCCCATTCCAAGCAATAGTAATCGATAACATTCGTTATAAGAAGTATATTATCAAATCGGTCGCTATTTCTATGCAAACTTCGAAGAGATAAATACAAACGAGTAAATATTTTCATAAATCATCAATTTTCATATTTCTTAAAGAAATGTTTACAAACATATCTTTCACGTGCAGTATCCCAAATGTCGTTTTGAACAGCACGAGTATTTATTTTTTATTTATTTTTATTCATTTTTATTCATTTTATTTTTTTTTAATTTATTTTTCTTTCAAATTTTTTTTTGTTTTTTCATTTTATTCTATTTTTCGCGTTTATTATACGCGTAAGACTCTAGGCTCCGTCGAACCGGAGTGCGAATTCGACCACAAAAATAGTTTTTCAAAGATTATTTGAAAAAGAAAATTGAATTTTGATTTTTGCTCCATCAGCACTTGACCGAACCTTGAAAATGAATTATTCTAATTTTTTCCATGTATACTGAGACTCAAGAACACAGATCATTCCAGTTTTATAGGTGTGCCGTCAATTTTTCCGAAATTTATTTTTGTACCTCAAAAGTTAAAAATTCCATGGATATGCCCATATACATACGCTTGGCCTATTTGATTTTGACCGGTATGAAGTTGGCATCACAGCCTTCTATATCCTTCTATCCTTCATAGTTACATAGAAAAAGAAAGCGAAAGAATACTGCTGAGCCAACTTCATACCGGTCAGAATCAAACACGCATAATGTACCTTAGGGTGGTCCTTAAAAATAAAATTTTTTGATTCACCACCTATAAAGTTTCCTTTTTGTGTGAAAACATGAGGGACATTTGTTTTTTTGTAAAAAAAAAAAATGAAAAGAACACGTGCCGGTAGACGATCAAAGTTTTTTTTCGATGAATCTGCAGTTGTTTGGAAATGTGTGACAACATATGCAAACTTGACAAAAAAACTGAAGAAAAAATGTTTTTTCATATTTTCAAATTTTTTTCAAAATTTTGATTTTATACTATTTTTTTTCAAAATTTCAAAAACTTTTTTGTTTTCTTCAGTTTTTTATCGAATTTGCATATTTTGTGACACATTTTCCAAAAACTGCAGATCTATGGAAACAAAAACTTTAATCGTCTGCCGGCACGTGTTCTTTTAATTTTTCTCACGGAAAACAAATATACTTAATATTTTTACACAATAAGGAAACTTTCTAGGTGGTGAATCAAAAATTTTTATTTTTAAGGACCATCCTAGTGTATGTATGTACAGTGTATTACATATTTTATGTACTAGTACATACACTAGTGTATTGTGGTCGGGGAGAGCAGCAGACAAGGCGAAGCATGTAAAACAGTATTACTATTACTATACCGGGCGATTATGTGGGAAGGAAAGGCTCCAAGCGCGCAGGCGCTGATTTATTAGAATATTTCGAGGGTCGCCAATTTCAGACTCGCTACGAATATCCCTTGAGTCCGTCTGCTATTTGTTTCTGATTGTTGTCAAATACAAATGGCGGCAGACCGTGGCAGGAATAGGTTATGTTTGTGTGAATCTAGCAGACGACAGAACTGGGGATATCACTGAAAAGTTGGTGGAGTCGCTGGCGCTATTCTGTCGGCCAATGAGATTTAAGTATATAAAAATTCGCGCGCTTGGAGCCTTTTTTTTTCACATAATCGCACGGTATATACATGCTTCGCCTTGTCTGCTGCTCTCCCCCACTCTTCAACTACTCTCGCGCGCTCGGCCGATTCTGGTGATGTTCAGCTTCATTTCTAACATATTTGTCAGCGTTTTATCATCAACATTCTGGTAGAGCATCTCAAATAGAATATCTCAGCCAAATATGAGCTCTTAATATTGATATTTAGAACTGCCTATTTTAGTTACCAATTTTTAAAAAAATTTGAAAAAAAATCGTTTAGTTAGATATTACGTTAATAAAACTATAGTTAAAATTTCAGATGATTCTAAAGAAAATGCACTTCGCGGCACGACTACCTTTTTATTATACGATAAATCATGTGTGATTTTCTTCGGTAGGGTAATTATATATTAGGATGCGACACATTGAGCTCGCACTGAGTGCCTGTCACATCATGCCGGCCAAATTGATGCATTTTCGCACGCACGACGTGTACCTTCACGTCGTGCGAATAACGTGCGTCGCACGATTGTTATCTGGGATATGTCTATAATACGTCACAACTACATTCTTTCGCAGAGATAACTATGCGGGAATGTCCATTTGATAGATCTTTTCTGCTTTCATAGTAACATAACAATGTGATGACTTGGTTACATTACAGCTACATCAATTTTGTATTTAGCACTGAGATAGTACTCTGTGACGAAAATTCTACATGCCAGCCGTGCTCTTCTGGTAATGTAAAATAGCAACGTCTGCGTTACATGACAGCTACATCAAGCATATGGAATGCTGATGGACAGTTCCGCGTGATGTAAATTTTACGAACTAGTTGTGCTTTCCTTGTGATATAATGTCGTGATGTCTTTGTTACATTACAGCTACGTCAAACTTACGGAATGTGCAGCGATAGTTCTATACTATATAACCTCTATATGGTAATTTGCTTTCTGTGCGATGTAACACTGTTACAGAATTAGTACATATCTGGTACGTCCAAGTAACAGTGATACGTCAGTGTTATCTGGCAGTTACGTAACCAATAATATGTAACAATGATTTTACTGGGTGATGTCACAGTTATGCACTTGTACCAAGTGTGCTGGCTGGGTATATAACACAACTACCTTTATAACAACCAACTGTTAACCCAAATAAAAGTTATTAGATCGCTAACTGAACCTTCTTCACATGAACAATCCCTCAGTTATACTCAGGTATATAAATCAGGGGACAAGACCCCAATAAAAGACGTAACACTGGTGGCAGCGGTGGTCCCCCTGTTACTGAGGGCATGTGAAAGAAAAAGTAAACGAAATATAAACTACTAACTAAACAAATCGTGACACCAAGTAGTGAACCAATGTGCGAAATCAGTTGTGTGAACTAATAACCAAGAAAGCAACACTCGGTATAAACCACTGCGCCTAATACAAAAAAAAAAAAAACAGTGTCCTGTTAGATTGCACGATACATCTTGTACGACCTGAATCGCTCATATACGCGAAAAGTGTAAACTATTAAACCGCTATTATCAACCTGGCGATAATTGGCAATCACAGAATTTGTTAACACAAATCGCAGCAACCGAACCTCAAAGGCACCTCGCCCCTCAAAGGCTGATCTGAGCCCCACACAGAGCGAACTCACTCCAACGACGACCCGAAACCTGTTGATAACTCCAAGACACCAATATCACCAACGCTATCGCTCAACCCTCAGATCCAGAGTCAAGATCTCTACAGCAACAATCACCACTTTAGAGATATGCTAAGGAAAATCACTCTCATTGTACTCACCATAATTTCCAGAACGTAAGCTACCTTAACATACGTATACCATTTAAGATAAGTCATAAACCCCGCCGGAAACCATGTCTGACAAAGAGACAGCATTCATGAATTTGAAAGTCGCGACCACAGCGATTCCAACTTTTGACGGAACAAATATCACGATAAAATCTTTCCTTAAAAAAATCGAAAACATAAGATTACTAATAGCACCGCGAGATTCACTCCTATTCGCTGCACTCGTACGATCAAAAATTGAAGGCCGCGCAGAAAGGGCACTCCCGCGAGAAAGCTTCCAATCACTACAATCTCTTATAGATAACTTAAAACGCACGTTTGAACGCACTATCAGACGTGCAATGTGCTATAGCGTGTGCACGCCAAGAGAAAGACGAGTCCGCATTAGATTACGGAACTAGGATAGAAGAACTCGTAGATACGGCCATTCACATTATAGAGTCAAAAGAATCCGCTGAAAACGCGACTATACTAATAAGAAACGTTGAAGAAAACGCTGTACGCGCATAGAGCGCGTAGACTTTATAAATATAAAGGGTCTGTGTGACGCGCTAGAACAAAGGGTGTTAAATCAGAAGCCAAACACGCTTCGAGCGGCAGTCGATAAGGCGGTGAGCGCGGAAAAAATAGTGACAGAAAGGCAAAAACTAAGAGCGCAGACACCAAAAACAAATGAACCGACTCAAAACCGTAGCATTAATAGCTCGAAACGAACACCGCCTCACGACCCGTCGCTGAACTGTAGGTTTTGCAAGCGTGTTGGGCACTCAATAGATAACTGTAGATCACGAGAGCGTACCGACCATCTATCTTGTACATACTGTAAACGTAAAGGTCATACGGTTGAAAGGTGCCGCACAGTGGGACGGAATCCCAAATAGACGGTCAAAAGTCGAAAATGCATTCGATTCAGGTAAAAATCAGCACTCGGGGGTTTTTGGGGTCGCTCATTACGAATCTGAAGTCAAAATTTCAAAAGAACAAAATGGCGGATCCAAAACGGCTAACAACTAATCAGAAAACGCATCCAGTTCGGATAAAAATCGACACTCGGGGGTTTTTGGGGTCGCTGATCACGAATCTGACGTGAAAATTTCAAAAAACAAAATGGCGAATCCAAAACAGCTAAAAATTCATCAGAAAATGCACCTCATTCGGATAAAAATCAGCACTCGGGGGTTTTTGGGGTCGCTGATCACGAATCTGAAGTCAAAATTTCAAAAAACAAAATGGCGGATTCAATATGGACGACTTGTGTAGAAAATACGTTTTATTTATGTCACATTGCGAAGGTTTTCCTTAAAATTAGATTGATACAAAGTATTGAGATTGAAATAACGTATGCAAAGTGTAGAAATACGCATTATTTTTTATATTAAATATGTATTCGCTTATAAAAACAAGTAAGTGACAGAAAAAGTTTCACATTCCGAATAATTGGTCATGCAACTTCATTCATTGTCACCAGAACAATCTGATTCACAGTCAGTGAATTCAACTGACGACGCATTGCCCGAGCTCCCTGCATTTGTTGAGACGCTTGGCGCAGTTAATAACTGGACTAATTCTGGTAGCAACGATTTCATTTTCTTACCTGGTAATTTGCGCAGGCTAGAAATGTATGGATCAGACGTCAATAATAGGCGTGAAAAAACGTCTTCCATGGTTTTTGTTCGGGAAAATTTTCGTGAAAAATCTGATCTATTCTTTTTTATGCATTTATTGGTAGACTCTTGGGCGTCTTCGGACATTTGTGCAATCGGTAATATTGCAGACTTTATTATCGCTGCGTCATGAATCAAAATTTTATGCATGGAAGTCAGCATATAAAACCACGGATACAACTTCACGTAGTCGCGTGCTGTTTGCACGGCATAATCTTGAAATCTGATTATATCAATCTCATCGCCACTCGAAAGTGTTTGCAATATAACGTGAAATCGTTTGATCAGATCTTCATTTACTCCCGTAATCGAAGCAGAAGTGGTTGATTCTCCGAAAAATCGTCGAGCAGTATTCCCGTCATTGGAGCTACCAAATCCGGGCTTTGGTTGATCAACTATGAGACCCAATCGTGTGCGGAAACCTTTTTGTATATTTGCCTTTCGGTTTTTTACAATTTCTTTATCATTTACAGTACGCGCTTGCCACTTTTTAATTTCAAGTTTATACTCTATGTGCAAACAACATTCGAAGAAGCGAATCCACGCATGCAGAGTCGATAACCCGAACTGTACATGATCTTCATTGATTTTTCTTTTCAACATCGCATCGATATCGTTAAAGTCTTTTGAAGTTGCTTGACATAAATAGCAACGTTGAGCAGAAGCATTACTCGTGATCGCATTGCAAACTTTACCATCTATCATAGTGAATGCGAGTTTGAAAGAAACGTTTATGTCTTTTGCGTCAATGACAGTTTCGTGAGGGACAAGCTTACTTTCCTGCTCTTTAATAAACTCCATTTCGATTACCGTGGCTTCAGTAGTTTCATGCAAAAATTGAATTCTAATTGGCCGACAAAAACTGGTAGACGATGGTCTGGAATTTTTCCATACAACAAGGGTATTTTTGGTTTCTTGGTCAACTGATATCAACTGCAATGGAACAAGTGACGTAAAGAATATGTAAGCATCAGACTTGCTTCCATCATCATCGGTAAATCTTTGTTTATATGCATTTTGGCCAGAAGTGCCATCGCAACCCCACTTACAAATTGAATTTAAGTTGCGAACACTTTCGTTACATAAGCTTTTAATAACTTCGTCTTGAATCAACAAAATTCTCTGAATTGTGTGATCCAGCAAAGACTGCAGTTTCACTTCAGCACTACATTCTGTAACGGTAATATCTGATTTCGGTGGATAACATCGAAGTTTCGCTTGATATATTACATTGTACGCCGGAAATAACTTGGAGCGCTGTTCTCTGGTTGAATTTCGAAGTTTCTGATAGTCAGATTTTGACATATTAAGTTCAACTACAAGCGATAGGGCTTTATCAGGAGTATAAGGAATTTCCGAAATAGATTCCAAAGATTCTCTATACTTTTTAGCTCTTGTTGGACTTCCCAGCGTCACATCTTTAACAACTTTTGCGGCATCAAATCTACCAGCTGCTCGAAGGCTCATTTGAGCCGCATAAGACAGTTCTTCGGTGCTTGTAGTTGCACGCAAATCTTCAGTTTTTCTCCGTTTTGTGCGCACACTAGCTTCAGAAAATCCTGAAGAAGGCCGACCCATGCTGCTGGACTGTGTTGTAGCTTCTTGGATTTTTTCCAGGGGAACCAACACACTGAGCCATGTGGAATATTTGTCGAAAAATCTGTCTTCGTGCCTCGAAGCTTGCTTCCACTTTTCATCAAATTGGAACAATAATGCGCGTATTGCAAGTTTTGCGTCATCCGACAGAGTGAAAGGTCGTTGTAGTTTCTCCGATATGAACTTTTCAATTTCCAGATATGCTGAAGCTGCACCACGATTCAAATTATTTTTCGTAAGTGCGAAAATATCTCTTCTCGTTAATCCAGGTGCTTCAGGATTATCGTCGGCAGATTCTAAAATGTCAAAGTATCATACATAAAATGAATAAGTAATTACATATTCAGCCTTACTCACTATTACTCATTCCACAATATTATAGATGACTATAATATTGTGAAATGCTATGAAAACCATGAGGAAATTGAAAGAATAAATCCTCATTTTTTATCATCGATTTCGATTAGACACTTCAAAATATACATTTTTTCAGAGGTTATTTTTCACCAAGTCTTTGGGCCTTTTAGAAAAGGCCTAGCAGAAAGTGACTGGAGATAAAATATTCCAATTTTGAAGCGTGAAATCCAAATCCGTTATAAAAACTAAGGGTAATGATAGAAAAAAGTCTATTTGGGCCTCACTGGGCCCGCGCAGGGCACTGGGCCCACAACGCAAGTACACCCCTGAAGAGATAATTCGAAACCATACAACTTGCATCTGAATCACTTCTCCATATCTTATGTTTTAATTGTTCGAAATCGAGAAAAATGCATTTTTCATCACAAAACCTTGTACCAATAGCGGTTGCGCAAAAATGCGCAAATTTTTTTTGCTGTTTCCATTATACAATAGAATAATCTATAACCTAGAATAAGTCCGGCCGCTTTACAACATTTTACAATTCGACTTCTCTCAACGTGTTTACAATTTTCAATAGCAATTCTACGTTGATTTTAGGAAAAATCATTCGTTAACTGATATCACATACATCATTATTTCAAATTTCTTATTACATGATGATATTCTACTCACTTTTCCCTTTCGAATCCATTTTAAAACTCGTCAATCGGTTTATTTTTCTGTGAATGGCGACGTTTTCAAGAGCGCACTGAAAATTAGGACCAGAGCGCGACGCGTTTGAGTCTAGCAAAGGGCACTTTTGAACTGGGACACAATAGCAGGTATAAAGGATCGTCCCCTCTTGAGTCTGGAACTCGACCCTCGGACTATTACTATATCTAACCCACCACTGCAAATCCCCAAAATCGATACTTTATTTTTCGACTTTTGGCCGTCGATTTGGGATTTCGTCCCACTGTGTGCCGCGCGCGAAACTACCAAAACCAACAAACACCCCAGAATCCTTCATTTTACCAATCAAACGCTCCACAATACACCCAACAACCTCAGGCACACAACAGACCTCAAGATAACAACTCTGGTCAGCGACCAAATCAACCTAATAACCAAAACCGAAACCAACCAAACTCCGAACAGCCAAGATACGCACGCATAAACTTTACAAACACAAATACTAACTTCGCGAATATCGACAACTTCCCATTAGAATCGCAGACTTTAAACGAGTAACGGGACCACCATACGGACGCAACGACGTCCCGAACTCTGGAAATGCGTCCGAATACGTAAAAAGGATCCTTTTTGAATCACCGACTATTAGAATTCAATCACCCCAAATCATCGGCAACACTGGAACACTAATAGTAGATACCGGTGCCAATTTAAACCTAATAAAACGAAAGATTATCACCCCGGACACTCGTGTCGAATCAAGGGATAAACGTTACATCTCGGGAATAACAGAAGGGTTCACAGTAACACAAGGTAGCATTAATCTAGAATCTGCGGGCACTTGCCACGAATTTCACCTAATAAGCAACGAATTTCCTATACAAGAAGACGGCATCCTAAGCGCCGATTTCCTGCGACTCGAGGAAGCAACAATCTGTTTTAAAAACGACCAACTGCATTCGCGAAACACAGGCGTTATCCCACTACATTACAAATCCTCGAACAATAATATAAGAACATCCCGCATCCTTACAACAGCGGCAACACAAACACCTGAGATACACCTACACACGCCTCAACTCGAAGAACAGATGAGCCCACTCTTGGTTGACACCGGAGCCGACATGAACGTGATAAAACTTAACGCAGTCAAACCAAACACACACTACACCCCGACGTACAATACCCAGATAACCGGCACAACAGACGGTGCTATAAAAACTCTAGGAAGCGTCAACGTACAAATCGACAATAGTTGGCACGTATTCCACCTAGTCGATAAATCCTTCCCAATAAAAGAAGACGGCATTTTGGGTAAGAAATTCCTATACACTGAGAACGCCACGATTTCGTTCGGAACTGGTACAGTAACAACGGATAACTGTAAACCATTGAAAATACTAGACGAAAATATTGTATCTATCCCTAGGCGAACTGGTAAAGTAATATAATCAAAAGTCGCCAACCCGACATTAAAAACAGGATTCATTGATAACATAGACCTTGGCCCCAGTATTTTTCTCGGCAAAGCCTTAGTCACGAACAGAAACGGTTTAGCATATGCCTACGTGATCAACTCCAGCGAAACAGCTGTAGAGATAAGGAGGCCTGTAGTAACCTTAGAAGAAGTCGACGAACTCGAGGATACGAGACCCCAGCTGACCGACACAAGACTCACCAGCGTTCAATCAATCCTACTAACCAAGGCTCGGGAAACTAATACCAATAACACTTCCCGTTCGCTTCAGTTCTCCGCTAAGTACGACTCGAAACGCGTCCACACCCTTATGGAAAACCTTTGATTGAACCATTTGAACGACGAAGAAAAACAGTCGATAACTGACCTTGCTATAGAATTTAACCACCTTTTCTTCCTACCGGGCGACAAATTAAATCATACACAACTGGTCAGTCATACCATCCCTACCACAGATGACATTCCGATTCATACAAAACAGTACAGATATCCTCGAATTCACACAGAAGAGATAAATACACAAGTTAGCAAACCCCTTGATCAAGATATCATCAAACACTCTTCTTCACCATACAACTCTCCAGTTTGGATAGTACCCAAGAAAACAGACGCCGCCGGCAATCAGAAATGGCGCATGGTCAAAGACTTCCGTAAACTAAATGAAAAAACTATCGGCGACACCTATCCGCTACTCAACATAACGGACATTTTAGATCAATTAGGATCCGCCAAATACTTTTCTAAATTCGATTTGGCGTCAGGTTTCCACCAGATACCGATGCATCCTGATCACAGTCCCAGAACGGCTTTCTCAACACCACATGGCCACTATGAATTCAACAGAATGCCCTTTGGCCTAAAAAATGCACCATCAACCTTCCAGCGTCTAATGGATCAGGTACTTTCCGGACTCCTCGGCAACGAAGTCTTCGTTTATCTGGACGACATGGTAATCTATGCGAGATCATTAGAAGAACACTCCATTAAATTCAAAAAACTTATGGAAAGATTAGCCAATGCCGGACTAACCCTTCAGCCCGACAAATGCGAGTTTCTACGTAAAGAGATAGCATACCTAGGCCACGTCATCACAAAAGACGGAGTGAAACCGGATCCCAACAAAATAGCAGCCGTCAAAAACTACCCCGTCCCTACGAATCCGAAGCAAATCAAACAATTCCTCGGACTGATCGGCTACTACCGCAGATTCATACCTAACTTATCAAAACTCGCAAAGCCCATAAACAACTTACTAAAGAAAAACAACCGATTTCTTTGGTCGTACGAACACCAACTCGCATTCGAAACACTACGCGATAGCCTTTGTAACGAACCTATCTTACAGTACCCGGACTTTGAGAAACCGTTTATATTGACGACCGATGCCTCTAACTGCGCCGTAAGCGCAATTCTCAGCCAAGGAGAAATCGGCCGAGACTTACCTATCGCATACGCCTCGAGATCCCTCGAAAAGGCGGAAATCAACTACTCGACGATTGACAAAGAACTCATAGCAATCATCTTCGCCGTGAAACACTTCCGACCATATCTTTTCGGACGAACATTCACACTCGTCACAGATCACAGACCACTAGTTTGGATAAACAATGTGAAAGACCCAACCTCACGACTGCTACGATGGCGCCTGACACTCGACGAATATTCTGACAACGTTATCTACAAAAAAGGAAAAATGAATTCGAACGCAGATACGCTATCCAGAAACCCACCACCTGACACAATCCAAATCCTACCTCTTGACTCAAAGCGCCTTAGAACCGATACCGAACCCTCAGAGGAAAAGAAAAAAAAGATAACGATAACACATTGACTCCCAAGACGTCCCCGACAAACCACAGACGAATCCACTAACCCTGCCCCAACTAAAAGACCTAAAGAACAACAAACGCCAACTATGACAACGTCAACTCTCTCGGACAATTCAGATACTGAAGCTACCCACCAAAAACCTGAATCCCCAAAAAAAACGAAAGACTACCGAGTCCTCTAGTAACCAGCCCCCACGAAAGAAAGAGACCCTTCACCTATCCGAGTTTGCTCATGACTCAACACCGCCAGAAGAAGACAACGATTAACGAACAAACTCTCCAGAAACCTACCCTAGCGTTAAAAAACCGAATAAACGTTATCGCGATACACAATCTTCAGGTAACACGGCACCACGAGGTAAACCGAACGTAGATAATGACTCAGACTCTACGGACGACTCAGACACTCAGATACACATCCGCCGTAAGCGCATTATCACGACCTCGTCCAGCTCAAATCAAAGGGTTCACAAAAAAGTTCGCAAACAAACCGCGGGCGCGATTTCCGATGGAAAACAAACAAAACGTGAACTCCCGTACACTCATACGGACCGTAGTACAAATGAGCAAAACAAACCGCCCAATGCTGAACCGGGAACGTCGAAAAATAATAAGCCAAGACCTGCGATGCCCTACATACGCAAGAAAATTTATAAAAAACTCTCGAACACAAATCCGATCACGGACTCAGAGTCAACAGTAACACCCACTAGATCTGATACAGGAGGACGAGAAGATATAGCCGAAACCTCCACCAACCAGAATCCAGAAAACACACCCCCATACGGCCAATTTCTCATAGATCTAGAATTTCTACCTTTGGCTTACAATAAACACATTACAGAGATAAACGCTGACATATCAAAACAAAAAGACAACCTCGCACACTGCATTTCAGCAGACTGTAAAGCTTCACTAGGTGTCGCGGATCAGATGGTGAAACAGGGATTGATACAACGTAAACAACTTCTAGCCATGAAGCCTGAAGTGACAGACATTATAACAGTCACATACCCACGACGTATAATCTATAATTTAGTAACAAAAGAACATCAGTACGACAAACCTACGAAAGAAGTTATGTACAAGACACTAGCCAAACTAAAAATAGCACTCATCAAAAGAGGAGTGAAATCACTATCAATACCAAGATTAGGCTGCGGCCTAGATGAACTTAGCTGGGACCTAATTAGTCGTATGATCCATTACATATTCAAGGACACAGACATTAAAATCACCATTTGTGTATACGAAAATCCGATATCTCACCGACCAACCCTCGAAATCGACGAACGACCAAACCCAGTAACGGTCACCCCACACCCAACAACAGAACATAACATCATTCCACCAACGGAAGTAAATAACACTACCGACTACACGACGAACACAGACTACTCGTCAGATCCCGAGAACTCAAGATTAACAGAAAGTGACGACACCGATTCACCAATAGACACCCTAGATTTTCGAGACCTACCCAACAATGATTCTCCCACCCCAACCCGCACTAACACTCTACAACATACAGGTATTCAAAATAGCGATACCAACAGCACACCTGATGACTTCAACCATTTTATAAATAACCTGGATGACATAATACCTGTAACTAACGTCAAGGAATCAAAAGACCAAATGTTCCTAATAAACGACAACTACGTTCACTGCGTCCCAGCGGACCACCCTACAGATGACCCATTTGCAAAACGACTAATAGACAAGGGCATGCTCAACAGAAAAAGGTTCACAATTCGAACACCGCAGAAACTAGAAATAGCTCTGACAAAATTCAGAGAAAGATATATTCTCACACTTGTAATCAAAAACAAACACACAGACAAAGATACCCTGGTTAAAATGCCGTATAGGATTTTATAGGAACGTATAGAATTTCGTATAGAATTCAGTATTTATGTCCGACACCAGTTCATGCGGTTCTATCCGCATCCTATCGCATCGACAGAATGTACTCGGGCCGCTGGAGGACCTATCCGAATTATGTTCGGGACCGAAAACGCAAGCTCGGTGATGTATACGATTCTATACGGTCAGCGTTCGTCATTGAAATCGCGCCTGAAATATTTTAAAGTACGTCACGGGGCTATATCCGTCCCTATCTGGTTTCGGTTGCGCATTTTCTAACATCAGAGTCCGACGCGGCGCTCTGTCCGTCCCTATCAGGAATATATTCGGGACCGAAACCCCAAGTACGGTGATGTATACGATTCTATACGGTCAGCGTTCATCATCAAAATCGCGTCTAAAATATTTTAAAGTACGTCACGGGGCTATACCCATCCCTATCTGGTTTCGTTCGCGCATTTTCTAACATCAAAGTCCCACGCGGCGCTCTATCCGTCCCTATCAGGAATATATTCGGGACCGAAAACTCGAGCTCAGTGATGTATTCGGCTCTATCCGGTCAGCGTTCGTCATCAAAATCGCGTCTATAATATTTTAAAGTACGTCACGGGGCTATATCCGTTACCGTCGGGCTTGGATGCTGCGCATTGCAAGGCCATAGAGATATTTGCTGTTTGTGTCATTATTTCTAAGTCCCAATCGGGGCTCTGTCCGTACCTATCCGGGTTCTATCCCGCGATTCATGATGTGATTATTCACACAAAATTTTCTAAGTTGGGATCGGGGTTCTATCCGTACCTATCCGGTTTCCATATAATGTACATTACTTCAATATTTTCTCGTAAGGTGGCGACCACCGCTTTCGATATTCTCGCGAGTGCCACTTATAGGAGTTGGTGAGTATATATAGAGGCGGAGAATATCATCTACAAGCGTCGTCTAATTCCTGTATTGGTCATGTGTTATCAGTATGTATGTTGTCGATGTATGGGCTCCCCCCTAAAGCGCTGATGCTTGAAGATGGAAAAAAAAAAAAAAAAAAGACTGCGATGATGCTCCATGCTGTGTTAATTGATGTAATTTTTGTACGTTCCGGATAGGACAGTATCTCGAACATACTTTTATGTGCGCGTACATTACAGATTGAACCGAATACGCTCCGTATAGAACCGCATACGCAGGGGGCATCCTACACTGCGTATAAAACCGTATAAGAGGCGTACCGATATTTTTAAAAATCGCGGTTCTGTCACGCATAGACCCGGATAGGGACACCGAAGGGGCGTCCGAATAGAATGGCATAAAACCGTAAGGAATTGGCATTCAAAATACGACACTTTGCCGTATCGGGTCGTATAGAATTTGGACTCCGGATTCTTATCCGGCATTTTATGCAGGGTAATCTGGAAGACCTTGATAACATACTCCTCAACTTGAAACGTATCCTAATACGCAAAAATATAAACTCCTTCACCTTTACAAAAAACAACGTAGAGCTACGTAACTTTCAGTGGTCAACAATTAAAAAACTGTTTCACTACATCTTCGCAAATACGAACATTAGAATCACACTCTGCACCGAAGAAATTACCACGCCCGACGGAACCCTACGCCACGAGATAATCAAAGAATGCCATGAATCGCTAATCGGAGGCCACCAAGGGGTAACGAAGACCTTTAACCGGATAAGAGAAAAGTACATTTGGCCAAACCTCAAATCTCAAATACAAACCTTCATCAAAACTTGTGACAGTTGCCAAAGGAAAAAGTTAGTTCGAGTTAAGACGAAATTACCAATGATGATCACGGACACTCCTGCAAATGCATTTGATAAGGTGGCACTTGATATTGTTGGACCACTGCCACTCACAAAATCACACAATCAATACCTTCTTACTATACAGTGCAACCTAACGAAATTTCTTGACGCTATACCACTTCCAAACGCGACAGCTCAAACAATAGGCACAGCCTTCGCTAAAGACTATATTACGCGCTATGGAACTCCGCGAACAATCCTAACGGACCAAGGTCAAAATTTTATGAGCAACACGATCAAACAAATCAGTAAACTTTTCAAAATTAAACAAGTACGAACGACTGCCTATCACCCACAATCGAATGGATCTCTAGAAAGGAGGCACCTCGTACTTATAGAACATATCAAACATTACACAAAGAACGGTCATGACTGGGACGAATATATACGATTCGCAATATTTTGTTACAATACCGCAAAACACGAAAGCACTAGCTTTACTCCACATCAATTAATTTTTGGTCAAGAAGCACGATTACCATCAGATATGACCCCAACAATCGGGATGACTAGTAGTTACAATACATTTATTGTCGATTTATTAACGAATCTTACAGACATTCGTGAGAGAGCTATAGAAAATTTAAGAGAAGCAAAATTAAAATCGAAGTCTTATTACGATAGGAATATTAACCCACAGCTCTTTGAAGCAGGACGAAAGGTTTTTCTACTAAATGAAACACGAACGAAATTTGAAGATCACTACAAAGGTCCATGTATCATTAAACGAATAATCGTCAATATAAATGCCGAAATCTACATTACATAAAATAAGACAAAGATAGTTCACTTAAACAAATTAAAGTTAGCACACACACGAAACTAACACGACAAATAATTAGAGATACGGCACGGCACTCGAAAACGATGGAAACCAACCTTATACCTTGATACCGTTCCCAACAAACCCTGGGATTTATTATGAACAACTGGAAGACTTACGTACATCAAACAACAAATGGAAGCTGATAAACTTCTTAAATATAAAACAGTTTATAGACATATCCGACAAGCTAGGAAGATACTGCGACCTAATTGATGAAAGGTGCAACACGACAGGAAGTGAATGCATCGTACGAGACACAATAGACATATCGAAGAACCGTCTGTCAACCATAAAACAATACCAAAACCAACTAGAAGACTTGATAGGATACCACGAAACAGACGGACTCCATGAGAAATTAGCAGAACTAACCCATACACGCGTCAAACGGGGATGGTTCAACTTCGTTGGCAGCATTCGCAAGACGCTCTACGGAACGCTAACAGAAGCAGATGGTGATTATATTAACACACAAATCCATAGACTATTTAACCATACGAACCATGTAGCCATGTTACTAGCAAATCAAACGCACATCATCCAAGCAATGCTGGGCACGCAACAGAAAGAAATTGATAATATGGAAAAGCACATCATACAACTAGACAACCAAGTATTATTTTTCACTTCTACCTTATCAGCCATAAAAAAATACCAAACAGGGAATACAATTACCATAACATTACTGCATCACCTTAACAAACTAGACAAAATGCTAAATGAATACGAACTAGACTTAAACAGCGTAATCGACGCTATTTTATTCGCGAAACTAGGAATTGTACACTCAAACCTATTGTCACCAAAACAATTGATTAACAGCCTGCAACACATACAAACCTTAGAACCGCTCCTACAATTTCCCACCCCTTTAAGAAATAAATACGCCGAGGAATTAATTAGACTATTGGAACTCGACATTATCTATAACGAACCCAACATAATCCATGCCCTATCAATCCCACTATTAGACGACGACACATTCAACTTATACCATTTACTCCCGATTCCAGTCAACCAAAACTTCGACAGAACAAATACTTTCGCCTGCATAGCCCCCAATAATGACTACATCGCAGTTTCAACAGACAGAAGTTCCTATTTCCACCTATCAAAAACAGACTTCACAGAATGCAAATTCTCGCAGAACTCATACATCTGTAAACAGACTCAACCAATCTATCACAACAACAACCACAAATCGTGCGAAATGCAATTATTCTTAGGTAATACGCCTAACCAACTCAACACATGTAACATCAGGATAAATTCATTCGATGGATCATATTGGTCAAAACTGAGAGCACCAAATTCGTGGATCTACTCCTTAGCAAACCCAGAAACTATTCATATCCTGTGCCCCAATATGCCTACAGCACGTGTCACCCTTTCTAAATCCGGGATACTAAAACTGAGGAGTAGATGTTCAGGACACTCAGAAATTGTAACGCTTAGTACCTCTAATACCATGACGTCGACAGAAATGCACTTATACGTCCCAGAATTCACTCTAAACCTAACCGAGATATATCAGGACCTAAACAAAAACCATACCGTAAACCTATCGACAATTCCCATATTCCACCAATACAAAACCACACCCCTAAACGCCGATGACATAAAATCTAACAGCCTAGCACTGGAGGATATAATCAAACAGGCAAATGAAATAAGTACACACAAACGCACACAGCAAAACACCGACAGCCTAACGACTAGTCTCTCCTACGCAGCCATTGGCCTAGGAATTATAGCAGCCCTGTTCGAGGCATTTAAATTCTCAATATTCGGAAAAATAGCAGCGGTCTTCTCTTGCCTGGGGAAGGCAAGATGCGGTAGCGGACGCTCAAAGTCACCTACTTACGAAAAACCTATCAAATTAAACATTATTCAGCCACACATAAACGAAAACACTCCTCAAGAGGCAATCCCACCACCACTTCCGCCAATGGGCCCGTCTGTGCACAAGAGCAAGACCCGAAAGCCCCACCTACTACACCGGACAGCGACAGGCTCGCACCCGCTCGAACCGGTGAAATACTACGATTAAATATACAAGTCGGTACGCTCATTTAATTTCAACGATAGATTAACGATAGATTTAAGTCATCAAGCCATTACCAATGTTTTGAACAATTACTTAGACGCATAAGCATTTAACATGTAATTCAAACCTTTGTCATTAGGATAATAATATTACGACCAATGCCAATGTTTCTTTTTTTTTTTTCCTTTTTCCTAATTTGAAATTGTAATCACTCACGTATTGTTAGACATAAATCTTAGATAATATTTGATAACTACGTTAAAAGGAAGCATACCGCTTGAATACAAGCGATATGTTTCCTTTAACGGGGGGGGGGGGGGGGGGGTGTTACGTCCGGGCATCACCGCCCGTACGTTCGCCCCTCACTCACTTAGTACCTCAACTCTTCACACGCCTCCCCCCCTTTCCCTCTACGTCTCCACTCTTCCTATCTGCCTGCTACCAGATCCTACTTCTAGTAAAGACTCGTTGCACCCGGCACTGCCAAATGCAACGAGTCAGCAAAACCTTTTATCTTACTGTCCTAGCAACTACCTACCTAGCTATGCTTCCCTCGTTCCTAACTCACTTCTCAACTATACCTCTTCGTGCGAAGATAGCATATATAACACAACTACCTTTATAACAACCAACTGTTAACCCGAATAAAAGTTATTAGATCGCTAACTGAACCTTCTTTACATGAACAATCCCTCAGTTATACTCAGGTATATAAAGCAGGGCACAAGACCCCAATAAAAGACGTAACAAATAGAATTTTTTTTTTTTCATACTCGAAATATGGAGAGAGGAAAATTCAAGCACGGCTTTCAGTAATTTTGAAGCATACAACTCATGATCGATATTGTTCATTTTGTAACGAAACCAGACCTTCAAAAATTCACGGTGGACTAATTCTCCGCTTTGCTCAGACCAAAAACCTAAGCCATTATTATGCTCTATGAATTTCAAGCTTTCTTCAACGTGTGTAAGAATGATGTGAATTTTTAGTGTTTGTGAGAAATTATTGATGACCTTCAGAGCTTTATGTAATTCACATAATATGTGTTTATCTAATGGCCACTGGACTTTACCTGAGGTAAAACAACAATTCACAACTTTCATTGAGTAGTGACTCTATCGTTCGTATACCTATTAATTCATACTATATGAGAATTGATCGGACGAGACGAACCAAATTATTAAATTGAGTCTTCTAACTGAGGAAAGATTCTTCCTCTGCATAGAGCGTGCAGTCCCCAGAAAGACCGAAAAAAACTGAAAGTGCATCGAATTGATTTTTGAAGTAAAAATTCCTTCAGCCCGGGTTTGAACCGGGATAGAGTCACTACTCAATGAAAACACAGGCCTGTGGACTAAGAGGTCAATTACATTAACACAAAATTCGAGTGAAGATTCTTCCAGTCTTTCAGTGGTCTAACTGGACAAGGCGTCGCAGTACAAATGCGCAGGTCCCGGTTCAAACCCGGGCTGAAATAATTTTTACTTGAAAAATTAATTTGATGCACTTTCAGTTTTTCTCGTCTCTTTCTGGGGATTGCACGCTTTATGTAGAGGAAGAATCTTTCCTCAGTTAGAAGACTCAATTTAATAATTTGGTTTGTCTCGTCCGATGAATTCTCACTAGTATGAATTAATGGGTATACGAACGATAGAGTCACTACTCAATGAAAGTTGTGAATTGTTGTTTTACCTCAGGTAAAGTCCAGTGGCCATTAGATAAACACATATTATGTGAATTACATAAAGCTCTGAAGGTCATCAATAATTTCTCACAAACACTAAAGATTCACATCATTCTTACACACGTTGAAGAAAGCTTGAAATTCATAGAGCATAATAATGGCTTAGGCTTTTGGTCTGAGCAAAGCGGAGAATCAGTCCACCGTGAATTTTTGAAGGTCTGGTTTCGTTACAAAATAAACAATATCGATCATGAGTTGTATGCTTCAAAATTACTGAAAGCCGCGCTTGAATTTTCCTCTCTCCATAATTGGAGAAGAAAGGGAAAAAAAATTTTAATCATAAAAAATTATAAAAAATTTAAAAAAAAAAATGAGGTCATATTACCACTATGTCCTCGTCGTTGGTCCTGGGTTAGACTGAAAGTGGAATGATAAACCTATTCATGTACGAGTTGCCAAATACACTCAGTGACAAAAATAACGGGCCACTCAAGTTTTCCGGAAAAAACACCTTTTTTCGAAACGGTATTACTCGATGAAAAAATATTCGTAAAAAATGGCCAAGGCAGCATTTTACAGGTTGAAACGTCATCTTCGAGCTCGTTTCCGAAAATTTCACCTGCGATGGTTTTTCACCTGTTGGCGCAGGTTTGAATGAAGAGCCGAAAAATTAAAAAAAATCCGACAATTTCAAACTTGGCTGCGGGGGTGAAAAAAAATCGCGAAAAAATTTCACGACGATGGCTGTGTAGCCTCAGGTCTGCTCTTCAAAACTGTTCTTGAAATTTCTGTCTACGACTTTTTTTCACCAGGTTATTGAATTTCTAGTGAGTATAGACCGTTTTGGCGTTACCCAGGATGCACCACGTAAAGGTACGGTCTTCAAGCATCCCATGTGTTTGTGTGTGTGTTGTGTATGTTTGTGTGTGCAGGCAGCGATCAGGACCCCCAGGTGAGTCACTTGCAAGGTATTCATGACTTTAAGCCCTCGCTGCACTGCATGTGTTTGCTGTCTGTGTGCGTATGTGTGAGTATGTGCAAGTGTAAATTGGTGGTTCTCCTAAAATCTTGTGTTGCCACCCCTCTTTTGAATCACCGCATCCAACCGTTCGCGCATGTTGATGCACGCTCGAATTTTGATTTGAGGAATCGTGTTCCATGCTTCGACAAGCATCACCCTCAACTCGTGAAGATTGGCTGGCTGTACGGGTCGGCCACGCAATTCACGATTCAGCATATCCCAAACATGCTCAATTGGATTCAAATCAGGACTGACTGATGGGTGATCTAGGACTGCGATATCTTGATCGGCCAAAAAGTTCTGCGTATGACGCGCGGTATGAGGCCGAGCGTTATCCTGCATGAAAATGAAGTCCGGTCCTCGTTCATTTCGTTTAGGAACGACGTGTGGACCTAAAACTTCACGCACATACCGGTCAGCAGTTAATCCAGGTGGAGGAATGATCACTAGATCTGTGCGACCGTGCCAGGAGATACCACCCCATACCATCACTGAGCCCCCGTTAAAGGCTAAGTTCGGAGCTAGACACTCTTCTGTGAAGCGCTCTCCGGGACGACGCCACACACGCACTCGGCCATCGTTCATGTGTAGGCCAAACCTCGATTCGTCGCTGAAAAGCACGCGATTCCATTGCCACTGATTCCAATCGAGATGTTCTCGAGCGTAAGTAAGACGCGTGAGCTTGTGGATCGGCTTTAACGCCGGTACGCGTGTCGGTCTACGAGCTCTCAGGTTCTGCTCCCCCAATCTTCTTATCACCGTTCGTCCGGAAATGTGAGAGCCAATCTCTCTGTTAAATTCATTCGCAATCGCAGGTGCAGTAAGAGTACGTGAACGTAGGGCTGTTCTCGCTATTGTTCGGTCTTCCCTAGCAGTCGTTTTTCGAACGCGGCCCTGACCTTGACGCCTACTCAGGTTATCAGTCTCTTCATAACGCGATAAAGCCCTACCAATAACTGAATGACTTACGCCCAGACGATCTGCAATGTTTCTTTGGGATACCCCTTCTTCGTTCAAAGCAAGAAGTCTTGCTACCTCAACTTCTGTAAGATAACGCTTAGGCATCTCAAATTTGTGAATTTCTTCTGTCTCTACAATCTCTGCTTGCTGAAAACTCCGTTTGTTGAGTCAATGCAAAAGTCACAATTGTATGCAATGTCAATCGTTCATGAGCAAACACTATACTGTAATGGACGGAGTCAATAACTGCCGTTGTCAACGTAGAGAAATTGTTGAAACAGAAGAAATTAACAAATTCAGCATGCCCAGAGCACTAGACGCTGAATCACAAAAGTTGAGCAGGCGAGAATTGTTGCGTTGCACAAGTAGAGAAATATGGCACGTTGTCCTAGTGTAAACAATTTACTTATTGGAAAAGCTTCAACCTGAGCATGGCAATCAGAGTCGTCGGCGAAAAAATCGTGTGGTTTTTAGCAATCACAGACGGGTGTATCCTGGGTAAGCAAAATGGTCTATACTTACTAACAATTCGATAATCCCGTGAAAAAAAGTCGTAGACAAAAATTTCAAGAACAGACTTGAAGAGCAGACCTGAGGTTACACAACCATTATTATGAACACTTTTTGCGATTCTTTTTTACCTCAACAACCAAGTTTGAAAATGTTGGATTCCGCTTCAAAATGAACGAGGAGCGGACTTTATTTTTCTGCAGCATAACGCTTGGCCTCATACCGCGCGGTATACGGAGAACTTTTTGGCCAATCAAGACATCACAGTCTGAGATCACCCGTCAATGAGTCCTGATTTGAATCCAATCGAGCATGTTTGGGATATACTGAATCGTGAATCGCGTAGTCGATCCGTACAGCCAGCCAATCTTCACGAGTTGAGGGTAATGCTCGTCGAAGCATGATACGCAATTCCTCAGATAAAAATTCGAGCGTACATCAACATGCGCAAACGGTTGGATGCGGTGATCCTAAATAGAGGTGGTAACACCACATTTTCAGAAAGCCACTAATTGCACCCGCTCATACTCACACATACGCACACAGATAGCAAACACATGCAGTGAAGCGGGGGTTTAGAGTTATGAATACCTTGGAAGTGACTCACCTGGGGGTCCTGATCGCTGCCTGCACACACAAACATACACAACACACACGCACACAAACACATGGGCTGCTTGAAGACCGTACCTCCACGTGGTACATCCTGGGTAACGCCAAAACGGTCTATACTTACTTAAAATTGAATAACTTGGTGAAAAAAAGTCGTAGACAGAAATTTCAAGAACAGTTTTGAAGAGCAGACCTGAGGCTACACAACCATCGTCGTGAAATTTTTCTGCGATTTTTTTTCACCCCCGCAGCCAAGTTTGAAATTGTCGGATTTTTCTTAATTTTTCGGCTCTTCATTCAAACCTGCGCCAGCAGGTGAAAAACAATCGCAGGTGAAATTTTCGGAAACGAGCTCGAAGATGACGTTTCAACCTGTAAAATGCTGCCTTGGCCATTTTTTACGAATATTTTTTCATCGAGTAATACCGTTTCGAAAAAAGGTGTTTTTTCCGGAAAACTTGAGTGGCCCGTTATTTTTGTCACTGAGTGTATTTTTGGAACGCAAAACATTGTGAAATCAAATTCAATTTTTTTTATTCATAATAAAAAATATTTTTTTTATACATAATAAACTTACATAACCATTATCTTATCATTTTAATAACAATAAATTTAGATGATTCGCATTAGATTTTTATTATATTATCGCAATATATGGTTCGGATTATATATTATTATATATTCTTTTATCATACATTATTTAGGAAGAAATGTGTTATATCTATGAATATTGATAATTTTGTATAATCTTATAGAATTATGTCTTAGTCGATGAATTTATGTAAAAATTATAGTTTTCCCAGTTTTGTATCATTCGATTCATGAACGTAGAAGCAATTTTATAAGATTATATTTTTTTTTGGGGCCCTTTTGGCTTAATAAGATTATATCATCTCATTCTATATAATACCATACAGGGTGATTCGGAATTCGTGACAAATCCCTTGAGGGGTTGATCCTTGTCAAAATTGGGATCGAAAATTCCTCAGCATTTTTTCCGAAAAATAATTCTATTCCCTGGAAATTTTTTTTTCCGACGAACTATTTCTTTTTCAACAATTTTTTTTTTCTTCATATTATTTGTTAATTTTAAAGAATCCCAAATTATGCCAATGAATTTACTTCTTTTCTAATATTGGAGAGATCTCCCGGAAGAGGAAGAGGATTTCCCGGAGATTTCAGAATGTTTCTTATTTGGTGGAAATGTTAAAAAAATCTGTTATGGTTCCAAGGAAAAAAAATCATTTCTCGGAAAAATGGCTGAAGAACTTTCAATCCCAATTCTGACAAGGATCAACTGATTCTCAAGAGATTCGTCACGAATTCTGAATCACCCTGTATATGATCCGAACATTGCACATGCTAGGCTATTTTTATATTCTAGTTTATCCTATCCGTGACTAGTTTTGTATCACTTTCTTCTATATTCTATTTACTAACACCCGTATTCATAGACATTTAGTAGCCTACTATAACTGTCGGGTACTAACTTCATTATCTATCATGTAATGAAGGTAGTAGCTGACAGTTAGTAGGCTACAAAATGTCTATGAATACGGGTGTAAGTATATTGGTTGACTTGAATCTCTGAAATATTATTTCACGCCAGGTACGTAAATTGGTAACTTATGACAATAATTGTTTAATGTTATGTAGGATGCTCAATGTTAGTACAGTAGCTGCTTTCGTACGAGGTGCTTATAAGGCTTGCGTGCATCTTGAACGAAGCGTGCTAATATAGTATTTAAATTTCGTTTATGCCGGGTCTTGTCTTTCTCACAGTAACGGTGTTCATCCAGATAGTGCTCCAGTAACTCTGGAATATAGTGTGGAACAGTTGGTTGTTTTAATACGACGAGAGTCAGAAACTGCTTACAAGGCTATTGAATAAGCGTTATACCTCTCAACAATTGAAGCTTGTCGACCTCGAATTCTTTTCGAGGAGATCTGTCTATGAAGGAAACAGACACCTTGGTTTTATCGAAACACCGGTTTATTAGTGTGGCTTCTCCCCAAATAATGATACCCGTGTCTCTAATAAAAGTTGTAGGCTTTTGGGCCATTATGTTAAGCCAACTCTCTTTGCCAATGAAGACGTCTAATCCTAGATACATCTAAAAAGACAGATAATTGATAAAACTGATGGTTTGATATTCACTGAAAATGTGTTTCGAAATTGGTTCTGTACACTACCTATAGTATAAGTATACTTATACAAAGATATTGTTACCTTTCCATTGACGATGTCAAACCTCCTCAAGCCGTGGCATTCAAGTGGTATTCTCTCTCTCATCGCTAAAAGTAGGTGATACATCTCGTAAGTTTCAGAAACGTTATTATGACACACAAGGTCGTGTACAAAAAGGGAGCAAAGTTTTTTGTCAGAGTCCATTCAAAATCAATAGAGTAAATTTCTCATTCTACATAAATTACAGTAAAAGACGTGAAAAAAATTCGTTAAATTGATATCTAAATATGGCATACACAGAAAAAAACCGACATTCTAATTTTTCAGTGAAATCTAATAAAAGTGATGATAAACAGTGCCACATAAGTTTTTATGGCGGTTTCGGAGCAACGAGAGCTATTCGATCTACATTTCCAAGAATCCTACTACATGGAGAGTTTTTCTTGTAGGGTACATTATGTGACATTTATCTTAAGGGTAGGAGATACGGAAATTTGAGGATAAAATTTCAGAAAAATCGCTTTTTGGTTTTTTACGGAAAAGTGTACTTTGAACCCTTATCTGTTACATACACAAATCCTTGAACCGAAAAAAAATGTATTAAGCTCAATAAAGCGTATAATGCGTATAAGCGTTTCAGCAGAAGTTTTCAATTTCCCTATATTTCGGTTATTGCTTTTTTAATTTGTAAAAAAAAGTAACTTGGGATGCAGTTTTCCATCAAGCTACCACACTCAAGTGATTCACGTGAGATAAAAAAATTATGATAAAAAAATAATAATGATAAAAAATAATTCTTTTCAAATCACTGCTACACTTTGAGAAAACATTCTAGTGAATCAGTTCTTTTTACAGTTGATAAGTGCTAATTTTGATACATAGTTCATGATTTTTCCAGATTTCATGTCCTCCGCTGAACAATTATTCAGTCCATCGAAGAAAAAGTAGTTGTCGTAGGGTACAGGTTGCTGCGTTGCTTGAAATTTTTTCAAATTTGAAGAAGATATTGTGCATAAATGTAATTCAGGGGCAAACTAATAATGTTTCATGTATTCAAGTTTTAGACATAGAAATTTTTGATTGTGAAATATTTTTTCCAAAACGATGGAGAAAAAAGTCTTAAAATCAAACATTTCTATGTCTAGAACTTGAATTCATGAAATATTATTGGTTTGCCTCTAAGTTACATTGACACAGAATATTTCCTTCAAATTTTGAGAAATTTCTTGCAACGCAGCAACCTGTACCCTACGACAACTACTTTTTCTTCGATGTACTAAATTTTTGTTCAGCGGAGGACATAGAATCTGGGAAAATCATGAACTATGTATCAAAATGGCACTAATCAACTGTGAAAGAACTGAATCACTAGAATATTTTCTCAGAACGTAGCAGTGATTCGGAAAAAATCATTTTCAAGGTGTGTAGGGTAACCTACCCAGTAGATGGACAGGCCCCAGTAGATGGACAGGCCCCAGTAGATGGACAGTCGATTTTTGGATATGAAATTACGTGAAGGAATACTAAAATGTAAACTGTTGCTGCGAATTTTCGATGACTGTTGTTATTTTTAATTCCAAAATGACAGTTATTTGTTGATCGATTTCTTATTTCAATTGCTAAAAAAGAAACGTCCATCTACTGGGCCGTTTTCTTAGGCGTCCATCTATTGGTGCGTTCACCCTATACCCCCATAAGACAACAACTCCAAAATGTGTTTTTCTAAGGTTGGAAATCATATTGAAGATTTTGGTCACACACTTCACCAGAGATGATCATTAAAATTTATATAGCGAATCAATATTCTTCCAAATGATTGTATTCATTTTACAGAACCAGATTCACAAGTTATCAACCGCATGATTCGCTGCCCACAGGACAAATTGCTTAGACTCGACAAGACCAAGTTTATATCAACCGAACTACTAAAATATATATGTTGAATTTTCTTCAAGTTGTGATAAATTTATATCTTGAATTTTTAGAATTTTGTGAATAATTTGAAAAAAAAAAATTCAAAGCGATTTATCTCAGACCTAGGTTTTTGGCAATTGAAAAAGTCCCATGCGTATAAGTTTTTGTCGAAGACTCTTCAAATTTCCAGGGACCGTTTCTACACACACTAGCTACAAACTCACGTCAGATTTTTTAAGTCGAAACAAAATTACGGATTCGAGAAAAAATAATTGAAAATATATATATTTTTTTTTCATAAAAATAATGTAAAAATCAAAGTATCGTAGCTATCTCTAAAAACCGACGTGGGTTTGTGGCTTACGCATCCTAAACTATGTGTGTGCAAGCCCAGCAAGATTCAAGAATACCTCAGACGCATGGGAGGTTTTCGAATAAAGGCTATTCCAGAAGCATTATGAGGAGTAACTTTGTACTTATTGTTTCAAATGACTTGAAATTTGCACAATGTCTATGTTTTGAGATGGCAAACATGTGTGTTAAATTTCATTTGAAAATATTTATTAGTTCATCTAATTTAAAAATAGCAATAAATTGGCAGTTTTCAGTATCTCCTACCCTTAAGTGGTATATGAAGTAAAATGGCGAATTAAAATTAACTCTGCTCCCTTCGATTTCCGTCTAATATATTCACCTTCACGTTTCTTCACACGTTCGGGAGTCACGACATTGGTCAAGTGCTCTACAACAGAATTGGTATTTCAAAATAAAAATTAATGAACCTGTGTAGCTACAAGAACATGTTATGTTGATATTTGTATGCTGTATTACCCAAATGGCGCGCTACAATATTTTCTCTGTCGGATGTTCTTTGAAATGATGATGATCTGATATTCCGGTGCGCTTGTGATTCATCACCAGCTGCTCCTTGCGTCCTTTGGAGCTGTTCGTCATGTCCTTCACCTTGCAAATTATTGGTTTCTTCCTGTTCATGGTCCCTGTTTTCCAAGCTTATGCCATCATTTGTATTCGTACGTTGGTTAGCGGTAGTCCCTTGCTTTTGTGATACTTCTATCCTACCTTCTGTTTGTTCTTGTCTCATGGAATCTTTACATAAAAAAGATGGGCGAACATTATGATATTCATAATACTTGTCGAGAAAGGCAAACAAACCGATTAAAATTACCATCGGTATGTCGACGACGGATCAGAACCGATGTTTTAATGGATGTTTATTGTATATAACTGTTTAAATAGATAAATGAATACAAGCAGATATTCATCATGATAATAATATCTATTGTACGAGAAAAGAATATGAAATGAATCAGTACTTGATTGACGAAACATAAATGTAGAGCATGGCCCGGAAGAAAATAAAAACGAACATACCCTACCTCTATCACTTGTGAAACTTAAACTCCTATTACAATTTTTGGTATAGTACAACACCTATTTTGTGATTCGATATTGGAAAAACTTGAGCAATCTTGTAACTCGCTCCAATCATGACATTGATGATTCAAGTTCAAGTGAACGCTCAGTATACGTTGAACAGATGTGCTTTTTTCATAGCAATAATTGAGGCTGAAAAAATTTCACTTCAACGTGATTCTTGGACTTTATGTTACCTGATTCTGTTCGAACTGGTTCATCGCCGTCACTGTCTGAATCCACAACTTGTTCTCGATTGTCAACCTGCCTTTTGCCATAAAATCTCTGTAGTTCCTCGTCCGCTTTATCAGTTCTTCGTTTCTGAGAACGTTCCTTAAGCTTCTACAATATAATTAATGTTAGGTGATTAATGATAGGTAATTAGTGGGTCTATTGCGATAAAAGCAGACTGAAATTGATGCAAGTCTTACACCAGTTGCCAAACAACTCATTAGTTTATAACGACCAGATTCCTATGTCGAGATTGCGGAAATAAATAGTTTATAACAACAAATGATACCTTCTGATTGATCTTCGAATGTTGAAGCGATGACGACGTGCCCTCAATTTCTGTAGTACTGGAGTTGTTGCAGTATTTCTTATTTGGAAATCGTACACGTTTGTTGACAATCTTATTCTTTACAGCAATATCAGATTCTGAAATTCACATAAACATTGGTATTAACTCGCATATAGGGACATTGTAGATGGGCAATGATAGCAACACCTGTAATTGTTCGCTGCCTTGCTCGAATCCTACTTCACAGAAGTTCTTCCGATGGCGAACAAGGATTCAGCAGGCTCTAATAAAAGGATTATAGTGAACTATGATCGAGTATCTCACTTGAATTTTTATGGCACAGAAATTCTGTCAATCCGTAGCATTCCATGGAAATAAAGTTCGTATATTTATTATATGACTAAGACAAGAATTCGTCCTTCTGATTGTATGATAAATTATCGTGATTCTGTAATTTGGTGGTGAAAAAGTTTTTCAACGCACCCAAGAAATCAAAGTATGAATACTTACCACCAAGATGCAGTACATGTGCCTTGTGGTAGAGATTCGGGCCGGCGTCTTCGTTGCAGGCTTCGGTGCCGCTACGACGATCGGTAGAGCACTCTTGCATTAGCACGTAATAAAACTTATTTTTGACAAAATCATTATCATGATTTGGTTCAAACTTTGTCAATTTTTTGTTGATTCTTTCTTCAACACAGTCAATAGCGACTATGTTATATTCACCAGCTTTTTGATTTCTAAACCGAATACACGCATAATTTATGTCGTGACCGTTACTACGTGATTTTCGCTCATTCATTATGAAACGGACAATTAATCTCCGGAGAAATTCGCAGATCCCAAAATTGAGATTGAAAATCAGCACTCGGTCCTCGTGAACTGGGTGAAAAAATGACGATAAAAACTAGATTAATCCATGCGAAGCAGCAACGTGGTCGAGAATATTTGAATCTTTGCACCGTGATGACTTTGCGAACACAAGCCAGAAAGTGTGACACCTATATGTGTCACCAGCTCACCCTTGATTTCCATGCACGCATTGTCGCGCGGCATAACCAGCCAATCAGTAGCGCGGCGGTGTGATTTTGATTGGCTGAACGCGCTGCCGCTTGCATGGAAACCAAGGGTTAGAGCATATACTAAGGTCACCAGTGCGACAAAGCTGCGAGCGGTAGCCAATGACAGCGTCGACAGCGGAAGTCTGGTTCGGAAAAGCGACGTTGTCATTTCGCGAGCAAGCTTGTTAGTGCGTATAATTGATTCAAACATATTTTTCACCTCAGAAAAATGAGTCGGAGATATTCTTCTTACAAGCAGCACTTAAAATCGAAGAGTGATGAAGATGTAAGCAGTTATTCTGCACGGAAAATACGGAAGAACGATTTTTTCAAACATTCTAACCTACAAATAGAGGATGATCCACGGGTAAGTGAGGCGACCGTTAAACACTATTGAATTTTAAATCAAGAATAAACGTTGTTTACGTAATATATTGAACTTATACCGAGAATATTCGGTGAAAGTAAACGATTCCTTTCCTACGACAAAACTAACGCGGGCGCGCACCGCGTGCGTGAGGCCCGTTCGGGAGGGGATGAGCGACCAGCGGTGCTTCCACCGAATCTTTCGCGCTAGGCCGAATCCGTACAGCCCATCCTTGATACTTGATCTAAAAAGCAATCATCACACTAAACACGGAAAAGAAGGAACGCGAATGAAATGAATTCGCCCGATGTGAACATATATTTTCAAAATTTATCAACGAATTACAACTAAATATCTATCAATAGATATGATTCTTAATTATCAGTGTTTATGAGCGATATTTGAGACAAAGTGGAGCGGTAAGTGGAGAATAATTCATTTCAGACAACATCGTCAAACATTGGTTCATTTATTCATTTATTTGTTTATTCATTTATTTTCAAAACTTGATTTTATTCGAAACATCTGATCGGAATACTAGTATTCAATCTAATGAAAATTAAGAATTCGTGAGAACGTTGTCAGTGTTTGTGTCGACTTTAGTTTGATAATGACATGATGAATGATGAGATCAGAGTACAACGTAGAGAATGGCGTCATCGAGAATAAGGCTGCCATCCACAGGCCACCTACGTAGGTCTGAAACAGAAAAATGAAATTCATCAGCGATTACTGGTTAATCGAGGGGTCCATTGCTGTTGAATTATGGTGTACGCACACACTTCTCAGAGACTGAATGCTTGCGAATCGAAGAAGGGCTACCGATGAGCCAGTGTCGAACGTAGTACACTTTTACTCGAACCATTTTTGTCTCTCAACGATTACTTCTAGCGGAGAACCGAGTGCTGACACGTACCTCAACGAGGCTTCATAGCGTGCGGAGGGCCTTTGATGCAGTAGTTTGTAGTGCGAAGAGGCAGCGTACGAGGAGCTTCGTCGCAAGGGTTTGTGGCACATCGACCATATTCATCGAACATTTCTTACTTATCTGACGAGCATTCAATGTTCATGTTTCGCCTTTTGCGGAGGAGCTTCATCACAGGTGTTTGTGGTGCGTTGGTAGCATACAGAGGAGCTTCGTTGTAAGAGTCCGCAGTGCGTCGGCAAGCATTTTCTATTGAATTTTTATGTGGCGAGGCTTTGCCAGAGTCCAGAGAACAACTGCTATCATCGGCGTGCTACGAACCCGTGCCACGAAGCTCCTCGTACGCTACCACATCGCACTACAAACTCCTGCGACAAAGCCCCTCCGCACGCTATAAAACGTCGCTGAGGTACGTGTCAGCACTCGGTTCTACGATAGAAGTAATCGTTGAGAGACAAAAATGGTTTGAGTAAGAGTGTACTACGTTCAACAATGGCTTATCGGTAGCCCTTCTTCGATTCCCAAGCATTCAGTCTCTGAGAAGTGTGTGCATACACCATAATTCAACAGCAATGGACCCGTTGATTAACCAGTAATCGCTGATGAATTTGATTTTTCTGTTTCAGACCTAAGTAGGTGGACTGTGGGTGGCAGCCTTATCCTCGATGACGCCATTCTCTGCGTTGTACTCTGATCTAATCATTCATCATGTCAATTATTAAACTAAAGTTGACACGAACACTGAAAACGTCCTCACGAATTCTTAATGTTCATTAGATTGTATTCCGAACAGATGTTTAGAATAAAATCGAGTTCTGAAAATGAATGAATAAATGAATAAATGAACCAATGTTTGACGATGTTGTCTTAAGGGAAGACCCTAGTGAAACTGAAAACTGTAACATCTTTCTTATGATCGAAATTATTTATAGATCATATGAAAGTGTACTCCAAAACTAAGAAAATCACACCCTTGATCTTCAAGATTATTTGAGAAATGTAGAAGTTACGCAACATTCAATGGTAAAAACGTACTGAACTTCAAAATGCTTCTTGCGTCTTATTTTTAATCGCATCACATTCCTCTTCGTTTGAGGTCTTCAGCACACTGAGGCGAAGAAAGTGAAGGATCGGACTTGAGATTGAATCACTCGTTCAATTTTGAGAGAATTTATTATTTTTTATTTAAAATTTTTAGCATTTTGCATGTTATATAAATCAAAAAAAAAAGTTTCTTTTACAATAGAATCTGACCGATCACTTATTTTGTGCATAAGGTATGTGTGAATCTTCACTGCGAAGAAGAAGTTGATCGCAGCGAAACTCAGACGCAAGAAGCATTTAGCGTAGCTGCAAAGATAGTTTTGAATCAACGGCGTTTTAATGAAAACTGGTGTAAGTTAATAAAATTCTCCAGAATATATGGCACAAAATGATTGGAACGGTCATATCATTAAACTTCATGATCAACGTATCTCAGATTCTCTATTTCTGCTGCGGTGGCATTTCGGACCGCGAATCTTCTTCGCCCTGCATGTGTAGATTTACCGTCAGAAGAAAGGAAATGAAAATGAGAATTAAATTAGCTGTTGCGGTTCCCAGAAAAACTTGGTGCTGATCTATAACACTCGTTTATCTCTGGCTGTTGCCTTAGAACAGTAACTCACGCATCGCCCAACAGCGCTTACTGCTGCCGCTCATTGCGAATAAAGCTGTGTTTGAGCATTTACACCAGATACGCTGCGGAAGAAGGCTTCCGTTGGCATTCTTAGTTCTTCTATGGCTGATGTCTCATGAAAAGACATTAGTTTCTCAATTATTAAGCATTTCTGATCTAGCGACTGACAATTTTTCAGCATCGCGGTGATGGTTTCCTTCAATTCAGGGACATTTGTTATCTTTGACATAATTGTTGTCCTACAGAAGTTGGATTTAGAATCAAGAAAAAATGTTCATGGAAAACTTTTATACTTTGAACGCTCTAGCTTTTTACTGCATTTCGGAGTCCTGCAGTACCGATACCCATGTATGGCTATGTAGTTTATACTTTGACTTTATATGTTATGAAACTTACTTTTAATAGTATTTCCAATAGTTTCATGAAATTCTAGAAATTTATTGTGAAAAAGCAAAAATATTTATTTTTTCTGATCATTTTTTTTTCTCTAAAATCAGCTGTCCACAAACTGAAAAAATCAGAGGGCCTTAAATATTTGTCATAAGGTGGAGACAGGCCCCTAGAGTATATTTCCAGCAAAAACGCGAAATTGAATTTTTGGGTGATTTTGGTCAAAATCTCAGTAGGGTCTTCCCTTAGATGAATTATTCTCCATTTACCGCTCCACTTTGTCTCAAATATCGCTCATAAAAACTCATAATTAAGAATCATGTCTAATTGATAGATATTTAGTTGTAATTCGTTGATAAATTTTGAAAATAAATGTTCACATCGAGCGAATTCATTTCATTCGCGTTCCTTCTTTTCCGTGTTTAGTGTGATGATTTCTTTTCAGATCAAGTATCAAGGATGGGCTGTACGGATTCGGCCTAGCGCGAAAGATTTGGTGGAAGCACCACTGGTCGCTCATCCCCTCCCGAACGGGCCTCACGCACGCGATGCGCGGCCGCGTTAGTTTTGCCGTAGGAAGGGGATCGTTCACTTTCACCGAATATTCTCGGTATATTCCTTATATCTTGCTCTCTACACGGGGAGAACTCCAAGCACTGTGGCGCCTCCGCGCGGGAATCTCTTCTCCCCACGTTTTCGGGGCCTTTTCAGACTCGTTCCGGGCACTCTAACTTCCCGTACTTGCGGGAAGTCTTAGCAGGACCAATAGTTCACCGTATATGAGGAAGGTGGCGTCGACGAAATAAAAGAACGGGACGTTTGCCTTCTCGCGCGGGCAGATTTTGCGCCCGAATTTACGGTGAGAAAATCCTCTTTCTTGCGGGGAGTCTGGTATACCAGCGGGAACATACCGTGAAGTTTTGAGGAAGCGGAACGACGGACGTGCTATAGTTCGACCAACACACGCTCGCGTTGCGTACGTGGGCTTCTACTCGCAGTCACTGGCAGCTCACGTACGCAACGCGAGCGTGTGTTGGTCGAACTATAGCACGCCCATCGTTCCGCTTCCTCAAAACTTCACGGTATACTCCCAGGAGTTCTCCCCGTGTATTAACTAAATTATTGTTTAACCCAAGACGGTCATATAGGGTGTGACACATCCCAGGTTATTTTCGAGCTCGGATTTCCCCCTCCCAATCCCGGAAACCGACGTTTTTACCCCCAACAAAATTTTTTTTTTTCGCAAACTTTTTTTTTACGTTCGTATTTTCACGGCTTTCAGAGAATACCGGAACAAAGCCATCGTTATGAAGTTGCAGCAAACAGTGGCGCTACAACGAGAACAAGTGAATCACCTTTTCATGCACAATTAGGATCCACCAATGTTGAAGGATTTGGAAACGAATTCCCAACAACAGCAAATGTATGTAGATTTTCACGTTTTTGGTATTCAGTCATTTTTTTTATTTTATTTTTAGTTATTCAGTCCAAAACGAGGCATTTGCATGTACAGTATTAGGCCAAGCAATAGAGCAGAAAATGATTGATTCTGTGACCAAAATAATATCAGGCTACCGACTGTTCCATCACACAAAGGACACTCCGTAGTGTTATTCTGATGTGATTTCGACTCGCAACTATGTGCCGTTCATTTCTTATAAACATTTAAAATCGAAAAATCGTTTTTTTTCACCACACCTGCACGGAAAGTACGACTTTCGGCCCCTCGCGTCAGCGGGAAGTCGTACTTTCCGATGCAGGGGGAGGTGAAAAATAGTATACCTCACACGGGAGTGAAAAAGGCCATCCCAAACTGCGTTTTTACCACCCTCGCCTTCGGCTCGGGTGTTAATCTCACACGCAGTTTGGGTTGGCCTACTTTCCCTCCCTAGGTGAGTAATATACTATTTTTTAGTTTTTCGCTCATAAAATCCAGTGTTCTTCGTGGATGACTGTACGAGTCGGTAGCCTAATATTATTTTTGTCACGAAAAAATCTTTATTCCTTGGCCTATATAGGATTGAACATTTCTATTCGATCATATTCACACCTCCAAAAGACTCGGGCCTCACAGTCGAGGATCACAATTTAATGTGAGCAATTTCGATGACGTGTTGAATTATTCTGTTGTAGAATGATATTTTCGGTTCGAACAATTTTCCACAATCACTGGATACAACTCGGCTAAAAATTGCAGAAGACGTTTTCGGCAGTGATGATTCCGACGTTGATTCTCGTCAAGGAGAAGCAGAGAATCCTCGGAAACCAGAACATCTTCACGATCTCATGGAGATGCCTGGCTTCTTTGATGTAATTTCAACTCCACTCACTAAAAGCCCCGGGGAAATACTTTTAATGACGTTGAAGTTTGGCATATCTAACATGCTGACACAAACTGCGATTTCCAATCTGCTCAAATTCGTTAACACATTATTTAGCGAACCATTATTCCAACATTCTCGATATTTTATTGATAAATTTTTTAATCCTAAGAGCTCTGTAGAATTCCATGCAGTTTGCCCATCCTGCTCCGAATATGTTGGAAAAGTTGGAGACCTAGATTCTACTATTGCCTGTCCGGTTTGTGACGATAATGTAGATTTATCAGATCCTTCCTGCTTACACTTTTTTGTAATGATTGATTCGTCTACTGCAATAGCAGAACAGTTGCAGTCATTTCAAGATTATTATGACTATGTTGTACGGGAAAGACACCATGAGAAACAACATCTCAAAGATATTTATGACGGTAAATGTTACCGCACGTTCGTTTCTTCTTTGTCCGATGAGGAAAAAGGAAACTACGCTACTGTAACTTTCAATACAGATGGGATACCGGCGTTTGAGAGCTCTCAGAATTCGATCTGGCCTATCCAGTTAATGATTAATGAGTTACCGGTTCAAGACAGGTTTCGAAATTTGATCACTTGTGGCTTGTGGTTCGGTCAAAACAAACCCAACATGGACATTTTTATGAAACCATTCCGAGATATGACGAATAACCTTTCCACTTCGGGAATCAAATGCCAAATTAAAAATGAAAGCCGCCTAATTAAAGTCTACGCTATAGCTTGTTGTGTGGATGCAGTTGCGAGAGCCCCGATGCAAGGCATTAAGCAGTTCAACGGCAATTATGGATGTGGTTGGTGTCTACACCCAGGAGTATACATGAATGAGGCGAAGTCTTTAAAATATCCTATTCTGAGTTATACCCCAGAATCACGAACCTTAAATAATACAGTCGCATTCATGGACGAATTTCAAAGAACTAAAAAACCTGTCCGCGGAGTACAAAGCATACCTCCGTTATTAAATTTGATTGCCTTCAACGTGATATCCGGTTTTATGCCTGATTACATGCACTGCATTTTGATAGGAGTTTCCAAGCAAATAACAGAGCTGATGTTGAATTCACTGTCATCGGAAGAGTTACATTTTCTCAGTGCTGAGTTGCTCCGTATAAAGGCTCCGCATCAACTTACTCGGCTGACTAGGCCATTAACGGACAGAAAATTCTGGAAAGCACGTGAATGGGAGAATTGGGTGCTTTATTATAGTTTGCCTGTTTTATCTCTGAAATTGGAACGGAAATTTACACAGCACTGGTGTTTGTTAGTTGAAAGTCTCTATATTCTATTGCAAACTGACATTACGTACCAGCAATTAGAACATTCCGATGTCTTGTTGAATCAATTTGTCGTACAAACGGAGCAATTATATTCGAAAAAAGCCATGACTTTCAATGTTCACCAACTGCTACACATCGCGAAAAGTGTATATAATTGGGGTCCCCTTTGGGCTCATTCCACCTTTTCATTTGAAGCAGGAAACGCTCAAATATTGAAAGCAATTAAATGCGCAAAGGGCGTGAATCTACAGATCCTACGATACATGAATTTGTCCTTGAACATAGAAATACTGGAAAAAAAAATCTTACCTAATACCTGTCAAATTACGAAGGAATATTGTCAACAACTTACTGCGCCAAGAATGAAAAAATTTGTTCAAGTGTCGGGCATTACATATTTCGGCAAGGGCAAATTAGTTGATAATAACTTACATGAAATTGTAGATATAGATATGAACTTGGACCATACAACTGGTCATACGAGAATGGTTAAGGATGGATGCCTGTATTTATCGCACTTAAAAAGTAATAAGCGGTCAAATAATTGCACTGCGCAATTGACTGATGGTAGATTTATAAAAATTGTTAAATTTCTCGTAAATAAAACCACAAATGAAGAGTTTACACTTTGTAAGATCATTCGAACTAGCGAACACAATCTAAGTAACAATTATGGCACATTACAAAAAATCAGATGCGTAGAAAATGAGATTTCATCAGTTCCAACAAGAGACATACACCGCATTTGCATATATATCGAAATATCACGTGATTGCTATGTGTGCCCACTGCCTAATCTGTATTTTTATTGACGGGACACTTAGTGGACATTTCTAGAATAACTGATAAAGTTGAGGTATTCTTCAAGAATCATAATCGTGTAAACATTTTTCACTTAGACGTTTTTCTTACTAATTCAACGAACGAGATTGATTTAATTGAACGAAAATCATGGTTTCTAGAATGGGTGAGAAATAACCGAGTTTTAATGTCTGTCCGTACATATATATCTGTGTGACACTGACATTCAATTACCTATAATTTTCGAATGTAACGAACAACAAAAATATGTCTTCATTATTTGAAGTTACTCAACCAAATGCTCCAATAAATATTGTGAAGAATGTAAGTTAGAGGCTAATTCAATAACTTTTTTATTTCCGGATCTTGTAAATACTAGTAGATAAGTAGAAGGCTTCAAAATTTCAGGAACGAAAGGTGTGACCGATGAATGTAATCACTACAACTAATAACTAGTCGATACTATAGATTAGGATTAGTCGAATGAGTTCAATTTCAGCGTAAAGTCGAAGAGGAAGCTAACACGGACGAATGGTTAAACATTTTTGTGCGGCTTCCTTACAGTACGTAATATAAGGTACTGGGATTAAATACAGACTATTTGAATGACGGAGAAAATGTGAAACACTGCAAAGTGAATGAACTAGGAAATTTACTATATGCATTACTTCAATGAAGTACTAATTACAAATAAGATCTTAGTTACCTCAAAAATCTGAACCATATATTGCGATAATATAATAAAAATCTAATGCGAATCATCTCAATTTATTGTTATTAAAATGATAAGATAATGATTATGTAAGTTTATTATGTATAAAAAAAATATTTTTTATTATGAATAAAAAAAATTGAATTTGATTTCACAATGTTTTGCGTTCCAAAAATATAACAATATTCCTGACTTGCCCATTATTTTTATTCCGGTTTCAAGTTAAAGTTTAAATCACGAGATCTCAGACAAGATCTCGGATAGAATATGATCTGAGATCCGGTACAGGATCTGGTATGAAATAGCCACACAAAATTTGACAGAAGATGTCATATGAGTACTGGTATGAGATCTGACAAAAGCTGTGATCTGACAACTCATATGAGATCTGATATGAAAAGCCAGTTCAATTTCGTTAACGCAATCTAATGAGAGCTGCAGGTCAGATCTCACGTGAGCTGATATCAGATCTCATATCAGCTCACATCACATTTTATCTGAGATCTGACATCAGATCTCATCCCGAGATTTTCAGTAGGGTACTGCAGGACTCCGAAATGCAATGAAAAGCTGGAGCGCTCAGAATATAAAATTTCTTCGTGAACATATTTTCTTGGTTTTAAATCCAACTTCTGTAGGACAACAATTATGTGATGGATGAGTAATGTCCCTGAATTGAAGGAAACCATCAATGCTACGCTGAGAATTGGCAGTCGCTAGATTGAAAATCCTTACTAATTGAGTAACTAATATCTTTTCATGAGAGATTAGCCATGGAAGAGCTAAGAATGCCAACGAAAGCTTTCTTCTGCAGCGTATCTAGTGTAAGTGCTCAAACAAAGCTCTATTTGAAATTAAGGGGGTACATACACCTTCAAAATAATTTTTTTCAAATTACTGCTATGCTCTGATAAAACATTCTAGTGACTCAGTTTTTCTACAGTTGGTTAGTGCTATTTTGATACATAGTTCATGATTTTTCTAGATTTTATGTCCTCCGCTGAACATAAATTCAGTCCATCGAAGAAAAAGCAATTGTCGTAGGATGCAGGTTGCTGCGTCGGATGAAATTTTTTCTACTTTTGAGGAAATATTCTTTATGAATGTAATTTCGGACCAAACCAATAATATGTGATGAATTGAAGTTTTAGACATAGAAATTTTTTTTCCATTATTCTGGAAAAAATGTTTTGAAACCAAAAATTTCTATGTCTAAAAATTACATTCATCAAATATTATTGGTTTGGTCCGAAATCACATTCATAAAGAATATTTCCTCAAAAGTTGAAAAAATTTCATCCAACGCAGCAACCTGCATCCTACGACAACTGCTTTTTCTTCGGTGGACTGAATTTATGTTCAGCGGAGGACCTAAGATCTGGAAAAATCATGAACTATGTATCAAAATAGCACTAATCAACTGTAGAAAAACTGAGTCATTAGAATGTTCTCTCAGAGCGTAGCAGTAATTTGAAAAAAATTATTTTAAAGGTGTACGTATCCCCTTAACGGCAGCTGTTGGGCGATGCGTGCGTTACTGTTCTAAGGCAACAGCCAGAGATAAACGAGTGTTATAGATCAGCGCCAAGTTTTTCTGGGAACCGCAACAGCTAATTTAGTTCTTGTTTTGATTTCCTTTTTTGGGACGGTGAATCTACAGATGCAGGGCGAAGAGGAGTCACGGTCCGAGATGCCACCGCAGCAAAAATAGAAAATCTGAGATACCTTGATCATGAAGTTTAATGATATGACCGTTCCAATCATTTTGTGCCATATATTATGGAGAATTTAATTAACTTACACCAGTTTTCACTAAAATGCCATTTACTCAGAACTATCTTTTCAGCTACGCTAAATGCTTCTTGCGTCTGAGTTTCGCTCCGATCAACTTCTCCTTCGCAGTGAAGATTCACACAGACCTTATGCATAAAATGAGGGATCGGTTTTAATCTATTGCAAAAGGAACATTTTGTTTGGTCTTATATAAAATAAAAAACGCTCAAAATTTGAGATCAAAAATAATAAATTCTCTCAAAATGAAACGAGTAATCCGAACTCAAATCCGATCCCTCACTTTCTTCGCCTCAGTGTGCTGAAGACCTCAAACGAAGAGGAATATGATGCAATGAAAACTAAGACGCAAGAAGCATTTTGAAGTTCAGTACATTTTTACCATTGAATGTTGCGTAGCTTCTACATTTCTCAAGTAATCTTACAGCTCAAGGTGTGATTTTCTTAGTTTTGGAATACAGTTTCACATGACCTATAAATAATTTCGATCATAAGAAAGATATAAAAGTTTTCAGTTCCACTAGGGTCTTCCCTTAAATATCAAGAATATATCTCAAATCTGAATTCTTTCGTGTCTGTAAACAATTTCACAGCCAATACATCACAAAACTGAAATTATTTATTCATATCTTAACATCGAGTTCATTTATAAACTGGGTACATAAAAATTGATAGTAGACGTGACACATTAAACATTAATCCAGTAATTCTACTTGAAATTATCGTTCGAACAATTCTAAATTTCCAAATAAACTTTCGATTGTTCCAATAATGTCAACATGTATAAACTGAGTTGCACATTTTTTTATATACCCGGGAAAAAATAGTTGTATATGAATATAAATAATCATATATGACTTATCATTAATGATCATAAACGAAATTTGTCTCTATATGACCATATATAACCATATATAATTGTATATAGCCATACCTGGGAAAAAATGATTTTCTATGATCGAATATGATTATTAATCGTATATGATCATAGAAAATCATTTTTGGCTATATACAATTATACCGTGAATTTTTGAGGAAGCGGAACGATAGGCGTGGCCTAGTTTGACTAACACACGCTCGCGTTGCGTACGTGAGCTTCTACTCGCTGCCAGTGACTGCCAACTCGATTCGCCCGGCGCCTGTCACCCATGCCGCGTTCAACCATAGTGTGTTCAAGCTAACTAGAGTGCGTTTTGTCCAGAAACGAATATCCGCTCCGAATCCGGTTGGACAAAATCTTTGGAGTGTAAATTAAATGAAATGAAATTAAACGTAAACTCTCAGGTCTATCATAAAGTGAATTCGCGTGATGCCAGTGGATTATGAGTCAGGAATTATGTGTTGAAAATTGATAACTCAAACAGTAATAATAATTTATTCGATAAAACTATCGAATCGTAGGAATCAACGGGGACTCAGGCCACTCGAAGAAGGTGAGCGGAATAAAGATTATTCAAGCCATTTTAGCATAAGTGAATCTGTATAATTAATATCTGAGATGAAACAATATCTTATAAATAATATCTTAGATGAAACAATATCTTATAATCAAATTCTTTGGAGAAACAATATCTTATAATGTTATCATTAATCCTATAATCTAAAACTTATAATGTAAAACTTATTTCTAGAATATTTAAATCAACAGCCTTGTCGTCAACGGCTCACAGTGAAAGGACCGTCTCTGCATCTGAAACAAGAAGAGAAAAGTTTATTCTTGACCGTTATGTGGTAATCGAGAAGATTTCGCTCTTGGATTCCAGTTGTACGTAAGTCGCTAGATTTTGATCTTGAACTTCCTGCGATGAAGATCAAGACGCAGGGAACTTTTCACAGAATCTCTCCGTAAGGTCTGGAAGGGGTTCTGCGAAAGGTTCCCTGCGTCTCAATTTTCACCGCAGGAAGTTCAAGACCAAAATCCAGCCACTTACTACTAGAATCTACAAAATTGGGTATTGGTATGAAGATCTGATCTTTTATACCATAAATGTATACTACAAAAATTGACTTCTTCACTAGGGTCTGTTCTTAATGGTTAACGGTTAATGTAGTAAACCAGGCTAACCTGAGACAACAACTTTCAGGGCAGCTTCGATACTGGTGTCGAAGAACTGATCCTGGAGTGATGACCGCACCACCTCCTGCGCCTGTAACATGGAGAAAAGAGAATTATGAATGGTCAACTATTTTGGATCAGCATCGAAGGTAACAGTTATGACAATAATTACCTCCTTGAGGCTCCATACTTTGATTATCCCAGTGAATTTTTTCGCTTTCATTTAAATTCGCTGACGCAGGATATTTTCAAAGTGTTTGCCTTCCGCTGCAAGGCAGTATCCCATTCGCTTGTAAAAAGCGCGGTTCATATTTAGGATGACTCTCCCAACCATGTCTCGTAGGATTGTTTGAACTCTGTTTCGCAGCGTCTGGAGATTTTCTATCCGGTCTCCAACGTAAAGTTGGTTTTTGATGTAACTCCACATCGAATAATCCAAGGGCGACAGATCCGGTGAACGGGCTGGCCACTGCACTGGACCGCCTCTACCAATCCAACGGTCTGGGAATTGTTCATGTAAGTACGCCCTAACATCAAGGGTGAAGTGTGGTGGTGCACCGTCCTGCTGGAACCAAATGGCCGGACCCTGTACCAGATAAGAGTCAAAAATTAGTATTGATGAGTCAGATATTCATATTGCAAATCTAGTTCTCTCGCAACTCGTTTGAAAATTACAAATGATTCTGAATTAAAAACATGTACTTACATTTCCTTCGATGGCTCTTATCGCTGGTACTATCTGCTCTCGTAGCATACGTAGATATTTATCACCGTTAAGATTTCCATCGATGAAAAATGGTCCGACTAATTGGTTCCCGACCATTCCGAGCCATACGTTTAATTTTCTCGGCCACTGGGTATTGGATTGACGCAGCTCATGTGGATGTTCCTGGGCCCAGGTTCTATTATTCTGCCGATTTGGCACACCTACAAGTTCTATCGAACACTCATCACTAAAACAGATCCTGTCGCCGAGGGTTGGGTCTGCGTTCATACGGGCCATCATCTCATCGCAAAACCGCATTCTTGCATCGTCATCCCCAGGCTGAAGTTCTTGATGAATTTCCAGTTTATACGACCTCATTTTGATTGATTTTAAAATTTTCCACACAGATGATTTGCTGAGGCCGACTTGCTGTGCTAATCTAGAAAGGGGTGTCTTTGGATGTTCGAAGATCGTAGTGATGACATCCCACTTTTGAGCCTGGCTTAATTGTTTATTCGGGTATGAGAGTTTGTTTAACGAGGTATCCAGATTACCGGTACGATTAAATTTTTGTATAATTCGATATACTGTCGATTTACTCGGGGCCGGACGATCGGGATGAGCGGCGGCGAAATGATCGACAATATGCTGAAAACTCAGTCCTTGTTCACGGTGCTTTATCATCTCAACTCTTTCCGCAACGGTGTAAATAATATTCGGCATTTTTATGCCTTTATGCGTCCCATTTAACACACAGAAGTTTTAATTCAGTTTAACGAATAAAATTTCGGAAGTATTTCGTAAAATCGTATTTGTAAGATGTCACGTGACTATTTCAGGTAAACGGACTTTTAACACATAAGGAGGGGAAGTTCTTGCCGCTCATTTCTCATTGGCTCTCAGATAGGTAGACTCGAATGTATTCAAAGTCTACCTATCTGAGAGCCAATGAGAAATGAGCGGCAAGAACTTCCCCTCCTTATGTGTTAAAAGTCCGTTTACCTGAAATAGTCACGTGACATCTTACAAATACGATTTTACGAAATACTTCCGAAATTTTATTCGTTAAACTGAATTAAAACTTCTGTGTGTTAAATGGGACGCATAAAGGCATAAAAATGCCGAATATTATTTACACCGTTGCGGAAAGAGTTGAGATGATAAAGCACCGTGAACAAGGACTGAGTTTTCAGCATATTGTCGATCATTTCGCCGCCGCTCATCCCGATCGTCCGGCCCCGAGTAAATCGACAGTATATCGAATTATACAAAAATTTAATCGTACCGGTAATCTGGATACCTCGTTAAACAAACTCTCATACCCGAATAAACAATTAAGCCAGGCTCAAAAGTGGGATGTCATCACTACGATCTTCGAACATCCAAAGACACCCCTTTCTAGATTAGCACAGCAAGTCGGCCTCAGCAAATCATCTGTGTGGAAAATTTTAAAATCAATCAAAATGAGGTCGTATAAACTGGAAATTCATCAAGAACTTCAGCCTGGGGATGACGATGCAAGAATGCGGTTTTGCGATGAGATGATGGCCCGTATGAACGCAGACCCAACCCTCGGCGACAGGATCTGTTTTAGTGATGAGTGTTCGATAGAACTTGTAGGTGTGCCAAATCGGCAGAATAATAGAACCTGGGCCCAGGAACATCCACATGAGCTGCGTCAATCCAATACCCAGTGGCCGAGAAAATTAAACGTATGGCTCGGAATGGTCGGGAACCAATTAGTCGGACCATTTTTCATCGATGGAAATCTTAACGGTGATAAATATCTACGTATGCTACGAGAGCAGATAGTACCAGCGATAAGAGCCATCGAAGGAAATGTAAGTACATGTTTTTAATTCAGAATCATTTGTAATTTTCAAACGAGTTGCGAGAGAACTAGATTTGCAATATGAATATCTGACTCATCAATACTAATTTTTGACTCTTATCTGGTACAGGGTCCGGCCATTTGGTTCCAGCAGGACGGTGCACCACCACACTTCACCCTTGATGTTAGGGCGTACTTACATGAACAATTCCCAGACCGTTGGATTGGTAGAGGCGGTCCAGTGCAGTGGCCAGCCCGTTCACCGGATCTGTCGCCCTTGGATTATTCGATGTGGAGTTACATCAAAAACCAACTTTACGTTGGAGACCGGATAGAAAATCTCCAGACGCTGCGAAACAGAGTTCAAACAATCCTACGAGACATGGTTGGGAGAGTCATCCTAAATATGAACCGCGCTTTTTACAAGCGAATGGGATACTGCCTTGCAGCGGAAGGCAAACACTTTGAAAATATCCTGCGTCAGCGAATTTAAATGAAAGCGAAAAAATTCACTGGGATAATCAAAGTATGGAGCCTCAAGGAGGTAATTATTGTCATAACTGTTACCTTCGATGCTGATCCAAAATAGTTGACCATTCATAATTCTCTTTTCTCCATGTTACAGGCGCAGGAGGTGGTGCGGTCATCACTCCAGGATCAGTTCTTCGACACCAGTATCGAAGCTGCCCTGAAAGTTGTTGTCTCAGGTTAGCCTGGTTTACTACATTAACCGTTAACCATTAAGAACAGACCCTAGTGAAGAAGTCAATTTTTGTAGTATACATTTATGGTATAAAAGATCAGATCTTCATACCAATACCCAATTTTGTAGATTCTAGTAGTAAGTGGCTGGATTTTGGTCTTGAACTTCCTGCGGTGAAAATTGAGACGCAGGGAACCTTTCGCAGAACCCCTTCCAGACCTTACGGAGAGATTCTGTGAAAAGTTCCCTGCGTCTTGATCTTCATCGCAGGAAGTTCAAGATCAAAATCTAGCGACTTACGTACAACTGGAATCCAAGAGCGAAATCTTCTCGATTACCACATAACGGTCAAGAATAAACTTTTCTCTTCTTGTTTCAGATGCAGAGACGGTCCTTTCACTGTGAGCCGTTGACGACAAGGCTGTTGATTTAAATATTCTAGAAATAAGTTTTACATTATAAGTTTTAGATTATAGGATTAATGATAACATTATAAGATATTGTTTCTCCAAAGAATTTGATTATAAGATATTGTTTCATCTAAGATATTATTTATAAGATATTGTTTCATCTCAGATATTAATTATACAGATTCACTTATGCTAAAATGGCTTGAATAATCTTTATTCCGCTCACCTTCTTCGAGTGGCCTGAGTCCCCGTTGATTCCTACGATTCGATAGTTTTATCGAATAAATTATTATTACTGTTTGAGTTATCAATTTTCAACACATAATTCCTGACTCATAATCCACTGGCATCACGCGAATTCACTTTATGATAGACCTGAGAGTTTACGTTTAATTTCATTTCATTTAATTTACACTCCAAAGATTTTGTCCAACCGGATTCGGAGCGGATATTCGTTTCTGGACAAATCGCACTCTAGTTAGCTTGAACACACTATGGTTGAACGCGGCATGGGTGACAGGCGCCGGGCGAATCGAGTTGGCAGTCACTGGCAGCGAGTAGAAGCTCACGTACGCAACGCGAGCGTGTGTTAGTCAAACTAGGCCACGCCTATCGTTCCGCTTCCTCAAAAATTCACGGTATATGGTTATATATGGTCATATATGGTTATATATGATTATTAATCATATATGATCATAGAAAATCATTTTTTCCCAGGTATGGCTATATACAATTATATATGGTTATATATGGTCATATAGAGACAAATTTCGTTCATGATCATTAATGATAAGTCATATATGATTATTTATATTCATATACAACTATTTTTTCCCGGGCAGAGCGGAGGTTTTCAACCTTCCAGGCATAATCATACATGAACAGGCATGGCCATGCATGATCAAGCATGAACGTATTTATGATTAGGTCTGACGTCAGGCCTGATTATACGTAAACAGGCATGATCATGTCTGACATCAGGCATAATCATACACGAACAGGCATGGCCATGCATAATCAGGCATGAACGTATTGATGATCGGGTCTGGCATCAGGCCTGATCATACATGAACAGGCATGATCATGTCTGGCAGCAGGCGTAATCATACATGGACAGGCATGGCCATGCATGATCAGGCAGGAACGTATTTATGATCGGGTCTGGCATCAGGCCTGATCATACATGAACAGGCATGATCATGTCTGGCAGCAGGCGTAATCATACATGAACAGGCATGATCATGTCTGGCATCAGGTATAATCATACATGAACAGGTATGGTCATGCATGATCAGGCCTGAACGTATTGGGCGCTTCAGGCCTGATCATTCATGATCATGCATGATCATGTCTGGCATCAGATATGAACAGGCATGAACAGACATGATCATGTCTAATTTCAGGCCTGATCATACATGAACAGGCATGATCATGTCTGAACATTTTTTCCCGGGTAATTTGATGTTATTTGGCATGTTTGTGATTATAAAAGGTCCAATGAGAAAACACTTACTACAATCCTTACTTTATGGTGTATTTGTATAGAAAAAATAATTCTCACAAAGCGGGAAAAGGCCTCTCGAGTACTTTTCTGGCAAAAACGAATAATCGATTTTTTAGTGATTTCGGAGCTAACAATTACTGTCAAATAAATGCGAATCTGTAGGACATTCACGTAGCGCACTGTTTCAAGCCGCCATAGTATGCGTTTTGTATAAGATGGAAATGTGTGTGATTGTGTGAGTGAAACAGACGGGGCTCTCGGAAATGTTTATTCGGCGATGGGTCCTGACGGCTTGAGTTGACTTGAGTCGACGAGCCAATAGCGGCGCCATCTATTGACTTGAAATTTTCGCACGCTGAATTCTCCAAATGTGGATAGCTTTACAACCGAGGATGGTGATTGAACTATTTCTGCTAGAATATTGTTGTGGGTGAAATATCGCTCAGTACACATCGAGTGCAAGAAATCATTATATCGCCAAAATTTGATATCACTCGTCTTACGCGGCGGCCATGTTTACTGTGTCAGTGTGTGTATCCGTGTGCCAGCTGTCACGAGGAAATTATATTAATGTTTAATTAGGACGTCAGGCTTATTCGTGGCTAACCTGCACTATTTCACCCAGAACAATTTCGATCAAGGAATATTTCGTACACATCAGATTCTCGAAATGATTCTTTATTCCCGAGAATTTAGCGTGCGAAATTTACGCGTAGGTGTGTACAGTTGGGCAATAAAGTACTTGTAGGGTCGAAATTTAGGCTCATGCGGTCTAGCGTCTACGCTGTTGAGTCAGGCCCTTCGCACCGCATACCCCGCTCCCTGAGCGCATCGATGCGTTACGGCCAGCCTGGCCCGTCCCGGCCTGTGGATATTTCGCAAGTATTTCGCACTTTACTTTGAGTAGATAATATGCCCGATTTGCCTTCTCGCCTACCGACTCGTCAAACATCGACGACAAATACGTATAGAATATATTGTCAGCTGATTTCGAACTTATTTATTTTAGTGAAAAAGAGTTCAATTCAAACTCGATTTTGTTATTATATAGGGGTAACTTATGTGATGGGTTTGCAAAATGTTATTTAAAAATATGATGCCCAACTCATCGAAATTCGCAATCCAGATTTAGCACCGATCTACTCAATTTTCAATGACAGCAAATTCTTAATTTCTTGCAGGTATTATTCTACGTAAGTTTTCTCCGTGAGGAAAGGAATTAAGGTAATATACTCAGTTGGCCGTTTATAAATTTTAATAACATTGTATATTTTTATTAAATAAGAAAACAAGAATCCAAGATTAAAACTGAATAGTAAAAAATAACAACACAATATCAATGAAATATAAATAAATTATGATAGAGATGATTTGTAACATACATAAATATAATAATATGGAAACTTACAGATTTATGAAAAAATAATTATCCACTAAATATAATTCGAGAGTATCATATTCATATTTCAAGAACAATTGACTACTTTTTGATGATATATTAATGTTAATGGTTAGAATTCTAAGTAAAAAACTACAACGAAATATTTATTATTAAAATGTAAAATAGCCATAAGTGAAATATTATTTTGTCCTACTTTATTAAACTAAGATACACATATTTATCACGCGATATATAAGTTACTTTAATTACTATTTAATATTTTGTCATGTTGCCGTCGCTGATTATAACCTTTCGCACTCGCCGGGGCATCGAGGTAATTAATCTTTGGCAAATTCCCGGATGATTACGCAGCGTGTCCCAAACTTGTATCACATGACGATTTAAGGCCTCTTTTGTGCGAGGAACATAATTTCCCCACTCCTGAACCATTATGCCTGCAATGATTTCATGGCATCACATTAGTAACTGAAGAACTATAACAATCACTAACATCGACGCACAATCGTGAAATCAATAATATTTTCTCACCCCATAAGTTTTCGATAGGGTTCAGGTCCGGTGATCTAGCTGGCCATCGTAGAGTGTGAACTCCGTCTTGTTCCGCTAGCCAGTTTTGCACGATATGTGCCTTGTGGATCGGCGAATTATCCTGTACGAAGTTGAATCCTTGAGGCTCACGATCAGGAAAAATAGCCCTTGCACTAGGCAGCATAACATCTTCTAATACATCCAGGTATTCCACCGAATTCATGCGTGAGGACACAGGGACCAGTTCACCAGGTCCAGCCATCGACATACATCCCCAGTACGCCAAAGTAATTCGTCCCGAACGTCGGAGGTGAGAAATATTTTCCGATTGGTATCTCGTTCCATTCGGTCGCCAGAGTACCAGTTTCCCCTTTGTATCCGTGGAAAAAACCTTTTCGTCAGAAAATATCGTGTTCGCCCATTCTTCGTTCCAGTTTGAATGTGCACGGCAAAAAGCGAGTCTCGCTTCACGATTTGCCTCAGTTAGATATTCTTTCCGTGCCGGGCGCCGATTTTGGAGTCCACCTTCTCTTAATCGTTTCCTCACAGTGAGAGGACAACATCGCAAATTGAAAAGCGGTATCAGTTCCGTTGCACTGACGAACCCATTTTCTCTCACATTTCTGACGATCTCATCGTCTTGTGCAGCAGTTGTGACACGAGGCCGTCCACTGCGTCGAGTAGTTTGCAGTGTATTTAGCTCTCTCCATCGTTTTACGTATATTCGCACAGTATTCACCTGCACATACGCATAGACGAATCCATAAAATTCACCAAATACGTTCACCACACACTAATTCATTTTTTTTTCCTTCACTATGAGCCAAATCTTGGCTATTCGAGCACTTTTAACTACACTTACGTGAACTCCAATTAGCCTAGCAGTTTCAGCAAGTGAATGACCGGCTTCCACGAAGCCGACGATTCGACCCTTCGTATCCATAGATAAATCCTGCACGCCTAGCTTGCCCATCACTTGTCACTTTGGTTTCGTTGGTTCAGATTACTCAATTTTTTTCAATTGCGACGAAAATCGACATACACCATTTAATATGCAAATTCTGACTTACGGTCGGGCCAATCAAAAAAAAGAGTCCTTCCAGTCCAAGGGTCAGGTGGATTTCCCATACATCGTCAGATAATACAAAATGTTCCAGTGAATGTACCGGCCTTTGTAAGAAATTGCGCAAAATTTTCCCGATGTATGGGAAATCTACCTGACTCTTGGATTAGAAGGATTCTTTTTTCTGATTGGCCCGGCCGTAAGTCAAAATTCGCATATTATAATGGTGTGTATCGATTTTTGTCGCAATTGAAGAAAATTGAGTAATCTGAACAGAGGAAACCAATGCGACGAGTGATGGGTAAGCCAGGCGAACTAGATGTATCTATGGATACGAAGGGTGGATACGAAGATAATATCAAAAAGTAATCAATTGTTTCTTGAAATATGAGTATGATGTTATGTGATCTACTTACTTTAAGTATTCATGACTCTCGAATTATATTTAGTGGATAATTATTTTTTTATAAATGTGTAAGTTTTCATATTATTATATTTATGTATATGTTACAAATCATGTCTATCATAATTTATTTATATTTTATTGATATCGTGTTGTTATTTTCTACTATTCAGTTTTGATCTTGGATTTTTGTTTTCTTATTTAATAAAAAGATACAATGTTATCAAAATTTATAAACGGCCAAATGAGTTTCCCTGTGACTTAATTTCTCATTCAACGTAGATATACATTTAATAGAAAACCTGCAAGAATAATACCTGCAAGAAATCAAGAATTTGCTGTAATCGAAAATTCAGTAGATCACCTGAATCTGAATTGCGAATTTCGATCAGTTGGGTATCATATTTTTTAATAAAATTGCTTTAAACTTATGACATAAGTTACTCTTGGATGATATCAAAATCAAGTTCGAATTGAACTCTTTTTCACTAAAATAAATAAGTTTGAAATCAGCTGACAATATCTTCTATACGTATTTATCGACGACGTTTGACGAGTCGGCAGGCGGGAGGGCAAATCGGGCAGTTTACCTACTCAAAATAAAATAAGAAATACTTCCGAAATATCCACAGGTCGAGACGGCCCAGGCTAGCTAACCGATCGGCCGTAACGCATCGATGAGCTCAAGGAGCGGGGTATGCGGTGTGAAGGGCTTGCTCAACAGCGTAGACGCTAAAACGCGTGAGCCTGAATTTAGACCCTACAAGTACTTTATTGCCCAACTGTACATGTGTATGTGCCGTTACCCCCACCATACCACCCCCTCGGACAGCCTTAAGATATGTATATAGGTATCTTTCCAAAAAGGGTATATATATATAGGGGAGGGCGGGGCAAAATGGACTGGCAGGGCAAAATGAACCGCGGGGCAAAATGGACCGCTCAAAGAAGAAAAAAAAAACGATTGACGGTGAAAGAACTGGAGAATGAATATGAACTTTTTTTCCCCAAGGGGTCCATTTTCCCCCGCGGTTCATTTTGCCCCGCTGGTCCATTTTGCCCCATCTTCCCTTATATATCATACGAAAGAATTATATAATGCCAAAGGAATATGTGAAATATAAAATATGATATAAAATATCACAATCCACCATAAATCGAATATGGGCCCCACTATCCCACGTCTCTGGTATCAGGGTCCAGTTCCCCAAAACCCGGAGAGGTTTACTGAGAAACGGGGATTTTGGGGTTTCAAGAATTTATTCATATGGAAGCTACGACCGTAAGATAGTACAAATTGAATAAACTAACTAACCAAGAGCATATACCCAGTAAACGAACACGAATTGAAACGAATTGAGTAAGTCCAAAACAGAATTAACACGAATTAAATGGAATTTAAAAAAATTGCTAAGAATTGACACACAGGTCTTTTTAATTCCATCTAATTCGTATTAATACTGTTTTCCACATACTCAATTCCTTTTCGTTTACTGGGTATTGGATTCAATCTCAAATCCGTTTAGGTTTATTCGCGCCGGGCGGTTGTGGTTACGAGGCACTGCGGCATAGGGTGCCTAAACGCGCTTGGTTATGAAGGTCTACGCCGGTTAATGGTGGATTAGTTTTATCTATTAATTATTATATATTCGGAAACTAAGACAAAGGAAATATGAACCAGAACAGGATAACCAACCTAACGAATACAGAATGGTATAATCCCTAGAGGCCTGATGTAGATAGGTATGATAGTATACCTGTTGTTTATTGAAATAGGAAAACGGAGAAGGGTACTTTACGTTCTTTGAAGAGTGCGTTCGGATTACCCAATAATAATCCTAACGTGGTTGAGGAAGTTTACACCCTCCGTGTTCCTGCTCCCGACGTAGGTTTCACTATGACTGTTGACGATTATTGTTTTTGAATAGTTAATGGACAATAGAATTATGGCACTAATGTAGTTTATTATGAATCAAGTTTAGTTTAAGATTTAGACGAGGAGCAAGAGCTCTATTTGAATTATTATTATAATAGATTATTGAATTGAAATTTGAATTCACGAATATTATAAGTCCTCTTGGGCACAAACTTTAAGACACGTCACCCTGGCTCAATTCTAATATACGGACACACGTCTTTCCTTAATAAGGGTCGTCGAACGAATCCATCTTATTCAAGCTCTTGCTCCTACAGCTCCCTAATCTTACTTCGCCCCCATGGTCCTGAGGCCAGGGGACGTAGCCAACCAGGTTGCCCTTTTTCTAATTCCAATCGCTAATTGGTGGGGACAACAAGTACACATACTTGTTGCACTCCGCGACTGTTTTACGGCTTGGCTATAGTATACTCAACCTGACGTCAACGGCATAGGCCCTTACTCCAGGCAACTCTTGGGTCGGCTCTATAGAACCTCAGTCAAACAGAGCCTACAGTTTTGAGTCAACTGAACGGTGTCGTTTCGCACAGCGATACGTACGTGACTCAGCTCTGGACTCTTAGGTGGTACTTGAAACTAAGCGTGAAAAAAACTCCGTCTCCAGAGTTCCCATGAGCAACATGATCTCTGTTCTGGTTTGTAATGTACAGAAAGAACAGAAAAGTTAGTTAAAGAAACAGAAAGAAAAGGAAGTGCGCATAATCCCTAATATATATATGGTAACTTGAATAATACACTCGAACCTCCGCTATTTGACCACCCGCTATTTGACGAACTCCGCTATTTGACTATACTTGCCCTCTGCTATCTGATGGGCTTAACCCCCACTATTCGGCAGCGTTCCCCTTAACATCGGGGCCGTCAGTGACGCGGAGTGGCGGGAACTGGCTGCGCAGAAAACCGTCCACAAGGAGTAGGAGGCCCCTACTTTCGTCAAATAGCAGAAACGCTCGGTCCCGACTCGGTCAAATAGCGGAGGTCCGAGTGTAATTGGTTACGGACAATTGGGCCGTAACACATTAGTACGAAAGAAAGCAGTAGATTAAATAAACGAGCAATAATATTTTCTCGTAACGCAAATTTCGAACACGACTCTACCTATCGTTTGTTCGTATTTTAGGTTATCTGTCAGTCAGGTGAGGTTAGTCGTGTGCGATCCGATTTTCAATATTTATGTTTCTTGCCAAGCGCCGTCAAGCGGGAGCAGCAGGAACCAACATCTTATACGTAGAGTGGCATAGGAAACCTTCACTAGCGCTGCTGTTCGGCTTGCAAGTAAACCGGCTACAATTTCGGTACAGCTGTTGTGATCTCAACTAAATGTCGATACGGGTAGTGATCTCAACTGAATGTCGGTTCTTTTAGTTTTGAGTCACGTAGAATCGTCAATTCTCAGCCATTTCTCCATCAAATGACACGGGATTGGGCTCAAAGTGTGTGGTTTTTCATTGCGGAGTGGCTAAATGTCAGGAAAATGCGATTATCTACGGCAACAGTGAATAATCTCACGATTCACGTGGTCGGTACGTCAATCTGTAAAAATTTTCGTCGAATTTTGGAAAAGTGAAATAATCAGCCACTTTCTGCCACAATTGTGTGTAATCCCTCAAAATTTCATTGCGATCGATTCAGTAGTTCCGGAAAATTCACGATTTCCGTTTTCGAGGTTCTGACAAACGTTTCACTTCACCTCAATATCAAAATTAAGGGCTCACATTTAGTGAGGCTATTTTTTTATTCATTCTGAACCGATTCATGTACTCGGAGCGAAACATTTCGTCGATATTCAAAATAACTGTCAGTCTAATACACGTATACAAATTGATGATGCATGTGGTGTTATTGAACACGAAAAATTTTGATTGTTAATTTGTTGACCTATCTTTGTTAACATACAGGATTGGAATTTTGATCTTCGACTACCTATCACATCCGTCGGAATAATGATAAGTTAAGAATCACGTATCAAACCGTATGCCTCATCTCGAAGAGCCTGAAGTGCTTCTGAAATTCCATAGAAGAATAAGAGGGCACTGTGATTTCAATGAAATCTCTCACAGAAGTACGCCGTACTAGGATGTGATCATGACTATAAGCTGATGCGTACGATGATGATGACGACGGCGACGACGACGACGACAAAGACGAAAATGACGAAATGACGAAAATGACGAAAATTTCGACATAGACGAATTGACCACCCGGGGAAAAAAGATTATATAGAATTATATAGAATTTATATAAGAAAAATGGCCCGATATAATTATATATATTTATTATTATTGAGAGAAGGTATCAGCCGATACACTCAGTGAAATCATTGCTGTCAGATTATTAACTGTGTGACTTTTTGCCACCCCACGGAAATAACTACAGTTAACTCCAATTATTCTCTTGCTCATTTCGACCCTCGCTTCCTTGTGTGTCGGGCGCGCGCGTCGCTAGGGAAGGGGTAAAAATATCGAACGATCTGGCTGCACTGCATGTACACGATAGAGTCAAAGTGATGAGAAAGATGGCGACGATCCGTGGGCGAGCAAGGTGGTCGATCGGTATACGTCCACGGATAGGCTGCGATAGGCCCAGGTTCGATTCCCGGATCGTCCGTTATTTTTTCTCATCATATTATTCATTAATATATATTGTGACGTTGCACTTTGTGCAGACGTCTCAGGTTCAATAGCCGCGATAGAAAAAGAACACGGTCGGCAGGACACTACAGGAGCGGCAAAGACAGATCTAGGCAGGCTAATATTATTTCTAATTATTTGTATTATTTTGCATTCTTTTCCTATGAAAATTGTATTTCGCGTCTCGGCGTGACACGAGTCGGGCTACCACCGAGGGATGACCCCGAGAAAACTCTCGCAGAGGACGAGTAGCCGCAGTGGATGCCTTGATGACGGCGTAAAGGGCTGCAGCAGAGTCCCTGGTGCAACATGGCCTGCAACTAACGACTCCTCAGCCAGGTGCTGAACCACATTTCTCGTCTCGCAACTGAATGTCTTGCTAACAGCGTACAGGGCTGTAGGAAACTACATCGAAAGCCTCCTATTACCAAGACTTATCGGCAATGAACCGAACCAGCCTCCACCATCTACCGTTCCGACCTTTGACAAGCCGCTGTGTTGGCCTTGGAAGCTCACAGCGGAACCAGCTGAAGCAGCAACACTCTCACGAGGGAGATCCGAGTGGTCCACCGTGACGTCAATGGTGGAGTAAGGTGAAGGTCCGGTACAGGATCACCAAAACTCCAGCCAGATCCGGCAGTTAGGTAAACCTCTGGTGGGTGGACAACTGTGGTGTTTCTCTTCTCTGGCAAAGGACGGCGAATACCGCAAAAGGTGAACGGCAAGTGAAACTCCCCGCAAATTATTAGCGCGCAGACATCAGTCAGCTCCAGGAGAAAGAAGAATTCCTTAAAATCGGCAGCAGGATTCTAGCGCGTTGTCAACCACCTGTTCGCTAGATCCTCCCCTCTATGACCGATAACTAGGCCAATCACGGGCGAACGTGAGAATGTCCACATGATTCCGCAACACCTCGAGCCTAGGAAACCTACAGGATTCTCTCTCTTCTGCGTTCAACTGCCGACCGTGACACACACGCCTTACCGTACCGAGTCTTTCCTATATTCTAAATTCAACTTTACATTTTTAGATCTAATTCCATAGTCTAAATTTAAAAATTTAAGTGATAAGTGCTTTGAAGCTAATAATACAGCTGTGAGGTAAGCCTGTTTACTTTATTGTAAGGCCACGAGTTAATTTTCCTCAATATTATCGAGTACGATTATTTTATAGAGTATTTCGCTACGTAGGCGTTGGGCCACGAGGTTCCGTCTCGCTGTAGGTTTTCTTAGTCAAATCTTTCAATTATCGTCTCGTAATTGATTCTTTCCTAGTATTTCCATCAAATGGTAAATTAGCTCGTGACTGGTTGGCTGATTATTGCTCAGCTTGTTCCGAGGAGTATTCCTTGCTTAAGATATTGCTTTCGGGCTATTTCTATTTTCTATTCTTTATTCGCAATTTTGCTTGCGGACCTAGGAGTCCTATAATTGGCGGTTTAGCTGCTTATTTTGTAGTTTGCATGATGAAATATCCTTATCTGATCTGTCTCGCCTATCCTGTAGTATTGTGAACGCGGATGTAGCCGTGGGGACAATTAATCTCGTACCGTATATTTCGTACTACTATTCTGGAATACCTTTCTTTCTTTCACTGAGAATTTTCACGTTAAAATAAGTTAGCGAGTAAGTTATAGCGGCCTTCGGGTCCAGACTGATTGAGAATTAACATTTTTTTTCCTCCCGTTTCGAGAGAGTAAATTTTTTGTATTGTGTCGAGCCTTATATTTCTTCAACTTGTGAGATTATCTGGGAATTATTAAGTACCGTACCGTTCTTCGAGAGAAGGAATTATCATTAAATTAATTGATTGACAACAATTTGAATCTGTGTTATTCCTGAGCAAAATAATTTCACCTGGTTACCCATCCCCTCTACCCTCTGATTTTTATTCTGAACTAGCCGAGTAAATCCGTCGTAAATCTCTAGAAAATTTATCTCGTTTATTTATAACTGACGTGACAGCGTCTGGCGCCCAACGGAAAATTTGAGTATTTCTCCCTTTTGCATTCTTATATTATCGTATCGAAAAAAAAGAGATTAGCGCCGTAGGGTATCGCGAAGAGTTTGCCTCTATCTCTTTTCCCTAGTAGGCAAACGCGGCTACAATATATATTTATATATATTTGTATATGGGCGGTTCCACGTCAACTGTACCACTCCTGTCAGTCATAGTCAGCGATTCTACTGTAATTTGGTGATTATGCTAGTTTGGTATGGAAATGATTTCTGACCAAAGGATTTCGCGAAATTCGACAAACTATAGAAGTTGCCCAATTCGAAACTTTTTGATCGTCAATTCTTTGAAAATTCATATCTCTCCAACCACTTATCGGATCGGGAATTTTCAGCCACGGAGTGACGTGAAAAAGTGTGCAGTTTGATGAAAAAAATACATCAATAATAGAGGTGAAAAATTTAGCTTCGATTATGCAATAGAATGTTAATAATTGATTTTCAATCATGTTCTCTCACATCCCAAAATTCGAAAAAAATACAGGTTACTCCTTCCAAGATTATTTCCAATTTCGGCCATCACAAAGTTTGGAGTCGAATCTAGTTCGCGCGATATTAATTGTCGAAGTCCGCCATGTGCTCGCTCGCCGCGCGGTGTAGCCAGCGTAAAATACCCAGAATGCAGAATTTCATTGAAGTGCGTAACTGCAACATGTTTTATAGCGTTCATTGTTTCATTGTTGAGTTGCATCTCTCTGAAGCAATCGGTGCGCAAACTCACGTCTCAACGCAAACTTCTACGTGGCACACGGGGAGCAGGAATTTTTCTTCAAAAAATCCTTTCCGTGTCAAAGTTAGGAAATTTTCTTGGCTTCAAAACCCTTTCTGCGAAAACTTCGTTCGATTTTGTTTCGCAGAGCTACGTCCATTTCAAGCGAACTACTCGAAAAAATGTTCAAATCACCATAACTTCCGACAGAGTCATGGTAGAACAATATTCTACACACCGATTTTTAGGTAATTTCATCTCCTTCAAGATGCTCGTATCAAATTAATTTTTCTCCCAATTTTGAAGGGTTCAGCTCACTTTTACCACAGAAGTGCATAGGTTAAAATGCTTTTAAAATTAGGGTTAAATCCGACCCCCAAAACTCTATTCAAACTTATCGGAAATTGAAAACTGCTATGATTTTCGAAAAGCTCAAGCTCTTCTCTTCCAAATTCTCTAGCTGTCGATCTCCGTACGATTTTTTTTCGCCGAGTTACGACAGTTTGAAGTATACTACTGCAAAAGATCTTCAATTTGCTATAACTTCTGAACATTTTATGGTAGAACAATTTCTTGCGGACCATTTTGGACGTGCTCCAGGTGCTTTATCATCAGATCAAACTTTAATTCGAAATTTCCAAAAATTTGAAACTCCTTCCGATCTGTGTATGAATGCTTCCCGCTTTTGGCGTTACCCAGGATCAACGACGTTGACGTAGCGGGAATCAGATCCCTTCGAGGTGTTTATTTTCAGTGATTCCCCTTGCCTCTCACTTTCGGGGTGCTTGCTTCAAGTGGTGGTAAATGCGTGGAACATCATACCACAGGCACGCATACGACGGTGCATTAACATGCGCGAAAGACTTCAAGAAGTCGTGAGAAACCGCGGAGGTAACACGCGGTTTTAGCAGACATCTTATCGCGCACGTAAGAGGCAAGGGGACTCACGTGAAACAAGCACCCCGAAAGTGAGAGGCAATGGGGCTCACTTGAAGCAAGCACCCCGAAAGTGAGAGGCAAGGGAAATCACTGAAAACAAACACCTCGAAGGGATCTGATTCCCGCTACGTCCACGTCGTTGATCCTGGGTAACGCCAAAAGCGGGAAGCATTCATACACAGATCGGAAGAAGTTTCAAATTTTTGGAAATTTCGAATTAAAGTTTGATCTGATGATAAAGCACCTGGAGCACGTCCAAAATGGTCCGCAAGAAATTGTTCTACCATAAAATGTTCAGAAGTTATAGCAAATTGAAGATCTTTTGCAGTAGTCTACTTCAAACTGTCGTAACTCGGCGAAAAAAAATCGCACGGAGATCGACAGCTAGCGAATTCGAAAGAGAAGAGCTTGAGCTTTTTGGAAATCATAGCAGTTTTCAATTTCCGATAAGTTTGAATATAGTTTTGGGGGTCGGATTTAACCCTAATTTTGAATGCATTTTAACCTCTGCACTTCTGTGGTAAAAGTGAGCTGAACCCTTTAAAATTGAGAGGAAAATTAATTTGATACGAGCATCTTGAAGGAGATGAAATTACCTAAAAATCGGTGTGTAGAATATTGTTCTACCATGACTCTGTCGGAAGTTATGGAGATTTGAACATTTTTTCGAGTAGTTCGCTTGAAATGGACGTAGCTCTGCGAAACAAAATTGTACGAAGATTTTGAAAAAAGGGTTTTGAAGCCAAGAAAATTTTCTAACTTTGACACGGAATGGATATCTTGACGAAAAATTCCTGCTCCCCGTGTGCTACGTTGAAGTTTGCGTTGAGACGTGAATTTGCGCACCGATTGCTTCAGAGAGATACAACTTAACAATGAAACGGAATAAAAAATATCCATTTAACAGGCATAAAAGAAGACACTTTAAGCTTCAATTTGCACTCCACAAATTCCGAATATGATATCCAGATCAAAAGTTACAGTCGTTTTAAAATTCATCATTTTTCGACTCGTGATCAGGTGCTGCTTTAATTCTTTTGAGGAGTGTATTTCAGCGCTATCCAGGATGTACCACGAGGAGGTAAAGTCTTAACATCCCATGTGTCAACGTGTGTGTGTGTAATGCGTGCGTATGAGGGTGTGCGTATGTATGTGTGTCGGCCCTCGCGTGTTGGCCCTCGAGAGTGGCGGGAAGCTGGCGCCCTTCGCTCACCCCGCGAGTCTCCGCGGGCTACTTTGTCCACAATCGGCGTGTTGCCCATCACTGGTGTACGGCAATTGATTCAACAATGCCTGATTTCACTCCCAATGAAATAGTTGACATGCTCCTCATTTCAGGTAGATTTTGGGTGGCAATTATGCTCAGGCAGAAAGGTTGTATCGACGCGAATATCCCCGTCGTCGTCACCCCTCCCGTAGGACAGCCCTGTCCTCGAACAGCGAGCGAGAAGAGGTCGAATAATCCGCCAACGCCGACGTCAATCAGACGTGGCCAATGATTTTGATGGCCCGCATGCGGCTCGAAACATGGCTATTTTGGTTATGATTGTACTTCATCCTCACTTGAGCGTTCGAGTGATCTCGGGACGACTGGGTTTTCCAAGGTCCACAGTGCACCGTGTATTGAGAGGTGCGAAACTTCTCCGGTACCGAATACAGTTCCACAAAGCTAGGCCCAATCCTGATCCGTTCCGAAGGATGGTGTTTCGTCGGTGGGCATTCAGACGAATCGGTCGATTCCGAGAGTTCTTCAGGCTTGTTGTGTTCAGTGACGAATCCACATTCAACAACCGAGGTCAGGTAAATCGATGGAACTTCCGGTATTGGGCTGATCAGAATCCACATTGGGTAAGACAGATCGATCACCAGCGTCAGTGGAGTTTGAATGTTTGGCGTGGCATCATTAACGGGCAAATAATAGTTCCGCACTTCTTTGGCGGAAACTTGACCGCTGCCCGTTATCTCGATTTTCTGCGAAATAATTTGCCCATTCTGCTAGAAGATCTTGATTTGGATACACGTCTGCGGATGTGGTTTCAGCAGGACGGTGCTCCCGCTCACTGGGCTCACGTTGTCCGAGATCATCTGAATGACACATTCGGTCGACACTGGATTGGTCGGGATGGTCCTGTCCATTGGCCTCCAAGGTCACCTGATCTTACCTCTTCTGATTTTTTTCTGTGGGGCTACCTTAAAGACACTGTCTACCGTGAAGTTCCTACGACGCGAGAGAATATGATTGAACGAATCAGAGCAGCCTGCCGGGCGATCCCAAGAGAAGTTCTACTAAGAACAGTTGACGGTTTTGAGAGAAGAGCTCAGGCATGTTTAAACATGAATGGTGGGATATTCGAACACCTTTAAGAAGGGTTCGAAGTTTTGCGCGCCTGCAAGAATGCACGAACACACACACATACGCACACCCTCATACGCACGCATTACACACACGGACATCTACACATGGGATGTTAAGACTTTACCTCCTCGTGGTACATCCTGGATAGCGCTGAAATAGTCAAAAATTGCGTTGTAACTCAAAAATTACGGACTTCAACCGAAGAACGGTCATGCAAAAGTTGTTAGTTTTGATGTGATGAATTTTTTGGTAGAAGAAAAAAGTCATGTTCCCATTAAAAAAAAAACAAGTCTGCCATCGTAGCGCCGCCATTTTGAATTTGAGACTGAAAATAATTTTTTTTCGAACGTCCCCCTTCGAACCCTAGAAGTTTCACTCGAGTTAATTTTCGATCAGAGCAGTCTTTTTCGAGATACTTTAAAATGGGACACCCGGTATATGGGGAATTCCACGCCAACTTGACCAATGAATTTCCCTCACCATTTTCGATTTGCTTGAAAAAAAAATCTATACTTGTCCAAGTACTAAAGCGGCCCCCTGAATTTTTTCAGATTTTTTGATCGACCCGGATTTTTTTTCATAAATTTTCAAACTATCATATATTTCGACACTTTTCAAAAATCTCAAAAAATTCTCAAAAATCTCATGTTCCACTACGAACATCACGCTACTAAGTCCATGATGGCGCAAATTTTTCTTCTATTTTTTTTCAACGTTTTTAATATAAACCTTTATGGAAAAACTTGATAAAAATGTTAAAAACGGTGGAAAACAAAAAAAAATCGCATCATCATGGGATTAGTGGCGTAATATTCGTAGTGAATCATAAGATTTTGAAGAATTTTTTGAAATTTTCGAAAAAAGGGGAAGTATGTGGTAGTTTGAAAATTGATGAAACAAAAAACGGTTCGATCAAAAAATCTGAAAAATTCAGTGGACCGTTTTAGTACTTGGACAAGTGAAGATTTTTTTTTTAAGCAAATCGAAAATGGTGAGGGAAATTCATTGATTAAGTTGGCGTGGAATTCCCCATATAGAAAGAAAGGGAATAAAATAAGTTCTTAAGATTACAGTTATTTACCAGCTAGAATCGCGCTAACACATGGTGTGTAGTTTCCTCGTTGACCGGGAGGATAATTTTTTGGTCAGACAACTATGATAGGTCGCCATTACTAGTCAGATGTGTGATGCAGGTAATGTACGACCTCTGCTGAGACAATGCAGAGTCCGCGGAAGGCTAGGTGCGAGATGTAGGTTGTGTGAATGACATCACTGTTGATTACCTGTGAGACAAGGTAGTGTATTCACCGCTTGTGTTGTGGCTCTTCTTTCGAAATTGTTGGATAGGATGTCCGTGTATAGATGGCTGAGGTTTTCTATGTCAGTTCTTTTGTTGACTGTGTTGTGTTGTGATATGTGAATCATTTCTTTTATTAGCCTTTTGTGGTGATTCGACTTTCTGTCGATGATTTCAACATCGTCAAAATTGAAGCGATGGCCCAGTTTCAGGGAGTGAAGAGCAAGAGCTGACTTGTCCGGATCCTGCGACTTGATGTCTGATTTGTGATTAGACATTTGCTTTTTCAGATGTTGAGAAGATTGGCCAATGTAGCATTGGTCACAGTCTCGGCAATTCAGTTTGTATACCGTGTTGGTCTGGTGAGCAGTGGGAGTCTTGGACTTCAGTTTGGTGAAGAGCTTATTCAAGCTGTTTGACACTTTGTAGCACACTTTAACGCCTTTTTTTGAGACTGTGTGTTTGATCTTTTCTGACGAACCCTTTACGAACGGAATTGAGACTGCGATCTTGTCATTATCATTGATGTCTAGTTGGTTCCATTTTATGCTGTTGTAGTGATGATGCACTTTTTTCGATTGGATCGAACGGATGACATCTTCAGGATAACCGTTAGTTCTGAGAGTGTTTTGAACGATTTTCAAGTTAGCTTTTCTAAACCTGATATCTGAAAGACCGATACTTCTGCAGAAGAGCGCTATAGCCGCACTGTTTTTTATGTTGAGACGGGTGCTGTGTGAGACGGGTAATGGCTCTGGTGGTATTTCGTTTTTCCTACGATGTTGGATAGGATTCCTGTGCATTTTTAGGTATCGGTCTATTTATTAGATTAACCTCTTGGAGTTTGATGAGTATCGTGTTGTTACTATTCTTGATTGAGTTGGAAGTTTTGTTATAGCTAGCAATGTCAAGGTTGAATTTGTCAATTCTGGACAATGATTAATTTACAGAATGAACCTGGACAATTAAGTGATCTAATGTTGTAGTGAGGTTGTTGATGGTACGGTAATTTTCCAAATGAGACAAAAGCCTTGTGACAGACTTATCGAATCTCAGAACTACCAAGGAGTTCCTAAAGACACAGGACAACATCGTTGTAACCAAAGCGGACAAAGGCAACACTACTGTAACGATCCCAGAAGGATCTCACCATCAACAGCCAACCATCCCCTTAATTATAACATATATTCATGATTACCATTTCCACTAAAATAAGAACCTTAGCATAAGACAACATCATATATTAAAACTATAAAATTATATTATTTTATAATAAACTACGGTATTGATGACTGACCAGCCATGCTAATCTTGAACTCTAACTGTGAACCAAAACAATAGTCTTGGACTACGGATATCAAATTCACTATCCCAAAACACCACATGCACTACCTAAAAATCGCAACGGACAGTCAGTTATCAAAACCGCGAAACATAACATAAGCAAACTCAGAAAACAAAACAAGTCACTCTCCATGGTCCGCACTATGCGAATATAAGCAGCCTCCCTAAAAGAATCGACACACACGTCAATTAGCTAGAGTCAGAGCTCAACCTTTGAAGAGTTCAGACATCAAATACAAAGTCAATTTACAATTTTCCAAGTCAAGTAAACTTCAAGTCTGGCCGCGTCCAGCTCCTAAATCTTTCTACTAAATTCACCGCTTAAAAGGACCAGCCAGTGCTCTGAGTTTGCTTAAAACCCATTTATCAGTTCAACAATTTAACAATTTCTAAAAGGTGTAAATTACCATCCAATATCTTGAATAAACCATATAAATATTTCATATATATATATATATATATATATATTATAAACAAAGTTATTCTAACATCACCTCATCGTAAGTTCTAAACATTCTTCTTAATCACAGCTCTATAATACTTCACCATTCTTACCATCTCGTTGAGCCAAAGCCCCGACAGGCGAAAGTTGAAAATATAATAGTACAGAACTATCGCCAAGCCAGGCTCTAGCAATATAAGAGTTTTCGTTAGAATAAATCCAATCACTCCACATTTCTGAAATAAGCCAAAATCATACAACGGGCAAAGAATAACAGTAATAAGCCTAAAACCGGCTAATACTAGTAGAGTCATTGCCACAATTGATTCCAGGCTAATTCAGAAATTCCTACCTTAAATATTAAAACCCAAATCCCTTACAATAAAGGCGATGTGCTAATCAAGGAACTCGCCATAACCTTATTCCTCCTCTATAGATGAATAATGGAGTTGTGATTAAAAAGAAGAGAAAGAATAGACGCGGCGGTAAGGCCGTTAAAGCTCGAATTGCAAGGGCAAAACAAAGAGATAAGGAACGTGTCGAAACAGCGTTAGTAAATACAGAACTAAAAAGTGATTCAGAGACAATTATCGATCACCCTGGTGCATATTCCCCAATTTTCCGATTTCGAAAACTATCCTCCCAGAAGCCCGTCATCTGGACCTTGGGACCATATTCACGAACAGACTCACGAACCTACCGACCAAACCCCCAGATTTACCACTACTCAACACCTAGCAGATTACCAGAACGGGGTCTGTATAGTGGAAACGATCGAAACTACCCATTCGACCAGAAGGTATAACGTTCCTGAAGATCACCCAGCTTCACGATATTATACCCCTACACCCTCTACGCACAAAATTGTGGAGATAATCGATTTGGACTAAACAAAACTCAGCGAAATAGTAAGTATCTATTACTTTGTCCCAATAAAATTACGCGTATAAGACTCTTTTCTTCTGACACAAAATTAACCTTGTCATAAGCCCATCTGGCACATGACACTACAGTCATCATGCACAAAGACGAGTACGACAAAGAAGCTTTCGACATTTTGAATGACACGGAAACTTACTACCCGTGCAGGGATTTGACCAACAGAATCGAAAAACAAGTGAACGACCTAATCAACAACATGACAAAGAAATCTTACATATCGAACTCTTATGCCAAAAACCTGAAGTCTCACAATTCACTCCCACCTGAACTGTATTTTTTGCCCAAGATCCATAAAACTGGGGTGCCTCTCAGGCCAATTGTTTCCAACATTGATGTACCAACCTTCAAACTATCCAAACTTTTCACAGGAATCCTATCCAACATCGTAGGAAAAACAAAATACCATGTTAAGGACTCCTGGTCCTTCGCCAGAGACATAAAAGGCGCTGGTACCAAAAGATCACGTACTACTGTCCCTGGATGTGAAGTCCTCATTCACCAACATTCCCACAGATTTGGCCATCTCGGTAGTGGATAAAAAATGGGCGTTGATCGAACAACACACACAAATCGGCCAACAGAAATTCATTCACGCGGTCAAACCTTGCCTCAATTCCACCTATTTCTCACATAATGACACATTCTACCAACAGGTGTTCGGTGTGGCTATGGGGTCTCCAATCAACCCAACCATAGCGAACCCAGTGATGGAAAACCTAGAACAAGAAATCATCAATGCCCTTCCGTTTGAATTACCATTCTACGTCAGATATGTCGATGATATTCTAACTTGCACTCACAAGGATAACGCGGATTTTTTGGTTCACGCTTTTAACAGCTTCCACGATAGGTTAAAATTCACGCATGAAATGGAAGTGAATCAACAAATTAGCTTCCTGGATATGTGGGTGATCAATGATAATGGTAAGATAATCACCAATTGATTCAGAAAGGAAACGTGGTCTGGTCGGTATATCAACTACACGTCACAGCACCCGTCTCAGCATAAAAAACAGTGCGGCTATAGCGCTCTTCTACAGAAGCATCGGTCTTTCAGATATCAGGTTTAGAAAAGCTAACTTAAAAATCGTCCAAAACACTCTCAGAACTAACGGTTATCCCGAAGATGTCATCCGTTCGATCCAATCGAAAAGAGTGCATCATCACTACAACAGCATAAAATGGAACCAACTAGACATCAATGATGATGACAAGATCGCAGTCTCAATTCCGTTCGTAAAGGGTTCGTCAGAAAAGATCAAACACACAGTCTCAAAAGAAGGTGTTAAAATGTGCTACAAAGTGTCAAACAGCTTGAATAAGCTCTTCACCAAACTAAAGTCCAAGACTCCCACTGCTCACCAGACCAACACGGTATACAAACTGAATTGCCGAGACTGTGACCAATGCTACATTGGCCAATCTTCTCAACATCTGAAAAAGCAAATGTCTAATCACAAATCAGACATCAAGTCGCAGGATCCGGACAAGTCAGCTCTTGCTCTTCACTCCCTGAAACTGGGCCATCGCTTTAATTTTGACGATGTTGAAATCATCGACAGAAAGTCGAATCACCACAAAAGGCTAATAAAAGAAATGATTCACATATCACAACACAACACAGTCAACAAAAGAACTGACATAGAAAACCTCAGCCATCTATATACGGACATCCTATCCAACAATTTCGAAAGAAGAGCCACAACACAAGCGGTGAATACACTACCTTGTCTCACAGGTAATCAACAGTGACGTCATTCACACAACCTACATCTCGCACCTAGCTTATCGCGGACTCTGCATTGTCTCAGCAGAGGTCGTACATTACCTGCATCCCACATCTGACTAGTCATGGCGACCTATCATAGTTGTCTGACCAAAAAATTATCCTCCCGGTCAACGAGGAAACTACACACCATGTGTTAGCGCGATCCTAGCTGGTAAATAACTGTAATATTAAAAACTTATTTAATTCCCTTTCTTTCTTCATGGGACATTCCATGCCAACTCGACCAGCCCGTGACCTCGACGTCTCCAATTTGGTCCGCAATTTTTTATATGGTTAGTCTACCTCAAAAAGACACTCCAGATTTTTTTCAGATTTTTTCTATCATTAGGTTATTTTCAAATCGACTCAAAAGATAAAAAAAAAACGCCACTTCCAAAAAATATGAAAAAATTCGCAAAATTTCTAAAAAACATAACGAATTTTTTCAAATTTATTTCAAAATGAAGAAATCGATAGGTAGGCTAAAAATAGACATTTTTTATTTTTTTTTGTTCAGAATATAATTCACATGAAAATACGAAGTCAGATATAAGGAATGAATTTTTTTCGATATTCTTTCTACATGTTTTTTGCGCGCTGAATTCGAATACGAAGATGGTTTTTACGTATCATGATTTTACAGCTATTCGAATCATTCTTCGATTGGAATGGATGGAGATATCGAAAAAAGTTTCGAACAAAAAATATTCCTCGATAAAATTAGCACTAATGTTGTTATATGAATTTTTTTCGAATCTCCATTTTTTAAGAAGATATTCCATGATTTGTGTGAAATGAAGTGAATGAGGGGATTTTGTTGTATCGGACAGAGCCTTGTTAGCACAATCTCGGACACTATATGGGATATGCATTGTTGACAATCTGACTTCTTATTTTCATGTGAATTATATTCTAAATTTGAAAAAAAAAAATGCATATTCTTAGCCTACCTATCGATTTCTCCATTTTGAAATAAATTTGAAAGAATTCGTTTTGTTTTTTAGAAACTTTGTGAATTTTTTCATATTTTTTGGAAGTGGCGTTTTTTTTTTTACCTTTTGAGTCGATTTAAAAATAACCCTATAATAGAAAAAATTTGAAAAAAATCTGGAGTCTCTTTTTGAGGTAGATTAACCATACAAAAAATCGCGGATCAAATCGGAGACGTCGAGGTCACGGGCTGGTCGAGTTGGAATGGAATGCCCCATATACAGCGTGAATTCCTTTCTTTTAGACAGGTGCAATTCACCTGAGTTTCCAGTGCGCATGCGCAAGCTCTGAAAGCAAGCAATTTTGCAGTGCGGCCAACCGTCGAAAGTATGATATTTATACATGACAGATCGCCGCGATGTATCTAACCCCAAATATTTCGACTTTGGCTCGACTCGGTCATTTTTTATTCGTGGTTGTTAATTAAATACTGAAAAAGTCTCAGAAAGAGCGTAGTTTAGTTGTAAAAACCTCAAAATGACACTAAATGTTTAATGTATTGCAGGTGCTGTCAGTTTTTCCTCGCTTTTACACAATATCTGAAAGTTATCTTCATACTGTGATGATTTTTCAGGCTACGAATACGCTTCAGGCATTTCTTGCAATCCTTATATCCAAGTGATGGTTGCGGTTGATTATATCATCGTCGATACTTACAGAGCGATGAATCCTCTTAAGGTTAATCAAACACCTTGGTTTTCCCTGGCCGTATCAACAACTTACAAACCACACTCGGCGTAGCGTCTGATTTCTTTGCAAATAAAAGAACTTAATCTCTTCTTGCTTTATAACTCGTTCAGAAGTGAGCATATGATAGCTGTTACTGATCGTGAACCCTGTGGTCACTGCCAGGGTCGTCATTGACCCCACGCCACCTGTTAACTGACAGGACTGTGGAAAAAAGTATCGATCAGAAGGTTCAACCAGCCACGTCTATGTCCAACCTGTGCAGCTTTTACTCTCAGTTGCTCAATTCCTTGTCTCCATAATATAACGTAGAACTGTGTACGATGAAAAGTCATTAGAATCTAGATTACCATTTTGGAGCAATCTCACCGGCATGGGCTAACCAGTGAGAAGGTATGTGACGTCTCTGGTCATTCAATTTTTGTCTCACAACAAGTGAAAGATACGAATCAGTCTAAATATCATATCAAACAAAAAATATGACTCTTTGTGTCGCTTTTAGTCCTAATTTTAATTTTTTCAAAGCCTGAATGTATACTATATCCCCCATTGTCACAACTCGAGAGGTTTCAAAAACTAATACAAAATAATAACCATCATAATTTATGTGCTTGTATTTTATTGATAATTATTGATGAAATGTGAAGCGCCTCGCATAAAGCCGTAGGATTATTATAAAAGTTATGATGCGAAGCATCGTCAGTCTGGAAATATAAGAATAATATTGATGATTGAAGTGATTGCATTAGATGCGAATCACGTCGCTCAAGTCGGAGGCTAATGTGCATGTTATGATGGTGTCACGGGAGGTCTTATGCATGGTGGAAAATATAATAGGATGATGTGAGCTGAAAACTGGGAACTGGGAACTGGTGTTGCTTCACTTTAGGGATGAGCATCGAAAGAAAAATATCGATATCAATATCAAAAGATACATCGAGAGATTAGTATCGATGTTACGATAATATCGGAAACAAAATATCGATATTTGCTAATATCGATATTCTTCCTGATGCCGGGTCTACACACTATGATTATGATCGGGTAATTGTCCAATCACTGAATTTCCACAACAGAAGGGACCAGTCAGTTAACAGATTTAATTTAATCGTACTAACATAATCATCAGGTGTAGACACAGCATGACCGATTTCAATGAGGTCATGAAAACTATACGTAATGGACACAAATCATTAAAAAAAAAACTAATTAATTCGTCTCCTATGAGCAGAATTTTATTATAATTGGCATGGTTGCAAGTTTTCCTCATTATAATCATAAAACAGACAATTAATATGAAAATCACCCATTTTATAGTCAAGTATTTAATAGGTTTTGAATATCGATATCGAAATTCAAATATCGATATTTTTCAAATATTATCGAAATAATGATATCGATGTTAGAATATCGAATATCGCAGAGAAAATATCGATATTTCCGAAATATCGATGTACGATGCTCATCCCTACTTCACTTGGATGGTCTTCGTATTCTGCAAATTTCAAAAAAGTAAGTCAGTTTTTGATAGTAATCACATTACTGATGATTGATTGTAATTTTGTCATCTCATTCTCAAGCTGACAGATAGCCTTGCCACATTTAAGTGACAACTATAAAACTTACATCAACTGGAAACTGGGAACTGGGAAGCAGAAAGTGGAAATTTGGAATTGGGAGCTGCCGATTTATATCCGAATTCTGAAAATTTGAAGAAAGATAGTCAGTTTTTGATAGCAATCAAATTACTAATAATTAATTTTAATTATCTTAACAAACATCAGCATATGCAAATTTGTATCTCACAGTGAAGGAATTTTTCAAAGTGTTTGCCTCCGACTGCAGAACAATAGCCCAGCCTATGGTAGAACGCGTCCACAGCATTCTGTGTCTGGGCTGGGCTAATGCTCGCCAAAGCCTCTCTTATTCGAACCTTTAACTCTGGTATGTCACGTATTTGTCTTTTATATAGCTGATTTTTTACATGCCCCCAGAGAAAATAGTCACAGGGGGTGAGGTCCGGCGAGCGTGCAGGCCAAGCTATAGGGCCAAATCTTCCGATCCACCTTCCCGGGAATCGTTCATCCAAGTACTGTCGCACTATAACAGCCGAATGCGCGGGTGCCCCATCCTGTTGGTAAAAAAGAGGCTCCCCCTGTTTTTTGAGAATAATGTGCTTATGAGAGAACATTAGAGTGCTTGGCAAGTTGTAGAGTAATCTGAAGTATTAATAGTACTTTTGAATTAGTTTGAATCACTAATAAATAAAAGTAGGTATTAGATTCCGTGAAGTTGATGTTTGTAATTGCTGAAAACTATTTAATTTAAGAATCAATTACATTGTTTTCCAGTGCTCGAATTCGCGGCATCATTTGATTTCTCAGAAGTACCAGGTACTCCGCTGCTCTCAGGTTTCCGTCGATAAATATTGGCTCAAGAACCACGTTGCCATACAGGCCACACCATACGTTAACCTTCTGCAGCGACTGGGTTTTTACCGCAACGGACCTGAAGGGGTTGAAGGCCTTCCGTATCCGAAGGTTCTGACGGTTTGGAGTACCGTACAACTGCACGGTGCTCTTATCAGTAAACAGTATTCTGCGAGTCAGACCATTATCTGCGTGGATCCTTTCGATCATCTCCTCGCAGAATACCATTCTCTGGAACCGATCATCTGCCGTCAGGTGCTGCTCTGTGTGGTACTTATAAGACCTCTGATGCATCTTATGCAGGATGAAATTCTGTACCGTCGACTGGGCCAACCCAAGTTCGTGCGCCACAACACTAGTGCTGACTTCGTCGTCCTCCTCGTACATCAGAAGGATATCCATCTGATTCTCCTCGCTCAGTTGGCGTGTTGGGCGAGGGCAGACGACATTCGGCACTTTCACTGCCCCAGTTTCAACCAGCTGTTTTATTGCGTACCATAGATATAAGGTTAGTAGATTGGACAAGATCGCCTTTGAAAACAGTGTCGCACCATGAATGTTGGCGGCGCTGCCATCGAAAAGAGTTTTTTCGTGTATTTCACTTCAGAACTCTGTTTTATCAACAGGATTGCGTTCTGGCAAATGATCTGCACACATTGATCGATAATATAGATTTTAATTTTATTCACAGATTTTTAATATCTGCGCATTATCCAGTGCTACCTCACAACTTAAAATGTTACGATTTGTAGCATAGTATGAGCTAAATAATAGCTAAGAGCTGCGGCATATGCGGTTACCCTCAAAATAATACATATGGGGCATTCCATGCCAAATCGACCTGGTCCTGACCCTCGACCTCTCAGATCTGGTCCGCGATTTTTTATATCATTCTTCAGATTTTTCAAAATAAATTTGAGTGCGTTATGAATTTTCAAAGTTTTTTTTTCAACACCTCGATGGCCGTGATCAAAAAATCTGAAAAAATTCTCAAAAATTCTGTGTCAGAAATGAAATTTTTTTCACTAAACTCATCGTGTTTGGACTTTTGCTTCAATCTGTTGTTTTTGGTTGAAAAATCTTCATTTCTGACACAGAAGTTTTTAGCATTTTTTCAGATTTTTCGATCACAGCCATCGAGGTGTGGAGAAAAAAGACTTTGAAAATTCATAACGCACTCAAATTTATTTTGACAGATCCGAAAAAATTGTGATCGCTATTGAGAGTCAGAAGAATGATATAAAAAATCGTGGACCAGATCTGAAAGATCGAGGGTTAGGACCAGGTCGATTTGGCATGGAATGCCCACCAATGTGAGTCCACCAATTACCTATGAACGATTCGTGGCGAAAATCTCGATTTGTCTGCAATTTTGATATTTGATATAATATTATACAGGGTGATTCAGAATTTGTGACGAATCTCTTGAGGGGTTAACCCTTGTCAAAATTTGGATCGGAAGTTCCTCTGCCATTTTTGCGAAAGTCCATTTTTTTCCTTGGGACCCTAACACATTTTTCCACCATCTTCAACCAAATAAGAAACTTTCACCGAGAAATCTCTTTGATATTGAAAAAAAAAAACTCATTGGCATCATTTCAGATTCTTTCAAATTGACAAATGATATGAAAACCAAAAAAAAAAAAAATTGTTGAAAAAATCTTTTTTCGGAAAAAAAGATTCTAAGGAAAAACATCACTATTCGGAAAAATGGCTGAGGAACTTTCAATCCCAATTTTGATGGAGATTAACCCCTCGAGAGATTAGTCACGAATTCTAAATCACCCTGTATAATAGTATACAGGGTGATTCAGTTTGACCGGACTATAGTAAATGCGCATATTCCTTGTCGAATTCTAAGACTAAAGTTCCTTAGCGAAGAATTCCGGAGACCAACGGTGTCCGAGTTAATAAATATCTTAATTCGGCTACGAAGTATCTTTTTCACCAATAAAACTGGATAACGGGTGTTAATTTTCACTTTGACAATTCCGTTTTCAATCTTTGGCAGTCAGGTCGTCCGTTCCTTAGTTTTCGGTTGCCTAGGTCCACCGTTTCTTAGTTTTTTTCTCTCAATTTTTCAATTTTTCGATTTTTCACTAAGGAACTTTAGTCTTATAATTCAACAAGGAATATGCCCATTCAATGTGGTCCGGTCAAACTGAATCACCCTGTATACTTTGATGTAAAAATCCCCCAAGTTTCAGACCCCAAAGCCGTTCACCATGGATATAGTTCACTTTTACATTCGAATTCTTATCGTGCCCGTATCATGGAAAAAAAATTATCCAACATGTTTTTTGAGTGAAAACAAAAAATTAATTCTTTGAAAAAGACATGATTATCACCCTGTCAGCATAAAAAAAATGATATAATCCGCTAGCCTAACGGAGCACATTGCATTTGTTGTGTACCTATACATTGTATATAGCTGTAGTATAATGTCAGCGCGTCGTAAGTCTGAAAATCGGAATTCACAATTAGACCACGTGGTGTTTTTTGTTGATAAGAAATTTGGCATTTTACCAGCAGAATATTCAGATGATTCGAGCACACGGGTAAAATTTTTGACTTTATCGATAAATGTTCTATTTTACCACCAAATATAGAGAGCAGCATTCGTTGTCACTATTATTTTGTGACATACTGCTATATGACTCCGAATTTCCGGAACTTGTCCAATCTACTAACCTTATATCTATGTGCGTACTGTATAGTTCCGAACGCTGGTATCGGTCGGTCAGCGAATTCCGCCGCGAAATGGTCGCGAATCTCACGAACGGTCAAGCCATGCCAGGACTGGCGTAACCACGATAGCTTTTCTTGCACCGTATACATGACCATTATTATTTATTACAAATATCAATATCAACACAAAAAAAAGAGCACCCCCAAAACGATGAATAATATAAAATAAAGAACTGAATTTAACGTAAACAGTGAACCAAACAAGATAACAAAGAGCAATATAAAAGAATAGATGAATGAAAACACGTAAATGAATGCGATAATGAAAAACAAGAATAAAATAACAATAAATTAATGAATCCACCCAAAACTATCTGTGATATTCTTATTGAATATTTAATTGACACCAAGTACAAGACTCCATGGAAGCTTACACGATAATGAGATGAATCATTGTTTATAAATTTGTTGATAAGTTAGTGAAACAAGCGTTGGTTGCTAAGTAAATAAAAATTGACAATCCACGTGAGGCATGGAGCTTGATCGTTCTATCATTCATCGCATGAATAAATTATTATTTGTTCGAAGGCAAACACTTTGAAAAATTCCTACACTGTGAGATACAAATTTGCATATGCTGATGTTTGTTAAGATAATTAAAATTAATTATCAGTAATTTGATTGCTATCAAAAACTGGCTAATTGAGTAGTGACTCTATCGTTCGTATACCTATTAATTCATACTATATGAGAATTTATCGGACGAGACGAACCAAATTTTTGAATTAAGTCTTTTAATTGAGGAAAGATTCTTCCTCTGCATAGAGCGTACAATCCCCAGAAAGACCGAAAAAAACTGGAAGTGCATCAAATCAATTTTTTCAAGTAAAAATTCCTTCAGCCCGGGTTTGAACCGGGACCTCCGCATTTGTACTGCGAGGCCTTGTCCAATTAGACCACTGAAGGACTGGAGGAATCTTTACTTGAATTTTTGTGTTCTTGTAACTGACCTCTTAGTTCACAGGCCAGTGTTTTCATTGAGTAGTGACAGGTACAATTAGGGATGTGCCGAAAAGCGATTTGGCCGGATAACCGAATACCGGATATCCGGCCGAAGTCATTTGCCGGATATCCGGCCACGCAATATCCGGCCGGATATCCGGTATCCGGCACAAGAAAATCGCCTAATGTTGGGTGTCCATTGCAACTAAACACTACCATATATTCATTATACCCATTGTCAACGGTTTTTCTATCCTTCGAAATGACTGAAATCCCGCACCGTATTCGAATTTTGTTTTTAATGGTGACGAAGATGGGGGCGAATAACTAGACCCTGTTTTGAAGGGACTCTAGCCAAACTGTGCCGCCGTTTCCAGGCGCGTGGCGTATCGCCGCACCACGTAAGGACATGTGATCATAACAACCAAGATGGCTGATAGTTTTCGAACCGGTCGCACGCCACGTGCACGTGATAGTCCATAAATGGTCAATAATTGATTATTCTTGTGATTGTGTATTGAAAATCGAACTCTACTAATTGCGTAATGGAGAAACTAGAATCCAGTGTGTGGAAGTTTTTCAAAATATGCAAAGATGACAATAAAAGAGCTGAGTGTACGCTTTGTACCGATGATGTTCCATCTTAAGTGCGAAAAATAATACGTGGAAAAACGCCAAAATCATTTTCTACCAAATCATTGTGAAATCATCTACAGGAAAGGCATCCTGAGCATTACAAAGGCGTGAAAAGTAATAACGAAGAGTCTGTTGACGAAGATGACCCGTCAATCCCGTCCACTTCTAACGTGGCACAACAAGTGAAACGAGAAAGCCAACCTAGCCTCAAAATGGTGATAAAAAGGAAACAGATGTGGTCTCTGGATGATCGTCGAGCCGAGAATATATCGAAAATTATCCGTGAGTTTCCTTATAGGTTTTTGATTTAAAAAAATGATGCACGCTGAATACTTTGATTAATGCATCATAACAATTAAGTCTTTTGATTATAGGTGAAACGATGGCACTAGACGCTGAGCCTTTCGCATTAGTCGAAAGAGAGGGATCAGTCGATTAATCCAGCACTTGGCTCCACAATATCCTTTGCCAAGCAGGACATATTTTTCGCAAAACGTGATGCCAAAGTTGTACGAAAAGCTGCGCATTACGATTCAAGAGACATTGACGACTGCAGCTTATATATCGCGTGTCTAATGGCAAAAGGTCGTAAGCGCCGAAAGAAAAAACTTCTTTTTTTTGGTGGCAAAATCTTTTTCATGCAATATTACATCTTTTGGGTATATCCGCAAGAAAAATTTTTTTTGGCGCTTACCACCTTATGGCATTAGTCACGCGATATCCTTCACAACAGATATTTGGACTGCTACTACTAATAACGAGTCCTTTATTAGCTTAACTGGTCACTGCTTGTCGTCAAAAAACATGCAAAGGGAGGTATATGAGTCAGTCCACGTCAAGCGGGACACCTTTTTGACCGCATGTTCTTGAAAATCGTCGTAATTTTTTTTACATATTCTCTGGGTGTAATGGATGAAAAAAACATTTTTTTTTTTTTCATAACTCAAAGGGCTTAGAAGATACGAGGGGTTGAATTTTCGAAAAAAACACCAAAAAACGGAATCGCGCTCTTCTTTAAACGTTAATATCTCCGGTTCCCTTCGTCGTACAGACATCATAAACAACTCACTTTGAAGCTCTTGAATCGCACTTTCATGTTATGAATTTTCAATTCATTTCATAAACAATTTTCTATTTGTCATTAACAATTATATTTTTTAAACGTGATTTTCGAGATGACTGACACCTTTGAAAATTCTGAAAAAAATACGAGCGTGTTCCTTGATTAAATCTCTACAAAATCTGTAATTTTCAGAATGGAACTCCGATGGAAACTATATTTACAAAGCGATTGAACCGTGCGGGACGTCGCGCGCGGCTGTCTACGCGGGCGCGCCGATACCGAGGCTTGTTCGCTTTACATGTAAAGAATATAGGGGGGCATATTACGATGAAATTCATCAAATCCAATAATTTACGAAATTATTTATTCCATTTCATGCTGAATACTCGACTTGAAACTATAAAAATATTAGTGTAGAGATACAAACTTGACTAAAATCTTGAAAATTACTGCTGAACATAACGTACTTTTTGATCTCATCAAGCAGAATACGACACCGTATTATTCGATCGATTACGTACTTAATTAATGAATTTGAAATTTTAATACCTACAGTGTACAAGTGATTCGAAAAAAATTAATTTGAAGGTATAATAGTCCCTCCTTAAGATTCCAGTGAAATGTAGAGTTCTCGTGGTTAATGATTGAGTAAGTTCAAATTCATTAATTCAGTACGTAATCAATCGAATGATATCATGACGTATTCCGTTTGATGGAATCAAAAAGTACGTTATGTTTACCAGTTATTTTTAAGATTTTAGTCAAGTTTGTATCTCTATACTAATATTTTTATAGTTTCAAGTCGAGTATTCAGCATGAAGTGGAATAAATAATTCCGTAAATTATTGGATTTGATGAATTTCATCGTAATATGCCCCCCTTTATTTTTTACATGTAAAGCGAACAAGCCTCGGTATCGGCGCGCCCGCGTAGACAGCCGCGCGCGACGTCCCGCACGGTTCAATCGCTTTTTAAATATAGTTTCCATCGGAGTTCCATTTTGAAAATTACAGATTTTGTAGAGAATTAATCAAGGAACACGCTCGTATTTTTTCAGAATTTTCAAAGGTGTTAGTCATCTCGAAAATCACGTTCAAAAAATATAATTGTTATTAACAAATAGAAAATTGTTTATGACATGAATTGAAGATTCATAACATGAAAGTGCGATTCAAGAGCTTCAAAATGAGTTGTTCGTGATGTCTGTGATGATACAAACTTGACTAAAATCTTGAAAATAACTGGTTAACATAACGTACTTTTTGATTCCATCAAACGGAATACGTCATGATATCATTCGATTGATTACGTACTGAATTAATGAATTTGAACTTACTCAATCATTAACCACGAGAACTCTACATTTCACTGGAATCTTAAGGGGGGACTATTATACCTTCAAATTAATTTTTTTCGAATCACTTGTACACTGTAGGTATTAAAATTTCAAATTCATTAATTAAGTACGTAATCGATCGAATAATACGGTGTCGTATTCTGCTTGATGAGATCAAAAAGTACGTTATGTTCAGCAGTAATTTTCAAGATTTTAGTCAAGTTTGTATCTCTACACTAATATTTTTATAGTTTCAAGTCGAGTATTCAGCATGAAATGGAATAAATAATTTCGTAAATTATTGGATTTGATGAATTTCATCGTAATATGCCCCCCTATATTCTTTACATGTAAAGCGAACAAGCCTCGGTATCGGCGCGCCCGCGTAGACAGCCGCGCGCGACGTCCCGCACGGTTCAATCGCTTTGTAAATATAGTTTCCATCGGAGTTCCATTCTGAAAATTACAGATTTTGTAGAGAATTAATCAAGGAACACGCTCGTATTTTTTTCAGAATTTTCAAAGGTGTCAGTCATCTCGAAAATCACGTTTAAAAAATATAATTGTTAATGACAAATAGAAAATTGTTTATGACATGAATTGAAGATTCATAACATGAAAGTGCGATTCAAGAGCTTTAAAATGAGTTGTTCATGATGTCTGTACGACCAAGGGAACGGAGATATCAACGTTTAAGAAAGAGCGCGCTTCCGTTTTTTGGTGTTTTTTTCGAAAATTCAACCCCTTGTATCTTCTAAGCCCTTCGAGTTAAAAAGAAAAAAAAAAAATGTTTCACGTATTCATTTTACCCAGAGAATATGTGAAAAAAATTACAAGAGAATCAGAAACATTGAGGAATATTTTTGGCCAAATCCGTCCCGCTTGACGTGGACTGACTCATATGCACTAGAAGCCAAACACTTACCTGACAGCCATACTGGCTACAATATATCAGAGGTGTTCAATAATGATCTAGAGAGCTGGAACATTCCTAACGAAAAAGTTCACGTCATCGTGAGGGATAACGCTGCAAATATGATTGCAGGGACAAATTTCATGGTGGCAGAAAGTGTCGGCTGCTTCATCCACTCTCTACAATTGGTTATACACGATGCCATTTTTTTTCAACGAGGTGTGGCTGACATTCTAGGGAAGTGTCGGAAGATAGTCACTCATTTTAGTCATTCTTCGCTTGCCTGCACGAAACCAAAGAAGATTCAGGACAATTTGACGCTCCCAACACATAAATTAATCCAAGATGTACCCACTCGGTGGAATTCAACGTTTTATATGCTAAGACGCCTCCACGAACAAAAACAAGCCGTGACTGCATATGCACCTGAATATGAAATTCCCACCCTTACTGCCAACCAGTGGAATACACTTGAGAGCATAATTCGTGTTTTGCAACCATTCGAGGAAATGACCAAGCAAGCAAGTGCGGATGCTGACACAATCGGGTACGTCATTCCTGCAGTGGCAACACTAAACACTTATCTTTCGAAGCGACAGAAGGACGCCGGGATACTGCTCCTTAAGCAGGAATTACAAAAGGCCCTTCAAAATCGTTTTTTGAATTCACAACCACAAGGACTAAACGTACAAAAGAATCGGCCCTTTTTACTTGCGACCTTTCTTGATCTGCGATACAAAACTCGCTTTCTACAAGACGCATCAACGGCTCGAGGATGGATAATCAGTGAATTAGTTGCAGCTAGCACTAAGGATCCGCAACAAACTGCAAACACCAAAAACAATTCGGACGCCGAACCAACAACCGGTGAAGAAAAGGCTGATATCGGTGCTGATACTCACGAAGACATATCCCTGCTAAAAATTCACGAGTGGTCCCATGTGGGTCCATCCCCCACATCGTAATTTGGAACAATGGTCCTGACTGGTCCTATAATGTCCACATGAGTCTGATCTACACGTTGTGAGGAGGGTCATTGATGGTCCTATGTGGGTCCTACATGGGTCCTGTGAGGTCCACGTGGGTGTGATCCCCACATTGTGACGTTGAACATGGGCCTGAATGGTCTCATATAGCTCCCATAAGGTCCAGATGGGGGAAATCTCCACGCCACAAGGTGGGGATCTGACTTATCTGGACCTCACTGGACCCCGGCGGACCTTAGAGGTCCATGTTCCAAATTACGACGTTGGGACTGGACCCGTCTAGACCTAGAAAGTTCGCATGGAACCAGTGGGGTCCACTCTAGGGTTGATCCCCATATGTTTTAGCCTGGGATATGGATCTGAATGGCCCTTCGTGGTCCAATGTGGGTCCCATTCCCATGTTGTAGTTTGGGACCTAACCTGTCCCATGTGGGTTCCACATGGGTCTCATAAGGGTCCTTATGGACCCATGTGGGACCAGTCGGGTCCGATCCTACTAAAAATTCCGAAACGCTTCGAATCGAATGCAATACAATGGGGTCGTCCAGAAAAAAATTTTGTTTTACTTTTTGGGGCGCATCGAGTAGAATATAACTCAAAATAGTGAGATGATTTTTTTTTTTTTATTTTCCGTTAAAATTGCGAATGTTATAGGCAATTGAAGTTCACTAATCAAGAGACTCGGTAGAGTCTCGCGCCAAGTACATTAAAAAAAAATTTTTTTTAAGCGCGAGACTCAACGAGTCTATATACCCGAGAGGCAGCTACCCTAACCTATACCGCGAACTAGTATCGTCGTTTTCTTTCACCTCACAATATACACAGATTGAAACTAATTTAATCTAGGATGTGGGCATGAAAAGCTTTCATTTGAGCCTTAGATCGATTAAATCGGTGTCCGGAGTGCTGAGATATTATTAACTACAGATTCTGATACCCCGTTTCCACGTACAATGTTTGGTCTTCTCCTTAGTGTTCTTCAGACCAAGATTCAGCCAATTCAAACCATTCCCATATAAAATCACTAGACGGGAAACCACACAAAAGTTGTATAGAGTGACGTCAGTATACGAGATAGTTCCGACGTAGATAGCGTCAGTATCGCAGACAGAAACCGTCCGCTACACTAGCAGACTTGTGTTGTCATTTCATATTTTAAAATCCAAATAAAGGAAATGAAAGAAAGTACGAGCAATGCTTAATGCAAAATTTGAACGTACAAAAACTAGCGAATACCTCCCAAAAGCCACTTAGGTGCGAAAACCTCACACCAAGTACATTTAAGTGATAGCCGCCAACAAAAATGTTTCGATAGGTTAATTATCTTAAATCCTACGATCTTGAGCGTTTGAGGTTATGCAAATCGACTGACGTGTAAAATTCATAGTGAAAAATAGAATAATAATTGTGAACGGATAATTTTACGATTAGGCTTACCTTGTATGACACAAGACTGTTAGATGACTATTAACTGACTATTACCTCTAAATTTTATTCACTTATACATTGTAGATTTGGCTTATTTCCATTCATGAATGCAATTATCGGAGGAAACGGTGTTTTGGGGATTCAATTTTCTAGCAAGTCACCGCCTGAGAAAGTCTGACAATAGAAAATCAAGAAAAAATGTTGAAGTTAAAAAATATCAGGATAGCATGATTTGATATAAGGAACGGCAAGGAGCCAGACCAACAAAGCCGAGTTCAAGCGTTGGATTGCAACAAATTCCACTTCAAGCTCGATGTTAGGCTCATTTCTAGAGGCTCGTCTGCTCGGACCTAAACTGCGAGCCAACGTTATGTGTAGGATTTCAACGAATTCTATATTTTATCTCGGTATCCTCTAGTCCAAACGAGACTGTAAGTCGACGTTGTGTGTTGGACTACGATAGGCTTTATTCTACACTCTACGTCAACGTAATGCCTTGACCTTCGGTGAAGATAATTTTTTAATTCATGTTTTACAATTAGCTTAGATTCTCCGCTCAGGAGCTCAATCAAATTCAGATTAGTGCTATCACGACAAATGGTGAGAATAAAAATACTTATTCAATATTAAAGAAATGATCGATCGACTTCCTCTTTCTCAGATGATAGAGATTCTGATTTATATTTATTTATTATTTGTAGACTCAGCGTATAATCATTCATGAATGGAATTATTAAAGAAAAATCTTTCTTATGGATTGTTTAATTTTGTAGCAGGTTGCCGTATAAGACGTGAGGATGATGAAAGAAAACGCTTGGGTTGCAAAGTATCGGTATAGTCTTGCATGAATAGGCTCAATTCCAAATATTTTGATACCTTCTGTTCAGACCCGAATTGGAAGTTGACGTTATGAGTCCGGGACGCGTACATGTTCGTTTTGCAGAGGTTGCAATACATATATCTGATATTTATATATATTCAGTCATGAGCAGCAACTATAACCCTGCGTGCAAGTAACTTCGCCATTGCCGGTCCCAGGCCCAGATGAGACAGGAGGAGGGCTGCACGTAGGGTTAGATGTTGTAGGTATAAAAAATTATTGTAGTGGAACAATTTGTAAACGCTATGAAAGTACATTACGCGTCACTCTACAAATTTGAGACTTGGGGAAATGTATGAGCACACGCGTGCTCGTTGCTGTTGACGTTCCTGCTGATCGAGGGACTTCGAGCGGTATGAAATAGCACAAAACAACCGAGCGAGCGTAGCGAGCGAGCACAACTATTAGGTGGTCAAGCAAAATTTTACAAAAAGTAGTGAAATCAACCCCAAAAAGCACCTTCGGTGCAAAAACCTTCCGCCAAGTCCATTAATGTGTAGATCACTCCACCAAAAAATAATCAAAGGTTGTGCTCGCTCACTCGATTGGTTGATGATTATCAACATACAAAAGCATTGAAATCAGATACAACTGCCAAGTACCTGTAGAATGATAAAAGTTTGGGATTGAAAAATTTGTTCAAACTAAATAACGTTGTACTCGTTCACTCGCTGCGCTCGCTCACTCTATTGGCTTATGATTATGGGTTGAAAAAACAATTCGGATAAAGAAATTGAAGATGTCAACATTCATCAAAAAATATTCATAACGAAAAAATAATTTGAAAAAAATTTGAAAAAAAAATTTGGAGGTAGTGGTACTTGGGGGGCCTTTTGTAGAAAAAGAAATATAAAATATCGATCGCGAACCATGTCAATGTCATCTGATAGATATTCAAACATTGGCCCGCCAACGTACCACGGACTCCAAATTTTTTTTTCAAATTTTTTTCAAATTATTTTTTCGTTATGAATATTTTTTGATAAATGTTGACATCTTCAATTTCTTCATCCGAATTGTTTTTTCAACTCATAATCATAAGCCAATAGAGTGAGCGAGCGCAGCGAGCGAACGAGTACAACGTTATTTAGTTTGAACAAATTTTTCAATCCCAAACTTTTATCATTCTACAGGTACTTGGCAGTTGTATCTGATTTCAATGCTTTTGTATGTTGATTTTTATATACCGAGAATATTCGATGAAAGTTGACGATCCCCTTCCTACGGCAAAACCAACACAGGCGCGGACCGCGTGCGTGAGGCTCGTTCGGAAGGGAATGAGGTGCCAATAGCATTGCATCCCCTCCCGAACGAGCCTCACTCACGCGGTGCGCGTCTGTGTTGGTTTTGCCGTAGGAAGGGGATCGTTAACTCTCACCGAATATTCACGGTATAATATAGACCTTAATATGGGTGACGTCATAAACTAGTAGTTTTCAATTCGTTATATATACTGCAATTTTTGTTCAAACAAAAAAGAAAAAATACGTCCTCATTATTTTTCGTCGAACTATTGGAATATAAAATAAAAAAAATTCGTGGACGACCCTATTCACATACAGGATTCTAGAATAGGTTATTTCAACAATTCAATATTCTTATGAAAATACTTAATGAAGTCGGTATTACCTAATAAAAATTCACCATTCTAAAACAATTAGCAATAAAATAAAATGAGTCTCAGCAATACTTCCTACGTATTCCTATGTAGTTCAACATATGTCCCATTTAGTTCTGAGTAGGACCATGGTGGTCCTACGTAGGAAAAATGAATCTCAACATACTTCCTAGGCATTCCTATGTAGTCCAACATGTGACCCATTTAGTCCTGGATAGGACCATAGTGGCCCTGCGTGGAAATCCGGGGATCCAACATACTTCCTATGTGTTCCTACGTAGGTCCTTGTTATTCCTATATGGGGCCCTGCTGGTCCGATATAGGACCACCCCCGTTCTACCATACTATCGATGTGTTCCAGCATGGTCCTCTGTGGGACCGTACTGGTTCCTGAGTGGTCTAATATGGGCCCTACCGGAACCAGTGTGGAACCCACATGGGGCCACTCGGGAATTTTTAGCAGGGATGGCAATGCTTCGACGAAATTGCCCACGTTTCGAGGTCAGACGAGGACAGCAGTCTCGAGGAAATTGATGGTGCTGAAATAAATGATCCAGAGGTACATCCAGTAGTACAGTTCGAACAACAACCGAGTGATCGAAGCCGAAAAAAAATTGCAGCGTACAACGCAGAACTCGATAAATATCTTGCTCAGCCATTATTACCGAGGGAAGAAAATCCCTTACTGTGGTGGAGACTACACGCTAAGGAGTACCTAAAACTCACACCACTCGTACTGAAATACTTAAGTGCCCCCCCTTCTTCTGTAAATTCAGAAAGACTGTTTAGAGCAGCACGAAGAATTTACACGGAAAACAGGAACCGTTTGCCACTTTTATCATAACCTTTCCGTATAACCATGGAGGTTTAATATGGAGGGCCAGCTGCGCCAACGGAGCTGACTCCAATTCGCGGTCGGAGAATTAACTCGCGCCGTGGCCGGCAGGCAGCGCTCTCGTCGGCTTGGCTATAAAGACTCATGAATTATACATGGTGGCAATAGGCGCGCTTGACACACTTGGATTATTTTAACTGATGGAATCGCGGAAATTCGATTATTTGCGTCGGGCAAAGGAAATGAGAGTACATTGATATGTTTTTGAAATGTTTTCAGATGATTAATTTCCAGATTCTCATAGCAGTGGCTATAAAACTGCTGTCACACATACAGCTATAATTTTTTAGATCTGTACAGTTTGATCGAACGAAATTATCTTTTTTATTGTATAATTAAGTAGGTAGGTATAAACCCCTTTGTCGAGGGACGAATTGATCAGGTACAATTTCTAACTCCATTAGGTACCGAAGAGGTCACGTCAAAATACGAATAACTACGCACAATATAAAGATTTTGAATTGGAAATTTGTTGATAACTTATTGGTTAAAAATTAAAAATTCTTAATATACTAGTTTGGATGAAAGTAAACTTGAATATTGACCTCCCTTGCAGCCTTCCAATGTATAATGACTAATTAATTATATGAATGTATAACCATAATAGCTATTTCCGTAATTATTCGTCTGCTCTCTAAAGTGAATTGATGAAAAATCACTAATTAATAGTGAATATTCACTTTTTAAAAATGTCCGAAGCATACAACAAGTAATTAGTGATTACCAACTTTTTTCAATGAGTGAAAATTTCACTGATTTCATTTTAGAGAGTGCGTCTCGGAAATAACCTTACTAGAAACCCTCACTTCAAATCTTCAGGAAGAATTGTACACGAGAATTGTCTCGAATGCAGTTTTCATCACTAAAGTCCAGATTATAAGTATTACATTTACCCCTCCTTCGAGTATATGTAATGCTATGACGTGTTTTGCCCGTATTAACCAGAATTAACTCTCGATCTCACGCAGTACATTACCAGAACATTACCTGTTACGTATTGAAGGATATGCCAACTCTTCAAATCGAGCACAAGAACGATAAATCACTTTTATACAGTTATTAATTGTTATACCCCGTGCAATTGCCATTGAATTGCTACGCTTTTCATTCAAAAGTATAGCCATGCCACCCTTGACGCACTCCAGTGGCGGCCTGCCGAACTATTTCGTCGACCGCGAATGGGGATCCAAAATTACGGTCAAACGGGGGGAAGCTGGCCCTCCATATTATACCTCCATGGTATAACCATGAAGGAAAGAAGCAGACGAATGTGAGGCTAACTTCATAAAATAATATGGGTTATTATTTTTATATGAGAAATGATGCAAGAACATCATTTTAAATATATATATTTAACTAATAGAATATAACAAAAAGAAATTAACATTGAAAAATAATTATTTTAACAAAAAAAAAAGAATTATTCTGGGTGGGACATATCCCACAATAATTCAACTAAATTGCGGCAATCTGCAGCAGGGCGCGCCTGCCGCTCCAACCAAACTTGGCGCCGCTGCTGCTCGGCTCGCCGCTGCTGGACCCATCGTCCCGCTCTGACTCCTCTGGGCCTGGATGCTGGAAAATAAAGAAATGATGGGTATTACATAATTAATACTGACTACAGAGATAATAAAATTAAATGAAACGAAAAGAAATAGAAATACCATTAGCTTTCTTATCTTCCCCTGGCACCTTCCCTTCGTTTTTTTCTTTAATTTCTTTGGACTTGGCTGCTGGAAAATAAATCAATGATGGGTATTAAATAATTGATACTGACTACCAAGACAAAAAATTAAATCAAATTGAAATGGAAGAAATGAAAATACCTTTCGCTTGCTGCTATTCTCCTCCCTGCTTCTTTTCCGCACTCTTGGTTGCTTTTCCATTGCTTATGTTTGATTCAGACATGTGGAAAAAAATGCGGCTAATGAAGACGTAATAACGAATCATTGATTAGAATTTAATCCACATAAAACGAATTCAGCTAATATGATCTATTATATTATATGAGCTTGAGTACTATAAATGAATACTTACAGTTATTCAAACGTATATTTTATATTGTATCTTGACGCGAAGTCAATGCCGGCCAATGTGTAATTGATATCACTGGTTTTTATTTATCGCTATAACAACGAATAAATGAATAAATCTTGCGAAAAAGCAATTAGAATAAACTCAATAAAAAACGAATGTAGCAAATCCATTCAGTTGCAGCCTACATACTGATGTAAATAAGAATATTCTGATTTTGACCAACATATTCAGATAGTAAATGAACAATCTATCTAAGATGAGATAATTTTTCGTGACCCTGGAGTGTGTAATGAATAGGTTTTCGTCGGAGGAGGTCAGAAGAAACTTAAACAATTTCATTGTTTTTTTCGACGTTTCGGCTGGGCCCAGCCAGCCATCTTCAGGCTATTTATTGAAAAATAAATACTATTTTATTTACAATGTTTGATCATACTAAGTTACTAAGAGAATTTAAAAATTTGGTATTCTGTAAAGACAATTTGTTCTTATAATTACAACTCACAATTTACGGACTATCCGTGACACGCACGATGTTATCGATACGGCGATCAAGGAGGAAGTAAGTTCCCTGACCTAATCGAGATCAATAATCAGAACGATATATATCGATGTTCGCATAGAGCTGGGCGCTAGGTTTCAAATTCAAAACCAAGGAACTAGACGATGTCTGAGTATAGATGACTGAGGTTTTGGATGTCAGTGCGTTTGTTCACGGTATTGTTTTAAGAGATATGTATCATCTCTTTAACTAGCCTCTTTTTCCAATTGCTTTCAGTGTCTAATACCTGCACGTTGTCAAAATCGGATTATTTGATAGATGCCTACTTTTGGCACACCCTAAGTTCAGAGTGAAAAATTTAAAGCTTGTACAAGATACACTAATCAAAAATGGATACCCAATGTCATTGATATCACAAATTAGGAAAGAACGTGTATACAAGGCTTATAATGGTATAAATTGGAATGCAGAGGCAACCGCAATTGATAAAAAGATCGTAGGATCTATCCCATATGTACATGGGCTAACACATGCCATTAAGCATATCCTACACAAGGAGAACATCAACGTCTCCGACAAAATCACGAATACCACGCAATGTCTCTTCACTAGGCTCAAATCTCATACATCCACGTTGGACAAGATAAACACCATATATAAAGTTGATTGTAAAGATTGCTCCAAATGTTACATAGGTCAATCCAAACAACATCTTAAAAAACGTATGAGCGGGCATAAATACGACATCAAGTCCCGAGATCCTGAAAAATCGGCCTTAGCTTCACACTCTCTTAACAATGCTCATACGTTCGATTTTGACAACGTGCAGGTATTAGACACTGAAAGCAATTGGAAAAAGAGGCTAGTTAAAGAGATGATACATATCTCTAAAAACAATACCGTGAACAAACGCACTGACATCCAAAACCTTAGTCATCTATACTCGGACATCGTCTAGTTCCTTGGTTTTGAATTTGAAACCTAGCGCCCAGCTCTATGCGAACATCGATATATATCGTTCTGATTATTGATCTCGATTAGGTCAGGGAACTTACTTCCTCCTTGATCGCCGTATCGATAACATCGTGCGTGTCACGGATAGTCCGTAAATTGTGAGTTGTAATTATAAGAACAAATTGTCTTTACAGAATACCAAATTTTTAAATTCTCTTAGTAACTTAGTATGATCAAACATTGTAAATAAAATAGTATTTATTTTTCAATAAATAGCCTGAAGATGGCTGGCTGGGCCCAGCCGAAACGTCGAAAAAAACAATGAAATTGTTTAAGTTTCTTCTGACCTCCTCCGACGAAAACCTATTCATTTCAATCTATCTAAGATACATTAGATAGTAATTGCATTGTGGTTCTATAGAGATTAAAATCCTTCGTCGTGTAGTTTAAGGCCCACCGTCATTCGCTTGATAATTGAGGGCAGTATCCACAATTCACTGTATATGTGTGATAGAGTGAGGCGCGAAGCGACGAGGCGGGGTTGGCGCGCGAAGCGCGCAGGGGCGGAGCCCCTAGTTTTATATATAATTATCAGGGTGGTCCTTAAAAATAAAATTTTTCGATTCACCACCTAGAAAGTTTCCTTTTTGTGTAAAAACATGAGGGACATTTATTTTTTGTAGAAAAAATGAAAAGAACACGTGCCGGTAGACGATCAAAGTTTTTTCTCGATGAATCTGCAGTTTTTTGGAAATGTGTGGCAACATATGCAAACTGAACAGAAAAGTAGAGAAAAAAAAATTTCATATTTCCAAATTTTTTTTCAAAATGTTGACTTTTTACAATTTTTTTGTTATGTCACAGTGGAGATCGGTGGTGGAAGTTGGTGGAAGTTGGTGTAGATTGACGTAGACTGATGTTTATTGAAGTGAAATAGATTTATTTAGATAATCCGTATAGTCGGTGGTTCTAATAGTTAGTACTAGGAGTTGGTTGGTCGCTTATTAGGTTACGAGATAGGTAGTGTGAAATCGGAATAAGTAGTTACGAAGTGAGTGGTTTTAGATTGAAATTGGAAGTGAGTAGTGGAGATAAGGCGTGGAAAAGGTAGACTCGGTTTTGAGAGGGGTTTTTGGGCGAGTTGCACATCCGGTGTCCGTGTGCAACTCGCGTGATTCTGGCGGAAAGCGAGGATCAGGTAATTTGATGATCAGGCGAAAGGAAGTGACGGATCGGGTGGATGTTGGGGAAACGGAGTTGCGACGTAACATTTTTTTCAAAATTTCAAAAAAAAAATTTTATTTTTTTTCAGTTTTTTGTCAAATTTGCATATTTTGTGCCACATTTCCCAAGAATCGCAGATCTATCAAAACAAAAACATTGATCGCCTGCCGGCACGTGTTCTTTGCATTTTTTGCACGAAAAACAAATATTGTTGCGAGAAACGATCAGAGGTTCTTTAGATGTGGGTGAACAAATTAGCGAGAGAGAAGCCTAGGATGAGTGACTGACGGGATTCATGTTTGAGAAAAGCCTTACACGGGGTTTTATTCGTATTTACTTAAAACTCGTGTCTATATTGAATTCTCACGATGAGATATGTACAGATACAGATACTTGACCACGAAGTCGATGGATAATTTTTCAATGTTTCCCACAGGGAGATCTGAGACATACTGATATACATATGGACTTTGATTCAGTCCGCAGGAATACACATATACATATACATTGAATAGTTCTAACGCTCGGTGCGCAATAATAAGTTGAGAGTTCGATTTGAGGCAGGTAAACACTGCACGATGGTGTGTGTGCTCTCGATATAGACACTGTCGTCCAGCTGATCTAAGCAATCGATTATACTTTGCCCGAACATACCGCCCGCCTCGCTATCGTTAGACGATTGCGAATTTTTTTTTTGCCTTTTTGGCTTATCTCCGATTAAGAAGGTAGCCTAAAGACGATTGCGAATTCATGATATGCCGTCCGCCTTGGGGGGTTCATTTTGAGAGTTAACCGGCAGCACGCACAATTTTACTATCGGCCGTTTCAACACCGACGATTTCGTTCTCACTGTCACAACGCGAACTAGTCCATCCGATCCTGGGTGGACGTCGATGACCTTCGCGAGTGGCCAGACTGATGGTGGTAAGTTTTCATCCCTGATGAGAACGATGGCTCCGATGTCGATGTTTCCGTTGGTTGATTGCCACTTCGGCAGATTTTGAAACGTCTGAAGGTATTCCGTGCTCCAACGTTTCCAAAAATGCACGAGCATTTGGCGTGAGAGTTTCCAATGCGATAGGCGTTGGACGGGTACGTCCGCGAGCGAGGGTTCTGGCACGGTATTTAGAGCTGTGCCGATGAGAAAATGCCCTGGAGTTAAGGCACCCGAGTCTGTCGGATCGTCCGAGAGTGCACACAGTGGTCGCGAGTTGAGGGTAGCTTCCACTTGCGCGAGGAAGGTTTCGAATTGCTCGAAAGTGAGCTTGGCTTCGCCAATGACTCTTTTGAGGTGGAACTTCACTGATTTCACCCCGGCTTCCCACTTACCCCCCGAAGTGAGGTGCTGACGGAGGGTTAAAGCGCCACTGTGTTCCGTGTGACGCGAGGATGTTAGCGATTTGCGCGGATTCCTTCGATGATGCCGCGAGTAAGCGACGAAGTTGAGCGTCAGCGCCAACGAGATTTTTTCCACAATCGCTTGCGATAGTTGCACAGATTCCACGTCGCGAGGTGGAGCGCTTATATGCCGCGATAAAGGCTTCCTTAGTGCAGTCCGAGACTAGTTCGAGGTGAACTACTGACGTGGAGAAGCATACAGAAACAGCGATGTAGCCTTTGTAAGCTGTTGAATTTCTCCCGCGGGAGGCTCGAATTGCGAATGGCCCTGCGTAGTCGACGCCAGAGTGCAAGAAGGGTCTTGTCTGCGAAACGCGAGACTGAGGAAGCTGGCACATCTGCTGAACGCTGAGAGTAGCACGTTGACGCGCACACGTAACGCAGCGATGGATGTACGAGCGGACCGGTACCCTTCCACCGATGATCCAGAAACGTTGTCGGATGGTGGCGAGGGTGAGCTGTCGTCCCCCGTGGAGAGTCGATTGATGATAATGATCAATCACCAGCGTGGTGAATGACGATTTTCGAGAGAGAATGAGAGGGTGCTTCTCGTCGTAAGCTAGAGATGATTGCTGCAACCGTCCTCCAACTCTGAGAAGTCCGTTTCGGTCCACGAATGGAGCGAGCCGAAAGAGTGAGTAGCGCCGAGTGAGACGCGAATCTTGGTTGAGCAATCTAATCTCGGCTCCGAAGCAAGCGTTTTGAATTGTTGCAACCCAGAAGATGCGAGCGTCCTCTAGTTCGGACGTCATGATCGGGCCGCGCACGATATTTTTCTGAGGAGCTTTCGCGACCGATTTGGATAAGAATATGCTCGCAGCACGTTTGCAGAGAGCGGTGATTCTCACTAATTTCGTTAACGATGAGTAACGATCGATAAGATCCCAGATTGGTGGCGGATCAGATGCCGCAAGGTGATGAGTTGCTACCTGCTTTCTTTCATCGAGAGGTTCATCTCCTTTTAACGTGGGAGATGAGGATGGCCAGCTAACCGAAGGCTTGGCAAGCCACGATGGACCGCGAGTCCAGAGTTGTGAGGCGCGAACTTGCTCTGGAGAAGCGCCGCGAGACGCGAGATCCGCTGGATTTTCCGAACCCGATACGTGATGCCACCGAGTACGCGCGAAATCTTGTATTTCGGTGACACGATTGCGGACAAAGTCTTTCCAGCGAGAGGGGTGACTTTTTATCCGCGCGAGCGCGACTGTCGAGTCTGACCATAGATGAACCGGAGCTTTCACGAGATTGAGAGTGCTTTCCACGTGGCGCACGAGTCTCACGAGGAGGAGCGCGGCACACAGTTCGAGACGCGGAATAGTCACTTTTTTCAGAGGCGCGACTTTTGTTTTCGAACACATTAGCGAGACGCGCACTTCGTGAGTGTCGATGTACGTTCGCAAATATATTACCGCCGCGATAGCCTCTTGAGAAGCATCCGCGAACCCATGAATCTCCACCGCTGGAGACTCTGAGCTGAGCCCGATCCACCGAGGGATTGTTATCAGGGAGACATCTTGTAGCTCTTGTCGGAAGGTGTTCCAGCAAGACGCGAGTGAGTCGGGGAGTGGCTGATCCCAGCCGAGGCCGATTGCCCACAGCAGTTGCATGAAAATCTTCGCTCGAATCGTGATTGGCGAGAGCCAACCAAGAGGATCGAACAGCTGAGCCGTTTCCGAGAGGATTTTTCGTTTCGTAAGAATATGCTCATCCTTGCCAAGTTGAGGTGCGAATGCGAACGAGTCGATCTCGGGTCTCCACATGAGACCGAGTGCACGGAAGAATGGACTTTGATCGAGATTCTGCTGTTTTGCGATTTCCCGATCACCTGGTGAAATGTCTACAAGCGTTTCGGGGTGGCTCGACGTCCACTTTTTGAGTTTAAAGCCGCCCACCTTGAGCAGCTGATTGAGTTCCATGATTTTCTCGCGAGCTTGCAGTGGGTTGTCTGCCCCCGAGAGTACGTCGTCGACGTACGTGTTGTCGATAATGACCCGATTTGCGAGGGGATAGCGTTGCCCTTCGTCTTGAACGAGCTGATGAAGGACACGTATCGCGAGATATGGAGCGCATGCTAGACCATACGTTACCGTACAAAGTTGATACTCCTCGATTGGGAGCTGTGCGTTTTCTCTCCAAAGGATCCGCTGAAGATCCCAGTCGTCTTGGTGAACCAGAATCTGTCGGTACATCTGAGCAATATCTGAGGAGAAAGCGACAGGATATTGTCGCCACCGCAAAAGAACGTCGGCGAGGTCAGTCTGCACTTTTGGCCCTACGTAGAGATTGTCATTTAGAGAGAGTCCTAGTTCTGTTCTCTGAGATCCGTGGAACACCACACGTAACTTGGTAGTTGAACTGCACTCGCGCGCGACACCGTGATGTGGTAGATAAAACACGCGAGAGTCACTGTTTGATCCACTGGGAGCGCGACACATATGCCCAAGGTCAACGTATTCGCGAAGGAAGTTCGAGTAAGCTTCCTTCAATTTCGAATCACTCACGAACCGTTTCTCCATCCGTAGGAGCATTTGATGCGAGGGGGTACGCGAGTTATCGAGATCGACCGAGCCGTCTTTGATTGGCAACTGAACGATATAACGACCGGTCGCATCTCGAGAAACTGTTTCGCGAAAATGCTTCTCACAGCTTTCTTCATCAGTCGTGAGTGTGACTTGAGTAGACACTTCCTCTTGCACCCAGAAACGCCGAACGAGGTCGATCAGTTCGGTATCCAGAGTGCATTGCAGCCCTTGAACTGCGGTGTGCGAGATGTGTGCTGCTTCTGATGAAACAGGACCCGATAATACCCATCCGAACTGGGTTTCTTGAGCGATTGGTGTGCCAGGAGCTCCCTTACGTGTTCCTTGGATGAGCACGTGGCCATAAATATCGGCACCGAGGATGACGTCAATCTGACCCGGTTCCGCGAAGCTTGGGTCTGCGAGAGTGAGACCATGTAGATGAGGCCAGTCTTTGACGTGAACTCGGAAGTAGATATAATGAGGGGGTTCTGGATATGACTTCTTTACCGGCCGAGTTGTGTTGGTAAGTTACCGACCGAGCGGGGTAAGTTACCGACAATCGGATGGTAACGATTTGGGTACCGATCGTCGATCTTTGTTACCGACAATCGGATGGCTGCCATTTTGCGTCGTGCGATGGCGCCACTGCCGATTGTTACCGATATTCTGATGGTAACGATCGAGAATCCTGCATTGCCGATCTGCGCTTACCGACGATCTGATGGTTGCGATTTTTCGTCATGCGATGGCGCCACTATGGATCGTCGATCTTTAGTTATCGATAGTCTGATGGTGACGATTCTGAATCATGCATGCCGATTTCCCGATACCGGCAATCGGTCGGCTGCAATTTACCTGCAGATCGTTGATCTTCAGTTATCGATGGTCTGATGGTAACGATTCTGAATCATGGTTGCCGATTTTCTGTTACCGACAATCGGACGGCTGCAATTTCGAATTCTTAGCTTATATACGAATTATACTAGCCGAAATGAGTGGCGGGGTGTTTAATTATGCAATCAATGACTCGAATCATCTCATAATGACATATCTGTTTATTTGTTATATCTTAAGACTAAGCTATTATAAAAGTGATAATTTTCTTAAAACTAGCTTAAAACTATGCTTATTTTACAATTTTCTTACAAGAATAACTTAAACTATACATGTACATTATTCTTAACCTAAACTCAAACTATATATATCTACAACTATGTGGCGGTGAATGTCCGCGCCGAATTTCACACACGCGGATCTGAAACATACAGGTATTTCAATAAGCGAACGATATATAATGAAAATTACGGATACTTACCGGGTAATATGTGAACGTGTGGTTCGAGTGGAATCACTCTTGGCGGCGGTGGTATCCCCGGAGAAGATGATCTCGACGACGATGGCGAGCTCGGACCCGATCGCATCGATGAGGCTGATCTGATCGATGGCGATCGGCCTCTTTCTATACTCACGCGCACCGTCGTCGCATCCGAATCATCCGCATCTTCTTGCACAGAAGATGTCACATCCGCACATTGGATGGGTGACTGCGTAGAATTTTCGACAGCATCCCTACGCATCGTCCAGTAATCGTTTATCTGATGCTGCCGTGTAAGGTTTTCTATCAGTTCATAATAGGTATTTTCGGTTTCGGTTACGAAGCGCTCATCCACATGCTCCTCGCGCAAAATACGCAACACCATCCGAGCGTTTCGCAGAAATCGCTCCCTCGATTCGGCCCTCCGTCGCAGCTGAGCCGCTCGCTGTGCAACGCGTCCGCGAGCAGGATTCATCTGGATTAATCACACATCCTTATGTTTTAGAATCTGTTAAAATTCAAATATCCAATGCAGATAACATACCTTATTTTCAGGTTTAGTTTTGGAATCAGTCTTCTTCGTCTTCTTCTTCTTCTTCTTCTTGATGCTTTTCCTTCGATTCTATGAACTTCCACTATTCACCGATCTTTTCAAACTGAGAACTATTTTCTCTTCTCAAACCGATCTGGTGGGGATCGAGCTGCAATTCTATGGGTTGCACACCCCCCCAACCCAAAATAAAATCAAGCCTAACCAACTCGAGAACGGCTCTCAAAAGACTCCGCCCCGACTCATAAAAATAGGCGAGTCTCAAGGGTTTCAGCAATAAAAATCATTCAGAAGTTTTTCACCATACTTTCGTCACCCGAAAACGCTTGAATTTTACAAACACACAAAGACTGCGATAATCAAAAGATTACACCTGGGTCCATAAAAATCGGTAAGCCTCAAAGAATTAAGCAATAAATATCATTCAAAAGTTTTTCATATCCTTCCAGCACCTGAAAATGCTATAGAATTCTTGTAAACAAAAAGACTGCGATAATCAAAAGATTGCACCTGGGCCCATGAAAATTGGTAAACCTCGAAGAATCGAGCAATAAATATCATTCAGAATTTTTTTCACACGTTATTCGCGGCTCGAAAAACGCTAGAATTTTGGAAACGCAAAGATTGCAATAATCACAAGATCACACCTCGGCTCATGAAAATCGGCAAGTCTCAAAGGATAGAGCAATAAATATCATTCAGAAGTTTTTTTCACACATCGAAAATGTTAGAATTTCCTAAACATACAAATTGTTCAGAACACCTGCATTTTTCCCGCATTTTTCCCGCCATTTTTTTTTTTTTTTTCACATGATGCCATCTGCACACCTGCATGTGTACCAATCCCATACAATAAATCGCCAGCTCAGTCAATTTCCGACTTTGCTTGAGACCGCACATACAACCGTGAATATGGAGCTAATATTAGATATACAAGGTTTTGGGCGATTGAGTGATGAATTTGTGATAAAAGAGCTGGCCGCAATAAGCATTTGCGTACATGAGCCATATCAGCTGGGTATCACACGCATCCTCTTCAAGGCACCATGCTCCCGGGTGACTCTCTCAAGCGAGTATAAAAATCTTCATTCGCTGCAGACATGGTATCATCATGGAATACCCTGGAATGCTGGAGAAACGCCGTATAAAGATGTAGTGAAAATTGTGAGAAAAGTTGCACAAGATGTGTGTCGCATTTATGTGAAGGGATTGGAGAAGAAACAATGGGTCGAGAAACTTCTCAATGACGACTCGAAATCGGTGATTGATTTGGATGAGCTGGGGTGTCCGAATCTTCGAATACTGCGATTGGAATCAAGTGTATTTCGCTGTTTTTCGTATGGAGACTGTCATGGTAATGTACCTGGAGGCTACCATTGTGCCTTCGAGAACGTTCAGCGGTTCAAAAACTGGTATTTGGAGGAGGGCCATAAAAAATCCTCCCCACATGTCTCGAGGGCGGGGGATGATGGCTTAAAAGCCAAGAGCTCGCAGGGAGCTGCATTCGTACATTCCGACACCCCACAGTCGATACATCCTCCTAGTATATTCGAACCTGCAAACTCTTTCGACATCCCACCACCAATACATCTTCCCGAATCAGCAAACTCTTTCGAACAAGGTAAGAATCTTTTTACACGATAATCGTATTCAATTATAATATATAAAAACTAATTCCGAATTATTCATTTTTTGTGCAGATGGACTTCAGCAGTCTAAACAATACCAGCCGTATGGATAATGATATGCAGATGAAAAAGATGTCCGAGCTGGAGATTGGACAAAAGTACGACATCTCAAAACTGAGGCTAGTGAAAACGAAATTCGGTCCTAGAATCATCGCTACGATTGCCGATGAATTCATCGTATTCCTACCTGCGAGAGTCGGAAAGGCCCTGGAGAACGACTCCAACCAACTAGATCAGTTGAACAACGAGGCGGATCAGAAACGTCTACAGATACTGTATCTTGGAGGACCATACAATAAATTTGAATTCTGTGGCAAAATATAAACACACACACACACACACATGTATATATATGTAATGGGAATGGGTTAGGGTTGAATAAATAACAATGAAATTGCAATCACATTTATTTATTTATTTATTGTTCCTTTAGGATAAGCTTAGTCTATAGTTCTCAAACATGCAGAATCCTCAAAATGTGGCTAATTTTTTGACGGTACCGCTAATGGGTTTGTATTCAACAATGCGATCGTGTATAATCATACAGTGGGCTGAAGTATTTGCCGGAAATGCGACGCTAGTTTCGAATTCCAAACGAATATCCACCGGTCCACTCTTTAACGATTCATTCTGCTTGGAACAGTCTATAGTAATAAGTGGGGCTCTATCCAAAAAATCACTCTTTGACAAAAGAGGTTCGGACTCCTTATCGTAGTATGAAATTTGAAAGTTTGTATACATATTGTAGAGAATGGCGTATTGATTGCGAGCAATATCAAGATTCAAATTTCCATAGGGATAGCACTGCGAGTTTAGGAAAAGTTTCACATCTCTGATCATACAATGATCGAATTGACTGGCATTTTTCTTCGCATCGTTTCGTCGTGCGGTTTGGAATCCTAGTATGACGTGCCTTGGTTTCTCTAGCTGTGTAGATGTCTTCACAACCCACACATGTCTCGTTGTTGTAGGCAGCATCGGGTACTCGTACATTTCCCACGAGCGAAAACTCATAGATACAGCCGGCTCTTGGGCGATATAATTGAGCATCTTGATTTTTGCTGAATCTGACAGTCTGATGTATGGTAATAACCATTCAATTTTCTCGAGTGAAATTTTGATTCCCTCCACGACGGTTTGATGTATGGCATTTAAATCATTGTTTGATCTCGTAAATATCAGCTCATGTTTCGCATTGACGATGATTCGATTATAATCCTCGGCAAATCCGAGTAGAAAATTCAGCGGTATAACAACATCAAAGTATCCCTCGGCGTTGGCTAGTTTATTTTGATTATCCACCAACCAACCGGTGTTTCCCAGGAGATGTTGTTGTCCTGGGGTGAATGATAAGTATCCCTTCATAATACTCGTGATGCCGACATTCTTATTCTGATCAATCTCGTGACCATTCAACTCGTAACGCATATCGCCAAACATGTGACACACAGCCATATTGACCAATTCCGTGCCTGCACTAACAGCGGTGCCATCCGATTTTGTAAGCCGACCGTAGATGTGGAGCAAACTTTTGCTGGGTAATACACATGCATCTTGATTCTGTACAGCTATGCGGATTTCATCGTTATTTTTGAAGGTGGACGCCGCGTACGGTTGATGCGCATGTATTTCACAGTGGGCAATCGACTCGTCGAAGGTCACGGGTGTTTGGATTTTTATCATTTTCGCGATGGGCATATGCAGAAATAGCAACGAATTCTTATTTTCCACCACAACGAAGTCGAAGTCCTAGGCTCTGGAGAAACTGAGCGTTCTGATGTGTCACTCGAATCGGAGCTGCTCGACGACTGATGATGCTTGGACATGTTATCGAGCTTTTATAACTACCACCAGATTTTCTTGTCCTCTCAAACACAATGCCCATTTTATCTCAAAGATTTCACATGTAATCGTATAGTTACAGTTTCACTGCGAAAATTGATTAATTTTCCGTCCTGATCGACTATTCTCAGTTGTATATCCTGTATTGACCGTACGGTGATTGGGTGATAAATGACATTTGTCGGCACTTCCACGATCTTATATCCGGGTGGTACGGTTGGGAAAAATTGATGAATCGTATGTACTCGATGCTCGTTTATATAAGCACCCGTGGTAATATTACACTCAACTCGCAAGGCGTTCACTTTGAGTATGCGAACGGGTAACTCGGATTTATGGGTAATACCACCTTCGAGAGTTTTGGAGGTAAACCCGAGCAATCGACCAATGGAATCTTTTGGTTTAAAGTCCACAGAATGATTGCATCTAATTTCACTGAGCAACTCATTGTTATTAGCTTTAAGACTAATATTTATATCCTTGGGTACTGCTCTTTTCAAATAATTTGCGATATCTTCGATTTCATAGCTCCCAGTGGGTATTGTGATCGTTGTGTCTGGTTTTATATAAAACTTATTACACCCCACATCTATATTGGGGATTGCATTGAATGTTAGGAGCTCTATGAGTCCGAGAACATACGTCTTTGTTGGTGATAACTCGATTGGAGGAAAATATTGAGTCCTCAATACCGACGATTCCCCGGAGAGTGTCAACGTGAACGAATCAGCCATGACTAATGTCACATCAACGATTCGCATACATTTTATAGTTGTCCGCTGAGAAACTTGAGACACAGGTGACCGCAAATTACCGTGTTATATTCTTGATATCTCTTATGATTATATTTTACGCTACCAACACCGAGATATTTCATCAGATCTTTAGGTGGTTGTAAATCGCCAAAACTATCGAAATACACCGCATCGTTACCATTTTTCGTGTATGCAACCCAATGCGTCCCCGGACTGTTTTTATCATCAAGATTGATGATTGCAGATTCACGCTTTCTAGGTCCTGAACTGGGTAAATCATTCCGCATGAAAACACCTCGGAAATGTGGAATTTTCATAGCTTTTGCATAGTTAAGTAAATCGACATCCGTGAGGGCTCGGTGTGGTAGCTTTGTTAGTTTTTTGCCGGCTTCAAATACAGTCCCATACCCTTCTTATATGGTTTCAGGTATAAACCCGCCCCCAGGGCAATCGCCTCCATTGTCGCATTATGACGCTTGGATTCTTGTAATTGACGTTTGTTCACTTTAGCCTCATTGACAGCCTTTGCTATACCTGCTGCACCACCAGCTAAAGCACCGGTGGCACTGAGAGCCGCAAATATGGGGATGAGAAACGGTAATAAACCTCCAATTTTCTGGGGAACAGGTAAGATGCGAGGCACACGCACTTTCCCTTTAGACGCAGCCGAACGGGCACCCGCCAAAGCCGACTCAATAGCTTTAGGACCAGGCTTCATAGATTTCTTTGCCGCCTGTATAATAAATTTCAATGTTCTTTTCTTGTTCTTGGGTGATGTTTGCGTCTTGATTCCCCTCATACCCATACCCAGTTTGGATTTTGCTTTCATGGTGTTGGTGACCGCCCAGGCGACAGCTTTTTCAGCTACACTTGCGTCTTTAGCCAAAACTCGATTCCAGGCCCTCTCAGCAAGCACTTTATCAGCCTTATGACGCTCCGCAATATTATCGTGATTCTTGGAGTATGCGATATCGTGCTGCTTGCATGCAGCGTCTAGAGCGTTGATACCACGATCACCGCGAGCTAACCTCTTTGCCAATTTTGTACCAGGTCCGCAGTATTGATAGCCAGGGACATGCAATTCGACAGGGAGATTGTTGATGATTTTATTTATGAATCCAGAACCGCTTCTTTGCCTACGTGTGTATCCAACCATGACTAATCATGAACTGACACAAATTCTATAAAAGCCTGTATTTTATACGTAAATATATTAGTTCTCATTACGACGTTTGCCAAGCATCATGAAATTTCAAGATCAAACGATTAAACTACCAATCGCCAATTTCGATAATTTGGTCGAGCGAAAAAAGAAGAAGGGGAAACGGCATGGGTCTCTATTGCCAAATAGTGTGAGGGCTGTCTTTTGCGGACCTTCGAATTGCGGTAAAACTAATGCCCTTCTCACGTTACTGACTCATGCGAATGGTCTACGATTTGAGAATGTGTACGTCTATTCAAAATCCCTCAATCAGCCAAAGTATGAGTTCTTGAAGAGACTATTGGAACCTGTTGAGGGGTTGGGTTATTTTCCGTTTGATGAGCACAAGGAGGTTGTAGAGCCGAAAGATGCGCATCCCAACTCGATTATGATCTTCGATGACGTGGCCTGTGAAAAGCAAGATAATATCAGAGCATATTTCTGTATGGGACGACACAAGGATGTCGATAGTTTTTATCTTTGTCAAACGTATGCCCGAATTCCGAAACATTTGGTGCGTGATAATGCAAACTTATTGGTTCTTTTTCGTCAAGATGAAATGAATTTGAAACACATCTATGCTGATCATGTGAATACCGATATGACCTATCAGAAATTCAAAGATTTGTGCTTGGCGTGTTGGAACGACGGTAGATATAGTTTCGTGACCATTGACAAAGACAGTGAGATTAACGCTGGACGATATAGGAGAGGTTTCGACTGCTTTATAAGTCTGAATCACGAATAAACCGCGTACAGTTACAACACATCGATCAAACTAGCAGCATGGCGAGCTCCAAGATACGTAAGCAGAACGATGTGTTGCAAGAAATAGCCAAGGCTAGCGATATCATTCGACGTAAACACGAAATGATAAAAATGGGCAAAGACACTAGCGAGCAGGCTATCAGTGAAATCTTCAAACCTCTGGTTACACCGCTGCATCAATTGGTAGATTCATCGAAGCAGCAACAGCGGCTACTAATGAAGCGAGAAGTGAAAACGGAGCCGAGTTCAATTGAAAAAACAGAGAAGACCGCAGATTTTGTAAAAACAGAAGATTATAAGAATGCTGCTGCTGCTGCTGATGATAATGATGATGACGACGACGATAATGATGCATATAAAAGTGCGATTGAGGGAAGCTTGTCAACTAACATTGCTATTGGCAACAATACCACAACAGTTGCCGCTATGGATGATGATGCGAATGATATCCTTGATGATGATGATAACCAGGATGACGCATCTGCAATCGCCTCTACAAGCACACCGATGACCAAAAAAGAAGTCAAGACGATGCGCTATTTAAGCATGTTCAACTCGATCAAAGAGCAAAAGAACTTGGATATGAAATATGGTGTTCGAAAGTTAAAACTCGGCGGAATGAAGATTGGTGATTCGGATATCGTATTTGAAGATGATCGGATATATATAGGCGATAAGAGCTATGAGAACACACCGGGATTGCTTGAATTGTTATTCAAAAAGTTGCCCAATCCTGCGATTGTGGATAAAAACGATAGATTGAATTATGCTAGAATCGTGAAAAAAACGAATGCGCATCGAAAATATTACAATGCTGACAAAAGCTTGCGTTCTGATAGAGGAAAAAATTCAAAGTACAAAGATTTTATTGCCCCGTACATCGACTCACATGCGAAAAACCCTAGGGAAAGATCCGGTAAAGGTTTATTACCCACCCATAAAATCGCGCGAGGACAAAGCATGGATTATGTGTATTGGGATGATCCTAATGAGCTCGTTGATCGTCTTCGACTACTCATGGCATCTCAAGCGGCTGGTAATACTAGCCACAACAATGAAATATCCTCCATCATTGAGGAGCTGCGCGAGGCGGAAATCATTTATTAGGCTGAGGTTAATCATAAAATAATCATTCGGTCACAGATCGTTGAACAATGAGCATAGACATATTTGGGCGACCGCTGACAAGCAACAGCCGCGAAAAAAGTGTTATTCGAGGTCTTCAGGGTGTTGGATTCAAATTCACCGCTGATAAACAGTACGATCTGGACGACAAACGATTATGTAATATCGCGGATCCGCAGGAGCCAAACGATGCTGTTTCTCTGGGTGTCCTCAATAGATGCATACAGGAGAGGCTTGACGATCTTCATAGCGTTTTCGTGAATATGATTTATCCCATCAACATCAAAATCGATAATAATGATAAGCAAATTCGTGAACTTATAACAAGCATTTCGAGGGATATTGCGCAATTGAAAAGCACAGTGGATTCGTTGGAAAAAACTTTCAGCAACACAAGATTGGTGTACGCTGATCCAAGGGTTGCTGAAGTAAAAACAAATAAAGTGTACATCAAACCTTAAACATTCGAATGGTAAGCAGCAGCAACAGCATGCAGAGAACAATAGCGGGTGAACTTCATAGACCCGCCCGGCGTAATTATCCTCGACGTTATGTCGATATACGCAGCTTGGATGAGACCTGGCAAGCCGATCTCGTCGATATGTCCGCATACTCATCAGTCAACAAGGGCTCAAAATTTTTGCTCACAGTGATTGATATATTTTCAAAATTTGCGTGGGCCGTACCGATCAAGAGTAAAAATGCCAAAGATGTGACTGCTGCGATGGAATCTGTGCTAACTCTGGGTCGCGTACCGAAACATCTACACGTTGATCAGGGCAAGGAATTTTACAACAAAGAATTCAAATCTCTTATGAGACATCACGGGATCAACATGTACTCGACATTTAGCAACTTGAAGGCGTCGATATGCGAACGCTTCAATCGTACACTGAAAAATAAAATGTGGAAGCAATTCACACTTCAAGGTTCTCATAAGTGGACCAACATTCTACCAAATTTAATTGCATCGTATAATAATACCAAACATAGCACGATTAAAATGAAACCGAAAGATGTAACTACAACTGATGAAAAACAACTGTATCGTAGTGTGTATAAACCGCGTCAAATCAAAAGAAGCAAACGAAAACGTAAATTTAAGGTCGGCGATAAAGTTCGAATTAGTAAATATAAGAATGTATTCGAAAAGGGTTATACGCCAAATTGGACAACAGAAATATTTACAATTGATGAGGTGAAGAATACCAACCCTCCAACTTACAAACTCACCGACTACCTGAATCAGCCCATTGAAGGCGGTTTTTATGAGGAGGAGCTCAGCAGGGTGCAATATCCCGATGGCTATCTTGTAGAAAAGGTCTTGCGAAGGCGTGGTGATCAACTCTATGTAAAATGGTTGGGATTCGATGGTTCACATAATAGTTGGATAAATAAATCGGATATGTAATATAATTTTCATGAATAAAATTTATTATAAACATATTTACATTTGTTTCTTCACTCTCCTCAATCTTAATGCTAGATTACATGATCATCATGGAAAAGAAATGTTTCCTCACATTTTCTCACATTTTCCAACATTTTCTAACATTTTCTAACATTTTCTAACATTTTCTCACATTTTCTAACATTTTCTAACATTTATATGTAAAGTAAATGAGAAATTATTTTATTCTATTTTAGAAAATGTTAGAAAATGTTAGAAAATGTTAGAAAATGTTAGAAAATGTTAGAAAATGTTAGAAATTTACGAGTTTGCAGAATCTTGGTATCCCCAAGGTAAAGTATCAGTTTTACCAGGTATCAACTTTCGCTTATCGTCACACCAGCTTAGAGCTAACTTATTCTGTATAATAGTGCTAACCGTGTGTCGACTACTTTTTATCATACACTGTTGTTCAACCAAATTTTGGTAGCCGAAAAGGCATCGTTTGTAATCATCAAACGTGATGGATTTTAATGTCGAGCCCTTTACACCCTTTGCACGTTTCTTATCAGTATCGCCACGAGTTCTGAATGTATAGAGTTTTGCTCGCAAGCCGATAAATTCAGTCATAATTTTTCCATTATTTTCATCTTTCATCAGACCGATGCGTTTTTTGTTCAACAGGGGAATGCCATAGGTATTATTCGGCGGGTAGTCTGATGTATCAAACATGGCCGCAACATCACGCTTGATGATTTCGTAGATATTTGGAACGGTAAACTGATATATCAGGCTATCTGTATCAGTATACATTAATTTCGATTCAGTACTTGAAAAATTATTTTTCACATAATCATAGTGGAAGTTGTATAGAAATATTTTGGAAAGATCGAGAATAGCAGCACCAATGTAGATGGGTTTATTGAAATATACTTTAGTTCGACTTAGCTCAATAATTACCATATCTTCATCAAATATGGTGCAGCTATGAAATGTTGGCCTTGCAATGAGAGCTCGTGCACCACCCCTACCCTCCCATTTCGTGATAAGTTTCACGGTTCTATGGTTACGCACATTCTCCATGGTCTTGCCAAATACAGCGTTATTCATGAGCTTGTAGAAATTTTTCTCAAACTCGTTTTTCGACTGCTTTCGCATATTTGTGTTGAGATCGATGTATGACTTTAACCATGGCGATTGTGCGAACCTTAGAATTCTATGCACTTTCGTCAGCTTCAAACCAAATTTAATACATTGCTTCAAATTACGATAGTGCAGAACATATTTTTTCTTGGGTAGAAGCGTTGTCGTAAGTTTTCTAATTTTACTACCCGGCGGTGTGAAATGCTCGGGACACAGAGGTAAGTCGGCATGTTGTTTATGGAGCTCTGTAGAATAATCTAAATCCACCTCTAGAATATAACCGATTGGTGCGTCATCCGGATGGGACATCACATCAATGGCATCATTTTCCCACTCGAACGACCCACTCGGCAAATGCTCACTCATAGCTGCACCATAAAGATTATTTACATCGAAATACATTAAATATGACTCCGCTTTGCTTGGATCAAAATCTTCACCCATGAATCGATTATTTGCTCTAGCATAGCGATTTGAGCACTGCGCCACACCACCTCTTATGCTTTTCTCAATAAATAATATCATTTCTGGATCGTCTAAAAGTTGGAGATTAATTTTCGTCTGTTTCAACATTGCATCAAAAGCAAGCCCCGGCGCGGTATAATAATGCAGGGGATCCAAGTTGTACGTTTTGAAGCAGCTATCGCGAAAATTTTGAAATATATCGGCTAATAAAAGTACATCAGTTTTCAGGTATAAATCCGAATAATCGCCTAACGTTTTCAAATCAAACTTGGCCCAAACATCTTTCGCGTGTTCGTAATCCGCATCGGTAATACCCGCGGCACTGAGTTTCGAATAGAAATTTTTTTTATCGGGTAATTTTATTTCGTCAAGTTTCTCCCAAGAATCAATATACTCGTACGGAAAGACACCTTTACGAATCATCAAACTGAATTCATCTCGATCGCTGTAAAATTTCCGCGTTATTTGCTTATCGGCATCGTCGACGTACGATGCTAATTTCTCTATACTGCTAGCCATGAATCGAAGTGAATCTATGAACCTCAAACTAATCATAGTACCGTCGACTTTCTTTGTGAATGATATGTATTTTTCCTTATTGATGGGTAGCAACGTAATATCACCGGGAAAAGTTGTAGCCAGAGATTTAATGATAAAGTGAGAATCGTAACCCGATAAATTGTGAAAAACCACCGGAATCGTGTGCGACTCTTGGAAATTCAGATTGCATCGATTGTGTGCGGCCCCGCGATATTTACCCGTAAAATGACAGTGATCGCGACACTTTTTCTCTTCAGGTAAAAATGGCTTCTCACAGATGTAACAATTTTTCGCGCGCATGTGACGATCGCGTTGTGCCTGATTCAACACCTCCATTGGAATCACATTTTTTATACGCGACTCTACTTTTACGGCTAATTCACGAAGCTCCTCGATCAACCATTTAATACAATCAGATCCGCGGTGACCCTTGTATTCCGATAATGTATCATCGTACACGCAGTGTGTATAATACGCCGCACTATGCGGAATATGCTCTTGGGATTCTTTTACCCCGGGCTTCATCATGCATTCAAGATCGGCATATACGACGAAGGGTACAGTGCTCTGATTTTTAAAATTGGAAAATCCCAAAGTGTTCTCCTTGGGAAATTCCATTCGCACTTTATTCAACCGCAGACAATCTTGTCTATGATTTTCATAGGCATTTTGTACGTTAAAGTGACACAAACATCTATCGCACAAAAATTGTGCACATTTATGATTTGACAATTGCATGCTAACCAAACGTGAAAGATTCTTGATCCAAGCAAAGTGGAATCGTGGTTTGAAATTATCTAAATTACCATTATCTAGTTCGCTTCCACTTTCAATCATGAGCAGGTGGATTGTATTGTTCTCTGTTACATTTTTACTCAAATATAGCGGGGTAACTATACTATTATTCGAGTTTTTCTTGCCTTCAAAAGTTTCCGACTCGATTCCATATACGTTAATACTCAAATTATTCAACTTCTCGAATTTTTCTACAGTATGAAAGGTTGCGGGGAATTTGATACCTGTACAATCTAGCTCCGATATGTACTGTCGATAGCTGCATGTCATAGTTGCGTTAACGTTTACGGGGTGGAGGGCTGAGGTAACAGACCACAGCAAACATCGATCGTCATTGTTTTTCACGTTGACCACCGCCTTCTTTCGCTGAATATCCTCGGGTAGCGGTGCGAATGTCGAGAGTCCACCGCGAAGAGGCTCGTATCGGTTGATGCAGATCACAGCATTTATGATCGCAATCATGCTCCAACCAGAATCACGCTGCTCGAAATCCTCTACCATGGTTAGCAGAGGATTCGTTACATTATCGGTGAACCAGGTTTCCAGATCCGTCGATGGAAGAATCGTGGCGTTGCGTGTATTGAAGTTCTTCACTTCCACACTGATCTCATCGTTTTTGACGTTTTCAAATTTACACGAAACCCCCACATTCACCTTAATACTTCCTTCTTCGCGTAGCACATTTTTCAGACGTTCGATCGTCACCACCCCAGCGTCAGTCAAAAATCTAGCCAAATCTTTATGTTGGAGATTTGTCACGGCTCCGGTGCGTATACGACACTTGAAGGCACTCTCCATATCATCCCATCGAACACGTTTATGAATATCATCGCCGATATTGCCGCCAACGATAGTCGTACGATGTTGTTCAAATTTCACCACCCATGATTGGAGGAGTGAAATTATATGTTGCAGTCGTTGTTTTTCACTCACAGTTGGTTTAGATTGCGTTAAAATATTGTTAAAGAATTGAATATTTTTGAGAGCGATATCGCGCCAATGAATAAAAATATCTTCATTCGCTTGTTCTGGGGGTAGTGTACACAGTAACTTGTATGCATCTCCATCATCTCAACAAGATTCATATACACGGCGCTGTCCATTTTTTTTTTCTTGGGTGAATTTTACAACTGGGTGGGTCAAACTGACACTGTACGAATGTGTACACCCACCGTGGGTTTTGGGGTTTTAGATGCACACGCCCCCCCCCCCCCCCCCCCCCCCCCCCCCCCCCCCCCCGCCACACCGACGTTCAAATACCATGAAAATTCAAACGTTTCCAATGATCGGTCAGAGATTTTGTACCTGAGAGGCTTACATCTTTTGCACCTTTATGCAGAAAAAATATTACCCAAGTGTGTCAATGGTTAGCCCCTCCAATATTGTAGGCGTATTTAGAGTTTCTAGTTGGGTATAAAAGTGCGAGTTTGCTTCGGGATTTTACACAGTCTGCATCCAGTCAACCCATAAGAGCAAAATTAAAGAACAACTGAACGGAGTGAAAATTCAAGAGCAAGCTCAAATTTTAAAAAAAGAAAAAGTAAGTATCGTTATTCTTCGATATCATAGCTTTTTTTCATGATGGATATAGTTTGTAATTGATATTTCCTATTAAAACAGAAAATGGAGCATCGTCCGATTAATATAATCAAGTTGGTGGACGATGGATGGATGTCCGACGATGACGGTTATGGGAGTCATTGTGAGGAGATGGAGGTCAATGGAGTTGTTTATCAGACGAGGCATTACATTGACGGTGAGCCTGTGTGGGTCAAAATTCCACCACCAAGGCAGGATGGGGAGGAGGAGCCGGAGGTGGTGGAGGAGGAGGAGCCCATGGTGGAGGAAAATTGGGATGAGGAGGAGGTGCCGGAGGTGCCGGCGGTTGTGCAAAACAATGAGGAGGGGGAGGAAAATAATGCATGGTAAGTACACATAATTTTCATTATATATCGTTCGCTTATTGAAATACCTGTATGTTTCAGATCCGCGTGTGTAAACCCCGGTGCGTTTACCACCACCTAGTTGTAAATATAGTTTGAGTTTAGGTTAAGAATAATGTACATGTATAGTTTAAGTTATTCTTGTAAGAAAATTGTAAAATAAGCTAGTTTTAAGAAAATTATCACTTTTATAATAGCTTAGTCTTAAGATATAACAAATAAACAGATATGTCATTATGAGATGATTCGAGTCATTGATTGCATAATTAAACACCCCGCCACTCATTTCGGCTAGTATAATTCGTATATAAGCTAAGAATTCGAAATTGCAGCCGTCCGATTGTCGGTAACAGAAAATCGGCAACCATGATTCAGAATCGTTACCATCAGACCATCGATAACTGAAGATCAACGATCTGCAGGTAAATTGCAGCCGACCGATTGCCGGTATCGGGAAATCGGCATGCATGATTCAGAATCGTCACCATCAGACTATCGATAACTAAAGATCGACGATCCATAGTGGCGCCATCGCATGACGAAAAATCGCAACCATCAGATCGTCGGTAAGCGCAGATCGGCAATGCAGGATTCTCGATCGTTACCATCAGAATATCGGTAACAATCGGCAGTGGCGCCATCGCACGACGCAAAATGGCAGCCATCCGATTGTCGGTAACAAAGATCGACGATCGGTACCCAAATCGTTACCATCCGATTGTCGGTAACTTACCCCGCTCGGTCGGTAACTTACCAACACAACTCGGCCGGTAAAGAAGTCATATCCAGAACCCCCTCATTATATCTACTCTCGGAATGATGGCAGGAACGATGTCACGCGAGGAAGTATTAAGGCTTCCGGGAGACACGAGAATTCGGTGTTCACACGAGATTTTATCTGGAGTGTCGTAACACCGCGAGTTACTGCGGATTGTTGAGCTCCAACTCCGATAACTGGGATTGACGCGTGACGCCGAGTTGATCGCAATCGCTTCGTGAGCGACTCCGAGATGAACGAGCTTTCGGAGCCTTGATCCAACAAGGCTCGAACGGTGATGAACTCTCCTGTTTCGGGGTTTGAAACGAGAACTTGTGCTGTCGCAAGAAGGACTGGTGAACACTGCGCGTTCTTTGGTTGAGCTGCATGGCTGCTGACCTGTGCTGAGGTGCTTGGTGTGACCTGAGATGATTGGCCAGCGGTAGTCTGTCCTTGCGAAGCATCGTTGCCAGATGCTGATGCAGATGAGGAGGATCTGCGATGGAGTAGAGTGTGATGTCGACCTTCGCAAGTACGACATCTCTTGTCTGATCGGCAGTCTTTTACTGGATGTGGACCGAGACAGTTGAAGCAAAGACTGTGAGATGCAACGAAGTCCTTTCTTTGCTCGAGCGGTTTCCCTTGGAACGATTTGCACGCCGCAATGTAATGATTCCCCTTGCAATAGGAACACGATGATTCTTTGGATTGCACCACGTGAGATTTTGTGGTGGAACCGCTAAGTTTTCCTGGTGAAGCCTGCGTCTTGTTGGATGCACTCTGACCTTGGGCTTGTTCCACAGCCTCGAGGGTGTGGATGCGACCGAGAAGAAATGACTCGAGCTCTGCGAAGGCTGGGGGATCACGAGTTTCACTGACGCGCTTTTCCCACTCTTCAAGAGATCCAGAGTCGAGTTTGCTGATAGTCATGTGCACGAGAATGTCATCACAGTGTTTGATAGGGCGACCGAGGGCTTCCAGAGCACCGATTGCTTCGCAGGTATCGCTATGCAGACGTTTGATTTCTGCCGATGATTTCTTCACGGAAAACCGTTTGGTAGAACCGTTCTCCTTTGCGATATTCTCCGGTCATCGGGTGCACCAAATTCACAGAGAACGGTTGTCTCCTGTGGTAAGGTAGAAAGGTTTTCCCATTTTGGGAGAACGTCTCTACTCGAGTGGTAGGGATAACTGTCACGCTACACTTTGGGCGAACCGTTGTCTCTCAGCGTAGAACAGTTCTCCTTTCTCGAAACCGGTTACTAATGTGTAATGCTTACGCGTTCTCTCCCCGCTATGGTCAACCGTTCTCCCAAAATTGCCAACCCGCTCAACGAATTCAGAGTTCAACTATTCTCCCGCAGTTGGTAGACCCGCTCTGCCAAACAGTTTTCCGTGTTCCCGAATCGTGGAATCGCGAAGAGTTTTCCGAGATGCGAGTTCGTGAGTAATCGCTTGTTTTTGTAGCGCGATACGAGACTCTTCCAGGCACGAGAGAAATTGTCACCGGTGACAGCGATATTTCTTATTAGTTGAGAGGGCTCACCGGTCAAGCTAGTTTTCAAATAATGGAGTTTTTCAACATCCGAGAGCTGTTCGTTTTTTCGAACCATTGAATCGAATAGATCGTGAAAAGGTTGCCATTCAGAAAAACTACCAGAAAACGATGGCAGCGCGATAGGAGGTAGCCGTCGTACCGTAGGTTTAGCCGCTGAGGCGAGAGATCCATCCACTTGAGGTGTATTTGTCGGTTCGAGCGACTCCAGGAGATCAAGCATGCTCCCCCGCGAGTCTAGGTATTTTTCTTCGCACTGCCCGAAGAAGTCTTTTGAAACATGCGTTCGTTGCTCGATCGCTGGAAGCTGCTTTTCGTCGGCCGCGGATTTTAGTTTGACCATCTGGTCGTGATTCGATTGGAACTTTGTCCAGGTTGACTCGAGAGCGTTGAGTCGCGATTGCACCTGGCCGTAGGTGATCTTCGCCTCCCCGAGCTTTTGAAGATTTTCTAGTGTACGCGCGATGCGCCATAACAGTTCGGATTGACGATCGATTAGCTCGCTGAGCGACATGATACCGAGATATATCAACAAACGATTCTACGGGAATCTGACTTGAGTATTTAAACTGTGAGAGAGACAGACGCGCACGACACACTTACTTGCACGCACACGACACTCGAGTTGTTGACACACACTGACTACGAGTCTTGATACGGTGATCAGTGACTTTGCGAATTTGAAATTAACCGTTTTCAGTTATCCCACCGAGAGATTTCACTTTTAGCGTTTTCCGTAACGCTGTGGATAAGCTTTTCACAACACTCCGTGTCACTCACCCACTAATTTGTTCACCGAAATTCGCGACGATTCAAAGATAGTTCAAATCACTTCGCGACCGATCCGGCTCGAAGGACTAAAAATGTTGCGAGAGACGATAAGAGGTTCTTTAGATGTGGGTGAACAAATTAGCGAGAGAGAAGCCTAGGATGAGTGACTGACGGGATTAATGTTTAAGAAAAGCCTTACACGGGGCTTTATTCGTATTTACTCAAAACTCGTGTCTATATTGAATTCTCACGATGAGATATGTACAGATACAGATATTTGACCACGAAGTCGATAGATAATTTTTCAATGTTTCCCACAGGGAGATCTGAGACATACTGATATACATATGGACTTTGATTTAGTCCGCAGGAATATACATTGAATAGTTCTAACGCTCGGTGCGCAATAATAAGTTGAGAGTTCGATTTGAGGCAGGTAAACACTGCACGATGGTGTGTGTGCTTTCGATATAGACACTGTCGTCCAGCTGATCCAAGCAATCGATTATACTTCGCCCGAACGAATATCCCTCATGTTTTTATAGAATAAGGAAACTTTCTAGGTGGTAAACCAAAAAAATTTATTTTTAAGGACCACCCTAATAATTATGTATAATTTTATATAATTTTTTACAATTTTATACAATTCTATACAATTTTATATAAATTCTATATAATTCTACATAATTATGGAGAATTTTATACAATTTTATACAATTCTATACAATTTTATAGAATTATACTGAGAGAAAATCTTGAAAGTATACACTCGGCACCAGATAATTTAATTTCTATGGTCCGCGGGCTCTTGATTGTGGCCATATTTATCCGATAGACAGTACCAACTGACTTGGAATCAACTTATCCTTGAAAACTCGTATCACAGCGTTTGATAGCTGAAGTTCAGAGTAGTTAGCCTGCATGGGCAGATTGCAAAACTGGCGCACGCACAGTCGACCGTATACTTTCAAGAAATCTTTATTCGCTATATTTTTATTTCAAGGCTTCATCTGCATTCATAATAATTTCAGGTATTTTTATTTGCATAATATTTGCCAAAGTGCTACCCAGATTTATGTGTACTGTAACGTGTTCGGCCGTACACATATGCAGAGAAAGTTACGGTACGTATATCTCATTTGTTTTGGTTAACTGTGTTCATGCCTTTGCATTCGTCGTTTTTGGATTCTATATTAACAACTGATAAACCTATTACATTTTTCCCTTGTCGGCGTCATCAGTTGTTATAATATTTTGTGTCAGTGCGTGGAATAGTTTTTCATCGACGGTAAGTCATTTTATTCAATTTTAATTTTTATTTATATATATGGCCCTTCCACACCAAATAACTCAGCCTGTGACCCTGACCATTTTAGATTTTGTTCATATTTTCTAATAGTATCATAGTTCTCACTCTAAAACCCATCACATAAGCAAATTTTTCTTCTTCAACTGTTCTTTGAAGTTATCTTACAAACGCCATTTCTTCAATTTTCGAAAAAATTTACATAAATTCTTTGATTAAAAAAAATAATTTTCAAAATAACATAAAAGTGGGATTCCAGTTTTTTCTATTTCCTTTAGCTGGATTTCTATATTTTCTCAATAATTTTAACATCACTTGAAAACTTTTGTTTGCAGACATTTATTATTATTATTATCATCGGTATTATTATTATTATTATTATTATTATTAATAATTTTATCATTTGCTCAGCAAAATGAATAATCAATCTAAAGCTGAGTCTCTAGATTTATTTTTCGAGGATGATGTTTTAAAACCTGACTCAAATAGTATCCCGGAGGGAGAATCAAGTGACGACTCAGATCTGAATAATTTTGATTTGGATTCAGATTTTTTGAGAAATTTGGACCCTACCTCGTTGTATACGAAGGATGAAGCCTTTGATTGTATGGTTGAATACGATTCAACTGTGTAAGCATACGTAATGAACATAAATTTTTGAGCGTTTTTTTTTAACTTTTTTTATAAGGCTTTTTTGTGTATAATATATGGAATTTTCCACGCCAAATCACGCAGCCTGTAATCCTGTCCATTTTATATCTGGTTTATATTTTCTAATATCATAGTTCTCGCTTCAAAATCCATCCTGAAATGAATTTTTCTTGTGTCAACCGTTTTTATGTGTATGGGGTGGTCCACGTGAAGTGGACCGGTTTTTGGCAAAAAAAAAAAGAAAAAACCGGGAGGCTGGAAATTTGATCACTTCTTCGTGGCACTTCGAAGTAATTTCGTTGAAAATTTCAAGGCGATCCGTGTGACCCTTCAAGTAGAAAAAAAATGAAAACACATTTTTCCCAAGTTTCACATGCTTCGCCGAATTTTTGAAAAAAAAGAAGAAAGAAGGGAGGCTCAAATTTTGATCACTTCTTAGTGCCACTTCGAAGTAGTTTTGGTGAAAATTTCGGGTCAAGTGGTGTGACCCTTCTACTAGAATAACAAAGAAATCGCATATTTTCGAAGTTTTACATGTTTAATAATTCGAAAAATAATTGAAGTGCTACATATTTCGAAAGAGCTCATTCATGCGCGTAGAATGCACTATGGGAAGTTATGATTTTGTTCATACATGGCTGAGATAAGTGGAGTTGAAAATGAAGTGATTACATTTTTGGTATAATTATGACAGCGATATAAATTGAACCAATTGGTTTCATGCTCTGTAACTGTGGGGGGCATCTCATGTAGTAACAAGGAATCCAAATTTGCATTGGCGTCAAATTCGATGACCTCAGGCCAAAAACCGGTCCACTTCACGTGGACCACCCCGAATATTTTATTACTTGAGCCAACTGAAAAACACAATTTTTCAGTGTTTCTAACAAATTCACATAAATTCTTCGATTAAAAACAATTTCAGACCAACATGTAAGTGAGATGTCGGTTTTTTCGATTCTTTTTTCAACGGGATTTTAATATTTTATTTCGTTTCCTTCATCAAAAGTTGAAAATTTTTGTTTGCGTCCATTTTTCGTTGGAATTCCCGCAAACAAATAATTGAATGGGTTTATAAAAAAAAACATATGTATGCCCATCCATACTACATATGATTATTATATATTATTGATATTTCAACATATATTTTTAATTTTACTTATTTTAGACATGTTGTTGGAGTTGTCAAAGATGTTGAAGCTCCTACGTATAAGTCACAAACACGAGACAAATTATTGTTCAAATTCATTATTGAAAATTTAAATGGAAAGCGAATTCAGTTTTATGCTTGGAATGAAGATTCTTCTAGAGTAGCACCATTTGCGCAGCCAAATACTGTAAGTTATCGCATCTTTCTGTTATAATTATTTTAGAATATATATTTATATGCAGTACCTATATTTATTCAGGTAATACATGTCGATGAAGCATTTTCTACGATGAAACATGCAAAATTTAGTAATGGAAATACCGTCATGGATTTGACCGTTCGGTCACATACGTTAATCAACGTGATTTCAAAGACTGCAGTGCAGCATGTTAGTACCGAAGAAGCCAAATTAGTATCTCTCGCGGATGTGTGCGACGAAGAAGGCCCCATTTGTGAGTATATTTTCTATTTACTACTTAAGTAATGTATTTATTTTGTTATTTAATATTTGGATATTAATTTTAATTTCATTTTGTTGATATTCGATTTATTAGTGGTCCACGTATATGTGAAATCTCCGTTTTGCTTAAACTCGTCTCCGTATACCGGATGTGCATATGAGTTCGGTTGTGTCGCTGAAGGTAGATTTAAAATTGAGGTTCGGCTTCGGTCTATTGGCGATAGGAAGGTGTTCAAGAGAGGTGACCATCTAGCCATTGCTGGCAGAATAAAATTTCAAGAGCGTCTACCACCTATTCTGGTTGACGATTATTCTCAAATTCGAATGCTGGACCTAAACTGTATTGATGATAATGCACTTATTGGAGCAACGATTATTCAAAAAAAAAAGCAAGGAATCGATTGTGAACCTTGCTCAAAGGTATGAAGATTGTGAATCTGATTAATGCTATAATTATTTACAAATTTTATTCCACAAATATCATCTAGGTTTACTTTTTCTTTTTATTACAGAAGCCAAGAATCGGGTGAATGCAATTGATTCTCATCTAATTTAATTAGCAATTGTATTCAATATATGGGGCATTCCATGACATCTCGATCAAGATCTGGCGGTGACATTTTAGATCTGCTTCATAATTTATTATTTCAAACTATTTGTCAAAAAATGCACACCCAATTTTTTACAGATTTTTTCAAGCATCCGTATCTGAGATACGATTTTCGAAGTTGGAAAAAAAACACCCATTTTCTAAAATCTGAAAAAATTCAGGAACATCTAATTGAATATTACAAAATTTTCGAGCCCTATTAGAAGATGGAGGTTTGATTACAGGGAAAGATAAAGTTGAAAAATACGGAACAAAAATATTTAAAACATCGGAATGTATTTTCGACATATAAACAAACAAAAAAGTCCCCTATCATATGGGTCAAAAAAGTATATTTTCAGAATTACAGGTACAGGGAATCGAATATATGATATTTATATTACAATATTGTAGTTATACGTATGTAACCTATGTGCGAGTCTAAGCTTGGAGAACTACATTGAATTTGCGTACCAACGTCTGATGCACATCGTTAACTACGGATAGTATATAGGAATCTGTCAGGTGACTTATTTTTTTTAACGTTGGTAAGTTTAGACAATTCAAAACTCCATTTATTTGCTTTATAGCAACGTCGGTATCGGCCAAGTCACTTTTTGTGGAAACACAGTTTTCGGCCAAGCTCAACGAAGAAATGCTTTCCCCTGTGAGTACACAATCAGATTTTTGACTCGATGTTGGAGCAATTTCTGGACTCCGAATTGATGCAGGTCCGGTTTTACTGCTTTCCCCAACATCAAGTTCGGGGCTTGCGACCGAAACTTCATCATTCTTCAATTGAATGTCTTGCACTTTTTTGTTTTCACAATTATTTTTAATTTTTAATCGACATGATCCACATATCAGTTGGTTGAGAGAAAGAGTCGGGTGGAGTAATTTTAGTGCCAGTGTAACTGGACGCAATTCTTTGAATGAGTTCTTTCTGTGTCCTTTCACGTTGTGCGTATTACAGCATCGATCGTATTTCGTACGCATAGATTTCATGGCTGATAGGGCGCAATCTCAACGACTGTTGAGAGAAAATATAATACATATGCACGCAAGAAGACTTATAGAGACCAGGGGACCGAGCTCAGATGGTGGGGGTGGGCCCGTGTCTGACCGCCTGGTATCGCTGCTAAACCTAGTAGTACCGGCGCAATGCGGTACTGCGCATTCAAATGCGTTTATGTGCACAGGTATTAATATAATAATCCTTACAGTGCCAATACCTAATAATATTATTGAAAACATTGATAAACCTGTAATTCTGAAAATATACTTTTTTGACCCATATGATAGGGGACTTTTTTGTTTGTTTATATGTCGAAAATACATTCCGATGTTTTAAATATTTTTATTCCGTATTTTTCAACTTTATCTTTCCCTGTAATCAAACCTCCATCTTCTAATAGGGCTCGAAAATTTTGTAATATTCAATCAGATTTTCCTGAATTTTTTCAGATCTTAGAAAATGGGTGTTTTTTTTTCAACTTCAAAAATCGTATGTCAGATACGGATGCTTGAAAAAATCTGTAAAAAATTGGGTGTGCATTTTTTGACAAATAGTTTGAAATGATAAATTATGGAGCAGATCTAAAATGTCACCGCCAGATCTTGATCGAGATGTCATGGAATGCCCCATATATATATTAGGGTGGACGTTGAATTCCATCTTGAGGAGTGAAGCCCCACAGTTTGAAGGAAAAAAAATAAGAAAAATTTCGGTCCCAAAACGAAGTTTCTGAGATGAAGTTAACACGTGCCGGTAAGGCCTCAAAGTTTCCCATTTAAAACACATGCATTTTCAGGGATCTCAATTCAAAAATTCACTGTGAGGCTAATTTTATTTCGAAAAATCCTAAACTACGTCAAGGTATCGGGTATGTGTACTAGTACACGAGGAAAAATAGAGGATATCGTACCATTCAATCTGATCGTGATTTCGCTCCAAACTGACTCCAAATTAAAATTCTGTTTATCGATTTTACGGCCTGAATTCTGATTTTCAGTAAATATCCTGCGGATGAAAATTCGATGATGATTTGAATATCATGTGTAACTTAAAATTTCTCTAGGAATTCAGAGGGACCAATCAAAAAACTCTACTCTCTCTATTGAATAAAGTCACTGTTTTTTTACAATAAATATTGATGAGTGAGAAATACATCGAAAAATTCAATTTTCCCCATTTTGTTTTCAATAAAAATCGATATATTTCAGAAAATATTGAGAGTAGAGTTTTTTTCATTGGTTCACCTGAATTTTTCGAGAACTTTTACGTTAGAAATGATATTCAAATCATCAAATTTTCATCGGCAGAATATTTACTAGAAATTAGAATTTTATACCGTAAAATCGATGAAGAGAATTTTAGTTTGGAGTCGGTTTGGAGTGAAATCACGATCAGATTTAATGGTACGATATCCTCTATTCTTCCTCATCTAGTAGTACACATACCCGATACCTTGACGTGGTTTAGGATTTTTCGAAATGAAATTAGCCTCTCAGTGAATTTTTGAATTGAGATCCGTAAAAATGCATGTGTTTTAAATGGGAAACTTTGAGGCCTTAACGGCACGTGTTAACTTCATCTCAGAAACTTCGTTTTGGGACCGAAATTTTTCTTATTTTTTTTCCTTCAAACTGTGGGGCTTCACTCCTCAAGATGGAATTCAACGTCCACCCTAATATATATACACTATATGAGGATATGATACTATATACACTGTTGGAAACATTGTGTATTGCTGTTAAAAAAATTCCCAGTTAAAAATATTATGTCAAATTCTATACATATTCGAATGTTAATTTAACGAATTCGATTTAAGTTAAGCTGGTATTTTATGTTGAACTTCATTATTAACATATTCACGCGGAATTTGATACAGCTATCATGTTAACTTTAGGATAATAGAGAAATAACTTTCTGTTTATGTTAAATCTTTGAAATAACATGTAGTTTATGTATACGAGAACTAATAATTTTTGTCATTCAATTATAGATTAACGGAAAGATTTGATCCAAAATACAAGTCAATTCAACTGTTCTTATATGTTATTTTGACGAAGAATATTTGTTCATATCTTTTATTACATTATCAGGCCAGTTAAATTGACACAAATATGATGTAAAAATTCGGTTCATCACTAAAGAAAAGTGTTAAAATGACATATTTTGGAAGTAAAGTCGATACTTCGGACAAACCCGTGCTTGTTCGGTCGGAGCTTCGGGAGTTGATAGTGCGTGTGGGGGTAGCGAAAACCTCAGTCGTAGTGTCGGACGCAAGCGAGCAACACGTACGAACGCCGTAAGGATTATTACAAGGTAAGTCTTCAGTTCTTCCCAGTAGTGTGAAAATTAATGATTGTGGAATTTTATTCGAATGTATCATTATTATTAGATGGAATCCCACGAAGGGTTGTTCCCGACACCGGTACCACCTTTATTTTTCGTTCTCCAATACGGCGAACGAAAAGAATGGGTGAAACTAGCCCCAACTCATGAAAATCCCAGATTTGTACTCAAAGGTATAGCTTTATTTACGCTAACGCTTCATTCAATACTTGTGTTCCTATGTCTTGTTTCCCATCACTAGTCGCCCACCTTCTTTTCGTCAAAAAATGTTCGTTTCATGCGAAGATGGAGTCTACAGATGGTTTTTACTTCATTCGAATGTCAAGTTCCTCGGGTCCACAACGCCGGATTTTCACAACTCGCGCCCCTAGGCACTGAACTCCGCTGCGCGCCCTTTCCCCGTATTTTTCGACAGTATATACATTTTGGCCACGTGAGAATTTGGGAATTTGTATACTTGACTTCGATACTGTCTGACCAGCGCCCCGTTGCACCGCGCGCCCCTAGGCAAGTGCCTAGGTTTGCCTTGCCGCAAATCCGGCCCTGCGGGTCCATAAATATGAGAGTCGGCGGCAGAGTTCAGCCACACATTACACGATGCGTGATTAAATAATCGAAAAAAGTTACGATTTGTTAATAACTTTTTTGAATTATTATTATGCAAAATTAATTGCCCGAGGATCTCCTACATGCTTGATTTTTTCCAGATTTTTTCCCCATCGAGCAGTATTCAAAATCTGGTCTGAAACTCACGTTTGGTGGGACTGTAGGTACAGACCACCTTAAGAGAACCATTACAGCGACTTTTCGAGAAATCGACCGCTCCTAAAAGCAAAACCCTAACTCGCAAGGCTCGCTAGTATCGCCGTAGTTTAGGAACCCTGCTGGTAACAACGCAGCTCGCGCTACGGCTCATATCGCGGTAACTCGGCGCCCCGCTCATAAGAACGTAGCTCGCGGAGTCGCTTGTAGAAACGCAACTCACCGGTCCACTTATATGAAATACAAAATGTTTGATACACAGAACAAATCTTCGTGCCAGACTTTGAGAGCGTTTCATGTAGAAATATACAGGACCCGCAAATTCATAATTTTGATAAATAATAACGTTAACATTAACTTTTTTATTTAGAGTAATTCGTGACCGTGGATTGTAATGGAATGAATCAGTCGGATACGGTCAATTTTCTTGTAGAATTTTATTGTTTCACACAAACTGACGTTCCGGCTGGCGAACGGCCGGCCATCCTCAGACTGTAAAGAACGAAAGTCTCAGGTACAGGTTTACATGGTATTGAATTTATGCTAATAATTAAGACTAGGTTTCCACGAAGTACTACAATTAGTTCATAAGACACGACAAAAGACAAAACCAAGAAGATGTTACTTGAGCATGGTAAATGAAATGTGGTATACTAGGTTCGGTTTCAGTGTGGTGTGTGATAAGCAATGTGGTTTGACATATGGTATAATAGGTTAGGTTTACACGTGGTGTGCGATATGGTAAAAAACAAACTAAAAGAATTTCTTGAGTAGAAGACTCGGACAACGCAAACATTATGTTAAAGTTATTGACGATTTGTCGAAAAAGACTGAGATATAGTTCCTAAATTACCTTAAAATGACATTCCTCAACGCATGGGATGTTATACATGCGATGTGCAGACGGGAAGTGATTCAAAACTTAATAACATGGCACCGGTAGAACAAGAAAGGCGACTCACATGTCAAACTAGTTAGATGAAAAAGTTAGATGTGTATAACTAAGTAGATTTAAGGATATCAAAGTATAAATGGCTAAGATTTTGGATATCCGTTCTTCTGTTGCAAGCCGTGTTACTAAATTTCGTAATTTGAATCATTTCCTTAATGAGTCTTTTCTTTAAGTTACCTTCCGTGTTCAAAACTGTAGTGTTGTTGAAATCAAATGTGTGATGGTTGTGGAGAGAATGAGCGACAAGCGCTGATTTGTCAGGGTCTCCCATTTTTAGATCAGCTTTGTGACCTCTGATTCTGTTTTTTAGATGTTGAGATGATTGACCAATGTAGCAAGCACTACAATTTGAACACGGAATTTTGTATACAGAATAAGTTGTATCATCTAACGGAGTCTTAGATTTTAAATTAGAGAATAATCCACCAATATTGTTAACAATGCGAAAGGAGGTGTGAATGCCTTCTTTTTTAAGGATAGCCTTCATTTTTTCAGACAAGCCTTTGATATACGGAATGGCGCCAACAGTTTTTTGTTCATTAATTGGAGGTTTTTTGTGTAGACTCGAATTGTACATTTTATGTATTCTTTCTCTTTTCACCTCATCAATAAGTCGCTCAGGACTTGTCGCTCATTCTCTCCACAACCATCACACATTTGATTTCAACAACACTACAGTTTTGAACACGGAAGGTAACTTAAAGAAAAGACTCATTAAGGAAATGATTCAAATTACGAAATTTAGTAACACGGCTTGCAACAGAAGAACGGATATCCAAAATCTTAGCCATTTATACTTTGATATCCTTAAATCTACTTAGTTATACACATTTAACTTTTTCATCTAACTAGTTTGACATGTGAGTCGCCTTTCTTGTTCTACCGGTGCCATGTTATTAAGTTTTGAATCACTTCCCGTCTGCACATCGCATGTATTGTAACTTATTGCATATGTTTCACCAGCAGAAGGCTGGTGAAATTATGCTAGTTCGCGTGAGTACTTTGTCACGGGTTATGAAATTTGGAGCTCCTCTGGGAAAAGTTGAAAAAACCCGTAAATTACCCTAATACAGACTCGGATAGATTTTTCACTACCAGAGCTGCCTCCCTACGGATCTGGGATATGTCAAATTCGCCAGACAGCGATAGGTGCTATAGAGCTATCGTGCTGTTGAATTTGACTCATCGATACCGTTTTGATCAGATCTGGGATATGTATCACTCACCAGACTAGGGTAGATGCTATAGAGCTACCGTGCTGGATGAGATCAACGCACCGATACTGATATCTAGCTATCAATGACTCTAAGTTAACTGAAAGATAAAGAAATTAATCAACAAAATCAGTTAATAAGAAAATAGAACAAAAGTCAGATTCCTGATAATTTTTAAATGATCGTTAGATCATTTGCTGTTTTATTTTGACAAAATAAGATGATGCAAAAGAATTTTCTATTTTACAAAAATAATAAAACAAAAATATAACTAAAGAGAATGCTGAACATAATATGATATCAAGATTTATGATCTTCTAGTTCATATCTAATTTCCTAACCTAACTTAACTTAACGCGCGCTGACATTATGTGTCGAGCTTTATGTGTTTGGAATTGAATTTTCTTTTAATTGAATTTATAGAAATACCGCGAGAACTACGGTGAGAACTACAATGTCTTTTCTTTTGAATTTATTGGTATGGTTGCTATTTTAGCAACTATCCGAATTTTTGAATTTAATAAAACTACGTGGCCGCTTTGGCTCTTGTAAGCTTGAAATTTGAGGTTATGAATTTAAGTGAAATATATGAGACGGCAGGCCGCTATGGCACGAATCCGCTCACGAGCCGTGAGACGGTCGCCTTTTATACTTGTGGTGACGTCATACCTGATATTCTAATATGTGTGTGTTCGCTTGCGCGCTACGACGCTGCTCTATACAATGACATGTGATCGTATAGGTGTATCGCCTATACCATGTACGTGTCCGGCTATTTGGCTGTAAGCCGAACACGTTACAGTATATCATCCCATGCGTTAAGGAATGTCATTTTAAGGTAATTTAGGAACTATATCTCAGTCTTTTTCGACAAATCGTCAATAACTTTAACATAATGTTTGCGTTGTCCGAGTCTTCTACTCAATAAATTCTTTTAGTTTGTTTTTTACCATATCGCACACCACGTGTAAACCTAACCTATTATACCATATGTCAAACCACATTGCTTATCACACACCACACTGAAACCGAACCTAGTATACAACATTTCATTTACCATGCTCAAGTAACATCTTCTTGGTTTTGTCTTTTGTCGTGTCTTATTGACTAATTGTAGTACTTCGTGGAAACCTAGTCTTAATTATTAGCATAAATTAAATACCATGTAAACCTGTACCTGAGACTTTCGTTCTTTACAGTCTGAGGATGGCCGGCCGTTCGCCAGCCGAAACGTCACTTTATGTGAAACAATAAAATTCTACAAGAAAATTGACCGTATCCGACTAATTCATTCCGTTAACATTAACGTTATAATTCATAACCACCGAGATGCGTTCATATAAGCGGACCGGTGAGTTGCGTTTCTACAAGCGACTCCGCGAGCTACGTTCTTATGAGCGGAGCGCCGAGTTACGGCAATATGAGCCGTAGCGCGAGCTGCGTTGTTACTAGCAGGGTTCCTCAACTACGGCGATACTAGCGAGCCTCGCGAGTTAGGGTTTTGCTCTTAGGACCGGTCGAAATTATCGTAGTCCGAAATCAATTTATTTCATCACCAAAGTTCATTTCACATCAAAATATTCTCCTTTTTACAAATCATGCGTCGTAAGGCTTTTAGAGCACCGTTGTATCAATTCAGGTCATCTTGGATTCATTTTCTTCAGAAAACATATCCTCATCATATGAATGTAGGAATTTTGAAACAATTTCGTTTTGGCCAAGTTATTTAAGAAATGAGTGATAATAATTTTCGCAAATTTGGTAAATTGATCATACCTTATGACACGATTTGTTATTTTAAAATCCCTACATTCACAAGATGAGGAATGGTTTACCGGAGAAAATGAGACGTCAAGAGATTGAATTGGACCAACGGTGTGCCAAAATCCTTACGACACGTGATTTGGAAAAAGAAAAATATTTTGATGTGAAATGAACTTTGGGTGTGAAATAAATTGATTTCGGACTATGATAATTTCTCGAAAAGTCGCTGTACTGGTCCGCTCAAGTGATCCAAATCGATACCCACGTTTTAATATGTCGTAACCCACATTTGAAAAATTTTCTAGCAAGAATATTTATTTAAAAATAGTAAATCAACAATTTGACCGCTAGAACTTAAACATGAGCTGCGAAACATTATTATCATTCCATTTTTTCAAAGAAGTCAATTTCCAAAATTTTGTGGGATACGACATATTAGAACGTGGGTATTGAGATGTATCATATAATTGTAAGGAATTTTTCACTCGAAAAAAAAAAAAAAAATTATAATCATGAACAATACTAAAATATTATAGTTAAAAGTATTATATGTATGATTGTAAGACATTCTTCACTTAAGAAAAAAATAATAATAATAATTAACAATACTATAATATACGATAGAAAATATTGTAATCAGAAGCCCTATTGAAAAAATCCAGGTGGGACACATGGGAACCCATATGGTTTTGCTGGGCAATCACATGGTTTGGCTGGGAACCTACATGGGTTTGTTGGTCTCCCACATGGTTTGGCTGGGAACCTACATGGGTTTGTTGGTCTTCCACACGGTTTGGCTGGGAACCCACATAGGATTTTTGTTCACCCACGTGGTTTTGCTGGGCACCCACATGGGAGTCTTGGAAATCTATGTAGGACCCGCAGGAACCTACATGGGTTTGTTGGTCACCCACATAGGACGTCTGGAATCCCACACGGGTTTGTTAGGCACCCACATGGAAGTTTCGGTAAACCATGTGGGACTTCTAAGAACTCATATGGGGCATTGATGACCCTACATGGGTTTGTTGAGTACCCATATGGTTTTGCTGGAAACCCACATGGGAGTCTTGGAAATCTATGTGGGACTCGCAGAAACCTACATGGGTTTGTTGGTCACCCACATAGGACGTTTGGGATCCCACACGGGTTTGTTAGGCACCCACATGGAAGTTTTGGTAAATCACCCAGTAAACACAAAAATAAAAGTCGTCTTAAAGTCGTGGTATAGACGTCCAATGTCTCACTTTTGGACGTCTACATGTCGTCTTATGTCGTAAAGACGTCTTTAAGGTCCTATGGGGTACCCACATCCCACATGGGTCCTATCGGGAGACCCACACCTACCACACAGGTCCTATGGGGTACCCACATCCCACATGGGTCTTATTGGGAGCCCCACATCCCAGATGGGTTCCCTGCCAAAATTCCCCTGGGAACTGGGAACCTGGGAGACCCACATGGTTTCCCATGTGGATTTTTTTGATAGGGAGGTCTGTATAATTGTAAGAAGTTTGTTTACTTGAAATAAAAAAAATGCTACTAATCTACAATACTAAAATAACAAAATTTGAAATTTTTTTTTCAACCGAGTCATCCACCCTTTCACCATGAATAATTTAAACTATAGGAAAGAGTGAAGTCGAAAGTAACACAAGGCAATTGTAAGAGTGATTGAAAAATTATCATCTAGTTTGAAAAATAATTGTATTTTCCATAGTTTCATACAATAAATTGTCAAATATTGTATTACTGTGGAAAAAAATTATTATATTTTTAACTAGATCATATATTCTCAGTGCAGTTTAAATTGCTCCGAGCTATTTATCGCACCCCTCTCCAATACAATTAGATAACATAAAAAAGGAGTGAAATTAACATTTTTATATAGTTAGGATTAACATTAAAAGGGACTCAAAATTGACATGAAATTTGATTATTCCAACATTTGAAATTAGTGAATTCGAGTGAATCTGCCTGTCAAAGTAACATAAGTAAAATGTTCATTTTAACTGTATTTTTAGTTTATTTGACTCAGCTGTCATTCATTATGGACATTTAATTGTTTTCCTTTTAACATATTTGTTGTGTATTATTGACATATGATTCGCGTCGAATGAAACTACAAATATGTTAAAGTTTCAACTTATATCCCATGTCTACGGTTTACATATCATGTTTCTGTAAAATTAACTAAAAAAAGTTAGTGGACCTAATGGGACATACGAAATGAGTTGAAATTGACACATTTTTTCCAACAGTGTACCTAATATTATAATTCCCCATTTCCGTTGTTATTGTTACCTAGCTGTAATTATGTAAACCTCATTGACTACATAAGTATATATACCAAATATTATAATCTTCCATTTGTGTAGTTATTATTACCTAGCGGTAATTATGTATACCTCTTTGACTATACTATACCTATGAACTGCTAGTCCGTATCCCAAGCCTGTGGAGGCCCATGTACCCAAGATGTGCACGGAGAAAATTAAATGGTTGGAGTTACTATCTAGTTATGGTAAAATTGTCTCCCATCAACCCGATAGTAGTGAATACTACCGATATGATTGTATAAATCATCTGGATCGTAATAGTTACCATATGTATGATAACTTTTACAATCCTGTATGGTAACTAGAGGTCATTATTATTACTATTCTAAATAGTTACATTTATAATACTGATGATAACAGTTACCATCAGAAATTATAATAGTTACCATCTGAGTTATAAGTAGAATTTAAATATCAGTGCCACCGTCAAATGCGTAATGATATACGTTACTTTCTAAGCGGGTTGTTAAAAGTGTAAACATAACCTTTAAAAAGTATTTGTTGACTCTTGCACATTCATGTAAGTATTCTGAACTATTTGAAATGTTTTTTAACAAAAATCAGTAATGACACTATTCAAAAGTTGCAAATGAATAAACTCAGTGATAAATTTAATTATTGAATTAATTATTTATTTGCTCCAGGAAATATATACTTATATAAGAGAAATGTCGAGTCATTTTGGTGAAGATGGTGAATCAGCTGCTAAAGTAATTGGACGGAGCGTCGTTAAATTCAAAATTACTATTTTTATTTTAATTAATGTTCAATTTCAAATACTTTTACGTTCAGATTCGAAAAATAAGTCAGCCAAGTACTGATTCTGGGCAATGTCTTAGACGTACCAACAGTTTTAAATTTGCAAACGTATCAAAATCACTACTTGAAATTTCTGAAGCTGAAACCGTTAATAAAGAAAACGTTTTGAATCTTCTTGACGATGTGATTAATGAAATTGATTTAAGCTCAAATCCAAACATTGATAACGTGCGATTCTCTGATTTTAACTGTTGTTATTTTATTTTAATTTTCATAAAATTAATTTCTCCACAAATTTACTTTGTATGTTTGTAATTATTTTGTAGAATAATAATCAAGGCCAAAATCAACATTTACCATCCGTACAAGCTTTATCAGTAACTACGGTATTTTTTTTTTCTACCTCATTTTTGATACTCATTGGATTTTTATACATGTTAAACTCATAATTATAACTTACTTTCCAGAAATTTGAAGAAGTACTTGGGTTGTCTTCCGAAGGAAAAGGAATTTTTCGTTACTATAAACACCACAAGTGTTTTGACGAAATACATAGAAAAAAATTAGCAAATCTCATCATTCAATACGAGATTGACCAAGCTACTGCTGGACTTTCACTCAAGGGGGACGATAAATTGAAAGAGTTCGTGTATGCACATATCAATATTTACGATTTCCTTATTCACTAATAGTATAAATAATAATTGTTTTTTTTTTTTATTCTAGAATAACTGCGAACCAATTAAAGGAATATGCAAATTTAATTGTATCCCATTTTCCAACTGAAGTCACTGAGACGTACTACATTCCGTCACATTATAAAAAGAACGATCGAATATTGGCCACCGGAAGATTGTGGGATAATTATAATAATGCCGAAGGTCGACTAAAAGAAGTATATCTTTTAGAAAAAACAATAAAAAAAGACAATGGAAATAAACCAAGAGTTGAAAGCTCTGGTAACTATATTGAATATGTCATTTAAAAAATTTTTGTTTTTCAAGTAATTTAATATCTATAAAGTTTTGGAATTCAAACTATTAATAAAATAACTACATGCAGCTGTATCTTACAATACACTTTTAATTTTCTTGAGAAGACCTAAAGACAAAGATTCAGCGGTTGAAGGCCAGAGTAACCCTTGAAATCGACGAACTCATATTAATTTGGAGATACACTTTTGAAGTTCGGCGAGACATATACAAAAATACAAATCAAACGCCCTTTTTGTACTTTAAAGAATATAAGTATCTGAAGACAGAGGACGGAAAACACCTGGTAACTATACAAGATAAATAATGGCTCATTTATGAATAATTTATTCATTTATCATCATTTCAAATTGCAGATAAGATCTGATTTTTACAATTTATTTCCAAAAAAAAGTGAGATATTTAAAGAGCGTTTTCCTCTCGCCAAGGAAAAATTAATTCAGCTTTTGCAAAAAGCTAAAAGTATCAAAGGCATTGATAAAGGCTATTCAGCAATTATTTCGAAATTAGATTCAGGTATTCACATTAATTATTTACAAGTCGTTACGATTTGAAGTTCTCAAAAAATATTCAAATTTTTGTGGTTCACTTTTATTTGCGAACAAAGATTGTTATTTACATGAAATTATGAACTATTAACAAATCAATTTTTAATTGTTTGTGTAGACCATCAAACAGCTGTTATATTATACTTATTACCGCACATCATTCCGGTTGGGCGTAGAAGCAACCTAAAAAAGGATAAAGCTGAGGACGCTTCAGAATCTACTGAAAACACAGAACCAAAAAAAGAGTCTGCTATAGGTATTAGTGTTCGTCAAAACGCGTTTACTGTTGTAGTTTCGGTAAGTTTAGTTAATTTATCAAGTAAACTGACAAGGAAATATCGTGGTAATTATATTGAAACGGAGTCCATTCTGTTCTTATTCTAGACATAAAAATCGGATGAATAATTTATTTATAAATTTTACTGTGTTTTTATGGCGGGATTACGATAACAATAAAAAAAATAATAATATCGAAATTTTTGAAATAAGTATTTGACTAAAAAAAATGTGATTAGTTAAAAACAATTCTCATGGATTAAAAATATGGTGGACCCCCATTAAAAATAATTCCATAAATTTTCAATTATCCAATACTTATTAATTTATTAATGTATTATTTTATATTTTTAGACTGATAAAACTATAGAAAAAGAACAAAAAAAACTTGTTCAACAATTGAAGAAAAAAGGAGAGTCTTTACAGCCCACAATATTTGTCAAGGGCACTATTATAGATATTGCATCTATCAAGGTTTATATCGACGACACAGCGTACTCTGCTTCATCATATGTTGAAGCTGTTGATTTGTGCTTTAAATTATTTTTTGTAGTCGATTGTACTTATCCATTTCCTGCTGCAAGTTTGTGGAATTTTATTCAGTGGACGTTTTATGACATTGAAGGAACTCGCCTATTACCTGCGGTACGTGCAATCTACGGTGATTTGATAAGAGCGTGTACTAACAAGTAAATTTCATAACATAATTTTAATATTTTTTGTTGTTAATTAATTCAAAACTTTTACTATGTTGTCATTTGCCTGATTATAATTAAAGATTAGTCACATGTATCAATTAATACATTTATGATTCGAAATAATAAATTAAAAGTTAAAAACTTAAAAAAATTCTGAAGATAATTTTCATAGATAAACATTAAAAGCTTATTAAAAATTAATTTCAAAAATGGACAATAACTCGACATTTTCAAATATTTTGTCGAAAGCGAAAATTTTTTTACTTCAAAATAATATTGCAGAACAGGCACAATCATATATTTCCAATCTTTTAGAAATGAATAATATTCCGAGAAATAAAATTCAAACAATAATTTCGTCAACTGCGGATTTGATGAAGGAAATTTTTCATAGCTCATTTGATGATATTCGGACTGTATTAAATTCAAAAAACAACGTTGAAATAATAAAATGTGAAATGGACAAAATTTTTGAAATTATGTCGACTCCATTTTCAGGAATCGATTCTGAATGGAGACAATTCAAAATTTTCAAAAATAATGGTATTTTAATTATGCCAGAATCATTTGAAATTGGTGAACGATACGAGTCCAAAAACATAGAAGGTATTAACAAATTAATATTCATCAAAATGTATTCCGAAAAAGTACCTTTACATGGTGTCCAGCAAGATTGGAGAATGAAAGTCCAGGACTTTTCCAGGATATTTCCAGGACTAAGAGAGTGTGTTTCCAGGATAGTTATTCGGGTCATTTTTTTTGTTTTTGGTGAATGAAAAGTAGACGAGACGTTTTAACAAAGTTGACACGCTTACTAATTCAGAATATTACTTTTGAAGTGATTAGTTCACATCCTCAGTGCCGAAAATATTTGTAGTTATATTTCGTCTCGTTCTCGAGATTACGGATGTAGTACTACTTCGTTCCGATAGGTGTCACCACAACGTTTAACCAAATGAAAAAACTAACCGTAGGCTCCCTCTCATGCTGTCGAGCGGTAGCGTCTCATTATATTTCGTTGTGCGAAAGGTGCCAGTTCGACGGAACACAAGCTGCGTCTTCATTGCAAGATTAGTTAAAGATCAGCACACCCCCGTACAATGGGTAAGTCTCACAAGCGGAAACGGGAGGCGAAGGAGATGGAGAAGCTGCGAAAGAAGCTACGTGAACTGGAAAAGAGGATTGACCGCGGAGGAACGCGCAACAAAGAAAATGGCGACTCGGGATCGTCTTCTCGGCCACATACCCCGGCAAGCCGCTCACGCTCCGCGATTAGATGACCGCGTTCTTCAAGACCGCTCCAGGAGATGGTACAGACATCTTCGGCGAGTCGATCTCGCACCCCAGACCGAACGCCGCCGCGGCGATCACGGAGACGCTCGCGAACACGAACGTCTAGGCGGCCATATTCTTCAAGCCAGTCATCTAGCCCACCTCGGGCACGCTCGCCACCTTTTCGTGGGTCATCAGGGGCAAGGTCAAATTCACGTGGCCGAGCAGACAACGGAAAGGATCAACATCCACTGGAGGGTAAATAAACACTCTCACTTTCCCTCCCATGTCTGTTGAACCTGTACGAGAGACAGGGCTAAGACATAAAAAAAGCCGACTGAACCTGCACTAGAGGCAGGGCAGAGTCGAGCAACGGACAGAAAGAGCATGTACTGTGAGACATTGACAAATCTGATCCATAACGTTCATTTCTTTTGTAGAAAATAATCAGAAGACTGAAGGCAAGCAAACGGGGAAAAACCCCATATCTCAGGTTGAGCTAGTTGGAGAAGTGGCAGGCCCAGAGGTAGACGAGAGGATCCTAGACCTCCTGGGAGCCGACCCTCTGGCAAACAAGCCCGGAGAGCTTAAGCTGCACCCAAAGTTAGCGGAGAGGTGGAGGAACTATCTAGTGGAGGGCCTGAAGAAAGACGAACTGGAAGAATTGATGCTCAAGTACCCTAGGACAGGTGAATGTCACCTAGAAGCTGCCAAATTGAACGCTGAGGTGCAAGCTGGCTTGAGCGAGGCCGCAGCGAAGAGAGATAAGTTCTTCGTTGAATCACAAAACATCATAGGCACAGCACTGTCAGCTTTGGGTACCGTTATCTCTGAGATGCTGAACTGTCCAGAGAAAAGCACAGACAACATGGAACAAATTGGGAAGCTGGGTGATATCGGCAAGCTACTGACACATTTACATAAAGCAGAGTCAGCGACTAGAAAAGCATTCATCCTACCAGGCCTCGCCAAGGATGTGAGAGCAGTCCTCGAAAACACTACCTCAGGCGTGTTTCTGTTAGGTGATAACGTTGGTGACAAAGTTAAGGAAGCGAAACTCATTCAACAGGCGGGTCAAGATATGAAATCCCAGCCAGTATATAAAAAAACCCCAAATAAGTCAGCAGGGGCTTTAAACGGGAAGGGGTCGGCTGCTCGCCAGGCGTTGCCAAACCAGTCGACCCACAAATCCAAGACGCCAACCAGACCGCACTACCAATACAGGGGAAGACAGCAGTCGAGCTACAACAAACCTCGATACCAGGGTCGAGGTCAAGGGCCTCGGTCGTACCAGAAACCCAGAGTGTAGAGGTAAGTCAAGTCGCTGGTAGGCTTGCAGGTTATCTGCGACCATGGCAACAAATTACCAAGGATCCATACGTGCTGCGCTGTATAAAAGGCTATCAAATTCGCTTCGATAGCATGCCGGTGCAATATAGATGTCCAAAACCCGTTTTTAATGAGAAAGAATTAAGTGATCCAGATCGAGCCGTTGTCAAGCTCCTGAGGAAGGGAGCCATAGAGAAGTGTCAATCAGCCCCAGACCAATTCGTCTCTAGTTATTTCTTGGTCCCTAAAAAAGATGGATCAGCGCGATTTGTACTGAACTTGAAGGCCTTAAATAGGTTTATTAAGACAGACCACTTCAAAATGGAGGATCTGAGAACCGCAATAAAGTTGTTAGAGAAAGGGAGCTTCATGACTGGTATCGATCTGAAAGATGCATATTTTCTGGTTAAAGTACATAAACGAAGTCGAAAGTATCTCAGATTTGCCTTTAAGGGTCAGTTATTCCAATTCACGTGCCTGCCTTTCAGTTTATCGGTTAGCCCATTTGTCTTTACAGAAATTCTGAAACCAGTCTTGGCTACGTTGAGATCAGAAGGTCTGTTATCTTGCGTTTATTTGGATGATATATTATGTATAGCCAACAGTAAAGGAGTGTGCGCGGATAACACATCGAAGACTGTACAGTTATTAGAAAGTCTAGGCTTTGTGCTGAACCGGGAAAAAAGCTGCCTGGACCCAGACACACGACGTCAATATCTGGGCTTCATCATCGACTCATTAAAAATGACAGTGGAACCAACACCAGAAAAGAGACAGAGCTTAGGAACTTTGGTTAAGAAATAGATGACCAGGTGTAGATGTACCATAAGAGAGTTCGCCCACGTGATCGGATCACTGGTAGCCTGTTGCCCTGGAATCGAGTACGCCAAGGCGCATATAAAATTATTTGAGATGGCAGAGATTAAAGCGCTGAACGAGGCCGGAGGAAACTATGACGCAAAAATGCGGATACCAACCGGGGTACAGACAGACTTCAAATGGTGGGCGAAAAACCTCCCTGAAGGTAAGAGAAAAATCAGGGGACAGGATTTTCATCTAGAGATTTTTTCAGATGCTTCAACGACAGGATGGGGGGCATCATGTAACGGGGAGTCTACCCATGGATTTTGGAGCAGTGAAGAAAGAAAGCTACATATAAATCACTTAGAGCTGTTGGCCGCATCCTTTGCCTTGAAGTGCTTTGCAGGAAATACAGAAAACAAAGAAATCCTGATCCGAATCGACAATACCACGGCTCTGGCGTACATAAATAAAATGGGTGGAACGCACGTGCAGTCCTTAGATGCAATTGCAAAACAGATCTGGAATTGGTGCGAAAATAGAAAACTATGGCTGTACGCATCATACATTCCATCTAAGGAAAACATAGAAGCAGATAGGGAATCACGTGTAGAAAGCGATGCTACGGAATGGGAACTCAAGGACTCTGCATTCAGCGCTATAGTACAAAACTTTGGTGAGCCAGACATAGACCTGTTCGCAAGCAGGGTTAACGCAAAATGCAGGACATATTGCTCCTGGCATCGCGATCCAGAGGCGAATTTGATTGATGCCTTCACGTTTTCTTGGAACCCTTGGTCATTTTATGCATTCCCACCATTTGCCTTAGTCTTAAAAACCTTGAGAAAAATTGTACAAGATAGGGCTACCGGGTTGATGGTTGTACCAAAATGGACTGCCCAGCCATGGTATCCATTGTTCATCAACCTTCTCATAGATAAGCCATTGTTTTTTTAACCAGAGCCTGATCTGTTATCGTCTCCATTTAGGCTTCAGGGTCACCCTATGGCGAGCAGCCTTATCCTGGTTGCAGGGAAACTCTCAGGAGAGCCTTCGAAGACAGGGGAGTCCCAGAGTCCGCAGTCGACATTTTGATAGCCTCCCTAGCAAACTCTACGCTGAAACAATACGACTCAGCAATTGGATACTGGTGGCGTTACTGTAGCAACCACGCAAGGAGCCCATTCTCAGCACATCCATCAGCAGTTATACAATTCTTAACACAGAGATTCAATCAGGGTGCCTCATACGGTACCCTCAACTCGACCAGGTCAGCTATTGCATTGATTCTAGGAGAGGGAGTTTCTACGAATATAGATATATCCAGGTTCTTCAAAGGAGTATTCAGGTTGAGACCAGTCAAACCAAAATACAATGACGTATGGGACGTAAAAATAGTGCTGGACGAGCTGAAAAAGCGACACCCTCTAAATGAGCTAAACTTGGTGCAGCTCACTGAAAAAACGGTGACCCTCATGGCTCTAGCCTCAGCCCAAAGGGCGCAAACACTCACGCTGATAAAGCTACAAAATATTAAGGAATCTGAGAAAGGTTTTGAGATAAAAATACCAGATCTAACGAAGACATCTCGACCGGGTTCTACTCAGCCACTGTTGTCTATACCCTTTTTTGATAAGGAACCTAGATGCTGCGCAGCACGAGCATTAAAGAGGTACATCGAAGTGACAGGCACAATACGAGGACCGATACAACAGCTATTTATTACTTCAAAGAAACCATTTAAACCATCTTCGACACAGACAATAAGTCGCTGGATTAGAAACACTCTTCATCAGTGTGGGATAGACAAGAGCTTCTCAGCACATAGCACGAGGCACGCCTCGACTTCTGCAGCGTCCAAAAAAGGCATGAGCATAGATGTCATCAAGAAGGCAGCGGGATGGTCAAAACATTCAAAAATGTTTGCAAGGGTCTACAACCTGCCGGTTATCAACAAGGAAGGGAACTTTGCGGAGGCGGTCTTCTCATAGAGTCAAAACGAAAGAAATAAAGAAAAATGAATAAATAACAACCGATTAAATTTCCAATATCTTTGAACATCTAGATACGTAATCTCGAGAACGAGACGAAATATAATTAGAAGATCAAACGAACTTACCTAAAGTGAAGTTCGATCGTAATTATATGTAGACTCGTTCGAGATGATTACGTTCCCAACCCGATTCTCTTAATCCCCCTAGAACTTTCCCCTCAATAGGAAATTTAGAAAAAAAAAAAAAAAAAAAAAAAAAAAAGGTCTTCAAACGAAATGAGGCGCTACCGCTCGACAGCATGAGAGGGAGCATACGGTTAGTTTTTTCATTTGGTTAAACGTTGTGGTGACACCTATCGGAACGAAGTAGTACTACATACGTAATCATCTCGAACGAGTCTACATATAATTACGATCGAACTTCACTTTAGGTAAGTTCGTTTCATCTTGTAATTTTGCGTATCAAAAAAATATTGCAAAATTTTGGAAAATTTCCAGGACACGAGTAAAATTTCAGGATAATTCAATACTGTTTCCAGGAGGACAATGATTTCAGGATATTTCCAGGACCTCCAGGACTTCCAGGATCGCTGGACACCATGCTTTACCAGAAGTCCTGAAAAATTTTTTTGAATCTCCAAATGTATTACGAGAAACAGTTGAATACATGCGAAGTCTAGAATCTGAAACAGCAATTATAAGCAATTTTGTTCAGGGCTCACTATGGAAAAAGCAGCGCTTATCATTTTCCGATAAAATTGGTTTCCCTTTGTTTCTTTATTTTGATGAATTCGAAACAAACAACCCACTAGGAAGCCACAAAGGTATTAGTAAATGTGGTGGTATTCAAGAGACTCGGTAGAGTCTCGCGTCAAGTACATTAAAAAAAAAATTTTTTCAAGCGCGAGACTCAACGAGTCTTGATACCCGAGAGGCAACTACCCTAAACTATACCGCGAACTAGTATCTTCGTTTTCTTTCACCTCACAACATACACAAATTGACACTAATTTCATCTAGGATGTGGGCATGAAAAGCTTTCATTTGAGCCTCAGATCGATTAAATCGGTGTCCGGAGTGCTGAGATATTATTAACTACAGATTCTGATACCCCGTTTCCTCGTACAATATTTGTTCTTCTCCTTAGTGTTCTTCAGACCAAGATTCAGCCAATTCAAACCATTCCCATATAAAATCACTAGACGGGAAACCACACAAAAGTTGTATAGAGTGGCGTAAGGACGAGAGTCACGAGGTAGATGGCGCTGGTATCGCAGACAGAAACCTTAGAAATATATGCTCTAAGACAGAAACCGTCTGCAATACTAGCAGACGCGTGTTGTCATTATTTCATGTTTTTAAATACAAATAAAGGAAATAAGAGAGAGTACGAGCAATGCTTAATACAAAATTTGAACATACATAAACTAGTGAATACCCACCAAAAGCCCCTCAGGTACGAAAACCTTACGCTAAGTACATTTAAGTGATAGCCACCAACAGAAATGTTTCGATAGGTTAATTATCTTAAATCCTACGATCTTGAGCTTTTGATGTTATGCGAATTGACTGACGTGTAAGATTCATGGTGATAAATAGAATAACAATTGTGAACGGATAATTTTACGATTAGGTTTACCTTGTATGACACAAGACTGTTGGATGACTATCAACTGACTATGACCTCTGAAATTTATTCACTTATACATTGTAGATTTGGCTAATTTCCATTCATGAATGCAATTATCGGAGGAAACGGTTTTTTGGGGATTCAGTTATCTAGCAAGTCACCGCATGAGGAAGTCTGACAAGAGAAAATCGTGAGAAAATGTTGAAGTTGAAAAATATGAGGAAAGCATGATTTGATATAGGAAACGGCAAGGAGCCAGATCAATAAAGCCGAGTTCAAGCGTTGGATTGCAACGAATTCCACTTCAAGCTCCATGTTAATCTAATCTCCGAAAACTCGTCTGCTCCGACTCCAATTGTGAGTCAACATTATGCGTAGGATTTCGACGAGTTTTATAATCTACCTCCCTATCATCTAGTCAAAACGAGACTGTAAGTCGACGTTGTGTGTTGGACTCCGATAGGCTTTATTCTACACTCCACGTCAACGTAGTGCGACCTTCGGTGCAGATAATTTTGTAATTTTTGTTTTACAAACAGCTTAGATTTTTCGTTCAGAACCATTTCAAAGTCTGTATAAATATTCTATGATTACACGTAAATTAATAGTACAATCCATATATTCACAATATAATGTCAAATTTCAATACATAATTTTGTTAGAATTTGATATGCAACCTATGTCTGTATGTTCGTCTATCTTAAGCTTTCTTCGAGAGATTCTCATTTATATCTATTTATTCATTGTAGACTCAGCGTATAACCATTTATGAATGGAATTATTGAAGAAAAATGTTTCTTATGGATTGTTCAATTTTGTAGCTGGTCGCCGTATAAGACGTGAGGATGATGAAAGAAAACGCTTGGGTTGCAAAGTATCGGTATAGCGTGATTCGATACGAGAAACGGCAAGAGTTTGACGAAGAGAGCAGAATGCGAGTGTTTGACTTCATAAACTTCCATTTTATGCTCTACGCTAGTCTTGCATGAATAGGCTCAATTCTAAATATTTTGATACCTTCTGTTCAAAGCTGAATTGGAAGTTGACGTTATGAGTACGGGACGCGTACATGATCTTTTTGCAGAGGACCTAGTTGCATTAAGAAAAAAAACTACCTACGAATTGCAATACATATATCTAATATTTATATATATCTAATCATGAGCAGCAACTATAACCCTGCGTGCAAGTAACTCCGCCATTGCCGGTCCCAGGCCCAAATGAGACAGGAGGGCTGCACGCAGGGTTAGATGTTGTAGGTATAAAAAATTATTGTAGTGGAACAATTTGTAAACGCTATGAAAGTACATTACGCGTCACTCTACAAATTTGAGACTTGGGGAAAATTATAAGCACATGCGTGCTCGTTGCTGTTGACGTTCCTGCTTATCGAGGGACTTCGGGCGGTATGAAATAGTACAAGACAACCGATCGAGCGTAGCGAGCGAGCACAATTACTAGGTGGTCAAGCAAAATTTTACAAAAATTAGTGAAATCAACCCCAAAAAGCACCTTTGGTGCAAAAACCTTTCGTCAAGTCCATTAATGTGTAGATCACTCCACCAAAAATTAATCAAAGGTTGTGCTCGCTCACTCGATTGGTTGATGATTATCAACATACAAAAGCATTGAAATCGGATACAACTGCCAAGTACCTGTAGAATAATAAAAGTTTGGAATTGAAAGATTTGTTCAAACTACATAACGTTGTACTCGTTCGCTCGCTGCGCTCGCTCACTCTATTGGCTTATGATTATTGGTTAAGAAGACAATTCGGATGAAGAAATTGAAGATGTCAACATTCATCTAAAGATATTCATAACGAAAAAATAATTTAAACAAAATTTAAAAAAAAAATTTGCAGGTAGTGGTACTTGGGGGGCCTTTTGTAGAAAAAGAAATATCAAATATCGATCGCGAACCATGTCAATGTCATCTGATAGATATTCAAACATTGGCCCGCCAACGTACCACGGACTCCAAATTTTTTTTTTTAATTTTGTTTAAATTATTTTTTCGCTATGAATATTTTTAGATAAATGTTGACATCTTCAATTACTTCATCCGAATTGTCTTTTCAACCAATAATCATGAGCCAATAGAGTGAGCGAGCGCAGCGAGCGAACGAGTACAACGTTATGTAGTTTGAACAAATCTTTCAATTCCAAACTTTTATTATTCTACAGGTACTTGGCAGTTGTATCTGATTTCAATGCTTTTGTATGTTGATAATCATCAACCAATCGAGTGAGCCAGCACAGTGAGCGAACGAGCACAACCTTTGATTATTTTTTTGGTGGAGTGATCTACACATTAATAGACTGGGCGAAAGGTTTTTGCACCAAAGGTGCTTTTTGGGGTTTATATATATTAACTCACCTCATATTCCTCCACAATACCAATCTAAATTAGAGAACATATTTCTTTACATGTTGTTCAATCCTCTGGACAGACATGCGATTACTGATGATATTCTTTTTAAAAAAATAATACATGAATTAAATGATTTAAGTACAAATGGAATAACCATTCAATTACCTTCCTGCCAGATAAAATTATACTTCCAATTATCGTTAATACTTGGAGATAATTTAGGAGTCCATTCACTTCTTGGATTCACTGAATGTTTTAACGCCAAGTATTTCTGTCGATTTTGTAAAGTAAAGAGATCTGATATTGCGAATATCACACACGAGAGTCAGTGCGAGCTCCGTGATGGTAATAATTGTAAAACTGATCTTTTGCTGTATGATGTTTCTAAAAGTGGCATTAAAAAAGAATCTGCTTTCCATAAAGTGACGGGATTTCATGTTACCACAAATTTATCTGTGGATCCAATGCATGACTTCTTGGAAGGCATTTGCCCTCATGATATAGCATTGATTTCACATCATTTCATCCATGAAGAAAAATTGTTTACCATTGAGCAGTTGAATAATCGTATCCAGGGATTCAACTACGGAAGTTATTATAATCAGAATCAACCACCCGAAATTCTTCCTAGCCAGCTTAAAAAAACTAAGCCTTTAGTAATGTCATCCGCAGAAATGTTGACTTGTACTCGCAATATTTGTACAATTATAGGTGATTTTGTTGATGAACAAAACCAGTATTGGAACCTATTGAAATATTTAAAAATTATAATTGAAATTATTACTAGCAAAAAAGTGTCTAAAGGTTGTCCTAATTATTTGAGCTCATACATAACGCATTATAAAAGGATATTTGAACAGAATGGATTGATTTCTCAAACCTCATCCATTAGAAACGAAGCCAAACATCAAGAAAACAAAACATCGGCAAATAGTTCAAAAAATCGTGTAAATGTTAACCATACTATCGCGATACGCAGTCAGTTGCGTTTAAATCATCGTTTCACCATTGGATGTCAATCTGAATTTTCAAAGAAGACTGGCTATCAAACAAACGTTGAAATTCACGATGTTCTTGTCAGCATCGTATGTCATGAACCTTCACCATTCGAAATAGACGGCTTTGTTCAAGATATTCAGTGGATAAGTTTTCGAAATGATAGGATAACAATTAATTCAATTCTAATGAAACCGTCACATGAACCATCATTTCATAAGGTTAAAAAAATACTAAAGGTTAATAATGACCAAATTGTATTCATTACTCAGCACTTGAATGATTCTTATTTTGATGAGCATACTCAATCATTCAAAGTTATTGACAGAAGCTCTCTCGCTTGGAAATTTTTATTTTACGCTGATCTAGACGACTGTACAGTAACTTATTTCAATATTTTGAATAATAAAATGTACATTACTAAATTATGGATTTGAATATAAAATATTTGTTTACAATTTGAAGGTCAAATTAAAATAGGACCAGTACGCCAATGAATAGTTTATAATATAAATAATTTGAATATTTGTATTTCAAGTTTCAAAAAATTGTCATTGTCATGTAAATATTTTATAAATAAAACTTAGGTATGTTTATCCTATTTGTATTTGAAAGTGTACAATTTCGCAACAGTAGTTGGAAATTATTAAATATCCGATCCATTTTTTCGTAGCATGCAATAATATTAATTACCATTCTTAATAGTAAATATTACTATCCTGATAGAAACTGTAACCATCCTGATAGTAACTTTTACCATCCTGATAGTAACTGTTACAAAATTTATTGCAGAAGTTATCATCAAATAATCGTTCATTCTATCATCAAAATTATAGAGGTAACTATTATTGCACTAAAAAACGTTCCTACCATCCTAGATGATTACAGTTAAAAATTTAGTATTGTACATACAACCATTCAATTTTCTGCGTGTGATGCAACGTCAGGGGGTAACGGCTGATTTTGATACTACAATCGGTTGCTCGTGTTACGTAGGTGTTTCTTAACAGTTTCTTATACCGGAACTATTCGTGGAAATGCTTCATTAGGAAAGTAAAAACGTCTGCATATAGGCAACTCGGAAGTCACTCAGAAACGAAGCGATTAGGTTTCGTCTCTACGCAGCCAATAGGCATGCAATCGCTTGAGTTCTGAGTTGCAAGCGTTTTCACTTCCCTTTATGAAGCATTTCCACGAATATTCCTGATATACAGGGCGATGCACTTTCCGCGCACCACCTGGTAAGGGCGGATACCTTGTGAAATTCTGAGACTAATTTTCCTTTACCAGAAAGTCCTGGGACTAATGGTTTTCGGGCTACAGAAGGTCTTAGTTTACCAATCACAGGGCCTCCAGCTGCTCAAGTTAGGGCCGGGTCTAAAGTATAAAACTAGCAGTGCCCGTGGCAACTCGATTTCCAGTCAAATAAAAATGAATGATACAATCTAGTGATAAATTTCAGTTACATTTATTGTCGCCAGAGGTCGCCAGGAGTTGTCTCCGTCCAACATACACTTTCGTTATCTGTGACCGGGACCACCGCTACGTGGTCTCGTCCTGCAGGTCTACCGCTGCGTAGCTTCCGCCCTGCAGGTACACTGATATGAAGTTTTCGCCCTCTAGGTTCACCGCACCGTAGTTTCCGTCCTCCAGGACCGCCGCCACTTAGTTTCCGTCCCCAGGTCGACCGCTACGTAGTTTCCGTCCGCCAGGACCACCACTACGTAGTCTTGGTCCTCCAGGTCGACCGCCACGTAGTTTCCGTCTTGCAGGTCGACCGCTGCGTAGTTTTAGTCCTCTAGGTTCACCGCACCGTATTTCCGTCCTCCGGGTCGGCCGATTGTAAGTTATTATTGATGAACAATTGATTTAATAGTGCTAAGTGCTGGTAGGCAATCAGTGCACCCATGCAGGCCGTAATAAAAAAGGGCTCTGAAAAGATGACGAGGGTACTCTGACGTAACCTCGTATCTCAAAAAACACTGGCTTACAGGAGAGACGAAAAACATTTCATTGGAATAAACCGAATTAAAAACTTCTAATTATTTGTTGTCAATTTGTAAATTTTATCTTTTTTTTTGTAGATGTGAATGATAATTATAAGATGGAAGACTTAAAAATTTTTTGACGAGAAAAATTTATCCGGTGTCTCGGGACTCGAACCCGAGCCTACTGGCTGCCAATCCGGGGGCTTACACCCACTAGACCACCTGGCCACCTTCAAATTTAGCTCGTCATTTTTCAAGTCTAGTTAGTGTGCTTCGGTTTGTAGTAGATAAAATCTTCGTATAAGCACATGTATTGACTTTTTGTGTTAGTGCGTGAGGACACGGGCTCACTGACACTTGTAAGGTAAGACTTACGTCTTTTTGTACCTATATTTTTATTATGGAAGACTTAAAATTTTTAACGAGCAAAATTTATCCGGTGTCTCGGGACTCGAACCCGAGCCTACTGGCTGCCAATTCGGGGGCTTACACCCACTAGACCACCTGGCCACCTTCAAATTTAACTCGTCATTTGTCAAGTCTAGTTCGTGTGCTTGGTTTGTAGTAAGGAATTTCGTAGTATAAGCACATGTTTTGACTTTGAGTTAGTGAGTGAGCACACGGGCTCACTAACACTTGTAAGGTAAGACTTACATCTTTTATACCTATATTTTGTTGGTTATATTTAATTAAATATAACCAATGCCACCGAAAGTGGTGTAATTCGTCGAAGAATGATTTTTAAGATGGAAGACTTAACATTTTTCTTTTAACGAGAAAAATTTATCCGGTGTCTCGGGACTCGAACCCGAGCCTACTGGCTGCCAATCCGGGGGCTTACACCCACTAGACGACCTGGCCACCTTCAAATTTAACTCGTCATTTTTCAAGTCTAGTTCGTGTGCTTGGTTTGTAGTAGATAAAATCGTCGTATAAGCACATGTATTGACTTTTTGTGTTAGTGCGTGAGCACACGGGCTCACTGACGAATTACACTACCTTCGGTGGTATTGGTTATATTTAATTAAATATAACTAATAAAAATATAGGTACAAAAAGACGTAAGTCTTACCTTACAAGTGTCAGTGAGCCCGTGTGCTCACGCACTAACACAAAAAGTCAATACATGTGCTTATACGACGATTTTATCTACTACAAACCGAAGCACACTAACTAGACTTGAAAAATGACGAGCTAAATTTGAAGGTGGCCAGGTGGTCTAGTGGGTGTAAGCCCCCGGATTGGCAGCCAGTAGGCTCGGGTTCGAGTCCCGAGACACCGGATAAATTTTTCTCGTCAAAAAATTTTTAAGTCTTCCATCTTAAAAATCATTCTTCGACGAATTACACCACCTTCGGTGGTATTGGTTATATTTAATTAATATTTAATTAAATATAACCAATAAAAATATAGGTACAAAAAGACGTAAGTCTTACCTTACAATTGTCAGTGAGCCCGTGTGCTCACGCACTAACACAAAAAGTCAATACATGTGCTTATACGACGATTTTATCTACGATAATTATAAGAAAATGTTTGAGGTTTAATTTTCCAGTTAATTTCAGAGATCGAGTAATCCCCCAAAAATCGGGTTAGGAGGTTCCGTCTGCAGAGTACCCGGGATGAGCTCTTTCGCGAATAATTCTTTCAATAAAAACTAGAGGAGATTAATCCTTAGACAGAAACAAGAATTAATTAATTGAATAAATATTTCTTCTACAGTCAATTTCAGAGATCGAGTTAACCCGCGAAAATCGGGTGACGAGGTTACGTCTGCAGAGTACCCGCGATGAGCTCTTTCGCGAATAATTCTTTCGATAAAAACTAGAGGAGATTAATCCTTGGACAGAAACAAGAATTAATTAATTGAATAAATATTTTTTCTACAGTCAATTTCAGAGATCGAGTTAACCCCCAAAAATCGGATTGGGAGGTTACGTCTGCAGAGTACCCGGGATGAGCTCTTTCACGAATAATTCTTTCGATAAAAACTAGAGAAGATAAATCCTTGGACAGAAACAAGAATTAATTAATTGCATAATTACTGTATAGAACATACTGTTTCACAATCACGATTTTGAAAAATCGATATTCTGATCCTTCAATCAGCTGGTAATATCAGGGCTGAAGTGAATGAACCAAGATTACTATAATTATCAGATTTATCTGTCAAATAACTCAAGAAACATTTCAAAATGCCTAGAAAAGAATTTTGTGTTACAGAGAAATTGATGATGATTTTTTTTTTTTTTCACGAGCGAGGAGAAATGCTTCTACGCACGGCGTGTGGGACTCCTATAAATAAGTATGGACTACCCACTTAAATTCCTGCCGACAACGAGTGATGAATAAACACATGACGGAACAATAATGAACAATAATAATGATCATAATAACTTTGTAACGTTTTCACTCTTCGAAAATGAGTGTGTCTCCTTATGTTTATCCTAAAAAAACACAATCGGATCAAAATTAGAATTAGATCAACGACGAGCGCCCTAATAATCAGCAGGCGTGAAATGATAGATAAATTGCACGACTCGCCTGGAGAAGGTGCTCGAAGTGCCCTCCGTGCACTTCGATGCACAAGTCTGCACAGCGAATTAGGCTGGCTTGGGCATTCTCGAGCATAGCCGGTGTTATTGTCGCTATGGCCTGGTCAATTCGGACAGTCAACTTTTCGACCGTGTCGATAGCATGTCGATATACAATTTCTTTAATATGACCCCATAGGAAGAAGTCCAGCATGTTGAGGTCTGGTGATCTATGTGGCCAGTTAACAGGCCCTCCACGGCCAATCCACGCGTGTGGAAATCCGCGATCTAACACCTCACGCGCTACTCTTGCGTAGCGCGGCGGTGCTCCATCGTGTTGAAACCAAGAATCTGGGCCTAGGATGACTCCCGCGTTTCCCAACAAAATGGGCAAATCGACGTCGAGGAAATGTCCATAATTCTGCCCATTCAAGCGGCGTGGAATTCCATGTCACCCACCTGAAAATAAACTACTCGTTACCGTTCCTTTCTCGCGATGCACGATGCAGCCTGACATATTATTATTACTATTATTATTAATAATATTATTATAATTATTGTTATTATTGAGCTTACCAATTCACTGCCCTGAATGCCCGCCCATAAATTTACGGTGAAGCGGTTTTGGAATCCGCGGACCATAGTGGCGTGCGGATTTTCAGCAGCCCGCAGGTGGTAATTGTGAGCGTTGAATGTCCCATCCCGTCCGAACGTAGACTCGTCAGAAAAAATAATACACCTGCTGAAATTTGGATTCTGCCGATTTCTCTCCACCAGCCATCGACAAAACACCATATCCAAAATTCTTTCTTCCATGGCAGCGTATTCCGCCGCAGCCACCCGTGCATTTCGCCCACACTTGCCGTACAAAATCAGCATGTCAAAATACTCTAGTGGTGAATAGTAATCCGTGCAGACAAAAAACGATGAATGTTGTGTTTCACCGTATTTTGATTCGTCACAAACAACCTATGGTTACGCATAGAGTTCATCAAGCAGTTTACACGGGCCATTTAATCTCTTATTAATCATTAAATACTGTAACATTGCATTTTGCAACGCGTGTTACAAGTGACTCCCGAACCCTCAGACGACCGTAGTTACGAAGGGTGGATGCATGACAGAAGCATGAATGCGTTTTGGTTAGCCCCGAGGCTATAAACTCTCCGAGAGGCGACCGTGACCGATCTAAGACTGTAGAATTTAGTTCTTATTCTTTTTGTTTTTTTTTACCTTTTCTCTATTATGTGGGAGACGAGGCCCAGGCGATGGCTAAAAATTGCAACGGAGACCCGATCAGACGAACGTATGACGCCAAATATCGACTGTTGGGATCCTTTTCGACGACCGCCACCTAAAAGCTCCAGAGGATAGTACTGGCCAGACTACCTCCAACGATTAAACGAGAGGACACGGGGGAGTGCCAAGGGCATTCTGCAACGTGGGATATCGGTGGTGGAAGAGATTCCCGCCACCAAGAAGAATCTGCAGCCCGTGATCCTCCGATTTAGCGAGCTACAAACAACGTGGTGAACTTCGAATTTTGCGCGCCGCGACGATAGGTCGCCATATTTAAGGATCTCGCAGTAGATTTGCAAAATCGATAATCGATCGCCTATTGAGGGCGCTAAGTACCGGCACCATGCCGTCTGATCACTCTTCCGTAGGCCTGCCTCGCAGGTAGAGCCTCGAGCTCCAGGGCTCGCTCAAATTGTAGAAATTATATCTTGTAGTAGCCACGAGGCTGAATTTGGTGTGAATTTCCTGCGGGAAAACGTTTGAGTCTGTTGAGTTCGAGTTTAGTGAATCCGAGGGCTCGTCGTCGAGACGCTACGAGGCCTTGCATTTTGGCTGGAAAACGGTAAGCGTTAGCCAATTTGACTCCTACGAATTTGAATTCGGCAAACGGCCATCAGCCATCTTGCCTCATTTTCTGAGCCACGAGGCTTTTAGAGATTTTTGGGAAATCAAATTAAGACGACCTCCGAGTCGGTAGGCCGTCACCAGTGTCTCGCGCAATAATAGAGTTTTGAGTTTTGATTTTTGAGTATGATTTTTGAGTTTTGTATCGCGTAATAGTGCTTTTTAGAGCCGCAGGTTCTCTCACGTGAGTGCGAGAAAGGTAGTCTTAACCCGTTACGGTCGCGCTCTCTTTCTCTCACGGAGAGATTCAAATCGCTATTATATTTTGAATTTTGTTCAGCCTTTTCGTTTCGCCTACGAAGGCAGAGTTGGTTTAAGTTAAGTTTAAGTAATAATTTTGGAAATGAGTTTTGTTACGCCTTGCGGGCCTATTCCAGTCTTTAATTTGTAATTTTTGTTCCACGAGGACCGAGTTTGTCGAGTTATTTATTTTTGCATTATTTTGTTTTGTTATCGCTCTCCTACGTGGAAGCTAGTAGTTTATTAATTATTGTAAAACTCGTCAAGCGTGGCCAGGTCGCCTGTATACGACCTGTGGCCGTCCTATATTCGAGGGAAAGTATCCCCGATTGTTCGATTTATTATTTCTATTATTTTCTCTTCTTATACTATTTTTATTGAATAAATTCTATTTTTCTTTGTTAAATTCAAAGTTACGAGTCGTTAGTCAACGCCCTGCTAATCCTTCACTCAATCCCGACCCCTCTCCGCGGTACTGTAGCTAGCCGACGGTTATTATTTTGGTTAGATTTTTGAAATCGGCGGTTATCCGCCTGGCACCCAACTTTTGCTATTTCTTTGTTTTTTTTTGGCCAATTTGTGACGTGGATTTTATTTAGACCTCGAAACTAGACCGGATACTAGCCTCCGAGAACCATCCACTCGACAATTGGCCAAAAGAAAACAAAGAAATAGCAAAAGTTGGACGCCAGGCGGATAACCGCCGATTTCAAAAATCTAACCAAAATAATAACCGTCGGCTAGCTACAGTACCGCGGAGAGGGGTCGGGATTGAGTGAAGGATTAGCAGGGCGTTGACTAACGACTCGTAACTTTGAATTTAACAAAGAAAAATAGAATTTATTCAATAAAAATAGTATAAGAAGAGAAAATAATAGAAATAATAAATCGAACAATCGGGGATACTTTCCCTCGAATATAGGACGGCCACAGGTCGTATACAGGCGACCTGGCCACGCTTGACGAGTTTTACAATAATTAATAAACTACTAGCTTCCACGTAGGAGAGCGATAACAAAACAAAATAATGCAAAAATAAATAACTCGACAAACTCGGTCCTCGTGGAACAAAAATTACAAATTAAAGACTGGAATAGGCCCGCAAGGCGTAACAAAACTCATTTCCAAAATTATTACTTAAACTTAACTTAAACCAACTCTGCCTTCGTAGGCGAAACGAAAAGGCTGAACAAAATTCAAAATATAATAGCGATTTGAATCTCTCCGTGAGAGAAAGAGAGCGCGACCGTAACGGGTTAAGACTACCTTTCTCGCACTCACGTGAGAGAACCTGCGGCTCTAAAAAGCACTATTACGCGATACAAAACTCAAAAATCATACTCAAAAATCAAAACTCAAAACTCTATTATTGCGCGAGACACTGGTGACGGCCTACCGACTCGGAGGTCGTCTTAATTTGATTTCCCAAAAATCTCTAAAAGCCTCGTGGCTCAGAAAATGAGGCAAGATGGCTGATGGCCGTTTGCCGAATTCAAATTCGTAGGAGTCAAATTGGCTAACGCTTACCGTTTTCCAGCCAAAATGCAAGGCCTCGTAGCGTCTCGACGACGAGCCCTCGGATTCACTAAACTCGAACTCAACAGACTCAAACGTTTTCCCGCAGGAAATTCACACCAAATTCAGCCTCGTGGCTACTACAAGATATAATTTCTACAATTTGAGCGAGCCCTGGAGCTCGAGGCTCTACCTGCGAGGCAGGCCTACGGAAGAGTGATCAGACGGCATGGTGCCGGTACTTAGCGCCCTCAATAGGCGATCGATTATCGATTTTGCAAATCTACTGCGAGATCCTTAAATATGGCGACCTATCGTCGCGGCGCGCAAAATTCGAAGTTCACCACGTTGTTTGTAGCTCGCTAAATCGGAGGATCACGGGCTGCAGATTCTTCTTGGTGGCGGGAATCTCTTCCACCACCGATATCCCACGTTGCAGAATGCCCTTGGCACTCCCCCGTGTCCTCTCGTTTAATCGTTGGAGGTAGTCTGGCCAGTACTATCCTCTGGAGCTTTTAGGTGGCGTTCGTCGAAAAGGATCCCAACAGTCGATATTTGGCGTCGTACGTTCGTCTGATCGGGCCTCCGTTGCAATTTTTAGCCGTCGCCTGGGCCTCGTCTCCCACATAATAGCGAAAAGGTAAAAAACAACAAAAAGAATAAGAACTGAATTCTACAGTCTTAGATCGGTCACGGTCGCCTCTCGGAGAGTTTATAGCCTCGGGGCTAACCAAAACGCATTCATGCTTCTGTCATGCATCCACCCTTCGTAACTACGGTCGTCTAAGGGTTCGGGAGTCACTTGTAACACGCGTTGCAAAATGTAATGTTACAATACATATTTAGAAATGGATTACTATTCACCACAGGAGTATTCTGACATGCTGATTTTGTACGGCGAGTGTGGGCAAATTGCACGCGTGGCTGTGGCGGCATACGCTGTGCGGTTTCCAAGGCGGCGATATCCGGACAAAAACGTTATTTTACGTTTGGTACACCGGTCTATGGAAACCGGCCAACTGGTGAGGAATTTGAACGACGGTGACGCCATCGGAAGACGGCAGAATGTCCGTGTGCCCGTCATGAAAAAAAGAATTTTGGAGATGGTGGCGGACGATCCGACGATGGGTCTTCGAGCAGTTGCAAGATACTGCAACACCTCTTATTCGACCGTGCAACGAGTCCTCCGCAACGAAACTCTGCACGCATTTCACTACACGAGGGTGCAGAGCCTGCAACCGGAGGATTACCCGCGGCGGTTGAAGTTTTGTCGATGGCTGGTGGAGAGAATCGGCAGAATCCAAATTTCAGCAGGCGTATTATTTTTTCTGACGAGTCTACGTTCGGACGGGATGGCACATTTAACGCTCACAATTACCACCTGTGGGTTGCTGAAAATCCGCACGCCACTATGGACCGCGGATTCCAAAACCGCTTCACCGTAAATTTATGGGCGGGCATTCAGGGCAGTGAATTGGTAAGCTCAATAATAACAATAATTATAATAATATTAATAATAATAATAGTAATAATAATATGTCAGGCTGCATCGTGCATCGCGAGAAAGAAACGGTAACGAGTAGTTTATTTTCAGGTGGGTCCATATGGAATTCCACGCCGCTTGAATGGGCAGAATTATGGACATTTCCTCGACGTCGATTTGCCCATTTTGTTGGGAAACGCGGGAGTCATCCTAGGCCCAGATTCTTGGTTTCAACACGATGGAGCACCGCCGCACTACGCAAGAGTAGCGCGTGAGGTCTTAGATCGCGAATTTCCACACGCGTGGATTAGCCGTGGAGGGCCTGTTAAGGGGGTATCCACACCTTTGAATGGGTTAAAATTCTGAAAAAGATATTAATGTTTTACAGCGAATTTGAGAGTCTGATCAAATTCAAACGAATCATGAAGTTTGGGGAGGGTTTAACCCTTATTATCCATACCTAACATTCAATATTACTTTGAGTCCAATAGTAGTTACGCTCCATATAGAAAAATACCAAATTACTCGGTTGTCGTAAAGAATCAGGAGTATCGTTGGACCAATTCTGGAGTTTTTGGTCTTCAAGTGTTCAGAAGAGGTGCCTCTATCAGATGAACAGACAACTTTTTGATATCGCAAAAATTGCCTGACTCGCTTAGTTTTTACTGAGATTTTTCTGATTCTTCAATTTGTTTTCTATATTTTTTCTATTATCTCAACCAAAAATAGTGATATCAAAAAGTTGTCAGTTCATCTGACAGAGGTTTGGAGTCCAAAAAATTGAAGACCACAAACTCCAGAATCGGTCCAACGATGCTCCTGATTCTTTACGACAACCGGTCAAAATATTCATTCTCCAGAAATCAACTTTCAAACTTTTTTATTTCAATTCTTTTTTCATTTCCCATCTTTCCCAGAGAGGAAAATCTAGTTACAGGAAATGAAGTTTGAAGATTTTGCTAATGACTAATATGCTGGATCCGCAGCTGCTCTCGAATCGATGAGTTATGAGTCGAGTCGAGTCTAGACACATGTGCCAGGCGGAGGTTTGTAGTGAGTTTTGAGCCGTTCTGTACAACAACAGTGTCGGTTAGGTGTCCGATGAGGCTGTTAGAAAAATAATGAAATGCTTTAGAAAAAATCTGATCAAAACTGTTCAAAACATAAAAATTCTGTAAAATTTTTTATCTTCAATATTTTTGAGATTCAGAAGATGCTAGCACAATTTTTGTCAATACTAAGAAAATTCTTTCATCTTTCATCAATCATACCTTTTTTCTTATAACATTTATTAATTCTTGCAATTAATATATGTATTATAGAAATACTCATCTTTTTGGAAATCCAAATGTGTAGTCTCCTGGCATCGATTTCAAACGCACTTTTTGATGGATCATCTTCTTTCGATTCCGAAGTCTCATCTCAGATATATATACCTACACTGTGTTTATCCGATAATGGAAATTACTATTGGTTTGAATTCGTACTCAGAGCACGACAATATTTACAAACAAGTGGACACCTAACCTCAAAAAACGTAGATCGCAGCCATGTGTTCTGTCAATGATCACAATATAAAATAATATTGAAAATTCAATATGTGTAAGAATGATAATTACAAACAATTAAAAGATCACAAAATTAAATTCAAAATCGAAATATATCAAAACCTCATAATAGTAAACAGTGGTGTTGGCGGTGTTGTACATTACTTATGGCACCAATCTGAGGGTTCGCGCGCCTCGCCGCGGCGCTTTTTCGCAATCTGGCACTACCATGGCTGTAACTTCTCAAATCCTCTAGATATCTTGACACCGATTTATTTGCAGGTAGAGTAGGTCACTAGCATTCCAAATAAATTATAAAAAAAAAACGATTTTTTGAAAATTCAAAGGTGTAGATACCCCCTTAACTGGCCACCCAGATCACCAGACCTCAACATGCTGGACTTCTTCCTATGGGGTCATATTGAAGAAATTGTATATCGACATCCTATCGACACGGTCGAAGAGTTGACTGTCCGAATTGACCAGGCCATAGCGACAATAACACCGGCTATGCTCGAGAATGCCCAAGCCAGCCTAATTCGCCGTGCAGACTTATGCATCGAAGTGCACGGAGGGCACTTCGAGCACCTTCTCGAGGCAAGTCGTGCAATTTATCTATCATTTCATGCCTGCTGATTATTAGGGCGCTCGTCGTTGATCTAATTCTAATTTTGATACGATTGTGTTTTTTCAGGATGAACATAAGGACACACACTCATTTCCGAAGAGTGAAAACGTTACAAAGTTATTATTATTATTTTTATTGTTCATTATTGTTCCGTTATGTGTTTATTCATCACTCGTTGTCGGGAGGAGTTTTAGTGGGTAGTCCATACTTATTTACGGGAGTCCCACATGCCGTGCGTAAAATCATTTTTCCTCCCTCACGACAAAAAAAAAAAAAAAAAAAATTATCAATTTCTCTGTGACACAAAATTCTTTTCTAGGCATTTTGAAATGTTACTTGAGTTATTTGACAAATAAATCTGATAATTATAGTAATCTTGGTACATTCACTTCAGCCCTGATATTTCCAGCTGATTAGAGGATCAGAAAATCGATTTTTCAAAATCGTGATTGTGAAACAGTATGTTCTATACAGTAATTATGCAATTAATTAATTCTTGTTTCTGTCCAAGGATTAATCTCCTCTAGTTTTTATCGAAAGGATTATTCGCGAAAGAGCTCATCCCGGGTACTCTGCAGAAGTAACCTCCTAACCCGATTTTTGGGGGTTAACTCGATCCCTGAAATTAACTGAAAAATTAAACCTCAAACATTTTCTTATAATTATCATTCACATCTACAAAAAAAAAGATAAAATTTACAAATTGACAACAAATAATTAGAAGTTTTTAATTCGGTTTATTCCAATGAAATGTTTTCCGTCTCTCCTGTAAACCAGTGTTGTTTTACATACGAGGTTACGTCAGAGTACCCTCGTCATCTTCTCAGAGCCCTATTTCATTACGGCCTGCATGGGTGCACTGATTGCCTACCTGCACTTTCCGGGAAAAAATGTTCAGACATGATCATGCCTGTTCATGTATGATCAGGCCTGAAATTAGACATGATCATATCTGTTTATTCCTGTTCATATCTGATGCCAGACACGATCATGCATGATCAGGAATGATCAGGCCTGAAGCGCCCAATACGTTCAGACCTGATCATGCATGACCATACCTGTTCATGTATGATTATGCCTGATGCCAGACATGATCATGCCTGTTCATGTATGATTACGCCTGCTGCCAGACATGATCATGCCTGTTCATGTATGATCAGGCCTGATGCCAGACCCGATCATAAATACGTTCATGCCTGATCATGTATGATTACGCCTGCTGCCAGACATGATCATGCCTGTTCATGTATGATCAGGCCTGATGCCAGACCCGATCATGAATACGTTCATGCCTGATCATGTATGATTACGCCTGCTGCCAGACATGATCATGCCTGTTCATGTATGATCAGGCCTGATGCCAGACCCGATCATAAATACGTTCATTCCTGATCATGCATGGCCATGTCTGTTCATGTATGATTACGCCTGCTGCCAGACATGATCATGCCTGCTCATGTATGATCAGGCCTGATGTCAGACCCGATCGTAAATACGTTTATGCCTGATTATGCATGGCCATGCCTGTTCGTGTATGATTATGCCTGGAAGGTTGAAAACCTCCGCTCTGCTCTAACTATGTCGCTCTGATCAGGCCTGATACGTGATCAGACCATGATCGGCCATGAGCATCAGGCCTGATCAGACATGAACAGGCATAATCATGTCTAATTTCATACGATATGATCAGACATAACTGATATAAGTCAATGTCCAATCATTTATAGGTCTATATATAATTATAAAATATTATTATTATTATATTATTATTATTATTATTAATCATATATGGTCTATTGTAACGTGTTCGAACTATACCACCCGGTAGATCGACCGAACAAGCTACATACGACCGCGCAAATAGCCTCGCGCCGATCCGATCAGAAGACCCTGACGTGACGTCACGAGAACTACTATATAAGCTGGCACGCTGAGGCAGTAGCCAGCGATTCGTACTAAAGCAGTCAATCGACGCACACCTATCAAAACTCAATTCAACGAGCGATTCGTGCTAAAGCAGTCAATCGACTCACACCTATCAAAACTCAATTTAACGAGCGATTCGTACTAAAGCAGTCAATCGACTCACGTCTATTAAAGATAAACTCTCATAACCTCAAATATAGGAAGTTACTCAAAGCGAGATCTTACCTCACATAGAATCAAAACTCGAGAAATTAAATTGGCTAAAGCAGCAATTTAGATTAAACTCAAAACAAAAGAAAAATATAATTAGCTAAAACAGTAATTATAGAATCAAAAAAAGGAAAACGAAAGTAAATTAGCTAAAATAGCAATTTAACTTAAACTCAAAACAAAAATAGATTCGCTAAAGCAGCAATTTAGAACAAACGAACAAAGAAAGAAAAACAGAACAGAAACAGAAACAAAGCCAATTAGAATAGAAAATTTATTATTTGATTATATCGAGCCACATTTTTAGTTTATTTCATTTTTGTAAATAGTAGAATAAGAAATCGATTAGACTATAGGAAGTCGAATCAATAAAATAAAATAATTAATCGATTAGATATAATAATCAATCCGAATCTAATTGTCTTTCATTTCGTGTGTTAATTCATTTCTTTAATTAACATAAATTCCTTTCAGTTAAAATCACTTGGAAATAAAATCGTGTTTAGCTAGCTTAAAACAAGGCAGCTTCGGTAGTCTAACACTCAGGCAGCGACGGTACAGCTTTAATTGGTACCCGAGTCTGAGAGTGTAAGATTATCCAAGTCTGTATTAGGGAGGCAGCTTCGGTGCGTAACACTCAAGCAGCAACGGTATAGCTTTAATCGGTACCCGAGTCTGAGAGTGTGCAATCCCAAGTCTGTATTAGGGTAACAATAGGTTTTTCACATTTTTCCTTGGAGGGGCTCCAAATCATACCCGTGACGAAGAATTCACGCGAGCTAGCGTAATTTCGCGGCCTTCTGCCGTGAGACATACGCAGAGAAAGTAACACTATATATAATTAGATATCATCAGACCTGACTGATATAAGCCCATGTATAATCTATATATAATATATTATATAGGTCTGATATAGGTCTATATATGATCAGATCTGATCAGACCTGATTGTTAGGAAACCTAGATAATTTGTTCAAATGATAGATAGTTGTGTATATGTTATTATTAGGTCTCATGATATCTTACTCAATATACAGGGTGATTCAGAATTCGTGACGAATCTCTCGAGAGATTAATCCTTGGCAAAATCGGGATCGAAAGTTCCTCAGCCATTTTTCCGAAAAATGATTTTTTTCCTTGGAATCATAACACATTTTTCAAATATCTTTCACCAAATAACAAACTCTTGGGATTCTTGAAAATCGACAAATAATACAGACAAAAAAAATTATAAAAAAAATCGTTTGTCGGAAAAAAATATTTCCCAGGAAAAATGGCTGAGGAACTTTCGATCCCAATTTTGACAAGGATAAACCCCTCAAGAGATTCGTCGAGAATTCTGAATTACCCTGTATACCCATACATATACTGTGACAATTTGAACAATAAAAACCTGAATATTATGATATTATTAAAGTAGCCATTTTGCCCCAAAACGTTATATTAACTACTCCAATCAAGAAAACACTCGTTTAATTTCTCTCAATAAATCGAATAAGCAGCATTTTCAGATTAGTAATTTTTTTCACTGAAAAATTTAGAGTGGCCATGTTGCCTCACATTCCCTAAAATACAGAAACAATTCAAGAATCGTTCGATCGCATCATAATCAATAATAAGTGCATAAGTTAAGATTGATAAAATTTTCGTGACATACATATAGACATGCTGAAAGTATCAACTATCAAATACGTAAAGTAGCAAAGTGGTAGAAGCCTCGACTGATACGCAGAAGGACCCGGGTTCGAATCCCAGTAAGAAGCGGTGAGGAAGTTTTAATTGACAAAAAAAAGTTAATCATCAGAAATAACCGTAAGTCCTTATCATTACGACGTAAAAAAGATATGAAAACAATAGTTTGTATAATTTTTTGATAGAATTAGCTGTTTTATTTTAATTTGTCCAAAAAAAAACCCGGGAAAAATGATCAGGCCTGATCAGACATGAACAGGCATGAGTCTTCAGACCTGATCAGACATGAAAAATGACCGGGCATGATCAGGCATGATCAGACATGGACAGACCTGATCGGGCCTGTTCAGTCCCGGTCATTTTTCATGTCTGATCAGGCCTGAAGACTCATGCCTGTTCATGTCTGATCATGCCTGATCATTTTTTCCCGGGTGAGCACTATTAAATCAATTGTTCATTAATAATAACTTACAATCGGTCGACCCGGAGGACGGAAATACGGTGCGGTGGACCTAGAGGACTAAAACTACGCAGCGGTGGACCTGGAGGACGGAAACTACGTAGCGATGCACGTGGAGGACGGAAACTACGGTGCGGTGGGGCTAGAGGACGAAAACTACGTAGCGGTGAACCTGCAGGACGGAAACTACGCAGCGGTGGACCTGCAAGACGGAAACTACGTGGCGGTCGACCTGGAGGACCAAGACTACGTAGTGGTGGTCCTGGCGGACGGAAACTACGTAGCGGTCGACCTGGGGACGGAAACTACGTGGCGGTGGTCCTGGAGGACGGAAACTACGGTGCGGTGAATTGAGAGGGCGAAAACTACATAGCAGTGTACCTGCAGGGCGGAAGCTACGCAGCGGTAGACCTGCAGGACGAGTACCACGTAGCGGTAGACCTGGAGGACGGAAACTACGCAGCGGTCGACCTGGAAGACGCAAACTGCGTAGCGGTGGCCCTGGAGGACGGACCCTACGGTGCAGTGAACCTAGAGGACGGAAACTACATAGCAGTGTACCTGCAGGGCGGAAACTACATAGCGGTCGACCTGGGGAACGGAAACTACGTGGCGGTGGACCGAGAGGACGAGACCACGTAGCGGTGGTCCTGGTCACAGATAACGAAAGTGTATGTTGGACGGAGACAACTCCTGGCGACCTCTGGCGACAATAAATGTAACTGAAATTCATCACTAGATTGTATCATTTATTTTTATTTCACTGGGAATCGAGTTGCCACGGGCACTGCTAGTTTTATACTTTAGACCCGGCCCTAACTTGAGCAGCTGAAGGCCCTATGATTGGTAAACTAAGACCTTCTCTACCCCGAAAACCATTAGTTCCAGGACTTTTTGGTAAAGGAAAATTAATCTTAGAATTTTACAAGGTATCCGCCCTTACCAGGTGGTGCGCGCAAAGTGAATCGCCCTGTATACCTACTCTATGTGCTATATGTTTTGATTCTTCATGATGTTTTATTCTTGACTTCAATAAATAAATTGCCATTAATGATAAGTCGATTATTTTTTTTTCTCAATTTCAAAAAGAACTTTGACATGAATATAACAGTAGGGGAACACGGGGCAGAACGGGCAGCGGGGCAGAACGGGCACCAAAACAAAAAAAAAATAATGTGGTCGGAAATGATTTTTTATGAAATATGGCGACGTATTTTGGATCAATAATGAAAAAAGAAAAAATCAAAAAAAAATTATTTTTTTTTTCCGTTTCATTTTACTTTTTTAGAAAAAAAATTCAATTTTTTTTTTTTTCATTATTGATCCAAAATACGTCGCCATATTTTATAAAAAATCATTTCCGACCACTTTATTTTCTTTTGTTTTGGTGCCCGTTCTGCCCCGCTGCCCGTTCTGCCCCGCGTTCCCCTATATACCTATTGTAAACATGAAACATTTGAATCACTGAATCTTGTAATTATTCACTTTCTGTATTCAAGTGATTTTGCTTTTCAAATTATGGTTTACATTGCTTATATCCTGAGAGTATTTTTTCTAAGCTAATTTTCTTCTTATTGAAATTAATTATGTTTTCTCCAGAAATGATTCGTATATGGATCGGTCCTCTTCGTGGTTTTTCTATGATACCATTTACTTGTACGCAAGTTTCCAATATTAATTCTGCGTCTGCGATGTCTTCGTTGCTGCGTAGTTCTATTTTATATGTACCGTCATAGTACAGCCCGCACGGAAATAAAATATATGCAACATATATGTCGCATATAACAACATACCGAGAAGATTCGGTGGGAGTAGACAGCCCCCTTCCTACGCCAAAACTAACACAGGCGCATACTGCGTGCGTGAGGCTCGGCGGGCGGGGCTAGGCGGCCAGTGGTGCTTCCACTGAATCTTCCGCGCTAGGCCGAATCCGTATAGCCCATCCTTGATACTTGACCTAAAAAGCAATCATCGCACTGAACACGGAAAAGAATGAACGCGAATAAAATGATATCGCTTGATGTAAACATTTATTTTCAACATTTGTCAACGAATTCAAAATCAAATATCAATTAAGGGGGTATCTACACCTTTGAATTTTCAAAAAATCGTTTTTTTTTTATAATTTATTTGGAATGCTAGTGACCTACTCTACCTGCAAATAAATCGGTGTCAAAATATCTAGAGGATTTGAAAAGTTACAGCCATGACAGTGCCAGATTGCGAAAAAGCGCCGCGGCGCGGCGCGCGAACCCTCAGATTGGTGCCATAAGTATTGTACAACACCGCCAACACCACTTACACCACTGCTTAATTTTATGACGTTTTTATATACACTCAGTGACAAAAATAACGGGCCACTCAAGTTTTCCGAAAAAAACACCGTTTTTCGAAACAGTATTACTCGATGAAAAAATATTAGAAGAAAATGGTCAAGGAAGCATTTTACAGGTTGAAACGTCATCTTCGAGCTCGTTCCCGAAAATTTCACCTGCGATTGTTTTTCACCTGTTGGCGTAGGTTTGAATGAAGAGCCGAAAAATGAAAAAAAATCCGACCATTTCAAACTTGGCTGCGGGGGCGAAAAAAAATCGCAAAAAATTTTCACGACGATGGTTGTGTAGCCTCAGGTCTGCTCTTCAAAGCGGTTCTCGAAATTTTTGTCCACGACTTTTTTTCACCAGGTTATTGAATTTTTAGTAAGTATAGACCGTTTTGGCGTTACCCAGGATGCACCACGTGGAGGTACGGTCTTCAAGCACCCCACGTATTTGTGTGTGTTTCTGTATGTTTGTGTGTGTAGGCAGCGATCAGGACCCCCAGGTGCTTCACTTCCAAGGTATTGATGACTCCAAACTCTCGCTGTACTGCATGTGTTAGCTGCTGTGTGCGTATGTGTGAGTATGAGCGAGTGTAAACTGGAGGCTTTCTTAAAATGTCGTGTTACCACCTTTATTCTGCATCACCGCATCCAACTGTTTGCACATGTTGATGCACGCTAGAATTTTGATCTGAGGAATCGTGTCCCATGCTTCGACGAGCAGCGCCGGATTTTCACAACTCGAGCCCCTAGGCACTGAACTCCGCTGCGCCCCCTTTCCCCGTATTTTTCGACGGTATATACATTTTGGCCACGTTAGAATTTGGGAATTTGTATACTTGACTTCGATACTGGCTGACCAGCGCCCCCTTGCACCGCGCGCCCCTAGGCAAGTGCCTAGGTTTGCCTTGCCGCAAATCCGGCCCTGTCGACGAGCATTACCTCCCTCAACTCGTGAAGATTGAGTGGCTGTACGGTTCACTTCATTTTTCTGCAGGATAACGCTTGGCTTTATACCGCGCGGCATGAGCAGAACTTTTTGGCCAATCAAGACATCACAGTGTTAGATCACCCGTCAATGAGTCTTGATTTGAATCCGATCGAGTATGTTTGGGATATGCTGAATCGTGAATTGCGTAATCGACCCGTACAGCCAGCCAATCTTCATGAGTTGAGGGTAATGCTCGTCGAAGCATGAAACGCAATTCGTCAGATCAAAATTCGAGCGTGCATCAACATGTGCAAACAGTTGGATGCGGTGATCCAAAATAGAGGTGTAAACACGACATTTTAAGAAAGCCGCCAATTTACACTCGCTCATACTCACACCTACGCACACAGACAGCTAACACATGCAGTACAGCGAGGGTTTCGAGTCATCAATACCTTGGAAGTGAAGCACCTGGGGGTCCTGATCGCTGCCTACACACACAAACATACAGAAACACACAGAAATACGTGGGGTACTTGAAGACCGTACCTCCACGTGGTGCATCTTGGGTAACGCCAAAACGGTCTATACTCACTAAAAATTCAATAACCGAGTGAAAAAATGTCGTGGACAAAAATTTCGAGAACAGTTTTGAAGAGCAGACCCGAGGCTACACAACCATCGTCGTGAAAATTTTTTGCGATTTTTTTTCACCCCCGCAGCCAAGTTTGAAATTGTCGGATTTTTTTTTATTTTTGGGCTCTTCATTCAAACCTGCGCCAACAGGTGAAAAACAATCGCAGGTGAAATTTTCGGGAACGAGCTCGAAGATGACGTTTTAACCTGTAAAATGCTCCCTTGACCATTTTTTTCGAATATTTTTTCATCGAGTAATACCGTTTCGAAAAACGGTGTTTTTTCCGTAAAACTTGAGTGGCCCGTTATTTTTGTCACTGAGTGTATTTCGATTTCGAATTTGATTCTGTGATCTTTTAATTCTTCGTAATTATCATTCTTACACATATTTAATTTTCAATATTCTTTTGAATTGTGATCATTGACAGAACACATGGCTGGGATCTACATTTTTTCGAGGTTAGGTGTCCACTTGTTTGTAAATATTATCGTGCTTTCATTACGAATTCAAACCACTAGTAATTTCCATTATCGAATAAACACAGTGTTTATATATCTGAGATGAGACTTCGGAATCGAAAAAAGATGATCCATCAAAAAGTGCGTTTGAAATCGATGCCAGCAAACTACACATTTGGATTTCTAAAAAGATGAGTATTTCTACAATACATGTATTAATTGCAAGAGTTTAATAAATATTATAAGAAAAAAGGTATGATTGATGAAAGATGAAAGAATTTTCGTAGTATTGACAAAAATTGTGCTAGCATCTTCTGAATCTCAAAAATATTTAAGATCAAAAATTTTAGAGAATTTGTATATTGAAAAATTTTGATCAGATTTTTTCTAAAGCAATTCATTATTTCTCTAACAGCCTCACCGGACACCTAACGGGCACTGTTCTTGAGATCCGTTAAGCTGGCAAGGCCAATACAGCACAACGGATTGAAACTAATTTATTAATTAATCGCTTTTTAATCGCTATTTAATTGCGCAGAAGAAAATTTTTTCGCTCGAGCCATTTTCGAAAAAATCGCGGCAGATCCAGCTTAACATTAAGCTGGCCAGGCCATTTCAATTAAACCGAAATAATTCAGCAGGAGAAAAAAATTGGCGACGCAAGATTTATTCGCTTATTAATCGCTGTCGATTGGCACCCCAAACACTTTTCCAAAATCATCCCCTAGCCAGATATTCCACCCCCAGGGATAAAAACGTAATACATCTTTCAAATGTGCAAAATTTCGAAATATCATCGACCTAGGAATTATTCGCTAATTAATCGCATCCGATTAGGACCAGTCAACTTTTTTCAAAGTCATCCACCCTCCGGAGATTCCACCCCCTCAGACCCAAACGCAACACGCCACGTGGAGACTTCAAATTTTCAAGTTTTCATACTCTAAGAATAGGTCGCTAATTAAACGCTACCGATTAGACTCAATAAATTTTTTTCGGAGATAACTTCCTGGCCGGATAATCCAATCCCCGTGTCCCTGATCTAACACGCCACGAGGATACTTGGAATTTCAGAATTTTGACACTGCTGGAATTAGTCGCTAATTAAACGCTACCGATTCGACTGAATCAATTTTTTTCGGAGATAACTTCCTGGCCGGATAATCCAATCCCCGTGTCCCTGATCTAACACGCCACGAGGATACTTGGAATTTCAGAATTTTGACACTGCTGGAATTAATCGCTAATTAAACGCTACCGATTCGACTGAATCAATTTTTTTCGGAGATAACTTCCTGGCCGGATAATCCACCCCCCGTGTCCCTGATCTAACACGCCACGAGGATACTTGGAATTTCAGAATTTTGACACTGCTGGAATTAGTCGCCAATTAAACGCTACCGATTCGACTCAATCAATTTTTTTCGGAGATAACTTCCTGGCCGGATAATCCAATCCCCGTGTCCCTGATCTAACACGCCACGAGGATACTTGGAATTTCAGAATTTTGACACTGCTGGAATTAGTCGCTAATTAAACGCTACCGATTCGACTGAATCAATTTTTTTCGGAGATAACTTCCTGGCCGGATAATCCAATCCCCGTGTCCCTGATCTAACACGCCACGAGGATACTTGGAATTTCAGAATTTTGACACTGCTGGAATTAGTCGCTAATTAAACGCTACCGATTCGACTAAATCAATTTCTTTCGGAGATAACTTCCTGGCCGGATAATCCACCCCCCGTGTCGCTGATCTAACACGCCACGAGGATACTTGGAATTTCGGAATTGTGACGCTGCTAGAATTAGAAGAAGAAAAATTACCTGTAAAATATATTCTGAAAAATTCAATTAACAGAGTTGGTTTTGTTGGTAAATCATGTACATCTTTCGAGGAATAGTGTTACAGTATCTGGAATCGAAAATGACTGGAATATGTTTCGGTAGATGACAATGTAACGTGCGGCACATAATTCTTAGAACTATAGAAATCTCGCTCTTTCCACTATTGCGGCATGCCCAAGTTCAGTCGCTCATCGTCAGTTCACCGGTACACGTTGTTGCATGAAGAGCTTTTCAGTTTAAAAAAAAACTACAAAATTATAAAATGCAATCAGCACGTGGTCGTGGACGACCAACGCAAGTTGATAAGCACTCGGTAGTAGCGAAAGTGATCGAACATGCGAGCGATATTCTTTTGCCCCACGGGAAAATAGTTTCAAAACGCGACCAAATTTGGGAGCGAATTTCTTCTGAATTGGACCGCAAGATCACAGGAAGTTCGTTGCATTCAATGGTTTGTAACAATAAGTACAAGTTGCGTGAAAAAATTAGTTTCAGTCTTCATAATGATTCGGGTAATACGAATGAACCTGCAAGTAATACGCTAGAAAGTGACGGCAATAATAACAGCAGAGCTTCACAATTACAAGAAGATAGCTTGTGCTCAAACGTACATGAAGATGTTTCACGGACATATTCTGTCAAAATATCGAGAGAAGCATTTCAAGCGTTAACTACAACGAAAAAATATAAACGAGCGAACAATAAATCCTGTAGAACGAACACAGTATTGATGGCGGGAGTCTGGGAAGACGTGATTATGGACGAAATTGTTAAGCAGACTCCCGTTGGATGTGGATATAATTTCCACAATCACTACGTTTCCAACGATATGAGATCAGGATACATAAATGGTATGTTCTTGAATTATGAGACTAAAGTTCATAACGTTACTATAATACGAGATTTTAAAAACAAATGAGGCTTGGCCACTGTCGAAGTTTACCCACCCCTGACGGCGATAGTTGATATATTTTGATATAAAAAATTAATAACTGGTGAACGGATAGTTAGATAATTCCGAGACTTCAGTACAGTCTGTCTGTGACCCCAACCCCCTCGTAAAAAAATCGCGTTCGAAATCTAATTCCCGGAAGCCACCCTTAACAGTGATAGTTGATAGATTTTAACCTTAAAAATGAATAACTATTGAACGGAGAGTTAGATACTTCAGAAACTTTGGCATCGTCTTTCTGTAACCCCTTCCCCTTCGTAAAAAAATCGCGATCGAAATCGAATTCACCAGTTATTATTTTTTTCAGATCAAAATAAAGAAACTATCACCGTTACGGTGGGTTCCGGGAATTCGATTTCGATCGCGATTTCTTTACTAGGGGGTTGGGGTCACAGAAAGACTGTGCCAAAGTTTCTGAATTATCTAACTCTCCGTTCACCAGTTAATAATTATTTAGATCAAAATATTTCAACTATCACCGTCAGGGGTGGGTAAACTTTCACAGTGGCCCAGCTTCATTTGTTTTTAAAATCTCGTGTTACATTAACGTTATGAACGTCAGCCTCATCTTGAATTGAAGAAATTAGTATCATAGTATCAGGCACGGGCCCGCGCCCGAGGCCCCAGTATCAGACATTGATTGTTGTTTGAATGAATTGGGGATGATTGACAACTCAATTACTCGAAGAATAATTAGTATGAAACAAAAAAATTCAGAAAACGAGGGGCCTTGAAGATCCGCGCTAGGCCTTGGGTTTCGTAGCACGTAAAGACAGCACTAAGGCATGACCCGGAAGATTTCGTTATCTGCAAATTGTTGTATATGTATTGTCAGCTGTATATTTTTATAGAAGCACCGAATCCAAAAGTGTCTCTCGACTTTTTTGTTCATTCATCGATTTCCTTGAGGGGGTATATACACCTTTAAATGGGTTGAATTTCTGAAAAACAATTTTCCTTTTTTTTTCAACTTGAAGACTCTGATAAAATTTTAAAAAATCATTATGTTTGGGAAGGGTTTGACCTTCATTATCCATATCTTACATCATGTATTACTTCCAGTCTAATAGTGGCTGCGCTGAACACAGGAAAATACAAAATCACTCGATTGCCGCAAAGAATCAGACCCAGCGTTGGACCGATCTTGGAATTTTTGGTTCTCAATTGTTCATAACACATGCCTCTATCAGATGAACATAGAACTTTTTGATATTGCAAGAATTACTTGAGTTATTGAATTTTTTCGATTTTTTTTCTGAATTTGAAAAAAAAATTTGCTTATTTTTCTAATATTTCAACTAAAAATGGGTTTGTTAAAAAGTTCTATGTTCATCTGATAAAGGCATGTCTTATGAACAATTGAGAACCAAAAATTCCAAGATCGGTCAAACGCTGGGTCTGATTCTTTGCGGCAACCGAGTGATTTTGTATTTTCCTGTCTTCAGCGCAGCCACTATTAAACTGGAAGTAATACATGATGTAAGATATGGATAATGAAGGTCAAACCCTCCCCAAACATGATGATTTTTTTAAATTTGATCAGAGTCTTCAAGTTGAAAAAAAAAGGAAAATTGTTTTTCAGAAATTCAACCCATTTAAAGGTGTATATACCCCCTTAAGGCTGTATTTTTGATTTTTTTTGATTTTACATTTCAAGGATCTTTGAGCTGTTTTTTTCCCAATTTTGCCGATAATGTCACCCGTAGCTGCCTCCTCGCGGATCCAACCGTAAGATGTCCCGGGACCTTTTAATTCCGTTTTTTATTCACGAATAGCGGTTAATTTTTTTTTTTTTTTCGTTTTTCAATGTAATTTTTCTTTTATTATTTTTGTACATGTTTTGAATTTTTTTTAAACCAAACGCACTTTGAGCCATTTTTTTTCAGTATCTTAACCCTCCGCGGTCACACCTCCCTACAATAACGGGACGGTCACATGGGGTCGAATGGACCCCAGCTGATTTCAAACGCTTGCCATATGAAAATTATCTGTCCTTCAGGGACCAAAAAATTATGGAACGTACTTTGAACATTGTAGAATGTGTAGCCAAAGTTAATATATAAGAAACTGAATCACAACACACCTTAAAAAAATGTGTAAAATGCTTGAAATGTGGACTTAGACCAAAAACGACGAAAATCACTTGCTTATTTTCTCTCTTTTGACTTTGTTATGATTTTTTAACTATAATAATCGGTAATTATATCATCAAGATACTAAAAAAAAAAAATGGCTTATAGTGCTTTCGGTTGAAAAAATTAGAAACATGTACGAAAATGAGAAAAAAAAATTACATCAAATAGAAAAAAGAACACCATTAAAAAATCAAAACATTGGTGACATTATCGGCAAAACCGAAAAAAATGGCTCAAAAAGCTTCCAGATGAAAAAAAAATAACAATCAACCGCCATTCGTAAATAAAAAACGGAATTGAAAAGTTCCGGGACATCTTTCAGTTGGATCCGCGGGGAGGCAGCTACGGGTGACATTATCGGCAAAATCGGGGAAAAACGGCTCCAAGTTCCTTAAAATGTAAATTTAAAAAAAAAAAAAAAAAATACACGCCTTAAGAAAATCGATCAATTAACAAAAAAGTCCTCAGACACTTTTGGATTCGGTACTTCTATAAAAATATACAGCTGACAATATACAACCATTTGCAGATGGAGAAATCTTCAGGGTCCTACTAAGACCCTGACATTACTTGTAATGGTGATTTTGCTCATTATTCGACTTTCAGCAACTTTTCCCCATAGTCAATATTTTTTTTCCAACCTCTTGCAATACCCGACGGTATTTTAAAACTAACGAATCCTCACTTGTAATTACAACATTGTTTTCATGTAAAACTGCTTCACAGGTAAGATGAAGTTTCGTTAATACAATTTTGATTTTCTTGATGATACATAGCTTCATGCAAATGTGGGGGAACCTTGCGGATTATAATAAAGGACGAAGACGTCAAGTCATGTGATATTCTTCTTACTTGCATCTGTACAAAAGGCCCAAGAAAGTGCGGAAAGCGGTGGCTCCGAGGTGCGAAAAGAGCTGCTGTATCCAAAGAGATTTCTACGCAATCCGTACACGTTTATCGTGCGCAAAATGCTCAAGAAATGATGCAGGAAAACGAAACTGAACCCCCCAATTTATTCTCGTCTCCTGTACTCAGAGTAGCCAAGCATGAGTATATAACCAAACAGTATTTGGATCGTGACCCTGTTAAAGCGGTGCAACTGCAGAAAGCAACGATTGGAGCTAATATCATTCACAACATTGGGTTAGATCCATTTTACGTTTATTATTGGACCAACTATCAAGTCGACATTTACCGCAGGTATTCGTCCAAAAATAAAACCACATTGTTTATCGACGCAACCGGAAGCATTATCAGGAAAATCATAAAACCAGAAGGTGGTAATGCGGGTCCAATTTTTCTGTATCAAATTGTACTAAACATCGAACAAGGGCAATTTTCTGTATCGCACATGTTAAGCGAAAGTCACAACACAAACGCGATACAATTTTGGCTGTTGGAATGGGTGCGATCTGGAGCACCACGTCCAGACGAAGTGGTGACCGACTCATCCAAAGCTCTGTTGAATGCTGTGATTCGAGCTTTCACATCGTGCAATACAATTGATGAATATTGCGATACCTGTTTTCGAGGAAATATGCCACAATGCTTTGTTAGAGTTGACGTCGCACATTTTATAAAACTTTACGCCGATTTTTGTAAAGTTCTTCCACACCGAGTCAAGGTTTTTTACCTCGCAGTAATTGGACAATTAATACTGTGCCGATCCTTGCAAGATGCCGAGAAAGTATTGGAATCTATCTTTGTTGTAAACTTGTCCGAAACAGAAGGGTTATTACCAAATGGCGAGCAATGTGATAGTGAAACAGCTAAAATATTCCTTAAAAAGTTGATCACAGAAGATGATGTAAGTCCACCAATTCATTTTCTACATGTAGTTCCTTCGCTGTAAGACGTTGAGCTCTGAAAGAACATTTTTCAAATTCTTCTAATATACTCTATAATTTGACATCTCATTTTCTTCAAAATTATTGATTGCACACCAAAAACATCTCAGTTACAAATTAGTGAAAGGCAAATTTTGCATTCAAAAATGGTTTCAGTTATAAGTTTTTTATTGACAAAATATTTTACTACAATTGTTACGTCCAGTTTTTTAGTGTAAGTATCATTTAGCATATGGGAAATTTCAGACTGAATCGACAGGGTCGTGACCCTCGTTTTTCCCCATTTAGTATGTTGCAGTGCGGTATAAAAAAAAAAATACCCTGCGCCAATTTACAGATCATTTCGAAAATTGGCTTGGTCACAATCAGCTATGATATGAATCACTAAAAATTACGTCATCGATTATCTTGAAATTTACACAATAAATTTTATGTTGAAAACACAAATTTTTGAGACAACTTCAAATGTGGGCGTGAAACTATAGGAAAGCAGCTAGAAAGAGATTGAGAACAAAATTCAACGTCCCATACAGTGCGATTCTGTCGAAAATCACGCGCCTAAGAGGTAGGCTAACGGAAAACTAAATTAAGCAGATGAAACATCGACGATTGGGTTTATAATTCAGTTCGTGGGAAATAAAAACCAATCGTCGATGTTCGATCTGCTCATTTTAGGCGTTTCCCGTTAGCTTATTCTTAGGTCTCCCACAGAATCGCACTGTATATACTATACATGAGAATGTTCATTTCCTAAGGTATTTCATACTATTTCACAGGCAAAAATACATGACATAGACGGTGAATTGGATTCTGATTTAACAGACTTTAGAGTTCGCAACTCAGATGATGATGAGTTCGAATCAGAATCTGAAGGCGTCCATGCCTATATGACCGACTGGAAAAGATGGGCACAACAAATTTATGAGCGCGTGAACCTGGTTATTAAGAGCCAAATTGGTGACCGAGAGAATGCCCAATATTTTCCTGATCTGTCAAAAAAGTTGCTGAAGGATATTGCCCATTTTCCGGTTTAGGCATGCGTGGTCCAGAATAAGTTTGGCCATGGACGTGTTCCAGCTTCGAGTGCCCCTGTGGAAAGCGAATTTAATAAAATAAAGACACACCTGCTGAAGAATGAGACATTACCGATGAGAGTTGACGCGTTTTTGAAGCTACATATCAATTATATGAGCGGGCGTACGAAATTAATTGGAGCAAAACTTGTTGAAAATGATGACAATTTGAGTTTGGATGACGACCTGCAGGGTCATAATAACTTTGATAGTTCTGATACTTGCACACGAGAAGTATTGGAAAGCCATGCCACTCAAATCGGAGATGAGTTTATTGATCTTCCCAGAAACGATCGTACCGAAATTCAAAACGACGCATCCATCGAACCTTCGACGGAAGTCGAATGCCCTGCTTGCCGAAATAATGACATGCCAGCTGGAGGTCATAAGTGCGTCGTATGCGAAACACCTGTGCATGCACTCGAAGCGTGTTCCATCGCATTGGATAATTCGGACGAAGGCTATGGCCAAAAACGAGTCTGCGTATCGTGTCACACAACACAAAGCGTCCCATTGGTACTTGCGACTCGGGAAGAAGAAAATTGGCGCGGCCTTACTCTTAAAAATGACAATAAAAAGAAGAAACCAAAGACATCAAAATACTTAGGAGACCAGAAGCATAAAGTGAATGAACAACTTAAATTTGGCAAGAACAAGAAACTTCTGATCATGAGAAATGGAAGCCACAAATCTTTACATTCACTCAATGTGAATGGAAAAAAAATATACGTAACTTTTACGTGTCCGTTCGACAGCCTTTATCAAATTATGCTAGCCGCTTTTTGCGACAGGACAGACCTGCGAAAGATGGTATGAAGTTTTTCAGTTGAAAATTACATTTTGGTGGCTGACGAGTCAGTGCAACAAATCGCTCACGAGTACGCGTCACGTGCCTGTGTAGTGTGTACATTATAGCTCCTACACGTACTCGCTCGTATATTGACAATAGATATGTAATTGTCAATTTACCTGTACTTATTTTCCAGATCGAAGAAGCAGATACTGAACTTGATATTTTCAAGATGATCTTTGACGTCTTGGATAATGGTTTAAGAGCTTCATCATATCAGAATCGCGCAAAAATTCTGTATGACATGTTTTCGTCTAAAACTCAACTTGATGGATCATATATTGTTGATTGCAGCATAGTCGTTCCAACATTAGCTCGAAACATTTTCAAAAGCATCCCAAGTTTTACGGAAGTCGTATCGTGTGACAAAGGATGTAAACCAAAAGAAAATACTCGTCTAATACCCGTAATCAGTAAAGCTGATCTGTTTGCGGATGAACTAGATGTTTTGGACATTTTGACACTACCAAGACTACCAATATGTGACGAACCGCGATGTAATGGATCTACGTCCACCAATCTTTTAAAAATTGGTAACATAATTTACCAATAGAGCGAACTGTGTTACTGAAATTTCCAGAACATTTTACGTATGAACTTTGTATGATGTTTCAGGGGATATTGTGATTTTTGAGGTATTCTCCGATTTGGGCGGTACACGAATAAGACTGCAAGATTTGCCGAAGCAATTCCACAGTCCGTTGTGCTCGGATCATACCTATGAACTTGTCGGAGTTGTACATGAAGAGGTTTCACCACATACTAGGCACTCGGACACTTCGGCGCTAAATCATTACGTCGCTTTCTGCCTACGAGGCGGTGGTACTTGGGAAGAGTATGACGATAACAAGAAAAATGAAAAAAAAAAAAACGAAAAGACTGTGATTAACCCAACGTTACTGATTTACGTTAAATCAAACACCAGGATGTGATATGATATTCAATAACAATAAAAATACGATACTTTTTTTTCTACGGATTCTTACTCCTCTAAAACCCGAGAGGCAGAGTCGTCTTCTTGACATTCTCGCGGAGCCTTACGTTCGGGTTCGAATACTTTGAGCGGTTGGCAAACTAATAAATTTGACAGCTGATTATGAGTGACTAATTCCAGCAGTGTCAAAATTCCGAAATTCCAAGTATTCTCGTGGCGTGTTAGATCAGGGACACGGGGGGTGGATTATCCGGCCAGGAAGTTATCTCCGAAAAAAATTGATTGAGTCGAATCGGTAGCGTTTAATTAGCGACTAATTCCAGAAGTGTCAAAATTCTGAAGTTCCAAGTATCCTCGTGGCGTGTTAGATCAGGGACACGGGGATTGGATTATCCGGCCAGGAAGTTATCTCCGAAAAAAATTGATTCAGTCGAATCGGTAGCGTTTAATTAGCGATTAATTCCAGCAGTGTCAAAATTCTGAAATTCCAAGTATCCTCGTGGCGTGTTAGATCAGGGACACGGGGATTGGATTATCCGGCCAGGAAGTTATCTCCGAAAAAAATTGATTCAGTCGAATCGGTAGCGTTTAATTAGCGATTAATTCCAGCAGTGTCAAAATTCTGAAATTCCAAGTATCCTCGTGGCGTGTTAGATCAGGGACACGGGGATTGGATTATCCGGCCAGGAAGTTATCTCCGAAAAAAATTGATTCAGTCGAATCGGTAGCGTTTAATTAGCGATTAATTCCAGCAGTGTCAAAATTCTGAAATTCCAAGTATCCTCGTGGCGTGTTAGATCAGGGACACGGGGATTGGATTATCCGGCCAGGAAGTTATCTCCGAAAAAAATTGATTCAGTCGAATCGGTAGCGTTTAATTAGCGATTAATTCCAGCAGTGTCAAAATTCTGAAATTCCAAGTATCCTCGTGGCGTGTTAGATCAGGGACACGGGGATTGGATTATCCGGCCAGGAAGTTATCTCCGAAAAAAATTGATTCAGTCGAATCGGTAGCGTTTAATTAGCGACTAATTCCAGCAGTGTCAAAATTCTGAAATTCCAAGTATCCTCGTGGCGTGTTAGATCAGGGACACGGGGATTGGATTATCCGGCCAGGAAGTTATCTCCGAAAAAAATTGATTGAGTCGAATCGGTAGCGTTTAATTAGCGACTAATTCCAGCAGTGTCAAAATTCTGAAATTCCAAGTATCCTCGTGGCGTGTTAGATCAGGGACACGGGGGGTGGATTATCCGGCCAGGAAGTTATCTCCGAAAAAAATTGATTCAGTCGAATCGGTAGCGTTTAATTAGCGATTAATTCCAGCAGTGTCAAAATTCTGAAATTCCAAGTATCCTCGTGGCGTGTTAGATCAGGGACACGGGGATTGGATTATCCGGCCAGGAAGTTATCTCCGAAAAAAATTGATTCAGTCAAATCGGTAGCGTTTAATTAGCGACTAATTCCAGAAGTGTCAAAATTCTGAAATTCCAAGTATCCTCGTGGCGTGTTAGATCAGGGACACGGGGATTGGATTATCCGGCCAGGAAGTTATCTCCGAAAAAAATTGATTGAGTCGAATCGGTAGCGTTTAATTAGCGACTAATTCCAGCAGTGTCAAAATTCTGAAATTCCAAGTATCCTCGTGGCGTGTTAGATCAGGGACACGGGGGGTGGATTATCCGGCCAGGAAGTTATCTCCGAAAAAAATTGATTCAGTCGAATCGGTAGCGTTTAATTAGCGATTAATTCCAGCAGTGTCAAAATTCTGAAATTCCAAGTATCCTCGTGGCGTGTTAGATCAGGGACACGGGGATTGGATTATCCGGCCAGGAAGTTATCACCGAAAAAAATTGATTCAGTCGAATCGGTAGCGTTTAATTAGCGACTAATTCCAGCAGTGTCAAAATTCTGAAATTCCAAGTATCCTCGTGGCGTGTTAGATCAGGGACACGGGGATTGGATTATCCGGCCAGGAAGTTATCTCCGAAAAAAATTGATTCAGTCGAATCGGTAGCGTTTAATTAGCGATTAATTCCAGCAGTGTCAAAATTCTGAAATTCCAAGTATCCTCGTGGCGTGTTAGATCAGGGACACGGGGATTGGATTATCCGGCCAGGAAGTTATCTCCGAAAAAAATTGATTGAGTCGAATCGGTAGCGTTTAATTAGCGATTAATTCCAGCAGTGTCAAAATTCTGAAATTCCAAGTATCCTCGTGGCGTGTTAGATCAGGGACACGGGGGGTGGATTATCCGGCCAGGAAGTTATCTCCGAAAAAAATTGATTCAGTCGAATCGGTAGCGTTTAATTAGCGATTAATTCCAGCAGTGTCAAAATTCTGAAATTCCAAGTATCCTCGTGGCGTGTTAGATCAGGGACACGGGGATTGGATTATCCGGCCAGGAAGTTATCTCCGAAAAAAATTTATTGAGTCTAATCGGTAGCGTTTAATTAGCGACCTATTCTTAGAGTATGAAAACTTGAAAATTTGAAGTCCCCACGTGGCGTGTTGCGTTTGGGTCTGAGGGGGTGGAATCTCCGGAGGGTGGATGACTTTGAAAAAAGTTGACTGGTCCTAATCGGATGCGATTAATTAGCGAATAATTCCTAGGCCGATGATATTTCGAAATTTTGCACATTTGAAAGATGTATTACGTTTTTATCCCTGGGGGTGGAATATCTGGCTAGGGGATGATTTTGGAAAAGTGTTTGGGGTGCCAATCGACAGCGATTAATAAGCGAATAAATCTTGCGTCGCCAATATTTTTCTCCTGCTGAATTATTTCGGTTTAATTGAAATGGCCTGGCCAGCTTAATGTTAAGCTGGATCTGCCGCGATTTTTTCGAAAATGGCTCGAGCGAAAAAATTTTTTTTTGCGCAATTAAATAGCGAATAAAAAGCGATTAATTAATAAATTAGTTTCAATCCGTTGTGCTGTATTGGCCTTGCCAGCTTAACGGATCTCTGTTCTTGTACAGAACAGGTCAAAACTCACTACGAACCTCCCCCTCGCACATGTGTCTAGACTCGACTCGACTTATAACTCATCGATACGAGAGCAGCTGCGGATCCAGCATATTAGTCATAAGCAAAATCTTGAAACTTAATTTCCTGTAACTACATTTTCTTCTATTGGAAAAGTATGAAATAAAAAAAAAATTTTGATAAAAAAGTTTAAAAGTTGATTTCTGGAGAATGAATATTTTGAACGGTTGTCGTAAAGAATCACGAGCATCGCTGGACCAATTCTGGCGTTTGTGGTTTTCAAATTTGTAGAATCGAAACCTCTTTCAGATGAACATAGAACTTCTTGATAAACCCATTTTTAGTTGAAATATTAGAAAAATAAGCAAAATTTTTTTTCAAATTCAGAAAAAAAATCGAAAAAATTCAATAACTTGAGTAATTCTTGCAATATCAAAAAGTTCTCTGTTCATCTGATAGAGGCATGTCTTGTGAACAATTGAGAACCAAAAATTCCAAGATTGGTCCAACGCTGGGTCTGATTCTTTACGGCAACCGAGTGATTTTGTATTTTCCTGTCTTCAGCGCAGCCACTATTAGACTGGAAGTAATACATGATGTAAGATATGGATAATGAAGGTCAAACCCTCCCCAAACATGATGATTTTTTTCAATTTTATCAGAGTCTTCAAGTTAAAAAAAAAAGAAAAATTGTTTTTCAGAAATTCAACCCATTTAAAGGTGTATATACCCCCTTAAGGGGGTTTCCCAGTCCGGAGCTCCGGAACGCGTGCATGTTTTTCGAAGCGTTGTGCCGTTGAGGGTCATAGAAGGAAAATAAATGAAAGGATATGTTTCGAAAGTGCGCAACTTAAGCTTTAATTTGAAAGAAACAAGTTGACAATATCATCAAAACTACGACCGTTATGGCCGTTGAAGTAAAAAGGAGCGTCGAAAACGGTAAACAAGATTGTAACCGAACGCAGTATCTGAAATCCAAAAACAAGGAGTCATTTTGATGGTCAAAGTACCATCTAAGCTTCTATGGAACCGATTTTCGATAAACCGAAATTTGGGCGAGTTGCAAATTTTTTAATCAAAAAACTTGGATTTCCGCGATTTTGACAATTGTTTTTGCAAGTTACTAATAAACCAAAAAACGAACGGCTAATTCGTTCCATAGAAGCTTAGATGGGAACTTGACCATCAAAATGGCTCCTTGTTTTTGGGTTTGAGATACTCCGTTCGGATACAATATTGTTTACCGTTTTCGAACCGGCTTTTTACTGCAACAGTCATAACGGTTGTAATTTTGATGATATTGTCAACTTTTTTCTCTCAAATTGAAGCTCAAATTGCGCACTTTCAAAACATATTCTTTCATTTATTCTCCTTATACAACCCTCAACGGCACAACGCTTCGAAAAACATGCACGCGTTCTGGAGCTCCAGACTGGGAAACCCCCTTGATTGAATTTGAGTATTGATTATCAGTGTTTAGGATCGATATTTGAGACGAAGTGGAACAGGTAAGTGAAGGGTAAATCCTTGAAGACAACATGGTCAAAAATTGGTTTATTTATTGATTTATTTGTTTATTGATTTATTTTCAGAGCTCGATTTTCGGTCTGAAACAGAGAAATGAATTTTATCAACGATTATTGGTTAATCGAGGGATCTATTGCTGTTGAATTATGGTGTACGCACAAGCTTAGCGGAGATTGAATGCTTGGGAATCGAAGAGAGGCTACCGATTAGCCACTGTCGAACTTAGTACAATTTTAGTCAAACCATTTTCATCTCTCAACGACTACTTCTATCGGAGACCCGAGTGCTGAAATGTACCTCAGCGAGGTTTCATAGCGTGCGGAAGGGCTTTGTCGCAGGAGTTTGTGGTACGTCGACAATCAGGTGTCTGAGAAGAATAAACTCATACTAGTTAAAGAAGATGTTGCCATCCCAGGACATCGTTACTTCCTTTGAAACAGCAAGGTGAGAGTATAACTGACTATCATGAGAATTAATAAATCTTGTAGGTCTTTTGATATCCGTTAACATTGTATCTTACGTACCCAATGACTAATCGCCCGCTAACTCTTAAGTGAAGAATGATCGAAAACCAAGCACAGATTGAAGAAACGAGAGCTAGCAACAGCGTCGGCTAGACTTGGCAGCGTACAGTGGCTTCGTTGCAGAAGTTGATAAGTGCGTCGTCAATCTCAGCAGATATTTCCTACTCATCCAACAAGCATTCAACGTTCATGTTTCGCATCTTGCGGAGGAGCTCCGTCACAGGTGCCTCGGCGAGCATTTTTTCCAATCAATTTTTGTGCGGCAAGGCTTCGCCAGAGTCCAGAGAAGGACTGCATATCGTCGACGTGGTTCGAACCGTTGCAACGAAGCTCCTCGTACGCTATCTCATCGCACTACAAACTCCTGCGACAAAGCCCTTCCGCACGCTATGAAGCCTCGCTGAGGTACATCTCAGCACTCGGGTCTCCGATAGAAGTAGTCGTTGAGAGACGGAAATGGTTTGGGTAAAATTGTACTACGTTCGACAGTGGCTCATCGGTAGCCTCTCTTCGATTCCCAAGCATTAAATCTCCGCTAAGTTTGTGCGTACACCATAATTCAACAGCAATGGATCCCTCGATCAACCAATAATCGTTGATAAAATTCATTCTTCTGTTTCAGACCTAAAATCGAGCTCTGAAAATGAATAAATGAATAAATCAATCAATAAATAAACCAATTTTTGACCATGTTGTCTTCAATGATTCACCCTCCCCTTACCCGTTCCACTTCGTCTCAAATATCGATCCTAAACACTGATAATCAATACTTAAATTCAATTAATTGATATTTGATCTTAAATTCGTTGAAAAATGTTGAAAATAAATGTTCACATCAGGCGATATCATTTAATTCGCGTTCATTCTTTTCCGTGTTCAGTGCAATGATTGCTTTTTAGGTTGAGTATCAAGGACGGGCTATACGGATTCGGCCTAGCGCGGAAGATTCGGTAGAAGCACCACTGGTCGCTTAGCCCCGCCCGCCGAGCCTCACGCACGCGGTGCGCGCCTGTGTTAGTTTTGGCGTAGGAAGGGGGCTGTCTTCTCTCACCGAATCTTCTCGGTATATGTCGGCCAAAAACAATATATGTTTGATATTGTCGACATCTATGTCGACACATATGTGACATATATGCCGCGAAATTTTCAAAATTGATATTTAAAACCTCGACAACCATGAGTAGGGTCAACTTTCACTCAGTCAACCCCATACTATCGCGTAGATAAAAAAAATACCTTCATTTTGATGTAAATTTCATTTACATAACAGGTAAGAGTAAATCAACTACGTGAGCTCACCTCTTTAAATCTGTCAACCCGGTATTAGTGCCAAGAAAAAAATAGTCAACCTATTTTTTTTTAACTCCTCATATCATATACTTTCAAATTGTACTCCATTCATTTAAATGACAAATGAGAGCAGTAAGTAGAAAAAAAAAAAAAAATTTCATTTTAAGGGCATAATGCCGGGATATGACTAGACAACCGATGCCCGACTTATAAGTTTATATGTTATCTTTTATATAAACTATGTTTCATTCGAATAACAGATGAGAATATATATTCCTAATGCCGGATCTTAGACTATCAGTAATCGACGCTATAATAGTATATTACGATACAAGTGCGCAAAGTTCGTCACTTGAGCGGGCATGGTAGCAATCACCTATCCTCCCGTGTTGCACACGATATTTTTTATTACACGTGCATGGAAACACTGATCTTCCGAGCCGTATTTCTAAACTATAGTATGTCGTGATGTACGATGTCAACTGTAGACGTTACCTGTGAGCACCAACGGGGTCCAGGGACGAAGCCCCTGGTCGGGTCCGGGGCGAAGCCCCGGTGGGGCGTTCGGGGGGCGAAGCCCCCCGACTGTTAGAAAAATAAATTTTCATTTGAAACAATAAGAGTAGTAACGTGTTGAAAATATTATCAGATATATTTATTTGTTGATATCCCTGCATAAAATGCCGGATAAGAATCCGGAGTCCAAATTCTATACGGCCCGATACGGCAAAGTGTCGTATTTTGAATGCCAATTCCTTACGGTTTTATGCCATTCTATTCGGACGCCCCTTCGGTGTCCCTATCCGGGTCTATGCGTGACAGAACCGCGATTTTTAAAAATATCGGTACGCCTCTTATACGGTTTTATACGGAGTGTAGGATGCCCCCTGCGTATGCGGTTCTATACGGAGCGTATTCGGTTCAATCTGTAATGTACGCGCACATAAAAGTATGTTCGGGATACTGTCCTATCCGGAACGTACAAAAATTACATCAATTAACATAGCATGGAGCATCATCGCAGTCCTTTTTTTTTTTTTTATTATCTACAAGCATCAGCGCTTCAGGGGGGAGCCCATATATCGACAACATACATACTGATAACACATGACCAATACAGGAATTAGACGACGCTTGTAGATGATATTCTCCGCCTCTATATATACTCACCAACTCCTATAAGTGGCACTCGCGAGAATATCGAAAGCGGTGGTCGCCACCTTACGAGAAAATATTGAAGTAATGTACATTACATGGAAACCGGATAGGTACGGATAGAACCCCGATCCCAACTTAGAAAATTTTGTGTGAATTATCACATCATGAATCGCGGGATAGAACCCGGATAGGTACGGACAGAGCCCCGATTGGGACTTAAAAATAATGACACAAACAGCAAATATTTCTATGGCCTTGCAATGCGCAGCATCCAAGCCCGACGGTAACGGATATAGCCCCGTGACGTACTTTAAAATATTATAGACGCGATTTTCATGACGAACGCTGACCGGATACAGCCGAATACATCACTGAGCTCGAGTTTTCGGTCCCGAATATATTCCTGATAGGGACGGATAGAGCGCCGCGTGGGACTTTGATGTTAGAAAATGCGCGAACGAAACCAGATAGGGATGGGTATAGCCCCGTGACGTACTTTAAAATATTTTAGACGCGATTTTAATGACGAACGCTGACCGTATAGAATCGTATACATCACCGAGCTTGCGTTTTCGATCCCGAACATAATCCGGATAGGTCCTCCAGCGGCCCGAGTACATTCTGTCGATGCGAAAGGATGCGGATAGAACCGCATGAACTGGTGTCGGACATAAATACTGAATTCTATACGAAATTCTATACGTTCCTATAAAATCCTATACGGCATTTTAACCAGAGATCAATAGTTACATTGCAATTGTTGAAACATAATGGTGAATTCTCTTGTACAAAAACATAAAATGCAGAATTATTTGTTGATAATCATAGTAACATTGCAATTGTTAAAACAAAATGGTGAACTCTTTTGTACAAAAACAAAAAAAGGCATAATTATTTGTTGATATTAATAGTTACATTGCAATTGTTAGAACAAAATGGTAGATTCTCTTGTGCAGGCGACTTGGATGTCACTGGATCTGGAATGTTCACATCAATTAAATTTTGATCAGATGAATCAGATGATTGTCTCTCTCTCTTTTCTACATTTTGTATGCTATTTAAGACAGGTGCTGTGCATTGAATGGCTGTAATCGATGTTGCGGGAAAAAAGTCTTGTGATAGATCAGAAGTTCTTCGCATACTTGTTGAGGCTTGTGTAGGAATTGAACGTACTGAATTATTGTTTTTATTCAATCTTGAACATTCTGATACGGTTTTAGCTAATTTTGTTGGAATCGAATTATCGATCACTTCATCATCACTTTCCTCATTGATGACACGATTTGAAACACGTTTCACTGCTCTTGATGGAATCGATTTTTCTATTTGTTGACCTATTTTCTTTTCCATCGCTGTCGAATATTCAATGTAACTCTCTGCGATCGCACTCGATTTCCAGCCCCCATCACGCTTCAGTGTTGTAATATCCGCGCCCGAATCGACTAACAGTGTTGCTGAAGTTCGTCGGAAGCAATGGCCAGTATATCGTTCTACTTCCGGTAATTCAAGGTATTTCGCAACTTGTGAAGGCATTGCGCCGATTGTGTTCATTCCTATAGGTTGCTGAATACACTTGCCATTTCTATATGTTAAAAAAAATCTGTTTGTTTAGACGTTTTCTGGTCTTTTTTGCATATACCTCTTGCATGTTGCGTAAAAATCTCCAGTGACGGTAAATGAACGTTCTATTTTTGTTTTCGTTTTCGGAATCTGTATCAATAAGAATGGATGGTCGCTCGTGGTTATATCATTAATATCGTTCACTGTCATATTCGTTAACTCCTCTCGTCTGCAAGCACCTGATATTCCTATTACAAGAACAGCCTAGAAAAGAATGAAATTCCCGATTTATGCTTTATTTCTATATAAGTCTGTATTTCATATACGTGTAGTCGAATTTACCTTTACCGCTAAGAATTCATTGTCTGGCGCCTCGTGACAAAATTTTGAAACGTCATCTGCTGTCAGAACTTTCGATTTTTTCGGTTTATGCCCGATACTCTTCGTCTTCAACAAAGCGAACAATTTTTTGTAAGAACTCATGTCGATGTTGTCATAAGCCTTGACAGTTGCTTTTAGCATTGAAAACCTAGACCACAAACTTGATGGAGCAAACATTTTCGATAATTCACTAAAATACCCAATAAACACATCTTCAGCGAAAGACTTCGTATTTTTCGTACGCCGCCATTCCATGAATTGATTATAAGTTCCAGTGTATTCCTTCCTCGACATAGTAGGCAATAACTCAGTAGAAATTTCCTTTGCAGCCTGTATCATTTCTTCAGGCACGTCAGTTCCTACAGCACTATCACTATCACTTGCACTCATTCTCGTAATTTTGTGACTCGCACACGAGAGACCGAACAAGCGACTGACTGCCTTCTGCAATTTTTCCTTTTGTATAGCATTTCTTGAAAAGGTTCGAACAGATCTTCCAGACAACGATGTAAACAAACCGCTACAAAGTATACGGTCGGTGTGCTATCACTCAGTTTCCAGAGTCTATTGCCGCACGCAAAAACGTAAACAAACCATTCCCGCACGCTGAATGAATTCATTACCGCACGCTCAATTACATGCGGGAAGAGGGCACTTTGCGCACGCAGAACCGTGCGCAAAAATGAACTTTGCGCACGCCGTTTGGAAAAATAACTTGCGTACTTTCCGATGCTCCGACGAATGGTGCACGAGATGTACCCTTTTACTTCTGCAACAAATTTAATACACTGTAACTTACTGCACCAATATCTCAGCTGAAGGCTGGAGATATGGTGCTAGTCCGCGTGAGTGTCTTTGTCACGGGTGATGTCTTTGGAGCTCCTCCTGAGGGAAAAGTGAAAAAACCTCTAAATACCCAAATGATAGACTCGGATTAGGTTTCCCTAAGCAGAGCTGTGAATTGCAGAGCTGGATATATCACGCTTGCCAAGCCTGGTAAGTAGTTCGAAAACACTCTCAGATCAAGCATGCGGATACGGGTCTGTTAGACCAGTACCGCCAGCCTGAGAGCAAACTCAGAACTACAAATCGACAGAGCTGGACGAGCCACACACACCAAGCCCACCTTGAAGCGCATGATAATGATGATTTATGAATGCTGAAATGTGGTAACAAGATAATAGAAAGAAAGGAAAATGAAAGAAAAGGATGCAGTTTAACAAGAATAGATTTAATGTTAATCATCTAAAGTTGCATAGCATGAAAAGAAAAGAACATAGAGTAGCAGGTTTTAACATAGCGTTGTTATAAAAGAAAAATCATAAAGAAATAAAATAAAGCGTCAAACTAAAGAATCAATAAGCAGTAAATTAAAGTTAAACTAATTATAATTTTCTAAACTGAATCAATGTTTCCGATCAGGTTTTTTATTGGTAATTAAATTTGTTAATCCGGTAATTCGCGGAGTTTCAATCCGCGAATTGAATAAATTGCGCAGTTAATCGAGTTAATGCGACTTTTAAGCTTGCTGTCTAATTTTTTGAAGTGCATACAAAAATTAGTAAAACTATTATGTGAATGTGAGATTTATTAGACTTATTTTTTCAATATCAAAAATCGTGATTCTAATCCTTTAATTTTAGTAAGTCCGAATACGATTTAAGAGCAAGAGCGGTCACGCACTATTTTAGCTACGTGCCTAATTGTTTTGATTAAATGATGTGACTCGACGGGCGCTTTGCCACACAATCGGTAGCGGTTGCTCCGGTACCCCCTTTTTATAGCGGAATCCGCGACACCCGCGGATCTGCGGTGCGGTTGCACGGAACCCGCGATATGCACGGAATTTTGGCTCACTCACGGTCGCTCGGTTGCGCGGTAGTCATTTGCCGACTGCACTGGCTAGGCGGCGGCCGTGCCAGCACAGCCGGAACGTTACAACACACATACCTATATACTTTTCAGTAAAAGATGTGAAGTAATATATTTTCTGTATGAGAGCTAGTTTTATATTTCTTACTACTATCGGGCCGTAAAGTCGGGGCACCTGGTTTTGATACACTATATCCAAGTGAAAAAAAATCGCAGAGTCTTCGGATATGAATCATTTTCGAGCTTGTCCTATTCCCCGTTAGATCAGCCATAGACAATTGTTGTACGAGAATCAGGAGGGGAGTTATCGTTCAATGTATGTAAAAAAAACGTAGTTTTTACACATTGTTTTTCGTAGCTTAACTTTAACTCATCGCCATTCTTCCAAAGTGGCCAGAAAAAATATTTAAAAAATCATGCATAATCTTTGAACCCTCCTGAATGCAACGCTCTTCTGCAATGCAAAGTTCATCGATGGCTGAAAATTTAGAGAAAAATTATGGCAAGCAATTGCCATTGCGATTCAATATGTTCGATGTGTTGTTCAACATTTATTGCAAAGTATTCATATCCGGTGCGCGGCGCCTATGGCTGCAGGAGCGATAACTTTGCAATAACTGTTTAACAACACATCGAACATATTAAATCGCAATGGCAATTGTTTGCCATAATTTTTCTCTGAATTTTCAGCCATCGATGAACCTTCTGTCGTTACCCGTCTCCGAGATCACCACTTGGGCTATTTTCCACTGCCGTGACCATAATTTTAGAAATTTCTCTAGAATTCAAAGAGCGTTGCATTCAAGAGGCTTCAAAGATTGCGCATGATTTTTTAAATATTTTTTGCGGCCATTTTAGAAGAATGGCGATGAGTTGAAGTTAAGCTACAAAAAACAATGTGTAAAAACTACGTCTTTTTACATACATTGAACGATAACTCCCCTTCTGATTGTTATACAACAATGGTCTATGGTTGATCTAATCGGGAATAGGACAAGCTTGAAAATGATTCATATCCGGATAGTGTCCGATTTTATTTCACTCAGATATAGTGTGTCGAACCCAAGTGCCCCGACTTTACGGCCCGATAGTGGGCATTTGTCCCACATTTTTCCCGCATTCTTTCAATTCTATGGGGTGGTCCTCGTGAAGTGGACCGGTTTTTGGCCTGAGGTCATCGAATTTGACGCCAATGCAAATTTGGATTCCTTGTTACTACATGAGATGCCCCCCACAGTTACAGAGCATGAAACCAATTGGTTCAATTTATATCGCTGTCATAATTATACCAAAAATTTAATCACTACATTTTCAACTCCACTTATCTCAGCCATGCATGAACAAAATCATAACTTCCCATAGTGCATTCTACGCGCATAAATGAGCTCTTTCGAAATATGTAGCACTTCAATTATTTTTCGAATTCTTAAACATGTGAAACTTCGAAAACATGCGATTTCTTTGTTTTTCTACTTGAAGGGTCACACCAATTGACCCGAAATTTTCACCGAAATTACTTCGAAGTGGCACTAAGAAGTGATCAAAATTTGAGCCTCCCTTTTTTCTTCTTTTTTTCAAAAATTCGGCGAAGCATGTAAAACTTGGGAAAAATTTGTTTTCATTTTTTTTCTACTTGAAGGGTCACACGGATCGCCTTGAAATTTTCAACGAAATTACTTCGAAGTGCCACGAAGAAGTGATAAAATTTCCACCCTCCCGTTTTTTCTTTTTTTTTTGCCAAAAACCGGTCCACTTCACGTGGACCACCCCCTATGTTTTTCACATTTATCATTGGCTTTGATTCTGTGAAGCTTCCTTCAATTGTGACTGTGGTAGATGTTTGAATTATCAACTCGTATGGTAAATTGCCTTCATTAAAAATATCTACTTTTGGTGCATTAGCTAATGCCCCATTTATATGCACTATCTGAAATAAATAACTGTTCATATATTTTATTCATTTTTTATTTATTTATTTATTCATTATTTCTCACCAAATCAACCGAATGAACCAATTTTTGCATGGTTGCTATCATATTGATATCCCATGTGACAACCTGCAATTGCCTCCCTTGAGCGTTATTTAGAAAAAATTCTAAATGTTTCTTTCCTACTGCAGTTTTCGAAGGAGGAATGATTTTGTCCACATAGCCAATGACTTCACTGTAAAAAAAACATTGCGAAACTGAGCTCTTCTTTAATTCAACATTTTTTGTAATTAGTTATATAATTAAGATAATTACACAGTGGGATCCTTTATTTCTACATTATCCAAAACTTCATTTGATGAGAATCTTTCTTCTGCCATTATCTCGATTATGCCGTAAACTGATAAATAGATCCTCGTAGATTGAACGTTGAAGACTGAATATTTTTTTCGGTTGTTATATCAATAAACTTTAGTTTGTTTTAATGTCAGTTTTTCGTCCTTCAATTTTATTTTTACCGGTATGCTATAGGGTGAATTCCAATTCCAATAATTTGTATTACTGGACAGATCAGTGGTGCATTTCTATTGATTTTCGAATAGCATCATGTGCCTTCATCCTATACAAACAACTCTTTATAAACGTAATTTTTAACAATATTATTATTTCTTTGACTACCTAAATAAACTCTCAATGCATTCCATGATCTCACTCATGAGAATGCTACATAAAGTTGTCCGTGGCTGAAAACGTCTTTACGTGAATCGAGACCTATTTTTTCAAAAGTTTGTCCTTGCGCCTTATTAATAGTCATTGCGAATGCTAATTTAATTGGAAATTGCCTCCTTTTGAAAGTGAAAGGATATTCATTTTCACAGTGAAGTGTAATTCTATTTATAAAAACGATTTCTCCTAGTTTATCCCCTGTCAATATTTTACATTTGAGTAAATGATCGCCCAGATTTAATATTAATAGTCTTGTCCCATTACAAAGGCCTTCGCTAATGCTTAAATTTCTTATGAGAAATATGATACTATTAACTTTCAATCGTAATTCATGTGGAGGCAAGGATGGTGGCGACAAACTGTTCAAATATTCTGGTAAAAGGGCTTTGTGTATATTTTCTTTGTCCTCACAATTTTCAGTACTATCTGTACTTGTATTCACTTTCTCATCTAAAGTGTTCAACAGATCTACTACATTCTTGTTAATTTCTGTTACGTCTGCATTTCTAGCTGCTAGTATTACACACTGAGCTGGTTTCTCGTATTGTTTTTCTTTGAAATAATCTCCAAAAATTTCTTCGATTAGATTTCCATTAAGTGGATCAATTACACAATTCTCTGGTATTGTGATATTGTCATCAGCGTCATTTAATTCACCGCTTCCCACTTCCAATAGAAAGTTCAAAAATTCTACTTCTTCTGGTAGAGCTCGCATATTTCTATTTAAATAATATTTATCAAAATATTTCCATAATTTATTGAATTTAATTGAAAGATTAACGATTTCACTTCTAGTTCCATTTGGTTTAATTGGAAGGAGTTGCCTAAAATCACCACCTAAAATGACAATTTTTCCCCCAAATGGTATATCAATATTCATAAGATCCCGCAAACTTCTATCTATTATTTTTAATGCATATCTAGGTGCTGTTAGAGCTTCATCCCAAATGAAAACGTCAGTTCTTCTAATAATCTCAGCTTCTTTAGATTGAGCTCTTATATTAGAAGATGAATCATCAAATAGAGGCACTGGTAATCCAAAAGTCTTGTGAACAGTTTTTCCATTCGGTAGTAGTGTTGCCGCTATACCAGTAAAGGCCATCGTTAACACTTTCGTTTTATCTCCAATGAGTAGATACCACAGTGTTGTGTATATAAACGTCTTACCAGATCCTCCTGGTCCATCAATGTAGAAAGCTTTAGAATTATTTTGTTCTGTATTATGCAATGCATTTAAAATGTTATCCACAATGCTTTTTTGCTCTTTATTCAGCATCAAATATTGCTGCCTCCCAATTTGATTAGCTTGATTGTAACCTATATTTTCTATTTCCATAATATCTTCTACTTTTTCAATATCTATAAAATCAGAAATATTAAATCCTTCTGCATATAACATGTTACTTATATATGAAAATGCTTGTTTTTGACCATTTCCCGAACTTGAGTGTCGAGTGTAATCTTCGGACATTGAAATTTTAAATTTCGTCCGAAGACGATTGGGATTAATCGGTTGGCAATGAATTAGAATCCGAACAAACAGCTTTCGTAATCCTTGTGGCATCATCCATGAAACGGCTCCATCCATTGCTCTGGTCCACTCTTCGTCGTCTTCAATCAAGCCTAATTGTAAAACACGCATCTTGATAAGTTTGACACATATTTCCATTTATAGTCCTTAAATCATTAAAACTTTTAGCATTCTTAACTGATAGTAATTATAATCTAAAATGAAAAAGTTCAAGTTTGGCTGGACTTACAGAGTACATACGCCCAATACATTTAAAATGGGACTTACGTCGCTCCCACCGGTGAATAATTCGGTCATTGATTTTGCATTTTTTAAAAACGTAGTGCAATGGTATTTCTGTATAATAATAATTTCCAGCTAGTTCATCACGTGCATTCAATGCGAAATAATCAATTAGCATATTTACTTTTTCTAGTGCAGAAATAATTGCCGTTCTATCATCACCATCAGGAATAATGACATTTTGTTCATTTGGTAAGTGCACTGGTAATCGTATCACTGTATGACTCTTGTCTTGAAGATGTTTACTCAAAATTCGCCAACTTTCTTCCACAGGGCCTACATATCGTGCTTCGATGAAATCTTTTATTTCATTATGATTAATAACACTTTCATTGCTATTAGAATTATTTCCAATATTTATAGAAGCAGCATCGTGTGCTTTGTATATGTATTTATATGAATATTTTACAGCCTTCATGCTTGAAACGACTTCCACATTCCTGTGACAATGAAATATTTGAATCAATTTGGAAGAATATGGCAGAACATGACGATTATCGAATTTGAAACCACCGTAGCGCTCGTATGATTTACCGGTATTCCTTCGACGATAGTTGGGATATCCATTCGCATCAATTGTTGTATGTTCTCTAAATTCTGTTGGATAATGTTTTGAACATTTTTATCAAGAGACTCGGTAGAGTCTTGCGCCAAGTACATTAAAAAAAAAATTTTTTTCAAGCGCGAGACTCAACGAGTCTATATACCCGAGAGGCAGCTACCCTAACCTATACCGCGAACTAGTATCGTCGTTTTCTTTCACCTCACAATATACACAGATTGAAACTAATTTAATCTAGGATGTGGGCATGAAAAGCTTTCATTTGAGCCTTAGATCGATTAAATCGGTGTCCGGAATGCTGAGATATGATTAACTACAAATTCTGATACCCCGTTTCATTGTAAAATGTTTCGTTTTCGTTTTCGTCGTCGTCAGACCAAGATTCTCGTTCAAACCATTCCCATGCAATCACTAGACGGGAAAATCCACACAAAAGTTGTAGAGTGACGTCAGTACGAGATAGTTCCGACGTAGATAGCGCCAGTATCGCAGACAGAAGCCGTCTCCTACATAGACATAGAGCATGGACTGCGCATTCCCTATACAGCCTATGGTAACGCCGAAAGTGAGAGAGAAGGGTAACACACGCGGCCAAATGTGTCTCTTTCTATGCATTTGACGTTGTTGGTTAGAAAGAAACAGATTTGGCCGCGTGTACATGCTGTCTCTTTCTACCGACCGAGCGATTTTCGGCCCGAATGCGCAGTCCATGCTCTATGTCTATGGTCTCCTACACTAGCAGACGCGTATTGTCATTTCATGTTTTTAAATCCCAATAATAAAGGAAATAAGAGAAATACGAGCAATGCTTAATACAAAATTTGAACGTACAAAAACTAGTGAATACCCACCGCAAGCCCCTCGGGTGCCAAAACCTTACGCCAAGTACATTAATGTGATAGTCACCAATAAAAATGTTTCGATGGGTTAATCTTAAATCCTACGATCTCGAGCTTCTGAGGTTATGCGAATCGGTTGACGTGTAAAATTCATGGTGATAAATAAAATAACAATTATAAACGGACAAGACTGTCAGATGAATATTAACTGATTTATGAATGCAATTATCAGAAGAAACGGTTTTTTCGGTTCAATTGTTTAGCAAGTTATCGCCTGAGGAAGTCTGACAAGAGAAAATCAAGAGAAAATGTTGAAGTAGAAAAATATGAGGATAGCATTATTCGATATAGGGAACGGCAAGGAGCCAGACCAATAAAGCCGAGTTCAAGCGTTGGATTGCAACGAATTTTACTTCAAGCTCCATGTTAAGCTTATCTCCGAAGGCTCGTCTGCTGAGACTCAAATTGTGAGTCAACGTTATACGTAGGATTCCGACGAGTCCTATAATCTAACTCCGTATCATCTAGTCAAAATGAGATTTTCAGTCAACGTTGTTTGTTGGACTCCGATAGGCTTTATTCTACACTCCACGTCAACGTAGTGCCTTGACCTTCGGTGCAGATAGTTTTTTTAATCCATGGATAATGTATATTCATAATATGTTCATAATTTAATGACAAATTTCAATCAATTTCTTACATTCTGGTATGCAACTTGTGTCTGTATGTTCGACTCTATTAAGCTTTCTCCAAATTAAGATTAGTGCTATCACGACAAATGGAATGAAATTACTTATTTATGGATTATTTAATTTTGTAGCGGGTCGCCATATAAGACGAGAGGATGATGAGAGAAAACGCTTGGGTTGCAAAGTATCAGGATAGTGTTATTTGATACGAGAAACGGCAAAAGTCAGACGAAGAGAGCAGAATGCGGGTGTTTGACTTCATAAATTTCCATTCTATGCTCTACGCTAGTCTTGCATGAATAGGCTCAATTCTATATATTTTAATACCTTCTGTTCAGACCCGAATTTGCAGTTGACGTTATGAGTTAGACTTCGACAAGCTTTATGTTATATCTTCGTATCGTCTAGTCAAAACCAGACTGATAAGAAAATGTAAAACATGTGGGAAACATTGAAAATAAAAATAATGATCTATATCACACAATTGTTTTATTTATTTTTTTGATAATACCCCCACCATGATGGCGGTAAGGGTAAGAAAGATTATTAATACATTTATATCCTCGTTACTTCTTTTCGCCGTCCTTCTTCTTTCCTTTACCCTTACCGCCACCATGGTAGGGGTTCGCCATCTCGTATAACATTTCTATTAAATTACGCCGTCTCTGGCGTCGGGCTTGCCATTGCTGGCCAGCCCTCTGCCCACGCCGGGCATTTTCTTCTGAAAAAATAAAAAATACATCATATGATGAAGAGTTTTGTAGCAAAATCAGGTGAAGCAACTACCGGAGCTTAATTAGCCTGAATGAATCACAGTTCAGAACAATGATCGTTATACTCGTTCAATCAAACTTCATTATGAAAACTACGATATTTCTTCGATTATTAAAATTTGTACTGTATACATCATCAGAGATGATGATGACTGACTTGTAGCAGTTGCTCGCATATCTCAAGTAATCTGTAGAACTCCAAGCTCGTCCCAACTTACATGACTCAATGATATGATAGAAAATTTAGCGAAACAATAATTGTCATATTGATAATATGGATATATAAGTGCTTCGGTATATGATTTTACACCGTTTGATGAAAATACATAAGGTTGTCAACTATACCTGCAGCCGCTTCGGCCGCCCCTGCTGCCCCGGCCGCCCCAGCTGCCCCGGCCGCCCCGGCCGCCCCGGCTGCCCCGGCTGCCCCGGCCGCCCCGACTACCCCGGCTGCCCCGGCTGCCCCGGCTGCCCCGGCTGCCCCAGCCGCCCCGGCCGCCCCATTAGGGGCTTGTTGGGCCCCTATAAGCTCTGCGTTCTCTATAAATGAAAGCATACAACCATATTGATGTACTGTATATCAACATCGGGCGAGTTTTCAAATTGTTTGTAATTCAAAGCATTGGATGGCTTGACTAATAAAATACACAATGAAAATATGAAATTCTTTGTTCATTTGTAGAAATCTCAAATGGTAACGAGTTCGTTCGAATATGAGTTGCCATCATTTATGCATACTTTCTTCTGTCAGATATTGATGTAACATGCATAGGGGACTCTATCGAACCTTCTCCTTTGATAATTAATTAATGATTCAAGTCTAATTATTTAGAAGGGTGTGCGATATATGAGAATTGCTGTACCAGCCACAACTGGCTGATTTGGGGGGATTGGGGGGATCCCCGTTGCCGGTCAAAGAGGATCGACCTCTATGAACCCCTGGTATGGTGGATCTATCAATCGGAACACGAAATTTTATCACAGTGACGTGACAGATTTGTGTATAGGGTTTCGACGGATGTGTCTGCGGATCGAGATTGGCGAAGATTCCTCCGCAGAATTGACTAGAACCTTGTTCGAAACTGGGGTCAAATTTTTTATCTGCTAAAAAAATTTTACTTATCAAGACGAACCAAAGAGGGGGAAAAAAAAGTGAAAAGGGGACCACGGGTCGAAAATGAACCCATCAGCATGAAAAAAAATCATAATGTTGAAAACAATATAGAAAATAGGATTGATCTGCGACCTATGGAGCTTTTTAAACTTTTGTTGAGCTTTATGAGTAGGATGATTGAAAACGAGGAAAATTTCGAACTGTAATTTACGGGACCACGTTTGGGGGTGATTTTCGCCAAACGCGAAGAACCACCTGGCAAAGCGGTAGCACAGAAGCCAGTCACAACCTGCATAGTACAATTTTTCACACTTACGGACAGGATTCGCCCCACTCATTTTCCCACCGGTCTTCGAAGTCGGTCAACTGTTCAACGAATATAAAATACATGCATGAAATTTTTCGAATTCTAGCAGAATTAATAATATTCTAGCAGAATCAATAATATTCTGTGCTAATAATATAAACTTACGGTATCTGTAGACGATGAGGAGATGCACGTGGCACTAATTTCATCAAAGATATGGCCGCAATGACGATACAATTCCCGGGGATTTTCAGCGTAGCCAAAACCATAGACAAACTGGAGGATTTTGAAAGATAGGAGCCCTACCAGGATGCACTGAGTACAGATTTCATAGTAGTTCAGTCGCTGATTGGTTGGAGGCTAGGGAATCTGGATTCAGTGCGTCCTGGTAGAGCTCCTATTTTTCAATCATCTAGTTTGTCTATGGTTTTAGCTATGTTGGGAATCCCAGGGAATAGTTCGTCATTGCAATCATGTCTTCCGAGTCGGATCCTCGTGCGTCGCCAGATAGCGTAAGTTTATATTATTAGCACAATATAATTAATTCTGCTAAAATTCGATACATTTCATGCACGTATTTTATCTTCGTTGAACAGTTGATCGACTTCGATCTTGACGGTATAAATTTGAACGGAGGCAACTCGGACGGTGATGTCGAATTCGACGAGGAGTTCGACGCGGAGTTCCCGCCGGTGAATTTGGGCGATTTGCCGGTGTATCCCGTCCGTAAGTGTGACAAATTGTACTATGCAGGTTGTGACTAGCTTCTGTGCTGCCGTTTTGCCAGGTTTTGTTTTTCCTGCTGATGGGTTCATTTTCGACCCGTGGTCCCTCTCTGACAAATCTTCCTCTTGACGAGTGACATTTTTTGAGATGAAAAATTCGACCCTAGTTTCAAACAACCTTCTAATAAATTCTGCGGAGGAATCTTCGCCAATCTCGATCCGGAGAATCATCTGTCGAAACGGCTACGCAACATTCACTTTCACCTTATACACAAACCTGTCATGTCACTGTGGTAAAATTTCGTGTTCCGATTGATAGATCCACCATACCAGGGGTTCATAGAGGTCGATCCTCTTTGATCGGCAGCGGGGATCCCCCCAATCCCCCCAAATCAGCCAGTTGTGGCTGGTACAGCAATTCTCATATATCGCACACCCTTCTAAATAATTAGACTTGAATCATTAATTAATTATCAAAGGAGAAGGTTCGATAGAGTCCCCTATGCATGTTACATCAATATCTGACAGAAGAAAGTATGCATAAATGATGGCAACTCATATTCGAACGAACTCGTTACCATTTGAGATTTCTACAAATGAACAAAGAATTTCATATTTTCATTGTGTATTTTATTAGTCAAGCCATCCAATGCTTTGAATGACAAACAATTTAAAAACTCGCCCGATGTTGATATACAGTACATCAATATGGTTGTATGCTTTCATTTATAGAGAACGCAGAGCTTATAGGGGCCCAACAAGCCCCTAATGGGGCGGCCGGGGCAGCCGGGGCAGCCGAAGCGGCCGTGGTAGTCGGGGCGGTCGGGGCGGCCGTGGTAGTCGGGGCGGTCGGGGCGGCCGGGGCAGCCGGGGCAGCCGGGGCAGCCGGGGCGGCCGGGGCAGCCGGGGCAGCCGGGAAGGCCGGGGCAGCCGGGGCGGCCGGGGCAGCCGGGGCAGCCGGGGCAGTTGGGGCAGCCGGGGCGGCTGGGGAAGCTGGGGCAGCTGGGATGGCCGAGGCGGCTGGGGCGGCCGGAGTGGCTGGAGGTATAGTTAAGAACGTTAGGCATTTTCATCAAATGGCGTAAAATCATATCTTACCGAAGCACTTATATATCTATATCCATATTATCAATATGACAATAATTGTTTCGCTAAATTTTCTGTTATCATTGAGTCATGTAAGTTGGGACGAGCTTGGAGTTGTACAGTTGACTTGAGGTATGCGAGCAACTGCTACGAGTCAGCCATCATCATCTTTGATGATGTATACAGTATAAATGTTCTGAACTATGATTCATTCAGTCTAATTAAGCTCCGGTAGTTGCTTCACCTGATTTTGCTACGAAACTCTTCATAATAATGATGTAATTTTAATTTTTTCAGAAGCAAATGTTGCCCCGCGAGGGCAGAGGGCCAGCCATCATAGTTGGCAAGTCAGGCGCCAAAGGCGCTGTAACTTAGTGGCCCTGCTGTATGATCTCGCCAACCCTTACCGTGGTGGCGGTAAGGGTAATGGTAAGAAAAAGGATGACCACAAAAGGGGGTGAAACATATACTAATGTATTTTTTCACTTACCCTTACCCTTACCGCCACCACGGTGGGGTTGTTGTCCAAAATTTGTTTCAAAATAAAACCACTTGAGTTACGAAGATCATCATTTTTATTTTCAATGTTTCCCACATTTTTTCCATTTTATTTATTGAATTATATCACAAGCACAAGACTCGTTACAATCTCGCTTAGTAATAAACGTCGCTCCAGTAACTGTGAAAAAATTGAGAAAGTATAGTAGAATAGATTAGTAGTTTTTTCGGTTCTGGGACAGGACTCTGTTGTCAAGTTAGTCAGAAATACACAAGAATTATAGAGTCCGTCCGAGGGACTTGAGATATTTGAGTGATATCTGTGCTTTTCCCTCATAGTTTCTGTTCATTATTTAAAATAATATTTCACTTATTATTTTTAAGCGAATTATGCAGGCCTTTACTCACAAGGGAAAAAGATTGCTAGATGCAGATATAACTGGGAATAGGATGAATAAAAAATAAATAACCGTAACTATGGGCATTTCGGGGAACAAAAAATGATATTATTCTATGAATGAGAATCTATAACATTTCAGAAAGAGGGAGTCGATCGATCATTTCCCTATCAGTGAAGAAGTAATTTTGTGATTACGCATTACTTATATTGAAAATATAATAATGGATGATCTAAACATTGCGCATTATTATTCAAAAAGGAATCAAGAATGAAAAAAGATATATATAGATAGATATAAGATCTGCAGTAAAGGCCCGGGCACGATCGAACTGGATCGTAGTCGCAAACGCAAAGCAGTGATTGACGCTCCTGATTGGTTGTTGAAAAAATTTGTCCCAAGCTAAGCCAATCGAGAGCGTCAGATCACTGCGTTTGCGACTGCGATCCGATTTGAGCGTGCCCGGGCCTCAAGAGCGAAGTCATGTGCTATGGCTTATGCTTTCTGCTTATGGTTTATGGACTTCTGTGTGCTTCCACTTTCAGCCCAGCAACAGCAGAATCAGGCGCTGTTTACTCCTACCCTCCACCCTACCCAATTTTGTCCGAGCTGGCAGGACTCATATTCGACAACTTAATAAAATGAAAATCTCTGGAGCTGATAATTTTAATAATTTAATACCTGGTTTACGCAGCGCCGTAACTTGACTTCATTTCAGAATCGACCAATCAGGAGGATCGATTCACCTGTCGCGTGGGCTAAAGCACTGAAAACCAGGCATTAATCACACTTGTTGATAGAAAGCGCCATTAAGATGCTATTTCATGGGCAGTTAACTGCAGCAGCAGTCTAGTAATTCCTCAGATGTTTTTAATCACTAGATTTTACTAGGCAAATCTAGTAAGTTACTAAACTGCTATTGCAGTTAACTGCCCATGAAATAGCACCTTTAATGTCCTATACATTGCTAACATTTTCACCATAATAAAAAAGGAAGAACAAAATAACTAATGAAATCTAGAAACTGTTAATGTTCTGCTGTAATGTTGGTACAGAATAGTCCTGTTGCTTGACATAATTCGGCCATATCTCTACAATCATTCGACATCGGCGTGTAAACTGGTTCAATTACTTAAGGATTGTTAGTTAGGCCTCAGGAGAAAGAAGAAGAAGAAGAAGCGTATGAATTGGCGTGTCAAGCACAGGAAAGTATTTAATAATTAGGTTCGACGGTTTAGTTATCATCATTCAGGTAAGTAGGCAGGTTAAGTTTTTTAGGTTAGATAATAGTAACAAACCAAATC